>CM033323.1:58450790-60850790 GCA_019359835.1 Pharus latifolius
ATGCCAGATTCTATCGGCTACACGTCAACAGTTATATTTGAGCATGTAAACCCAATGTATCATAAATAGCTAAGCTTTTGGCTCAATTAGGAGAACTTTTAGCTAGATATTTTCTTATATGCTTTAGATGCTATTTTTTAGGATTTTAGTTTAGTTTAGTTTAGTCTTGTAGAGCCCCCTTCTCTATTTTTATTCTAGTAGAATTAAGCCAGCAAGGATGGCAGACTTAATTGTTTGATGCAATCAAGTAAGTTTTCTTTTATTTCTTATTATTTCTATATTTTTATGGCTTTTTGTGAGTAATTCACTTCTAGAGTTAGGGATGATCTAATCCGAAAGGCATAATTCCTCCTCGGTCTCGATCTTAAGTTTTGAAGTTAGTTTCTTATGTTTTCTTCATCTAAACCCTAAATTCTCATTCCGGCAACATACATAACAATTGAGCCTTAACAAGAATTTAGAGGAGCTCTTGAGTCCTTAGTGCTTTGACGCCAGATCCTGAATGTTGCGCCCCCGCCTTGGGGACAACGACTACTCCAGTGGGGACCCAGCTCATTGCAGTTGATCCCATACATGCATATCATTGACTTCCAGGATAAGTCAAGCACAGGAGTATATTTATATTACAACAGAGTAACTTACAAACTATTTAAGCAGTGTGGCCTGCTGGCCTTAATACAACATAAAGAGATTACAATGCCTTCGCGGCATATATGGTCTAGCAAAATAACAACTACACAGTGGAAATTAGGTGAACCCCTACAACAAGAAGTTGAAGGCAGAACAACACACATCAGGGTTCTTGCGGAACTGGCTCTCCTCCTTCTGGATCCACAAAGTTCTCCACGCCTTCAACTTGATCATTGAACGCTCCATCTATTGGATTGTAGGTTGCAAAGGTGAGTACTTATGTACTCACCAAGTCATAGGTAAGAGTATATACATATAGTAGTGATGATATGAACCTATGCTAGTAAAGAACTGTGGATGGTTGTAAAATAGTCTTTTCCTTTATATCTCATCTCATGGAAGTATCTTCATAGTATAGCATCACTATTCATGTTCCACTATTTATAGTACCACCACGACACGTTGACACACGACAGCCCACGGCAGCACCCCTTACCATGACAACACATGTCATTTGGGTAATATTGACTTATCAAATTTTATTTACAAAACATACTTGTGCCACACCTCGTGGATTTAATCCACCGCAGCAGACTCCTATAAACCCGGGAGATCAGAGTATTCGAATACTTTTTAACTCTGCAGAGAGGTACCAATTTACCCGCAAGATATTCCACTTTCATGCCCATCCTATCAAGATGATTAGACCCTTCTTCACTGCACAGTGTGAGTGGCAAGGTGGAAATAACAAGAACGTTTATTATGTTTCACTCACAATTCACCCCTGACCCTGTGGTTTCATGCAAACCACAGTTGTGTTGGGCTATACCCCCACCCCGTACTGCATCTTCCCATTACTGGGTCAACGTGCATCATCACATCCAGTGATATGTGTAGGAGCCACACTCCGTACCAATCATGCACCACTTTCCATCTCATGCAGGGGTTTCATGTGCGATCCGCATACTTACTTGTTCAGGCCTGTCCCATACCAGGCTTGCGGTTAGCATGTTTTTCATGCCACTAGACGCACAACACAAGGTTCTAGTCCTTATATGCCAATGACCAGACCATCCACAGCCACGCACATCCAGTGCCACCACCATTCCATACCAAATTCTGGTCACGGCTAGGGTTTTATTTCATGAATATACATAAATATATATATATAATAGTTCATGGCTCATTACTTGATCATATCACATTTCACAGGCATCCGGCCTAATACTGCCATTTCATATCTCAATCTTTCTTTCTCATGCAATACTACTTATAATCAAGGTTATATTATAGCAACTCATAAAATATAGGTTCAAAATGTTCAAGAATATGGCTTGCCTTCCGCGTCGTAAAAATCAGCAGTTGGTGTCGAGTCAATAGTGAAGTCCTCGAACTCAGCTTGTGGATCTGCTCGGTGACAAACAAACACACAAAGATTACTAACTATATTAAAATGTTTTATGATCTTTATGCATATATGCTTTAAAAGAATAACTGAACTATGCTGAAGATGATTGAAACTGCAAGCTGAACTGAGTCAAGACTCTAGGGTTCCAAGGAATCTGGGCTAAGATTGAGTACTGGAGGTTAGTAGAGTTTCAAGACATCAAAATCGACATAGGGTTCAAGGCTGGTTTGATCAAAACGATGAATGTCAACAGATCGACATTCGGTTCACGGCTCGGACATGGCTCTAGAGAACTTTAGAGGGCTTTTTTCAAGTTCTGGTAGTTGAAGAAAATTTAGAACATAGCTTCAAAAGTTTAGTAGACAAAGTGGATTCCAATTTGCATAACCAGAAGTGGTTGAACTGGTCCAATGCCATCGGCTGACAATGTCCAAGAATGGCATTGACATGCTTTAGGAGGTTTCCAGTGAACAAAATAGATTTGCATCAAGGCATTAGGTGCATAATTGAATAAGGTATCTGTTTGACAATAGGGTTTTCATAGGAAAGTCTAGAAGTTCAAAGAATTTGCAAAAATACCCCTGGACATAGTGAACGGAATGCCAGCGCACTACCAAGAACTAGGGCTCAAGCAATTGATCGATTTACTTGTGCGCTTCTTCTCCAACTATGTACAATGGGTAGGTGAGGTCAAGGCGAAGCTACTGGAGAAGTGAATTGAACAACAAAGGCAAAACGGCAGCGAACGACAAGGTCAAAGTCATCGGCTTTGAAGAACAGAAGTGGGCTACGTACAGTGACAGCGAGCTACAGATGATAAAACTTGAAATTAATTGAGGGCTTTTGCTCCTGGGATGATACTGATGGTGCTGGATCAAAGAATTTAGTTTCAGTTCAGGTTTTAGGGCTCGCCGGTGTTGGCACCGGAGTTGAAAACGATGGCAAACGAGGGGAAGATGATCTAGAGCAATGCAGATCAAATGGGCTCAGCTACACCATCTACAGGATACAAGAAATGATTTGGTGCAGTTGGATTGGTCAGAGGTGAGGTAGAGCTCACCGACGACGTGAGGTGTTCAAGGCGGCGCGCGAAGAAACGAAGAACTCACGACACAGCTTCAATTCAAATTCTGGTTGAACAGGCTTGCTAAGAATAAGTTACTGATCATATAATTCTACTAACAAAAGAGCTGATTCAGGCTAAATCGAATAGCATTGCCGAAACAGGGAAAATGCAAAATCCGGCAATCACTGGCATTAGGTGATGTGGACAGTGTCCCTATCTTCTGATAGGTAGAGGTAAATCGATTGATGGAGAAGTCGACATTGACGATCCGGCTTCCAATCAAAACTGATTCAAACCCTTGCAATCGCTACAACACGGCTCCGTTGGTTATCAACCCCGCCAAGACATGGTTGACCTCGCCAATAAGGCTTATTCCTGTATGCGAATTGAGAACACAAGCAAGAACACAGTAGATGAAATATAAATATTGCCAATTACCAATGAAGAGTAGGAGTTGGGGTTCCACAAACCGATGAACGGCAAAAACTATCTAAGAAGTATAAGCTAAGAAACCCCCCCCAAAAGGATAGGGGGTGGCGGCCATATGTAGCAGGAGTTTGGCAGCCAGAGGTAGGCCACTGGCCAGAGAACCCACCCCCACGTAACCCTAGGGATACACGTGCCTTGGGCCCAAAGTAGAGGTGGCACAGCACCCGGTACAATCTATCCGTGAATTGATTCATCGATTGCAGGAGATCCAGATGGAATTTGGCAATGGGGCTAGATCCATTGGAAAGGTGGCATTGTGCGCTTCTCTTTAAAGTGCTCATTCACCCCAAACGGACTCCGTACATAGCATGGACGTCCGTTCGAAGTTGGTGTGCTCCTGGATGACCGAATCGGGCTCGTGGATGACTTGGGCTTCATCTTGGGCTTGTCTTGGAGACATCTTGGGCTTCTTCTTGAGCTCGTCTTGGAGCGTTGTGGTATGCTGGAGCTTCAGTGTAGATGGCTTGAAAGGCTTGACATGTGGGTTCATGCCGACTTGATGTTCTCCATGGTCTTCGGGCGACAGAGTGGGAGGAGTGGACGGAGCGGTGTTCGTATCTGTGTTGGTGATGTCCTCATCATATGGGTCCACTGGAGTTCAATTAAATGCTGCAGCACGATGAGGAAGGAGGGAGGTACTCACTGGTCAAAGAAATTTGGAAATTGGTGTAGCAGATCGGGCTGGCACTGTGCTCCTCCTCGGCGGCTCGCCGGAGAAGAAGAAGAAAGGAAGAAGATGGTGGATTTAATGGCTAAGGAAGCTCTAGAGAATATTGGTGAAGACAAGGCTGATCGGGGCTGCAATTTATAGGCACAGGACGGAGATGGCGAGACTGGAGCAGTGAGAATTGTGCCGACGTCAAGTAACTGATCTAAGCAACAGCGGCACTGACGGGACGGTGAGCAGGCGGCTCTGCACTGTGTTTGGTCCGCTTGTTGGGACTTGGCGTTGGCGGTGCAAAGCGGTTCGCCTACTGCTGGTCGCACGTGCGCGCGGTTTCTGGTCGTTGGTGCTGCCACGGAGACGTTCTTGGCGCGGACACGTGCACGCAGTAGGCGCAGGTGAACACGAGCATAAGCAAGGACCGGTGGCGAAGATCGCGGTGAAGAAGCACGGCAAAGCGGTGGTCGAATCACTGTGTCGGCAGTTGTGGTCGAAAAGGGCCGGAAAATAAATCTGGACTAGATTGTAATTACAAAAATTGGGTTTTTGGACTGATTTGTAATTTCAGTGAAAAGCTTAGATAGAAATGGATTTGATTTTTGGTGCTGAAGATCAATTGACTTAGCAAGTAATTTGGCAAAGATATTTAACAAGATTTGAGATGTTTGAATAGTTTTTGAATGAAAATGACAATAGGGTATTTAGTGTATTTGAATCTGAATTTTATCAAAACTGAAATTCTAGGATTTAGGATGAGATTTTGATATCCTCATAGAAGAAGATTTTGTATTGAATAGCATTTGGGAGGTGTTCCCTGAAACAGATTTGAATTTGGAATTGATTTGTGACTTTTAGCCTTTTCAGGGTTCTGGAAAGGACTGAACTACGATACTATTTGGACTGATTTGTGAAAATGGTCTAGATGATAAAATCTGACTGCCAACTTTTTGGATTAAGGTATTGGCATACTCTTGATTATGATCCAAGAATAATCTGGTCTAGATTAAATCAAGATTTAATTAAATCAGAGTTCAGAGTATTTAGGGTAATTAGGATACTTAATTAATTTTTGTTTTCAAAAATAGAAAGGATTGACAAATCTGGGAGTTAGAGATCGATTTGGATCTGGCTTCTGAAAACTTTTATTCTCAGGATAAATAGTAGGTCATATCTGGAAAGTTAGATTTTGATTTGGGTTCAGAGAGAAGATTTTGAGATTTTAGGGGTTAGGATAAAATAAGTCTAGGCTGATTATTTTTTCGGTCAAAACTGTTGGCCTTCTTAGGGATGGCTCCCTCTCGTGAGTTTGGAGGCGATCCTGGAGGCGCTCTTGGAGGAGATGATTTCTTCGTTGGTTCTTCCCTGTGACGATTGTCTGGGTTTCTCTCCTTCTTTCTTGGGTTTCTTCTCCTCCTTTTCTCCTGGTTTTGAAGGCCTAGGTTTTCTCTCTGGCTTGAGGCTTGTTTCGTTTTCCTTTTCTGGAGTTCCTGCGCATCATGTTTGATCCTCTCAAGTTGAATTGGAAAGCTTGTTTCTCTTTCGAAGAGCAAGTCTGGGATTCTCTTCGTTCATTAGAAAGCAATGTGTCTTGGACAATTATGACTGTGACTGTTGTATGAATGGGGTCCTGGAAACTCAACTCCACCTCTTTTTCCTTTGCCCATTTGCTATTTCCTGTTGGAGTCGCATTGGCATCATTTGGAATTACAATGATAATATTTGGGACAAGCTATTTGAAGGTCAAAAATTCTACAAGGCCATTAAGAATTTTTACTAGGAAGTGGTGATTATAGGTCTGTGGTCTTTATGGAAATTCAGGAATAAAGTCATTTTTCAGAATGTATTAGGAAACTTGGAAGAGTGGTTTAAGATCTTCATCTCTGATATTGAGCTTATTGTCCTTAGAATTAAACCAGGTGTTAAGGTGGGTTTTTCTAGATGGATTGACCTTTTATAATTTTCTTTTATTGTTTTTTCTTGACTTTGTATTATCTTCTTGATAATATATATATTTTGCAGTAGGTTCTCCTACTATTTCCCTAAAAAAAAGAATAGAGAAAGTTTTGGTAAAAAACCATTTAAAAGGAGCAAGTATCTATCACTTCTATTACACACAATGCAATAGACGATCTCTAATCTGAACAGAGCCAAAATCAACAACAAAAAGAAAGACCAAACAGTAGAGACAACACTCGAACACCAAGCAAAAAACAGAGGAACCCTAACGAGCAGAAGACGAAAACCAAAAGGCTCAAACAACGACAGAGCAAGCCACCACTGCCAACTGTAAACAGTACAGGAGATCCAAAACCTCACCAACACCAGCTTAATCATCAAGCTCTTCAATTAAGGGACCTTGCAAGTTACTGGCTGATAACAACTCAGCAGGCAACCCACAATTCGCGCCAAGAACTTGAATCATCTCCAGAGAAAGAGAAGGCATTGGTGAAGGTTTGAAGTCTTGAAATTTAGCAGCTAATCTCGGACTCCTCCAAAGTGAAGCTGAAGAAACAGGAGCCACCTTCTTTTTCAAAGAAACTTTAGAACACTTCAAATATTTAACAAAGGGTTTAGGCCTCTTCGCCACCAACTTCCAGGATCTACCACGAACTGTTAATCTAAAAGCGTTCAGATTAAAAAGAGTCCAAGAGACCCTTAAACAGAGAAGAGAACTCAAATTCCACTGATAGAAAGTCCAGAAGGATAATGAAGCAGACGAGAACCACCAACACACAGAATGTGAAAAGGGAGGCAAGATAGGAAAAACCGCCAATTGGCAAAGAGCACCACACACAGAAGAATCAGAAGACTCCTCAAAAGACAGAGCGCCAATGGACTCCTGCATCTCAACATCCTCTTGCTGCCAATCATCAGCATCATCATGAAAATGTGGCTCAAAGTCATCCCAATGATGATCTCCATCTTCTTCAACCTGAACTTGGGCCTCCACTTCCTCATCAGCTTCTTCGCCAACATCCTCATTCTGATTATGTAACACCCTGAGTTAGGGGTGAAAATTTCCTTTTTCATAAATGGCACGGAGTACTTCGTGGATCCAGAAGGAGGAGAATCAGTTCCGCCAGAACCCTGAAGTGTGTTGTTCTGCCGTCAACTTCTTTTGTGGGAGGGTCACCTATCTTCTGCTGCGTAGTTAAATATTTTGTTAAACCCTGAATGCCTTGTAGGCATTGTAATCCTCTTTATGTAATATTAAGGCCAGCAGGTCACACTGCTTAATATTTTGTGAGTACTCTGTTGCAATGTAATATACTCCTGTGTTTGACTCATCCTATGAAGTCAAAGGTTTGTGAGAATGGGACTAGCTGCAGCGAGCTCGGTCTCTACAGGAGTAGTCGTTGTCCCAGTTTCGGGGCGCGACAGATTATCATCATTCTCATGATGAGCATTGACATGAGGACCTCCTCGAATAGAATCCTCAGGATCACCTTCATCGCCATTCAAAGCTTCAGTGTGACGAACAAAGCAGATGACAACCTGAACAGTCCAACCTTTTCCCAAATTCTCATCCGGCTCAGTAATCACCAAGAAATGGGGAATGTCGACCAAATCAATAACAAGACATTTGATCATACCATGAGACCAATTCCCATCCAATTGAAAACCACTATCCCAATCCTTCAGATGGCCAAAAGTTGAGACAGCTTTAGCCAGATTATGCACAGACCAGAAATCCAAAGGAAAATTAAGAAGCATGAGCCAAACATACTGATTAAAACTCTTCTTCCTCTGATTAGGACCCTCGTCATGCTTAGAAAGGAAAAGAAGAAAGTCCTCGGAAACATGCAAACCTTCCTCCATCATACTGTCTCTCTCAAAAGCTGAAGCAAAACGTACCATGGCAGACGCCTGTCCCAGAGCAGACGAGAGACTTGAACGTGCATTCCTCTCTCATTATGAAAATAATTGGCAACAATTTGACGAGGATGATTAGCAGTAGGTGCAAGAGCTAGCACCGCCACAGCTTCATTAGATTCCACCCTAGAGGCAATGCACCTGGTTCTAAAAGGTCTATCAGGCACAACCACCTCTTCTAAGCCATTTCTAAGGAAAGGAACGGGATCAACCCAAAAATTAGCCATAGCATGTGAGGAGGAAAAACCAGAGCAACCAGGAACCAACACAGCAGAAGGAGCTTTGAACTGGGAATGAAGGAGGGGAAGTTTAGAAGACAAAGCCCCACTACCACCATTTAAAATGTTAACAAAATCGGAGAAGCTATTAGTGACAATCAAATCAATCTTCTCCTCTGTTCGTTTTTCAAGGTGGCTCTCCGATAATCCAAAAGAAAATTTATCAGCCGAACCAATAACCCGTTTAGAAGCAAGAAAACCAACCATTTGCCTAGACAAATGGGCCTTAAGCAAGGCACCCTTTGGAACAAAAAAATGATTAGGCTTCTTCCTCTTCAAACAGAATTTATGAAGATGTCCGTAATTGAAACACTCAGAACGTCTCACAGAAGAAGTACAATTCCTTTTAAAATGCCCAGGCGCCAAGCACTTGAAACAGACCAACTCATACTGCAGATGAAGACGACTAGCAAGGGAGTGAGGCTTCTCCAAAACTGAGACAAAATTACTAGAACGACAATCAGCCGGTCTTCTGAAAGACTCCTTAAATTTGCCAACAAACTGAGAATTGCTTCTAAAAGCCACATGAGGTTTCCTATTAACGAACGTCCATTCTCTACTCTGTTCTAAAGACCACTTGGCAAATTCCAATCTCCAATTAGGACCCCCATCCCTCCAAAGAAAGAAAGATAGAGAGAACTGCTCATGAACAATACACTTAGAGTTAAGAATTTTGAAACCCACTTTTTTGTTAGCCACAAAAAAACGAAAAACAAAATCCGAGAATATCACCCGACCTAGTTCAAAGTAATACACGTCTGGTTTAAGACAGAATAATATTAGACGCGTGTCTATAAGTCCGTCATTTTGGTCTCAGACGGCCTAAAGTGCGCGGGCACAAAGATAACCATAGCCCTTGCGCGATCATGAGACCGCAGACAGTGCGCGGTCAGAAGACTACAGACAGTGCGTGGTCAGAGGGTCGTTGACTATGTGCGACCAGAATAACTCGGGAAGACCTAACCCTTTGAACAGGCATATCCCGAGAATCACGAGGATCTTTCCACGTATGAAGACAATAGCCAAGAGGTTAACATGTGCGGTTATCCTTTGATTGCGCATGTTAAACTTTCGTGGAAGTTAAGAGCGGTTAACAAAACTGCATCCCAGTAACCGTTCATGGTCGTTTTCGCGTTGGCGCCCTTTTGGTCGATATAAAAAGGTGGTCAATGCACGCTCTAAGGGAAGTTAAGTGTACAAGCACTACCAGGCATCCAACAAACCTGAAGATTTAGACATAGTTAGATAGACACTAACATAGAAGAGATCTTCGCCTGTGATCATCTCTTCCTCCCCCTTGTAAATATTTTTCTCATATAGTGAAATCACAACAGGACATAGGGCTATTACTCCCACCATTGAGGGCCCGAACCTGTATAAATTCTTTTGTGCCCGTACAGATATTACTCATCCTACCTTCCCGGAGGAGCACCCTTAAAGGTCTCGCAACTCACAAATTTGCATAAGATCGACCAAGGACCCCAAGTCCAAATCGTCGATAGATGGCCTTTTCTGAAGGTGCTTTCCCTTCATCCGGAGGTTTGGTGAGCCATGTCTGAGGCATATAATTCTGAGTACGACTTTGATCTCAACGATTATGCCCATATAAAAATGCCTTCGCCTAGCGATCCCGTTCCAATGGAAGAGATTGATTGCGAAGACATTCCGAAGGAACATCAAGAGGACATGTCTTCCCCTACCCGGGTCATGTCCATCGACCAGGGGATGGAAGAGACAGGTCCGGAACTTGATGTCAGTTCCACCATATGCAAAATCGAGTCTCGATCACCATGCGTCCCCGTCGGGGATCAGGATGGCAGTGACCAAGAACTTAGTCCAGGGAGGTTTGATCCTGACAACCTCCACTCTCTCTTTTATTTCGAGTCTGACTCGGAACAAATAGAGATGTTCACTCCTTCTGTAGCTTCACTCCCCAGAGAATTCGCTGCCTTGTCGGAGGAAAACCCCGATCAACGGATTGCTAGGGAAGAACAGGAGCGCAGACAAAAAGAGGAACAAGAATGCAAGCACAAGGAGGATCAAGATCGTGAGCGACGAGATAATGAACTTCGCAAAACAGCCCTAGAGACCCTGCAAAATGCGCAGTCTCGTTATGACGCCGCCCCTAGTTCCTCCCATCGACCACATGGTCGCAGGTGCGACCAGACGCCTTCTTTACCTCCGGAATATTTACCAGCGGATGAAGAAACAATTACACCTGGCGCACCAAAGAGAAGTACGCATGGCCGACTTTGATCTATTGCGGAGGTCTTGCGTAATTTTCCTCCTACCCTCACAGACGCAGACAAACCGGCTTTTGCTAGGATCCTGGCGGAGAAGCTGGACGAGGTCGCATCTGATGCGACCCCTACAACTTCCTCCCGGTCTACAATATGTTCCCATGAAGAAGAGTATTCCCACTCTAGTCATGGTAGACAAAATCGATTACCATCCAGATCACTTCGGCATGACAAATCCAGGCGCCACGTGATCGGGATCGAGTTCCCGTGCGTTCTCATCTGGAAACCGCAGAACTCTCCACAGTCCCTATGTGGGTTGTAAATCTTTTTCGCCAGGCCTCCATGCGGTCGTCTAGCCAGATAAGTTCAAGCCAGGGGCTATTGAGAGGTTTGATGCAACCCAGAATCCATCAGAGTTGCTTCAAATTTACATCACCGCTATACAAGCGGCTGGTGGGGATGATCGCATCATGGCCAATTACTTGCCGACGGTCCTTGAGGGACCGGCAAGAACCTGGCTATTCAATCAGCCCGAGGGTTCGATACATAACTGGGAAATGTTGTGCGATTCTATCCTCAACAATTTCCAGAATTGTTATCAGAAACCCAGGAAACAGGACGATCTTCATAGTCTACGACAAACCTCTATGGAGACTCTTCGACAATTTGTCAAAAGGCTTGTCGGGGTGAGAAATACCATCCCAAACATATCCGATAACTCCGTTATCAGGGTGTTTAAGCACGCTGTTCGATATCGGAGGTTTACAGAAGATTTACTTATCCACCCTCCTTGGTCGGTAGCCGATCTCTTTGATATGGCTGATCGCTACTCGGACGCGGCCGAGGCCGTTGAATGGAATAGGATGGTGGATAAAGGGAATTTACCGCCCCAACCAAGTCTCATGGACGTGAAAAAAGAAGATGCAGGCAAGAAGCCGAAGTCTTCATCGGGCAGGAAGTCAAAGAAGTCCAAAAAGAATCGAACCGGACAGTACCGGGAGGTCGCAGTCACGGAAAAGCCTCCACCAGCCAAAGGTAATAAGTTTTCGTTTAAAAATAAAATTGCCTCTGGTGGTCACAATGCCGACCAGCCAGAAAAACCGACTAACTCGCAGGAAGGCAAGAAGTGGTGCCCGATCCACAACTCTCCGGGACACGACCTCAAGAATTGCCGGAGCTGGTTGAAGCAACTAGATGACTTCTACAAGGGAATTGGGCCGATGCCAACTTTGCCATCGAAAGAGCGGACTTGCGGGCTTAGAGACGCCGACGGGGACGAAGAAATGTCAAACCAGGTCAACTCTCGCTAAATTCATGATGGCGACGCACTAGGCTTATCAGTGCAGTAAGTTACCTGGCCCCAAAGGCGTTATCTCGGTCCGAGGCAGCCGCAATGTGGCATTGACTTGCGATCGATTATCACTGGAGCTTGTGGATCAACTTCCCCTTCGGGATGTCAAGATCACCACCACAGCTGCAGATACGATCAAGGTCGCCCATCGACCAAAGGAAAAACTAAAACTGGTTCCGTTATGCCCAAATGATCCATCTAGAACAATTCGGATTGGATCAGGCCTGGATGACAAATAGGAACTCAAACTCATTACTTTCCTCCGAGCTAATGCAGATGTGTTTGCGTGGAAACCATCCGACATGCCCAGTGTCCCAAGGGAAGTAATTGAGCACATGTTAGCAATTCGACCTGGACAGTGACCAATAAAGCAGAAACTCAGACACTTTGCTGTTGATTGGCAAGGAGCTATCCGCGCGGAGTTAGATAAACTCCAAGCGGTCGGGTTTATTTGAGAAGTCGATCATCCGGAATGGCTTGCAAATCCGGTCATGGTCCGTAAGTCAAATAGTAAGTGGCGCATGTGCGTCGATTACACCAGTCTAAACAGTGCCTGCCCGAAGGATGACTTTCTCCTTCCCTGCATTGACCAGCTGGTCGATTCTACTGTGGGTTGCGAACTGATGAGTTTCCTGGATGCTTACTCAGGATATCATCAAATTAACATGGCAGAAGAAGATGAAGAGAAGACTGCCTTCATCACACCATTTGGCACCTACTGCTACGTCAGAATGCCATTTGGTCTCAAGAACACCGGTTCCACGTACCAGTTCTTGATGCAAAACACCTTTCTTTCCCAGATGGGGCGTAATCTTGGAGCTTACGTAGATGATTTGGTTGTAAAAAGCTTAAAAATCTTGATTCATTTAGATGATCTTGCTAAAACCTTCTGTAATTTCAACCGATTTGGGCCATCAAGCAAATGAGGTCTCCTTCGACCATGAAGGATGTCCAGTGCTTGGCAGGTCACATGGCGGCTTTCAGTCGGTTTATATCGTGACTAGGTGAAAGGGGATTACCTTTTTTTGAAGCTCTTCGAAAACACCATGGTTTTACCTGATCGAATGAAGCCAAGAAAGCATTTCAGGAGGTTAAAGTGTACTTATCCAGTCCACCGGTGTTGGTTTCTCTGATTGCAGGCAAACCACTACTTCTTTACTTGGCGGCCACACCTCATGTGGTCAGCGCGGTTCTGATCGCAAAAAGAGAAGGTGTGCAACAGCCCGTTTATTATGTAAGTGAGGTACTTCATGGTCCTAAGGAGCGTTACCGTGAGGTCCAGAAGATACTTTACGCACTAATGATGGCTTCCCGC
Source organism: Pharus latifolius (assembly GCA_019359835.1). Lineage (NCBI taxonomy): Eukaryota > Viridiplantae > Streptophyta > Magnoliopsida > Poales > Poaceae > Pharus > Pharus latifolius. The sequence goes on from CM033323.1 coordinate 58,464,105, forward strand.
AAGCTACGACATTACTTTCAGGCACATAAAATTACAGTTCCCTCGTCCTTCCCTTTGGGAGATATTATCCGAAACCCGGAGAAATCTGGTTGCATCGCGAAGTGGACTATGGAACTTGGAGCATTTGACATCCATTTCACCCCTCGCACTGCGGTCAAGTCTCAAATCCTTGCAGACTTTGTGGTCGAATGGACTAACCCTGACCCACCAATGCAAGAATCTAAAGACTTATCATGCACCGACCACTGGACAATGTATTTTGACGGCTCTCGTAGTTTTCAACACTCAGGGACTGGAGTTGTCTTAGTCATACCCCAGGGCGACCAACTCAAGTATGTCATTCAACTACATTTTGTTGTGACTTATTGCAGGGCTCCGAGCAGCAAAATTCCTCGGAGTCCGTCGATTAGTGGTGAGGGGAGACTCACAGCTGGTCTAAACCAGGTAAAAAAGGAGTACAGCACCTCCGATGAGACAATGGCTCATTACCTAGGGGAAGTGAGGAGATTGGAAAAACACTTCAGTCACTTTGGAGTCCAATACATCCCGCGAAAGGACAATATTCTCGCAGACCAATTATCTAAAATTGGATCTTCACGTACATCTGCTCCAGCAAGAGTCTTTGTCGAACACTTAGAACATCCTTCGATCATGACTACAGTCGAAGATGACCAGGTGACAGTCTTCGTTACCAACCTTGGACAAGAAGGAGATTGGACCCATCCATTGAGAGTATCTCGAACATGGACCTTGCCCAAGGATGAAACTTAGAGCGATCGGTTGATTTGAAAAGTGCACCTATAGAAGCTTATAGAAGGGGTTTGTATAGGAAGGGTACTCAAGGAGTATTCATGCGTTGCATTTCTCAAGAGAAAGGTAAATCCCTCTTGAAAGAAATCCATGACGGTGTGTGTGGTGCGCACGCATCATTTCGAACACTGGTCGGGAAAGCTTTCCGACAGAGTTTTTACTGGTCTTCGGCACTCGATGATGCCAAGTACTTGGTCAAGACATGCCTCGAGTGTCAATTTCATGCAAGACAGGTTCATCAGCCCTCGTATGCCTTGCAAACTAACCCTTTAACGTGGCCCTTTGCGGTCTGGGGGATGGATATTGTGGGACCTATGCCACAGGCAGTCAATGGATACAAATTCCTGTTCGTAGCTATTGACACGTTTACAAAGTGGATTGGGGCTGAACCAGTCCGCAATATCACCACTGCTGCGGCATAGAAGTTCTTTCATAAGAACATCGTCACTCGATTTGGTGTTCCAAGTCATCTCATCACTGACAACGGTTCCCAGTTCACTAGCGGTCTCTTCCTGGACTATTGCGATAATGTTGGAACCAAGGTGTGCTTTGTTTTTGTAGCTAATCCATAGAGCAATGGAGCCGTTGAACGTGCCAACGGGAAGATATTATAAGGCATCAAGAAACATGTTTTCGATCGCCTTAAGATGCGCTAGAGGGCTTGGGTGGATGAGCTCTACTCTGTTCTATGGGCATTACGTACTACCTGTAGTCAACCCACCGGTGAGACACCTTTCCAATTGGTATACGGCGCCGAGGCTATGTTACCTACGGAAATTCATATTTGTTCTGTATGAACAGATCAATTCGACCAGATTGATCAAATCGAACAACGAACTCAGGATTTAACCTTCCTCGAGGAAAAATGTGATCAAGCGTTGATAAGGTCAGCAGTATATTTGCAAGCTTTGCAAAAATATCACAACAAGAGGGTGCGACCGTGTAGTCTTCACGTGGGTGACCTGGTTTTACAAAAAATACAAAACTAGTCTAACCGCAATAAGTTCTCTCCTCAGTGGGAAGGCCCTTACATTGTTGTTTCAGTACCGCGGCCAAGATCAGCTTGGTTAGCGATGGAGGACGATAGAATCTTGTCCAATACTTGGAACATCCATCAACTTTGCAAGTTTTACGTGTAAGTTCCCTAACCTTTTTTCCTGTTCAATTAGCATGGTTTAACAAAAACTTCGTGAGTACATTTCTTTGGCTCATGTTATGTTCGTTTCTTTATTTGCCATACCTATACCGAGCCTGGCTCGGGGGCTGATCACTGATAATCATCTTGCTACAATACCCTAACCGGATTCGCTGGCCGATCTCATGGTTGCATCCAACTAAGACATCCCTCAATAAGCCATTTTTCAATGCACACGGGACTTATTGGCATGTTCCTAATCATTCGAGTGGTTGCTGGTTCGTAATAAGGTCGGATGTTGTATTAAGGTCAGTATAGGTTTGATCAGATGATCATATCTAAGTTAAAGAATTTCTTAGATATTCATAATGCCCATATTTTTCCAGAGATTATAATACTAGGTCTTCAGTACTTATGATCTCAGGAGGGGGCTAAGAGGATATGGTCATAATGTGAAACAAAGAAAGTATCACTCTTTTCCAAAAATTTAAGGCACGCATTTGCATGTTATAAATGTAATTTCACAGGTACAATGACTAAGAGAGATCATTACAAGGAATGAAATAAGGCCTAGCTCTTTCAGCAGATCTTCAACTAGAAGCTTGACTTCTTCAGAGATGGCCTCAAGTTGATCACTCTCGATCTCTGCATCTTCTACCACCGGCTTCAGATTCAGATCTGGGCCGTGGTGAAATCGTAATCTGCAGAGAATGGCAGAGGTTATAGATCTTACATTTGACTTCAGTACCTCTTCCTGCCATTTTGTATCTCCCAGAAGATACTCGAGGAGTGATTCGGCTTGGGCCATGACCAATGTGGCTAACTCGCTAAGGCTTGGATTGTCCTTTTGCGACTTGATCACATCTGCTTTTAGCAGAGTAGCCACCATCTTCAGCTTTTCGAAGATCTTCAATTGAGTACTGCTGTAGGGGGAAATAGTTTTGTTTAAACCTTCATTCTCCATGCTGACAGTATCAATCTTCCAGTTTTGTTACTCGATGATCGCCTGAAGGTTTTTCTTTTCTTCTGAAAGATGGCTTATTTGATTCTCTTGTGTTGTATGAACGTAGTAAACACTTACTATAAACAGTTCATACGATGAGAAGACTTCTGGTCAGAAGTATACTTACAAGAAAGCTTTGACTACGCTTCGCAAAGTTCCTTCTCTAGAGAAGAATATCTCGTGGCTGCAGCTTCTTCTTGATTCTCTCGATCAGCCATGCTCTTGTTCAAAAAAGCATTTTCTTTGTAACAAGAAGGACAATCAGCTATGCTTAAATTCAGATTCAAGTTGACACGAATAAAGAGCACCATACTTACTGTTGCAACCGGCTGATCTCCCGTTGCGCGACCTCGAGATGCTTTGCTATAGCTGTCGACTTGGTCGCCACCTGGGTTAAGTCCTGAAACACGATAAGGAATTGCTCTGAAAACTTGAATGTTCCTGAATTTTTGCGAGCTCAAAAGAGTTTTTTGCGTAGATCTATGTAATCGCTGAATGAGCCACTCTCAACATCAGCGTGAGGTCGAGCCTCAAGATTTACTGTGTCTGCGGCAGGGGCAACAGATGATCTTTCCTGTTGATCCCCCTCTGCGGCCGGGATTGCGGTCTCCATCCCTTGGGATCGGATCTCCGCTGCCATTCCCTCCACGATGGCCTGAAGAACTTTTTCGACCATGGGAGTTGGACTTGGCTCTCCTGCGACCTCTGTTGTGGGTGTAGTACCATGGCTTGTCAAGGTCGTCGGAGTACTGGGCGCAGTATCCTTGCGCTTGAAGACAAACAAACATATTTTAAGGTAAAATGCCTCCTGCCGGTCATCTCTAGATGGCGTTAGGAGAAATTCTTACTTATTCGAAAACCCACCCATGGTTTGGGTTTCAATGATGAGCTCCCAGGAGGAAGAAGCCCACTGGGTGCTCCTGGGAAAGAGTCCTCTTCTGTCCTTGTCTTCCTTCTCTTAAAAAGGACAGTATCCTCTTCTCACTATATGTACACAATTCAATGAGTATGTGTAGAGGAATGACAATATACAAGATTGTGAGGATTCTTACCATAGTCGCACCATTGATCAGTAAGGGAGGTGTTATTAATCCTGAGGCTTCACGAGCCTCAGGCGCCGGGGTTTCACCCATAACCACAGGATTGTCAGTGGTCACGGGGCCCATTGTAGCCGTCTCTGTCCCTGCTGTCAGGGACAAGGCTTCGTCGACTTGAAGGGAAGTCGACCTCTCTGGGATGCTTGTTCCCAAAAGATCGATCGCTTTCCTCTTGCGACGAACTAGAGGAATGTCGTCTTCCTCATCCTCGCTCCCTTCACCCTGTATGACGAAGAAGTAATTTCCACTCGTAATTGGGGTTACAGGAGGTACTGAAAATCTTACCGCAGTCTTTTTTGCAGTAATGGTTTTCTTCCATGAAGAAGCCCCTCCCAGGATCTTCTTGGGTTTTTCGGGAGCAAGCTCCTTAACTTTGTGCTTCGAAGGGGTCTTCCTCGCCCTCTTTGCAGCCGTTCTCCCCGAAGGACCAACGTCCTCACTTGGACGCATCGCCTCAGCAAATTTTCCCAGAAGCTGTATTATTCAACATGCTTTTGGTAATACAAGACAAATGGATGATTTGCAACAGAGCTTGTTGGAAAAGATTATACCTTTCGGCGCTCCATCCGCTGCGGCATTGCACGCCCATAGGAGGTAATTTGTCCATTTTTTGATTTCGTACAAGGATATCGCTGTGTCACAAACAAGCATGTTAATAAATACGACATCTTTCATCAGTAAGAATGCGTATTTTGTTGATTAGAGGACATACCAGTGTTATAATCCAGGGTGCTGTCCGCCATGGAATCCACCTCCCAAGCCGGATGTGCCCTTTCACGCAGGGGGCTCATCCTGTTCTTCACGAAGTTGCGTATGATATCACACACGGTCAAGCCTTGCTGGACTAGGTGAAGAATGACTTGAGCTTCTTTCTTCAGCTCTGCGCTTAGAGTGGGAAGGGAGTCTAATTCACTATCTTTCTCCGGTCGGGTGTTCGCGAACCATAGTCCGCTCTCCGACAGAGGGGTGTAGTAGAACCACTTATGGTACCACCTGTGTACAGAATCCTGTAGAGGCGAGAATGGGTACTCCTTCTCCCATATGCGGAAGTAGATGCACCCAACGGCATTTGCACTCTTTGAACATGCCGAGAAATAGAAACGCCGAAAAAGCTCCACGCTTGGAAGCACTCCGACGAAGGCTTCACATAGATGTTGAAAAATTGCCAGGATGAGGACTGCATTTGGGTGGAGATTTACTAACTCCAACCCGTAGTGGTCTAAGATTCCCCGCAGAAACTCGCTTTCTGGGAATCGGAACCCGCAGCACAAGTACTCCTCGAAGATCACCAATTCGCCCTCTTGGACGATTGGAGTTTCTTGATCTTTCTCCACTGGCCGCCAGTTAATCAGCAGCCGTGGGGAGAGAATCTCTTCTTTTTCTAATGCCATCAGACTCTCCTCTGTGTGGTGGACAGATCGGCTTCAGGACGCCATTACTATAGAGGATTGAGGAGAAAAGTGGTGACTTCGGAGACGACGAAGACGAGGTGTGCAAAAGAGGGTTTTGTGTGGTAGGAGAGTCTAAGGCAACGAAGGGTTTTTGGTTATGAGGCTTCTCCAGTAAGCTACCTCTTCCTTTTATATGCCCGAGACAACCCTTCGTTGAATATTTTATTGATTTCCCATATGGGTACCTTCCCTCTTGGAACCCGTTGACTATGTGCGACCAGAATAACTCGGGAAGGCCTAATCCTTTGAACAGGCATATCCCGAGAATCACGAGGATCTTTCCACGCATGAAGACAACTGCCAGGAGGTTAACATGTGCGGTTATCCTTTGATTGCACGTATTAAACCTGCGTGGAAGTTAAGATCAGTTAACAAAACTGCATCCCAGTAACCGTTCAAGGTCGTTTTCGCGTTGGCGCCCTTTTGGTCGATATAAAAAGGTGGTCAATGCACGCTCTAAAGGAAATTAAGTGTACAAGCACTACCAGGCGTCCAACAAACCTGAAGATTTAGACATAGTCAGATAGACACTAACATAGAAGAGATCTTCTCATGTGATCATCTCTTCCTCCCCCTTGTAAACATTTTTCTGATATAGTGAAATCACAACAGGACGTAGGGCTATTACTCCCACCATCGAGGGCCCGAACCTGTATAAATTTTTTTGTGTCCGTACAGATATTACTCATCCTACCTTCCCAGAGGAGCACCTTGAAAGGTCCTGCAACTCACAAATTTGCATAAGATCGACTAAGGACCCCGAGTCCAAATAGTCGACAACATCAAAAGTAATACAGGTTTCCCAGACTTGCTCTTCGAAAGAGAAACAAGCTTTCCAGAAAAATGTTTTTTTCTTGAGAAGACAACTATTAATCCAGAACTTGGAGAAAATTCCATGCACCCATCTTTGACACGACAGAGCCAAATAAACTTTATTTGTGACAAAGTTTCCATTCTTAGAACACAAGAAAAGCCAATTATTTTTTATATGACTCTTATTCTGAAGCTCCTGCTGAAGATTAGCCAAAAGAAGGTGGAATGTTAGACGTCTTAATGCTTTTACGAAAAAAACGTGCTGTTTATAATAAGGCTAAAGAATCTAATTGTTCTATTATTTGCCTTCAAGAGACTAAGCTGGAGGTGGTTGACCATTTTTTAGTGAAAGCTTGTTGTCCCAAGTTCTTCAGGGATTTTGAGTTCCTTCCTGCGGTAGGGGCTTCTGGTGGTCTCCTTACGGCTTGGAAATCAAAATTTTTTCAAGGAAAAGGGGTGTATAAAAATAAATTCTCTCTGACGGTGGAACTTTTTCATAAGTTGTCCGGTTTAAAGTGGGTGATTACGAACATCTATGCCCCTTTCTCACCTCGGGGTAAATTAGAATTTATTAGTTGGTTTAGAAATATTGTTATGCTGCCTCATCTCAACTGGTTGGTCATGGGTGATTTTAATCTGGTTAGATCAGCTTCTGACAGGAGTAGAGGTAGTGTTAATTTGCTAGAAATGGATGCATTTAACTCTGCTATTAATCATTTACAATTGGAAAGATTCCTTTCAAAGGCAGGAGATTTACTTGGTCAAACATGCAAGTTAATCCTTTACTAGAGAAACTGGATTGGTTTTTTGCTAATGGGGCCTGGATTGAGGCATTTCTGAACTCTTTTGTTTCTATTTTAAGCAAATCTACTTCTGATCATGCGCCGTGTGTGATGAATATTAACTCTATGATTCCTTTAAAGAAGCTATCTCCTCGGCCTGGAATTCGGTTCATGTTGAAGATAATATTCTCAAGTCAATTATTCTTAAATTCAAGTTTCTTCGGAAGGCTTTGAAATCCTGGAGTAAGAGATCTTTTCAGTTCAAAGTTTGGATTAAGAATTCCAATTTGATTTTATCTTTGTTGGATGGGTTGGAAGAACAAAGGACTTTAAGTTCCATGGAATATAAATTTAGGATTATTTTAAAATCTCATTTGAAGCATCTCTTGAAGGTTGATAATGAATACTGGAGGCAAAGAGGTAAATTCAGATGGGCTAAATTTGGTGATGAAAATACCAAATTTTTTCATGCAGTTGCTTCAAAAAATTTCAGAAATAACTTTATTTCTTCCTTGAAGACGGATTTTGGTAATTCTATTAATTCTTATGATGAAATGGCTGATTTCTTATGGTCTTCTTTCAAAGACAAGCTTGCTCTATCTAACTTCACTTCCATTGATTTTAATCTTGATGAGCTTCTTTTGGATTTTAAGGGTGACTTTTCTATGTTAGAAACTCCTTTCTCTCATGATGAGATTAATTTTTGTGTTTCCCAGCTACCGATTGACAAGAGTCCTGGGCTCGATGGTTTTAATGGTCAATTTTATAAAACTTGCTGGGGAATTATTAAGCAAGATTTTTATAATCTTTTTCAGAAGTTTTATGAAAATAAAGTGGATATCAAAAGACTAAACTCTTCTTGGATTATTCTTTTGCCTAAAAAAGAAGAGGCTCAGCTAGTTAAAGACTTTCGATCTATTTCGCTGGTTAATAGTGTTGTTAAGTTGATTACTAAGATTTTGGCTTCTAGAATCCAAAGTGTTATCCAGAATACTATTCATAAAAATCAATATGGGTTTATTCGGGGAAGATCCATTCAAGATTGTCTAGCCTAGACGTTTGAATATTTACATATCTACAAAGCTAAAAAATCTTCAACTATGTTACTCAAGCTGGACTTTTAAAAAGCTTTTGATACCATTGAGCATAGAACTATTTTGGCAGTTATGAAAGCTAGAGACTTTGGAAACAGATGGTTAAGTTGGGTCTCTTCTATTCTTCTTCGGGATCTTCTAATATCCTTCTTAATAATGTCCCTGGGAAAATTATTAACTGTGCGAGAGGGGTCAGGCAGGGTGATCCTCTATCCCCTCTTCTTTTTGTCTTGGTGGCTGATATTCTTCAAAGCATTTTGAATAAGGCCAACAGTTTAGGAATTTTGGATTTACCTATCAGTAATCTTCACTCACAAGGATTTCCTATTATTCAATATGCTGATGACACTCTTATTATTCTCAGAGCCTTTGCTAAAGAGATTTTCCAGGTTAAAGCCTTGCTTCAATCTTTTACTAAATCTACGGGGTTGAAGGTCAATTTTGATAAATCTTTTTTAGTTCCTGTTTGCTATGGTCAAGAGAAATTGATCAATTTGGCTGGGATTCTTGGTTGCAAAGTTCGTTCTTTTCCTTTTACTTATTTAGGTTTGCCATTTGGTACCAGAAGACCAAAGGGCTTGGATTTTGAAGGTTTTGTCAATAAGATTGAACAGAGACTGACTGGTTGGCATTTCTCTTTTCTTTCAAGAGGAGGAAGGCTAATTTTGCTTAATTCAATCCTCTTTACCTATGTTCTTTATGAGAACTCTAAAGATTCCGGAGAGATCAATTGCTAGGATTGATAAAATTAGAAGAGCTTTCCTTTGGAAGGGAAATGATTCTTGTTCTGGTGGAAATTGTTTAGTTGCTTGGTCCCAAATCTGTAGACCTAAAAGAAATGGAGGACTAGGAATTCTGAATCTTAGAGTGCAAAATTTAGCTTTCCTGATGAAATTCCTTTTTAAGTTTTTTAACAAAAGGGACATTCCTTGGTGTAATCTGATTTGGGAATTCTACTATACGAATAAGTTACCTCAATGGGCCTCTGCTTCTGGTTCTTTTTGATGGAGAGATGTGCTTCTTAATCTTTCGTTCTTCCAAGGGCTTTTTCATTGCTTTTTTGGTAGTGGATCTACGTGTAGTCTTTGGACGGACTTATGGCATTCTATGGTTCTTTCTCATAACTAGGCAAAGTTATATTCATTTGCTAACTGGGAGATTTCAGTCAGTAGTTTTGTGAACTTGGTTGAGTTGAATGAGCTTTTTTCTCTCCCCTTATCTCCTACTGCGCATCAATAGTTCTTGCTTTTATCGAGCCTTCATCATGAACTTCAGCAAGTTGATCTTATTGATGATGTTTGGTCTTTCTTTTAATCTAATCAAGGGCGATGTTCAACTAAGAATATTTATCTGTCTTTATTGGGTCAAGTGACGGTGCATCCTATTTTTTCCATGTGTTGGAAGAATAGTTGCCCTATCAAACAAAAGATCTTTTTTGGATTTTTCTGCATAAAAGATTACATACTAAAGATTTGCTGTTGAGGAAGCATTTCAATTTTCCCGATCAAGAGTTTGTTTGCTGTTTGGAGAAGGCATTAGAATCTCAGCTCCATTTCTTCTTTCTTTGCCCTTTTGCTACTGCTTGTTGGAGACGTATTGGCATCTTTTGGATTCTTGAAGATAACATCTGGAATATGTTATTTGAAGGGCTAAAGTACTTTACGATCATAAAGGATTTCTATTGGGATGTTATTATCTTAGCCGTTTGGTCCTTATGGAAATTCAGAAACAAGGCTATTTTCCATAACTCTTTAGGTTCGAGGGAGGACTGGTTAAAGCTTTTCATCTCCGACATTTAGATCATTATTCTTAGAAATAGTTCTAATGCCAAAATAGGTTTATCTAGATGGGTTGACCTTTTGTAATTTTTCCTTCTTTTGTTTGTTTGGTCTTTTGTTGACTTTTGTATTATCCTCTTGATAATATATCTTTTACAATAGGTCTTCCTACTGTTTCATCAAAAAAAAAAGTCTAGGCTGATTTGGCTGATCTTGGAGAGACATATGCATGCATGACTTTTTATGAAAAGAACTTTTCACCCCAAACCCAAGGTATTACACTGAACAGGAGAGAGGTTTTCGCCAAACTTAACCGTGGAAGCAATCATCTGATCGTTGTACCAGCGACCATACTAGCAACTTAATCTGTCTTGGATAGCAATTGAAACTAACTTGCAATTCTCAAACCTTGGATAGAATTACGCTTGATGGTTATGGAATTCCCGAAAGGTAGGTGAAGGGTGGCGGTGGGCAAAAATTCCTAGTGATCACTTACCATTAAACCCTACAGAGGATGTGAGTGATTATGTAATCTAAGACTATGGGTAAGGTTTTGTGTAAATCCTCTCTAATTATTTCAAGGCGGCAAGCGAGGTAGGCTGCGGTTGAAACTTTAATTTTGCCTATCATTGCCCAAAGAAACACAACCTCAGTTTCTAAGACTTTTTCTTGGTGGATATCACAACCTAGAATTGCCATGGCTATGAGACATGATGGCACCCGAAACGGTGAGTGCGATGCGATGTAATGAACCTCAAGTGAACAGTTCAATGTTGACCACTTGAGGGTCAAATTCCACGAGGAACAAGCATATTCATCTTTCTAGCTTAATTGATAACTGATTAAGTCTAAACGAGTTGAGGGTTTGTTTGTCTACAACTAAATCTACTACTAGAATTATTAATCCAGGGTTTTAAACCAGTAAAGAGCAAGTATAAAATCTAGGGTTTGTAAAGTAGGAATGAAAATCTAAGGTTTTGAGAGTTCCATAACCGTACAGCGTAATTTTATCCAAGGTTCGAGGATTGCAAGTTAATTTCAATCATTTTCCAAGACAGATTAAGTTGTCAATATGATCACTGGTATAACAGTCAGAAATCACTTCCACTATTATGCTTGGCGAAAGCCTCTCTCCTATTAAGGATCTCGCGTCAAAGCGCTAAGAACTCAAGAACTTCCCTAAATTCTTGCTAAGACTCAACTGCTATGTCTATTGCTGAAATGACAATTTAGGGTTTAGAGGAGGAAAGAACAATAAGAATTAAATGAAAACTTACTTGACTGCTGGAAAATTAAAATTCCCGTTCTTGCCGGCTTACAAAAGCAGGAAAAATAGAGAAGGGGGCTCTTCTAAGAAAATAATCTAAAAACTACTACTAAGCCTTAAAGGCTATGATACCGGCCTAGATCGTCTCGCAAGAGAACGAGATCGGAGCAGTAAGGCAAGTATTATATAGTTCTTTCCTCAGGGACTAGAGAAGCGAAATGTGTAAAACGAGACTAAATCAGTGGATAATGAAACTAAAACAAATGAGAGAAAGAGAGATTTTAGAAGAAATGCGAAGACAGAAACAGGTGGTCGCACCGTGACTATCGATCGTCGCTAAGTTTGTACGCATATCCGTGAGTATAAGCGATGGAATGATAATCATCTAGTAGTCTCGTGAGGGGGAGGCGAAAATGACTAAGACGAATACGTCCATCAACGGTATCAAAGAATGAGTGCATACAGAATTAACACAAATCATTCCCCAAACAGCCATCAACAAGCACAAGCAACAACTCAACATTACTCAGTTTGAACATATGTTTATGGAAGTTTAGAATTGACATTCAGCATTTGAATTCATCAGAACATGAATCTCCAGAAGCATTTAACAATAATTCAATCAAAGAGGGGTGATATCCACAACAAGTGTAAAATTTACTTCACTGATGTCACAAGACATATTGAAATCAAAACATAACTACCAGAATGGCTCTTCCAGCACCTTTGTCACTCAGGAAAACATGTTCAAAAGTTTAAGCCACAACTATTCCAAATTTGATGAAGCATTGACAGATGTATAACAAGGATTCAGTTACCCAAATCAATTCAGATTATCACAACACAGCACTAAATCAAAGCTCGACTCACAAGCTCAGAGAATGCAAGCATATGAATACAAACATACCCAATATGCAAGAGTCAAAACATCATAGAACAGAGGAGCACTCAACTGCATCACAGGACAGTTTAACAGAGGGAGGATGAAGCTACACAGGGGCTCAACTACTGTTGGAGGTAGGTCATGGTCAAAGAAGTTGTCGTAGGTCGTGGTTGCCAGAGGGTTGCGGCCGTGGTCGTCGAGCCTCGGTGAAGATAAGGTGTAGCGTCGGCATTTTTCGATGTGAGCCGATCGAGGTTGTCGAAGGCGCGCTGGTCGTCGAGGAGGTACCGGGGACCTCACCGGTGGTGTTGGGGTTGGATCGAAGCGGATTTGGCTTGGATTGGCGGCACAACTGCATCGGTGGCGGCGGATCTGGCGAGATCTACAATAGGACAGTGCAGACCGGCCATCTGTGCGTTGTAGTTCAATCCGCTATAAAATGTCTGAACTACAAGACAATTCTCGAGTCCATGATGTGGACATTTCAGCAGCAAGTCCTTGTAGCATTCCCAAGAGTTGTAAAGTGATTCGCCTACCTACTGACAAAAGGATGCAATCTAGTTGTGAATATGAATAGTTTTGGCAGGAGGGAAAAACTTACCAAGAAAAGTGAGTGAGAGTTCGTCCCATTTAGTGATCAACACAAGAGGAAGAGTGTATAGCCATGCCCTCGCCATCTCGTGCAGCGAGAAAGGAAAGAGCCTCAAACAAAGTGCACTTGTGTTACTCCATTAATCTTGAAAGTATCACAATGTTCAAAAAGATATGAAGATGCAGCGAAGGATCTTTAGTGGCAAAACTACTAAATTAGTTTTGTTGTATCAGATTCAACAGTGCAAGGTTAATTTCAAAATTATTTGTTTTGATTGTTGGTCTAAGAATACCTGACTGAAACACCATGCTGAGCGGGATTCTATAATCCTTCAATTTCTTCTATTCACGCATCTTTGGTGATTTGGCTTCCTCTTGTGTTTGGTGTCCAATGTGGCTCGTTATTGATCTTATTAGATACACTTCCAACCTATAGGGATTAGTCATGCACAAAAAGAAGAAAAGAAAAATAGAAGCAAGATTTAGAAGTGAGATTGACTTATATCAGCAAAAATTAATCCAAAAGATGAATTATCATTGTTCCTTAGTAACGATGCCAAAAACTTTATCACGCCCGAAGTGGCGATCGCGATTTGTGTAATAATAAATTGGAAGTGAACGGTTGAACGTTGAGTACTTGAGGGTCAAATTCCACGAGGAACAAGTGTATTCGTCTTTCTAGCTTAATAGATCACTAATTAAGTCTGAACGAGTTTGGGGGTTTTTTGGTCTGCAACTATATCTAGTACTGAAGCTATCAATCTAGGGTTTAAAGCAGTAAAGTGCAAGTATGAAATCTAGGGTTTAATAAGCAGGAATGAAAACCTAGGGTTCCGGGAGTTTCATAACCATCCAGCGTAATTCTATCCAAGATCTGAGAATTGCAAGTTTCAATCATTTTTCATGACATATTAAGTTGCCAGTACGGTCACTGTTACAACGGTCAGAGCATCGCTTCCATTGTTACGTTTGGCTAGAGCCTCTCTCCTGTTCAGGATCTCGTGTCAAAGCACTAAAGACTCAAGAACTCCCCTAAATTCTTGCTAAGGCTCAACTGTTATGTCTGTTGCCAAAACAAGAATTTAGGGTTTAGAGAAATAAAACATCAAGAAATAACTCCAAAACTTGAGATCAAGACTAAGGAAGAATCACGCCTTCCAGATTAGGTCATCCCTAACCCTAGAAGGAATCTACTCGCAAAAAGCCACAAAAATGGAGAAATAATAATAAGAATTAAATAAAAACTCACTTGATTACTTGATAATTGAATTAGCCATCCTTGCCGGATTACAAAATTAGAAAAAATAGAGAAGGGGACTCTACTAAGATCAAATGCTCAACATCAACCGTTCGCTTGCGGTATTACTAAAAGACAACCCTCATGGTAAGTGTCAGTTACCATGTTCCATGTTGAAGAATTTCATTAGGAATCAATCAACCTACTTTAAAATTCTCTAGAAACTTCACCCTAACTTTAGTAGATGTGCCCTAAAACCAATTCATTTATGATTTACAAGAAATATAATTCTAAATTATGAATTTATCAAAGTAATAAAGTTAGCAAAACCAATCCAAAACTTATATTAGCCATTGAAAATTAAACGATGATTCAATCCAAACTAACAGATTCCTAATATCTCAATTTGTTTTCCATCATTATAATATAATTACTAGATTTTCTAAACTTGAAACAATAATACAATTAACTAAATTAATCAAAACTAACTAAGTAATCTTACCAAATTGAACTAACTACTAATTTTCAAACATAATTCTAAAATAGGAAAGTTTATTTTGGAACTAAATAATTAAATTATTTGAAGTAATTTCAAATAATACCCTCCGGATATTTTGTTAATTACCTCATCCTCACTATACTTTGGACAACTAAAAATGAGAAACCTATGTAGACTCTTAAAAATCTTAAAATTTCAATTATCTTATTTTCAACTCACATTTCCACTCAAGTAGCCTCCTTGAAAATCCAACCCTAATCTTCATCCTTAACTGTTCTAGATTCTGCTTCTAATGTTATGTTCATCTTGTTCATCAAATGTCATCGCGCAATCCGAATCAATCTATCACATCTGTTCCATTTTATCACTTAATCTACTATAACTCATCTTATCAATTTTCCATTCACTTCCACCACTTAACAAATTGAATCCATTTTATTATCCAGCTTCATCCCTCAATTACCTCTCATGCATACATATATAATTATAAATAAACCAATTTTTTGTTTGATGGACCTATGTCCACATTATTTGTCACTCGATTAGGTTAGAAGAGAATCAATCTCTAGAAGGGCACTGCTTTGGCAACTCCAACTGGGCATCACACCAAGCAAGGCAAGTCACATTTCTTGATCATGTTGCTCCTACTATTTTGTACTTGAAAGACCAGGATGGCGAACCGAGAGGGGGGGGTGTGAATTGGTTCTCCAAAATAAATCTTAAGAGGCAAGCACAAGAAACAAGAGAGGGTATAAAGATGCTAGGGGTGCTCGGATATCTCAAATATAGCTATCCCCAATCATAGCACCACCTCTCTTGATATTCAAAAATCTCAAAAAAAGGAGAAATAAAAAGAAAACAAGAAACAATCAATTGCAAGAATTTAAACAATCAATTGCGAGTATTTAAACAACCAATTGCGAGTATTTAAACAATCAATTGCGAGTATTTAAATTTTGAGTATTTAAACAAACAATTGCGAGTATTTAAACAAAAAATTGTGAATATTTAAGCAAGAAAGAAAGAGAGAGAAGATTTAACAACTTAAAAATATTCAAGAACCAAGAAAAAGATCAAGAATACAAAAATTTCAAAGGTAAACACAATAGCCAAAAACTCTCTCTCAAAGGGGCAAGTCTTCTCCCTAGCACTCCCCCTTCTTATATAAAGCTAACCACCACTTAGAGTAGTCTCCACAACCAATGTGGGACTAAACTAACAGCTGGTGGAGGTTGGACCCGAAGCCCAATTCGGCCCAACTCTCAACAATCATTTTTACAATTTTCGGATTTATAATTTCAGAATTACAGCATTTTCTGAATAGTAGACACTAAAACAGTCATAGCTTCATCATATGAACTTCGATTTTGATGTTCTTGGATCCGTTGGAAAGCTAACTTCTAGGTCTACAACTTTTCTTTTAACACCTTTCTGAGAACAAGTCTAAATCGGTGCATAATTAGCTCTCCAACAGAACCTTTTGCATAAGCTTCCACTCGGAGTCCATAAACCATCTTGATGATTCCTCGGGCATTATGAGCACCACATGTGCTCGCCATAATGTCATCACATCTCCACCTCGATGTTGAATAGCTCACCACATGTCGGGAAGTCTCTCCCATTCCGGACCCCGACCGGCAACCTCCACACTTCGACCGGCTCGAGCTACTTCAACAATCTCGGTGCAACGCCATATCCGGGTGTTGGATTAGTCATGTAGATAGTTCCCGCAAGTCTCTAGTACCTCCGGTATCTCTTGGACCAGTCAAGTCTCCGACTCCTCCCTGAGCACTACTCCGATGGCCCACCTTGCCGTAAGCGTACTATAACTCCGGTATACCTGCAACATGTACCAAAACCAAACTAACCCATCACATAGCACTGTTCACAAATAATGACAACATAAACGAACACAAACAATTCAAAATATTGTCAAAACATACATCAGTCAAGATTAGACAATCACATGGGGTTTACAATCTCCCCCTTGATGAGTGATTTGACAATTTTTGAATTTAATTAATTTGAATTTTGAATATAGAAAATGAAGCTCAAAAACATGGTTCAAAATATAAAGAATGATAAATACACATGACCATGAAGATGATGCACAAGAGTGAGAAAATAAATAGATACAAGCAAAACTCCCCCTCAACCCAAAATGCATTCTTTTTCTCCCCCTTTGTCAAATTAATCATTAAGGAAGCGCGCCCTCCCCGTTTGATTATGCATGAATTTTGAAAAGGGTACCAAGCATTGTTTTTGGATATTTGAAAGTTGCTGTGGTGAAAATGAAAAAAAGTAGTTTTGCAAAATATGCCTGTAAACCATGAAATGAAACGACAATAAACTTAAATCCATGCAAAGTGATCATAACTAGAGATAGCAAGATAGTAGAGGAGTGAAATGAACTAAAACATTCTTGAAAAAATCATAAAATAGCTAGAATAAGCAAAATTGGGGCAATCCAAGCAATCACATGGGAAATGCACACTTTGAGGTTCAAAATTGCTAATTTTCTACAAAGACACATACAAAGACCATGTTGAGATGAATGCATTACTTACGCTAAGAATCAATGCAAATATGTGTCCTATGATCCAATTCCAAAGTCAAACCAAAATCTTTGACTCAATTTTATTAAAATGCATATTTGAGCGATTATTTCAGCTCATTGCGGATTTGATGCCGCTTATTGAGTTTGTATGTGGTTGAGACCACTTATTTGCAAGAAAAGACTATTTTTGAGCTTTCCAAATATGAGTAGCTTTCATCGACGCGAGCACCATAGATTTGTGGTCCAGGTGCCCGGTTTAATCAACTAACTAAAGGGCTCAAAATTGGACTAGAGAGCACAAGTGATCCGGGAGGATCTCAGGTCGAGTTCGAAACGGATTCGCCACCACGAAAATGTTTGTGACTTTGGAAAGGTTTGCAACCTTGGGAAGGATTCAAACTCTTGTCGGAATTATAATTCGATCCGAATATGTATAACTAAGCTAATCTGTTTAGGGTTAGTTAGTTATATGAGTCTAATACGTTTAGGTTATTGAGTCTGATACGTACTCATACGATTGGACTATAAATACCTTGTAATAGGTCTAGTTTAGATCATCGAATATTATTACAGCCTTGGATCATATATCCAGCTTATAATTCCTTCGACGTAGGCAAGTGTGTCTAACGTTTGACGGGTAAAGCTCTCTTTGAAATAAAGAGTTGTGCAATTACTTTGAGCTGTGTTTTGATCATCCTTTAGGTTTTGGTACTTCTGGGTAAGATCCCGTTATTCTGCATATTAGAATCTGGGTGAGCCTAGTGCGAAAACCAAGGCTAGGTCTCAAACGGATCAAGTTGGTATCAGAGCAACCTTCCTATCTTGTGGATGGTGAAGACTCGCCAGGGTTACAATACTTCCGGTGAAACTCCAGGCGATCAATTGACGGTTCCTACAACCGCGTCTCCGACAATGTCTGAAGATACCTCTGTTCAAGCTAACCTAGCCGAACAAGTGGCTAAGCTCTCCACCAACATGGAAACCGTGCTTTCTTGGATTAAGCAGCAGGCTATGATTGTACCTCCTAAAGTAGGGAACGTTATGGGTGTGAAGACTGGTGAAGACTTGTGCAGGGTAGACGAAGATGAAGACGAAGGCGACCACAAGACCGACGACCTCGCCAACACCTCCTTAGCTATCGGATCTTTTAAGGTCGATGCTAAGATTGATATACCCATATATGATGGGGTGATCGATGCCGAGAAACTGGATTCTTGGATCGACCAGGATGAGACCTACTTTGACCTAAAAGGGTTCAGTAGCGCTCAAAAGGTGAAGTTCGCACCTTTGAAGATGAAGGACCATGCCAAGACTTGGTGGAAGGCCCTTATCGCTAGTGGTGAAGCTGATGACCTTGCGTGGGGTCAATTCAAACTACTTATGCGATAAGAATTCTATCCGATGGGTTACCTTGAGGAGAGATGGGAACGTTGGCACAGATTGTACCAACGGCGCGACCAATCTGTGCATGACGGAGTTCCGGAGACAAGCAATGGTCCTTGGCATCTCACTTTCTGACACCCATACGTTCAGAAAATACACATCTGGACTTCAGAAGATAATCAGATTGCCGGGCCTCTCCGACACACCATAGATGGAGAGATCGCCGGACCTCCCGGGTCGTCTAGGTGACGGCAATCACCAAGAGTAACAAGCCTAGCACCTTGCTTGATCAACCTCAAAGCTTGATGAACTCAATGCAAATGCATAGGGCTTGGAAACGATTTCACTCAACTAGCACTCAAGATTTCTCAATTTTTGACTTCAATTGCTAGAGAATGGGAGTGAGAGGGTTTGCACACTATTGCTCAAAGGTTTAGAGATGTATTTCGTGTATCTATGACATCTACAACAGTGATCTATTTATACCCTCAGCAGAAACGGTCGATTTCAAGAAGATTGGGCGAAATTTGTACTGGCCGGACATTGTCCGGTCACTTCGGACAATGTCCGGTCAGTACAAAAATTTTGACCGTTATTCACGTGAAATACGAGTGTCAGTAGCCATTTGAAGTAAAATGTGAAGGCCAGACAAATGTATTTGTCCGGACAGATGCATTTGTCTCTGTTGATACCTCTGTTTAAAATGACTTGTACACGCCGGACAAATAGATTTTTCCAAACAAAATATCCAGACAGATGTATTTGTCTCTGTTGACACTCAAAATAAAACTCTCCAGAAATTTGTATGGGCCGGACATATGGGATTTGTCCGGACAAAATGTCCGGACAAATAGATATGTCTCTGTTAACACAGCATTTTCAATAGCCCAAAATTTGTATTGGCCGGACATTGTCTGGTCACTTTAGACAATGTCCGGTCACTTCAGACACATCCTCCGGACAAATACATTTGTCTTAATTCAGCATCCCGTTAACATTTGTATTGACCGAACATTGTCCGGTCACTTCGGACAATGTCCGGCCTTCATCGGACAGATGCACCGGACAAATGTATATGTCTCTGTTGCACTTGTTTGCAATGTTCTGAAATTGTTTGTATTGGCCAGACATTGTCCGGTCACTTCAGACACTGGTCGGCCAGTACAAAACGAAAACAGACCTCTGAATTTTTTACTCAACTTTGATTTAGGGCAGATGCAAATGCAAATATGCTTCTAAAAACTTCAAGGTTGATCAAGAGACTTGTGCTAAGACCCCTCTTAATAGTACGACCATCTAACCTAGAAAATTTCAAAACAAGAAGGCGCTAGGTTTAGGTATTTGTACTCTTGTCGAGATTTTCGTCGTTTTCGCTTCATGGAGTCTTGATAGCCTTGCTTTGTCTTTCCTCGATGCTTTCTCCTTTGATTTACCTGAGTCTCACATACAGAGGTTAGTAGCAAATCTCACGGATGTCATTAATCACCAAAACCCTAATTAAGGCTCAAGATTCAACAATCTCTCCCTTTTTGGTGATTGATGACAACCGTTATGCATAAAACATTTGGATATCGAAAATGTGAATGTGAGCAAATAATGCTCCCCCTGAATCTTATACCCATGCTCATGAATGAGTCCACAACAAGATATATGAACAATCCACAACGAGATATATGAACAACAATTTCATTTCATGATCATACATTCATACATCAATAAACATTGCATGATATATCCATGTTCATACATTCACATACATCAATAAACGATAAACGACTACATAAGACGACATAAATACATCCACACACGTATCCATAATAATATCCATAGTACGACATAACAACATAACACATATCCATAAACATATCCATAACATAACTCTCCCCCTTTGTCATCAAACATCCATAAAAGGAGAGAAGACATAGATACAAGTGATCATAGATACAGGAGTAAGACAATCTAAGACTACGGAGGATGATCGGAAGAAGAATCGCCGCGACGACGACGCTGATACTGGCCTGCGTCGAATCGTCCCTGCAGCTCAGAGACATCCTGACTCATAGAATCGATACAAGGCTCGATGACATTGAGGCGATGGTCGATGGAGCTCAATCTGGTGTCAACCTCATCGAAGCGAGTCTCGAATCGTATGGACATCTGATCCAACCGCTCCATGATCATCATGTACAGAGCTGAGACGTCGGGACTCTGAGAGATGGAGTAGGACTGAAGTGGAGAGGGAGCTCCCGCGATCGGAGACATAGGCTCATCTCCATGAACTGGTGATCCAATTTGGTTCTCGTAGCGAATGAGGATCCCCAGGCTCTTCATTCGATAATACTCCATAGAAGTGGGGCGAGAAGCTCGATGCAGTCCAAAATAGGTCAGAGTGTGAGCAATGAAGGGTGCGAAGGGCAAGAGCCTCTTCGAATCCATCTGAACTTCCTGCATCTCGTGGAACATGAACTCCACAATGTCGAATGGTGTCTCGTCAACTTGGGCTCTCAGAAGTCGCAGCATGGTAGATGTGACAGCCCCGCGATCTCCGGTTTTTGGCAAGATAGTCTTGCGGTTCAGCTTTTCTAGAATTGCCACCGGAGGAATCAGTTGAGAGACTTTACCGATATTTGGATCTGGATTGTCGAAGAGATGAGCCACGTCTTCAACTCGAACTTCATCAAAGGCGAAGAGGCTGTTGTCAACATGCTCGATCTGTAGAGCCTCTTCAAATTGTGCCTTTGTGAGAGTCCTTTTTGAGTTGTTGTTCATGAAGACGATGTGGGATCGATCCGAGGCAACATGAAGAGATGCGAAGAACGACCGAATGATGTCCACGTTCCACTTCCATTCTTCCTTCATCTCGGTGAAGGAGAGCAAACTGACTGCCATGAACTTGCCCCGTAGAGGATAGTGAACTTTGCTCTCCATCAAATTCCAGTCAATGGCCTGATGCCCAAATATTTTGGCAGAGGAGAATCTGGTGTGATACTGAGACATCTGAAACGCATTCCAGAAATTCCTCTCAGTACATGTCCTCGGATGCTCATACGGGCTCTTTCGACGAAGTCGCCGAATAACACTAGCGGTGAAAGTTTGATGGCCTCTGGGTTGCTCATCACCACTACTGTTGCTGCTATCATCTGAGTCGGAATCATCAATGGGAGATGCTGGAGCTGCATCATCCTCATCAATAGCTAAGGAATCCCAGTCGATGGGTTGAGCCTGTTGAGAAGATCCAGGCCCATGACGACGGCTAGTTTGCTTCATTCTTCCAGACATAATGACTCTGGAAAGAAAAGATAGGGAATTTGATCATGATATGACTCGTAAAAGGTGATAGGAGAAGCATGAACTAATCTTTCGATGGATATGGATGCATGACCTAGTCCTTATATGAATCAATCTTACTCATGCATTTACTAATAGATGCTAGCTTGTACTTCAAATCATCCTTTTCTGCTCTTTGATTCCGTTTTGCTTTACTCAATATGCTTTGATCAAAATCAGAGATCTAATGTAATCATAGGAAATCATCTACGATATACTCATCTAATCGCTTATCTTGTGCATGGTAAATAATTTGAACAAATCCGATACGAATACATCATTTAACCCTACAGATTTGATTCAATTTGATCATCACATTTTTTTTATACAAAGTATAGTTGATTTTGTCCCAAAACCTAACCCTAGAAGGCAAGTTGATTTACTTAAACCATGCATATCCATGAGAAACTTCTATTTTGCACAAATCAACTTAACTATGATCACTCCTAGATGTTAATTTCATGAATCCATAACTAGATTTGACAAGCAAAACATTTGAACTATTTCAAACCCTAGAATGAAAAAGAGATGACATGCATGAATCTGAGAAGAAAAGAGTGAAAAACTCACCCAAATCAGGAGAAGAAGATGCACAGGAGTTCAAACTGAGGGCCGGACGGGAGATGGCCGGACGAATCCTCTTGTCCGGAGGAGAAGACTTGAACAGTGGTGAGAGGATGAACTGAGGAGGAGGCAAAAAGCAAAACTCGATTTGGGAAGAAGAAGACTTCGGGAGGAAAATATAACTGAACCGTTATGCACATACCGGACAAAGTCTGATCTGACCGGACATTGTCCGATATGACCGGATAGAGTCTGAACTGGGCGGACAATGTCCGGTCAGTTCAGATAAAATCCTAAAGTTTCTGAACTTTTCAATTTTTCGCAAAATCGACTCAACCAGGGGTTTGATTTCAGGATAAACTTGAATATCATATTTGGAATACGGCCAGATAGTCTTGAGATAGATATGGGAGAAGAAAAACTCAAAAAGAGCCGTCATAGCAGATTTTCGGATAAAACGAGTAAAAACGGAACGGAATTTCACCAAATCGTCAAATCTCAATTAAACTTGGATTTTTCTGAGATGTTTGGCCTTGTATGAATTCTAAATACTATTTCAAGCCAAAACATGGAAGAGATCTTGGCTCAAACAGCTAAATTCACAAAATGCACGTTTTGGGTATTTTCGTGTCAAAACTCGTTTTCGGGCGATTTGAAAAACGTGATAACTTGCAAACCATAGGTCTTTTGAGAAAAAGTTCAACATGAACTATCTTTGAATGATTGATATCTAAGTGTTTCATGTAGAAAATTTTTGTCAAAAATCAACCAATTTTAATTTATGGAAATAAGTCATTTTGGGCCAAAACAAGATCCTTAGATGTTCAATTTTGTCAAAATTCAACATTTTGGCTCGAAATCCTTTCTTTTCACTTCCAAAACCTTTGAGAACATTGTTGAAAGATATTCTTGAAGATTTTATGTTAATTTTATATATGTTGATCATTTTGGCACTTTTTAGCCCTTTTTGATTTAAAAATGATCCTTTTGATAAACAACATACATATTTTTCCTTTTTGTACACAATTTTGGGTATACAAGCATTCAATGACCTTGAAGTTGCTCCCCCTTAATGTGTTCACCAAGTTTTGTTGAAAAATGACAAAGTGGTGAATTTTTGGACTTTTTCTTCAAAATAGGAAGTGATTGGCATAGATGCCTATATTGATTGAATCTATATATATATACATATAGGTAAGAGTATATGTGCTAGATACAATCAAACTAACAACCAATTCAAGATAAGTAAGAGATCAAATAACATTTGAAATGTCAATAACATTCAATTCATTTCTTAACTTGCTAAATCTTGACTCATCCAAAGGTTTAGTGAATAGGTCCGCTAATTGATTTTCGGTTTAAACATGACTAATCACTATATCCTTTTTCGATACATGATCCCTTAGAAAGTGATGTCTAATGTCAATGTGCTTTGTTCGAGAGTGTTGAACGGGATTGTTGGCAATTTTAACGGCACTCTCATTAGCACATAAAAGCGGAACACAATTGACTCTTATGCCATAATCTAACAAGTTTTGCTTCATCCAAAGAAGTTGTGCACAACAACTACCGGCCGAAACATATTCCGCCTCGGCGGTTGAGAGTGCAACTGAATTTTGTTTCTTTGAAGTCCAAGAGACTAATGATCTTCCTAGAAGTTGACAACCACCGGAAGTACTTTTTCTATCAATTTTACAACCAGCATAATCAGAATCCGAATATCCTAGGAGATCAAAGCTAGCATTCTTAGGATACCAAAGTCCTATGTTTGGTTTATGTTTTAGATATCTAAAGATTCTTTTTACTGCAGTTAGGTGACACTCTCTAGGAGCAGCTTGAAACCTAGCACACATGCATACACTAAACATAATATCAGGTCTAGAAGCAGTAAGATATAATAAACTACCAATCATAGAACGATATAATTTGAGTTCTACCGGTTTACCTCCCTCGTCCAAGTCCAAATGCCCATTTGTAGCCATAGGAGTCTTGATTGATTTAGCATCATCTATACCGAATCTTTTGAGCAAATCCTTCACGTATTTGCTTTGACTCACAAATATGCCTTCTTTGATTTGCTTAATTTGAAGTCCGAGGAAAAAGCTCAATTCTCCTATCATAGACATCTCAAATTACTTGGACATGGTTTCACCAAAAACTTGGCAAAGGGATTCGTTAGTGGAACCAAAAATTATATCATCGACATAAATTTGGCAAACAAGGAAGTCATCGTCTATGATTTTGGTAAAGAGAGTTCTATCAATTTTTCCAACTTTAAAACCTTGTGAAATTAGGAAATTTCGCAATCGTTCATACCAAGCTCTAGGGGCTTACTTAAGACCATAAAGAGCTTTTGAGAGTTTGTAGACATGATTTGGATATTTTGGATCTTCAAAACCCGGTGGTTGCTTTACAAATACAAGTTCCGAAATTTCACCATTTAAGAAAGCACTTTTAACATCCATTTGAAATAGTTTGATTTCAAAACATGATGCAAATGGAAGTAAGATGCGAATGGCCTCTAGTCTAGCTACGGGAGCAAAAGTTTCATCAAAATCTAATCCCTCAATTTGAGAATAACCTTGTGCTACCAATCTAGCTTTATTTCTTACAACTATGTCATTTTCATCTTGCTTATTTCGAAAGACCCATTTTGTACCAATTATATTGTGATCAAGAGGTTGTTCTACAAGTTTTCAAACATTATTTCTAGTAAAGTTGTTTAACTCATCATGCATAGCATTTACCCAATCCGGGTCCGCTAAAGCTTCATCAATGCATTTAGGCTCAATACTAGAAATGAAAGATGCATGTTCACAAAAAGATGCAATTCTAGAGCGAGTTTGGACACCTTTATCAACATCACCTATTATTTGGTTGACGGGATGATCCTTAGTGATGGTTTGATGAAGTCTTGGATTTTGCAATGTTTGATCTTCACTTTCCTTTATTTCCGAATCAAGATCAACTTGAGTAGGAGCCTCCGGAATCATAGAAGCTATTTTATTTTCTTGATCGGGTGACTTTGAATCTTCATCTTTGGGCTTGATATCTCCAATCGTCATGTTCTTCATGGCTTCTCGTAATTCCTCATTTCCTACATTCTCAACATCTTCATACTCTTCTTGAGAGCCATTAGATTCATCAAACTCAACATTGCACGTTTCTTCAATGCATTCGGTTATGACGTTAAAAACACGATAAGCTTTACTAGTAGATGAATATCCAACAAGAAAGCCCTCATCAACACGTCTTTGAAATTTTCCAAGATGCATGCGTTTTTTAAGAATGTAACATTTGCAACCAAAAACTCGAAAACATGAAATGTTTGGTTTTCTTCCGATAATTAGCTCGTAAGGAGTTTTGTTTAACAAATGATGAGTATAAAGCCAATTTATGGCATAACAAGCAGTATTGACGGCCTCGGCCCAAAACCTAGTGGGGGTTTTATATTCATCCAACAAAGTTCGAGCCATTTCAATTAATGTTCGATTTTTCCTTTCCACAACACTGTTTTGTTGAGGAGTATATGGTACGGAAAATTCGTGTTTAATTCCAGATTCATCACAAAGCTCAATAAAGTCCAAATTTTGAAACTCTCCACCATGATCACTTCGAAGTTTGTTTATGGAGAATTCAAATTCATTTTCAACTCGTTTTGCAAATCTTTTAAACACACTTGGAGCATCGGATTTATGATTTAAGAAGAAAATCCAAGTAAATCGAGAGAAATCATCAACAATGACAAAGCAATAGTTACTACCACCAATACTTTGAGTTTTCGATGGACCAAACAAGTCCATATGTAAAAGCTCAAGTGGTCTAGATGTTGACAAAACGTTTTTAGCGGGATGAGTACTAGCAACTTGTTTTCCCGCTTGACAAGCACTACACAGTTTATTCTTTTCAAACTTTACATTTTTCATACCTAAGATTAAATCTCTTTTTAAAAGTTTGTTCAATTGATGCATCCCAACATGAGCCAAGCGATGATGCCAAAGCCATCCCAAAGAATTTTTAGCAACCAAACATATTGAAATGCAAGAGTCTTTTGAACTGAAATCCACCAAATACAAATCTCCATATCGAAAACCTTTGAAAATTAAAGACTTGTCTTCTAGGCTTTCAATGATAACACCATTTGGTTCAAAAATGCATCTAAGACCCAAATCACAAATTTTTGCAACCGAAAGCAAATTGAAATTCAAAGATTCAACAAGTAATACATTTGAGATGGAAATGTTGTTTGTGATTGCGACTTTACCTAACCCAATTACCTTTCCTTTGCTATTATCACCAAACATGATTTTATCAATGTCATTGCAACCATTCTCAAATGAGGAGAACCGACTTCCATCACCGGTCATGTGTTGGGTGCATCCGCTATCAAGCACCCAATGCCTCCCACCAGTTTTGTAGTTCACCTAAAAGAGGGGTTAGACGCTTTTAGGTACCCAAACTTGTTTGGGTCCTTGAAAGTTAGCAACAAGGGTTTTTGGAACCCAAATTTTCTTTTTATGTTTATTTTGATAAGATAAACCAATGAATTTTGCAATTACTTTTCCATACTTTATTTTCTTTAGCATGTAATGGGAGTGATACTTATTTTCTTTAGCTCTAGAAGTTGAGGGACAATTATCCGGCAAATGATCTACATTATGGCATTTATGACAAAACATATTAGTGGCATTTACAAAAGTCACTTTAGTACTCAACTTCTTTCTTTTGTTCAGTTCATATCCTAAACCTTCCTTTCTAAATGAACATCGCTGCTCACTAAGAAGTTTGTCTAAGATTTCTTTTCCTTTAAAGCATTTTGCTAGTCCTAGGTTTAGCTTTTCTACTTGTGCCTTGAGTTCTAAATTTTCTAAAATCAAGTTTGAGTTGTTATCAACAATTTCATCACAAACATTTTCATGATTGATTTCTAAAGCATTACAAGTGATTGATTTTGAATGAGAGACACTATGAGTTGATTCATCTAGAATATCACAAGTAATTCCTATTTCACTAGTTTGTTTAGAATCAATAATTTCATTAACTAGAAGTGCCTCATGCGAGTCATTTAGTTCTGCATATAACTCACTAAGTGTTGAATATTCTTTCTTAAGCATTTTGTTCTCCTTATTTACTCTACCTAATGCCTCATTTAATTCCATAACCATATCAACAAGGTCCTCATAAGAAGGTTCGAGATCCGATACCTTAGCATCATCACTCGCCATAAGACACAATGATGACTTGTCTTCAAACGAAGTGGGCTCTCTGATAGCAATTCCCGCCATCTTTTTAGAAGTTGATGGTACTTCATCCTCCGATTCGGATTCCTCCGATCCGGAGTACCATTCACCAATATAGGCTTGACCCTTGCTTCTATTGTTATAGAACTTTTTGAAGAGCTTCTTTTTTCCTTTTGTCCCTTCACTGTCATCTTTCCTCTCATGTGATCTTTGATGATCACCCTTCTTATTTGGACATCTTGAGGCAAAGTGTCCCTTCTCATTACATTCATAGCATGTAATGTTCTTGAATCCGGTCTTCTTGTGCGGTCCTCGCCTTTTGTCAAACTCAAATCCCCTTTTGTTGATCTTGTTAAGGAGCTTGCGGGTTTTTCTCACAAGAAGAGCTACATCACCATCGGAGCTTTCATCTGAACTATCCTCCTTGGCTTCCTCAACTTTTGCCTTGAATGCCAAGTTTTTCTTCTTTGATCCGGATGCTTCCACAATCCCTTTCTTTTCTTCTTTTTGCATTTCATGGGTAATAAGAGTACCCAAGAGCTCGGTAGGAGTTGTGGAAGAGAGATTGCCATTGATAAGCACTGTCACAATTGTATCAAAACTCGATGGTAAAATCATAAGCATTTTACGCACAATATCAATATCTTCAAATTTTGTACCTAAACCTTTGAGATCATTGATTAATAGATTGAGTCGAGTATACATGTCACTAACATTTTCAGATTCAAGCATGAAAAAGGAGTTGTATTCTCTAGTTAATTTGATTAGCTTAGCTTCTTTGACTTTAGATGTACCTTCATGAATTACTTCTAAGGTTTTCCACATTTCATAAGATGTATCAAGATTACTAATGCGATTGAATTCACTTAAGTCAAGACCATTGAATATGGTATTTGTTGCTTGAGCATTTGCTTGAAGGTTTTTCGATTCTAGAGGTGTGAGATTTTCTAAGTCAATTGGAGCCCTAAAACCATCTCTAGTGACCCTCCATACGTCAAGACTAATGGATTCTAGATAAACCGCCATCCTAATTTTCCAATAGCAATAGTTGTCACCCTTGAAGAAGGGGACCTTTCCATTATAGTTTTCTTTGATCGACGACATCCTCTCCCTAGACGGTTAAGCCTAAAATGAGAGACCTAGAGCTATGATACCACGTGTTGATCGAAGGATGCCGACTAGAGGGGGGGTGAATAGGCGGTTTTTAAATTTTTTTTCTAAACTAGGGTTTAACAGCCTAAGATTGCAATAACAAACTTCTAAAGATATGAATGATAATTCAATACAGGTTTTGCACTTTCTAAAAGATTAATAGCAACAGTTCAATCACTACAAAAATTAAGCAAGTAGTAGAGGTAACCAAAGAGATCGAGTCTTTTTCCCGAGGTCTCAAAAATTTGCCGATTTCCACTAATCCTCGTTGAAGCGCTCTTCGCTTGAGCTTATGCTTCAATTTCACTAGGGGTAGCCCTTCTCCTTTCCGGATAGGCGAGCTCCGAGCCTTTACAATCAATTGCCGGGCCTCTCCGACACACCGTCGATGGAGAGATCGCCGGACCTCCCGGATCGTCTAGGTGACGGCAATCACCAAGAGTAACAAGCCTAGCACCTTGCTTGATCA
The DNA here is from genome assembly GCA_019359835.1 of Pharus latifolius. NCBI lineage: Eukaryota > Viridiplantae > Streptophyta > Magnoliopsida > Poales > Poaceae > Pharus > Pharus latifolius. The sequence continues at coordinate 58,493,237 of CM033323.1, forward strand.
ACCTCAAAGCTTGATGAACTCAATGCAAATGCAATAGGGCTTGGAAACGATTTCACTCAACTAGCACTCAAGATTTCTCAATTTTTGACTTCAATTGCTAGAGAATGGGAGTGAGAGGGTTTGCACACTATTGCTCAAAGGTTTAGAGATGTATTTCATGTACCTATGACATCTACAACAGTGATCTATTTATACCCTCAGCAGAAACGGTCGATTTCAAGTAGATTGGGCGAAAGTTGTACTGGCCGGACATTGTCCGATCACTTCGGACAATGTCGGGTCAGTACAAAAATTTTGACCGTTATTCACGTGAAATACGAGTGTCAGTAGCCATTTGAAGTAAAATGTGAAGGCCGGACAAATGTATTTGTTCGGACAAAATGTCCGGACAGATGCATTTGTCTCTGTTGATACCTCTGTTTAAAACGACTTGTACACGCCGGACAAATAGATTTGTCTGGACAGATGTATTTGTCTCTGTTGATACTCAAAATAAAACTCTCCAGAAATTTGTATGTGCCGGACATATGGGATTTGTCCGGACAAATAGATATGTCTCTGTTAACACATCATTTTCAATAGCCCAAAATTTGTATTGGCCGGACATTGTCCGGTTACTTCAGACACATCCTCCGGACAAATACATTTGTCTTAATTCAGCATCCCGTTAACATTTGTATTGACCGGACATTGTCCGGTCACTTCGGACAATGTCCGGCCTTCATCGGACAGATGCACCGGACAAATGTATATGTCTCTGTTGCACTTGTTTGCAATGTTCTGAAATTTTTTGTATTGGCCGGACATTGTCCGGTCACTTCAGACACTGTCCGGCCAGTACAAAACGAAAACAGACCTCTGAATTTTTTACTCAACTTTGATTTAGGGCAGATGCAAATGCAAATATGCTTCTAAAAACTTCAAGGTTGATCAAGAGACTTGTGCTAAGATCCCTCTTAATAGTACGACCATCTAACCTAGAAAATTTCAAAACAAGAAGGCGCTAGGTTTAGGTATTTGTACTCTTGTCGAGATTTTCGTCGTTTTCGCTTCATGGAGTCTTGATAGCCTTGCTTTGTCTTTCCTCGATGCTTTCTCCTCTGATTTACCTGAGTCTCACATACAGAGGTTAATCGCAAATCTCACGGATGTCATTAATCACCAAAACCCTAATTAAGGCTCCAGATTCAACACCACAATGCAAATTTCCCCTAAAATAAATACAAGTCAATGATATTTTTGCTCTTTACTTTGCTGATGGGGTCAATTTAATTACTCTAGTTTAAATTCATGAAATTAGTCTCTTTACTTCGAAATTAACTCATTGTTGGTCTTTTGTTAAATAGATGGATGGAAAGTTGAGTTATACACAGAAACAAGTTATTTACATGGATGGAGACGATAAGTAATAGAATTTCATGCCTGTCTTTTCTCATTTCGTATTTTATTAATGCATGGGAATGCTTGACCGTGTGTGCGTTACAAGCAAATTGAAGCCCTGACTAACTAGGGAAACAATATTTTTTCACATAGAATACCAGTTATTTTAATCAAACAAACAATTTTTTATTGCACCAACAAAGTTTTTATCTATCCCTGTAACCTATGGACTAATAAGTGAACTAGTTTTGAAAGTACAGATAATAATTTAGACCATTTTATAGATTTACCAAATTAACTAAATCCTCCAGTAAAATAGAAGTACGAAAATATAATTTATCTAAAAAAAGTATTAACCAGTATACACCCACATGATATCTAACAGATATTTAATCAGGTGACGAATGCCTGATTCCCATTGAAAGAATGCATTGTAAAGTAAAGGACAACTGCAACAGCCCTTTGAGGAAAACAAACGTGAGCAGACAGACAGTAAAGGCCGGGGGTACAAAACAAATTGGTAAAATTTTTTGCTTGAACTGACAAGGACTACGTTCTATTCAAGTGACAGCTACGTAACTGTAGCTAATGAACGTGATGCGAAAATTGATATAAAATGTTTGATGCGCCAACTTTAGGAGTAAGTCACATTCTGCAAAAGTGAACCAAAGTCAAGGCAGAAGCCACTTAATATTAGGGTTTCGTCATTTTGTAAAATAGATAATTTATCGATAGTAATGTTTTAAATTCCATTGTGGTCCTGGTACAGGGAACTTAAACCATGAACAGAGAGTAGCTCCCCAAAACTGTACTCCACGTCAGATTATATATTCATATATTTTATCTTACAGCTTAAAAGGGTGTGTGGCATCCTCTCTTTTTCAGGCCATTTAGTTAGAGTACAACTTTACAGCTCAAAGTTGATGAGCATTTCAAATATTTTCATGAAACGATTGAGTATTTTAATTTATCTCCCACAAAAATCTGTCATACAAATCACAACTCAATGGTTGAGATAAAACCAATAGCATGCCCGTAGTTTTAGACTTAAACACAGAGGGTGTTGAAGAAAATATCAGGAAATAAAATGATGTTTCTTGGTAATCCATACAGACTAGATTGAAACTCGAAAATATTCATAAAACTAGGTGAACAGGATATGTTTTCCAAAAGTTCAAAAATATTAATTAAAAAGTGGAGAGTATGCTTATGTCGAAGTGTACACGCATTTGTCACTAAGTGCATATTTGAAAATAGGAAAATTAGCACTATAATGTTGTAAAAAACCAAATCAACAAAATACTATATGAGACTGTGAGATACTCAGTGGCATTTTGCTAATCCCAAACTTTTAAAATGCTATTAAGCTAAACCACACTACAACACAGTGGTTTAGTAGCAGTCCCATATTCGCTGGGAATAATAAGTATTAGGATTACATTAACCACTACCAATTTTGTAACACAATACTAGCATTACATTAGCTGTGAAAGATACACATTACCAATCATTACTTTGATGATAATTTATAGTACTTTTACAACTACAGAACTTGTGAGTAGGGATGGCAATGGGGCGGGTTCGGGGTGGGGATATAGTTCACGCCCCCGGCCCCTAACCCACCCCCCACTCCCACCTCCGCCGGGGGCTCGACACTCAAGGGCGAGGACGGCGAGGGTGAGGACGAGGGCAGCGAGGGTGAGGGCGACACGGACGAGGACGAGGGCAACAAGGGTGACGAGGTTATCAAGGGCAGCGAGGGCGACGAGGGAGGCCGGAGGCGAGGTCGAAGACGAGGGTGGCGAGGGGAATGAGTGAGGCTGGAGCTGAGGGCGGTGAGGGTGATGAGGGCAGCGAGCGCAACGATGGTGAGGACGAGGCGATCAGGGCGAGGGCAGCAAGGGTGATGAGGAAGGCGAGGGAGGCAAAGGCGGCGAGGACGACAAGGGCGACGAGGGAGTCAAGGGCGGCACGGGGCGCGGAGGAAGGAGGGACTGAGAGAGAGGATAATTAGATCTAGGGTTGTACTGCTGTTGCCGGGTTAACACTAGTTTTTGGGTCGGGGGCGGGTTTTCAGATTTGGGTATTGAATCCGCTTACCCAGTCATAAAATACCCGTGCACTAGTACAATAATACTGTCTACTAATGGTTCAAAAATAGTTTTACTAACTGTTCTCATACCGCTAGTGATCGGCACGATAGAACAAGTCTTGCACTACTCTAACGGTTTCGAACTATTAGAATTGCTTACCCTATCTAACGGTTCTTACTAGCGAACCATTAGAACAACTTACTCTATTCTAATGGTTCTTATTAGTGAACCATTAGAATAGCTACTATATTCTAACGGTTCACTAATAAGAACCATAAGCTATTCTAATGGTTCACTAATATACAGTATTATGTATGTTCATCACCTTGCCAATATGCATTTTTTGTAGAATTATAAAGAACAGTTTATCCTACACTACAACACGGCGGGCCAGCACAAGCTGTAAGACTACTGAAAAAAATCTTTTTTACCAGTGGTCTTACAGGTGAAAATATAATTTTGATTTTTCACCGATGTGTCAACTGGTAAAAGTTATTACTTTTAGCAGATATACCGCTAGGAATAAATAATATATAGCAAACTGTAGATCAGTTTGGAAAAAGATATATAGGATCTGTGGAAGAGCTGAGAATATTTTTTACACTGGTAAAAACTTTTTTTTACCAGCGGTCGTACAGGTGAAAAATATAATTTTGATATTTCACCGATGTGTCAGCTGGGAAAAGTTATTATTTTTAGCAAATCTACCACTAGGAATAAGTAATATATATTTTTTGTCGCAAAACTGAAAATTTTCAGCAAAATAATAACAGATTTATTATTTTGAGAGGGAAATTTTCAGAGAAAAATATTTTCGACAGATTTATTTGTTTTGCGCCAAATATAAAACCCTCCTCCTAATCTCCAACTCTCCCACCGCAATCAAAACTACCTCCCTTCACCCAATCCAACCTCCTTCCTCCAGCAAGAAACCTCCCCAATCCAAAACCTCCCTCTCCAGCTCTCCCCCACTGATAGCCAACACTCCCACCTCTAGTCTCCACCGATCCCCCACTGCACCCCCACCTCAATCTGGTCTCCAACCGTGCATGAGGTGTCTCGTGGTGTGGCCCTCGAAACCCTAACGGCAGGGTGTGCAGTGAAGGGCAGAGGTGGAGTGACAGAGGCGAAGCAAGTCCGCAGCAGAGGGGTGAGGTGCGAGGCCAGCGTAGCACGGCAGATTGGTAGGTCCAACACGGGAGTGAAGCAAAGGGGTGAGGCCAGGGGTTGAGGTCGGCGACCCAACGCGACATAGGGACTAGTGCCAGTGCCCAGCGTTATAGAGCTTTGGTGGTGTAGTCCCCTAAATTCGAAGCCACCTCTAGTTGGTGCGAATAGATTGGAATAAAAATCCACAGGTAAGAGAATGCATTTTACTACATTACCATGAGTTACTTTCTACACATTAGCATGAGTGGGCATCATGAAATTATTATGGGGCATGATAGCAATGTTCTGATATCTAGTGTATAGACTGAAGTTTCAATGGTTGTAGTTCTGATTGGCCTAAGTAGGCAATTATGGATCTAATTTTCCTGATTAAACAACTCCATGATTTGCTCTATAGTCAAGTCTTGGTGATTTTCCATTAGAATCAAATCTTATACGCCTTTTGAGGGTTTTGTGTTGATCTGTTCACAAGGTAACTAGGCCAGTTTTTATACAGTTGTATCTTCATAAGCTCACTGATTTTTGGTAATCCAATGGGTTTCTATTGAAGTTGTCATCAGCTTACTGATATGATTGTTTCTTGTTTCATATCAAATGATGTCAAATTTCCTGTGATTTGTACATGTTTGCAGTTTAACCCAATGCTAAAATGGTAATGGTAATAGGTCTTATTATTGTTGATTATTGCTATCATATGAGGTCAGTAGACTCTAGATTAGTACATTTCATGTCGTTCTATACGATATACCAATGACAGGTTTTACGGAAGTGTTGAAGATGAGAACAGTGGCGCGAGCTAACTGAGCGACCGATCACCTCCCGCCGGGCAACACAGCAATTGACACAGTGGTTTTTATACAGGTTCCAGTCCCGGTGGGGGGCCCTAGTCCTGTCAGCACCCTCCGGACGTGAGTCCGTTGGGGAAGCGCTCTCTCGGGGAGAGAGGTCTCCAAGGGAGCATGTTGTTTTGAGTGAGTAAAATGAAAAAAATGAGAGTCCTCTGGAAATGAGGTACAAGGGGTGTATATATAGGCCCCAAAAGAAGCAAAAAGACGGAAAAGCCCTAGCTATGGCCATCGGATTGGGGGGCGTTGACACCATTTCATCGTCCGGAGGGATTGGATGCTTGACAAGTGTCCTTGATAGTTCCCGAGGCGCTCCTCACGTTACTCGCACGTGACTTCATATGAGAGGCCTCCGTGGCTTTTCCCGGGAGGCCTCCGTGATATTTCATGGGAGGTGTCCGGGGCTCAGAGAGATGCCCATGGTCTTCTACAAGAGGCCTCCGTGGCTTTTCCCGGGAGGCCTCCATGACTTTTTCCTGGAGGCATTCGGGACTTTGCCCGGTAGCCCTCCAGGACTTTTCCGGGAAGGCGTCCGGGACTTTGCCCGGTAACCCTTCAGGACTTCTCACAGGAGCCCTCCGGTACTTTTCCCGGGAGGCGTCCGGGACTTTACCCGATAACCCTCCGGGATTTATCATAGGAGCCCTCCGGGACTTTTCCCTGGAGGCATTCGGGACTTTTCCCGGGAGGCGTTCGCGAAGAGCCCCATGAAGGCCCGGGCGAAGCCCCTGGGCCCTTCGGCGGGAACTCCCGCGAAGACACCGGTGTGGGCACCGGGCGCGCCTCCGGTGACGTTGCCGGTGACCCCAATGATCGTGTCCCCGACGGCGCTACCGGCGACCCCGGTAGCTGCATCCTCGAGCGTGGGTCCCTTTGGGCCATTCGGGGCTGTGGCGGCTGGGGAGAGCCAGGAGTCGGACTGGGCGATGTACGCTCCCACTCCTTCTCCGACACCGGTGGCCCCGGAGGCTCACCCGCAATCGCCGCGCGGAGGGATCTCCGTCCGATTCAAGACCTTGGGGGCCCTTGCGATGGCCTCCTTCATGGCCCCGGAGGTGCCCCCCACGGCGACGTCAGCGCCTCCCCCGCCCGGGAAGGGCAAGGGGCTCTTCGTCTGGCCCGGGGTCCCAGACATCTGATGGACCTGACATTCGGCTCCTCCGACGGTGGACCCCAGAGGATGGCCCGACAGCGGGCGGGGAGGTCTTTCGGGGGAGCCACCCCAGGGACGTCCCGGGGGGAGGATGCGAGGAGGTCATCTCCGCTGGGCTCCCGGTAAGCACTTCTCCCCGAGGCCTTAGACCTTGTTCTTTCGTTTTATCTAACATTTCTTTTTCCAGACCATGACGCTGGTCCGGGAGTTCGAAGCCCGGGTCTCCGAGCGCACCAAGAAGGAGAGGGGGCTCGGGGACTTTGCGGCTGAGCGCTCTGAGAAAAACAAAGTGCTCAGAGAGCTAGAGGTGACCCAGGCATGTTTGGCAGCCGTTGAGGACACCGCTCTTGGCTCCGAAGGGAGTTGCGCACCGGGCAAGAGGCCCTCCGGGAGGCGAAGACATTGGGCACCCTCACGGTCATTACTGGGGGGAAGATGATCCACTCCACTTTAGAGGAGCTTGGCCTGAAGTTTAAGGCAGAGGGGAGCTCCGACCCGGACCCGTCGTCGATTCAGGAGGCTACATATTTCCACGATACACAGGTCTCCTTGATTCCGGTGGCGGCTGACGTCCGGGTCCGGGGCCTCGCCGTACCGGCGATTGCCCTCGCGGTCGCTCTTGTCGAGCACCGCGAGGAAGGCACTGGGGTCATCGGGGACCTGCTCCCCCAAAGCTTCCCCGGCTACATCAAGGTGTGGCGAGGAGAGCTCGAGGAGCTGGGCGGGGTCCTCTTTGACTGGGTCTCCAGGGCGATGGAGCCAAGGGCCGCGCACCCGGTGGGGGCAGCAAAGGCTGCCAAGGCTCCCCTGGGGGGGGGGGGGGGACGACGGGCAAGTATGAGCTCCCCCCCCAGTCTTTAGATAGATTTTGCTTTTAGGATTTTTGCTCCCGGTAGCTTCTTAGAGGAAGCCCCAGAAACTTGTAAATCTTTGATTGATGAAATGAAATGATCTTTTGCTAAGTCTTGTTCGGTTGTGATCAGGTGTCTCGTCGACTAACCCCGAGAGGGCGTTCCCCAGCCCCGGGTGGTGTACCCCGAAGAGTGCCCAAGCGGCCTCTACCTTGCTGAGCTTCGCCACCGGGGGCAAGCTAGTAGCACAGCCACCGGGCTTCTTTCCGAGGGCGTGTCGATGAGTGCTCTCCTAGAGCCAAAACGGCTGTGGTGGCTCTCAGAGTGGCACTTAGACAATTCGACAATTGTCGTGCCGAGTTGTCCCCTCCAAAGCCAGGCTCCCGGAGGGTTCCGCCAATTCAAATACGCCCTCCGGCTGGCTACGAATATTGGCCGGAGGACCTTCTCCGTAGCGCCTTCTGGAGATCATTCCCCGGATCTCAAGGAAGGACTTCGAGACTACTAGGTGTAGCTACCCACGGGGGGGGGGGGGGGGGGAGTTCTCCTCCGGGATAGTTTCCCGTGGGAGACTAACTCCCCGGGTTGTATCTTGTATGTGCCCGGGCCTTGTCCCAGGGACTCCTTAGCCCACCAGGGGGGTTGTCCCCCAGTCCAATGTTGTATTAATAAAGCTATTTGAGTTTGCTTGTTCCTTGGATTTGCTTGAGATTGCTTGATGAGGACATCACCAGCATGCACATGAAAACGGCACCTCTCACTTCTTGCACTACTTTTTCTACCTCCACTACATCGTCAGAAGATCAAGGAGGACGATGAGTCAGCATGAATCCATGTGCCAAACCATTCAAACCGTCTACACTGGAGGGTCAGCGAGCCACATCCAATACGGAGCAAACCACGACGCATCAAGCCCAGCCCAAGATCAAGCCCAACTCGTCCGCGAGGCCAACTCGGCCATCCAGCAGCAATCCAACTTCAAACAGATGCCAAGGCCACGTACGGAGTCTATTTGGGGAAAATAAGTACTTCATGGAGAAGCCCATGACGAGACCTTTCCAATGGGCTTGGTCCCATTGTCAAATTCCTTCTGGATCGTCCGCAATCGATGAGCCAATCCGTGCACAGAACCTGCCGGGTGCTGCGCCACCTCCACCTTGGGCCATAGGCCCGTGTATCCCTAGGGTTGCATGGGCGTGGGTGCTTTCGCCAACGTCCATACCCTGGCCGCCATATCCTTGCTACATATGGCCGCCATCCCCCTTCTTCTTCCTTGGGTTTTGTTTAGTTTAGTTTTCCACATTGTGAAACTACCTCGTCTCCTCTTGTGTCGGCAAGACCAACAGGACCGAGTCTGAACCCCAACTCGTTTGGTTTAATATAATTCGCAATTTCAGATTGCCTATCTTTGTTCTTGCTTGTTCTTCAGTTGCCTGCAGGAACAGATCTTCGTGATTTGGTCAATCGTATCTTGGCACGGTTGATAACGCTTCATCATGGTGGTTTAGCGATCGCCGGGTTTCCAGTCGCTTGTTGGTTGGTAGCCGGATTGTCAAGGTCGTCACGCGCCTTAATCAAAGTTATCCTTCTCACCAGAAGATCGGGCATCCGTGTCCTCATCAGTTGGTATCAGAGCTTTAGGTTGACTACTGGGAATTTATCTATCTTAGTTTAGTAGATTGATTTCATACTTAGAGTCCAGAAAATTTACCTACAAAAAGATTTATTTTCCGCTGTCCAAACCATCGTCATTAGCCTTGCATCGTTCTTGTCAGTTTGCATCATTGAATTTTCGTCCAACATTGTCGAGTGCTGGTGTTTAGTTTTAGTCTTGGTCTAGTTTTAGTCTTGCATCTCGTTGCGGAATCGAATTGCACGTCGATCTCCTCCTCATCGCGTCCAATTCTAATCTGCCACTGTCCAATTCATTGTTTTCATCATATCTTCTTCATACAAACTCGGATTTTCACATTCTTATACTTTTTAGAAATACCAGATCGTGCTCTACAACTTTTGTATTGAGGTCAAAGTCAGATTAGTCTTCCATCTATGACATATTGGGCCGTTAATGTCGACGGAGTAGAGTTTGAATTTAATAGATCTGTTTCGGTATTTTCATCATAATTCTTTCATCCAAACTCGGATTGGGATAAATTTATACTTTCTGGAATTGTTGCGAGAAATCCCACAAAAAGTTAGTTGGAGTAATCTTCAAATTCGGCCGTTTTCATCACGCTAAAATTTAGGCAAAGTTAGTTGTGTAATCTTCAAACTCTAGTCCAATTCGGATTCAAATTGCTCAATCTGAGACAGCTTCGGTAAAATTGCCATATCTTTTGATTTCCAACGCCTTTTTTGACGTTCTTATACTTGTTAGAAAGATACAACGATCCTCTACAACTTTGGTGTTGACCAGATCCTCTAATTTGGAGTTCTTGGGGCCTGAAATTGCTAAACAACGTTTCTGTCCTAGTTGTGCAGCCGAAAAGAAAAGGTAAAGTGCAACAAAAGCCGCATGGTTCATAAAAAAGAAAAGAAGAAAAGTGAAAGTGCAAAAAAAAAAAAGAGCCACACAAAAAAAACATAAGAGAAAAAACAAAATGTGTGTAGCAAAAGAGGAGAATTTTCTTTGGTGCATCTTTTGGTTCTAGTCCTTTGTGTTGCTAGTTGCTTGCTTGAGTTAGGTTTGAGTCTAGGCTAGTTCCAGCACATTAACTATTACTTTGGACTAATTTTCAATCTTGCATTATTGATCTTGAATTGTTGGTACACATATAATAGCCTATCCAAGCTCCACTTTTCTACTAACCAGATAGGTACGGAGCCTTGCTATCGCTTTACCACCACGTGAGCTTAAGTTATCATGAAGCAGCCACCAATCGCACCGCCTGCTTGCATGGTAAGAACTTGTAAGAGCAAGGTAAATAGGCTTGAGCGTGTGTGACTTGTCCAATTCCACATCCTAGTAGTTGATAGGAAGAGTATATACTTTGTGTTTTCTCTTGTCTACTACTAACAATGACAGGATTGGAGGCAGACGAGTGTGTTCTAAGAAAGGAGTTCATGACGTATGTAGAGGATTAGCAATCCACGTTGCGAGGCATCGGTGCAAACCTCACCAAGCTTGCTCAAGGAAGTGAACATAGAATGGAGTAAATCGAGCGGAGCATCGCCAACCTTGTCACACGAATGGAGCACATTGAGAGGTCGGCCCCACTTGCTGCTCCTGCGGCCGCCGTTGCATCTCATGCTGCCCCAGCAGCTGCTGGTGCACACTGACGAGATGGCAATCCCACTCACCAGCCTCCACCTGCTACTCGCTCTTGGGCAGATGAGGTGGAACAAGAAGAGAACGACTACGTTGCTAATTCGGAGGCGGATGATGGCTTCAATGTGCACAATGATCGTGATCATCGTCGACTTCGCCACAATCGACAAGGTATGGGAAGAGCACCACGAGAGGTACATGATGACTCACTTGCTAAACTCAAGTTCTCAATGCCTCCTTATGCTGGTAGGTATGACCCTGGTGCGTATCTTGAATGGGAATTAGTGATAGATCAGAAATTTTCTTGCTATACTTTCCCTGAAAACAAAAAGGTTAGGATTGCTACTAGTGAATTTACTGATTTTTGCATCTATTTGGTGGCATGAGACATGTAAAAATCACAACAATGTGCCTACAACTTGGGATACTTTGAAAAGAATGATGCGCACTAGGTTTGTTCCTTCGTACTATGCTCATGATTTACTTAATAAGTTGCAATGTTTGAACCAAGGCAATAACTCTATAGAGGAATATTATCAGGAGCTACAAATTGGTTTATTGCATTGTGGCTTAGAAGAAAATAATGATGCTAAGATGGCTAGATTCTTGGGAGGACTTAACCGAGAGATCCATGACATTCTAGATTACAAAGATCACAACTCTATCATTCATTTGTTCCATCTTGCTTGTAAAGCTGAAAGGGATGTACAGGGACGCCATTCCAGGACGTGAGGTGACTTTGGAGGCTCTCCTTCATCACGACTGACCCACGGGACTACAAAGGTGCCATCCTCTACCTCTGATTGTACACCTCCATCAACTACCCCTTCTTCTACACCGTCACGTGCTCTAGATGCAAGCAAATCAGCCACGGTGCAAGCCCCTGCGAAAAGTGCTTCGTCAGTGGCTTCTACAGGGCAATCCCACGACTTGCAATGTTTTCACTGCAAAGGTTTTGGACATACGATGCGTAATTGTCCTAGTCAGCATGCTCTCATTGTGAGAGAAGACGGTGAGTATACTAGTGCTAATGATGTTGATGAGTATGATATGGCTCTTGTTGCAACTAAGACTGCAGGTGAGAATGAAGAAGATGTCAAACGCTTGACCACTGAAATGTCAGAGACATACATGACCCTTGTTTCCCAGCGTGTACTTAGTGCACAACTTGAGCGCGCCGAGCAAAATTAACGCCATAACTTGTTCCAAACCAAATTCGTCATGAATGAGTGCTCGGTGCAAGTCATTATTGACAGAGGAAGTTGCAACAATCTTGCTAGCAAAGACATGGTCGAGAAGCTTAGCTTGCCCACCACTCTACATCCAACTCCATATCATCTTGAATGGTTTAACTCATGTGGTAAGTTGAATGTAACACAAGTTGTGCGAGTGCCTTTCTCTATTGGTTCGTATCATGATTATGTACCTATGGAAGCATGCTCTCTTTTGTTGGGTAGACCTTGGATATATGATAGAGATGCTGTTCATGATGACAGAACTAATCATTATGATTTCATGTTCAAAGGCAAGAAAATTATAATTGCTCCCATGACTCCTATTGAATTGCTGAAAACTGTGGTACCAAAGCTAAATAGGGTAAATCAGAGTGTGATCAAAGTGTAGCTAAAGAATTGCATCCACCAAAGAAGAAAGAACCAAGTTCCAAGAAATCTGACATTAGATTGAAGGGTGCTGTTTTACTAGCTACTAAACCTGTTTTACATGAGAACGATACTCCTAGTTGCACTGATTTGACTACTCCTCCTCCTGTTGCTTTGTGTATTGCTTTGCCTCCTGTTGTTACTAAACTTTTGCAGGAGAGTGTGATGGAGTCGAGGATGACTCCAATTCAAGAAGTGGAGGATGATGAGGACATCACCAGCACGCACATGAAAACGGCACCTCTCACTTCTTGCACTACTTTCACTACCTCCACTACATCGTCAGAAGATCAAGGAGGATGACGAGTCGGTATGAATCTATGTGCCGAACCATTCAAACCATCTACACTGGAGGGTCAGCAAGCCACATCCAATACATAGCAAACCACGACGCATCAAGCCCAGCCCAAGACCAAGCCCAACTCATCTGCGAGGCCAGCTCGGCCATCCAGCAGTAGTCCAACTTCAAACGGATGTCAAGGCCACGTACGGAGTCCATTTGGTGCAAATAAATACTTCACAGAGAAGCCCACGACAAGACCTTTCCAATGGGCTTGGGCCCATGGTCAAATTCCTTCTGGATCGTCCGCAATCGACAAAGCAATCCGTGGACAGAACCTGTCTAGTGCTGCACGACCTCCACCTTGGGCCGTAGGCCCGTGTATCCCTAGGGTTGCATGGGTGTGGGTGCTTTGGCCAACGTCCATGCCCTGGTTGCCATATCCTTGCTATATATGGCCGTCATCCCCCTTCTTCTTCCTTGGGTTTTGTTTAGTTTAGTTTTCCACGGTGTGAAACTACCTCGTCTTCTCTTGTGTTGGCAAGACCAACAAGACCGAGTTCTTAAGCCCAACTCGTTTGGTTTAATACAATTCGTAATTTCAGATTGCCTATCTTTGTTCTTGCTTGTTCTTCAGTTGCCTGCAGGAACAAATCTTCGTGATCAGGTCGATCGTGTCTTGGCACGGTTGATAACGCTTCGTCGTGGTGGTTTAGTGATCACTGGGTTTCCAGTCGCTTGCTGGTTGGTAGCCGGATCGTCAAGGTCATCACGCGCCTTAATCGAAGTTATCCTTCTCACCAGAAGATTGGGCATCCGTGTCCTCATCATTGCTTGTCTTCAAAATTTTTCAAAAATTATTTTCTCCTGTCTGGGCTCGGGTTATCACCCCCGCCCCACACAGCGATGTGCAGCTTCGCACCGCACGCTGTGGGTAAGGAACAAAAAACCCGGACATCGATAACCACTGGAGTCACATAGCCCCCGGTCAAAAATCCCGGGGCAAGACCATGAATTTTCCCGATCGAAAAATTCCAAGGCCTAGTCAAAAATTCCCCCCGATCGTCGTGAAAACGGGAGCTAGTCGAAAAATTTGATGTGGACGTGGATTTTCCCGGTCAAGAAATTCCGAAGACCAGTAAGAAATTCCCGTGATCGCCATGAGAATGGGGAGCTGGTGGAGAATTTTTGGGTAAAAATTTTGAAGATCGGTAAGAAATTCCCGCGGTCACCATGAGAACGGGGAGCCGGTTGAGAACTTTCCGGTCAAAATATTCCGAAGACCGATAAGAAATTCCCTCGGTCACTGTGAGAATGGGGAGCTGGCTGAGAATTTCCCAATTAAAAAATTCTGAAGACCGGTAAGAAATTCCCCCGGTCGCTCTGGGAATGGGGAGCCGGCCGAGAATTTCTCAAAAAAACGGAGAATTCCAAGATCCATAGAGGAGGAAACTCACTCCCAGAGGAGGATGAGCCGATGACCGATAATGGGATAAAGCCGCTTCCGGAGGAGGGTTCCATAACCTGGCAGCGGGTGTAGAGTATTTGAGGGGGGACTAGTCTCTCAAAGTGACTCGCTACCGCAGTTCATGAGAACTTGGTTGCCGCTTACCCCCTCAGTCCATGAGGGGTTACTGTAAGCTCCCGTCGTAGGGACTTTTAGGCTGTGATAGCCTACGTCCTCACAGAGTGGGCTTCCTCGCAAAGAGGGCATCCCCATAGAGAGGGCATCGCCTTGGAGGCGGAAGGATAAGAATATGCAAAATTCCAGAGTTGAACAAAAAGGCCATTTGTATTAATGAAGATGAAACACAACGCCTCCCCCCGCGGAACCGCAGCGGGGGAGGGAACAGTGAATACAACGCCTCTCCCTATGATGTCGCAATGGGGGAGGGAGTGAGCCCGGAGGCTAGATGTAGAACTTGTGAAGCAAGTCTACATTCCAAGTATGCTTCAGCTCCTGGTCTTTGAGGTTGGAGAGTTTGTAATCCCCCAAGCCCAGGATTGCAGAGATCCTGTACGGGCCTTCCCACTTGGGGGAGATTTTACCCTGGGCTTGGGGGTCAGTGACGCGCTTGAGGACAAGGTCCCCAAGGTGGAAAGCTCTCGCACGGATGTGCTGGTTGTACGGGCGTGCCATTTCACACTTGTAGATGGCGTGGCGGAGGAGCGCTCGATCACGCTTTTCCTCGACGAGCTCAACTTCAAGCTGTTGGTTTGCTTCTTTGGTTTGGTATGCTGCGGTTGTAGCTCAGTCTAAGAGCTCCACCCGCAGCGACCAGAAACCAATCTCCGAGGGGAGGACTGCCTCAACCCCGTACACGAGCGAAAAGGGGTGAGCCCTGTTGATTGCCTCGGGGTCGTGGGCATGGAGTGGAGGATACTCGGGAGCTCCTCTGCCCATGCACCCCGCTTGGAGGTGGTCCGCTCGAGTTGTCGGCGTAATCCCTACAGGATCACACCGTTGACCCTTTCAACGGCTCCGTTGCTTTGGGGATGAGCGACAGAGGCGAAGTGGAGAGTAGCTCCCAAGCCTTCGTAGAATTCCCAGAGGTATGCCGAGTCGAATTGGGTCCCGTTGTCAATGGTGATCTCTCGGGGGACCACAAAGGGACATAGGATGTTCTTCCAGAAAACCGCTGTACCACTCGGTGTTGCATCTAGGCCTTTATGCCTAACCCTAATTTTGATGATTAATGAAACAAAGTGTTTCAGACTGATTTTGTTTTTGAGATTGTTTGATACAGAGCTTTGTTGGGAAGAAATGCAAGATGATCAAGATGAAACCAGCGTAAAATGATAAAAGCACAAGTCACAAACAACAAGGTCGAGACACAAATCGAGAAACGCAAAAGACCTAAGGTAATATTGTTTTTATTTTTACCGATCCCGGTGTTTGCAGTTGATCGGTTTAGAAAAATTGTTTTTAGTTTTAACCGTACTATAAAGAGGGGTTTGCAAAAGTCCTCTCTACATTTCCAACATAAATCGAGAAACTTAGGTCATTGCATTGCATCTTTTTGGTTGGATTTGATTTGAATTTGATTTTGAAAGATTTGGATTTTCAGTTGAGTTTTTGACAGCAGAAGAGTCTTTCAAATTTCTAGAAAGATCTTGGTAGATCTGGTTTTTCTTCTGTTGACAAAAATTTAGCCCTTAAAATTATCTTTCAAACAAGCTATTAAACACCTCTTTTGGATTTCTGGATTTCAATTTATAGCTGTTTTTGTTCATGCTGACTGTCAGTTTGCATAACTGACTGTCAGTTTGAATGTCAGTTTGTGTTAACTGACAATTGTCCAGAGAGTGTATTTTCAAGCCAAAACTTTTTGTACTAAACTGACTGTCAGTATGCCCATGCTGACTGTCAGTTGGGGTTTCGACCATAGCTGTTTTTATCTGAGTTTCTTTTAAACCGGTCGATGTTTTTGGTCGAACTGACTGTCAGTTTGCCTAACTGACTGTCAGTTTGGGGTTTCAAGTTTCCATATACGACCACAAACGGCTAGCTATTTTTTATCCGTAAATTTTGTCGGCCTTTGTGCATGTAACTGACTGTCAGTTTTGTGAACTGACTGTCAGTTTGAGTTGCTGATTTTCATCCCTAGGTCCAACGGTTCTTTTGATCCTTGAGGCTATAAATAGGGGCTTTGGGCATGTGTTTTATACAAAAAGCAGCCTTGCATTCTTATACACTCTTGAGCTTTAGTTTTCTACACAAAATCTTGATCTGTTGATCAAGTCGAGTGTTTTCTAATCCACTGAGGGTTCCAGTTCATTGCATTTGCATACTCATAGTTTCTCGGTGCGTGTTTGGAGGTCTAGAGAAGACCGTGCTGCCTATTACTCTTGGTGAGCGCCCTCACCTAGACAGTTTGGTGGAGTGGCCGTTGACCTCTCCAGTTCAGAGATTGTTGGAGAGGCTCAGCAAAGTTGTACAAGCCATCGGTGCTTGCCTTTCCGGAGTGGACAAGGAGCAACCTTTAGTGGATAATATCCTTTGTGGGTATTGATGAAAAACTCAATTGACTTGAGTGCTTCAATGAGGATTAGTGGATATTGGGCGAGTCTCCGATACCTCGGAAAAAATCGATTGTGTTTGCCTTCTCCTCTTTGTTGTTTAATTGATTATTTGATCTTTTGTTTTTATTTAAAAGTTTTAAAGCCTCCTATTCAGCCCCCCTCTAGTCAGCATCCTTGATCCTACACGTGGTATCAGAGCGAGGTCTCTCGATTCATTAGGCTTTACATGTCGTCTAATGAGGGTTTCTCTCTTGGTCATACCAGTCGTGCGCCTATCTTTGATGGGACAAACTATCCCTATTGGAAAGTGCGCATGTCGGTATTCCTAGAGGCCATGGGGCTTGATGTATGGGATATTGTTAAACTTGGTTTTACTCCTCCAGATGATCCGGAAAGTCACTCTTAGGACGACAGGAGAAAACTACATTTAAATGACCGTGCGAAAAATGCACTCTTTGCCAGTTTATCTTTAAATGAGTTTAACCGTGTAAGAAATCTCACGACTGCTCACAAGGTTTGGACCACCCTCGAAGAAATTTATGAGTGCACTACAAAAGTTAAAGAGGCAAAGTTGCTCATGGTGAGGAAACGATATGAGACTTTCACAATGTCGTCAACCAAGTCCGTGGACTCCATGTTCACTTAGTTGAATAATATTGTGAATGAACTCAAGGGGCTCGGAGTTTTGTTTACTGACCTTGATATTGTGAGAAAGATGCTCAGGGCTTTACCAGAAAGCTTCGACACTCTGGTGACGGTTCTCACAAACTCTGACTTGTCGACCACGACACCGATTGATCTCTATGGGAACCTCATCACCCATGAGATGCACAAAAAGGAGAAGAAGGAAGCAGCCGAACTCTCGGAGACAAAGAAGAAGGCATTGGCTTTCAAAGCCAACACTAAGGACAATTCAAGTGATGGCTCCTCCGATGAAGATCTAGCACTCATGGTAAAGAATACTCAGAAACTTCTTCGTAGGTTACACAAGAAGGGTGTCAACATTGACACACGATCCAAGGGACCAAAGCAAACCAACTTCAAGGATATCATTTGTTATGGATGTCATGAAAAGGGACATATAGCATCAAGATGTCCAAACAAGAACAAGACGTGGAACAAGAAGAAGAAATTCTTCAAGAAGAGCAATGACGCATCCAAAGAAGCATGCTTCGGAGAATGGATGTCCGGCGGAGAGAGCTCCGACTCCGACTCTGACGACGAAGAAGGTTGCTCCAAGAAGCTAGCCAGACTAGCTCTCGGCAACACATCGACTAGTTCATCCCTTTCTCTTATGGCTAAAGGCGATGAAAAGGTACATTCTTTCGATCCTTCATATGAAGAACTAGTTGAAATGATCACCGAGTTAAATGAAGTTTATGGAGCTACTAAAAATAAGTATAGAGCGCTTAAAGAAGAACATTCTTCTTTATGCACTAAATACTCCGAACTAAAAGATTCTTATGAAAGCATGCTCATGGAAGATATTACAAATGCTTCATCTAAGGTAGATGTTTCCACTTCATGTGATTTAAATGATACTCCTTCTAGTAGTCATCATAAACCATGTGCTTCAGATGATACCATCTTAAACGAAAATAATGAACTTAAGGCACAAGTTGAAAAACTTGAAAAAGGTATAGAAAACTGCTATAAGGGAAAAGTATCACTTGATCTCATACTTAGCAAACAAAAATGTTCATTTAGAAAAGAAGGATTAGGATACTTTCCGAAGAAAGGAAAGAAACCAAACGCTAAAACTGTTTTTGTAAAAGCATGCAACACATTTTGCTTTAAATGTCATGAAACTGGTGATCCGCATAAAGCATGTCCTTTAATGACTCCAAACTATTTTGATACTTGTTACATGCTTCAAAAGTCGAAGAAAGGATATGCTATAGCAAAGTTTGTTGGTGCACCCATGTTAAATAAAAAGAAGAAATCAATTTGAGTGCCCAAAGCTTTGATTGCTAACATTGAAGGACCCAAAAAGGTTTGGGTACCTAAAAGGACTTGATTCTTTTTATGCAGGCGAACTACAAGACCGGTGGGAGGCATTGGGTGCTAGACAGCGGATCGATGCTCCGAACACATGACCGGTAACAAGTTGTTCACCTCACTAGAAGACAACTCAAGCGAAAATCAAAAGATCACCTTTGGCGACAACCGTCAAGGAAATGTGGTAGGCTTGGGTAAAATTGTGATTTCAAACGATCTTTCAATTTCAAATGTTTTGTTTGTTGAATCTTTGAATTTTAACTTGCTTTCCATTGCACAAATTTGCGATTTTGGTTTTCGCTGCACATTTTATCCCAAAGAAGTTTTAGTTGAAAGTTTGAAAGACAATTCTTTGATTTTTAAAGGCTTTCGTTTTGGAAATCTTTATTTGGTTGATTTTCATTCAAAAGATGCATCTCTTTCAACATGTCTTGTCTATCAAACCTCAAAAGGTTGGCTATGGCATTGACGACTTGCACATGTTGGAATGCATCAATTGAGAAAACTTTTAAAACGTGATTTGGTTGTTGGCTTAAAGGATGTGAATTTTGAAAAAGATAAACCTTGTAGCGCCTGTCAAGCTGGCAAGCAAGTAGCTACTTCACATCCGATTAAGCGCGTTCTTTCAACTTGCAAACCTTTGGAACTATTGCATATGGATTTATTTGGACCTTATGAGTTCCAAAGTATCGGGGGTAGCAATTATGGTTTTGTGACTGTTGACGACTTTACTTGCTATACTTAGGTTTTCTTTATTTCTCAAAAATCTGAAACCCCCGATGTTTTCAAAAGTTTTGCAAAACGTGTTTCTACTGAATTTGAGCTATCCATCAAGAAAATCTGAAGTGATCATTGTGGAGAGTTTGTTAATTCAACTCTATTTGATTTTTGTGACTCTCTTGGAATCAAACACGAATTTTCTACTTCTTACACTCCACAGCAAAATGGAGTCGTTGAAAGGAAAAATCGAACACTTATAGAAATGGCAAGGACTATATTAAGTGAGTATGATACTCCTACTCACTTCTGGGAGGAAGCCGTGCATACTGCTTGCTATTCTATAAATCGACTTTATTTGCATCCTCTTCTGAATTTGACTCCTTATGACCTTCTTATTGGGCGTAAGCCAAACATTTATTATTTTTGAGTGTTTGGTTGCAAGTGCTTTATACTTAAGAAAAGAAATTTTGGCGGTAAATTTCAAAGAAGAGTAGATGAAGGCTTCTTAGTCATATACTCTACCACTTGCAAAGCCTATCGTGTCTTTAATAAAAATACTGGTTGTATTGAAGAACCTTGTGATGTCGAATTTGATGAAACTAATGGCTCGCAAAAGGAGCAAGTCTCTTGTGAAGTTTCAGGTGAAGATCTTCAAGAAGCCGTGAAGAACATAACCATTGGAGACATCAAGCCAAGAGAAGAAGATCAAGAAGATGATGTCAACATTGAGAATGTTGATCAAAATGTATCATCATCTCATGTTGATCCTCCACAACCAAGTCAAGAAGAAGCACCAAGGCAACATCAAACGATCACCAAGGATCACCCTCTAGACCAAATATTGGGTGACGTCAGTAAGGGTGTTCAAACTCGCTCTCGTATTGCTGCATTTTGTGAACATCATTCCTTTGTATCTGCTTTAGAACGTAAACATGTTAATGAAGTTTTAAATGATCCTGATTGGGTAAATGCCATGCATGATGAACTTAACAATTTTTCTAGAAATAAAGTTTGGACTTTAGTAGAAAGACCCAAGGATCATAATGTAATTGGAACAAAATGGGTTTTTAGAAATAAGCAAGATGAAAATGGTGCAGTAATTAGAAACAAAGCTCATCTTGTTGCACAAGGTTTCACTCAAGTCGAAGGTTTAGACTTTGGTGAAACTTTTGCACCTGTAGCAAGACTTGAAGCTATTCGTATTCTTCTTGCTTATGCATCATGTTTCAATATCAAATTATTTCAAATGGATGTTAAAAGTGCTTTCTTAAATGGTGAGATATCTGAACTAGTATTTGTTGAACAACCTCTTGGTTTTGAAGATTCTAAATTTCCAAACCATGTGTTTGAATTATCTAAAGCTCTCTATGGTCTCAAACAAACTCCTCGAGCTTGGTACGAGCGACTTAGAGGCTTTCTTTTATCAAAAGGTTTTAAAATTGAGAAGGTTGATACAACTTTGTTTACAAAGAAAATTGAAAAAGATTTGTTCATTTGTCAAATATATGTTGATGACATCATTTTTGGATCTACCAATGAACACTTCTGTCATGAGTTTGGAGAAATGATGTCTAGGGAATTCGAGATGTCAATGATCGGTGAGCTAAGCTTCTTCCTTGGACTTCAAATCAAGCAACTCAAGAACGGTACGTTTGTGAGTCAAATGAAGTACGTGAAGGACTTGCTCAAGCGCTTTGGGATGGAAGACGCTAAGGCAATCAAAACCCCCATGGCCACAAATGGACATCTGGATATGGACAAAAGCGGAAAATCGGTCGATTCTAAACTCTATAGGTCTATGATTGGTAGTCTATTGTATCTTACTGCATCTAGGCCTGATATCATGTTTAGTGTGTGCTTATGTGCTAGATTTCAATCAGATCCTAAGGAATGTCATTTAATTGTTCTTAAAAGAATCCTTAGGTATTTAAAATGTTATCCCAGTTTAGGTCTTTGGTATCCGAAAGATCCAAATTTTGAATTAATTGGATATTCGGATTCTGATTTTGCTGGGTGCAAGATTGATAGAAAAAGTACATATGGTAGCTGTCAGTTGTTGGGGAGATCATTGGTATCATGGTCATCTAGGAAACAGAATTCTGTAGCTCTCTCCACAACTGAAGCTGAATATGTGTCTGTAGGAAGTTGTTGTGCTCAATTATTATGGATGAAGCAAACATTTTTGGATTATGGAATTATATTTGATAAAGTGCCACTCTTGTGTGATAATGAAAGTGCCATTAAAATTACAAATAATCCTGTTCAGCATTCTAGAACTAAGCATATTGAAATACGGCACCATTTTATTAGAGATCATGTGGCAAAAGGAGACATTGATGTGAATTATGTCAGAACAAATATGCAACTAGCAGATATTTTCACCAAACCCTTAGATGAATTTAGATTTTGCTTTCTAAGAGGTGAACTGAACATTATTGATATATCAAATGCTAGTTGATGTGCTAAATGTATTTAAATTATATTTAAATATATTATTTTATTCCCTCTCTAGTCTTAATCTGCCTCTGGTTGAAATTGATCAAACTGACAGTCAGTTCAGTGCTTAGGAGCCTATTCTTAGCCTCTGGTCGAAGTCGTTGACCATGCTGACAGTCAGTTTCACAAACTGACTGTCAGTTATGTGCATCAAACTGACTGCCAGTCTCATACACTGACTGTCAGTTTCAAAACTCAGTTTTGTGAACTGACTGTTAGTGTGGTACATTGATGGTCAGTTCCATGTTTCTGGGTTTGGAACTGACTGTCAGTATATCAAACTGACTATCAGTTTGGGTCTCCCGAACCCTAAAACCCCATTCTTTTTTCCTCGGCTCTTCACCTCCTCTCGCCGCCACTGTTCTTTCGCCGCCTCCTCGCCGCTCCCCTGTGCCCCGCGCCACCACTCCTCGTCGCCGGTGTTCCCTCACCGCCGGCGCCACCTTTTCGCCGCAGCTTCGCCTCTTCTCGCCGCCACAACCTCTTCGGCCGTTCTAGCCGCCACCACCGCTCCTCGCCGCCTCCTTTGCCGTGCCGCAGCTTCACCGTGTGCCATCGTGCTGAGGCTCGCCGGCGTTGACTCTTTGTTCCTCTCCTCACGGTGTGTCGTCGTGCCGTGGCTCTTCGTTGTCAACTGTTTGGCTTCCTTTGTTCAGCTTCGTCCTTCCCTGTTCAGGTCCCTGCTTTCTTCTCTCCACTGTTTTCGGTTTCTATCATGTCTGATCAGCCGGGACCTTTTCATCGTGTTGCCCGACGGAAGAACGCAACAAACAGCCAGCGTTCATCGGGTTAGCCGACCGAGACCCCGCCTTCGCCTCCGCCTGAGCGTGTCCCCGTGGATTACTCCCGGTGAGACGCTAGCCGCCTTCGCACGCTCCGCTCCACAAACCCCTACCTACTGTCGCATCCCACTGGTCACGACACGTGCAACGTTGTTACCTGCTATAACAACATGCACTCGATCTGTTCAACAGTGTGTACAACCGCGCACCCATTTTCGCTCACCGCTCTCTGTCGTGGGGTACGATCGCCTCTCGCACAGGCATCGTCACCCTGGCATACCTCTTTGGCTCCGTAGGGATCCGCGACCTCTTCGCCGATTCTTCTCTTCACTGGACCGAGGGGCCCATTCGCCAGTTTTATTCCACTGTTTTCATTTCCCCTCAGCACGACTTCATGACCTTCATGACGGGCCTTCAGGTCTACACCGTCACGAAGAAGCAGCTTGAGACAGCGCTTGGACTGGTTCGCCCTCCTTCTGGCCGCCATCTCCACACCCTTCCTGATCTCGAGGGTCGGGAGGTGGCCATGCTCTATTTCAGCCCCTTCCAGCTCCGTCACATTGCCGGCCTGTGCCGCGATGTTGACCTGGCCCTGTCGATCCTCCGTCTCACATTGGTCCCCATGAGTGGAGACAGGGCTAGGATCACTTATCTGGCCCTCCACGTCCTGATTTCTATCTTTCAGGAGGAGCCTTTCGACGTTGCTGATCTCATCATCAGTGAGATTCAGCATGTCCTTCTCTCTTCGCGCCGTCAGCTGATATATGCTCCATATATCATGGCGGTACTTCTGCATATCTGGGCCATCGACACTGAGCTCCCGCGGCCCCATCACCCTCTTCTATTCTATCCTCCTGGCCAGGCTGATCGCCGTCTCGGTGCCTGGCCTGCAGCAGCTGCTGGCCCTGATTCTCCCGCATCAGAGGATGATGCTGCGGGGGAGTCAGAGAATGAGGCTCCAGTTCAGGAGTCTGACCCAGCACCGTCTGCAGACCCAGGCATCGGATCTTCCTCGGTCGCTCCCTCTCTGCTCTAGCAGGTTCTTCAAGTGCAGCAGCAGATCCTCAGCACCTAGGCGGAGCATCATTAAATGCTGCTTCGTTTGCTTGCTCAGCAGGATGGATTCCACACCGCCTGCCTGTTTCAATTTCACCGGTCCCTCGCAAGAGGGCCCGCCCTGTGTCCTCTTCCCCGAGCTCAGCCTCAGGTCCAGCTACTCCAGGACCATCTGCTCCAGCTCCTGCGGCACCAGCACCAGCTTCCTCAGCTGCAGTCGCTACTCCTCTGGTGTCTCCAGTCGTCGACCTGACTGCATCTCCAGCAGGCTCCAAAGATACAGCCATTTTGGGGCTTTCTGATGATGAGCATTAGGCTCTGTTTTGATGTAGTGCCTCCCTTTTTGTGTTTGATGCCAAAGGGGGAGAAGTATTTTTATTAATATATGTCTTTAGTCTTTATGTTTTGGACAGATGACTTTTATGTCTTGATTTTATATCATGGAGATATTGTTATGTTGGTTGGATATTATGGAGATATATTGGTTTATGGATGTTGGCTTATATATATATGTCTTTTCTGGTTTATGATGATGTTTGGTTGATGCTCTAATATCGGTCTCTACTTGATATGTATGTATGGGTCTATGCTCTGATACAAATTGATATGATGTCATGATATTTGATGATGATATATGATGATGCTTATCTGTGATGTATATCGGTGAGTTTATATATGATGAATTTATGAGATGCTCTGATACTCCAGTTAGTTTATGATTGGTTTATGCTCTGAGATATGCATTGGTGTGATGTGACTTGTTTTATGTTCTGTACTTATCACATATGATGCATACACTAAGGGAGAGTTATTTCATTTATGTTTTATCGAACACTTGTTGTCATCAATCATCAAAAAGGGGGAGATTGTTGCATCTAGGCCTTTATGCCTAACCCTAATTTTGATGATTAATGAAACAAAGTGTTTCAGACTGATTGTGTTTTTGAGATTGTTTGATACAGAGCTCTGTTGGGAAGAAATGCAAGATGATCAAGATGAAACCGGCGTAAAATGATAAAAGCACAAATCACAAACAACAAGGTCGAGACGCAAATCGAGAAACACAAAGGACCTAAGGTAATATTGTTTTTATTTTTACTGATCTCGGTGTTTGGAGTTGATCGGTTTAGGAAAATTGTTTTTAGTTTTAACCGTACTATAAAGAGGGGTTTGCAAAAGTCCTCTCTACATTTCCAACATAAACCAAGAAACTTAGTTCATTGCATTGCAACTTTTTGGTTGGATTTGATTTGAATTTAATTTTGAAAGATTTGGATTTTCAGTTGAGTTTTTGATAGCAGAAGAGTTTTTCAAATTTCTAGAAAGATCCAGGCAGATCTGGTTTTTTCTTCTGTTGACAAAAATGTAGCCCTTAAAATTATCTTTCAAACGAGCTATTAAACACCTCCTTTGGATTTCGGGATTTGCGGTTATAGCGGTTTTTGTTCATGTTGACTGTCAGTTTGCATAACTGACTGTCAGTTTGAATGTCAGTTTGTGTTAACTGACAATTGTCCAGAGAGTGTGTTTCTCGGGCCAAAACTTTTTGTACTAAACTGACTGTCAGTATGCCCATGCTGACTGTCAGTTGGGGTTTTGACCACAGCTGTTTTTATCTGAGTTTTTTTTAAACCGGTCGATGTTTTTGGTCGAACTGACTGTCAGTTTGCCTAACTGACTGTCAGTTTGGGGTTTCAAGTTTGCATATACGACCACAAACGGCTATCTATTTTTTATCCATAAATTGTGTCAGCTGTTGTGCATGTAACTGACTGTCAGTTTGGTGTACTGACTGTCAGTTTGAGTTGCTGATTTTCAGCCCTAGCTCCAACGGTTCTTTCGATCCTTGAGGCTATAAATAGGGGCTTTGGGCATGTGTTTTATACAACAAGCAGTCTTGCATTCTTATACACTCTTGAGCTTTAGTTTTCTACACAAAATCTTGATCTGTTGATCAAGTCGAGTGTTTTCTGATCCACCGAGGGTTCCAGTTCATTGCATTTGCATACTCGTAGTTTCTCGGTGCGTGTTTGGAGGTCTAGAGAAGACCTTGCTGCCTATTACTCTTGGTGAGCGCCCTCACCTAGACGGTTTGGTGGAGTGGCTGTTGACCTCTCCAGTTCGGAGATTGTTGGAGAGGCTCGGCAAAGTTGTACAAGCCATCGGTGCTTGCCTTTCCGGAGTGGACAAGGAGCAACCTTTAGTGGATAATATCCTTCATGGGTATTGAGGCAAAACTCAATTGACTTGAGTGCTTCAACGAGGATTAGTGGAGATTGGGCGAGTCTCCGATACCTCGGTAAAAATCGATTGTGTTTGTCTTCTCCTCTTTGTTGTTTAATTGATTATTCGATCTTTTGTTTTTATTTAAAAGTTTTAAAGCCTCCTATTCACCCCCCCTCTAGTCCGCATCCTTGATCGTACACTCGGGAGGTGATGCTGGCCAAGGGCCCAGCCTCCACCCACTTGGAGAAATAGTGCACTGCGACCACCACATACTTGTAGCCCCCTGGTGTTGGGGGGAAGGGACTGAGGAGGTCCATCCCCCAGCGCGCGAAGGGCCAAGTGATGGGGATGGTCTGCAGCGGCGCAGATGGTAGTTTTGAGCCCTTTGCCATTTTCTAGGAGGCCTCGCATGCTGAGACAAGGTCTCGCGCATCACAGACCACTGTGAGCCAATGGAAGCCTTGGCGGAGAACCCAGCTCCCTTAGTGGATGTCCTCGGAGAGCGGAGTCCTTCTGTCCGCGTGAGGCAGTGGAGGAGAGCAGAATCCCCCAGCCTGTAGAGTTTTCCCTCCAACAGGAGATACGCCCGTGCCTTGGCACGTAGGCCACCTCGCCTCGGTGTCACCGAGAGGCTCCCCCTCGCCCCTTATGAAGAAGATGAGGGGATCCATCCACGACATGGCCCGGACGATATCAAAGACCTCCGGGGCACGGGACTCAGGGTCAGTGCCTGGAGGGGTCACCAAGGGCTTCACGATGATCTCTAGGAAGGAACCCCCGGTAAGAGGTTCCCAGGTGCTGGCCGCCCATGCCAGGGCGTCGGCGCGATCATTATCCCTTCAGGGGATATGCCGGGCCTCCAGACCCTCGAAGTACTTCTCCATCTTATGCACCTCCCCCAAGTAGAGGCTCAGGTTTGCGTCATGGAACAAGTAGGGCTTGTCCATTTGGCAAACCACGAGCTGGGAGTCTCCTTTGACCAGGTGGTGGCGGATCCCCAGGGAGCACGTGAGGCGCAGCCCTAGGAGCAAGGCCTCGTACTCGATGACGTTTTTCGTAGCAGGGAACTTGAGCTTCGCTGCGTACTCCAGCCTCCTTCCCTCGAGGCTCCGGAGGACTACCCCCGCGCCGTCCTTGGCGAGACACAAGGAGCCATTGAACATGAGCGTCCAATGGTCATTGCATCGGGGTGGCTCAGTGAGAGTCTCCCCCTCCGTCCCAGAAGCTCGGGTCAATTCCACCACAAAGTCAGCGAGGACTTGTTATTTGATGGCTGAATGGCCCGTGAGGGAGAGGGAGAAAGGAGCGAGGTCGGCTCCCCACTTCCCAATCAGGCTGGTTGCTTCTTTGTTTCGCAACACCACCCCCAGGTGGAGGGATGACGGGACCATTATCGGGTGTCCCAAGAAGTAGTGACAGAGCTTCCGGGAAGCCATGAGGAGAGCGTAGCAGATCATCTCCACCTCTGTGTACCACGTCTTAGCCCCTTGGAGGGCTTCGCTCACGTAGTACACGGGGTGCTGCTGCCCGTCCTGCTCCCTCACCAGTACCGCACTTACAGCGACTGGTGTCGCAGCGAGGTAAAGGAGCAGGGATTCTTCCGGAGATGCTCTCATGTGCATTGGAGGGCTCGTGAGGTACTTCTTTAGGTCGTCGAATGCCAGCCGTCTTCGACCAGAAGCACCGCCGCGATCTTTGCTGCTGGCCAGCGACCGCCTTCACTAGTGCTCATGTTCGACGTGTCCGTGTATCGCTCACGTGTCGCACCGGAGCTAGCCACCATGGTAACGTCCATGATGACCAGCAGCAGCAGCGCCCTCTCTCGTGCGCGCATGCCTACAACCGTCAGACCTTTTTCGCCACGCCGTTGACATGCTGAGGCCGGCCATCACTTCGCCTCTGCGCCAGCCAGGATCTTGCGTGAACACCATCTCCCAGCTGACAAAGCCGTGGCAGCCGCTACCACCGTGCCATCGCTACTGAACGCCACCTCGTCATCCCCACCGTTCTCTGTTCGGTCAATTAGACGTCTGTTCTTTGCTTCAAGTCTCAAGAGTGCCAGCCTCGCCTATTTAAGCCCCCTCGCCTAGAGCTAGTTTCACACCACCCAGAAACTCGCTAAGTCCCAACTTCTATTGTTTTCTTCTGCTTCTCCAGTGAGCCGCCGAGGAGAGAAACGACGCCAGAGCTCGCCACTGCCCCTTTTCTTCTTCCAGCTGCACCGGTATGCTCCTAGCATCTACCTCCCTGTTCAGTAGCATGCAATTGACCTCCGGTGAACCTCACCACCGGCAATCTCTGAGATTTCGATTTGCCCTGCTCCCGCCACCGCCCTAGCTCCCGCCCAAAGTAGCACCCCTACCTATAGAGTTAAATGATCACCAGAGCCTTGCAAACAAGCTGGTTTAGCCACATTTTGAAAGTAGCCTGTGGTTGAAGTTTTTCGTTCCTTCCCACGCCGCCGTGGAAGCCTCACGTCGCCGACACACCTTGCTGTGTCCCCGATCATTTTGACTGCACCTTCACATTCCTTAGATCCTGTGGACCGTGTAGCCACCTTCAATTGCTCAGCATCGCCCTAAATCACAGACGCCCATTTCAACCGTCGTCTTCTAGTCCGACCGTGGCGCCGGTGAGCCCCTAGCCGCCACCAAAACCAAATTCCTCACTCCCACACC
Organism: Pharus latifolius; assembly: GCA_019359835.1. NCBI lineage: Eukaryota > Viridiplantae > Streptophyta > Magnoliopsida > Poales > Poaceae > Pharus > Pharus latifolius. The sequence continues at coordinate 58,521,917 of CM033323.1, forward strand.
ATCTACATCGTTGCAGGATCGAAACCCCTCAACCAATTTTGAGAATATTCAACCCCTGTACCATGTCACCGTGGCCCATCTTATGTTCCACTGGCCGATGACTTAAACCTCGTCGTTCGCCGCCGCCAAGCCGCCATCTTCCAATCAGTCTTGTCAGCAACACCCTTTCTACCTCGCCTACGTGACTGAAAAAGTTGGCGAAGCAGCACATGCGTGGATCGTCCAGACGCGCGTGCCTTAGGCTAAACAGTACACTGGCATACGATTCTCTCTGTGCTAGGGATCTTTTTGTAATTTCATTAATTCCCTGGACTTTTCTGCAAAAACTAAATTGTCAATCAGCCCCCTCATTGTGTTTGGCACCTAATGCCCTAGTTTAATCTTGTTTTGACTTTTCAAGAGCCCCAGATGAACCCCATGCCACTCACTGACATTGTCAGGCTGCGAACCAAATGTCGGCCCGCAAACATTCACTGTGTCTGAGCCAACCCTTGTGCTCTCAAGATCATTCCCAACCAGATCATCTCGCTTGCATGCATGTCTATACATTATATACATATAATTTATGTATGCTTATGTGTCGTATTGTGTTTTGCGTGCGAGAGTAGAGCAAGAAGTAGAAGTCTTCGAAGATCCCTTAGAGCAGTCAGACCCCGCATTGCAAGGCAAGTCTCTCTACCCCTTTGATCATGTTTCCCCCAGTATTTTGAGTAAACAAGGTTAACTTCTGTTTTAAGTATATGCGTGTTGTATATTCAAATTAAGTGCTATGTTGGAAGAATATGAATAGATATGACCTAATTCCTTGTAAAGCCCCTCATGTTTGTACATCTCACGCACCTTTGTCACCCTACGATATCATGCTTAGGCTATGCTTATGCTTAAATGTATGCGTTGAGTGCTAATGGTCATGTGTATGAAAAATGTGCTTCAAACCCCTTTTGTGGAAAAAAATGTGATTAGAGTCGATTGTGGGGATGGTTTGAATGGTTGGTGCTGTGTGCGCATTGGGAATGTGAATGGCTCCTCACTAAAGATTCATAAGGACAAGGACCTTGTGTTGTACTTCTATGCGGCATGAAAAACGTACTAACCACTCACCCGCTATGGGATGGGCGCAACATATTAATTTTCCCGGTATTTGTCGGGGGAAATCTCCGCAGGACTAAGTCCAGGTAAGTTGTGTCACGATTGCCCGGGGATCCGGCCTCCGGGGCCTCCCCGGGCGCCGCCATTTGGCTCCCGGGACCCGGCCTCCGGTGCCCTCCCGGGCGCCGCCATTTGGCGCCCGGGACGCGGCCTCCGGTGCCGTCCCGGGCGCCGCCATTTGCCCGGGGACGGGGCCTCCGGTCCCTCCCCGGGAGCCGCCTTTTGGCTCCCGGGACGCGGCCTCCGGTGCCGTACCGTGCGCCGCCATTTGCCTGGGGACGCGGCCTCTGGTGCCGTCCCAGGCGCCGCCATTTGCCCGGGGACGTGGCCCCCGGTCCCTCCCCTGGCGCCGCCATTTGGCTCCCGGGACGCGGCCTCCGGTGCCGTCCCAGGCGCCGCCATTTGCCCGAGGATCCGGCCTCCGGGGCCTCCCCGGGCGCCGCCTTTTGGCTCCCGGGACGTGGCCTCCGGCCTCCCCGGGCGCCGCCTTTTGGCCCCCGGGACGTGGCCTCCGGTACCGTCCCGGCCGCCGCCATTTGCCCGGGGATCCGGCCTCCGGGGCCCCCCCGGGCGCCGCCTTTTGGCTCCCGGGACGTGGCCTCCTGTAACACCCCTGTTTTGCTAAACTCTAAAATAGCCAAAATCCACATCCGGACCCCAAAACCTAATCTGCTTCAGCCATTCCCTTCTAAATGCTGTTCAGAACATTTTTCCCTTCGGGACCATCTCCAAAATCTCACCCTAAAGCTGAGTTTCAAGCCTTGCTATTTTAAAACCCTAATTACCCTAAACTGTTTTCCCCAATTTTGTCGAAACCCTTCAGATCTTGCCCGATCTTACCAAACTTTGGCCAGATAAGTTCTACTAATCTTTTGCAACTTAGCTGCGAAATCAGATTTCGGATCGGACCCTCAGATCTCCAAATTTGCAAACAGGCCCAAGTCCTATTCAAGTTTTCCTCACAGAACAGCCCCTGGAGTAAGTTTCAGAAATAGCAAATCGGCCCAAATATTATTTTCAGGCCCTTTTCGACCAGTGCCTGGTCGTGCCCTCGACCAGTGCTGCATCGCCGTTGCCGTGCCACGTTTTCTCGCCGCAGTTGCTCGCCGCCGGCCGTCGCCTTTTGTCGCCTGCACTGTGAGCAAAAGAGCCACCCCGCGCGCACGTGCTTGCCACCAGTACCGCGCCATGTCCAGCGGATAAGCGCCCGCGCTCCAGGGCATTGTCTTCGCGCGCGCGCAACCGTTGCCGTGGCAATTGCATGCGTTACGTGTCGTTGCCGGAGCTTTGCTACTGCCTTCGCATCTGCGCCATCTCTGGTGAAGTCCCAATGCAATCGACAAAGCCTGTAGAGCAGCTACACCGCCAGTGCGCAATCACATCGCCGGTCACCGCTGTCGCAGCTGCACCCGGCCGGTCTCGTCCCCGGCACAAGTTCTCTCGCCGTTTCCCCTCGCAAGCTCCGCCTCATCGCCTATTTAAACCCCTTCAGCGCTGTGATGTAGTACAACGCCAGGACTTAGCTATTTTCCAGTTTGCTCACTGTTTCCCTTTCTTCCCCGACGAGCCGATTCTGAGGCCATCGACGCCAGAGCAAACCACAGCCCCTCACTTCAATCCAAGCTCACCAGTGAGTCCAACACACCCATCTTCCCGTGTCCAAGCAACCAATTGCGTCCTAACGCTCATCATCACCGGTGATCGCCGGAAAACCAGAAGACCCCTGTTCCAGAAATTAAACCTGTTCCAGTGCTTTTCATCACTCACTCCAGTAGAATCAAATGATCCTTAGCCCTCTCTTAGCAAGCCTGCTCAGCCATTTTCAAATTGAAGCAGTACTGTGCGTTTTCCCAATTTTCGCGCGCCACCGTGGACGTCTCACGTCGCCGGCGTGCCTCGCTGCTGCTCCCTCCAAATTAAAGCCACCTACACCTTCCCTGCAACCCCTAGATGGTGTAGCCCAAGGCTTATAGCCTACATTGCAGTGTGGAGCCAGTTCGACGTTCACCGTCTTCTCCAACTCCGGTGGTAACGTCGACGAGCTTGTATACTTAACCACTATCCAATTCCTCTCTCCAGAGCAATCCACACCACCCCAGAAGTGTTTCCCCTCGGTCAATTTCAAGTTTAGTTAACTCCAGTTCCCTGTCACCGTGGCTCGTCCTTGTCCCAGGCGGCCGAAGATTTCAACCTCGCCGTTCGTCGCCGGCCAGCCGCCCCAGCCAAATTCCTCCCACCAGCGACCTTATCTTGATCCCGCCTACCTCCCTGACATATTTGGCGAAGCAATGCATGCGTGATTCGTCCAGACGCATGTGCCCTAGTTCGCTGCTGTACAGTGGCATTCGATTTCCTGTGTCCTGAGCTTTGCTGTGAATTTCTGTTAATTCAAGGGCTTTTGTGAAAAGCCCACTTTGTCACTTAGGTCCCTCACAGCATTTGGCGCACAATGCCACCTCTTGCACCAGTTTTGATCATCCAGAAGCCCTAAATCATCCTAGTGTCCTTCTCGGACATTGTCTGCTCGTGAACCGAATACCGACCCTCGGCTCTCGTCACATTCGAGTCTTGTCCAGTGAACCTAACCCTAGAATCCTTTTCTCCGCTGTCCTGTTTCTGCCCAATCTCCCTCATTTGCATTCATGCGTATATTTTACTTATGTTTTGTATAAAGCCTATTTTCTGAATGCTCATGTATGGTATGTGTTTGTGTATTGTCTGATTGCCGCAGAGTCAGAAGCTGAAGGAGCGGAAGAAGTCTTTGAAGATCCGTCTGAACATTTAGACCCCACATTGCAAGGCAAGCCTCATTCCTTTGATCATGTCTCACCCAATATTTTCATATGAAGTATATTCACTGTTTCTTACTATGCATGTTTAGTTGAAATACAAGTTATGTTTGAATGACATGAGTAGATATTCCCTAATGAATCATGAAACCCTTTTTGTTATTGAACCTCCTTATATATGCTTTTGTCACCCTAGGACTTATATACTGAATATCCACATTAAACTTAAAATGGTCAAATGCATGAGATGTTATAATGAAAACCGTTTTGACAAGAAAACTGATAAAAGGGATCAGTAGTGAGGATTGGATTGTATGGAGAGGGTGCGGTGCGCACCAGGGTATGTGAATGTTCCTCACTATTGGTTCATAAGGACAAGAACCTTGTGATGTGTCTCTATACGAATTGTAAACGTACCAACCACTTGCCTGGTATGGGACAGGCACAACTCAGTAGCCTTTTGGTATTAGCAGTTCCCTGCATGGTTTGACGATCTGGTTTCTCGCGTGGAAACTGGAAGGCCAAGGTTCGGCCATGAGTGATGTGAGTCAGAAAAATGATGAGAGAAAAAGGCGTTAATGAAGGAAGGCGCCCTAGACCTGATTAAGCCGTGAGCGGCTGTAATCTTAAATGGCCGTATGTCTCGCGTGGACATAGACCAAGGCTATGTGTCCTGAGGGAACATAGACCAGAGAGGCTAGGAAGTAAGGCAGTGGGGAAGACCCACAACGGTACTTGAGACTTAATTGTCTATTTACCGGGCAGGGATACTGTTAATACTGAATTGTAAAGTGTTGTCTGATCTCGGCCTTGTCACATGTGTATAAGTCACATGGAGCTGATCCGACTTGAAAGCCGAGTGAACCAGTGGATTTAAAAAGAGGTACACCTTTGCAAAGCGTAAAAGAAGTGTCAGATACTCTGTACTCCCAGGTTCAGGAGTCTTTTCGTAGTGGATGTTATCCATGGGTTATAGCACAAGTAATGTTTTGGAATGTTTTAATAATGCGGTTAACAAAGTAGTGACTCATGGGAGACCACTACATCTAATGTTTTGTTGAAAACCTGTTTAATGTTTAAAGTAACATTTTAGTGACAAAGTACTGTTTCGTTAAACAAATGACTTGGAAATCTATATATTTCTATCCATATGAACCATAAACCCCGGAATCATATATTTCACTCTCATGTACATACAATTACAATAATCCCCGGAATGAGTGTTGCTGAGCACCAAGTGCTCACCCTTGCAATTTACTTCCAACTGTAGAAGAGGGATTCGAGGATCCCGATTCCTTCAGTTGTGAGTTCCCGGCAGAAGATGGAAGTGCCCCGGACGAGCCCACGTTCTAGAAGGATTGCGCACCAAGTCAAGTCAGATGTGGGAGGAGCCACTTCAACCCCGCTGCGGATGGAAGTCAAGCTTTTCGTCGTTGCTTTGTGTTTTATGCTGTGTGTTCGGTACTTAGATACCGACTCTGGTTCTGATAAACTTGTTATTTTCTTAGCAACTCTACTTAGTGCCATTTTCGGTGCTTTGGGTATGTAATATTGGCCAAGCTGGCCTGCTACCTGTTTAATGTTATTATTATGCTTGTCTGGTTTGGAGCTCATGTGTCATCCTGCTGTGTGTAACCTACCTGGGCGGTTACCAAGGTGATCCTCAAATGGGGGTCTCACAGCGAATGGTATCAGAGCATGAAACTTGACTGTAGGTCGTGACCCTTACTAGAATGGGCGTCCCTAAAGTAGAGAATCGCTAGAGTATTTGGTAAAAATCTAATTGTGAAAAACCTAATTTGTTTAAGAAAAGCATAATGAGTATTATTTAAAAACTTTCAAAACCATTTTCCTACTTTTAAGTATTCCGTGTCTCATCATCGCAGATGGCCCCTGGTAAGAAGCTGATCCACGGAGACGAGTTGGGAGCATGGGCATTGATGCTTTGGATGATGTTACAATTTCTGGGAGCAAGAGACAATCAGCGACCCGTATACTACGTCCGTCGAGAGGAAGTCGATGGTAGACCTTTTGGTTTCCGTGCCTCGGTGATTGTGTACGAGATCCCAGAGATCGGGAGAGGATCAACAAGAAAGGAAGCTTGTAGACAGGAAGAAGAAGATGCTATCCAAGACGCTGCTCGTCGTGCCATAGGTACCATACGCCAGCTGTACGATGACTTCCTTATAGGTTCTCCTTTCTGCTTTGTACCCTACCAAGTTCCCGGATTGGATCGTCGAACTGTTCACCCCTCCAACAACCAGAGAGACGCCATCCTGACCAAAACCAGAGATGTAGTCCAAGTCTTGGAGTCAAGCTACACTCGGTTGCTGCGGGAGCATGAAAATGCTCGAGATGACCGTCACTATCTGGAAGGAGCGCTTGCAAAAGTTCGCTCAGAACTCCAAGAGAAGGAGAAACAGATTCAGGAGTTGGCTGAACCTAGCAGAGCTCGAGAAGTCGAAGACGAAGGATCGGTGAACAAGAGGAACCGCTTGAAGATAAGACTCACAGCCCGCAAGAGTGTGGGAAGACCTAGGGATTACCTGGGTTATTTCACGCCTGCTTCGCGTGGCATTGTGATCAACACCCCTGCACCAGAGTATCCTACTCTCACGAAAGGAAAGGAAGTTCCTGAGGGCAAAGGAAAAGAGATTGCTACCTGCAACACCAACGATTCATCTGAGGAAGAAGAGGACAATGACATGCAATGGGACCCTATGGATGCCGACGAAGATCAAGAGGAGGAAGACCCTGAAGAAGTGGAACCTTGCAGTTCTTCCAAGACCGACAGGAGATCGTAGTTTTCTCTTCAGCTTGACCCTTCTGCTCTAGCCCTTGTAACCGTTAGTCTTTAGCTCTTGTTCTAGTAGCTGCTTTGTTTGTATTGTTTGTTGGTAACTCCAAAGCTGTAAAGGTGAAAACCTTGTATCTTTAGAAAATCTTTGAAAATGGCAATCGCATGTTCCAATCCAATCTCTTGGATTGATCTTTTCTTTCAGCTTATGTTCAATCTGTGCTCTCTTGAATTAGTAGTCTTGTCTCAATTATCTTGGCAAAACAGAATGGTGAACACCAGAGGTAGAATCCAAGGTTCAGAAGAAGTTCCAAGAAACACATCAACAAGAAGGACTAGAGATGACTCAGATCAGCCAAATTCATCAGCCTCAGTACCGCAAGGAGGAAATCTGACGGAAATATTAATATGGATGGAGCAAAACAGACAAAGATCTGCAGAGGTACAGAGTCAAATTCTGGAACAGTTGATGCGAAACTCCGCAACACGACGCGAGGAAGGTTCGAACATTGGAGCAAGACTGACAGACTTCCAGAATACACGTCCTCCAACTTTCTCCTGCACTGAAGACCCAATTGTGGCAGACGATTGGTTAAGAGAAATTGAAAGGAAATTGGACACTGTCAGGTGTAATGATGAAGAGAAGCTGCTATATGGACCCCATCAGCTCACAGGGTCGGCTGCAGCGTGGTGGGAGAATTACAAGACGGTACACCCTAATCAGAATTCAATTACCTGGAATGAATTCAAGGAACAGTTCCGTAGATACCATGTCCCCAAAGGAGCTATTCAAGCCAAACGCAGAGAATTCTTGAATCTAAGGCAAGGAGGAAGGACGGTGAAACAGTATTTGCATGAGTTCGTCAAATTGGCCAGGTATGCACCAGAAGACATCATGACAGAAGAGCGGAAGATCGACAGATTCTGTGAAGGCCTACAAAACTCATACCAGTATCACTTGTCAACGCACGAGTTCACGGACTTCCAAGTCCTTGTGAATCGAGTACTCAAAATGGAGGAGAAAAGAGGCGTAGTAGAAGAGGACCGCAAGAGGAAAAGCATAGCATACCCTTTTCAAGGAAATTCTAGCCGAGGAAGACCAGCGCCATATGCCAGAGCCGCTTTCAGACCACCCGCACCACCAAGACCCCAGAGGACTTCATCGCCAACAACTCTAACATGCCCCGGATGCAAAGGGAGTCACCTCTATAGAGACTGTACACTGAAGAATGCAGAATGCTTCCATTGTGGCAGAAGAGGACATCACAGAGAGACTTGTCCATTTCGGCATTTACCTCCCAACGTTGCCAAAGCTCAGGCAGCCAAATCCCCTGCACCTGCACGAACTATTGCCAGAGGAGCACCACAAGCCAGAGGAGGAAGATTCCAAACCAACAGAGGAAGAGGAACACCAACCACCGGAGGAAGACTCAACTTCGTGACTGCTACAGAAGCAGGAGAGGCAACTGACGTCGTGATCGGTAGACTCTTGATCTCCTCTCAGATTTCAGTTGTTCTATTTGATCCCGGTGCAACTCATTCATTCATGTCAAAAGATTGCTTGTTGAGTAATAACTTGCCTGTGGTTGCTTTAGAGCATCCTATCATCATTCAGTCACCTGGTGCTAGGATGATTGTTAATTCTATCTGTAGAAATGTTGCCTTCCGTATCGGCAATCTAGAATTCCTGGCAGACATGCTAGTTCTAAACCTTCAAGGATTGGATGTCATTCTCGGAATGGATTGGCTGGCCAAGCATAAGGGATTGATGGATTGTGAGAAGAAAACAATCACCCTGACAAATGCCAGTGGAAAGCAAATTACATTCCATGCAGACAGAACTCCAATCTGCGACCACCTACAGAGATTGAACTGCATCGAAGAAGTGAAGCTTGAAGAGGTACCAATTGTAAACGAGTACCCGGAAGTCTTTCCAGAAGAACTTCCCGGATTGCCACCAAATAGGGATATAGAGTTCACTATTGAACTAAAACCCGGATCTGCGCCGTATGCTAGAAAGTTGTTTCGGATGACAGGCCATGAGCAAGAGGAATTGAAGAAGCAGATAGCTGAATTGGAAGAAAAAGGATTCATCAGATCAAGTTCATCACCATGGGGAGCCCCAGTGCTCTTTGTTAAGAAGAAAGATGGTAGTATGCGACTTTGCATAGACTACCGCAAGCTAAACGACATGACCATCAAGAACAAATACCCCTTACCAAGGATAGATGACCTTTTTGACCAGCTCAGAGAAGCAAAAGTGTTCTCAAGAATAGACCTGAGATCGGGATACCACCAGTTGAGGATCCGAGAGCAGGACATTCCTAAAACTGCTTTTGTGACCAGATATGGGTTGCATGAGTTCACAGTGATGCCCTTTGGATTAACTAATGCACCCGCGGTATTCATGAATCTAATGAATAAGATCCTCATGGAATTCCTGGATAAGTACATCATTGTATTTGTGGATGATATCCTTGTCTACTCTAAGACTGAGGAGGAACACGTACATCACCTGAGGATAGTGCTACAGAAACTGGCAGACCACCAGCTATATGCCAAGTTTAGCAAATGTGCTTTTTGGTTGAAGAAGATTTCTTTCTTGGGACATATCATCTCAGGAGAAGGAATATTTATGGACCCGTTGAAGATACAAGCTGTTACCGATTGGAAACAACCTGAAACCGCAACAGAAGTTAGAAGTTTCTTAGGATTAGCGGGATATTATCGAAGATTCGTAGAAGGATTCTCGAAGATCACCAAACCGCTGACCCAGCTACTGAAGAAGAATGCCCCTTTTAATTGGACCGAGGAGTGCGAAAGAAGCTTTGAGGAACTGAAGAAAAGACTGACAACTGCACCAATCCTGATACTGCCGGACGGCAAAAAGGATTTTCAAGTCTTCTGTGACGCCTCCAAACGAGGATTAGGATGTGTATTGATGCAAGAAAGGAAGGTGATAGCTTATGCTTCTAGACAGCTACGACCTCATGAGGAGAATTATCCAACACATGATCTGGAGTTAGCTGCCGTTGTACATGCACTGAAGATATGGAGACACTATTTACTAGGCAGTAAGTGCGAAATTTATACGGATCATAAGAGCCTGAAGTATATCTTCACGCAACAGGAATTGAATATGAGGCAGAGAAGATGGCTAGAACTGATCAAAGATTATGATCTAGAGATCCACTATCACCCAGGAAAAGCCAATGTAGTGGCTGATGCTTTGAGCAGGAAGTCTCGTTATAACCAGATAACGCAGCTAGAAGTGCCGACACAACTGATCAAGGATTTCGAAAAGTTGCAATTGGAATTAGTGGACCAAGGAACCATCGCTACACTAAAGATGGAATGTGAATTGAAGGATAAGATCAGACAAGCTCAAGCGATTGACCCAGACCTTCAAGAGATGAAGGAGGACATGAAGAGCAAAGACACAACCAACCTTCGAGAAGATGAACAGGGAATTCTATGGTACGATGACCGTATCTGCATTCCAAATGACAATGAGATCAAAAGCCTAATCATGCAAGAAGCTCATCAAACTCCTTATTCCATACACCCAGGCAGCACCAAAATGTACAAGGACTTGAAGAAAAATTTTTGGTGGAAAGGAATGAAGAGAGAGATTGCCAAGTTTGTCGCAACTTGTGACACATGCCAAAGAGTGAAGGCAGAACATCAAAAGCCTGCTGGACCGCTACAACCTCTACAAATCCCAGAGTGGAAGTGGGATGAAATCGGAATGGATTTTATTGTGGGACTACCAAGGACGAGGAAAGGATTCGATTCTATATGGGTCATAGTTGATAGATTAACAAAAGTAGCTCATTTTCTCCCAGTAAAGACCCTATATACAGCTAAGGACTTAGCAGAGCTGTATCTCAACAGAATAGTCGTCCTGCACGGAGTGCCGAAGGCTATCGTTTCCGACAGAGGAGCCCAGTTCGTTTCAAGATTTTGGCAAGAGTTGCAGAAAGCCCTGGGCACAAAGTTAAAGTTCAGTACCGCCTACCATCCTCAAACTGGAGGTCAGACTGAAAGAGTAAACCAAATTTTGGAAGATATGTTGAGGGCTTGTGTTTTGGACTACGGAGACTCTTGGGAGTTATTTCTACCTTATGCAGAATTCACCTACAACAACAGTTTCCAAGCAAGCCTGCAAATGGCACCATATGAAGCTCTATATGGAAGAAGATGCCGCACGCCACTGTATTGGACAGAAATTGGTCAAAAACAACATCTAGGACCCCAGTTAGTAGAAGAAGCCACAGCCCATGTCAGGATCATACAAGAAAAACTGAAAACAGCCCAAACTAGACAGAAAAGCTATGCAGACAACCGTAGAAGAGAGCTATCTTTTGAAGAGGGCGATTATGTGTATCTCAAGGTTATGCCATACAAAGGAGTTCGAAGATTCCAGATGAAGGGAAAGTTAAAACCTAGATATGTGGGACCATATCGAATTCTGGAAAAGCGAGGTGAAATGGCATACAAACTGGAATTGCCACCAAAACTGAGCGGAATTCATGACGTGTTTCATGTATCTCAGCTGAAGAAATGCTTGAGAAAACCAACAGAACAGATATCTCCTACAGAGAATGAGATTCAACCAGACTTATCTTGTCAAGAATACCCTGTTAGAATTCTGGAAACCAGAGAGAGAGTGCTGAAGTCAAGAACCCTCCGATTCTGCAGAGTTCAGTGGAACAATCACTCAGAGGAGGAGTCAACTTGGGAAAAAGAAGAAGATCTCCGACGAGAATTTCCCTTCCTATTCTCTGACCTGCCCTAATCTCGAGGACGAGATTGTTTCTAAGGTGGGTAGATTTGTAACACCCCTGTTTTGCTAAACTCTAAAATAGCCAAAATCCACATCCGGACCCCAAAACCTAATCTGCTTCAGCCATTCCCTTCTAAATGCTGTTCAGAACATTTTTCCCTTCGGGACCATCTCCAAAATCTCACCCTAAAGCTGAGTTTCAAGCCTTGCTATTTTAAAACCCTAATTACCCTAATTACCCTAAACTGTTTTCCCCAATTTTGTCGAAACCCTTCAGATCTTGCCCGATCTTACCAAACTTTGGCCAGATAAGTTCTACTAATCTTTTGCAACTTAGCTGCGAAATCAGATTTCAGATCGGACCCTCAGATCTCCAAATTTGCAAACAGGCCCAAGTCCTATTCAAGTTTTCCTCACAGAACAGCCCCTGGAGTAAGTTTCAGAAATAGCAAATCGGCCCAAATATTATTTTCAGGCCCTTTTCGACCAGTGCCTGGTCGTGCCCTCGACCAGTGCTGCATCGCCGTTGCCGTGCCACATTTTCTCGCCGCAGTTGCTCGCCGCCGGCCGTCGCCTTTTGTCGCCTGCACTGTGAGCAAAAGAGCCACCCCGCGCGCACGTGCTTGCCACCAGTACCGCGCCATGTCCAGCGGATAAGCGCCCGTGCTCCAGGGCATTGTCTTCGCGCGCGCGCAACCGTTGCCGTGGCAATTGCATGCGTTACGTGTCGTTGCCGGAGCTTTGCTACTGCCTTCGCATCTGCGCCATCTCTGGTGAAGTCCCAATGCAATCGACAAAGCCTGTAGAGCAGCTACACCGCCAGTGCGCAATCACATCGCCGGTCACCGCTGTCGCAGCTGCACCCGGCCGGTCTCGTCCCCGGCACAAGTTCTCTCGCCGTTTCCCCTCGCAAGCTCCGCCTCATCGCCTATTTAAACCCCTTCAGCGCTGTGATGTAGTACAACGCCAGGACTTAGCTATTTTCCAGTTTGCTCACTGTTTCCCTTTCTTCCCCGACGAGCCGATTCTGAGGCCATCGACGCCAGAGCAAACCACAGCCCCTCACTTCAATCCAAGCTCACCAGTGAGTCCAACACACCCATCTTCCCGTGTCCAAGCAACCAATTGCGTCCTAACGCTCATCATCACCGGTGATCGCCGGAAAACCAGAAGACCCCTGTTCCAGAAATTAAACCTGTTCCAGTGCTTTTCATCACTCACTCCAGTAGAATCAAATGATCCTTAGCCCTCTCTTAGCAAGCCTGCTCAGCCATTTTCAAATTGAAGCAGTACTGTGCGTTTTCCCAATTTTCGCGCGCCACCGTGGACGTCTCACGTCGCCGGCGTGCCTCGCTGCTGCTCCCTCCAAATTAAAGCCACCTACACCTTCCCTGCAACCCCTAGATGGTGTAGCCCAAGGCTTATAGCCTACATTGCAGTGTGGAGCCAGTTCGACGTTCACCGTCTTCTCCAACTCCGGTGGTAACGTCGACGAGCTTGTACACTTAACCACTATCCAATTCCTCTCTCCAGAGCAATCCACACCACCCCAGAAGTGTTTCCCCTCGGTCAATTTCAAGTTTAGTTAACTCCAGTTCCCTGTCACCGTGGCTCGTCCTTGTCCCAGGCGGCCGAAGATTTCAACCTCGCCGTTCGTCGCCGGCCAGCCGCCCCAGCCAAATTCCTCCCACCAGCGACCTTATCTTGATCCCGCCTACCTCCCTGACATATTTGGCGAAGCAATGCATGCGTGATTCGTCCAGACGCATGTGCCCTAGTTCGCTGCTGTACAGTGGCATTCGATTTCCTGTGTCCTGAGCTTTGCTGTGAATTTCTGTTAATTCAAGGGCTTTTGTGAAAAGCCCACTTTGTCACTTAGGTCCCTCACAGCATTTGGCGCACAATGCCACCTCTTGCACCAGTTTTGATCATCCAGAAGCCCTAAATCATCCTAGTGTCCTTCTCGGACATTGTCTGCTCGTGAACCGAATACCGACCCTCGGCTCTCGTCACATTCGAGTCTTGTCCAGTGAACCTAACCCTAGAATCCTTTTCTCCGCTGTCCTGTTTCTGCCCAATCTCCCTCATTTGCATTCATGCGTATATTTTACTTATGTTTTGTATAAAGCCTATTTTCTGAATGCTCATGTATGGTATGTGTTTGTGTATTGTCTGATTGCCGCAGAGTCAGAAGCTGAAGGAGCGGAAGAAGTCTTTGAAGATCCGTCTGAACATTTAGACCCCACATTGCAAGGCAAGCCTCATTCCTTTGATCATGTCTCACCCAATATTTTCATATGAAGTATATTCACTGTTTCTTACTATGCATGTTTAGTTGAAATACAAGTTATGTTTGAATGACATGAGTAGATATTCCCTAATGAATCATGAAACCCTTTTTGTTATTGAACCTCCTTATATATGCTTTTGTCACCCTAGGACTTATATACTGAATATCCACATTAAACTTAAAATGGTCAAATGCATGAGATGTTATAATGAAAACCGTTTTGACAAGAAAACTGATAAAAGGGATCAGTAGTGAGGATTGGATTGTATGGAGAGGGTGCGGTGCGCACCAGGGTATGTGAATGTTCCTCACTATTGGTTCATAAGGACAAGAACCTTGTGATGTGTCTCTATACGAATTGTAAACGTACCAACCACTTGCCTGGTATGGGACAGGCACAACTCAGTAGCCTTTTGGTATTAGCAGTTCCCTGCATGGTTTGACGATCTGGTTTCTCGCGTGGAAACTGGAAGGCCAAGGTTCGGCCATGAGTGATGTGAGTCAGAAAAATGATGAGAGAAAAAGGCGTTAATGAAGGAAGGCGCCCTAGACCTGATTAAGCCGTGAGCGGCTGTAATCTTAAATGGCCGTATGTCTCGCGTGGACATAGACCAAGGCTATGTGTCCTGAGGGAACATAGACCAGAGAGGCTAGGAAGTAAGGCAGTGGGGAAGACCCACAACGGTACTTGAGACTTAATTGTCTATTTACCGGGCAGGGATACTGTTAATACTGAATTGTAAAGTGTTGTCTGATCTCGGCCTTGTCACATGTGTATAAGTCACATGGAGCTGATCCGACTTGAAAGCCGAGTGAACCAGTGGATTTAAAAAGAGGTACACCTTTGCAAAGCGTAAAAGAAGTGTCAGATACTCTGTACTCCCAGGTTCAGGAGTCTTTTCGTAGTGGATGTTATCCATGGGTTATAGCACAAGTAATGTTTTGGAATGTTTTAATAATGCGGTTAACAAAGTAGTGACTCATGGGAGACCACTACATCTAATGTTTTGTTGAAAACCTGTTTAATGTTTAAAGTAACATTTTAGTGACAAAGTACTGTTTCGTTAAACAAATGACTTGGAAATCTATATATTTCTATCCATATGAACCATAAACCCCGGAATCATATATTTCACTCTCATGTACATACAATTACAATAATCCCCGGAATGAGTGTTGCTGAGCACCAAGTGCTCACCCTTGCAATTTACTTCCAACTGTAGAAGAGGGATTCGAGGATCCCGATTCCTTCAGTTGTGAGTTCCCGGCAGAAGATGGAAGTGCCCCGGACGAGCCCACGTTCTAGAAGGATTGCGCACCAAGTCAAGTCAGATGTGGGAGGAGCCACTTCAACCCCGCTGCGGATGGAAGTCAAGCTTTTCGTCGTTGCTTTGTGTTTTATGCTGTGTGTTCGGTACTTAGATACCGACTCTGGTTCTGATAAACTTGTTATTTTCTTAGCAACTCTACTTAGTGCCATTTTCGGTGCTTTGGGTATGTAATATTGGCCAAGCTGGCCTGCTACCTGTTTAATGTTATTATTATGCTTGTCTGGTTTGGAGCTCATGTGTCATCCTGCTGTGTGTAACCTACCTGGGCGGTTACCAAGGTGATCCTCAAATGGGGGTCTCACACCTCCGGTGCTGTCCCGGGCGCCGCCTTTGACCCGGGGACGTGGCGTCCGGGGGCTCCCCGGGCGCCCCCCTTTTGGCCCCCGGGACGTGGCCTCCGGCGCCGTCCCGGGCCTCATCGCCCTCTTGAAGGTAAAGTCTCGAACCGTTTGTCACGTGCAGGTCACGCGAGGAGCGCCTCGGGAACTAGCGACCACCTGTCAAGTATCCAAGGCGTTTGACCGGGAGAAGGACGGTCCTACCCTTCAATCCGACGGTGGCTTCCGGGGTAGTTTATGTTTTTTGCTTCTTTTTGGGGCTATAAATAGCCCTTGTACCCCTCTGTTGTAAGGGATCGGTTCTTTCATTGGAATAGCTAAACTCACAGACGTGCTCCGGAAGCCTCTCCCCCGGAGAGAGCCTCCCCAGCCGACTCCGGTCGGGAGCGCGTCGACAGGACTAGGGTCCCCACCGGGACCCGAACCTGTATAAACCCGTGTGTCATTTTTTGTGCTTGTCCGGCGGGGGAGAACCGGTCATCCGGTCAACCCGCGCCGCGTAATCTTCGCTAGGATCACTCTCAAAACCTGCCGGGGTATTCGCAATACCACGACAGTTGGCGCCGACCGTGGGGATCCGTGACAAGACGCCATGGCTCCCCCAAGAACAAGGGCTCGCACCCTTCCCGGTGATCCGGGTCTCAGAGACCCGGCGCCGTCCGCCCGGGACACTGCTGTCCCGGTGGACCCTTCCGGAGGCGACCTGGCCCATGTACCGCCGCCCATGGCCCAGGTCGTTCCCCGTGACCGCGGGGACCTCGGCCGGGACTAGTCTCCCCCCGACGGCTCCCCCGGCTCCCCGGGACGCCCTGCTCGAAGCTCTCGTGGAGCGCCAGCTCCGCGCTCAGCGCTCTATGGACGAGCTCCTTAGCGTGTTGGCGCGGCCCCCGGCCCCCACATTTGCGTCACACCCGTATCCGGGGAACATGCCCCCGTTTATGGGTTACCAGGCGGCCCCTCCGGCCTCCGGGGGGTTGTCCGCCCCGTATGATCCTGCCGGGGGGTTCCCTCCCCCTGCGAGATATACACCCGGGCCCGTCCCGGTGCCGGGAGGTTATTTCATGCTGGGGCCCTTCGTGGCACCAGGGGGGTACCCTGTCCCCGGCCTATTCCCGGGGCCGGGTGCCCACTTCTTGCCGGGGGTTTACCCTGCGCCGGGAGCCAGTCCCGCCCCCCGCGTCGCGTTTACCGCGCCGGGGGCGGTTGACAGAGCAGCCCCCGTGCCGCAGCGGACTTCCCCCCGCATGGGCTCCCCGGTTCTGGACGTCGCCGCGGGGACTCCCCCCTCGCCGGTTCCGGTTGTTACAGGGCCTGCCCCCTTCCCGGTTCCGGTCGTGGCCACTGGGGCCCCCTCCACTTCGATTCCAGGGGTCGCCGCGGGCACCCCCTCCCCGGTTCCGGATGATACAGGGGCTTCCCCCTTTCTGGTCCCGGGGGTCCTCGCAGGGGGCTACCCCCAACCGGCTCCGGAAGCAACAGCGCACGAGCTCCCTCCCTCGGCGGGACAGGTCCGTTTCGCCCCGGGGGAGGTCGAGCGAATGCGTTCACCAGAGCGCGGGGAAGAACTTCCCCCCGGCCGCGGGCATGGGGAGCCTCGCTCTCGCACCAGCCGGGGGAAGAGACCCGCTGAAGAGCCAACCTCTCCGGCGGAGAGCCCGGACACCCGGGCACCCAGTCCCGGCCCGGAGGAAAAGCGTCGCCACCGCCATTCTGGCGGACCTCTCGGAACACTTCTAGACTCAGGCAACGAAGGTCCCGTGAAAGAAGACAGCGACCGGGGCTCTCCCCGGGAAGTGCAGGGGGCTAACCAGCCCCTGTGCTGAAGACTTCGCAGCATCCGGTGGCCGCGGCCCTACCGCCCTCTGCACATCGAGCACTATAACGGTGAGGCAGACCCTTACGAGTTTGTGCAGGTCTACTCCACTGCTATCTCTGTGGCCGGGGGGGACGAGACAGTACAGTACAACGTCTTCCCCCTCTACCTCTCCGGCATTGCCCACTCCTGGTTCTACAACCTGAAGGCCGGCTCCATCAAGTCTTTCTCGTAGCTCAAGCGGGAGTTCTGTGCCAACTTCCAGGGGAACTACGTGCGTCCCCTGGACTCCTCGCAGCTGTACACTGTCCGGCAGAGGACTGGGGAAACCATCAGAAGCTTCTTCAAGCGCTTTGCTCAGGTGAAAAGCAAAGTGGCCCATGTCCCCGACTCTACGGTCATCGAAGCCTGCAAAAGCGGCATCCTCCCGGGGGAGCTCCACCGAAGGCTCTCCCGGAGCTGCCCCTCTTCCGCCGACGAGCTCTTCAACGTGCTCGAAAAGTACGCTCGGGCGGAGGAAGACGATATCTGGAAGAAGACCCAGGGGGCTCCCGCCCCCGTCGACCGGGGGGCTAGGGATCCCCCCAAACGCCCCAGGCAAGGGGGGCGTAGCGAGCCACGGCCTCGGGACACCTTTGTCCTCGAGGGCGGAGGCGGCTCGCACGACCCCCCGAGGGCCAACCGCCCCTTCCCCAAACCAAAGGGCCATGGGGGAGGACAGTCTTCGCGCGGCCGGGAAGGCCCCGCGGGGAGAAGGCGGGAAGGACCGTGGTGCAGCCTCCACAGGTCCAATACCCACGCTACCCGAGATTGTAGCCAGCTGCTGCAGCACATCACGGACTTCCTCGACCAGCGCGGGCAGGGGGGGACTCCGGCCTCCTTTCCCCCTCGGCCAGCTGTTCCGGCCCTTCCCGCTCCCATGGGTAACGAGTCACTTTAGGAGACTAGTCCCCTGCCCAAACACTCAAGACCCGTCTTCGAGCACTTCCTCCTCCGGGAGTAGACGCTCTCCCCAGTGGGACGTCTAATGGCCTTCTTGGATCTATCTTCCTCCTACGGGAGTCGACGTTATTCCCGGCTCCCCGTTTTCACGGCGACCGGAAGATCGGCCCCTTGCGGCTTGATTGGATCTATCTTCCTCCTCCGGGAGTCGACGTTATTCCCGGCTCCCCGTTTTCACGGCGACCGGAAGATCGGCCCCTTGCGGCTTGATTGGATCTATCTTCCTCCTTCGAGAGTCGACATTATTCCCGGTTCCCCGTTTTCACGGCGACCGGAAGATCGGCCCCTTGCGGCTTGATTGGATCTATCTTCCTCCTCCGGGAGTCGACGTTATTCCCGGCTCCCCGTTTTCACGGCGACCGGACGATTGGTCCCCGGCGACCTTATTCCCGGCTCCCCGTTCTCACGGCGACCGGATAAATGCCTCCCGGAGACCCTATTCCCAGCTCCCCGTTCTCACGGTGACCGGACGATTGTCTCTCGGAGAAGTCAAGGATTTCTCGGGCATTGTCTTCCCCGAAGACCCTATTCCCGGCTCCCCGTTCTCACGGCGATCGGACGAATGTCTCCTAGGAAGCTCGCCTCCGGAAATCTCATCGGGTTCTCTTGGACATTCCTTCCACATGAGGCCTTATCCCGGCTCCCCGTTCTCACGGCGACCGGACGATTGTCTCCCGGAAGGTCTTCTTGAAAACCTCGTTTTAAAATTTTCTAACTTAGAAAATTTCCTATGCTACAGGTGACTTCCATCTCGGGGGCCTTGTTACCCCCACAGCGCGCGGAGCTATTCTCCGGCCCGCTGTGGGCGGGGGGGATAAGGAACCCCCGGGTGTCGACCGCACCACCCACGAGGAAACTTAGCTCATCCTTGTTAAGATGAGTCGTCCAGACCATCCAAGAAGAAGAAAATAAAGAGGCAATGAAAGGAAACAACAACACAGCTTTATTGATTATCAAACCCGGAGGACATCTTCCCCCTCCGGTGGGCTTCGGAAACGATACAACCCGGGTTCTAACCCGGGGACTCTCTACGCCCTAAGGCTCCTACGCCTAATACTCCCGGAGGCTCTCCGCTAGCTCCCGGGTCAGGTCCCGGTACAATGCCCGTACGCGGCGCCGAGCGTCCCGGAGCACATCTTCAGGCAAGAACTCGTATCCCGCCGGTGGAAGTATCCGGAGGGGAGGGATCATCCGGAGCCCCGGTCGCGGAGGGGACAATTCGGCACGATGATTATCAAAGTTGTCCAAGTGCCACTCCGGACGCCACCTCAACCGGATCGGCTCCCGGACACTATCCTCGCCACGATTCCCGGAGACAAGGCTTAGCAAGATCAAAGCCGCTTGGGCGTCCCCCGGGGAGCCCCTCCCGGACCTTCGCCCGGGAGCAACCTCTTGGGAACCCTGGTAACAGTAAATTCAAGTCAAAGACTTAGAAAAAAATTCTAACTTCATTGCATTCAAAATGTTTTTGTACAAGTGTCCGGGGCTTCTTTTAAGAAGCTACCGGAATCAAAAAGTCCTAAAACAAAAAAGGGCCCTAGCTAAGACCCGGGGGGAGGCTCATACATGTTTGTTGGCGTCCTCCCCCCGGGGGGCTTCTTCCAAGGCCGGGGCTGGGGCGTCTCCCACCGGAGGCGCCGGAGCCGGGAACCACGCCCGGATGATCCGATCATAGAACCCTCCAGCAAGCTGCTCGACCTCCCGGCGCGAAGGCTCGAAGGAGTCCGGGAAGCTTCGGGGGATGCGGCCCCCGATCGCCCGGGCGCCGACCCCCCGGAACTCGACGAGCCCCGCAGTGGCCGCGACGACGGGGATCGCCCGGCCCCGTGCCCGAACATCGGCAGCCTCCGGGATGGCGGAGACCTGTGCGTTGAGAAAACGCACAGCCTCCGCGAGGCTCGCCGGCGGCAACTCCTTGCTCCCGGAGCCTAAGCTTACGCCAAGGCCCTCGAGGGCCGACCGGACGGAGCAGCCCGCGTCCGCCACCGCCCGGACGCTCGAGCTCTCGAGCTCCCAGAGCGCCTCCTCCCTCGCCTTGGCCTCCTCCCGGAGGCGGCCGTTGACGGCCTCGAAAATATGGACCTGGGCCCGGACCCGGGTCAATTCCGCGAGGGCTTCGTCGCGTTCCCGGAGGGCCTCCTCGCGCTGTCCTACGGAGGCCGCGGCCCGGCCCTCCGCCTCCTTAAGCAGCCGGGTGACCCGCTGCTCAAGGCCCCAGGTAGCAGCTGCCACCTACAAAATATAGAGTTAGAAAAATCTCAAAGTGCAGGGAATGAATAAAGACGTCATCGACTCGGGTTACCTGGGCCCCGAGGGACTGAAGCCCCTCGAAACGCTCATGGAGCGTCCCTCCCACGATGAAGGCCTGCACCTTCCGGGTATGCAGGCCCTCCGAGTAGCGGGCGACCTCCCTCGTGGGAAGCAAAGGGGTCTCCCGCCCGGCGCCGCCAGCGCGGCCGGCGGGGGGTCCCCGGACCTCAAGGTCCGGTAACGCGGCCGGCGTCACCGGCGTCTTCGTCGACGAGGAAGTGCCCCCTGAAGACGTGGTCGAGGAGCTCTCGACGAGAGCCCCCGCCCGGGGGGGAACCATCAGGCCTTTCCCTGCCCCGGGCCGGAATGTCCTCGGGGCCTCCTCCTCCGGAGGAACCTCGTAGACCGAGGGGCTCCCCCCCTCGTCCACCGGCTAGACCCGCGGAGGTGAGGCCTCCACGAATCTCACCTCCAGCCTCTCCGGCTCTAAAGAGGCCGGAAGGGGCAGGAGGGGCTACACCAAGAGCGGCGACGGGGCGTAGTTCGCCGAGTCGGATGCCGCCCCGCCCGCGGTCGCCTCCTTCCCCCGGGCCTCGACGGGGCCCTTCGGGGGAGGAGGTGTTGCTTCTTTCCGGGCCGGTGCCCGGGCACGCTCGCTCCCGGGGGTCTCGTCCCGGGGCTTCGCCGGTGTCGCCGCCGGCGTCGTCGATGGGCCGGGGGTCTTTTGAACCCGGGCCTTCTTGGGCTCCGAGCCCCCGGCCGCCTCCTTCTCCCATTTGTGCGACCCGGGGGTGGGGAGAGGCTTCCTCTCCGGCAGCTTTAGGCCGTAGGCCGCCGCTACCAAGTTCTTGGGAGGGCCCTCCCCCACGGCGCGCACGACGCGCTCGTTCTCATCGGCGAAGTACCTCCCCAGGAGGTTCTTCGCCTTCTCCCGCGCCGCTGGGTACGGCCGGACTGCAAGAGGTAAAGAGTTAGTTAACTTTTTGAAAATTCGTAAATACAATGCAGCAGGTTCCCGGAGCTTACGTCGCGTCACCGACTTCACCGGGGGCCGCTGCTCAGGGCCCATGCCGATCCCCCTCTTCCCACCGGTGAAGGGGGAGATCCGGAGGAGAGCCATCTCCTCGGCGGCGTCCCGCATCGAGCGGGTCTTCTTGGAGAGGATCACCTTGCCGAGGAGCTCGAACTCCTCGTCCGTCCACAACGGAGGCTTCGGCGCGGACGACCGGCTGTAGGTGGGAGGCTCTGGGGCGTACACCACCGCCTCGTCCCGGACCCGGAGGTAAAACCACCTCCGGACCCTATCCCCCCAGTGGTCCCGGGAGGCCGCCGCCGGGTAGTCGATTACCCGGGACGGCAACATCTGGACCATCACCAAACCGAAGGGGGACTTGGGGCCCCCCTTCACCAGGTGGGAGGTCCGCGCCACCGGTTCGTAGAAGTACCGGAAGGCGCGAAGGGTGGGCTCCCGCCCGGTCGCTGTCCCGTAGAGCCAAATGAAGAGGCCCATCCGGACGAGCGCGTTTGGGGTGAGGTGGTTGAGAGGCACCCCGTACTCCTTGAGAAACTCCCGGAGCATGGGATGCACCGGGAGCCGGAGCCCCGCCTCCAGGAAGGCCTCAAAGGCCACGACCTCTCCGGGCCTGGGGTGGGGGGCTCCGTCCTTCTTCACGGGGACTTGGATGTCCCCGTCCGCGACGACGCACCTTTCGACCAAGGACTCGGCGTCCTCGGCCGTGAACTTCGACGCCCAGAGGAAATTCGGAGGGATTTCCTCCGGGGGCACCTCCGTGGTCTTTGCTCGACCCTTGGGTGCCATGAGGTTAGTCTTCTTTTTTCTTCGTTTGGTGGCTAACCTTTCAGGAGGCTACTACTAAAACTCCCAGACGACTACTACCGGAAAGAGCTACCGGGAGAAAGCTACCGAGAGAGCAAAAATCGCTGAGGATGAAAAATTTGGAATGAGCTTCCGGGCCCCCCAAGGGCCTATTTATAGGGGCGGGACGTGGTCTAGATGCACGCCACGTGGCACCCGCGGATCAATCTGGACCGTAGAAGCTCAAACCGTGCGCGGGAAACGAATGGACGGGCGCGTGAATCGAGGCACCGGTTCGAACCGCATGCGCATTTATCGTGAAACGGCGCGGCTTTAAGCGTGGGGCACGGAAACCGAAGCGCCGCGGCTCCGGTGACTTGGCCCGGACATCTTCCCGGTGACCTGAACCATACCCACCGGGGACTCGAGCATCGTCCCCGGCGTGCATGGGGGGCTGCTGTCGGGGGAAATCTCCGCGGGACTAAGTCCAGGTAAGTTGTGTCACGATTGCCCGGGGATCCGGCCTCCGGGGCCTCCCCGGGCGCCGCCATTTGTCTCCCGGGACGCGGCCTCCAGTGCCCTCCCAGGCGCCGCTATTTGGCCCCCAGGACGCGGCCTCCGGTGCCGTCCCGGGCGCCGCCATTTGCCCGGGGACGGGGCCTCCGGTCCCTCCCCGGGCGCCGCCTTTTGGCTCCCGGGACGCGACCTCCGGTGCCGTCCCGGGCGCCGCCATTTGCCCGGGGACGCGGCCTCTGGTGCCGTCCCTGGCGCCGCCATTTGCCCGGGGACGTGGCCCCCGGTCCCTCCCCGGGCGCCGCCATTTGGCTCCCGGGACGCGGCCTCCGATGCCGTCCCGGGCGCCACCATTTGCCCAAGGATCCGGCCTCCGGGGCCGCCCCGGGCGCCGCCTTTTGGCTCCCGGGACGTGGCCTCCGGCCTCCCCAGGCGCCGTCTTTTGGCCCCCGGGACGTGGCCTCCGGTGCCGTCCCGGCCGCCGCCATTTGCCCGGGGATCCGGCCTCCGGGGCCCCCCCGGGCGCCGCCTTTTGGCTCCCGGGACGTGGCCTCCGGCGCCGTCCCGGGCGCCGCCTTTGACCCGGGGACATGGCCTCTGGGGCCTCCCCGGGCGCCCCCCTTTTGGTCCCCGGGACGTGGCCTCCGGCGCCGTCCCGGGCCTCATCGCCCTCCTGAAGGTAAAGTCTCGAACTGTTTGTCACGTGCAGGTCACGCGAGGAGCGCCTCGGGAACTAGCGACCACCTGTCAAGCATCCAAGGCGTTTGACCGGGAGAAGGACGGTCCTACCCTTCAATCTGACGGTGGCTTCCGGGGTAGTTTAGGTTTTTTGCTTCTTTTTGGGGCTATAAATAGCCCTTGTACCCCTCTGTTGTAAGGGATCAGTTCCTTCATTGGAATAGCTAAACTCACAGACGTGCTCCGGAAGCCTCTCCCCCGGAGAGAGCCTCCCCAGCCGACTCCGGTCGGGAGCGCGTTGACAGGACTAGGGTCCCCACCGGGACCCGAACCTGTATAAACCCGTGTGTCATTTTTTGTGCTTGTCCAGCGGGGGAGGACCGGTCATCCGGTCAACCCGCGCCGCGTAATCTTCGCTAGGATCACTCTCAAAACCTGCCGGGGTATTCGCAATACCATGACAGTATTAGCTTTTCTCTGCAATGGTTGTCGGCCCGGTTTCTCGAGAGGGCCACAGAGGGCCACGAGCGATGTGAGCTAATGAGTGAATCAAGAGTATTGAAGGAAGGCGCCCTACGCCAGGTTTCTGAGTCGTGCGCGGCTGAATCCACAGGCTATGTGTCCTACTGGACCATAGGCCAAGGCTAGGTAGAATTGGCTGTGGGGAGTACCCACAACGGTAATGAGGACCAAAATGTCTATTTACCAGGCACGGAATTGTTAATGATAGGATTGCAAACTGTTGTGTGATCTCGGCCTTGTCACATGCGTAAAAGTCACATGGAGAGGTACCGACTTGAAAGTTGAGTGATCAAGTGGACTAACGTGGTACACCTTTGCAAAGTTTCAAAAAGTATCGGATACTTTGAGCTCCCAGATTATGGAGTCTGCACGCGGTGGATCCTATCGACATTGATGCAGCACAAGTAGCTTTGGAATGATTTTTGTAATATTGATGAAAGTGGTGACTTATGGAAGATCGCCACGCATAACATCTTCTAAAAATCTAGTTTAAGATTTTAAAGTCTCGCTTTTTGAAAGCAAAACCTTTCCTCAAAACTTTAGAGTGAAAATCTATTCTATCCTTATCTATAAAGCAAAGAGCCCATCTCTTGGAAATTCCCCTCATCTATATACCTGCATTTTTTAATTAAGAATTGTTGAGCACCGTGTGGACCACGTGCTCACCCTTGCTTTTGCAAACAAATTCAGAGGAAGAGTTTGTTGATCCCGACTCATACGGTCTTGAACCCAATGTGGAAGAAGGAACTATCCTTGAAGATTCAGCTTACTAGAGGGTCACTCACCAAGTGGAGTCTGATGTAGAGGAAGCCCATACAACACCGCTGCTAATGAAATAGAAGAGCATCATAGTCTTACTGCTTGTTGATGTTCTGCTTTTGTGCCGACCTTGTGTCGAAGAAAATTCCTTAATTTTGTATCAACTTTAAATTGTGTCATCTTTGGCACTATGATATTGTAATATTGGTCCTTGTGACCCGGTACTCGCTTTAAATATTTGCATTGCAATGCAATGCATTTTTTTGTTTTGAGCTTGCGATGTATCATTCTGAGTGCAACCCACCTGGTCGATTGCCACTGGATTCCTCAAAAGAGGGTCCCACAGAGCTTGGTATCGGAGCAATGGCTCGACTGTAGGTTGTGACCCTTAGATAGACCTTGGCGTCCCTAGAAGCTGAAAGATCACTAGTTATTTGACTAAGTGTAATTGTGAAAATCTAATTTGTCTAAGAAAAATATATTATGTAAGTTATTTTTTGATTATTTGAAAAAGGTTTTGGATTTCATCTTAACTTTAGGTGCTTTTATGTTCTGTCTCCCCAGATGGCTTCCGGCAGGAGATTCATTCACAGTGATGAGCTTGGATCATGGGCGCTACTCCTATGGATAATGCTACAGTTCCTTGGTGCACGAAATAGCCAGAGACCAGTATACTGCATAAGGCTGGATGAGGTCGATCGACGACCATATAGTTACCTCGCTTCGGTGATAGTCTACGAGATCGCTGAGCATGGGAGAGGTTCTGTGAGACATGAGGCCCGCAGAGCAAGAGAGGATGATGCCATCCTAGATGCTGCCCATCTTGCCATAGGTACCATCCGGCAGTTATATAGTGATTACCTTTTGGATTCCCCCTATCGCTTCGTACCCTATCAGGTTCCCAGATCAGAGCACCGAGTCGTTCTTCCATCGAACGACCGATAGGATGCCATTTTGATGAAGACCCGAGACGTTGTTCATGCCTTGGAGACCGGATATACCCGCTTGCTTTGTGAGTCTGAGCGTGCTCGTGATGACCGCCATTACCTTGAGAGCATGCTCGCGAAGACCCGTGCAAGTCTCTAGGAGAAGGAGAAGCGGATTCAATAATTGGTTGTACCAAGTGGAGAGCAGGATCCCGATGTTTCAGAGTCCGCTGTCAAGAGAAGCCATCCAATACTAAGGATTACCGCTCGCAAGAGAGTGGGAAACTTGAAGGAGTACCTTAGTGGTTTCACACCTTTGTCGTGCGGCATTGTTATCAACTGTCATGCACCTGAGCTTCCCAGCACCGTAGAAAATAAGGAGATCCCCAACGGAAGAGGAAAGGAGATTGCTGATATTGACAGTGACATGGATGATGACGATGACTTGGAGTTGGATCTGATGGACGCAGATGATGATCAGGAGGAGGATCCCGAGGAGGTAGAGCCTTGTGGTTCTTCCAATGCCGACGAGTGATCTTAGACTTCCATTGGCTTAGCCTTTTTGTGCCTGACCCAGCAGACGTTAGATCCTTCTTTTGGTGTAGTAGTTGTTCTCAGTTATGGTTGATGTATGCTTGTACGCTTGCTGTTAGATGAAATCTATAAGCCCGATGAGGCAGAAAGCAATGTGTTCTACAAAAGCTAATTTATGAAAAGGCATTTTGCATGATCCTATCCTTATCTCTTGAATTAATATCAATATTCTATTTGTGTCCCTATCCGTGATTCTTTCTGAATCAGCGTCTATATCCATGACCTCCTGCTTAAATAGGATGGTTAATACGCGTGGAAGACCTTAGGAAGGAGAACCTGAAGGAAACCCCAGCAATGTGAGAACCATGCCAGGAATAAGAGACCGTGCTAACCCAAATCGGCAGGGATTGTCACCGACTATGCCACAAGGAGGCAACATCAGCGACGTGCTAATGTGGATGGAGCAAAATAGACAGGAAGCAATGGCTGTACAAAATCAGATCTTAGGACAGTTATTGCAACATTTACCATCTGGACAAGCTGAAGGATCAGCGATCGGGGCAAGATTGACTGATTTCCAGAAGACACGTCCTCCAACTTTCTCAAGTACCGAAGACCCCATCGTAGCAAACGATTGGCTAAG
This sequence comes from Pharus latifolius, assembly GCA_019359835.1. Lineage (NCBI taxonomy): Eukaryota > Viridiplantae > Streptophyta > Magnoliopsida > Poales > Poaceae > Pharus > Pharus latifolius. The sequence continues at coordinate 58,548,853 of CM033323.1, forward strand.
AGACGTGGAAAGAAAGCTAAATACAGTGAAGTGCACTGACGAAGAGAAACTCCTGTATGAACCACATTAACTAGCTGGACCAGCCGCCGCTTGGTGGGAAAATTATCAGACAGTGCACTCCAACAAAGATTCAATCACATCCTCCACTTGTCGTTTGACCTCTTCACGAGGACGGGGTTCACCAGCCATTCGGGGTATAAGACCACCTGAACGAACCCCGCCTCTCGGAGACTGGCAATCTCGGCCTTGATGGCCTTTTGGCACTCGAGGGAGAGATTTCTTAGGTTCTGCTTCACTGGGGGGCGGCCAGGCGTTACAGTGAGCTTGTGCTCGATAACGTCCCGGGAGACGCCCCACATGTCGGCGGGCTTCCATGCAAAGACGTCAGAGTTTTAGCGGTGGATGGACGCAAGTTGCTCCGCATGCTCTTCGGAGAGGTCTGCCCCGATCTTGACGGTCATGTCCCCATCCTCCGGGGATAGTTGAACCTTCCGGAGGTCTCCCTCCTGGCGTGGTTTGGGAAGAGACCTCCCGGAAGGGGCAGCCGGCGTGTCTGGCGTCGGGGGAGAGCTTCCCCCCGGGGCCTTGATCAAGTTGACGCTCCCGATCGTTGCGGCGGTACGCTCGTAAAGAGCGCGGGCCACATCCTGGTCGCCTCGGGCGGTGGTCATGCCGCGAGGCCCAGGGATCTTCACACAGATATAGCTCTGGTGGATCGCCACTCCCAGGCGGTTGATTGTGGTCCTCCCATGATTGCGTTGAACAAAGAGGGGAGGTCTACTACGTCAAACCGGAACATCTCTGTTCGATAGTTGTCCGGCACGCGGAAGGTCATGGGGAGGTTGACCTTCCCCATTGGGTAGATGGTCTTCCTCGGGATGAAGCCCTACAACGGCCCGACTGCGAGCTGTAGCAGCTTTTCATCCACCCACATTTCGCTGAATGCCTTCAGGTACAGGATGTCAGCGGAGCTTCCGCCATCCACGAGGATGCACGCTAGCTGGCAGTTGTAGACAGTAGTGGAGACGATGAGCACGTCATCGTGGGGAACAAACCCCACGCGCGTCTTCTGCTGTGAAGGTGAGGGGGACGTCCGACCACTTTGGCGGCCGGGAACGTGTGTAGCACACCCACAACCTTTAGCTCTCGCGCGTACTCCTTGAGCTGGCGCTTGGAGTCTCGCCTCCAGGCGGATCCCCCCATAAAGACGTTCACACGCCTTTGGGAGGTTTGGAAGGGGAGTTCTTCAGCTGAGCTCCTTTCCTGTGTCTGTCCCTATTGCTCCCCCGGAGGGGTAGGGAGAGCTGGTAAAGCCAGCGGAGAGGGAAAGGAGGCAAGGCTCCCTCCTGCCCACGCTCGTCGAGGAACGCGGCGAAGTGTTGGAGAAGTTGGTGACATTTCCCGACTAGTGTGGGTATTGGACTTGTGGAAATCACACCACAAGTTGGCTGTGCCCTCCTTGCTTCCCGTCGTGGGACCTTCCTGGCTACGGGATGACTGTCCCCCCCCATGGCCTTTCGGCTTGGGGAAGGGGTGGTTGCCCTTGTTGCCGTCGCGCGAGCCGCCTCTGCCCTCGAGGACAAAGGTGTCCCGAGGCCGTGGCTCGCTGCGATTGCCCCTCTTGGGACACTTGTTGACGGGGTCCCTGGCCTCCCGGTCAGTGGGGGCAGGTGCCCCCTGGTTCTTCTTCTAGAGGTCATCCTCCTCCGCACGAGCGTACTTCTCAAGCACGGTGCAGAGCTCATCGACGGAGTAGGGACAGCTCTGGGAGAGTCTTCGATGGAGTTCCCCGGGGAGTATCCCGCTCTTGCACGCCTCAATGACTGTGGAGTCAGGGACGTGAGCCACTTTTCTCTTGACCTGAGCGAAGCTCTTGAAAAAGCTGTGGATGGTCTCCCCCATCCTCTGTCGGACGGTGTAGAGTTGTGACGAATCCAGGGGACGCACGTAGTTCCCCTAGAAGTTTGTGCAGAACTCGCATTTGAGTTGCGGGACGGACTTGATGGAATCGGCGCTCAGGTTGTAAAACCAGGAGTGGGAGATCCTGGTGAGGTAGCGGGGGAAGACGTTGCATTTCATCGTCTTGATCCCCCCAGCCGCTGAAATGGCTGTGGAATACACCTGCACAACCACGCAAGGGTCGGCCTCACCGTTGTAGTGTTCGATGTGCGGCGGACAGTAGGGCTGCAGCCAGCGGAAGTACCGAAGGCAGCGGCACAGCGGCTGGTTGGCCCCCTCAACCTCCCAGGGAGATTCCCGATCGCTGTTCCCTTTAACGGGGGATGCACGCTCATTGTTAGAGTCAGGGAGAGGTCCCAGCGGTTCGCCGACACAGCGGTAGCGCCTCTTCTCCTTGGGGTTAGTCACGCTAACCTCTTGGATCTCCGGGTACCCCCCCGGATGTGGCGGTGGCCTCTTCAACCAGTCTCTTCCCCAGATTTTGCAGTATGTATTCGCTCGACCTCCTCCCAGGTGAAGCGGGTCTGATCCTCTGGGGGAGCCCTCAGGGGCGGTCCCAGGGAGGAGGGAGCTGATGTGCGTTGGTTGCCGGCCCAGAAGAATCCACCGACGCCCAGGACTGGCCCAATGCCAGGTGAGCATCCGGGGCGGCGACCAGTGTCGAAGCGGGGGGGAGGGGGGGGGGGTGGTCCATGGAGTGACCTCAGGCTCTGATGTCAGAGCTACCCTGGGCATCGACCCAGGAAGGTCTCCGGGTACATGGGCGGCAGTATTCGCAGGGAAAGCTCCCAGTGCTGGGGGGACCCCCGACGCGGGGAGGGTTCCTGACGCGATGGCAGCCACCTGCGAAGGTTCCATACCCGGTGCCAAATAACCCCCCGGAACGGGGAAGGCCCCGGGCATGGGTCAGCCTCCCGACGTGGGAAACATTCCTAGCGCGGGGAGGGCTCTGGGCATCGACAAGCCCCCCGGTGCGGGAAACGTTGTCGGCATAGGGAGGACGACTGGGTGCCCCAGGAAGAACGGAGGCTGTGCCCCCATAAATGGATATGGGGGTGGGTAACCAGGAGCCGGGGGCCACGCTAAGACGCGCAACAACTCCTCTATGGTGTGTTGGGCACGGAGTTGGCCCTCGACCAAAGCCCCAAGTAAGGGGTCTTCGGAGACCGGTACTGAGAGTTGGGGGGCGCTAGGCCCCGCAAGCGTAGTCGCGATCCCCGGATTGGAAACAGGAGCATTTCCAGCAGAGACTATGTGAGAGGAAGGTGGTACCTCTCTCCGGGTGTCCCCAGATGGCAGGGTCATTGGAGCAGCATCTTGCAGGGGTGGCGCCAGGTCATTGGGACCGGCACCATCGGAAAGGGAGAGAGTTTGAGGTCTCATTCTCGGGGGAGCCATGGCGATTCCTCATGAGTCCCCAAGGACGGCGTGTAACACCTTGAGTTAGGGGTGAAAACTTTCTTTTTCATGAACATCATGCATGCATGAATCCGTAGTAGTAGCAAGATCAGTTCAACCCTAATCTATCGTAAGCCCCAAATAGCTCAAAATCTTTCCTGTGAACCCAAATCAAGATGAGATTGCTCAAATGTGATCTATTAGTTGTCGACGATTCGGACTCGGGGTTCTTAGCCGAACTTATGCAAAATTTGTAATTGTGAGACCTTTCAAGATGACCCTCCGGGAAGGTATGTAGAACAATGGTGAACTGCAGCACAGAGAGATTTATACAGGTTCGGGCTCTCGAGTCTGAATCGTCGACAGCTGGCGCCCACCGTGGGGCCTTTCTCAAGGCGTCCTAATTGAAATCCGGAGGTTCGCTGAAACATGGCTGGAGCATATGATTCCGAGAACGATTTCGATCTCGAGGATTATGCCCATATACCAATGCCTTCTCCAAGCGATCCTGTTCCGATGGAAGAGGTCGAAGGCCAGAATCTTCCACAGGTCGAATCATCTCTCCAAGTCATGTCAATCGACCAGGAAGCAACTGGCGCAAGGTCAGAACCCACAGAGGTTCGTAATGTGCTAGGTGATGAATCCGGCCCGTCATACGACCCCGCTGAGGGAAAATATGATGATGACCCGGAAATTAGCCCAGGAAGGTTCGACCCTGATAACCTTCACCGTCTCTTTGATTTCGAGTCCGACTCGGAACAAACCGAGATGTTTTCCCCATCGGCAACCTCTCTCCCTAGGCAGTTTGCAGCGCTGTCGGAAGAAACTCCCGATCAACAGGCTGCCAGGGAAGAACAAGATCGCAAACAGAAGGAGGATCAAGATCTCGAGCAACAGAACAACGAACTACGCAGAACTGCCCTAGAGGCTCTTCAAGATGCGCAGGCTCGTTACGATGCTGCCCCAAGTTCTTCTCGACGGTCGCGTGGTCGTAGACGTGACCAGACTCCTTCTTTACCACCGGAGCGTTTCCCAGTGGACGAAGAAACGATAACACCTGGTGCCCCTAGGAGAAGTACCCATGGTCGACTGCGATCTATCACGGAAGTCATGCGCAAGTTTCCTCCTACGGTCACGGATGCGCAGAAACTGGCCTTTTTCAGGATCCTGGCGGAAAGACTGGACGAGGTCGCATCCGAGGCGACCCCAACAGCCTCTTCCCGCTCGGTAACACATTCCCGTGAGAGGGATGGTCCTCATTCCGGCTCTGGCCGGCGGAGTTACCCGCCGCCCGTACCGTCCCGACAGGACAAATACCGGCGAATGCAGGATTCTCGTAGTAGGGATCGAGTTCCTGTTCACTCTCGTTTGGGACCACGAGTAACCTCGCCATTGCGTGAGGTCGCTCGAGACCCAACCGAGAGTCACAGGGCGATTCACGGTCCTTACGTTGGTTGCAAAGCTTTTTCGCCTGGCCTACGAGCAGTCGTTTGGCCCGATAAGTTTCGACCAGGGGCCATTGAGAGGTTTGATGGAACTCAGAACCCATCCGAGTTCCTTCAGATTTATATTACTGCCATCCAAGCAGCGGGAGGCGATGATAAGGTCATGGCCAACTACCTGCCTACAGTCCTCGCAGGACGGGCTAGAACCTGGTTGTTTAATCAGCCTGAGGGTTCCATCTACAATTGGGAAATGCTATGCGATGCCATCCTCAGCAATTTCCAAAACTGTTACCAAAAGCCGGGTAAGGAGGACGACTTGCACAGGCTGCGGCAAACTTCGACCGAAACACTTCGGCAGTTCATCAAGAGGTTTGTCGGGGTGAGGAATACCATCCCGAACATATCTGATGGCTCCGTAATTAGGGCATTTAAGCATGCCGTTCGATACCGGAGATTCACTGAAGACTTGCTTATCCACCCTCCTCGATCAGTGGCCGATCTGTTCGACATGGCTGATCGATATTCCGATGCAGCCGAAGCAGTCGAATGGAACCGAATGGTCGACAAGGGGGACCTACCACCCCAACCAGGCTTCAAGGACGCCAGGAAAGAAGATTCAAGCAAAAAGCCGGAGTCTTCACCGGGTGGGAAGTCAAAGAAGTCGAAGAGGAACCGCTCTGGACAGTACCGCGAGGTCACAGTCGCAGAGAAGCCACCTTCGACCAAAGGTAATAAGTCTTCATTTAAAAGTAAAACTGCCTCTGGTGGTCGGGATTTCGACCAGCCAGAAAAATCAACTAATCCGCAGGAGGGCAAGAAGTAGTGTCCACTCCACAACTCCGCAGGCCACGACCTCAAAAACTGCAGGAGTTGGTTGAAACAACTGGACGATTTCTACCAAGGAGCTGGGCCAATGCCAACCTTACCGCCTAAAGAGCAGGCGTGTGGGATTAGAGACGTTGATGGAGACGAAGAAATGGCTTACCAGGTACCTCAAAATCATGTTAATGTCATTTTCGGAGGTTCTTCCTCTTTCGTTTCCAAAAGGCAGTTTAAAACCTTCTGCCGAGAGGTTAACCAAACGGAGACATCCCTTGGTGAATCTCAATACCCCCGTTGGTCGGATATGCCTTTGACGTTCGATCGCGCTGACTGTCCTGTGGGGCTAACCCGACCATTGAGGTTACCTCTGGTCATTACCCCAATCATCAGTAACGCGAGAGTCGAAAGGGTCCTGATTGACGGGGGAAGTTCCCTTGATCTTTTATTGGTCAAAGCACTCGATGAGATGCAAATTCCTCGTTCGAAGATCAAGCCCATAATCCATCCATTTTATGGGATAATCCCAGGCCCCTCCATGATGCCATTGGGACAAGTGGTCCTCCCGGTCACTCTGGGAGAACCAGACAACTTCCGGACAGAATTGGTTACTTTCGATGTAATCGATTGTGATTCAGCTTATAATGCAATCTTTGGCAGGCCGACTCTTGCTAAGTTCATGATGGCAACGCACTATGCTTATCAGTGCGGGAAATTGCCTGGCCCCAAAGGTGTCATCTCGATCCGAGGCAGTCGCAACGTGGCACTCACGTGCGACCGGCTATCTTTGGAGATGGTCGATCAACTTCCCCTCCGGGACGCTCAGGTCGCCACCGTTGCCGCCGATGCGATCAAGGCTGCTCCTCGACCAGATGAAAAACTCAAACAAGTTCCTTTGTACCCAGATGACCCATCCAAGACAATTCGGGTTGGATCAGCCCTGGATGACAAATAGGAACTCGACCTCGTTGCTTTCCTCCGGGCTAACGCAGACGTGTTTGCGTGCAAACCGTCCGACATGCCCGATGTCCCAAGGGAAGTAATTGAGCACAGGTTAGCAATTCGACCTGGACAACGACCAATAAAGCAAAAGCTCAGGCGTTTTGCCACTGACCGACAGGAAGCCATCCGAGAAGAGTTGGGCAAACTCTTACAAGCCGGGTTTATCCGCGAAGTGGATCACCCGGAATGGCTCGCCAATCCGGTCATGGTCCGCAAGTCAAATGGCAAATGGCGCATGTGTGTCGATTACACTAGCCTCAACGCTGCCTGTCCGAAGGATGACTTTCCCCTTCCCCGCATCGACCAGCTGGTCGACTCGACTGCGGGTTACGAACTGATGAGTTTTCTGGACGCTTACTCAGGATATCATCAAATTAGCATGGCAGAAGACGATGAAGAGAAGACTGCCTTCATCACCCCGTTCGACACATACTGCTACGTCAGAATGACGTTCGGTCTCAAGAACGCAGGTTCCACGTACCAGCGCTTGATGCAAAAGACCTTTATTTCCCAGATAGGGCGTAATCTCGAAGCATATGTAGACGATTTGGTTGTAAAAAGTACCAAGAGATTGTCTCATTTGGACGATCTCGCTGAAACCTTCTGTAATCTGAATCGCTTTGGAATAAAATTAAACCCGGAGAAATGCTCTTTCGGGGTTTCTTCAGGAAAACTCCTTGGTTTCCTCGTGTGTTCCAGGGGCATTGAAGTTAATCCTGAGAAAATTAGGGCTATTGAACAAATGAGGTCGCCCTCGACCATGAAGGATGTTCAACGCCTGGCTGGTCGCATGGCGGCTTTAAGTCGCTTCATATCGCGATTAGGTGAAAAGGGGATTGCCTTTCTTCAAAGCCTTGCGGAAGCATCATAACTTTACATGGTCGGATGAGGCCGAAAAAGCATTCCAGGAGGTAAAAACATATCTATCCAGTCCGCCAGTATTGGTGTCTCCTGACAAAGGAGAACCGTTGCTTCTTTACCTGGCGGCCACACCACATGCGGTCAGTGCCGTTCTAATCGCGGATAGGGAAGGAATACATATACCCGTCTACTATGTGAGCGAAGTACTTCATGGTCCTAAGGAGCGCTACCCTGAGGTCCAGAAGATACTTTACGCGCTACTGATGGCTTCCCGTAAGCTACGACATTACTTTCAAGCGCACAAGATCACAGTACCCTCCTCTTTTCCTTTGGGGGATATTGTCCGAAATCCAGAGAAATCTGGTCGAATCGCCAAATGGGCGGTCGAACTCGGTGCCTTCGAGATCCATTTCACACCCCGCACGGCGGTTAAGTCTCAGGTTTTGGCCGACTTTGTGGTCGAATGGACCAACCCTGAGCCACCCGTGCGGTTGGCAGAGGAACTGGAGTGCCCCGATTACTGGACAATGTACTTTGACGGCTCCCGTAGTTTTCAACACTCGGGGGCTGGAGTGGTCTTAGTTACGCCCCAGGGCGAACAGCTTAAGTATGTCATTCAACTACACTTTGTTGCGACCAACAATGCAGCAGAGTATGAAGGTCTTCTTGCAGGGCTCCGGGCAGCAAAATTCCTCGGAGTCCGTCGATTAGTGGTGAGGGGAGACTCACAGCTGGTCGTAAACCAGGTAAACAAGGAGTACAGCACCTCCGATGAGACAATGGCTCATTACCTGGGGGAAGTGAGGAGATTGGAAAAACACTTCAGTCATTTCGAAGTCCAATACATCCCGCGAAAGGACAATATTCTCGCAGACCAATTATCCAAAATTGGGTCCTCACGCTCATCCGCTCCGGCACGAGTGTTCATTGAACACTTGGACCATCCTTCGATCATGACTTCGGTCGAGGATGATCCGGTAATAGCCTTCGTTACCAACCTCGGTCAGGAACAAGATTGGGCTCATCCATTGAGGGTCTATCTTGAACATGGGACCCTACCCGAGGACGAAACCGAAAGTGATCGGTTAATTCAAAAAGAGCGTCTGTACAAACTCATAGATGGGATTTTGTACAGAAAGGGTACTCAAGGAGTATTCATGCGTTGTATATCTCAGGAGGAAGGAAAATCCCTCTTGAGAGAAATACATGACGGTGTATGCGGTGCGCACTCGTCATATCGGACACTGGTCGGAAAGGCTTTTCAACAAGGATTCTACTGGCCTTCGGCACTTGATGACGCCAAGCATATGGTCAAGACGTGTCCCCAGTGTCAGTTCCACGCAAGGCAAGTTCATCAACCTGCCTATGCGTTGTAAACTATTCCTCTCGCATGGCCATTCGCGGTCTGGGGGATGGATATCGTCGGTCCTATGCCACAAGCGGTCAATGGGTACAAGTTTCTATTCGTAGTCATTGACACATTTACAAAGTGGATTGAGGCCGAACCAGTACGAAATATTACCGCATCAGCCGCACAAAAGTTCTTCCATAAGAACATTGTGGCACGATTTGGTGTTCCAAACCGTCTCATCATAGACAATGGTTCTCAGTTCGCCAGCGGTCTTTTCCTGGACTACTGCGATCAGGTTGGGACTAAGGTGTGCTTTGCTTCTGTGGCCCATCCACAAAGCAATGGTGCCGTAGAACGAGCCAATGGGCAAATACTGCAAGGCATTAAAAAGCGCATCTTTAATCGCCTTAAGACTCGCTCGGGGGCTTGGGCAGATGAGCTCTATACCGTTCTATGGGCATTACGAACTACTTCTAGTCGAGCCACCGGTGAGACGCCCTTCCATTTGGTCTACGGGGCTGAGGCGGTATTGCCTATGGAAGTAAGTATTGGTTCTGTTCGGACAGATCAGTTCGAACAGATTAATCAGTCCGAACAACGGGCGCAAGATCTTATCCTCTTAGAAGAACGGCGTGATCGTACCCTGGTTAAATCCGCGGCATACTTGCAAGCTTTACGTAGGTATCACAGTAAAAAGGTGCGACCACGTGATCTCAACGTGGGCGACTTGGTCTTAAAAAAAATTCAAGACCAGTCTAATCGCAACAAATTCTCCCCAAAATGGGAAGGTCCATATACTGTTGTCTCAGTGCCGCGGACAGGATCGGCGCGGTTAGCTATGGAGGATGGTCGGATTTTGTCCAATACTTGGAACATCGATCAACTTCACAAGTTTTACGTGTAAGTATTCCAAATCACTTTTTTCCTGTTCAATTAGCATCTTTTCATAAAATAAAATATGTTTTGCTTTCATACAATAAGTTTTCTCTTTAAGCCCTTATCATATGCATTTGACCTGGGGGCTGACCGCCGGCGGTCAGATCATTACAACAATCTAATCGGATCCGCTGGTCGATCTCATGACCACTTCCAGATAAGTCACTCCTAAATAAGCCGTTTCTCAGCGCATGCGGGGCTATCTGGCAAGTCCTTGGTCATCTGAGTGGCTACCAGTTCGCAATAAGATTAGACGTTACATTGATCCTGATCGTTGGTTTAAAACGCACACCCCTGGTCGTTACGCTTATGTTTTCTCCTCTGCTTATAACACTAAGGCTTCAGTATTCATAAGCAGAGGCGGGGGCTAGGGGGGATGTGCTTATAGTATGGAACTCATAATATTAAATTGCAAAATATGTACTTTCTATCAAAAAATGGTTTTTTACATACATTGCATTATACACAATTGTTTGGATACAAAAATAAGGATCATTCGATCCCCAGCTCAGTCAGAAGCCTGTCTACTAAGGGCTTGATCTCCTCCATGACGGCATCGAGCAGCTCTTCACTCTCGATCTCAACCGGTCCCACCAGTGGATTCAGATCTGCATCTGGGCCATAGTGGAGTCGAATCCGGCTTAGCATAGCAGAAGCGGCTGACCGAACTCTGGTTCTGATCACCTCTTCTCTTCGCTGTGTATCCTCAGGGAGATACTCGAGAAGTGACTCTGCTTGAGCTATAACAAGGGCAGCCCAGTCTTCTTGGCTGAGATCGTCTCGGGTGGTTTCGACCACGTCAGCCTTCAGAAGGTAAGCCACCGCCTTCAGCTTTTCGAAGACTGAATGGCTCAGCTTCCCAATTGCCCTTGTGGAGGCTTCGATAGAATCCTGGAGGAGTTTATTATCCGCACTGAGCTGTTTTATTTGACCTGCTTGCGCTGCAACAAGGCAAAAGATTACTCGCATATTGCTTAGACAAGTCTTCCTAGCTCAGAAGATGACTTACCAGCAAGTTGCGATCGTAGTCTGTTATTTTCGATCTCTTGGTTCCTCACCACTGAGACCGAATGGAGCTTCATTGTGGCTATTTCCTTGTCCTGCAATGCCACCTTCCTGCAATAAAACAGAAGGAATGGTTGTAACCAATTTATACATCTATAAATTGAAGAATGATGATCCTTACTTGCGCAAGAAGTCTCGTTCTCTTTGTATGGTCACCATGCTCGCCGCCGTAGCACGTGACTGGGCCATCATCCGGGATAATTCCTATGATGCAAAAAAGGGAGTGAAAAGTGTCCTATGTGTAATTCAGGACATCCAGAAAGGGATTCATCATACCTTCATGAATTTTTGCAGAGAGGCATCTTCCGGACTAATTGGAAGATTTGTCGAAGGCCCGGAGGTGCTTACAGCAGGGACAGTAGGAGGAAGTGCCTGCTGAGTATTGCTTCCAGTCGCCGGTGACTGCGACTGGGTCCTCGTATCTGTTTCTCCCCCCGTGACTCGGACGACTTCCTGGGCCGAGGGGGTGGAGCGCTCCTCATTGGGGGCTCCTGCACCAGCAGTGACTTCAACCCTTCCCGAAGCGGTTGGAGGACTGGATGCCATTTCTTTCTGTCTGATGGAGGAGAAGAAAAATCAAATAGTAACTATTCGTGACCATCATTTATGATACAACCAGGATGAAGGTTCTTACCTTAATTGAAATCCCACTAGTTTTTGGGATCTCTGAGAAAGTTCTTCTTGAGCGCGGGGACGAGTATCATCCGCCCTGATCTTGCGCTTGGAAAACAAAGGCCCCTTTCCCTGTGTGTCTTCCCCTATGAACATTTTTTTTAAGGGAAACATAAAGGCTGACAAGAAGGATCGTTACCTGGGCAGTTGATCCCATTGGCGACGACCCATCCAAGGATCTCGCTGTCTCCTGTGATCCTGTAGCCGGTACCTCATGTGTAACCGCCGCAGGATCTTGAACAACCACCTCTGCTCCTGTCTGCGGAGGAGAAGTATCTTCCTCCCTAAGACTCGCGGTAGTCGCCGGGAGAAACTCTTCTCCCTGTATAAACATTGACTTGTCAAAATATACAGAAGGAATTGAAGAAAATATGACCGCAAGGAATCCTTACCGAGGTCGTCCTTTCGACTAGGGAAGCGGAGACAATCAACCCTGAAGCCTCGGGGGCTTCAGGAACTGGGAGGTCATCCGCGATCCCAATATTTTCCGTGGTGGCAGGATCTGCCACGACCACCTCTTCGGTAGCAGTGATCTCTGCGGGGCAGCTTGGAGCATCGCCGGATGGGAGGTCCGCGATCTTCCTCCTCCGAAGGACCAGAGGAACATCATCCTCTTCCTCCTCGCTCCCCTCTCCCTGTACGACGAAGAAGTGATTCCAATCTGCGCCTGGTAAAACAGAAGGGATGTGATATCTTACCGCCATCTTTCTTGCGGTAGGAGGAATGCTCCGTGAAGACCCCTCCCCGGGATTTGGCCTGGCCTTCTTGGGGGCAGGACTCTTTGTCCTGGGTCTTTGGGAGACCTTCTTCACGTTCTTCACCGTTGGCTTCCCATGAGAGCCTACGTTCTCACTTGGGAAAGTCGTCTCGGCAAACCTTTCTAGGAGCTGATTCACATTTTAGATGGAAATGTTTAACGCTGGACATGCATAAGATCTAAAAAATGGAGGCCAGATAGAGAATGTACCTTTCGGCGCTCCTGTTTAAGGTCGTCGCCGGCGTGAATCAGACTCTGTGGACGAGGCGATCCCTTAGGGCCCTCTACATCAGCGTTGTAGGCCCTAAGGAGGGAGTTGGTCCGCCTTTCAATTTCGGATGAAGGCAGGACTGTTCCCAAATTTAAGTCAGGATTTGCACAATTCAAGAATGGGAAAGTTCAGCGCCAAAGGAATAAATACCTTTACTGTAGTCCAGGGTGCTATCCGCCATGGACCTGATCTCCCATGCCGGATGAGCCCTTTCGCGCAAAGGACTCACCCGGTTCTTCACGAAGTCTCGAATAATATCTCGAGCCGTCAATCCTTGATTGACCAAGTGAAGAATCACCTCGGCATGCTTCGAAAGCTCCGAGTTCATCGCCGGGGGAACATCTAACTCGCTCGACTTCTCTGGTCGCGAGTTTTCAAACCATAGACTGCTTTCGGATGGTGGAGAGCAGTAAAACCACCTTTGGTGCCACCCGTGCACAGAGTCTCGCAGGGGTGGGGAGGGATACTCCTTTTTATCCCTCAGCCGGAAGTAGATGCATCCGGCGGCATTGGTGCTCTTCGACCACGCCGAAAAGTAGAATTGCCGGAAAAGATCCACGCTGGGATATATTCCGACAAACGCTTCACAAAGATGCTGGAATACTGCAAGGATCAGCATCGCGTTAGGGTGGAGGTTAATCAGTTCCCACCCATAGTGCTCAAGGACATCCTTGAGGAACCGACTCTCAGGGAATCGGAACCCGCAGCGCAGGTACTCCTCAAAAACCACCAACTCGACCTCTTGGACAGTTGGGGTTTCTTGGTCCTTCTCCGCAGGCCGCCAGTTAATGAGCAGCCGCAGAGGAAGGATCTCCTCCTTCTCTAACGCCACTAGGCTCTCCTCGGAATGGTGGATGGATCAGCTCCAGGACGCCATCTTTGGTGGAGAATCAAAGGGAAAGTTGGCGATTTTGAGAAGACAAAGGCTGAAGAAAATGAGGGTTTTGTGCGGCGGGAATGATGAGGGTTTTTGGCTGTGTGGCTTCTTTGAGAAGACATCTGCTCCTTTTTATAGACCCAAGGCGGCGCATTAATGAGTAAACGGCTCATTTCAAACGTTCCATTGAATGCTTTATTCATTTCCCATAATGGATACTGTCTCTGATGGACCCGATAAAGTATTCAGGCGTCGGATCTGAAAGAGAAAGACCTCTTCGTTTTGGAAACTGAAAGTACAAAAGGACTGAAAAATTTTCAGTACTTTTCAGAAGACGTTTTTCCTTTTTATGCTTTGAACATTTTTTATGGAAATGCCTTGCAACTCAATTTTTCACGTACTGGAATATTTCTAATTGGGTTATGGTTTGATTGAAACCGTGTTTTAGACTAAAACTTCGATTCTAATCGGAGTGACAGTCTGACCGAGTTCCAACTCTGGTCGCAATTCAGTTCTGACCGCGGCCTTGAAACTGATCGCGGTATCAGGGCAGGTCGCGATGCTTTTGGAAGCATGATTCTGATCGCATAACTAAAGTTTCCTGTGTATGAATGGTCGCGAACATAAAGTTTAAAGCCATATTTTCGCACAGAAGATGTGAAGAATATTCATGAGAAATAAGAAACTTTTATTTCTTACATTCTTTACATACAAAAGGGATACAGTCGATCAAAACGTCGACTTGCTCCGAAAGAAGTTTACAAAGTTCCCCAAGGGACATGCTGTTGTCAGTAGGATTTACACTGGCAACCCCCAGGGAACTAGCAACTACCCTAAGTCTATCTACATCGTCCCTAACAACAGACGCACTATTGTCCCTAATCAAGTCAGAGAGTTCTCGCTGTTGCTGAGCGAAGTCCCTCTCTCGACGGAAATGGTGCGCCTCTTCTCGGGATCGATCAAGAGATTCTGCTAGACGCAGAATCTTCGAGGCCATCTCCTCGGTCTTCTTCTCCAGGGCATTCTTCTCTTCCGGAAGAGTCTGTCCGGAAGGAAGAGATGGAGCAGCAGATTGCTGATCGCTGGAGCCTCCAACCTCCTGCATTTTGCAAAAGTTAGTCACACTAGCTATAATTATCAGCAAAAGGGGAGAAAAATTGTTACCTGTCCCGGTGCATAACCCGTTAATACACCCATCTTGGGAGGAAGATCATCAGATGGTGGAAGAGCAACCTTCCCATCAGAAGATTGCTTCGCCAACCCAATATGGCAATCATCTGATCGAGGGATAGTCACCGCTTGCCGACCAGGATGTTGATCACCCAAAAGGATGGGAGAATTGAATGTGATGGGATCTTTCTCTAAGGACAAAGGCCAAACTTGCCGAGAGGCATGAACGGGGAGGGTCAAAGGAACTGAAGGAAGAAAGAAACTTGCTACATTCTTCACCTTTGTTCCACTGGAAGATCCTTCGTCAACCTTGGGTTTCTTCCTTAAGGGAGACAGGACTTCAATTGTTTGAGACCCTTGTTCGACAACTTCCTCTTCATCACTCTCAATCTCGATGATATCGTGATCTGCCATTGGGAGGAATATGTGAAAAGGAAGAAGACAGGATAACAAGAAACGAACTTAGGCGTGGAGGGAAATTGTGGAGTTTTACAAATCCAGGAGCCTGGTATTTATAGCCGCCTGGGTGACGGTTTGCATTCCAGACGCCTCGGGTTTCGTCAAAGCATTTACAATTTTACCTCGAGATAAAAACAGTTCTACGGCGCTATCATTGCCCGTCACATAATGTCAGAACCCGTCTTGGGAAACCAACCGTTTTCACTTAGTGCGCCACTAAGTGGAAAAATTGAAGAGTCGGGTTAAAAATCCAATGCATGGTTTTAAAATTCGAAATAAACACGTCTCTTCGTTTTCTTCGAATTTGGGGGCTAGCTGACGAGGATTGACACCCGGGTCACTTCTAATAAACTTTTGGTTCAAGACAGGTTCGAACCAGACATATATGTGGCGATGCGAACTCAAGTCATTCTGAGGGCATCATGTAACATCCTGAGTTTTGGGGTGAAAAGTTTCTTTCTTAAAAATCATGCATGCATATGTCTCTTCTAGATCAACCAAATCAGCCTCAGCTTTATTTTGTTCTAGCCCTAAAATCTCCAAACCTATCCTGTGACCCCAAGTCAAGATCTGACTTGCCAGATTTGATCTATCAGTTATCCTAAATCTAAAAGCCTTCAGAACCCAGATTCAATTCTATCTCTAACTTCCAAATTTATCAACTCTTTTCTGTTTTCGAAAACAGAATATCTGTTATTACCTTTTACCCTAAGTTTCAGAAATTCAGATTTAATCAAAATCTTAGCCAAGTTCAGACCAGATTATTCCTGGATTATGATCATGGGTATGCCAATACCTTAATCCAAAAAGTTGGCAGCCAGATTTCACCATCTGAACCTTTTTCGCAAATCAGTCCAAGAGTATCGCAGATCAGTCCTTTTCCCAGATTTTCTAAAAGCCAGAAAAGGCAAAATGTTGCAAATCATCTCCAAATTCAAATCTGATTCAGGGAACATCTCCCAAATGCTTTTCAACACAAATTCTTCTTATAGGAGTATCTCAAAATCGAACCCTAAATCCCAGAATTCGAAATCAATTGAAATTCAGATTTCAATTACCCTAAAATACCCTATTTTCAGTTCATATCAAAAGTCATCTAAATGTCTCAAACCTTATCTCCTAGCTGTGCCAAATCATCTATTGAATTAAGTTTACCAAACAGCAGAATCAATTCCAGATCAAACCTTCCAAATCTTCAGATTTACAATTCAGTCCAAATCAAGAAAATCAATAATTGCAAATCAGCCCAAATTCGACCAGGCCAACTGCAGTGCACGACCAGGAACCTCGCCGTGCGTTTGCGCCGCGCTTGCCCGCCGCCGGCCACGCCTCGCTTCGCCTGAGCCCGTGCTCACTTGAGTTGCATGTGCACGCGCGTCCACGCCCCAGCCATCGCCGTGGCAACGCCGTTGAACAGCTTGCTCCCGTGCGCGACCGTTGTCAGCAACTCTTCGCCACGTTGCTGTGCTTTGCCAGCCCTTGTCGCCACTGCCTTGCACCGCCCAACAGCATTGCGTCCTGATGAAGCAATAGTTTGATCAGCAGTCACCTCGCCTGTGCGCCGTCGCGTCACCGCTCGCCGTTGTTGCATCTGCGCCCGGCAACTCATGTCAACCGACACAAATTCCCTTGCTGCTATCTCCTTGCAAGCATCGCCCTGTGGTCTATATAAGCAGCCATACCCTGTGTCATCTCCCCTTCACCAGGACTTAGCCAAATTTCCAAATCTCCTCGCCGTCGTCTTCTTCTCCGGCGAGTCCAGATTGAGGCCTCACGGTGCCAGCACGCCCTGCTGCACCTCTCACCGAATTAACAGCACCAGAAGGTATATCTCATCTCCCTCATCGTGCTGTACCATCTAATTGAGTTATATTGCATCCAGTCGCCGGTGATCGCCGGAATTCCCGATTGCCCTGTTCCGGCAATGCAGACCAAATCACTTCGAATTAGCTCTCGAGCTTGTGAGGAAAAATGATCAGTGAATCTTTTGAAGCAAGCCTATGCATCAATATCTCCAGATTGAGCTCGAATTGAAGTTTTCCCCAGTTTTGAGCTTCTCCAGAAACCGGCGATCGTCGCCAGGCTTCTCCGGCCATCCTCCGGCCAAATTGATTGTCCAGATAGCTTCATCTTACCCTTCTTTCACTCTTCAAGCTTGGATTAGAGTTCTTTCGGCCTGTATCAAAAAGTCCCAAATCTCATGTCATCTTCTCTGGCGCAGTTCACCGGAAATCCTTTCCCGGCCGTTTCAGCTTCATCCACTTTGTCATTCAGGTGTGCCTCAACTTCTTGAGCATATTTGTCTTCTAGCTCGATCTCTGAAACTGCCCAGATTTCAAGTTATAGCCATGCCAAAATCTTGTCCAGAACTGCTCCAGTGCAGCCAGTTCATCTCTGTTCATCATCAAATTTCTTGCTTTCTAGCCATCTTCTGCCCTAGATCTTGTTGAATGATTTGTTCCTATTATCATTGCCTACCTCCCAGACAAAGTGGTGCATCATTTGGAGCTCTAGATCAAAAGTTATGCCAAGCCCTAGTTCCTGGCCATGTCAAGATCAATGCCAGACTATGTCAGTCAGTGGCATTAGCCCTTTTTACTCCCTTCCAGATGTGCATTTTGGGCATAACTTTGTCCCCTAGACTCCTGAGGTTGTGATCAACATTTTCTTCTTCTATCACAACTTGATTTGAGCCCTTGAATTATATTTGCCGCTAAACCCTAATTTTTGACACTGCCTCAATGCATGCCAGCCAATGGCATTGGCCCTGTTTACTCACTGCTGATTGTGCATTTTGAAAACCACTTTGTCCACTGAATTTGTAGAGTTTTGATCTACACTTTCTTCTACTGTCATAACTTGAGATAAGCTCTCTAGTTTTCCTTGAAGTTATGTCAGAATCTTGATCTGAACGTCGATCTGCTGACATTCGCTGTTCTTGATCAAACCACCCACAAACTGATGTTCTTATAGCAACCTTGAGATCCTAGGAGCATCTACCACCCATCCTTAGCCAAATCCTTGAAACCCTAGATCTCAACTCAGTTCAGCTTGTAATCTCAATTATCTCCAGTATCGTTCAGTTATCCTTGTTAAGCGTATCTGCATATAGATCCTAAAACATCTTAATATATAAGTAATATTTGTGTGTATTGTTTGGTTTGTCGTCGAGCAGATCTAGAAGCTGAGATCGAGGACTTCGCTGTTGACCCGTCATCAACTGCTGTTTCTTACGACGCGGAAGGCAAGTCATATCCTTGGTCATCTTGAACCTATATTTTAAATGTTGTTATAATATAACCTTGAATATAGGCAATATTGCATGTGAAAGATTGACAATGGCTGATTTATCAATTGGCAGTACTAAACTGGTTATCTGTGAAATGTGAAATAAACAAGTTTTGAGCCATGAACTATTATATGTATTTATATACTTATATTCATGAAATAAAACCCCTAGCCGTGACCAGAAAATGGTATGGATGGCGGTAGCACTGGAGGTGCTAGACTGCAAAGGAATGCAGGCACTGAAGGTGCAGGGTTGTGGATGGTCTGGTCACTGGCATATAAGGACTAGAACCTTGTGTTGTGCGTCTAGTGGCATGAACAACGTGCTAACCGCAAGCCTGGTATGGGACAGGCCTGAACAAGTACTTATGTGGATCGTACATGAAACCCCTGCATGAGTTGTGTTGTGATGATTGACTTGGAGGCTGACTCCCACTATCACTGAAGGTGATCTGATATTTGACCCAGCAATGGGGAAATGAGTAAGGGTGGGGGTATAGCCCGCCACAACTGTGTTTCGCGAGAGATCCACAGGGTTGGGGGTGAATTGTAAGTGATGCATAACAAAAGTTCTTGTTATCTCCACCTTGCCACTCACACATGGTTGTGAGGAGGGGTCTAATCATTTTGTTATGATAGGATGGGCTTGAAAGTGGAATATCTTGCGGGTAAATTGGTACCTCTCTGCAGAGTTAAAAACGTATTCGAATACTCCGAGCTCCCGGGTTTTATAGGAGTCTGCTGCGGTGGATTAAATCCACGGGGTGTGACACAAGTACTATTTTCTAAATAAAATATGTTTAAATCAAGATTACCCAAATGACATGTGTTGTCATGATAAGGAGTGCTGCCGTGGGCTGTCGTGTGTCGACGTGTCGCGGTAGTGCTATAATCTAGTGAACATGAATGATGATGTTATATTAGGAAAGGTGCTGCCATGGAATGAAGTGTGAAAGAAAAAGGTTATTTTATAAACATCCATAATTCTTGACTAGTCTAGATTCATGTCATCATTACTATATGTATCTATTCTTACCTATGACTTGCTGAGTACGTAAGTGCTCACTCTTGCAACCTACAAATCAATAGATGGAGCGATCAACAATCAAGATGAAGGCGTGGAGAACTTATTGGATCCAGAAGGAGGAGCGTCAGTCCCGTCATTACCCTGATGTGTGTTGTTCTGCTGTCCACTTCTCTTTTGTGGGTGGGTCACCTATCTTCTGCTGTGTAGAAGTTATTTTGCTAAACCATGTATGCCGTGAAGGCATTGTAATCTCCTTATGTAATATCAAGGCCAGCAGGCCACACTGCTTAACTATTTTGTAAGTTACTCTGTTGCAATGTGATATACTCCTGTGCTTGACTTATCCTGGGACGTCAAGGGTATGTGTATGCTATGCATATATGGGACTAGCTGCAGCGAGCTAGGTCTCTACAGGAGTAGTCGTAGTCCCAGTCTCGGGGCGCGACACATCACCATGAGGTCGCAAGCTTTACGCGATCAGGTCGCGGGTTTCGTGCGGTCAGGCCGACAGCCTTGTGCGGTCAGAAGTTCGTATGCTATACGCGGACTGGATATCCGGGATGTTGCGCGGACAGCCCACATTCCACGATCAGAACATTCTCGACCAGGGTGCTTGGAGTTTATTCGGTCATCCTTATATCAGGATATTCCGAACATCCCGAGGATTCCTCCACGTTGAAGACCAACTGTCAGAGGTTAATATATGCGGTTATTCATGATTAACACGTGATAATAACCTCCGTGGAAGTTAACAGCGGTTCTCCAGAAACCGCATCCAACCGTTTGATGTAGTTTTCTTCATATGGCACCCTTTCGACCAGTATAAAAAGGTGGCAAAGTACATCAAACGGGGGATCCAAGACATTTTGGAAGAACAAGACCCCTGATATAAGTGAGATACAAGATATCTCGACCACTCAAACAGCCAAGTCTACGGCTTAGATTAGACAATACTTACAAGTCTCCTATAGCTTCCTTTGTACATTTATATAGGGAAAACTTTCGCCTGTGAAGGTTTCTCCCCGCTAGTTTGTAAAGCTTTATCACATATAGTGAAATTCTAACAGGACGTAGGGCTTTTACTCCCACCATCGAGGGCCCGAACCTGTATAAATCTCTCTGTGCTCCAGTTCACCATTGTTCTACATACCTTCCCGGAGGGTCATCTTGAAAGGTCTCACAATTACAAATTTTGCATAAGTTCGGCTAAGGACCCCGAGTCCGAATCGTCGACATTAGTTACTCTGAATCTAAAAGCCTTCAGAAGCCAGATTCAATTCCATCTCTAACTCTCAGATCTTGAGATCCCTTTCTGTTTTCGAAAACAGGAATTTAATTAATATCCTAATTACCCTAAATACTCTGAACTCAGATTTAGCCAAATCTTGATCTAACCCAGACCAGATTATTCTTGGATTATGATCATGGGTATGCCAATACCTTAATCCAGAAAGTTGGCAGACAGATTTCATCATTTAAGCCTTTTTCACATATTAGTCCAAATTGTATTGCAAATCAGTCCATTTTTCTGATATCTGGAAACCCAAAAAAGGCTAAAATCTTTAGATTAACTCCAAATTCAGAATTTCTTCAGCAAATCTCTTCCAAATGCTATTTGATACAATTTTCCCTTATGTCCAGATTCCAAAATCTCATCTTAGAGGCCAGAATTCGAAATCGACCAAAACTCAGATCTTAATTACCCTAAAATACTCTATTTTCATTTTATATCAAGGACCATCAAATCATGCCAGATTTTACCAAATTTCTTGTTGGATGAGTATAATGTATAAGTTTATACTCATCTAAAAAATCAGATTTCAGATTACCCCTCTCTAAATCAGGAAGTACAAATCAGTCCAGAAATCAAACAAAGATTCTTGCAATCAGGTCCCTGGTTCGACCAGAGCTACAGTTCGCGACCAGAGCTGTAGTTCACGACCAGAGCTCCCAGCTGCTTCAACCTCTACCACAGCCAGCACAGTGTTTGATCACTTCACTTCGACCAGCGCCGCTGCGACCGCGACCAGGTGCGCCGTGTCGTTGTGCTTTTTACCTCCGCTCAGCGCCGCTCTAGCCCGTGCTTTTTCACAACCGTGTTTGCATGTGCACACGTGTTTGCACCTTAGCTATTGTCGTGGTAGTCCTTGTCCAGCACAACAGCAGCTCAAGCGCCAGAGAGAAGCTACACCTTCTTGTTTGCTCGCCGTTGCTTCAACCCGTAGCCTCCACAGGCGCAAGCATCTTAGCCTCCAAGAAGTGAGCTCCGCTTCACCTTGTCTTGCCTGTAAATAGCAACTCAAAGCAGCCTCTTCGTCACCACCACTGCTCTCCAAAGTTCTTCAGCAATTAACCAAATTTTCTTCGCTACTGTCTTCTTCTCCGGTGAGCCGCCGAGGAGGTCGACGACGCCAGCACCCCCCACTGCTCCAAACTCCAAATTGAAGCCACCATTGAGTTCCCCTCATCAAACTCTCTGTGCTGTATCATTTAATTGAACTCCCATGCCCCTCATTGCCGGTGATCGCGGGAATTGCCAGAACCCCTGTTCCAGCTTTACAATTTGATTCAATCTAAATTAGCCCTCGATCTAGTAGAGTAAAATGATCAGTGAGCTTTATTTAGCAAGCCAGTGAATCTAGATTTTGAAATTAAGCCCGAATTGAAGCTATCTCCAAGCTTGAGCTTCACTAGTCGCCAGCGCTCGTCGCCAGACTTCTCCAGTGCTCGTCGCCAGACTTCTCCGGTGACGCTCCGACCAAATTGATCGTGCCAGTAGCCCCCATATGTATCCCTCTTACTCCCTGAGCTTGGAATACAGTTTAAATCCTGTGTAGCAAAAACCCCCAAATCCACTGTGTTCGTCTCCGGCGTCGGCGACCGGAAATTTGTTCCCGGTCGACCCAGCTCCAGCCACCTTGTCTTTTAGATGCATCTTGATCTCCTCAACAATTTTGTCTACTAGCTCGACGTCCAATTCTGTCTAAATAAAAAGTTATGGCTATGCCCTAATTTCTGTCCAGTGCCATGACTTGAAACTCCAGCCACCATGTTCTTCGCCGGTTTTCACCACTTTTCGGCCATCTTCAGCCTTGGAACCTGTTGTATCATTTGTTCCTGTTATCAAGGCCTATCTCCCAGACAAAGTGGTGCATCAATTGGAGCCCTAGATCAAAAGTTATGGCAAACCCTATTTTATGGCCATGTCAGCCCAATGCCAATCTGTGTCAGCCAGTGGCATTGAACCTTTTTACCTACTTCCAGCCATGCATTTTGAGCATAACTTTGTCTCTTAGATTCCTGATGTTGTGATCTACAATTTCTTCTTCAGTCATAACTTGAATTGAGCCCTCTATCAACCATTGATCCTTGTCAACGCCTTGAACTGAATGTCAACCTAAAGACGTTCGTCGTTTTGAGCAAACCAGCCACAGACTTAATGTCATTTCCATACCCTGGAACCCTAAAAGTCCCTAGCACCCATCTTCAGCCCTAATTCTGTGAGTTAGCCCTAATCATCTTCTAAACCCAATTATTCCAGAATCATCGAGACATTTCATCTCTGCATTACTGCATGTAGTATAATAATGTATTGAAAAGGTTGTGATTCTTGGTTGCTTGTTTGATCTTTGCTCAGAGCCAAAGCCAGAGTTTGAGGACTTCACTACCGACCCGACATCAACTGTTGTTTCTTACGACGCGGAAGGCAAGTCATATTCTTGGACATCTTGAACCTATATTTTAAGAGTAGCTATAACATAACCTTGAATATAAATAATATTGCATGTGAAAGAATGAGAATGGATTAATTGTGAATTGGCAGTACTAGGTTGGATGCCTGTGAAATGTGAGATAATCAATTAGTAAGCCATGAACTATTATATGTACTTATATATATATATATTCATGAAATAAAACCCTAGCCGTGACCAGAATTTTGGTATGGATGACTGTAGCACTGGAGGTGCTTAACTGCAAAGGATGTGCAGGCACTGAAGGTGCATGATTGTGGATGGTCTGGTCACTGGCATATAAGGACTAGAACTATGTGTTGTGCGTCTAGTGGCATGAAACACATGCTAACCGCAAGCTTGGTAACCCTCTGGGATTTCTCACGGGAGCCCTCCGAGACTTATCCCGGGAGGCATCCAGGACTTTGCCCGGTAACCCGCCGGGATTTCTCACGGGAGCCCTCCGGGACTTTTCCCGGGAAGCATCCGTGATTTTCCCCCATTATTTCTCTTGTAATTCTCTTCAAGTTTTGCTGTTTATATTAGTAAATTAATTATTTGAAAATTTGACAAAATCTTCAAAAGTAAGAAATTAGCATGGTGCAAGCAAAGGCAGATCAAAGCAGACTGTAAAGTGGATTGTGAAAAGATGCTTCAAAATGTTGTCCCAACTTCTTTTAGAGTCTTGGAGATAATTTTCTATGATGATGTAAACCAAACCGGCAAATAGCCTCCAAAATCCATTATGCTTACATGATGTAAGTGCATATGTCAACCAAACCCTTGTGGAAATAATTTGAAACCAATAAGCATTTCTATGAGCTATAGTGATAATTTCAACAAAAAGGTCATTCAAATTTCTAAGGTCAAATAGTTAGCCTATTTCTTTTTCTCAAATTCTTAGTTTCAGACATAATTCCTACTCATCCAGATAATGTCATGGTAACAATGTTGACAACATTTTTAGTTGTCAAACTTCAGTATATGAAAAGCCATTTGAAAATTTTTGTTACATTGGTTTGGTATTTTTTTTGCAGCTTTTGTACTGAATCATTAACCTATTTGAAACATCTAATTGTTAGAGATCTGCAAAAAAGACTAGTGAAATTTACCAAATGTGCTTTTCATTAAAAGCTTTCAACTTGGCAAAATCTGGTTATAAACCCAACACATATTACACACTATATATTTCCATGGGACAGCTTCAATTATTTTTGTCATGAAATAAAAAGAAAAAGAGATAAATGTTTTACATTTATCGAGATATGACAAAGTATTATAACTAGTTTTGTAATTATTGAGAAGTTCAACTTGGCAACCACAAGCCATGTTCTTTGGCTAACATTCAAAAGAAGGATGAAGAAACAATATGATTGTCGTGGTATTAAGAATACCCCGGCAGGTTTTGAAGATGATCCTAGCGGAGATTACGCAGCGCGGGTTGACCGGGTGACCGGTCCTCCCCCGCCGGACAAACACAAGAATTGACACGTGGATTTATACAGGTTCGGGTCCCGGTGGGGGCCCTAGTCCTGTCGACGCGCTCCCGACCGGAGTCGGCTGGGGAGGCTCTCTCCGGGGGAGAGGCTTCCGGAGCACGCCTGTGAGTTTAGCTATTCCAAATAATAATGAGTTGATCCCTTACAACAGAGGGGTACAAGGGCTATTTATAGCCCCAAAAAGAAGCAAAAAGCCTAAACTACCCCGGAAGCCACCGTCGGATTGAAGGGTAGGACCGTCCTTCTCCCGGTCAAACGTCTTGGATGCTTGACAGGTGGTCGCTGATTCCCGAGGCGTCCCTCGTGTGACCTGCACGTGATAAACAAACAGGGGTTTTACCTCTTAGGAGGGCGATGACGTCCGGGACCCCTTCCGGAGAGCAGGGTCCCGGGAACCTAAAAGGCGGTGCCCGGGGCAGGCACCGGAGGCCACTGTCCCCGGGCGAATGGCGGCGCCCGGGACATGCCCGGGGAGCACGGTCCCGGGGGCCAAATGGCGGCGCCCGGGGCAGGCACCGGAGGCCACTGTCCCCGGGCAAATGGCGGCGCCCGGGACATGCCCGGGGGGCACGGTCCTGGGGGCCAAATGGCAGCGCCCGGGGCAGGCACCGGAGGCCACTGTCCCCGGGCCAATGGCGGCGCCCGGGACATGCCCGGGGAGCACGGTCCCGGGGGCCAAACGGCGGCGCCCGGGGCTGGCACCGGAGGCCACTGTCCCCGGGCCAATGGCGGCGCCCGGGACATGCCCAGGGGGCACGGTCCCGGGGGCCAAATGGCGGCGCCCGGGGCAGGCACCGGAGGCAACTGTCCCCGGGCAAATGGCGGCGCCCGGGACTCGACCGGGGGGCACGGTCCTGGGGGCCAAATGGCGGCGCCCGGGACATGCCCCGGAGGCACGGTCCCGGGAGCCTAAAAGGCGGCGCCCGCGGCAGGCACCGGAGGCTACTGTCCCCGGGCAATCATGAACTTACCTGGACTTGACCGCGTGGAGATTTCCCCCAACAGCAGCTCCCCATGCCCTCCGGGGACGAAGCTTGAGTCCCCGGAGGAAATGGTTACGGTACCGGGAAAATCTCTGGACGAAAACTCCGGACTAAAATCACCGGAGCCTCGGCGACGCTTCGGTTTCTATGCCGGGCGCTTTATGGCCGCGCCGTTCTCGCAATAAATGCACGCGCGGTTCGAACCGGCGTCTTGATTTACGCGCCTGTCCCTTCGTTTCCCGCGCACGGTTTGAATTTCAGTGGTCCAGATTGCCCCGAGGGGGTCACGTGGCGCGCATCTAGATCGTGGCCAGCCTCTATAAATAGGGCCTTAGGGGTCCCCGGAAGCTCATTCCAAATCTTCAACTCCAGCTTCAGCTCTCCCGGTAGCGCTCTTCCGGTAGCTTCTCCGGTAGCCTTTTCCGGTAGCGAGCGTCCGGGAGTTGTTGACTTAGCCACCTGAAAACTTAGCCACCCAAAAAAGACAGAACTGACCTAATGGCGCCCAAAGGTCGAGCGAAGACCACGGAGGTGCCCCCGGAGGAAATCCCCGTGGATTTCCTCTAGGCCTCCGAGTTCTCGGCCTCGGACGCGGAGTCCCTGGTCAAGAAGGGCGTCGTTGAAGAGGGGGACATCCGGGTCCCCCTAAAGAAGGACGGAGCCCCCCGCCCCAGGCCCGGAGAGGTCGTGGCCTTCGAGGCCTTCCTCGAGGCGGGGCTCCAGCTCCCGGTGCATCCGATGCTCCGGGAGTTTCTGAAAGAGTACGGGGTGGCTCTCAACCACCTCACCCCGAACGCACTCGTCCGTATGGGCCTTTTTATATGGTTCTACGAGACAGCGACCGGGCGGGAGCCCACCCTCCGCGCCTTCCGGTACTTCTATGAACCGGCGGCGCGGAGCTCCCACCTAGTGAAGGGAGGACCGAAGTCCCCCTTTGGCTCGGTGATGGTCCAAATGCTGCCCTCCCGGGTGGCGGACTACCCGGCGGTGGCCTCCCGGGACCACTGGGGGGACTGGCTCCGGAGGTGGTTCTACCTCCGGGTCCGGGACGAGGCGGTGGTCTACGCCCCGGAGCCTCCCACCTACAGCCGGTCATCTGCACCGAAGCCGCCGGTGTGGACGGACGAGGAGTTCGAGCTCCTCGGGAAGGTGGTGCTGACGAAGAAGGCCCGCTCGATGCGGGACACCGCGGAGGAGCTGGCGCTCCTGCGGCTTTCCCCCTTCTCACGCGGGGGAAGGGGGATCGGCATGGGCCCGGAGCAGCGGCCTCCGGTCAAGCCGGCGACGCGGCGTAAGTCCCCTGCATTTTTGTACTTGCAGTTTTTTATGCGAAATTGACTAACTTTTTACCTCTTGCAGTGCGCCCGTACCCGGCGGCGAGGGACAAGGCGGAGCACCTCCTGGGGAGGTACTTTGCCGACGAACACGAGCGCATCGTGCGCCTCGTGGGGGAGGGGCCTCCCCGGAACCTGGTGGCTGAGGCCTACGGGCTTAGGCTTTCGGAGAGGAAGCCCCTTCCCACCCCCGGGTCTCATAAGCGGGGGAAGGATGCGGCCGGGGGCTCGGAGCCCAAAAGGCCCCGGGTCCAAAAGACCCCCGCCCCGACGACGACGCCGGTGAGGGCCCGGGACGCGACTCTCGGAGCCGAACGTGCCCGGGCGGCCCCCCGGGCAGAGGCGACGCCTCCGCCCCCGGAGGCCCCCGTCGAGGCCCGGGGGAAGGAGGTTGTTACCGGCGGGGCGGGGTCCGATTCCGCGGACTATGCCCCATCGCCAGTTCGAGTGGCGCTCCTCTCGCCTCTCCCGGCGGCATTGGCGTCGGAGAGGCTAGAGGTGAGGTTTTCGGAGGCGGCGCCTCCGTGCCACTGGCAGGTTGATGAGGAGGGGGGGAGCCCCTCAGTCTTCGAGGTCCCCCCGGAGCAGGAGGCTCCGAGGGACCTCCAGCCTGGGGCGGGGAAAGGCCCGATGATCCCCCCCCCGGGCGGAGGTCCCCGCCCAATCCTCGTCTTCGTCGTCCTCGGAGGAAACTTCGTCGACGAAGACGCCGGCGATGCCGGCTGTTCTCCCGGACTCTGAGGTCCGGGGGCCCTCTCCCGGCCGCAACGGGGGCGCCGGGCAAGATACCTCTCTGCTCCCCGCGGGGAAGGTGGCCCGCTGCGCGGAGGGCCTGCACAGCCAGAAGGTGCAGGCCTTCGTAGCGGGGGGAACGCTCCACGAGCGTTTCGAGGGGCTCGAGTCCCTCGGAGCCCAGGTAGCCCGAGCTCTTAATACTTCGGCTTTTTTCCTGCACTTGAGATTTTTCTAACTCTATGTATTTTGTAGGTAGCGACTGTTACCTGGGGCCTTGAGCAGCGGGTCACCCGGCTGCTCAAGGTGGCGGAGAGCCGGGCCGCGGCTTGCGTGGAGCAGCGGGAGGCGGCCCTCCGGGAGCGGGACGAAGCTCTTGATGAGCTGTCCCGGGCCCGGGCGCAGGTGCACCTTTCGGAGGGCGCCTACATCCGCCTCCGAGAGGAGGCCAAGGTGCGGGAGAAGGCGCTCCGGGAGCTCGAGAGCTCCAGCGTCCGGGCGCTGTCGGACGCGGGCCGCTCCGTCCGCTCGACCTTGGAAGGCCTTGGCGTTAGCCTGGGCTCCGGGAGCGGCCCGGAGGTGCTCCCGGCGACCCTCGCGGAGGCTGTGCGTTTTCTTAACGCACAAGTCTCCGCCATCCCGGAGGCTGCGGACGTCCGGGCACGGGGCCGGGCGATCCCCGTCATCGCGGCCGCCGCGGGGCTCGTTGACTACCGTGGGGTCGGCGCCCGGGCGATCGGGGGGCGCATCCCCCGGAGCTTCCCGGAGGCCTTCGAGCCAACGCGCCGGGAGGTGGAGCTGCTGGCGGAGGGGTTCTACGACCGGATCATCCGGACGAGGTTCCCGACAACGGCGCCTCCAGCCGCGGATGCCCCTGCCCCGGCCATGCAGGAAGCTCCCCGGGGGGAGGACCCCAATGCTAAAGTATGAGCCTCCCCCGGGTCTTTAGCTAGGACCCCTTTTTATTTTGTTAGACATTTTGATTCCGGTAGCTTCTTAGGAGAAGCCCAGGGCACTTGTACAAAAACATTTTGCAATGAAATATATTTGAAATTTTTCTAAGTCTGCAATGAAATGTTACCAGGGTACCCGGGGGGTTATTCCTGGGCAACGGTCCGGGAGAGGCTCTCCGGGGGACGCCCAAGCGGCTTTGATTTTGCTGAGCCTTGTCTCCGGGGAGCGCGACGGGGGTATTGCCCGGGAGCCTGTCCGGTTGAGGTGGCGCCCGGAGTGGCACTTGAATAATTTTGACAACAGCCGTGCTGAATTAACTCCCCCGCGCCCGGAGGCCCGGATGATACCTCCTCTCCGGATACTTCCGCCGGCTGGGTACGAGTTTTGGCCCAAAGACGTACTTCGGGACTCTCAGCGTCGCGTCCGAGCGCTGTACCGGGACTTGGTCCGGGAGCTGAGGGAGCGCCTCCGGGAGCTTTAGGCGTAGGGGCCTTAGGCTCGTAGAAAATTCCCCGGGTTAGGACCCGGGTTGTATCATTTTCGAAACCCACCGGAGGGGGAAGATGTCCTCCGGGTTTGCTGATCAATAAAGCGCATTGTTTCCTTTTATTGCGCCTCTTTATTTTCTTCTTCTTGGATGGTCTGGACGACTCATCTTAACAAGGATGAGCTAAATTTCTTCGTGGGTGGTGCGGTCGACACCCGGGGGTTCCTTATCCCCCCCCCCCCCCCGCCCACAGCGGGCCGGAGAATAGCTCCGCGCGCTGTGGGGGTAACAAGGCCCCCGGGAAGGAAGACACCTGTAACATAGGGGATTTTCTAAGTTAGAAAATTTTAAAGCAAGGTTTTCAAGGAGAAGACCTTCCGGGAGATAATCATCCGGTCGCCGTGAGAACGGGGAGCCGGGAATAAGGCCTTAAGCGGAAGGAATGTCCAAGAGAACCCGATGGGATTTCCAGAGGCGAGCTTCCTGGGAGACACTCGTCCGATCGCCGTAAGAACGGGGAGCCGGGAATAGGGTCTTCGGGGAACGAAATGCCCGAGAAATCCGACTTCTCCGAGAGACAATCGTCCGGTCGCCGTGAGAACGGGGAGCCGGGAATAGGGTCTTCGGGGAAGGAAATGCCCGAGAAATCCGACTTCTCCGAGAGACAATCGTCCGGTCGCCGTGAGAACGGGGAGCCGGGAATAAGGTCTCCGGGAGGCATTCATCCGGTCGCCGTGAGAACGGGGAGCCGGGAATAAGGTCGCTGGGGACCAATCATCCGGTCGCCGTGAAGACGGGGAGCCGGGAATAACGTCGACTCCCGGAGGAGGAAGAAAATCCAGAAAGCCATTAGACGTCCCGCTGAGGAGAGCGTCTACTCCCGGAGGAGGAAGTGCCCGAAGACGGGTCTTGAGTGTTTGGGTAGGGGACTAATCTCCCAAAGTGACTCGTTACCACGGCCACTGTGACCGGGTTGCCGCTTACACCCTCAGTCCACGAGGGCTGATCGTAAGCCGCCCTACGGGAGTGCAGGCTCCGTTGTAGGGACTTGCTGGGGCTGGCCCACTTCCTCGCGGGGAGGGCATCCTCGCGGGGAGGGCGCCCTACGGGAGTGCAGGCTCTGTTGTAGGGACTTGTTGGGGCAGGCCCACTTCCTCGCGGGGAGGGCATCCTCGCGGGGAGGGCATCGCCGCTAGGGGCGGTAATGAGAAAGACCTGCGATGAGACAGTTTGCAAAGCAAGACCTATGTATTGATCAACAAAATATACAAAGCCCCCCCGGCGAAGCCGCGAAGGGGGGAAAAAGGAAGCTACAGTGTCCCTCCTCCCCCTCCGGCGTGAACGCCCCGGGGGAGGGGACATGCCCGTAAGGCTAAACATAGAACTTGCGAAGTAAACGCAAGTTCCACGTGTGCTTCAGCTCCTGCTCTTAAAGGTTGGAGAGCTTGTAAGCCCCCGAGCCCAAGACTGCAGAGATCTTGCAGGGGCCCTCCCACTTGGGGGAGAGCCTACCCTGGGCTTGGGGGGCCTAATGCGCTTGAGGACAGGGTCCCTAAGGCGAAAGGCCCTCAAGTAGCGACGACCGGGGCCGGAAAGGGGGAAGCCCCTGTGGCGAAGACCGGAATCGAAGTGGAGGGAGCCCCAGTGGCCTCGACCGGAACCGGGAAGGGAGCAGGCCCTGTAGCACCCGGGACCGGCGAGGGGGGAGCCCCCGCGGCGACGTCCGGAATCGGGGAGCCCATGCGGGGGGAAGTCCACTGCGGCACGGGGGCTGCTCTGTCGACCGCCCCTGGTGCGGTACACGCGACGCGGGGGGCGGGACTGGCTCCCGGCGTAGGGTAAACCCCCGGCATGAAGTGGGCTCCCGGCCCCGGGAATAGGCCAGGAACGGGGTATCCCCTTGGTGCCATCGAAGTGCCTCTACATCTTTTGCATCTGCAAATAAAAGACTAGAATTTGTGTTACGGCACAGGTAAGGCCCGTGCTTTTGGTGAAATATGGGCTGAGAATCTCCCTTCAGTTGGAGGCGTCGGATCCCCGGGGAACGCATGCGGTGCGACCTGAGGAGCAAAGCCTCGTACTTGGCGGCACTGCCGGCCCCGGGGACAGCAGGACCTTCCGGAGGCCCCCTTCCAGACGCGGCTTGAGGAGGGGCCTCCTGGGGGTATTGCCGCGACGTCTGGTTCCAGGGGGGGGGGGGAGGCCTCCCCCCTGGGCGCCTCAATAATGTTGACTCTTCCGATCGCGGCGGCTGCGCGCTCATACAGAGCACGGGCCATGTCTTGGTCTCCCCGGACGTTGATCACGCCATGCGGCCCGGGGATCTTCATGCAGAGGTAGTTTTGATGGGTGGCAGCCCCCAACCGGTTGATGGTGGTCCTCCCCATAATCGCGTTGTAGGAGGAGGGGAGGTCCACTACGTCGAAGCGGACCAGCTCGGTCCGGTAGTTCTCCGGGGCGCCGAAGGTCACAGGAAGATCTACCTTGCCCACGGGGTGGATCGCGTTCCCCGGGACAAAACCTTGTAGGGGCCCGGCTGCGGGCTGCAGGAGCTTCTCATCCACCTGCATCTCTTTGAAAGCCTTCAGGAATAGGACGTCGGCGGAGCTCCCACTGTCCACAAGGATGCGTGCCAGGTGACAGTTGTAGATTGTCGCGGAGACGATGAGTGCGTCGTCGTGGGGGAAGTGAACCCCCCGTGCGTCTTCTGCCGTGAAGGTGAGGGGGACGTCCGACCACTTTGGTGGCGGGGACGTGTGTAGCACCCCCACAACCTTAACTTCACGCGCGTACTCCTTACGCTGGCGCTTGGAGTCCCGCCCGGAGGCAGACCCTCCCACGATGACGTTGATGCGGCGCTGGGAGGTCTGGAAGGGGAGAGCTTCTGAAGGCTCCCCCTCCTGTGCCTGCTCACCCCCCGTGGGAGCGGGAAGGGCCGGAACAGCTGGCCGAGGGAGCAAGGAGGCCGGAGTCTCCCCCCCTGCCCGCGTTGGTCGAGGAATGCCGCGAAGTGCTGCAGTAGTTGGTCGCAGTCTCGGGTAGCGTGGGTACTGGACCCGTGGAAGCTGCACCACGGTCCTCCCCGCCTTCTCCCCGCGTGGCCTTCCCGGCCGTGCGAAGACTGTCCTCCCCCATGGCCTTTCGGCTTGGGGAAGGGGCGGTTGCCCCTCGGGGGGTCGCGCGAGCCGCCTCCGCCCTCGAGGACAAAAGTGTCCCGAGGCCGTGGCTCGTTATGCCCCCCCTGTCTAGGGCGTTTGGGGGGATCCCTGGCCCCCCGGTCGACGGGGGCGGGAGCCCCCTGGGTCTTCTTCCAGATATCGTCTTCCTCCGCCCGAGCGTACTTTTCGAGCACGTTGAAGAGCTCGTCGGCGGAAGAAGGGCAGCTCCGGGAGAGCCTCCGGTGGAGCTCCCCCGGGAGGATCCCGCTTTTGCAGGCTTCGATCACTGTGGAGTCCGGGACGTGGGCCACTTTGCTTTTTACTTGGCCAAAGCGCTTGAAGAAGCTTCTGATGGTCTCCCCAGTCCTCTGGCGCACTGTGTATAGCTGTGAAGAATCCAGGGGACGCACGTAGTTCCCCTGGAAGTTGGCGCAAAACTCCCGCTTCAGCTGCGAGAAGGACTTGATGGAGCCCGCCTTCAGATTGTAAAACCAGGAGCGGGCAATGCCGGTGAGGTAGAGGGGGAAGACGTTGCATTGGACGCTCTCGTCCCCCCCCCCGCCGCGGAGATGGCTGTGGAGCAGATCTGCATGAACTCGTAAGGGTCCGCCTCGCCATTATAATGTTCGATGTGTGGCGGGCGGTAGGGCCGCGGCCACCGGATGCTGCGAAGTCTTCGGCACAGAGGCTGGTTAGCCCCCCGCACTTCCCGGGGAGAGCCCCGGTCGCTGTCTTCTTTCACGGGACCTTCGTTGTCTGAGTCTGGAAGCGGTCCGAGAGGTCCGCCAGAATGGCGGTGGCGACGCTTTTCCTCCGGACCGGGACTGAGTTCCCGGACGTCCGGGCTCTCCGCCGGAGAGGTTGGCTCTTCAGCGGGTCTCTTCCCCCGGCCCGTGCGAGAGCGAGGCTCCCCGCGCCCGCGGCCGGGGGGAAGTTCTTCCCCGCACTCTGGTGAACGCATTCGCTCGACCTCCCCCGAGGCGAAACGGACCTGTCCCGCCGAGGGAGGGAGCTCGTGCGCTGTAGCTTCCGGAGCCGATTGGGGCGAGCCCCCTGCGACGACCCCCGGGACCGGAAAGGGGGAAGCCCCTGTATCGTCTGGGACCGGGGAGGGGGCGCCCGCGGCGACGCCTGGAATCGAAGTGGAGGGGGCCCCAGTGGCCACGACCGGAACCGGGAAGGGGGCAGGCCCTGTAACACCCGGAACCGGCGAGGGGGGAGCCCCAGTGGCGGCGTCCGGAACCGGGGAGCCCGTGCGAGGGGAAGTCCGCTGCGGCACGGGGGCTGCTCTGTCGACCGCCCCCGGTGCGGTAAAAGCAACGCGGGGGGCGGGACTGGCTCCCGGCGCAGGGTAAACCCCCGGCAAGAAGTGCGCTCCCGGCCCCGGGATCAGGCCGGGGACAGGGTACCCCCCTGGTGCCACGAAGGGCCCTGGTATGAAATAACCTCCCGGCACCGGGACGGGCCCGGGTGCCGGGAAGGGTCCGGGCGTGTATCCCGCATGGGGAGGGAACCCCCCGGCAGAATCATACGGGGCAGACAACCCCCCCGAGGCCGGAGGGGCCGCCGGGTAAACCATAAACGGGGGCATGTTCCCCGGATATGGGTGCGACGCAAATGTGGGGGCCGGGGGCCGCGCCAACGCGCTAAGGAGCTCGTCCATAGAGCGCTGGGCGCGGAGCTGGCCTTCCACGAGAGCTTCGAGCAGGGCGTCCCGGGGAGCCGGGGGAGCCATCGGGGGGACGCTTGTCCCGGCCGAGGTCCCCGCGGTCACCGGGAACGACCTGGAGGTGGAAGCACCTAAGTTAAGAGGAAAGGAGGGAGGCGGTACCTGGGCTAGGTCGCCTCCGGAAGGGGCCGCCGGGACAGCAGTGTCCCGGGCGGACGGCGCCGGGTCCCCGAGACCCGGGTCACCGGGAAGGGTGCGAGCCCTTGTTCTTGGGGGAGCCATGGCGTCTTGTCACGAGTCCCCACGGACGGCGCCAACTGTCGTGGTATTAAGAATACCCCGGCAGGTTTTGAAGACGATCCTAGCGGAGATTACGCAGCGCGGGTTGACCGGGTGACCGGTCCTCCCCCGCCGGACAAACACAAGAGTTGACACGTGGATTTATACAGGTTCGGGTCCCGGTGGGGCCCTAGTCCTGTCGACGCGCTCCCGACCGGAGTCGGCTGGGGAGGCTCTCTCCGGGGGAGAGGCTTCCGGAGCACGCCTGTGAGTTTAGCTATTCCAAATAATAATGAGTTGATCCCTTACAACAGAGGGGTACAAGGGCTATTTATAGCCCCAAAAAGAAGCAAAAAGCCTAAACTACCCCGGAAGCCACCGTCGGATTGAAGGGTAGGACCGTCTTTCTCCCGGTCAAACGTCTTGGATGCTTGACAGGTGGTCGCTGATTCCCGAGGCGTCCCTCGTGTGACCTGCACGTGATAAACAAACAGGGGTTTTACCTCTTAGGAGGGCGATGACGTCCGGGACCCCTTCCGGAGAGCAGGGTCCCGGGAACCTAAAAGGCGGCGCCCGGGGCAGGCACCGGAGGCCACTGTCCCCGGGCGAATGGCGGTGCCCGGGACATGCCCGGGGAGCACGGTCCCAGGGGCCAAATGGCGGCGCCCGGGGCAGGCACCGGAGGCCACTGTCCCCGGGCAAATGGCGGCGCCCGGGACAAGCCCGGGGGGCACGGTCCCGGGGGCCAAATGGCGGCGCCCGGGGCAGGCACCGGAGGCCACTGTCCCCGGGCCAATGGAGGCGCCCAGGACATGCCCCGGGAGCACGGTCCCGGGGGCCAAATGGCGGCGCCCAGGGCAGGCACCGGAGGCCACTGTCCCCGGGCAAATGGCGGCGCCCGGGACATGCCCGGGGGGCACGGTCCCGGGGGCCAAACGGCGGCGCCCGGGGCAGGCACCGGAGGCCACTGTCCCCAGGCCTATGGGGGCGCCCGGGACATGCCCGGGGGGCACGGTCCCGGGGGCCAAATGGCGGCGCCCGGGGCAGGCACCGGAGGCAACTGTCCCCGGGCAAATGGCGGCGCCCGGGACCCGACCGGGGGGCACGGTCCCGGGGGCCAAATGGCGGCGCCCGGGACATGCCCCGGAGGCACGGTCCCGGGAGCCTAAAAGGCGGCGCCCGCGGCAGGCACCGGAGGCTACTGTCCCCGGGCAATCATGAACTTACCTGGACTTGACCGCGTGGAGATTTCCCCCAACAATGATCACCTGTCTATTTGTTGGTACTCTAAAGAGACGCCCAAACAAAGGAACTACCATTTGTAGTCTTTCTTGAGATAAGAAACACAAATCCTTGAGATACCAATAGCTTCATTGCTACTGGATAATCCCTTTCTATCTTTCTTTTTATTCAGGCCATGTAACACAAATCCAGTCCAATGGGCTTGAATATGTTGAAACTTTAAAGAATGTACAAGCTCAAGTTATATGGTGTTGAATCTTGAGCCCTAATTAGGATTTTGGTGATTAATGACATCCGTTAGATTTGCGACTAATCTCTGTATGTGAGACATAGGTAAATCAAAGGAGAAAGCATCAAGAAAAGACAAAGCAAAGTTATCAAGACTCCATAAAGCGAAAACGACGAAAATCTCGACAAAAGCACAAATACCTAAACCTAGCGTCTTCTCGTTTTGAAATTTTCTAGGTTAGATGGTCGTACTATTAAGAGGGGTCTTAGCACAAGTATTTTGATCAACCTTGAAGTTTTTAGAACCATATTTGCATTTGCTTTTGCCCCAAATCAAAAGTTGAGTAAAAATTCAGTAGTCTGTTTTCGTTTTGTACTGGCCGGACAGTGTCTGAAGTGACCGGACAATGTCCGGCCAATACAAACAATTTCAGTGCTTTGCAAACACACGCAACAGAGACAAATACATTTGTCCGGTACATCTGTCCGGTGAAGGCCGGACATTGTCCGAAGTGACCGGACAATGTCCGGCCAGTACAAATGTTAGCAGCATATTGATTTGAGACAAATACACTTGTCCGGAGGATTTGTCCGAAATGACCGGACATTGTCCGAAGTGACCGGACAATGTCCGGCCAATACAAAATCTGGGCTAGTGTTAGGGCCGTGTTAACAGAGACAAATCTATTTGTCCGGACATTTTGTCTGTCCGGACAAATCCCATATGTCCGGCCCATACAAAAATCTGGAGTATATTATGTTAAGTGTTAACAGAGACAGATACATCTGTCCGGACATTTTGTCCGGACAAATGTATCTGTCTGGCGTGTACACTTCATTTTAAACAAGGGTGTCAACAGAGACAAATGCATCTGTCCGGACATTTTGTCCGGACAAATACATTTGTCCGGCCTTCACATTTTGATCCAAACGGCTACTGACACTCGCAATTCACGTGAATAACGGTCAAAATTTTTGTACTGACCGAACATTGTCCGAAGTGGCCGGACAATGTCCGGCCAGTACAATTTTCGCCCAATCTTCTTGATTTCGACCGTTTTTGTTGAGAGTATAAATAGATCACTGTTGTAGATGTCTTATACACACGAAATACATCTCATAAACCCTGAGCAACAGTGTGCAAGCTCTCTCACATCCATTCTCTAGCAATTAGAGTCAAAACTTGAGAATTCTTGAGTGCTAGTTGAGTGAATTTGGTTCCAAGCCTTCTTGCATTTGCATTGTGTTCATCAAGCTTTGAGGTTGATCAAGCAAGGTGCTAGGCTTATTACTCTTGGTGATTGCCGTCACCTAGACGACCCGGGAGGTCCGGCGATCTCTCCATCGACGGTGTGTTGGAGAGGCCCGGCGAGTGGTTGCAAAGGCTTGGAGCTTGCCTATCCGGAGTGGAGAAGGGCTACCCCTAGTGGAATCGAAGCTTAAGCTCAAGCGAAGAGCGCTTCAACGAGGATTAGTGGAAATCAGAAAATTTCCGAGACCTCGGGAAAAACTTGATCTCTTCGGTTACCTCAACTACTTGCTTAATTTTCATTGTGATTGAATTGTTGCTAGTAGTATTATAGAAATTGCTAAATCTGAATTGAATTGGTTTTCCATACCCTTAGAATATTTGTCATTGCAATCTTAGGTTGTTAAACCCTAATTTAGAAGAAAATTTTAAAACCGCCTATTCACCCCCCCTCTAGTCGGCATCCTTCGATCAACATATGGTTCTTTTATTTATGTAATAATAAAATGAAAAATAATTAGAGTGACTCTATCTCCACAAAATAAAATTTGTATAGGTTGAAAAGTGCATGTTACATATTATTACTAACGAATTTTGTAGATTTGCTCTATTGATCCTCTTTTACTTTGAGATATGAGTAGTTTTCTTTTATAGGTGCATGCAATGACATTCTTAAAAAAGTTATTTGCGATTTAGATATAAATCTAATTGATTCTAATAGTCTATCCACATAACTTTTTTTAGAAATCTATCATACTACACTTTGGTGATTAAAATAAGTAGGCTAGCAACCTTTGCTCTTTAGGTGGGTCAATTTCTTTAACATACTTTTAATTCTATTGGTTTTTACTTGAAATATTATAGGTCATTGAGCCTTCAGAAAATGATGTGGGTTCATTTAATCCCGCTCCTACCACTTTGGATCTGCCTACTGCATATAGCTTGTGGAAACATCAGAAATAAGCAATTCTCCATGTCTTGATGAACATCAACAATAAAATATCAATTGTACAATGCAATAGGTATTTGCACTTCCTCCATTTATAATTTAGAGGTTTAAGTAACAAAGTATTTTTCAAAATAATGTTTCTAAATTGTATATGGAGAGAAAATTTTGTAGTAAGTCGACTTATGAAAAATGGTTGGCCATTTTTAAGCCTTAAGGCTTTTAAGAACATGTTTCTAAATGATGGTGCTTCAACTAAAGTTTATATTATGAACAAAATTTGTTTCATGACTATGATTTTTTCTCCAATTTGTTGGATTTGTATCATGTACTTTACAGTTCAAAAACATATGTTTTTCTCTCTGCTATAGTTGTTAGATCAAAAAATTAAATTTACCTAGCAAAGGTGCGATAAACTACCACAATCAACTAATTATATCCTAGATTTGTGTTTTTTTTGACAAAACAAAAAGTGTAGTGGAAATCTTAGCTAAAACAGAGTGCCCAGAGATGTTTGAGAGCTTGAGAAGACATCACAGGCACACATCACGATTGCCATGTATGGGATTGGAGCACTGTCATCATCCAATTTGTAATGAGGGGGCTAAGTAAAGCTACAAAGAAAATGGTTGCTTGCTTGCCTTCTGAGCACTCCCACAATTGTCTGATAAGGGAGCATAATGGCAACAACTAATGGGGCTACACCACTCACTCACCAGACCATATCTTGTGGTGAATTTTGATCAAATTATATGTGTAGTACATTTTAAGCATGGTTCTTGCATTTCCCTGTTTCAAAAAAATCTGTTATGTGATCTACATCCTTTGCTTTTCAAAATAAAAGACATGTATCTTTTTTTAGATTTAGGCTACTAGATTATGTGGTGGTATAAAATATACCACCGACAGATTTCACGGAAAGACTTGACACACGAAAAATGGCGCGAACTGACCGAGTGACCGGTCACCTCCCGTCGGGCAACACAGCAATTGACACGGTAGTTTTTATACACGTTCAGGTCCCAGTGGGGGCCCTAGTCCTATCGGCACTCTCCGTAACTAAGTCCGCTAGGCAGGTGCTCTCTCGGGGAGAGAGGTCTCCAAGGGAGCCTATTGTTTTGAGTGTGTAAAATGAATTGGAGTTCTCTTCAAATGAGATATAAGGGGGTATTTATAGGCCCCAAAACATGCAAAAGACCAAAAAGCCGTAACTATGGCCGTTGGATCAAGGGGTGCTGGCGTCATTTCACCGTCCGAAGGGCTTGGATGCTTGACAAGTGTCCTCGCTGGTTCCCCAGGGACCTGGGCCCCGGAGTCCCAGGGACCCACCGGGGACCTTCTCCGCACGAAGGGCCGAGATGCTCCGGAGACCCCGTGGGACCCGGGGCTTCGAAGCCCAGGGACCCACCGGGGACATTCTACGCCCGAAGGTCTTAGGCGCTCTGGAAGTGCCCCGCGACCTGGGGTCCGGAGGCCCGGAGATCCTCCAAGGACCTTCTTCGGGCGACGGGCCGAGACGCTCTGGAGACCCAGTAGGACCCGGGGCCTGGAGGACCGGGGACACGCCAGGGACCTTCTCAGCACGAAGGCCCGAGGCGCTCTAGAAGTCCCTCGGGACTCAGGGACCCGCCAGGAACCTTCTCCAAACGAAGGGCCGAGACGCTCCGGAGACCCCATGGGACACGGGCCCCGAAGGCCTGGGGACCCACCGGAGACCTTCTCCGCACGAAGGGCCGAGACGCTCTAGAGACCCACCGGGGACCTTCTCCGCACGAAGGGCCGAGACGCTCCGGAGACCCCATGGGACACGGGCCCCGAAGGCCTGGGGACCCACCGCGGGACCTTCTCCGCACGAAAGGCCCGAGACGCTCCAGATACCCCACGGGACCCTGGGCCCAGAGGCTCAGGGACCCACCAGGGACCTTCTCCGCACGAAGGCCCAAGGCACTCCGGATGTTCGCCAGGACCCAGGGACCCACCGGTGACCTTCTCCACACGAAGGGCCGAGACGCTCCGAAGACCCCACGGGACCCAGGGCCCAGAGGCCCGGGACCCAGTAGGGACCTTCTCCGCACGAAGGCCCGAGGTGCTCCGGAAGTCCCCTGGGACCTGGGGCCCAGAGGCCCAGAGATCCACCGGGGACCTTCTCCGCACGAAGGACCAAGGCGCTCTAGAGACCCCGCGGGACTCGGGGCCCAGAGGCCCAAGACCCATCGGGGACCTCTGCACGAATACCGGGGGCGCTCAGGAGCCCACTCCGAAGACTGCCCGGAGGTACAGGATTTCCCCCAACAGGAGCCCCCAGGCCCTCGGAGACATGCCGTGGCTCCAGAGGGTATGTGTAAAACCCTTCCCCGGATGACACTGAGGTCTCCGGGGTAAGTTTCCCACACAGTGCTGGGATAGAACCCTTTTGCTTCTGAGGGACCGGGGATCTCCGGGCAGAAGGATCTGAACTTGTAATGTAAAATCATTGTGAGGAAGAGAAAACCGCCCCCAGGGGGGCTTGGAGCCCCATAACGCAAGAAACCCTCTCCTGGGACAAAGCCCCCCAAGAGAGGACCTAGCCGCATTCGGGTGGCGCGGAGCCCCCGGACGGGAGAGAACCTTCTCCCGGGACAAAGTCCTCCATGAGAGTAAAACTTGTCCTCGGGCAAATGGCAGAGCCCGGGACGGGGTCACGGAAGCCCTAGTCCCCAGGCAAAAGGTGGCGCCCGGGACGGGGTCACCGGGGACCTTGTCCCAGGGAAAAAGGCGGCGTCCGAGATGGGGTCACCGGGGGCCTTGTCCCCGGGCAAATGGCGACGCCGGGGACAGGGTCACCGAGGCCCTGGTCCCCGGGCAAAAGGCGGCGCCAGGGACGGGGTCACCGGGGGCCTTGTCCCCGGGGAAAAAGACGGTGCCCGGGACGGGGTCACTGGGGGCCTTGTCCCCGGTCAAATGGCGACACCCGGGACGGGGTCACGGAGGCCCTCGTCTCTAGGAAAAAGGCAGCACCCGGGACAATGTCCCCCCGGGAGAGAACATAGCAGCGTCCGGATGGCACGGAGCCCCCGGACGGCAGAAAACTTCTCCTAGAACAAAGTCCTCTGGAAGAGAAGACCTTCCCTGGGACAAAGTCCTCCATGAGAGAACATTACCGCATCTGGGTGGCGCAGTTGTCAAAAACCTCCTCCCGGGACAAAGTCCACTGGGGAGAGGATGTTGCCTCGTCCGAGCGGCGCGGAGCCCCCGGGCGGGAAAAACCATCTCCCGGGACGAAGTCCCCCCGGGAGAGAACATAGCCGCATCGGATTGCGCGGAGCCCCCGGACAGGAGAAAACCTTCTCCCGGAACAAAGTCCTCTGGGAGAGAAAACCTTACCCCGGACAAAGTCCTCCGGGAGAGAACAACTTGTCCCTAGGAAAATGGCAGCGCCCGGGACTGGGTCACTGGGGCCCTGGACCCCGGGCAAAAGGCGGCGCCCTGGACGGGGCCACCGGGGCCCTTGTCCCCGGGCAAAAGGCGGCACCCGGGATAGTCCCCCCGGGAGAGAACAACTACATCTGGAGGGCGCGGAGCCCCCGGATGGGAGAAAACCTTCTCCCGGAACAAAGTCCTCCGGGGGAGAAAACCTTCCCCCGGGACAAAGTCCTCCGAGAGAGGAAACGTTCCCTTGGGACAATGTCCTCCGGGAGAGAACATTACCACGTCTGTGTAGCGCAGTCGAGAAAAACCTCCTCCTGGGACAATGTCCACCGGGGAGAGGATGTTGCCTCGTCCAAGGGGCGCGGAGCCCCTGGATGGGAAAACCTTCTCTCGGGACAATGTCCACCCCCTCCCCCGGGAGAGAACATAGCCGCGTTCGGATGGCGCGGAGCCCCCGGACGGGAGAAGACCTTCTCCCGGAACAAAGTCCTCCGGGCGAGAAAACCTTCCCCCTGGACAAAGTACACCGGGAGAGGAAACCTTCCCCCGAGACAATGTCCTCCGGGAGAGAACATTACCGCGTCTGTGCGACGCGGTTGAGAAAAACCCCCTCCCAGGACAAAGTCCATCGAGGAGAGGATGTTGCCTCGTCCGAGCGGCGCGGAGCCCCAGGATGGGAAAAACCTTCTCCTGGGACAAAGTCCCCCCGGGAGAGAACATAGCCGCGTCCAGATGGCGCGGAGCCCCCGGATGGGAGAAAAACTTCTCCCGGAACAAAGTCCTCCGGGAGAGAATAACTTGTCCCCGGGAAAATGGTGGCACCCTGGACGGGGCCGCCGGGGCCCTGGTCCCCGGGAAAAAGGCGGCGCTCGGGACGGGGTGTAACACCCTGGTTTTGGGGGTGAAAAGTTTTTGCATAAAAACCCTGCATGCATGTATCTCTGTAGTAGTAGCCAGATCAGCTAAACCCTAATCTCTCTCAAACCCTAAAAATCCCCAAATCTATTATCTAGATCCAGATCAAGATTCGACCATCCAGACTTAACCTACCAGTTATTCTGGAGATAAAAGTCTTCAGGAGCCAGATTGAATTCTAACCCTAACCCCCAGTATCTAAGTCTCTTTCTGTTTTTGAAAACAGGAAATCCAGATTTACCCTAAGTACCCCAGTTTCCAGATAATTGAGTTATCTTGATTTAACCCTATCCAGACTCAAGTATCCCCTGGAATATGTTCCTAGGTATATCCTCAACTAACTCCAAAAAGTTGGGAACTAGATTAATTCATCTAAACACTTTTCGCAGGAAGGTCCAAATTTTACTGCGAATAGGTCCTTTTCTGTTTACTGGAGGCCTGAAAAGGCTAAAATCCACGAATCAACTCAAACTCCAGAATTTCTTCAGGAAACACCTTCCAAATACTATTTGATACAGATCTCCCTTTTGATCAGACTTCCAAAACTCTCTCCAATCACCAGAAGTCGAGATCGACAAAACCCAGATCTGTTTTACCCTAATTTTACCCTATTTTCGAAAATAGGTGAAATCCCTCAAATCTTATCAAACTTTCTCCAAATTTGAGCTAAATGAGTATTAATAGAAATATTATACTCAGCCATGAAATTAAATTCCAAATTGAACCTCTTTAAGACCATATTTGCAATTTAGTCCAAAACCCATCAAAAATCATCACAACCAGGCCCCTGGTTCGACCACGAGCTACTGTTCATCACCTGACCACTCAGTTCGACTTCGACCAGGCGCTCAATCGACCACAGCACCGAGTGTCGACCGCAGCAACCGATTTCGAGCACGAGCACAGGAGCTTCGACCTCACCGCTGCTACTGCTCCTTCGACCGTTGCTACGCCGTGAGCTCCTAGCCATTGATCACCAGCAAAGCCATCTTAGCCGCTGCCTCGTCGCCACGTGGAGGGTTCCTGTTCGCCACTGTGGATCGCCTTCTCCAGCACTGGCAGGATCTTGCTCTCCCGCGTTGCGCCCGACAGCCACAGCAAAACCGTGCCACCTTGCGGCCATGCCACGATTGAGCTTCACTTCACCATCTCTTCATCGCAGTGACAGCAGCGCAGCCGACACGACCGGTGAGGACGTCGTTTCGCCGCCTGTCTTCGCCGCCGGTCACTTCCCAGTCAATTCAAGCCGGCTTCAACTCCCCGTGCAATTGTAGACGTTGGGAGCCCCCACAGCCTCGCCTATTTAAACCCCTTGGCCTAAGCAACCATCTTACACCCCTTCACACCAACAATCAGTAAAACTCGCCGTCTTCTTCGTCTTCTTCGGCGAGCTCGAGAAGAGGCTCACGGTGCCAGGCCAATCCAGTGCACCGAGCTCCAAATTGAAGCTACCAGTAAGTAACTCTCATCCACTTACCTGTGTAGTAGCAGCCAATTGAACTCTATCGCACCTCATCGCCGGGAATTGCTGATTTTCCCCGACAACTCCGGCGAGCAATTAATCCCTAACTAAGTCAAATTAGCTCTCGAGCCTGTGATCAAACATGATCAGTGGACTGTGTAGAACACATCTAAGCAACCAGAATCACCAATTTCGCTAAAATATGAAAAACCCCAAGTTTACACCTTGCATGCAAACTGGAACTCGCCGTTAAGCTTCTGTGGTGATTTTCCAGTTAAATTGACTTCACACCTAGCTTTGTTATGCCCCAGAGACCCTCCTCAAGCAAGGACTCGAGTTCAATTGCCCTAGAACAGAAATGCCCAAATCAGGATTGAGTTCATCTTTCCTCCAGCCAATATCTTCTAAATTCAGCCACTCCAGCTCAAACCACCTTGCCATTTAGATGTTTTGGACCATTTTGAGCAACTTTTTCTTCTACCACGACCCCTAATTCGGCCTAGAACAGGAGTTATGGCTATGCCCTAGTTGCTGTACTGTTTGTGCTGCAGGTA
Organism: Pharus latifolius; assembly: GCA_019359835.1. Lineage (NCBI taxonomy): Eukaryota > Viridiplantae > Streptophyta > Magnoliopsida > Poales > Poaceae > Pharus > Pharus latifolius. Next base: position 58,593,040 of record CM033323.1, read on the forward strand.
CTCCAGACCAGTCAACTTCTTCGCTGGTTTTCATCACTTTCCAGCCATCTCCTGCCCTAGATCCTGTTGAGACATTTGTTCCTGCTACAAATGCCTAACTACCAGACAAAGTGGTGCATCATTTGGAGCCCTGAGTAAAAAGATAAGGCTAACCCTAGTTTCTGGCCATGTCAACCCTATGCCAGGCTGTGTCAGCCAGTGGCATTGAGCCTTTTCACCCACTTCCAGCCATGCGCTTTGAAAATAACCTTGTCCCTTAGACTCCTGATGTTGTGATCTACACTTTTCTCTACTGTCACAACTTGAGTTGAGCCCTCTATCACCCATCGACCTTATGTCGATGCCTTGAACCGAATGCCAACCTAAAGACATTCGCTGTTTTTGGGTGAACCAGTCACCACCTTGATATTACCCTGATATTTTGGAACCTTGTAAACCTTAACAGCTAATTTTAACCCTGATTTCCATAGTTTAACTCTAATCGCTTCCAAACCTTGTATTCCCAGAGTGTTTCTATCTTGCATTATTGCATGTAGTGGGTTAGTAAGAATAGAATGAATTGTAATGCCTGTTTCCTTGTTTGATCTTGTTCAGAGCAAGAGTCCGGGGTTGAAGATCTTGTCGCTGAACCATCATCAACTGCTGATACTTACGACGCGGAAGGCAAGTCATACTTTGATCATATTGAAACCCATATTTTATGAATTGCTATGCTATTCCATGAGTAGATATCTCATTAATATTGCATGTGTTGAGATCAATGATATTATGGCAGTGATAGATTGAATACTTGAGGAATGTGAACTTGTTAAGATAGCAAGCCACGAACTAATAAAAGTATAAACATGCACATTTATATTCATGAAATAGAACCCCTAGCCGTGACCAATATTTTGGTATGGAATGGTGGTAGCACTGGAGGTGCTTGGCTGCACTGGATGTGCAGGCACTGAAGGTGCATGGTTTGTGGTATGATCTGGTCACTGGCATGTAAGGACTAGAACCTTGTGTTGTGCGTCTAGTGGCATGAAAAACGTACCAACCACTTACCTGGTATGGGACAGGCGCAATCTAGTAGCTTTCTTGGTATTAGCAGTTCCCTGCATGGCTTTTTGATCCGGTTTCTCGCGTGGAAACTGGTGGGACGCAGTTCGTCCATGAGTGGTGTGAGATCAGAAAAATTATGAGAGGATAAGGTGTAAAGAAGGAAGACGCCCTACGCCAGATTAAGTCGTGCGCGACTGTAATCAAAAGAGACTATGTGTTCTGCGGAAACATAGGCCCAGGCTAGGAAGTAAGGCAGTGGAGAGGACCCACAACGGTACTTGGGACTGGATTGTCCATTTACCGGGCAGGGATACTGTTAATACTAGACTGCAAAACGTTGTGTGATCTCGACCTTGTCACATGCGTATAAGTCGCATGGAGTTGGCCCGACTTGGAAGTCGAGTGAAAAAGTGGATTTAAAAAGAGGTACATCTCTGCAGAGTTTAAAAATGTATTCGAATACTTCGTACTCCCGAGTTTTAGGAGTATGCCGTGGTGGATTAAATTCATGGGGTGTGACACAAGTATTGTTTTATAAACTAAAACTTGTTAGTTCAAGATTACCCAAGTGGCATGTGTTGTCACAATAAGGGGTGTTACCGTGGACTGTCATGTGTTGACGTGTCGCGGGGATACCATAATATAGAGATCATATGATAACCAAGAGGCATGTGGTTTATGCCCTAAAGTATATGAGATACTGCTATGAGTATATGATTGAAAGGCTTGAATAAAAGTAGTGTGATATGAGGTTATATCGCCTTGGATATGGGATATATGTATCACCATCAATATGATTTATTTACTGCCATGGGTATGATCAGAAGTTGAGTAAGAAATGAGAAAGAAATGTATTTTGGAAAAACCCTTCACTCTTTCCCCAATAGCATAGGCTCATGTCATTTATACTGTAACTATATCTCTACCTCCCCTATGACTTGCTGAGTACATAAGTACTCACCCTTGCAACAACTCATCAATAGATGGAGCGTTCTACGACCTTGGAGGATACTCTGAAGATGCTGCGGACCCAGGAGATGATGAGCAGTTTCCTCCGGAGCCCTGATGTGGTGCTGTCTTGCTGTCAACCTCTATTTCCTGTGGATTGCTTTTGGGCCTAGCTTCTGTCGATTAGATGTGTTATTTTGTTGGACCCTTGTGCCTTGTAAGGCACTGTACCTCGTTTTGTACTAAGGCCTGATGGCCATACAATTATGACTACTGTATTATTTTGCTGCTTCAATGTATTCTTGTGATTGACTCATCCTGGGAAGTCAAGTGGTTTAAGGGACCAGCTGCACCGAGCTGGGCTCCTCACAGGTGATGTCACAGTCGTGGCAGACACGACACGGGGCCACCGGGGCCTTGATCCCCGGGCAAAAGGCGGCGCCCGAGACAATCCCCCAGGGAGAGAACAGCCGCGTCCGGATGGCACGAAGGCCCCAGACAGAAGAAAACCTTCTCCCGGAACAAAGTCCTCCAGGAGAGGAAACCTTCCCCTGGGACAAAGTCCTCCGGGAGAGAACATTACCGCGTCTGGCCAGCGCGGATGAGAAAAGCCTCCTCCCAGGACAAAGTCCACCGGGGAGAGGATGTTAGCACGTCCGGGTGGCGCAGGGCCCCCGGACGGGAAAAACCTTCTCCCGGGACAAAGTCCACCCGAGAGAGAAAAACTTCCCCCGGGACAAAGTCTACCGGGAGAGAAAACCTTCCCCTGGGACAAAATCCTCCGGGACAGAACATTACCGCGTCTGGCCGGCGCGGTTGAGAAAAGCCTCCTCCCGGGACAAAGTCCACCGTGGAGTGGATATCTTCCCCCGGGACAAAGTCAAAAAATTTTGAAACCCGGTCGAAAATTCCCTCGGTCATCGTGAGAACGGGGAGCCGGGGAAGAAATTTTGGGTAGGGAGAGTGCCATGATGGGCTCTGGAGTGTTTGAGGGGGGACTATTCCCTCAAAGTGACTCGTTACTACAGTTAGGAACTGGGTTGCCGCTTACCCTCTCAGTCCACAAGGGATTATCGTAAGCCGCTCGGGGAGCGAGGCTCCCGTTGTCGGGACTTTTGGAGTGTTTGAGGGGGGACTCACCCCTCAAAGTGACTCGTTACCGCGGTTTCTGGGAACCGGGTTGCCGCTTACACACTCAGTCCACGAGGGGGATTGTAAGCCGCCCTAGGGGAGCAGGGCTGCTACCGTCGAGACTTGGGCTAAGCAGGAGCCCGTGACCCTCATTCAAGGGCATCCTCGGAAGGGCATCCTCCAGTGAGGGCATCCTCTCGGTGAAGGCATCCTCACGGGGAGGGGGAACAATACACCCTGCAAAAGAAGATTCATAGGGGAACAACTAATTTGCATTGATTAAGTAAATTGATACAACGCCTCCCCCCTGTGAAGGGCGAGAGGGGGAGAGAGAGCCCGGGGGCCGAGTTCAGACATCCTCGAGGGGAGGGCATCATCTAAGTGAGGGCATCCTCGCGGGGAGGGCCTCGCTTCGAGGGTCCAGCGTGGGGCTTGCGGACAGCATCCCCCCAAGTCAGGGGACATGTCTTTGGGAGTTTTTGGAAGGGGGTTCATCGGTTGAGACCCTTTCTTGGGCCAACTCCTGGTGTCGCCCATGGAGAGCGAGGAGGGCCGCCTATGCCGACTGATGGGGCAAGGCAACTCTCTATCCCCCGCCCGTGTTGCTCGAGAAATGCTGTGAAGTGTTGACGAAGCGCGTTACATTCTCCAGTGGCATGGGAAGTGGACTGGTGGAAGTGTAGCTTCTAGGCCCCTATAGAGTGTTTTAATAATTCATGACAACTACAAATGCTATACTAACGTTACCTGTCTAGTTGTGTCAAATAAGGTACTTAAAAGACAGGTCAATGAAAGGCAAAGAAAGAGCATCATGATGAAGAAAGGGCATTGATCAAAAGGGCAAAGGTACGAAATAGGATCTTTTCCATTTTTACCGGTCTAAGGTGATTAGAGAAGAATTTTGACCGGATTTTAGGATAGTTGCCGTACTATTAAGAGGAGCATGTGGTGTATCACAAAATACTTCATCTATGTGCCACAAATCATAAAATCAACTTGCATTGCATGCTAGAAGGTCACATCCTTTGAGAATGCTTATTTCAGCTCATGTCTGTCTCAGTCGGTCTGACCGAATTATAGGACTAACCGTTTAAGATCTCGGACTGACCGAAGTTGTGTCTATGCATAGTGTATTCCTTTTTAAGGTCGGTCTGTCCGTAGTTAAATTCTCGGTCAGACTCCTGGAACCTCTTGTTTTATCCTTCTGGCATTTTGAGCTATTACGGTCTGACCGTTTGTTAGACCGGTCTGACCGTGAAATCGGTCTGACCGTGTTTTTGTACTGCGGTCTGACCGTTTGGCCGGTCTGTCCGTATATATCGGCCTGACCGTATAAGGTGTCCAGAAACTATGTCGTCTCTGGACAGTTTCACGGTCTGACCGAAATAGGCTCCGGTCTGACCGTATGTGTGCCTGACAAGGGCAGTTGAGCATTTATTGCGCCTGTTTAATGCCGTTGCAATTGCGGCGGTCTGACCGAGCTTGTGCCTGCGGTCTGACTGCCAGGTGATCTTTTTCTCCCAACGGCCTGTAACGGCTATATTAATTGTGGGGGGTATATATCTCCCATGCACGGCCCTGTTCAGGACTTTTGGCATAATCTTGAGCATTGTCATCATCCTTGAGAGCCTAAGCTTGTTTCATACACTCTAGGTTTCAAATTCTCAAATTTGTGAGAGTGTGCATTTGAGATCTTCTAGTGCATTGCATTTAGATCATTGAATCAATCGTGTGGCACTAGGAGAAGGCAAAGTGATCATCACTGGCTTGTTACTCTTGGAGTTTGCCGGCTCCTAGACGGCTAGGAGAAAGGTTTTGAAGAGCTCTTCAAGGAAGATTGTGAAGAAGCTTCAAAACGTCTTGTGAAAGGTTGAGCACGCCTTGCCGGAGCGGTAAAGTGCATCCTTAGTGAAATCGAGGTTTGGATAACTCATCACACTAGTCCGGCTCAAGATTTAGGTCACTTCTCGAGAGAAGGTTGACTAGATAGAGGAGCGGTTAGAGATTTGAGTTTGCCTCAACGTGGATTAGGGGTGATCGGCAAATCACTGAGACCACGGGATATATCCTTGTGTTGAAATTGTTCATTGTTCATCTTGTGTTACTTAAATTGCTCTCATTTATTATAAATTGTTTGATTTATTGTAATTTGCTAAAATCGCCTATTCACCCCCCCTCTAGTCGATATCCTAGATCCTTTTCAATTAGTATCAGAGCGAGGACTCCTTTTTAGAGGATTTAACCATCCCGGAGTAGGATAAAGATGGCTAGTGAGGGTCGGATCAATATTGGTAAACCACCACTCTTTGATGGATTTAACTATACTTATTGGAAAACTAGAATGATGGTCTATCTTAAAGCCATGGGTGGAAAGATTTGGAAAGTGGTGGATGAGGGGTTTGCAATTCTTGATGATGATGACATGACCAACTTAGATAGAGATAATGCCTTAGCAAATGCTCAAGCCATGAATGTTCTTTATAGTGCTCTAAATCTAGGTGAATTTAATAGAATTTGTAAACTTGAAACGGCCCATGATATTTGGAGAAATCTTATGGATATTCATGAAGGAACCTCGATGGTCAAGGATGCTAAACTATTTATCCATAAGGGCCAATTTGAAAAGTTTGCCATGTTGCCCAATGAAGATGTATCGGAGATGTTTAACCGATTAAATAACATCGTAAATGAGTTAAAAGGGCTTGGTATGGATGTCACAAACGTGGAGTTTTGTCATAAGTTTCTTAGAGCTTTACCTTCTAAATATGATACAATTGTAACCTTACTTGTGCGTTCGAACTTGAAGAGTGTGACTCCGTTGGAAGTCTTGAGTGAGATTCTCACTCATGATATATTCAAGAAGTCTCAAGAAGAAGTGAAAGATGAGGCTTCCGACTCCAAGAAGAAGAACATTGCGCTCAAAGCTCAAGTCTCCAAAAGGGAAGACAATGAAGAGGAAAGCGATGAGAGAGACACCGATGAGGAAATGGCTCTCTTCGTGAGAAAATTCAAGCGGTTCATGAAGAAAAGATATCAAGGGAAATCTTTCAAGAAAAGATATCAAGGGAATCCCGGTCGCGCACAGTCAGCGACCTTCTGATCACAAATAGCCTGCGACCTCATGACCGCGTAAGTATTGCGATCATAAACTGACTCTGTGCCTGCGACCTTCTGGTGCACAAGAAGCTGTCTGTCTGCGGCCATAATGGCTGCTAGGGCACATGCTTATCTATCACATCCGAAAATGTCTTGAACATGATATATAAAATAAATGATTAGCTCGGGTGATAATCCTCGTCAGCTAGCCCCCAAATTTGAAGAGATAAAAGGCTTATTACTTCAAATTTAATCTTCATTGGATAAAGAACCCGATGGTTCAACTTCTTCAAGTGCACTGTACACTGTGTGTCGGTTTATTTCCCGAGAAAACCTCTGGGTTTTTCTTGATGGGTAATCATGAAGTTATTGACTAATTAACCAAGGGAAAAGCCGTAAGTACGTTTTAAGAACTCGAGGCATCCGCAAATGCGAACCGTCACCTCCAGGCTCTATAAATAGCGAAGCTTTTCAGTTCTAAAACTTACAAGCTTCCTCTCTAACACAATTAGGGATAGTTGCTCCCTCATAATAAGGGATGATGTCGATAGGCTGAGAGACATCGCCAGTTCTTTTGGGGCGGCCAGTGTCAATCCCACTAATGCCAATATGTCCCTGTGAGAACTTTGTAAATTGCTTTCGGATCAGGTCGACGCTTTGGTCGCCTGTACCCCTTTTTTATGTAAAGACTACAAGAAATAAAGTTCATTTTCTTTACGTATTGACTCTTTTTAATGATTATGTATAATCTATAATCATCAATTTTGAGTTCTTTAGATTATCTGTGTGAAAAATGGTTATAGGTAAATACCACTGCGGCCAAAACATACGCAGGTAATAAGTCTTCTGTCTGAGATCGACTTCAGCCAATACTTAGGTCTCAGAATCGCATTGAGACCATAAAGAATAGCACGGTCACAGAAAATTATTGAGACCACGCGTAGCACTGAGGCCAGACACAGTACCGAGATCACAAAATAGCATTGCGATCATACATGCTACTGCGATCACAAAATTTTTCCTTTTGAGATTATAACAGTGCTGAAAATGTGATGTTACCATAGAATCATAAGGTATTAATTCCTCAAAAAATTCTCATATAATTATTTGTACCGTAGCCCCCGAATGTGAAATAAAATGATCTATTAGATTCAAATAGATACATTTGTTTCAAATTGAAACAGGGTTGATGTTATCGGGTTCCAACTGAGAAGAAACCCGTTATGAGAAAGTATTTAAATAATGAACCTGGCGAGTAGTGGCCTCGGGTATACAAAAGGAAGAAGTAGCTTGCTTGAGAAGCTTCGGAAGAAAACCCTCTTTTCGCACCTTGCTCTCATCGCCTCCAAAGCTGTTGCTTTTCCACGGAACTCATCAACAATGGCATCCTGGAGCCGATCAATCCATCACAATGAGGAGAGCTTGATGATGCTCTAGAAAGAAGAGATTCTTCCCCCGCAGCTGCTAATCAACTGGCGGCTGGTCGAGAAGAATGAGGAAACCCCAGTCGTTCATGAGAACGAACTGGTAATCTTTGAAGAGTTCTTGCGGTGTGGGTTTCAATTCCCAGAAAGAAGGTTCCTTCAAGACATCCTGGCACATTATGGGTTGCAATTGGTGAACCTTCATCCCAACGCCATTTTGATCCTGGCTATCTTCCAGCACCTGTGCAAAGCCTTCGTCGGAGTGCTACCAAGCGTAGATCTCTTTCGACAATTCTACTTCTCAACTTGGTCAAAGAGCGCCAGTGCCGCAGGATTTATATACTTCCGCGTAAGGAAGAAGAAAGATTATCTCTTTCTCCCTCTGCGGGATTCGATGCACGGATGGCACCAGAAATGGTTCTACTGCACCCCCCATTGGAAAGTGGTCTCTAGTTCGAGAATCATTAATCGGAGAAAAGTAGTGAAATGGACACCGTTCCTGCTTTGAATCAAGAGTTGAACAAGCAGGCCCAAGTGATTTTTCACTTAGTTCATCAGGGATTAACCGCACGGGATATCATCCGCGACTTTGTGAAGAACAGGATAAGCCCCCTGCGGAAGAGGGAATATCCTGCTTGAGAGGTGGAATCCATGTCAGACAACACCTTGGATTACATCACTGGTATGTCCTCTAGTCCACAAAATACGCAATTTTACTGATGAAAAATGCCATACCAAGTAATTGGCCTTTTGTGACTCAGTTCTACCCTTGTCTGAAATTGAAAAACGAACAAATAACCTTTTGAGGCCATACAATGCGGCAACAGAAGGCGCTCAAGGATCACCCCGGCCTTAGAGCTTGATCAACAGCGGCGACGATCTTAGACAAGAGCGTCAAAAGGTAAATCTTCTTTCAAGGAACTTATCCATTAACGTCTATTGATTTTGGCCATCAAATCGCATTTCTTGAAATGATGCAACTGCTGAAGGCGCAAACTACCAGGACAAAGCGTCCTGGTGATGATGCCGGGCCTTCTGGGAGGTCAGCATCAAAGAGGGTAAAGAGAACCTCTTCTAAATCGAAGAAGGCGAAGGGGCCGACCCATGAAACCCCCAAGAAGAAGATCACAGGAGGGGCTTCTTCAAAGAAAAAGAAAACAACCGCGAAAGATACTACGACATGGTTTTCTCTTCCCCCTGTTATACCATGTACGAATAGGAGTCACTTCTTAGTCGTACAGGGTGAGGGGAGCAAGGATGAGGAAGACGAAGTTCCTCTTATCCATCGTCAGAGGAAAGCGACAAGCCCACTGGAAATTGATGTTCCAAAGGAGCCATCCTCCCCCACTATCGCCAACATATTGTCCTCCATGGCAGAGGGAAACACTGTAGCGGTGGATCCCGTGATCATTGAAAAACTTGCGGTCAGGGAAGAAGACCCCAATCCTGAGATTGCAGTTTCAACTACCTCAGGGTTGGTAACACCCCCTTTGAATACTGAAGGGATTGCTGTGGTAAGGACATCACAGCTATACAAGTTTTTACTTCCTTGCATGTACCAATTGTATTTTGAACATGCAGGAGGAAGAAGACACTGTCCTGTTTAAGAAGAGGAAAACAAGGACAGATGTCGATGACACTTCAACAGGGGCACCCAATGGCTTCTTTCTCCCCAGAGCGCATCACCGAAACCCAAATCTGTGATGGGGTTTCGACTCAAGTAAGGATATCGCATCTTGCCACCTCGTGTTTGTTTAATAACAAGGGTGTCACAAGTCATGATATTTTCAGGACCCCTGTGCCTAGTGCCCTACCGACCTCCACAAGAATCGACGCAACACCTACCTTGGAGGTCGAGGGAGACACAGGTGCAAGCACAATGGCTGAGGTAGCCTCTCAGGCCATTGTGGAGGAAACAATTGCGGACCTCCAATCCCCTGGGATGGAAACCGTAGCCTTGACCACAGGAGTGAGCCAGCAAGAACAACCATTTGCTGCTCCTGTTGTCAAGGAAAGAACTCATCTCGAGGTTCAACATTCGAATGAACCCGAGGATACATCTTTCAGTAATTTCATAGAGGTAAGTGAAACTCTTTTACCTTTTCTGGAATTGCAAATCTTAGGAATGTTCAAGTTTAACTAGCAGGTCTCACTGTGTCTCAGGATTTGACCCACGTGGCGACCTAGTCAAAAGCTTTGGCAAAGCATATTGAGGTTGCGCAACGGGAGATCAGCCAGCTACAACAATAAGTATCTGTATCTTGTTCATACCAACTTAAACTTCATCTAAGTATAACAATTGCCTTCCTTTTCACAAGGAAAATTCCTCCTTGACAAAGGGCATGGCTGATCGGCGAAACTTGGAAGAAGTTACGGTTGCGAGATTTTCTTCTATGGAGAAGGAACTTCGCGAGGCGCGGTCAAAGCTTTCTTGTAAGTTTACTTCCGACAAAAATATATTGTTTCTTTACATGAACCGCCATATATTCAATCACTTTGTTCATGCAGTACAAGAGGATCAGATAAGCACTCTTTCAAAAGAGAAGGACGACCTTCATGCGACCATCGAGCTTCAAAGCTCCAAAATCGACACTGTCTGCGAGGAGAATGGGACCTTAAAGGCAATAATTTCATCCTGCAATAGTGCTTAATCAGACATCTTCGAAAAACTGAAGATGGTTGCGAATTTGCTGAAGGATGATATAATCGAGTCTCAAAAGGACAACTTGAGCCTCAGCGATTCATGCAAACTGGTCGTGGATCAAGCTGAGTCATTTCTCGAGTATCTTCCTGATAATACGAAATGGCAAGAAGAGGCAATGAAGAACAATGCAAGATCTGTAGCTTTTTCCGTTCTATGCAAATTGAGACTTCACCATTGCCCAAGTTTGAACTTTAATCCAATGGTGGGAGATGCAGATATCGATAGTGAAGATCAGCTTGAAGCCATCTTGGAAGAAGTCAAGCATCTCATTGAAGGTCTTTTGAAAGAATGAGGCTTATTGTAACTCATTGTAATGAACAATGATCCTCTATGTGAATTGTACCTCTATACATACAATAGAAAATGTGCAAATGCATGCCTCATATTTTTTGAAAAAATGTAGTCAATTTCGTTTCACATTATGGCCAAATTCCTCTAGCCCCCTCCTGAGATCATATATACTGAAGGCGTGGTATTATAATCTGAGGAGAAAACATGGGTTACTAACGATCAGGAAATATCTAGTGAGTTCCTTATACGTTTAGAAACGGTTTATAAAGGAAAGTTTCGACCTAGATACTATCATCTTGCCGCACCAATACTGATCTTAATACGACACCAAGGTTTATTATGAACTGGGAGCCCCTCGAATGATCAAAAACATGCTAGTAAGTCCAAACGGCTTACTTAGGGATGCCTTATCTAGATGTGACCATGAGATCGGCGACCAGCCCCCGAGCACGGCTCGGTGAGGATGGGACAAAAGAAATTAAATTATAACATAATGCGAAGAAAAGTACACATAATTTTTAACAATATCATGCTAATTGAAAAGGATAAAAGAGATGTAAAACTTACACGTAGAACTTGCGTAATTGATCTACGTTCCAAGTATTGGACAAGATCCTTCCATCCTCCATCGCTAACCGGGCTGATCCTAGTTACAGTAATGAGACCACAGTATAAGGGCTTTCCCACTGAGGGGAGAACTTGTTGCGGTTAGATTGGTTTTGTATTTTTCATAAAACCAAGTCGCCCACGTGAAGACTATGAGGCCGCACCCATTTACTGAGGTATTTATGCAAAGCTTGCAAATATACCGCAGACTTGATCAACGCCCGATCACGTTTTTCCTCAAGGAGGGTAATATCCTAGGCATGTTGTTCGTGTTGATCAGAATGATCAAATTGATCCACGCGAACAGAACCAATGCGACGTCTCACCCGTAGCTCGACTACAAGTAGTGCATAGAGCCCATAGAATGGAGTAGAGTTCATCTACCCAAGCCCCCGAGCGCATCCTAAAGCGATCGAAAACACGTTTCTTGATGCCTTGTAATATCTTCCCGTTGGCACGTTCAACGGCGCCGTTGCTCTGTGGATGGACTACAGAGGCAAAACACACTTTAGTGCCAATATCGTCGCAATAGTCCAAAGAGAGACCACTACCGAACTGGAAACCATTGTCAGTAATAAGACGACTTGGAACACCAAATCGTGTGACAATATTCTTATGAAAGAATTTCTTCACCACAGCGGTGGTAACATTGTGGACTAGTTCAGCTTCAATCCACTTTGTAAACGTGTCAATAGCTACGAACAAGGACTTGTACCCATTGACCGCTTGGGGCATAGGGCCCACAATGTCTATTCCCCAGACCACAAAAGGCAATGCTAGAGGAATAGTTTGTAAGGCATATGCAGGCTAATGAACTTGCCTTGCATGAAATTCACACTGTGGGCATGTCTTGACCAAATGTTTGGCATCATCAAGTGCCGAAGGCCAGTAAAAACCTTATCGGAATGCTTTTCTGACCAGTGTTCGATACGACGCGTGTGCACCACATACACCGTCATGAATTTCTTTCAAGAGGGATTTACCTTCCTCCTGAAATATGCAGCGCATGAATACTGCTTGAGTACCCTTTCTATACAAAATTCCATCAATGATTTTGTATAGACGCGCCTTTCGGACTAACCGATCACTTTCGGTTTCATCCTTGGGCGAGGTGCCATGTTCGAGATAGATCGGCAATGGTCAGGTCCAATCTGCTTCATTTCCAAGGTTGGTGACGCATATTGCCACTGGGTCATCCTCAATGAAGCCATGATTGAAGAGTGTTTTAAGTGTTCAATGAACACTCCTGTCGGAGTGGATGTACGTGAGGACCCAATTTTTGATAATTGGTTTGCGAGTATATTGTCCTTTCGCGGGATATATGGGACTTCGAAATGACTGAAGTGTTTTTTCAATTTCCTCACTTCCCCCAGGTAATGAGTCATTGTCTTATCGGAGGTGTTGTACTCCTTGTTTACCTGGTTTATGACTAGTTGTGAGTCTCCCCTCACCACTAGTCGACGGACTCCGAGGAATCTGGCTGCCTAGAGCCCTGCAATAAGACTTTCATACTGCAGCGTTTTTTGTCGCAACAAAGTGTAATTGAATGACATACTTGAGTTGGTCGCCCTGAGGCGTGATTAAGACCACTCCAGCCCCCGAGTGTTGAAAACTATGAGAACCGTCAAAATACATCGTCCAATGGTGGGTGCATTCTAAATCTTTAGATTCTTGTGTAGGAGGGTCGGGATTAATCCATTCGACCACGAAGTCTGCAAGAATTTGAGATTTAACTGCTACGCGAGGGGTGAAATGGATGTCAAATGCTCCAAGTTCCACTGTCCACTTCGCGATATGACCAGATTTCTTCGGGTTCCGAATTATATCTCCCAATGGCAAGGACGAAGGCATAATAATCTTGTGCGCTTGAAAGTAATGTCGTAGCTTACGGGAAGCCATCAAAAGTGCGTAAAGTATCTTCTGGACCTCAAGGCAACACTCCTTTGGACCATGAAGTACTTCACTTACGTAATAGATTGGTCGTTGTATACCATCTCTCTCTGCGACCAGAACTGCGCTGACCACATGAGGGGTGGTCGCCATGTAAAGGAGCAATGGCTCCCCTAAATTCGGAGAGACCAGTACTGGTGGGCTAGATAAATAAGCTTTGACCTCTTGAAAGGATTTTTCGGCTTCATCTGACCTGGTAAAACCATTGTGTTTGCGAAGAGCCTTAAAGAAAGGCAATCCTCATTCTCCTAGTCGTGATATAAAATGACTTAAAGCCACCATGCTACCTGTTAGGCTCTGGACATCCTTTATGGTCAAAGGTGATCTCATTTTCTCAATGGCCCTGATTTTTTTAGGATTAACCTCGATTCCTCTCGAACAAACAAGGAAACCCAAAAGTTTGCCACAAGAAACCCCGAAGGACACTTTTCAGGGTTCAATTTTAGTCCATGCTTGTTTAAATTACAAAAGGTTTTAGCAAGATCATCTAAATGATTCGAGCTTGTCAAGCTTTTTACAACCAAATCATCAACGTACGCTTCGTGATTATGCCCCAACTGGGAAATAAAGGACTTTTGCATCAAGCGCTGGTATGTGGAACCGGCGTTCTTGAGACCAAATGGCATTCTGACGTAGCAGTAGGTGCCAAATGGTATGATGAAGGAAATTTTCTCTTTTTCTTCTTCTGCCATGCTAATTTGATGGTACCCTGAGTAAGCATCCAAGAAGCTCATCATTTCGCAACCCGCTGTAGAATTGACCAACTGATCGATGCGGGGAAGGGGAAAATCATCCTTCGGACAGGCACTGTTTAAGCTGGTGTAATCGACGCACATGCGCCACTTACCATTTGACTTTAGGACCATGACCAGATTTGCAAGCCATTCAGGATGTTCGACTTCGCGAATAAATCCTACTTTCTAGAGTTTGTTTAACTCCGAACGAATGGCTTCTTGCCGATCAACAGCAAAGCGTCTGAGGTTTTGCTTTATTGGTCGCTGTCCAGGTCAAATTGCTAACCTATGATCAATTACCTCCCTTGGGACTTCAAGCATGTCGGATGGTTTCCATGCAAACACATCTGCGTTAGCCAAGAGGAAAGTAACGAGCTTGAGTTCCTATTTGTCGTCCAGGCCTGATCCAATCCGAATGGTTCTGGATGGATCATCTGGTTATAATGGAACTTGCTTTAGTTTCTCATCTAGTGGTGGGGGAACTTTGATCGTATCTGAGGCCGTGGTCACAATCTTAACATCCAGAAGGGGAAGCTGATCCACCAACTCCAGAGATAACCGATCACAAGTAAACGCCGTGTTTCAGCTGCCTCGGACCGAAATAACACCTTCGGGGCCTGGCAACTTGGCGCATTGATAAGCATAACACGTTGCCGCTATGAACTTATCAAGAGTTGGCCTGCCAAAAATAGCATTATATGACAAATCGTAAGGAATTACATCAAAAGTTATCAATTCTGTTCGGAAGTTGTCTGGTTCTCCCAATGTCACCGGCAACACAACCTGTCCCATCGGCATCATTGAGGTACCAGGGATTATACCATAAAATAGATGAATTAAGGGTTTAATCCTCGAACGAGGAATTTGCATCTCATCCAGTGCATTGACCAATAAAATGTCTAAGGAACTGCCCCCATCGATCAGAACTCTTTCAACTCGAGCATTGCTGATGATCGGGGTAATGACCAAAGGCAATCTCAATGGTCGCGTGAGCCCAATGGGACAATCAGCCCGATCAAAGGTCAAAGGAGTTTCTGACCAACGAGGATATTGAGGCTCACCAAGGGGAGCCTTAGCTTGATTTACCTCGCGGTAAAAAGTTTTGAATTGACACTTAGAAGCAAAGGAAGAGGAACTACAAAAAATAATATTGACATGGTTTTGGGGTACCTGGTAATACATCTCTTCGTCTCCATCAGCGTCTCTAATCCCGTAGGCCTGGTCCTTCTTTAGTATGGTTGGCATAGGTCTGATCCCTTGGTAGAAGTCATCCAATTGCTTCAACCAATTGCAACAATTCTTGAGATCATGTCCTAGAGAATTGTGGAACGGACACCACTTCTTGTTTCCCTGCGAGTTAGTTTGTTTTCCCGACTGGTCGCTATCGTGACCACTAGAAGGAGATTTATTTTTGAATGAAAACTTGTTTCCTTTCCCTGGTGTTGGTTTCTTAGCAACGACGACCTCTCGGTACTGTCCAACCCGATTTTTCTTGGACTTCTTGGATTTTCCGCCTGATGATGATTTTGGCTTCTTGCTAGAATCATCCCTTTTGTCATCTTTGAGACCTGGTTGAGGAAGAAAATTTCCTTTATCCACCATCCTGTTCCATTCCACGGCCTCAGCCGCATCAGAATAGCGGTCGGTCATGTCGAAGAGATCGGCCACTGACCGTGGTGGATGGATAAGTAATTCTTCGGTGAACCTCCAATATCGCACGGCATGTTTGGATGCCCTAATAACGGAGTTGTTAGATATGTTCAGAATGTCATTTCTTACTCCAACAAATCTCTTGACAAATTGCCGAAGAGTTTCTATAGAAGTCTGGCGTAGACGATGAAGGTCATCCTCCTTGCCAGGCTTCTGGTAACAATTCTGGAAATTGTTGAGTATTGCGTCACACAACATTTCCCAATTGTAAATCGATACCTCTGGCTTATTAAACAACCAGGTTCTCGCTGGTCCTTCGAGGACCGTTGGCAAATAATTTTCCATGACGCAGTCATCTCCGCCTGCCGCTTGAATGGCAGTGATGTAAATTTGAAGAAACTTGGATGGGTTCTGAGTTCCATCAAATCTCTCGATCGTTCCTAATTTGAACGTGTCCAGCCAAACCACTACACGGAGGCCTGGTGAGAAAGCTTTACAACCAACATAGGAACTACAAAGGAATCCGCGACTTTCGACTTGATCGCGGGCGACCTTGATGAGGACATCGCTTACATGGTTGCGACTGCCGCTCCTTCCCCTACTACTTCTTCGACACATGGAGGCCTCAATCCACAAGCCGTGCCTTTCAAGCCTTCATCAGTAGTCCAGAGCCTCATGCCAGAACCCTCAACGCCCCAAGAAAGGTCCAACTCCAAGCCCAAGTCGCCGTCGAAGCCCAAGTCGCAGAAAAGCCCGTTTCGGCAGTCCAAGAGCAGTCCAACCTCAAACGGCCCTAACTTTCGCATCCGAAGTCTGTTTTTGATGATCCACCACTCCACAGAAAGATTATCTCCTAAGCTTTCCAATGGTTCTATTCCCACTGCCAGATTTGGCCAGGAACAACAGGAATCCCCAAAATACACCACGGGACAGAAACTACCAGGTGCTGCATCACCTCTTCTTTGGGCCAAAACCCCATGTATTCCTAGGGTTGCGCGTGTGTGGGTACCATCATGGCCGGCGCCCCTCCTCTGGCCACCGCCGCCCTTCTTCTTGCTCGGGTTTTGTTTTGTTTAGTTATCCACTGCACGTGTGAAACTTCCTCGATTCCTTTTGTATCGGCTAGATCATCAGGAACGAGCTTGGAACCCCAATTTGTGTGAGCTTAATCTAATTCCAGAAAATTTAGTTGCTTCTATCTTGTTCTTGCTGTGTTTCTTTGGTTGCATCGTAGGAATCGACCTTCGTGGTCAGGTCAGCCGTGTTTGGCATGGTCGATAACAAATTGTGATCGTGGTTTGACGATTGTCGGCGTCCACGCCTGTCTGGATTGGTAGCCGCTTCGCCGAGGTCACGTTCCACCCAACCAAACGTACCCTCTCACCAGAAGAACGGCATCCGTTGGCGCATCAGTTGGTATCAGAGCTTCCGGTTGACCTTAGTTTAGTAGATTGATTTCATACCTAGAGTCCAGAAAATTGCCCTACAAAAAGATTTATTTTCCACTGTCCAAACCATCGTCATTAGCCTTGCATCGTTCTTGTTAGTTTGCATCTTTGAATTTTAGTCCATCGTTGTCGAGTTATGGTTTTTAGTTTTAGCCTTGGTCTAGTTTTAGCCTTGCATCTATTCGCGGAGTCGAATTGCACGTCGATCTCCTCGTCGTCGCGTCCAATTCGAATCTGCCTCTATCCAGTTTGTTGTTTTCATCATATCTTCTTCATACGAACTCAGATTTTCACGTTCTTATACTTTCTGAAAACATCAGATCGTGCTCTGCAACGTTTCTGTTGAGAATGAAGTCAGATTCTGCTTCCATCTATGAGATAATGGGCCGTTAATTTCGATGGTGTAGAGTTTGAATCTAATACGTCTATTTCGGTATTTTCATAATAATTCTTTCATCTGAACTCGGATTGGGATAAACTTATAATTTTTGGAATCATTGCGAGAAATCCCACAAAAAGTTAGTTGGGGTAATCTTCAAATTCGGCTATTTTTATCACGCTAAAATTTGGGCAAAGTTAGTTGTGTAATCTTCAAACTCTAGTCTAATACAGATTCAAATTGCTCAATCTGAGATAGCTTCAGTAAAATTGCCATATCTTTTGATTCCCAACTCTGTTTTTGACGTTCTTGTACTTTTTGGAAAGATAAAAAGATCCTCTACAACATTTCTGTTGGGTAGATCTTCAGATTCGGAGCTTTTGGAGTCCGAAATTACTGAACAATATTTCTGTCCTAGTTGTGCAGCCCAAAAGAAAAAGGCAAAGTGCAACAAAAGCCGCACTGTTCACAAAAATAAAAGAAGTAAGAAAAAGGCAAGTGCACAAAAAAAAAGCCACACAAAAAAAAATTAGAGAAGAAAAATGTGTGTAGCAAAAGAGGAGAATTTTCTGTGGTGCATCTTTTTGTTCTAGTCCTTTGTGTTGCTAGTTGTTTGCTTGAGCTAGGTCTGAGTCTAGGCTAGTTCCAGCACATTGATTATTACTTTGGACTAATTTTCTATCTTGAATTATTGATCTTGAATTGCTGCTACACATATAATAGCCTATCCAAGCCCCACCTTCTACTAACCAGCCAAGAATAGGGCCTTGCAATCATTGAACTCACGTCTCAATTAGCTTGTCATGAGCCAGCCACCGGTTGAATCCTTCCTCGTTGTGGCTGGTAAGAACGAGTAAGAACTTGGTACAAGCATTAGCGTGTGAGCACTCCACATCCTAGTAGTTGGTAGGATGCATATATATTCTGTGTTTTCCTTTGTCTCCTACTAACAATGGCAGGATATAATACCGAAGGGGATGACGAGTGCATCTTAAGATCAGAATTCAACAAGTATGTGGAGGACAATCATAATGCGCTGAACAGCATCGGCGCAAACCTCACCAAGCTTGCCCAAGACAGCGAGCAAAGGATGGAGCGCATTGAGCGGAGCATCTCCAACCTCATCAACAAAATGGATCAGTTTGAGGGGGCACTGCATGCTGCTACCCCAGGACATGTGCCTCCTGTTGATGATGCTGGACTTGCGGCCAATGCCGCATCCAATGCGGTTCCCATTCAGCATAACCGCCACTCCTGGGCAGATGAGGTTGAAGAGTATGAGAACGCCTACATTGCTGATACTGAGGCAGATGATGGTTTCAATGTCCACAATGACCGTGCCCATCGTCATCTTCGACACAACCGCCAAGCTGAATGGGAAGTACATGGACGCCATCCCAAGACAAGAGGACACTTTGGAGGCTCTTCTTCCTCAGGCTAGACCCCGGTGGTGCTATCCAAGGCACCATCCACTGCTTTCGGTCGTGCGCCTTCGCCTGCTGCCACTACATCTACTCCTTCGCGTGCTATCGAGGAAGCCGCACCCGCGACGGGTACTTCTTCTATTGCTTCCACAGGACGTACTCGCAACACACAATGTTATCGTTGCAAGGGATTTGGCCATGTGTCGCGCCATTGTCCAACTCAGCGTGCCCTCTTTGTGAGAGAGGATGGTGAGTATACTAGTGCTAGTGACATTGATGAAGAAGAATATGCCCTTGTTGCAACTAACAATGCAGGTAACACTGAACCACAAGAAGAGATCTTGAGTTTTGCATTAGTGGAGAAATACCCGGCCCTTGTTGTCATACTTGTCCTTAGTGCACAACCAGTGCGTGCTGAACAGAATCAACGCCACAACATCTTTCAGACAAGGTTTGTTGTCAAAGAGCGTGCTATGCACGTCATTGTTGATGGAGGTAGCTGCAACAATCTCACTAGTGTGGACATGTTCGAGAAGCTTGGCTTGACCACGAGTTCACATCCACACCCGTACTCGATTGAATGGTTAAATTCGTGTGGTAAGCTCAAGGTAACTAAAACTGCACGCGTACACTTCTCCATTGGTTCTTACCATGATCACGTTGACTGCGAACCTATGGATGCATGTTCACTGCTATTAGGTAGGCCGTGGTTATATGATAGAGATGCCATTCACCATGGTCAGACCAATCAATATAGTTTTATGTTCAAGGGTAAGAAAATTGTTTTGGATCCTATGACCCCTGCAGAGCTGCTGAACATTGATAAAGAGAGAGCCCAAAGAGAGAAACAGGTGTGTGATAAAACTGAAAATCAATGTGTAGCTCAAGAACACAACCCACCAAACGAATTTGAAGTTAAACAATCTGAGATTAAATTGAAGGGTGTTGTTTTGTTAGCTACAAAAATTCCTTCACATGATCCATTGACTAACAAGGAATTATTGCAAGCATCTATTTCTTTGCCTCCTGTTGTTGCCACTAACCTTTTGCAGAAGCATGAGATGGAGTCGAGGACGACTCCAATTCAACAAGTGGAGGATGATGAGGACATTGCTGACACGGTTGCGACCGCCGCTCCTTCCCCTACTACTTCTTCGACGCATGGAGGCCTCAATCCACAAGCCGTGTCTTTCAAGCCTTCATCAGTAGTCCAGAGCCTCATGCCAGAAGCCTCAACGCCCCAAGGAAGGTCCAACTCCAAGCCCTAGTCGCCGTCGAAGCCCAAGTCGCATAAAAGCCCGTTTCGGCAGTCCAAGAGCGGTCCACCTTCAAACAGCCCTAACTTTCACGTCTGAAGTCTGTTTTCAACGATCCACCACTCCACGGAAAGCTTATCTCCTAAGCTTTCCAATGGTTCTTATCCCACTGCCAGATTTTGTAAGGAAAGACAGGAATCGCCAAAATACACCACGGGACAGAAACTACCAGCTGCTGCGTCACCTCTTCTTTGGGCCAAAACCCCATGTATTCCTAGGGTTGCGTGTGTGTGGGTACCATCGTGGCCGGCGCCCCTCCTCTGGCCACCGCTACGCTTCTTCTTGCTCGGGTTTTGTTTTGTTTAGTTATCCACTGCGCGTGTGAAACTTCCTCGATTCCTTTTGTATCGGCTAGATCATCAGGAACGAGCTCGGAACCCCAAATTGTGTGAGCTTAATCTAATTCCAGCAAATTTAGTTGCTTTTATCTTGTTCTTGCTGTGTTTCTTTGGTTGCATCGCAGGAATCGGCCTTCATGGTCAGGTCAGCCGTGTTTAGCACGGTCGATAACAAATTGTGATCGTGGTTTGACGATTGCCGGCATCCACGCCTGTTTGGATTGGTAGCCGCTTCGCCTAGGTCACGTTCCACCCAACCAAACTTACCCTCTCACCAGAAGATCGGCATCCGTTGGTGCATCAGACCTCACCCTGAGGAGATACACCTCGCGGTCCCAGGCGAGAATAGACAGGCATGCGATCTCTATCACGGGAACTTTCAACTCGCCTGGCCTTGTCTTGCCGAACTGATCCTGGTGGTAATCGATTACGCGTGCCATGACTGGAGTGAGAATAACCTCTCTCATGGGAGTGAATCGTAGACCGGGATGACGCCGTTGGAGTTGCATCGAATGCAACCTCATCAAGTGTATCCGCCAGGATTCTGGCAAAAGTCCGCGCGTCTTCGATATCATGTGTATTCCTCCTAGGTGCACCAGGTGTCACCATTTCTTCAACCGTTGGTGGATAACCCAGGGCTAAAGAAGGCATCTAGTCGCGCCAGCGACCATGCGGACGACGGGAGGAACTAGGAGCGGCATCATAACGAGATTTTGCAAGTTGTAAAGCTTCCTTCGCAGCCCTACGAATCTCACTTTCTCGTTGTTCGCGATGCTGATTCTCCTTCTGATTTCGTTCCTATTCCTCCTTTTGCCTGTGTTCTTGTTCCTCCCAAGCAACTTGCTGTTCAGGAGTTTCCTCCGATAAAGCAGCATATTCTCGGGGGAGCGAGGTCACAGAAGGAGAAAACATGTTTATCTGTTCCAAATCGGATTCGAAATCAAAGAGAGACTAGAGGTTACCAGGGTCAAACCTCCCAGCACTATGCTCTATGTTACCAACATCCACATCCTCAGAAGCGATGTGTTGTGGTACATATTCAGCCTCCAATGTGGTAGAACTTGTCGACGATTCGGACTCGGGGTCCTTAGTCGAACTTATGCAGAATTTTGTGAGTTGTGAGACCTTTCAGGGTGTCCCTCCGGGAAGGGATGATGAACCAAAGTCAGTTGAAGCACAGAGAAATTTAGACAGGTTCGGGCCCTCGATGGGGGGAGTAACAGCCCTACGTCCTGTTAGGATTCCACTATATGTAAAATATTACAAGGTTGTGGAAGGGGTCTTCACAGGCGAAGATCCTTCATGTGTGGTTATATGAAAAACTATTAAAGTGGTTTATGAAAGCTGGTAGATTTAATCTAATGTCTTCTGGTGATCTCTCGATCTCTCCATTTCTCTCCCTCTTGATTTTATGCATTGGCTTGCCCTTTTATATTGGTCGAAAGGGCGCCAAGACATAACGGCTTCGAACAGTTGCTTGGGTGCAGTTTTGGTAACTGCACGTAACCTCCACACAGGCTTAACATGTGTAATTAAGGAATAACTGCATGTATCAACCTCTTGACGGTTGTCTCCGCACGTGGAGGAATCTTTGGGATATTCGGGATATGCTTGTTGTAAGGTCTAAGCAACACCGCATCTCCTGGTCAAGGGTGTTCAGACCGTGCATTGCTTGCAATCATCTGACCACGTACTATCTGCAGCCTTCTATTTGCATATCACATACGGCCTTTTGACCGCGCACTATCTGCGGCCTGATCGCATAGAGCTTGCGACCATGTGTCCGCGCTTCCCAGGACAGCTTGAGATCACATCAACGGACACTTACCTGGTTTGAATCTGTCTTGAACTAGACGTGCATTTATTCTGAACTAGCTCGAGTAAAAATCCTCGTCAGATTTCACATGAGGCGTTTGTTCTATCTCCTCTGTATCTCGGTCGATGGACATGACTAGAGTCAGAGAAGACGAATCCTCAGGATGTTCCTCAAGAGCATCCTCGTGATCAACCCCTTCCATAGGAATGGGATCGCTTGGTGAGGGCATCCGAACATGGACATAGTCTTCGAGATCGAAGTCGTTCTTGGAATCAAACACCCCAGACATGATTTACCAGAACTCATGATCAAAGGAAAATGCCTTGAGAAAGGCCCCACGGTGGGCGCTAGCTGTCGACAATTCGGACTCGAGGTCCTTAGTTGATCTTACGCAGATTTGTGAGTTGTATGTGAGACCTCTCAAGGTGCCCTCAAGTAAGTTAAGATAAGCAATGAAATAGAGACGCGAGCGTATATACAAGTTTGGGTCCTCGATGGAAGGAGTAAAACCCCTACATCCTGTTGTGATTTCACTATGTATGAAAGAGTTTTACAGGAGAGACATTGTCATAGGAGATAATCTCTCTTTATACTTTTGTCTATAGACTACTAAATCTATTTCTTCTTCTGGTGTGTGTGATCTTCCATCCAATCTCCTTCTGAATCGTGCATCAGCCATCCTTTTATACTGAATGAAAGGATGCCAATGCAAGGTAGTTCCGGACGGTTGCCATAGTGCAGTTCGTATAATCTCACCAGTCTTCTTCGCCAGTTAAACACGTGCAATTATAGATAATCGCACATGTTAACCTCCTGGCGGTTGTCTTCATACGTGGGAGAAGTTATCTTGACCCTGAGAATGTATCCAGTAAAGGCTTGAACACTCCTGGGTTATCTTGGTCGTGCACAGTAAACGACCTTCTGATCGCGCATAGCCTGCGACCTCATGACCGTGTAAGTACTGTGATCATAAACTGACTCTGTGCCTGCGACCTTCTAGTGCACAGGAAGCTGTCCGTCTACGACCATAATGGCTACTACGGCACATGCTTATATATCACATCCGAAAATGTCTTGAACATGATATATTAAATAAATGACTAGCTCGGGTGATAATCCTTGTCAGTATGATTCTTATTTGTGTTGTATGATTCTTGTCTATATGCAATCAGGTAGTATTATTTAGATATGATATTTTGGGATTGTTGCTATATTATTTAGATATGATATTTATGGACTTCCAACTTGGAGATTGTTGCTGTATGATTCTTGTCTGTATGCAATCATGTAGTATTATTTAGGTAGTATTATTTAGATATGATATTTAGGGATTCAAATTGTAACTCCAAATTTTTGTACCTCTGGCTATTGTACAAAGATTTTAGTTTAATTGGAGTAATATAGTATCAACATAGTGATTTAGATATGATATTTACGAATTCAAATTGTAACAACAAATTTTTGTACTTTCTAGTCTTGTACTGATCAAATTCTTCTTAATAGGCTCTTCTATTCCCATGTTGCATAGGTGGATGAATGTTCAAGACTATTTTGACCAAAGTGTCGTGGTATTGCGAATACCCCGGCAGGTTTTGAGAGTGATCCTAGTGAAGATTACGCGGCGCGGGTTGACCGGATGATCGGTCCTCCCCCGCCGGACAAGCACAAAGAATAACACACGGGTTTATACAGGTTCGGGTCCCGGTGGGGGCCCTAGTCCTGTCGACGCGCTCCCGACCGGAGTCGGCTAGGGAGGCTCTCTCCGGGGGAGAGACTTCCGGAGCACGCCTGTGAGTTTAGCTATTCCAATAAATGAACCGATCCTTTACAACAGAGGGGTACAAGGGCTATTTATAGCCCCAAAAAGCAGCAAAAAACCTAAACTACCCCGGAAGCCACCGTCGGATTGAAGGGCAGGACCGTCCTTCTCCCGGTCAAAAGCCTTGGATGCTTGATAGGTGGCCGCTAGTTCCCGAGGCGCTCCTCGCGTGACCTGCACGTGACAAACAGTCCGAGACTTTACCTTTAGGAGGGCGATGAGGCCCGGGAGGGCGCCGGAGGCCGCGTCCCCAAGCAAATGGCGGCGCCCGGGAGGGCACCGGAGGCCGCGTCCGGGGAGCCAAAAGGCGGCGCCCGGGGAGGCCCCGGAGGCCGCGTCCCCGGGCAAATGGCGGCGCCCGGGAGGGCACCGGAGGCCGCGTCCCGGGAGCCAAAAGGCGGCGCCCGGGGAGGCCCCGGAGGCCCCGTCCCCGGGCAAATGGCGGCGCCCGGGAGTGCACCGGAGGCCGCGTCCCGGGAGCCAAAAGGCGGCGCCCGGGGAGGCCCTGGAGGCCCCGTCCCCGGGCAAATGGCGGCACCCGGGAGGACACCGGAGGCCGCGTCCCGGGAGCCAAAAGGCGGCGCCCAGGGAGGCCCCGGAGGCCCCGTCCCCGGGCAAATGGCGGCGCCCGGGAGGGCACCGGAGGCCGCATCCCGGGAGCCAAAAAGGCGGCGCCCGGGAGGCCCCATCCCCGGGCAAATGGCGGCGTCCGGGAGGCCCCGGAGGCCCCGTCCCTGGGCAAATGGCGGCGCCCGGGAGGGCACCGGAGGCCGCGTCCCAGGAGCGAAAAGGCGGAGCCCGGGGAGGCCCCGTCCCCGGGCAAATGACCAGGTCCCCGGGCAATCGTGACATCTTACCTGGACTTAGTCCCGCGGAGATTTCCCCCGACACAAAGTAATAAAGTGCAAGGACTCAAGTGATCAACAAAAAAGCGAATTCTATATTGGTTGGTGCACATGGTCCTAATATGGAAACACTCCTAGTTATGTGATTGTGTTTGTGCATATATATGCTCCTACAAAATCAACAGATTAGATCCATTGTGGTGTTGGTGCTCCTGCATGAAGCTGAAACCACTTTTACACTAAAGAATTTGAGGTGCTTTAACAACTCTAACTTCAAGTTTAAAAATACTCATAAAGTTAGAAGTATTTATATGGCTATGCCATTGATTACAACTACAATTATATTCTTTTAGATGACTATTCTATCACATATGGGAAAAAAATTACAGTTTTATATAGTCATCTGCATCTGAAAATAGAGTTCCACGAAACGTAAGTTCATTTTTCTTATTTCACCGCAAAGTTGCACCTAACCTAACAATATTTAGACTATCAACTTATCCTAAATTTTTGTATAGATATTGCAAAAGAGAGTTGGTAAGACACATGATGTACCACTCTATAGGCATGAAGAGGTAATATTTGCAAGTTAATTAGAGTCTACTGAATTCAGATGCTCATTATTGAGGTAACCATTGAGCTTATATGCAATTATATTTGATTTTCAGGGAGGAAAGGAAGTTGTTTTGATTTCTTTTGTGAGGCCATATGTTCCTATTACTAAGGGTACGCTTCAAAGGGCATCTTGAAGTGTAATAGTTGAAGACACACCTCTTGGGCCCGAGTGTTGTGAGGTGGTTGTAAACTATGTGTTGAAAAGAGATGCTTCATTGTTACATCCATATGGGAATGTTTGAAAAATGTCTGATGCGCTTGGACAATCAATTGAATGGCCACGTGAAAAAGTAATCTATTCTATCTAGTATAATCACTCTTATTTACTTATTAATACCATCCAAGTAAACAAATTTTGAACTTTTATTTGTAGATCCAAGATGATACTACAATAGGTGGTGGTTCATCTCGTGTTCTAGGTATATATAATTCTAACCTTTTATTTACCTAGATAGTTACTTTTTTTCAATAGGTAATGCATATTGCTCATCTTCTATGTGGAAATTTGACAACTAGAACACCCTTACTAGTATTAGTATATCTATAATCCTATGTTATAGAATGTATATGTATACACCTATGTAAAAGAAAGGAGTAAATTCAGCCGAAGGATGGTCAAGATGGAGCTGTGCTGATGAGAAGAGATTGTTGAGATCCTCCTTCCAGGTCAATCGTCTATTGGCAAGTCTGTACTCTCTGAAATTACTAGAAGTAAAGGTCAAGAGTCATATTTTTATTAACTAAGTATTTTCTGAGATGGCATGTCTTGAAAGTGTAAGAAATCAAAGCATCTGATGTACATTTCATACGAGTAAACTTATAGAATACAGTTAACAGACAAGTTACAAATAGAACTTCTAACTAAATATGAATTCAATCATTCTACCTGTTCAACTGAAGATACTCGAAATTCATTTTCATTAACCTCATCAACTTTTTCATTAACAAGATTATCCACCTTATATGACACAAAACCCAAATGGTCCACAGTGTTAACGGGGGCCCCAACTGTAAAATCTTACAAACTTGTCATCACCCTATAGAAGAATCAATGTAAATTTGAAATAACAAGAAACATACTTAGCTTCAACAAATTGTCATGGCTCCTCCAAGAAGAACGAGGCACTTGGCCTCCCTCTCCAACAATGCCGGCCCTAGTAACCTTGCGGCATCGACACAAGGGGCCGTCATCGCGGCGCCTCCTCCCGGGGACACTCGAGGGGAGGCGGCGCTCCCTTCTCCTGCCGCCCCCGGCAGGAGCATGGCTCCTTCAACCCAACCCGACGCAACCGCTCTGGTGGAACCAAGTGCCCCCCAGGCGATACCTGTGGCATCTCAAGATGCATTACTTGGGCACTTGTCGAGGGCCAACTTCGCTCGCAACGAACTCTTGAGGAGTTGTTGCATGCCATAGCATAGCTTCCAGTCCCTGCGTACCCACCTCTGTTCCCATTCATGGGACCGCCACCACCGTTCATGATGGGACACCTGGGAGCCTTCTTCGCGCCAAGGACTTTCGCCTTCCCAGGAGGCGCTCCCATCTCCGGGGGCTACCCCTTCCCGGGAGACACTCCCGTCTCTGGGGGACACTCCCTCCTGGGAGGCGCTCCCGTCTCCAAGGGCTACCCCTTCCCTGGAGGCACTCCCGTCTCCGGGGGCTACCCCTTCCAGGGAGGCGTTCATCTCTCCGGGGGACACTCCCTCCAAGGAGGCACTCCCATCTTCAGGGAACACCTGGTTTCGAGAGTCAACTCTGCCTCCAGGGTGACTTTTACCCTGGGAGGTGCTCTCCCCTCCGAACCAATTCCCACCATGGTCCCCGTGATGCAGGCTATCCCTCCATTGGGAAACTTTCCTACCCTGGCACGCGAATTTCCTCCCACGCCGGTTGTCGAAGCGCATCAGCTCCCTCCCCTGGTGTCCCATTCCCAGGCTCCACCGGTGGATCAAACCCGATTCACCCGGGAGGATGTAGAGCACATGTGCACAACATGGTCTGGGGGATCCTCTCCAGCCGTCACCGGGAGCCCCTCCCGGAGCACTGGCGTCACCCCCACGTCCCGTCAAGCAAGGAAAAGAGGCCCATGGGAGAGGCCACTGTCGCCTCTGGGGACTTTCCCGAGGAACAAGAGGTTAGCTCCACCAACCCCGAAGAAGGGAGGTGTTACTAAAAGGCAGGTGGTTCATTAGGACCCCTCCCTGACCCAAACAACAAATGTGCTTCCTCTGTGAAGGGGTGCAGCAACGCGAGCTCCCCAAAGGAGGTGGAGGGCCCCCATCAACCCCTTTGCCGCCGCCTCTGGTGCGTCCGATGGCCGAAGCCATATCGACCGCCCCACATTGAGCACTACAACAAGGAGGCCGATCCCTACGAGTTCGTTCAGGTCTACTCCACGGCCATCTCGGCAGTTGGGGGGATGAGAGCGTTCAATGCAACATCTTCCCCCTCTACGTTTTTGGGATAGCCCAGTCGTGGTTCTACAACCTTAAAGCAGGCCCCATCAAATCCTTTGCACTACTCAAGTGTGAGTTTTGCACCAATTTCCAGGGGACTTACATCTGTCCCCTAGATTCGTCACAGTTGTACACTGTCCGGCAACGGTCGGGGGAGACCATACGAAGTTTCTTCAAGCACTTTGCTCAAGACAAGAGCAAGGTGGCTCATGTCCCCAACTCGATGGTAATCGAAGTGTGGAAAAGTGGAATCATACTGGGAAAGCTCCACTGGAGGCTCTCTCGAAGCTGCCCGTCCTCCACGGATGAGCTCTTTAATGTGCTCGAGAAGTACACAAGAGCTGAGTAGGACGACCTCTGGAAAAAGAGCTAGGGGACCTCTGGCCTTGGAGAGAGGGACTCCAAGGACCTCTGCCACAAACGTCCCAAGAGAATACAACGTAACGAGCCATGCCTCGGGATGCTTTCATCCTCGAAGGCGGAGGCGGCTCTCATGATCCTAACCGGGGGAAACGATCCTTCTCCAAGCCAAAAAGCACCAGGGAGGCCAATCCTCTACACGCGAGAGGTTCCCAACCCGGGGGCCAAGGAGGCCAGAACCACCTTATGGTGTGCTTTCCATAAATCCAACTGTGGGACCCTCATTTGAGGAATCCCGTGGCAACCGCCCAGGTGGATTGCACACAGGTTGGACCATTACAAAACTCACAACAAGCGGAAAGCAGTTATTGCATAAAACATAATTAAACAGGTACGAGGTCACTAGGACCAATATTACATTAACATAGCACCCAGAATGACGCTACTTAGAGTTGCTACGAAAATAACAGGTTTATCCATACAAGAGTCGGCATCAAGATACCGAACACACAAAACAAAGCAGACAGCAACAACAAAGATCTTCACTTCTGGCAGCAACGGTTCTGGTAGGGCTTCCTCCACATCGGACTCAACTCGGCGCGAGACCCTCCTAGAACTCCGAATCATCTGGGACGTTCCCATCCTCTGCTTCATCTTCATAACCAAAAGAATCGGGATCAGCAAATCCCTCTTCTAATTTGTTTAAAAAGGCAATGGTGAGCATGCTTTGACACAATTCTCAGCAAGTCATTTATTTACAAATGCAATTATATAGATGAGGAGTGATCAAGAAAAGGGGTTAAGTCTTATAATCATTGTCGGGGGAAATCTCCATGGGACTAAGACCAGGTAAGTTGTGTCACGGTTGCCAGGGGACGTGGCCTCCGGGGACTCCCCGGGCGCCGCCTTTTGGCTCCCGGGACGGGGCCTGCGGTGCCCTCCCGGGCGCCGCCTTTTGCCCGGGGACTTGGCCTCCGGGGCCTCCCCGGGCGCCGCCTTTTGGCTCCTGGGACGTGGTCTCCGGTGCCCTCCCGGGCGCCGCCTTTTGCCCGGGGACTTGGCCTTCGGGGCCTCCCCGGGCGCCGCCTTTTGGCTCCCGGGACGGGGCCTTCGGTGCCCTCCCGGGCGCCGCCTTTTGCCCGGGGACTTGGCCTCCGGGGCCTCCCCGGGCGCCGCCTTTTGGCTCCCGGGACGTAGTCTCCGGTGCCCTCCCGGGCGCCGCCTTTTGCCCGGGGACTTGGCCTCCGGGGCCTCCCCTTTTGCCCGGGGACTTGACCTCCGGGGCCTCCCCGGGCGCCGCCTTTTGGCTCCCAGGACGCGGCCTCCGGTGCCCTCCCGGGCGCCGCCTTTTGCCCGGGGACGGGGCCTCCCCGGGCACCGCCTTTTGCCCGGGGACGGGGCCTCCGGGGCCTCCCCGGGCGCCGCCTTTGGCTCCCGGGACGTGTGTAGCTTCTAGGCCCCTATAGAGTGTTTTCATAATTAATGACAACTACAAATGCTATACTAACGTTACCTGTCTAGTTGTATCAAAGAGAGTACTTAAAAGCCAGGTCAATGAAAGGCAAAGAAAGAGCATCATGATGAAGAAAGGGCATTGATCAAAAGGGCAAAGGTACGAAATAGGATCTTTTCCATTTTTACCGGTCTAAGGTGATTAGAGAAGAATTTTGACCGGATTTTAGGATAGTTGCCGTACTATTAAGAGGAGCATGTGGTGTATCACAAAATACTTCATCTATGTGCCACAAAAACATAAAATCAACTTGCATTGCATGCTAGAAGGTCACATCCTTTGAGAATGCTTATTTCAGCTCATGTCTGTCTCAGTCGGTCTGACCGTGTGTTAGACCGGTCTGACCGAATTATCGGACTAACCGTTTAAGATCTCGGACTGACCGATGTTGTGTCTATGCATAGTGTATTCCTTTTTAAGGTCGGTCTGTCCGTAGTTAAATTCTCGGTCAGACTCCTGGAACCTCTTGGTTTATCCTTCTGGCATTTTGAGCTATTACGGTCTGACCGTTTGTTAGACCGGTCTGACCGTGAAATCAGTCTGACCGTGTTTTTGTACTGCGGTCTGACCGTTTTGCCGGTCTGTCTGTATATATCGGCCTGACCGTATAAGGTGTCCAGAAGCTATGTCGTCTCTGGACAGTTTCACGGTCTGACCGAAATAGGCTCCGGTCTGACCGTATGTGTGCCTGACAAGGGCAGTTGAGCATTTATTGCGCCTGTTTAATGCCGTTGCAATTGCGGCGGTCTGACCGAGCTTGTGCCTGCGGTCTGACCGCCAGGTGATCTTTTTCTCCCAACGGCCTGTAACGGCTATATTAATTGTGGGGGGTATATATACTCCCATGCACGGCCTTGTTCAGAACTTTTGCATAATCTTGAGCATTGTCATCATCCTTGAGAGCCTAAGCTAGTTTCATACACTCTAGGTTTCAAATTCTCAAATTCGTGAGAGTGTGCATTTGAGATCTCCTAGTGCATTGCATTTAGATCATTGAATCAATCGTGTGGCACTAGAAGAAGGCAAAGTGATCATCACCGGCTTGTTACTCTTGGAGTTTGTCGGCTCCTAGACGGCTAGGAGAAAGGTTTTGAAGAGCTCTTCAAGGAAGATTGTGAAGAAGCTTCAAAACATCTTGTGAAAGGTTGAGCACGCCTTGCCGAAGCGGTAAAGTGCATCCTTAGTGAAATCGAGGTTTGGATAACTCATCACACTATTCCGGCTCAAGATCTAGGTCACTTCTCGAGAGAAGATTGACTAGATAGAGGAGCGGTTAGAGATTTGAGTTTGCCTCAACGTGGATTAGGGGTGATCGGCAAATCACTGAGACCACGGGATATATCCTTGTGTTGAGATTGCTCATTGTTCATCTTGTGTTATTTAAATTGCTCTCATTTACTACAAATTGTTTGATTTATTGTAATTTGGTAAAATCGCTTATTCACCCCCCCTCTAGTCGATATCCTAGATCCTTTTCAATTGGTATCAGAGCAAGGACTCCTTTTTAGAGGATTTAACCATCCCGGAGTAGGATAAAGATGGCTAGTGAGGGTCGGATCAATGTTGGTAAACCACCACTCTTTGATGGATCTAACTATACTTATTGGAAAACTAGGATGATGGTCTATCTTAAAGCCATGGGTGGAACGATTTGGAAAGTGGTGGATGAGGGGTTTGCAATTCTTGATGATGATGACATGACCAACTTAGATAGAGATAATGCCTTAGCAAATGCTCAAGCCATGAATGTTCTTTATAGTGCTCTAAATCTAGGTGAATTTAATAGAATTTGTAAACTTGAAACGGCCCATGATATTTGGAGAAATCTTATGGATATTCATGAAGGAACCTCGATGGTCAAGGACGCTAAACTATTTATCCATAAGGGCCAATTTGAAAAGTTTGCCATGTTGCCCAATGAAGATGTATCGGAGATGTTTAACCGATTAAATAACATCGTAAATGAGTTAAAAGGGCTTGGTATGGATGTCACAAACGTGGAGTTTTGTCATAAGTTTCTTAGAGCTTTACCTTCTAAATATGATACAATTGTTACCTTACTTGTGCGTTCGAACTTGAAGAGTGTGACTCCGTTGGAAGTCTTGAGTGAGATTCTCACTCATGATATATTCAAGAAGTCTCAAGAAGAAGTGAAAGATGAGGCTTCCGACTCCAAGAAGAAGAACATTGCACTTAAAGCTCAAGTCTCCAAAAGGGAAGACAATGAAGAGGAAAGCGATGAGAGAGACACCGATGAGGAAATGGCTCTCTTCGTGAGAAAATTCAAGCGATTCATGAAGAAAAGATATCAAGGGAAATCTTTCAAGAAAGGACAAACATCCAAGAGGAACCCATTTGAAGAAAGAAGATGTTTTGAGTGCGGTGAAAGGGTCACATCTCCACACAATGCAAAAATAAGGAAGAAGAAAAATCAATGAAGAAGAAGAAATACGAGAAGGAAGGAGAAAGCAAGAAAAAGGTTTTCAAGAAATATTATAAGAAGAAGGATGGGCAAGCTTACTTCATTGAGTGGGATTCGGATGCTTCAAGTTCCGATTCCGGTGATGAGGATGAAGCGTCACCCAAAGGACTTGCCGGAGTAGCTATCAAGGAAGCTCCATCTCTATTCTCCACTCCTCATTGCCTCATGGCTAAAGGAGAATCAAAGGTATCTTGTGATGAAAATGAAAATACTTATGATGACCTAGTTGAGATGATCACTGATTTTGATGACTATATGAGTAAGGAAAAAGAAAAATTCAAGGAATTGAAGAAGAGATACAAAGCTCTTCAAAATTCCTATGAGGAGCTAAACACATCTCATGAGAGTCTCAAAGAAACTCATGAGATGCTCAAGGAAGCTCATGACTCTCTAATTACTCATAAAGCCAACAAATCGAGTAATGACATAGGCATCACTTGCAATATGTTGAATGATTTGCCCATGATGTCTACTTCTAGCATTTCTACTTCTTGTGAAGACTTAAATGAATTCCCTACTAGACCTAAAATTGAAGATAATGTGCTTAGTCTTGAAAACAACGAACTTAAAGAAGAAATGGAAAAACTAACCAATGACCTAGCAAAATGCTATGTAGGAGAATCAAAATTAAGACATCTTCTAGATAGTCAAAGATTTTCCTTAAGAAAAGAAGGACTAGGTTTCATTCCCAAAAAGGGTAAACATGCTTTTGTTCCAACTAAAACCGTTTTTGTGAAAGAAAAAGGATATTGTAACAAATGTAAAAGTTTAGGTCACATTGAAAAGAATTGCCATGCTAACAAAAGCATTTCATCCCCTATATTCAATTCTTGCTATGTATTGAAGAAAATGACAAATGGCGATATTAAAGCTAAATTTGTTGGAACCCCGATCATTGGTGCCAAAAAGAAAGCCATTTGGGTTCCAAAATCCTTGGTAACTAACCTCCAAGGACCCAAAAAGGTTTGGGTACCTAAAAGGACCTAACTTTGTTTTGTAGGTAAATTACAAGGCGGGAGGACAACATTGGGTGCTCGATAGTGGATGCACTCAACACATGACCGGTAATCACAACATGTTCTCCTCACTAAATAACAAAGGTGCGGAATATGACAAGATCACGTTTGGAGACAATAGCAAAGGAAAGGTAAAAGGTTTAGGTAAAATTGCTACCTCAAACGACCTCTCCATATCTAATGTATTGCTTGTTGAATCTCTAAACTTCAACCTCTTATCCGTAGCTCAACTTTGTGATCTTGGATTCATATGTGCATTTTATCCAAAAGAAGTAATTATCACTAGCATTGATGATAATAAGTTGATTTTCAAAGGTTTTAGACATGGCAACCTCTATTTAGTTGATTTCAATTCAAATGATACTAATCTTGGTACATGCTTGTTTACAAAATCTTCCAAAGGTTGGCTATGGCATAGAAGGCTTGGGCAT
Organism: Pharus latifolius; assembly: GCA_019359835.1. NCBI lineage: Eukaryota > Viridiplantae > Streptophyta > Magnoliopsida > Poales > Poaceae > Pharus > Pharus latifolius. The sequence goes on from CM033323.1 coordinate 58,626,877, forward strand.
GTTGGAATGAAACAACTAAATAGACTAGTTAAACATGATTTGGTTGTTGGTCTAAAAGATGTAAAGTTTGAAAAAGACAAATTATGTAGTGCTTGCCAAGCCGGAAAACAAGTTGCAAACTCACATCCAACTAAAAGCACAATGTCAACTTCGAGTCCACTTGAATTATTGCATATGGATTTATTTGGACCAACTTCTTTTGTGAGCATTGGTGGCAATAGTTATTGCCTTGTCGTTGTAGATGATTTTTCTAGATATACATGGATATTCTTTTTGCATGATAAGTCAATTGTGTTTAACACTTTCAAAAGCTTTGCTCAAAGGGCCGAAAATGAATTTAGCTTCAAGATCAAGAAAGTGAGAAGCGACAACGGCTCCGAATTCAAGAACACCAAGGTTGAAAATTGGTGTGATGATAAAGGCATCAAACATGAGTTTTCGGCCAAGTATACACCGGAGCAAAATGGAGTAGTCGAACGAAAGAACCGGACATTGATAGATATGGCAAGGTCTATGCTTTCGGAGTACAATGTTTCGGACACCTTTTGGGCCGAAGCAATCAACACCGCGTGCCATGCATCAAATCGTCTTTATTGTCATCGACTACTAAAGAAAACTCCTTATGAGCTTCTCATTGGAAGGAAGCCAAACATTTCCTACTTCCGTGTGTTTGGGTGTAAGTGCTATATCTTGCGGAAAGGTACACGCTTATCTAAATTTCAAAGTAAATGTGATGTAGGATTTTTGTTAGGATACTCATCAAATAGCAAAGCATATCGTGTCTACAACCAAAACTCCGGTTTGGTTGAGGAGACACATGATGTTGAATTTGATGAGACTAATGGCTCTCAAGAGGAGCAAGAAAATTTGGATGATGTAGGTGATGAAGGGTTGAGAGTGGCAATGAAGAACATGACCATTGGGGATGTCAAGCCGAAAGAAGATAGTGATCAAGATGAAGATCCATCCACTCATGCTATCCCCTCTTCATCAACTCCTCAACACGAAGATCAAATAGTTGAAGTGGTCAACGTGGAAGACTCCTCTCAACAACAACCGGAAGTACCTTCTACCTCTACTTCACAAATCCCGGTTGACCATCCAAGAATTCATCACTCAATTTCCAAAGATCACCCCGTCGATCAAATTGTTGGTGACTTGTGTAAGGGTGTTCAAACTCGTTCTCGTCTTGCTTCATTTTGTGAAAATTACTCTTTTGTTTCCTCCTTTGAGCCCACACTTGTAGATGAAGCTTTAAAAGATCCGGATTGGGTGAACGCTATGCATGAAGAATTAAACAACTTCACCCGCAACAATGTTTGGGAATTGGTAGAAGAACCAAATCCGGATGAGCATAATGTCATTGGAACCAAATGGATTTTCAAGAATAAACAAGATGCAAACGGAGTGGTAGTAAGAAACAAGGCAAGATTGGTGGCTCAAGGATACACTCAAGTTGAAGGTTTGGACTACGGTGAAACCTTTGCTCCCGTAGCTAGACTTGAGGCTATTAGAATCTTACTTGCTTTTGCTTCATCTCATAATATTAAACTATATCAAATGGATGTCAAAAGTGCATTTTTAAATGGAAAAATTAATGAGTTAGTATTTGTTAAACAACCTCCCGGATTTGAGGATCCTACAAAGCCAAATCATGTGTATAAACTCTCCAAGGCTCTTTATGGTCTTAAACAAGCACCTCGTGCTTGGTATGAAAGACTTAGAGACTTTTTAATTTCAAAAGGCTTTAAAATTGGGAAAGTTGATACTACATTGTTTACTAAGAAAATTGGAAATGATTTCTTTGTATGTCAAATTTATGTTGATGACATCATATTTGGATCTACTAACCAAGATTTTTGCGACGAATTTGGTGATATGATGTCCAGGGAATTTGAGATGTCTTTGATAGGTGAATTAAGTTTCTTTCTCGTATTACAAGTTAAACAACTCAAGGAAGGAACTTTCATCAGTCAAAACAAATATGTGAAGGATCTACTCAAGAAGTTCGGACTTGAAGAAGCAAAACCAATCAAGACACCAATGGCCACAAATGGTCACCTTGTCTCTGACGAAGGAGGTAAACCGGTAGACTCAAAGCTTTATAGATCCATGATTGGTAGCTTATTATATCTAACTGCTTCTAGGCCCGATATTATGTTTAGTGTTTGTATGTGTGCAAGATTTCAAGCCTCTCCTAAAGAAAGTCATTTAATGGCCGTTAAGCGCATTTTGAGGTATCTAAAATATTCTTCTAGCATAGGGTTGTGGTATCCTAAAGGTGCAAAATTCGAATTAATTGGATATTCTGATTCCGATTATGCGGGATGTAAAGTGGATAGAAAAAGCACCTCTGGCAGTTGTCAACTATTAGGAAGATCTTTAGTATCTTGGTCCTCTAAGAAACAAAACTCTGTAGCTTTATCAACCGCCGAAGCGGAATATGTTTCCGCGGGTAGTTGTTGTGCACAATTGCTTTGGATGAGGCAAACATTGTTGGATTATGGAATAAAATTTGAAAAAGTGCCTCTTTTGTGTGATAATGAGAGTGCGGTGAAAATAGCCACAAATCCAGTTCAACACTCTCGGACCAAGCATATAGATATCCGACACCACTTCCTTAGAGATCATGTTAGCAAAGGTGATGTGGTGGTGGATAATGTGAGAACCGAAGATCAATTAGCGGATATATTCACTAAGCCCTTAGATGAAAGTGGTTTTTGCAAACTTCGAAATGAGCTTAACGTCATTGATATATCAAATGTGGCTTTGAATTGTTGGACTCATATTGAATGTGCTTATAGTATATCTTGGTTGCTTAAACTTCCTCTTTTAGAGCTTTTTAGGCTCCTTTATCGGCAATTGAGTGAAATGAACCAAAAACTTGTTAAATTGTATGAAAAATTCTTCCCCTTTGGTGTTATTGTCTATATCTTTCTTATGATTATCTTATAGTTATATATATCTCTCTCAAAATGTCTTGAGCTTCAAATCAATCAGAATCTTCCAAGAAATTCAATCTTTCCAGCGGTCTGACTGAAACATATGCGGTCTGACCGAATGCATCTCCAGAGAGCATCTTAGATTCCTGCTTCCAGCGGTCTGACCGGTCTCTCTTCTACGGTCTGACCGAATTTTCATGACCAGAGACCTTTTAACCCGAATCTCTTGTCCTTTTGTCCTTCTTCCCCACTTCTGTCTCTTTCACGTGCGCCTCAAATTCTTGGATTATTCCTCCCCGGTCAAACCCTCATCAAGCTCGGACAAACCGTGGGTCAAGATCGTCATCAAATCATGGCTTCTAGGTACATTGCTCAGATTCCTCTCTGTTTTCCTTTTTCTCTTCTGTTCTTCTAGCTGTTTAGGGCAAATGTGATAAACCTGGTCCAATTGTGATTGTCTCTTGAAATTGATTCATCCTGTTGATGCAATGTGTAGTCTCACACGTATATCTATCTGCATTGCTCCCTAGAATCAACAAAATCCCAGAAATCATGCCAAACCCTAACTCTACGGTTGCGCCGGTCTGACCGCCCCTGTTTCGGTCTGACCGATTGTAACAGCAGAGTCAGGATGTGCAGTTCTGTTATCATCTCTGTTCTCGTCATGCTTTCCTGTTTCTTGTATCTTACCTGCTGCATATCTTCCAAATCGTACAGTGGTCGAGGTACTCAAGGCGCTGGCTCCATTCGGACCAACAAGAAGAAATTGGCCAAGCGGCCGAAAAGGGCTCTACCTTCAAGTAGCAGCGACAGTCACGATGACGACTGGGTACCCTCGGCCGGTGACTCAGAGACAGAGCAGTCGTCTCATAGGGGTGGATCTTCTCATGTGGCCATGGACATCGAGAGTGAGGACGATGAAATAAACGTCCACGCCTATCAAGGCCCAAAGAAGAACTGGACGTCGAGCGACTACACGAAGGCAAGGACTACCTATGCCTACGATCATGCAAATGATGCAACGACGCCTCACTTCTACACGATGACGCAGCAGGATGCCTTCTACGGTCATTTGGTCCACAAAAACATTTTCGAACATAAATGGATCGAATGGGCCTATGTTGTGAATCAGCCCATCATGGCTCCCTTGGTGCAGATCTTCAAGGATATAGGGCTGTATGACTTTGTACAGCACAAGTGCCCATGGAACGCCACCGCTATCAGACAGTTCTATGCTACAGTTGAGATCAAATGGGCGGACCAGCAGATTATATGGATGACAGGGTCTAGGCGCTATCAGGCCACCTTTGAGGAGTTTGCTGCGGCAAACAAGCTGAACTATGAGGAGCTGAAGGAGGGGATCGACATGGAGGAAGAGGATTACCTTCATGAGGACGACTGGCTCCAGTTCTATGAGCAGCCGGGAGGCGGACAGCAGATTGTACCCGGTACTGTTACCGGTCTCAAAGTCCTCCCCGCTGTAGTCAACAAAATTGTACGAGCCACGATCCATCCAAAGAGTGGAAACCGAGAAGCGGTCCGGGATTACTACTGGAACTTCATCGACCACATCCTCCAAAGTCATCGGATCAACATTGTCTCCTTCTTTTTGAAGACTATTGAGGATGTCTCGGCGGCCACTCTGCCAAATCTCTACTATGCTCCATATATCATGTCTCTGCTGCTCCAGAAGACAAAGTTTCCTCGCGGGTCTTGTGACATCAGGCATCTCGGCTATAAGCCGTTCAGTGTCAACCCGCGCGTCTTAGCTCGAGGCCAAGGAGCACAGCATCAGCAGCAGCCGGCTCAGCCTATGCCTCCTCCTCCTCCACCTCAGGCTCAGCAGGCACCTCAGTCGAGCCAAGCCCCCGCCTGGTTTTCTCAGTTCCAACAGCAGTTCCATCAGCCCATGATGGATCAGTTTGCTACTCTTCTCCAGGGGCTTGAGCTCGCTCGCTCGGACTTGGCGGCTTTGCACGATCAGTTCCAGACCTTCTCTTCGCGCCAGGATCAGTTCGAGCAGCGCTTCGATGCCTTCTCCACTCATTTCTACACTCGTTTCCCACAGACTCCTCCTCACCATCCTCCCGATGATGATGTTCCAGCTGATACTTAGCCTTTATGGCAATTGATGCCAAAGGGGGAGAGAGTAGGAGAGAGACAATGAACCTTAAATGTAAATGAAAACCCTTGGATGAAACTTGGATGAAAGAACTTTTGGTGTATAGAAGTTATAATGTTAACTTGTTTTGTGGGATGTTATTGACTCTTGTATGAAATTGTTACTTCATGATATATGAGATATGCTTATGTTTTGTTTGATATCATGTGTAGATTTGAATGTCTTATTTGTGATACCTCATGCATATATAATCAATGGATTAAGATAGCTTCCTATACTCATGCTTGAACTCCACTAAAATGCCAAAATTCTCTTATTCATACATTTAGGGGGAGTGTCTTATTTTTCGATGCTTATTGTAAAAATACTCCTTATGCTTAAAACTCTTTCATCTACTTTTTATGTTGTCATCAATTACCAAAAAGGGGGAGATTGTAGCTTCTAGGCCCCTATAGAGTGTTTTCATAATTAATGACAACTATAAATGCTATACTAACGTTACCTGTCTAGTTGTATCAAAGAGAGTACTTAAAAGACAGGTCAATGAAAGGCAAAGAAAGAGCATCATGATGAAGAAAGGGCATTGATCAAAAGGGCAAAGGTACGAAATAGGATCTTTTCCATTTTTACCGGTCTAAGGTGATTAGAGAAGAATTTTGACCGGATTTTAGGATAGTTGCCATACTATTAAGAGGAGCATGTGGTGTATCACAAAATACTTCATCTATGTGCCACAAAAACATAAAATCAACTTGCATTGCATGCTAGAAGGTCACATCCTTTGAGAATGCTTATTTCAGCTCATGTCTGTCTCAGTCAGTCTGACCGTGTGTTAGACCGGTTTGACCGAATTATCGGACTAACCGTTTAAGATCTCGGACTGACCGATGTTGTGTCTATGCATAGTGTATTCCTTTTTAAGGTCGGTCTGTCCGTAGTTAAATTCTCGGTCAGACTCCTGGAACCTCTTGGTTTATCCTTCTGGCATTTTGAGCTATTACGGTCTGACCGTTTGTTAGACCGGTCTGACCGTGAAATCGGTCTGACCGTGTTTTTGTACTGCGGTCTGACCGTTTTGCCGGTCTGTCCGTATATATCGGCCTGGCCGTATAAGGTGTCCAGAAACTATGTCGTCTATGGACAGTTTCACGGTCTGACCGAAATAGGCTCCGGTCTGACCATATGTGTGCCTGACAAGGGCAGTTGAGCATTTATTGCGCCTGTTTAATGCCGTTGCAATTGCGGCGGTCTGACCGAGCTTGTGCCTGCGGTCTGACCGCCAGGTGATCTTTTTCTCCCAACGGCCTGTAACGGCTATATTAATTGTGGGGGGTATATATACTCCCATGCACGGCCTTGTTCAGAACTTTTGCATAATCTTGAGCATTGTCATCATCCTTGAGAGCCTAAGCTAGTTTCATACACTCTAGGTTTCAAATTCTCAAATTCGTGAGAGTGTGCATTTGAGATCTTCTAGTGCATTGCATTTAGATCATTGAATCAATCGTGTGGCACTAGAAGAAGGCAAAGTGATCATCACCGGCTTGTTACTCTTGGAGTTTGCCGGCTCCTAGACGGCTAGGAGAAAGGTTTTGAAGAGCTCTTCAAGGAAGATTGTGAAGAAGCTTCAAAATGTCTTGTGAAAGGTTGAGCACGCCTTGCCGAAGCGGTAAAGTGCATTCTTAGTGAAATCGAGGTTTGGATAACTCATCACACTATTCCGGCTCAAGATCTAGGTCACTTCTCGAGAGAAGATTGACTAGATAGAGGAGCGGTTAGAGATTTGAGTTTGCCTCAACGTGGATTAGGGGTGATCGGCAAATCACCGAGACCACGGGATATATCCTTGTGTTGAGATTGCTCATTGTTCATCTTGTGTTATTTAAATTGCTCTCATTTACTACAAATTGTTTGATTTATTGTAATTTGGTAAAATCGCCTATTCACCCCCCCTCTAGTCGATATCCTAGATCCTTTTCAACGTGGCCTCCGGTGCCGTCCCGGGCGCCGCCGTTGGCCCGGGGACCTGGCCTCCGGCGCCGTCCCAGGCCTCATCGCCCTCCTAAAGGTAAAGTCTTGGACTGTTTGTCACGTGCAGGTCACGCGAGGAGGCCAATAGCGGCCACCTGTCAAGCATCCAAGGCTTTTGACCGGGAGAAGGACGGTCCTGCCCTTCAATCCGACGGTGGCTTCCGGGTAGTTTAGGTTTTTTGCTGCTTTTTGGGGCTATAAATAGCCCTTGTACCCCTCTGTTGTAAAGGATCGGTTCATTTATTGGAATAGCTAAACTCACAGGCGTGCTCCGGAAGGCTCTCCCCCGGAGAGAGCCTCCCCAGCCGACTCCGGTCGGGAGCGCGTCGACAGGACTAGGGCCCCCACCGGGACCCGAACCTGTATAAACCCGTGTGTTATTCTTTGTGCTTGTCCGGCGGGGGAGGACCGGTCATCCGGTCAACCCGCGCCGCGTAATCTTCGCTTGGATCACTCTCAAAACCTGCCGGGGTTTTCGCAATACCACAACAGTTGGCGCCGTCCGTGGGGACTCGTGACAAGACGCCATGGCTCCCCCAAGAACAAGGGCTCGCACCCTTCCCGGTGACCCGGGTCTCAGAGACCCGGCGCCGTCCGCCCGGGACACCGCTGTCCCGGCGGTCCCTTCCGGAGGCGACCTGGCCTAGGTACTGCCTCCCTCCTTTCCTCTTAACTTAGGTGCTTCCACCTCCAGGTCGTTCCCGGTGACCGCGGGGACCTCGGCTGGGACAAGTGTCCCCCCGACGGCTCCCCCGGCTCCCCGGGACGCCCTGCTCGAATCTCTCGTGGAAGGCCAGCTCCGCGCTCAGCGCTCTATGGACAAGCTCCTTAGCTTGATGGCGCGGCCTCCGGCCCCCACATTTGCGTCACACCCGTATCCGGGGAACATGCCCCCGTTTATGGGTTACCCGGCGGCCCCTCCGGCCTCCGCCCCGTATGATCCTGCCGGGGGGTTCCCTCCCCCTGCGGGGTATACGTCCGGACCCTTCCCTGCACCCGGGCCTGTCCCGGTGCCGGGAGGTTATTTCATGCCGGGGCCCTTCGTGGCACCAGGGGGGTACCCCGTCCCCGGCCTATTCCCGGGGCCGGGAGCCCACTTCATGCCGGGGGTTTACCCTGCGCCAGGAGCTAGTCCCGCCCCCCGCGTCGCGTTTACCGCACCGGGGGCGGTTGACAGAGCAGCCCCCGTGCCGCAGCGGACTTCCCCCCACATGGGCTCCCCGGTTCCGGACGCCACCACGGGGGCTCCCCCCTCGCCGGTTCTGGGTGTTACAGGGCATGCCCCCTTCCCGGTTCCGGTCGTGGCCACTGGGGCCCCCACCACTTCGATTCCAGGCGTCGCCGCGGGCGCCCCCTCCCCGGTTCCGGATGATACAGGGGTTTCCCCCTTTCCGGTCCCGGGGGTCGTCGCAGGGGGCTCGCCCCAACCGGCTACGGAAGCTACAGCGCACGAGGTCCCTCCCCCGGCGGGACAGGTCCGTTTCACCCCGGGGGAGGTCGAGCGGATGCGTTCACCAGAGCGCGGGGAGGAACTTCCCCCCGGCCGCGGGCGCGGGGGGCCTCGCTCTCACACCAGCCGGGGGAAGAGACCCGTTGAACAGCCAACCTCTCCTGCGGAGAGCCCGGACGTCCGGGAACTCAGTCCCAGTTCGGAGGAAAAGCGTCGCCACCGCCATTCTGGCGGACCTCTCGGACCGCTTCCAGACTCAGACAACGAAGGTCCCGTGAAAGAAGACAGCGACCGGGGCTCTCCCCGGGATGTGCAGGGGGCCAACTAGCCCCTGTGCCGAAGACTTCGCAGCATCCGGTGGCCGCGGCCCTACCGCCCGCCACACATCGAACACTATAACGGTGAGGCGGACCCTTACGAGTTCGTGCAGGTCTACTCCACTGCCATCTCCGCGGCCGGGGGGGACGAGACAGTACAGTGCAACGTCTTCCCCCTCTACCTCTCCGGCATTGCCCGCTCCTGGTTCTACAACCTGAAGGCCGGCTCCATCAACTCTTTCTCGCAGCTCAAGCGGGAGTTCTGTGCCAACTTCCAAGGGAACTATGTGAGTCCCCTGGACTCCTCGCAGCTATACACTGTCCGGCAGAGGACTGGGGAAACCATCAGAAGCTTCTTCAAGCGCTTTGCTCAGGTGAAGAGCAAAGTGGCCCACATCCCCGACTCTACCGTCATCGAAGCCTGCAAAAGCGGCATCCTCCCGGCGGAGCTCCACCGAAGGCTCTCCCGGAGCTGCCCCTCTTCCGCCGACGAGCTCTTCAACGTACTCGAAAAGTACGCTCGGGCGGAGGAAGACGATATCTGGAAGAAGACCCAGGGGGCTCCCACCCCCATCGACCGGGGGGCCAGGGATCCCCCCAAACGCCCCAGACAGGGGGGGCATAACGAGCCACGGCCTCGGGACACTTTTGTCCTCGAGGGCGGAGGCGGCCCGCGCGACCCCCCGAGGGGCAACCGCCCCTTCCCCAAGCCGAAAGGTCATGGGGGAGGACAGTCTTCGCGCGGCCGGGAAGGCCCCGCGGGGAGAAGGCGGGAAGGACCGTGGTGCAGCTTCCACGGGTCCAGTACCCACGCTACCCGAGACTGCGACCAACTACCTGAGCACTTTACGGCCTTCCTCGACCAGTGCGGGCAGGGGGGGAGACTCCGGCCTCCTTGCTCCCTCGGCCAGCTGTTCAGGCCCTTCCCGCTCCCGCGGGGGGTGAGCAGGCGCAGGAGGGGGAGCCTTCAGAAGCTCTCCCCTTCCAGACCTCTCAGCGCCGCATCAACGTCATCGTGGGAGGGTCTGCCTCCGGGCGGGACTCCAAGCGCCAGCGTAAGGAGTACGTGCGTGAAGTTAAGGTTGTGGGGGTGCTACACGCGTCCCCGCCACCCAAGTAGTCGGACGTCCCCCTCACCTTCACGGCGGAAGACGCGCGAGGGGTTCGCTTCCCCCACGACGACGCGCTCATTGTCTCCGCGACAATCTACAACTGCCACCTGGCCCGCATCCTCGTGGATGGCGGGAGCTCCGCCGACATCCTATTCCTGAAGGCCTTCAAAGAAATGCAGGTGGATGAGAAGCTCCTGCAGCCCGCAGCCGGGCCCCTACAAGGTTTTGTCCTGGGAAAGGCGATCCACCCCGTGGGCAAGGTAGATCTTCCCGTGACCTTCGGCGCCCCGGAGAACTACCGGACCGAGCTGGTCCGCTTCGACGTAGTGGACCTCCCATCCTCCTACAACGCGATTATGGGGAGGACCACCATCAACCGGCTGGGGGCTGCCACCCATCAAAACTACCTCTGCATGAAGATCCCCGGGCCGCATGGCGTGATCAACGTCCGGGGAGACCAAGACATGGCCCGTGCTCTGTATGAGCGCGCAGCCGCCACGATCGGAAGCGTCAACGTTATTGAGGCGCCCAGGGGGGAGTCCTCCCCCCTGGAACCAGAAGTCGCGGCAATACCTCCCGGGAGGCCCCTCAAGCCGCGTCCGGAAGAGGGCCTCCGGAAGGCCCTGCTGTCCCCGGGGCCAGCAGTGCCGCCGAGTACGAGGCTTTGCTCCTCAGGTCGCACCGCGCACGTTCCCCGGGGATCCGACGCCTCCAATTGAAGGGAGATTCTCAGCCCATAATTCACCAAAAGCATGGGCCTTACCTGTGCCGTAACGCAAATTCTAGTCTTTTATTTGCAGATGCAAAAGATGCAGAGGCAGTTCGATGGCACCAGGAGGGAACCCCGTTCCTGGCCTATTCCCGGGGCCGGGAGCCCACTTCATGCCGGGGGTTTACCCTACGCCGGGAGCCAGTCCCGCCCTCTGCGTCGCGTTTACCGCACCGGGGGCAGTTGACAGAGCAACCCCCGTGCCGCAGCGGACTTCCCCCCGCATGGGCTCCCCAATTCCAGACGTCGCCGCAGGGGCTCCCCCCTCGCCGGTTTCGGGTGTCACAGGGCCTGCCCCCTTCCCGGTTCCGGTCGTGGCCACCGGGGCACCCTCCACTTCGATTCCAGACGTCGCCGCGGGGGCTCCCCCCTCGCCGGTTCCGGGTGTTACAGGGCCTGCCCCCTTCCCGGTTCCGGTCGTGGCCGCCGGGGCACCCTCCACTTCGATTCCAGACGTCACCGCGGGGGCTCCCCCCTCGCCGGTTCTGGGTGTTACAGGGCCTGCCCCCTTCCCGGTTCCGAGTGTTACAGGGCCTGCTCCCTCCACGCTGTATTTTCCTCCCCTTTCGCGGCTTCGCAGGCGGAGGTCCTGTACTTCATTTTATTAGCAATACATAGGTCTTGCTTTGCAAACTGTCTCATTGCAGGTCTTTCTCATTACCGCCCCTAGCGGCGATGCCCTCCCCGCGAGGATGCCCTCCTCGCGAGGATGCCCTCCTTGTGAGGATGCCCTCCCCGCGAGGAAGTGGGCCAGCCCCAACAAGTCCCTACAACGGAGCCTGCACTCCCGTAGGGCGGCTTACGATCAGCCCTCGTGGACTAAGGGTGTAAGCGGCAACCCGGTCACAGTGGCCGTGGTAACGAGTCACTTTGGGAGACTAGTCCCTTGCCCAAACACTCAAGCCCCGTCTTTGGGCACTTCCTCCTCCGGGAGTCGACGTTATTCCCGGCTCCCCGTTTTCACGGCGACCGGAAGATCGGCCCCTTGCGGCTTGATTGGATCTATCTTCCTCCTCCCGGAGTCGACGTTATTCCCGGCTCCCCATTTTCACGGCGACCAGAAGAACGGCCCCTTGCGGCTTGATTGGATCTATCTTCCTCCTCCGGGAGTCGACGTTATTCCCGGCTCCCCGTTTTCACGGCGACCGGAAGATCGGCCCCTTACGGCTTGATTGGATCTATCTTCCTCCTCCAGGAGTCGACGTTATTCCCGGCTCCCCGTCTTCACGGCTGTAACACCCTGAGTTAGGGGTGAAAATTTCCTTTTTCGTCAATAGCATGCATGCATGTATCTGTAGTAATAGCCAGATCAGTTTGTATCTCAAGCCCTAAAATCTCCAAAATCTATCCTATGACCTCAAATTAAGATCAGATTGTTCAGATGTGATCTATCAGTTACTCTGAACTTAAAAGTCTTCAGAACCTAGATCCAATTCTATCTCTAAATTCCAGATTTATCAACTTCTTCTGTTTTCGAAAACAGAAATACCTTATATTACCCAAATACCTTAAGTTTCAGAAATACAGATTTAATCCGAATCTTGACCAAGTTCAGACTAGATTATTCCTGGAATATAATCATGGGTATGTCAATACCTTAATCTAAAAAGTTGACAGCCAGATTTCACCATCTAGACTCTTTTCACAAATCAGTCCAAGAGTTATCGCAAATTAGTTCTTATCTGATATTTGAAAACCCAAAAAGGCTAGAATCTCCAGATTAACTTCAAACTCAAAATCTCTTCGGCAAATCTTCTCAAAATGCTATTTGCCACAAGTTTCTCTTCTGTGCAGATATCAAAATCGAACCCTAAATGCCAGAATTCGAAATCGACAAAACTTAAACCTTATTTTACCCTAAATTACCCTATTTTCAGTTTGTATCGAAAACTATTCAAATGTGCTAAACCTTATCAATTATCTTTGCCAAATACCCTGTTGAATATAATCTACCAGATTAGTGAAATCAAATTCAACTCTAACCTTCCAAATCTCCAGAATTACAGATTGGTCCAAATGTGAAAATCAAATATTGCAAATCAGTCCATTTTCGACCAGGCTAACTGCTGTACACGACCAGAAGCCTTGCCGTGTTTCCTTGCGCCGTGCACGCTCACCGCCGGCCAAGCTTCGCCGCACTTGTGACCGTGCATGCCAGTGCGCACGTGTCCTCGCTCCAGCTGGTGCCGTGGCAAGGCCGCTGCTACGTCGACGACCAGTGCTTGCTCCCGCGCGCGACCAGCAGTGACTTTTGTCAGCAATCCATCGCCACGTAGCCTCGCCACGCCAGTACTTGTCGCCACCGCTTGCTACAAGCTTTGCTAGGTCCCGATGAGGCGACATTGTGATCAGTTGAAAGCTTGTCGCCGTCGCATCACCGCTCTTGCTGTTTCTTCGCCGCTACTGCTCCAGCACGCAACCGATCTCATCACAGCAGCCAATTACTTCATTGTTCCCCTTCGCCATCTTCGCCTAGCCTATATAAGCACTCCTGTGCTCAGCAGCTCCCTCCACACATCACCAGGACTTAACCAATTTCCAAATTTCCTGTTTCAGTCATCTTCTCCGGCGAGTCCAGCAAGAGGCTTCACGGTGCCAGCACTCTACAGATCATCTCCTGCCAAATTAAAGCCATCAGTGAGTTCATCTACTCAAACTCTCTGTGTAGTACTGTCTAATTACTCTCCGGTGGACTCTAACGCCGGTGATCGCCGGAAATGATTGAAATTTGAAGAATGCCCTGTTCCGGCAATGTAGCTCGAATTACTCCAAATTAGCTTTCGTATCTGCAATCAAAATTGATCAGTAAGCTAAATCAAGCATGCCTGTGAACTTAGAACAATCATTTGAGCCCAATTTGAAGCTATCCCCAATTTTACAATTTATCAGTTGCTGGCTCTCGTCGCCAAGCCACACCGGCGATCCTCCGGCCAAATTGACGTCGCCAGTAGCTTACTCATACCCTTCTATCACTCCTAGAGCAAGGAATCGAGTTCAAACGGCCTGTGTTGGAAATGCCCAAATCCAGTGATTCTTCTCCGGCGCCGATGACCGAAAAAGTGTTCCCGGCCGTTTCAGCCCAAATCACCTTGTCATTTAGATGTGCCTTAGCCTCCTGAGCATTTTTGTCTTCTATCCCGACACCTAAATCAGCCTAGATCAGAAGTTATAGCTTTGCCAAGTTTTTGTCCAGAACAGCTCCAGTGCAGCCAGTTCATCTCTGTTCATCATCAAATTTCTTGCTTTCCAGCCATTTCTTGCCCTAGATCCTGTTGACTTAATTGTTCCTGTTACTCAAGCCTACCTCCCAGACAAAGTGGTGCATCATTTGGAGCTCCAGATCAAAAGTTATGCTAAGCCCTAGTTTTTGGCATTGTCAACTCTATGCCAGAGCTTGTCAGCCAGTGGCATTGACCTTATTTACCCACTTCTGGTTGTGTAATTTGAAATCCACTTTGTCCACTGAATTTGTAGAGTTGTGATCTACATTTTCTTCTACTACCACAACTTGAGATAAGCATCCTAGCTTTTCTTAAAGCTATGTCCAAGCTTTGATCCGAATGTCGATCTGTTGACATTCGCTGTTTTGATTAAACCAGCCACAAAATTGTTATCCCTATTGCAATCCTGAAACCCTAAGATTATCTAATCACCATCCTTAGCCCAAATTCCTTGAAGCCCTAGAATCTCGACTCAGTTCAGTTTGCAGTTCAACTTATCTCCAGTTTAGTTCAATCATTCTTGTTAAGCATTTCTACATATAAGTCTTAAAACATTTTAATATTATAAGTAATTATTGTGTGTTTGTTTGTCGTCGAGCAGATTCAGAAGCTGACTTTGAAGATTTTGCTGTTGACCCGTCATCGACTGCTGTATTTTATGACGCGGAAGGCAAGTCATATCCTTGGTCATCTTGAACCTATATTTTAAATGTTGCTATAATATAACCTTGAATATAGGCAATATCGCATGTGAAAGATTAAGAATGATTGATTTATAAATTGGCAGTGCTAGACTGGTTATCTGTGAAATGTGAAATAAACAAGTTTTGAGCCATGAACTATTATATGTATCTATATACTTATATTCATGAAATAAAACCCCTAGCCGTGACCAGAAAAATGGTGTGGATGGCTGTAGCACTGGAGGTGCTAGACTGCAAAGGAATGCAGGCACTGAACGTGCAGGGTTGTGGATGGTCTGGTCACTGGCATATAAGGACTAGAACCTTGTGTTGTGCGTCTAGTGGCATGAACAACGTGCTAACCGCAAGCCTGGTATGGGACAGGCCTGAACAAGTAATTATGTGGATCGCACATGAAACCCCTGCATGAGATGTGTAGTGATGCACGATAAACACGGAGCGCGGCTCCCACACATATCACTGAAGGTGATCAAGCACGCTGACCCAGTAATGGGAATAAGCAATGGGGTGGAGGTTTGGATACAACCTGCCACAACTGTGCCTCGCTGAGAGCCACAGGGTCGGGGGTGAATTGTGAGTGATACATAACAAAAGTTCTTGTTATTTCCACCTTGCCGCTCACAGTATGAAGTGACTCAGGGGTCCAATCATTTTGTTATGATAGGAAAGGTTTGAAAGTGGAATATCTTTCGGGTAAATTGGTACCTCTCTGCAGAGTTAAAACGTATTCGAATACTCTGAGCTCCCGGGTTTATAGGAGTCTGCTGCGGTGGATTAAATCCACGGGGTGTGACACAAGTACTATTTTCTAAATAAAATATGTTTAAATCAAGATTACCCAAATGACATGTGTTGTCATGATAAGGAGTGCTGCCGTGGGCTGTCGTGTGTCGACGTGTCGCGGTAGTGCTATAATCTAGTGAACATGAATGATGATGTATATTATGAAAAGTGCTGCCATAAGATGAGATGAGAAAGGAAAAGATTATTTTACAAATATCCATAATTCTTGACTAGTCTAGGTTCATATCATCACTACTATATATATCTACTCTTACCTATGACTTGCTGAGTACGTAAGTGCTCACCCTTGCAACATTCAATTCAATAGATGGAGCCTACTTTGATCAAGATGATGGCACGGAGTACTACGTGGATCTAGAAGGAGGAGAATCAGTTCCGCCAGAACCCTGAAGTGTGTTGTTCTGCCGTCAACTTCTTTTGTGGGAGGGTCACCTATCTTCTGCTGCGTAGTTAAATATTTTGTTAAACCCTGAATGCCTTGTAGGCATTTAATCCTCTTTATGTAATATTAAGGCCAGCAGGCCACACTGCTTAATATTTTGTGAGTACTCTGTTGCAATGTAATATACTCCTGTGTTTGACTCATCCTGGGAAGTCAAAGGTTTGTGAGAATGGGACTAGCTGCAGCGAGCTAGGTCTCTACAGGAGTAGTCGTTGTGCCAGTCTCGGGGCGCGACAACGGCGACCGGACGATTGGTCCCCAGCGACCTTATTCCCGGCTCCTCGTTCTCACGGCGACCGGATGAATGCCTCCCGAAGACCCTATTCCCGGCTCCCCGTTCTCACGGCGACCGGACGAATGTCTCCTAGGAAGCTCGCCTCTGGAAATCTCATCGGGTTCTCTTGGACATTCCTTCCACTTGAGGCTTTATTCCCGGCTCCCCGTTCTCACGGCGACCGAACGATTATCCCCCGGAAGGTCTTCTCCTTGAAAAACTCACTTTAAAATTTTCTAACTTAGAAAATTTCCTATGCTACAGGTAACTTCCTTCCCGGGGGCCTTGTTACCCCCACAGCGCGCGGAGCCATTCTCCGGCCCGCTGTGGGCGGGGGGGATAAGGAACCCCCGGGTGTCGATCGCACTACCCACGAGGAAACTTAGCTCATCCTTGTCAAGATGAATCGTCCAGACCATCCAAGAAGAAGAAAATAAAGAGGCAATAAAAGGAAACAACAACACAGCGCTTTATTGATTAGCAAACCCGGAGGACATCTTCCCCCTCCGGTGGGCTTCGGAAACGATACAACCCGGGTTCTAACCCGGGGGAGTCCCTACGCCCTAAGGCTCCTACGCCTAATACTCCCGGAGGCTCTCCGCTAGCTCCCGGGTCAAGTCCCGGTACAGCGCCCGTACG
Source organism: Pharus latifolius (assembly GCA_019359835.1). Lineage (NCBI taxonomy): Eukaryota > Viridiplantae > Streptophyta > Magnoliopsida > Poales > Poaceae > Pharus > Pharus latifolius. The sequence goes on from CM033323.1 coordinate 58,643,704, forward strand.
CGGCGCCGAGCGTCCCGAAGCACATCCTCAGGCCAGAACTCGTATCCCGCCGGTGGAAGTATCCGGAGGGGAGGGATCATCCGGAGTCCCGGTCGCGGAGGGGACAATTCGGCACGATGATTATCAAAGTTGTCCAAGTGCCACTCCGGACGCCACCTCAACCGGATCGGCTCCCGGACACTATCCTCGCCACGATTCCCGGAGATAAGGCTTAGCAAAATTAAAGCCGCTTGGGCGTCCCCCGGGGAGCCCCTCCCAGACCTTCGCCCGGGAGCAACCTCCCGGGAGCCCTGGTAACAGTAAGTTCAATTCAAAGACTTAGAAAAAATTCTAACTTCATTGCATTAAAAATTTTTTATGTACAAGTGCCCGGGGCTTCTTCTAAGAAGCTACCGGAATCAAAAAATCCTAAAACAAAAAAGGGCCCTAGCTAAGACCCGGGGGGAGGCTCATACATGTTCATTGGCGTCCTCCCCCCGGGGGGCTTCCTCCGAGGCCAGGACAGGGGCGTCTCCTGCCGGAGGCGCCGGAGCCGGGAACCACGCCCGGATGATCCGGTCGTAGAACCCTCTGGCGAGCTGCTCGACCTCCCGGCGCGAAGGCTCGAAGGAGTCCGGGAAGCTTCGGGGGATGCGGCCCCCGATCGCCCGGGCGCCGACCCCCCGGAACTCGACGAGTCCCGCAGCGGCCGCGACAACGGGGATCGCCCGACCCCGCGCCCGAACATCGCCAGCCTCCGGGATGGCGGAGACCTGTGCGTTGAGGAAACGCACAGCCTCCGCGAGGGTCGCCGGCGGGACCTCCCTGCTCTCGGAGCCGAGGCTTACGCCAAGGCCCTTGAGGGCCGTCCAGACGGAGCGGCCCGCGTCCGCCACCGCCCGGACGCTTGAGCTCTCGAGCTCGCGGAGCGCCTGCTCCCTCGCCTTGGCCTCCTCCCGGAGGCGCGCGTTGATGGCCTCGGAAATATGAACCTGGGCCCGGACCTGGGTCAATTCCGCGAGGGCTTCATCACGTTCCCGGAGGGCCTCCTCGCGCTGCCCTACGGAGGCCGCAGCCCGGCCCTCCGCCTCCTTAAGCAGCCGGGCGACCCGCTGCTCAATGCCCCAGGTAACAGCCGCCACCTACAAAATACATAAGAGTTAGAAAAATTTCAAAGTGCAGGGGATGAGCGAAGGCGTTATCGACTCGGGTTACCTGGGCCCCGAGGGACTGAAGCCCCTCGAAACGCTCGTGGAGCGTCCCTCCCGCGACGAAGGCCTGCACCTTCCGGGTATGCAGGCCCTCCGAGTAGCGGGTGACCTCCCCCGCAGGGAGCAAAGGGGTCTCCCGCCCTGAGCCGCCGGCGAGGCTGGCGGGGGGTCCCCGGACCTCGAGGTCCGGTAACGCGGCCGGCGTCTTCGTCGATGAGGTAGTGCCCCCCGAAGACGTGTCGAGGAGCTCTCGGCGGGAGCCTCCGCCCAGGGGGGAACCATCAAGCCTTTCCCTGCCCCGGGCCGGAAGGTCCTCGGGGCCCCCTCCTCCGGAGGAACCTCGTAAACCGAGGGGCTCCCCCCCTCGTCCACCGGCCAGACCCGCGGGGGCGAGGCCCCCGCGAATCTCACCTCCAGCCTCTGCAGCTCCAAAGAGGCCGGAAGGGGCGGGAGGAGCTCCACCGTGAGCGGCGACGGGGCGTAGTTCGCCTAGTCGGACGCCGCCCCGCCCGCGGTCGCCTCCTTCCCCCGCGCCTCGACGGGGCCCTTCGGGGGAGGAGGCGTTGCCTCCTTCCGGGACGGGGCCCGGGCACGGTCGCCCCTGGGGGTCTCGTCCCGGGGCTTCGCCGGTGTCGCCGCCGGCGTCGTCGATGGGCCGGGGGTCTTTTGAACCCGGGCCTTCTTGGGCTCCGAGCCCCCGACCGCCTCCTTCCCCCGTTTGTGCGACCCGGGGGTGGGGAGAGGCTTCCTCTCCGGCAGCTTTAGCCCGAAGGCTGCCGCTACCAGGTTCTTGGGAGGGCCCTCACCCACGGCGCGCACGACACGCTCGTGCTCATCTGCGAAGTACCTCCCCAAGAGGTTCTCCGCCTTCTCCCGCGCCGCCGGGTACGGCCGGACTGCAAGAGGTAAAAAGTTAGTCAATTTCTTAAAAATTTGTAAGTACAATGCAGCGGGCTCCCGGGGCTTACGTCGTGTCACCGGCTTCGCCGGAGGCCGCTGCTCGGGGCCCATGCCGATCCCCCTCTTCCCGCCGGTGAAGGGGGAGAACCGGAGGAGAGCCATCTCCTCAGCCGCGTCCCGCATCGAGCGGGTCTTCTTGGAGACGATCACCTTGCCGAGGAGCTCGTACTCCTCGTCCGTCCACACCGGCGGCTTTGGTGCGGACGACCGGCTGTAGGTGGGGGCCTCCGGGGCGTACACCACCGCGTCGTCTCGGACCCAGAGGTAGAACCACCTCCAGACCCAATCCCCCCAGTGGTCCCGGGAGGCCGCCGCCGGGTAGTCGATTACCCGGGCCGGCAGCATCTGGACCATTACCGAACCAAAGGGGGACTTGGGGCCCCCCTTCACCAGGTGGGAGGTCCGCGCCGCCGGTTCGTAGAAGTACCGGAAGGCGCGAAGGTCGGGCTCCCGCCCGGTTGCTGTCTCGAAGAGCCAAATGAAGAGGCCCATCTGGACAAGCGCGTTCGGGGTGAGGTGGTTGAGAGCCACCCCATACTCCTTGAGAAACTCCCGGAGCATAGGATGCAGCGGGAGCCGGAGCCCCGCCTCGAGGAAGGCCTCGAAGGCCACGATCTCTCCGGGCCTGGGGCGGGGCGCTCCGTCCTTCTTCACGGGGACTCGGATGTCCCCGGCCGCAACGATGCCCCTTTCGGCCAAGGACTCGGCGTCCTCGGCCGTGAACTCGGACGCCCAGAGGAAATCCGAGGGGATTTCCTCCGGGGGCACCTCCGTGGTCTTCGCTCGAACCTTGGGTGCCATGAGGTTAGTTTTCTCTTTGGTGGCTAACTTTGCAGGAGGCTACCACTAGAAACTCCCGGACACCTGCTACCGGAAAAAGCTACCGGCGAAAGCTACCGGGAGAGCAAAAATCGTTGGGGCTGAGAATTTGGAATGAGCTTCCGGGCCCTTTAAGGCCCTATTTATAGGGGCGGGCCGTGGTCTAGATGCACGCCACGTGGCACCCGCGGATCAATCTGGACCGTAGAAGTTCAAACCGTGCGCGGGAAACGAAGGGATGGGCCCGTGAATCGAGGCGCCGGTTCGAACTGCGCGCGCATTCATGGCGAAACGGCGCGACTTTAAGTGTGGGGCACGGAACCCGAAGCGTCGCGGCTCCAGTAACCTGGCCCAGAGATCTTCCCGGTGACTTGAACCATACCCACCGGGGACTCGAGCATCGTCCCCGGCGGACATGGGGGGCTACTGTCGGAGGAAATCTCCACGGGACTAAGACCAGGTAAGTTGTGTCACGGTTGCCCGGGGACGTGGACTCCGGGGCCTCCCCGGGCGCCGCCTTTTGGCTCCCGGGACGGGGCCTCCGGTGCCCTCCCAGGCGCCGCCTTTTGCCCGGGGACTTGGCCTCCGGGGCCTCCCCGGGCGCCGCCTTTTGGCTCCCGGGACGTGGTCTCCGGTGCCCTCCCGGGCGCCGCCTTTTGCCCGGGGACTTGGCCTCCAGGGCCTCCCCGGGCGCCGCCTTTTGGCTCCCGGGACGGGGCCTCCGGTGCCCTCCGGGGCGCCGCCTTTGGCCCGGGGACTTGCCCTCCGGGGCCTCCCCGGGTGCCGCCTTTTGGCTCCCGGGACGTGGTCTCCGGTGCCCTCCCGGGCGCCGCCTTTTGCTCGGGGACTTGGCCTCCGGGGCCTCCCCGGGCGCCGCCTTTTGGCTCCCGGGACGGGGCCTCCGGTGCCCTCTCGGGCGCCGCCTTTTGCCCGGGGACTTGGCCTCCGGGGCCTCCCTGGGCGCCGCCTTTTGGCTCCCGGGACGGGGCCTCCGGTGCCCTCCCGGGCGCCGCCTTTTGCCCGGGGACTTGACCTCCGGGGCCTCCCCGGGCGCCGCCTTTTGGCTCCCAGGACGCGGCCTCCGGTGCCCTCCCGGGCGCCACCTTTTGCCCGGGGACGGGGCCTCCGGGGCCTCCCCAGGCACCGCCTTTTGGCTCCCGGGACGTGGCCTCTGGTGCCGTCCCGGGCGCTGCCTTTGGCCCGGGGACCTGGCCTCCGGCGCCGTCCCGGGCCTCATCGCCCTCCTAAAGGTAAAGTCTCGGACTGTTTGTCACGTGCAGGTCACGCGAGGAGCGCCTCGGAAACTAGCGGCCACCTGTCAAGCATCCAAGGCTTTTGACCGGGAGAAGGACGGTCCTACCCTTCAATCCGACGGTGGCTTCCGGGGTAGTTTAGGTTTTTTGCTGCTTTTTGGGGCTATAAATAGCCCTTGTACCCCTCTGTTGTAAAGGATCGGTTCATTTATTGGAATAGCTAAACTCACAGGCGTGCTCCGGAAGCCTCTCCCCCGGAGAGAGCCTCCCCAGCCGACTCCGGTCGGGAGCACGTCGACAGGACTAGGGCCCCCACCGGGACCCGAACCTGTATAAACCCGTGTGTTATTCTTTGTGCTTGTCCGGCGGGGGAGGACCGGTCATCCGGTCAACCCGCGCCGCGTAATCTTCGCTAGGATCACTCTCAAAACCTGCCGGGGTATTCGCAATACCACGACAATCATAAATAGTATAGATTTCAATCCTTTGATCTTTCAAATAAGGGTTTTGTTTTCAACAGCGGGGTTTTTGAAAACCTTATAATAGACTTTAAGAAAACATTGTGAATGGCGATCCTCCGTGATCCACCATTTGAATTAACCATATTATGAAAACATTCCAAATAGTTACTTGTGTTGAACCACATGGATAAATCCACCGCGAACATACTCCATGACCTGGGAGTACAGAGTATCCGATACTTTTCTTACGCTTTGCAAAGGTGTACCTCTTTTTAAATCCACTTCTTCACTCGACTTTCAAGTCGGGCCAACTCCATGCGACTTATACGCATGTGACAAGGCCGAGATCACACAACGCTTTTGCAGTCTAGTATTAACAGTATCCCCGCCCGGTAAATAGACAATTCAGTCTCAAGTACCGTTGTGGGTCCTCCCCACTGCCTTACTTCCTAGCCTTTGGCCTATGCTCCCGCAGGACACATAGCCTTGGTCTATCCACGCGAGACATCTGACCGTCATGATTACAACCGCGCACGGCTTCATCAAAGGCATAGGGCGTCTTCCTTCTTTCCACCTTTTCCTCTCATACTTTTTCTGAACTCACATCACTCACGGATGAACTGCGCCCAACCAGTTTCTCCACGCGAGAAACCAGACCGACAAACCATGCAGGGAACTGCTAATACCAAAAAGCTACTAAGTCGTGCCTGTCCCATACCAGGCAAGTGGTTGGTACGTTTTTCATGCCCCATAGAGGCACAACACAAGGTTCTAGTCCTTATGAATTAATAGTGAGGAGCCATCCACATTCCCTGGTGCGCACCGCACCCTCTCCATACAAACCAATCCTCACTATCAATACTAATTTGACATTTCATTTCACAAAAGGGGTTTCAAATCCATTTCTCACATATTAGCCATTTCACATCCAACATGTATACTTAAATAAGATTAAAGCCTAAGCATGGTATCCTAGGGTGACAAGGTTGCATGATGATTCGATATCAAAAAGGGGTTTCCACATGAAAGTTGGGTCATATCTATTCACATGTTTCTAAACATAGTTCTATCAAATATTCAGCATGCATATATCTTTAAAACAGTGAATCTACTTTATTTCAAAATACTGGGTGAGACATGATCAAGGGTGACGACTTGCCTTGCCAAGTTGGGTCTAAGAAATCTGCTGGATCTTCAAACGTTCCTTCCAAATCTTCCGCTCCTTGCTCTGCATTCGCACGAGAGCACACACAACACATACAATACATAAGCATCCAAAAAATAGGCTTTATACAAAACATAAGTAAAATATACACATGAATGCAAATGAGGGAGATTGGGCAGAAACAGAACAGCGGAGAAAAGGATTCTAGGGTTAGGTTCACTAGACAAGACTCGATTGCGACCAAAGCCAAGGGTTGGCATTCGGTTCGCAAACAAACAATGTCTAAGACGGACACCAGGATGATTTAGGGCTTCTAGATGATCAAAACTGGTGCAAGAGGTGGCATCGTGTGCCAAATGCTGTGAGGGACCTAAATGACAAAGTGAACTTTTCAGAAAAGCCCTTGAATCAACAGAAGTTCACGGCAAAGCTCAGGACACAGGAAATCAAATGCCATTGTACAGCAGCGAACTAGGGCACATGCGTCTGGACGAATCACGCATGCATTGCTTCGCCAAACATGTCAGGGAGGTAGGCGGGATCAAGAGAAGGTTGCTGGTGGAAGGAATTTGGCTGGGGTGGCTTATCGGCGACGAACGGCGAGGTTTAAATCTTCAGCCGCCTGAGACAAGAACGGGCCACGGTGACAGAGAACTGGGGTTAGCTAAACTCGAAATTGACCGAGGGGAAACACTCCTGGGGTGGTGTGGTGTGAGACCCCCATTTGAGGATCACCTTGGTAACCGCCCAGGTAGGTTACACACAGCATGATGCCACATGAGCTCAAACCACACAAGTATAGTAATATGATTAAACAAGTATCAGGCCAACATGGCCAATATTACATAGCCAAAGCACCGAAAATGGCGCTAAGTAGAGTTGCTAAGAAAATAACCAGTTTATCAGAACCAGAATCGGTATCCAAGTACCGAACACACAACATAAAGCATAAGGCGACGACAAACAGCTTGACTTCAATCAGCAGTGGGGTTGGAGGGACTTCTCCCACATCTGACTTGACTTGGTGCATGATCCTTCTAGAAAGTGGGCTCGTCCGGGGTGCTTCCATCTTCAGCTGAGTACTCATAAATGAAGGAATCGGGATCCTCGAATCCCTCTTCTACAGTGGAATATAAATGCAAGGGTGAGCACTTGGTGCTCAGCAACACTCATTCCGGGGATTAATGCAATTGTACTTACATGAGGGTGAAACATATGATTCCGGGGTTTTAGTTTCATATGGATAGAGATATATAGATTTCCAAGTCATTTGTTCAGTAAAACAGTACTTTTGTCATGAAAATGATACTTTAAACATTAAACAGGTTTTCAATAAAACATTAGATGTAGTGGTCTCCCGTGAGTCACTACTTTGTTAACCGCATTATGAAAACATTCCAAAACATTACTTGTGCTATAACCCATGGATAACATCCACTACGAAAAGACTCCTGAACCTGAGAGTACAGAGTATCTGATACTTCTTTTACACTTTGCAAAGGTGTACCTCTTTTTAAATCCACTGGTTCACTCGGCTTTCAAGTCGGATCAGCTCCATGTGACTTATACACATGTGACAAGGCCGAGATCACACAACGCTTTTACAGTTCAGTATTAACAGTATCCCCGCCCAGTAAATAGACAATTAAGTCTCAAGTACTGTTGTGGGTCCTCCCCACTGCCTTACTTCCTAGCCTCTGGCTCATGTTCCCGCAAGACACATAGCCTTGGTCTGTGTCCACGCAAGACATATGACCATTCAAGATTACAACCGCGCACGGCTTAATCTGAGGCGTAGGGCACCTTCCTTCTTTCCACCTTTATCTCTCATCATTTTTCTGAACTCACATCACTCATGGCCGAACTGCGGCCACCAGTTTCCACGCGAGAAACCAGACCGACAAACCATGCAGGGAACTGCTAATACCAAAAAGCTACTAAGTTGTGCCTGTCCCATACCAGGCAAGTGGTTGGTACGTTTACAATTCGCATAGAGACACAGCACAAGGTTCTCGTCCTTATGAATCAATAGTGAGGAGCATTCACATACCCTGGTGCGCACCGCACCCTCTCCATACAATCCAATCCTCACTACTGATCCCTTTTATCAGTTTTCTTGATAAAACGGTTTTCATTATAACTTCTCATGTATTTGACCATTTCAGGTTTAATGTGGATATTCAGTATATGAGTCCTAGGGTGACAAAAGCATATATAAGAAGGTTCAATAACAAAAAGGGGTTTCATGATTCATTAGGCAATATCTACTCATGTCATTCAAACATAACTTGTATCTCAACTAAGCATGCATAGTAAGAAACAGTGAATATACTTCATATGAAAATATTGGGTGAGACATGATCAAAGGAATGAGGCTTGCCTTGCAATGCTGGGTCTAGGTACTCAGACGGATCTTCAAAGACTTCCTCTGCTCCTTCAGCTTCTGACTCTGCGGCAATCAACCAACACACAAACACATACCATAAGCATACAGAAAATAGTTTCCATAGAAATTATTAAGTAAATAAGTCATGCATGCAGGGGAAAAGGTTAGGGCAAGGTCACAAGGGCTCTGGTCAAAGAAACGGCTAAAAAGGATTGAACGTCGAAAGGTCGACATTCGGTTCATGGCTTTGGCATAACTTTAAACTGATCTTAGGATGGTTTTCTGGAGAAGTGATAGAAGGGAAAGATGTAGAACACAACTCCAGGAATCTAGGGGACAAAGTGACATTTCCATTGCTCAACCAGAGGGGTCAAACAAGGCTAATGCCAGTGGCTGACATGCACTGACATAGTGCTGGACATGGCCAGAAACTAGGGCATGGCTTAACTTTTGATCCAGGGCTCCAATTGATGCAACACTTTGTCTGGGAGGTAGGCATTACTAACAGGAACAAAATACTCAACAGGAATAAGGGCTGAAAGTGGCCGGAGGGCGGCCAAATCCGGCGATGAACTGCAGTGGCGACACGGCACAGACATTGATCTGGATAAACGTTTGGCAAAGGCATAACTCACAATCTAGGCAGATCCAGGTGTCGAGCTAGTGGAAGAAAATGCTCAGGGAGGTGAGGCTAAGCTAAGGGACAAAGTGGTGTCGGCTGAATCGGCTGGGAAAGAATTCCGGCGACCGGCGCTGGAGAAGACGACACTGGGGATTGGGGATTTTTGATATAGGGCGAATGAGCTCAATTCTAAGCTTGAGGATGATCTCTAGGGCACAACAAGGCTACTGGAGGGGTCAATTTTGCTGGGAGATGGCCGGAGAAGCTCGGCGGCGAGGTCCAGCAAACTAATGGACTTCCAAATCGGGATTTCTTCGATTTGGGCTCAATTGAAGATTTTGATTCTACAGGCTTGCTCTACTAAGCTTACTGATCAACTTCTTCTACAGAGTCGAGAGCTAATTTGGAGGGAATCGAACGGCATTGGGGGAACAGGGGAAATCGGGAATCCGGTGATCACCGGCGATGGGGATCGATCTGGTGCAATTAGCTGCTATTACACAGAGAGGGAGAAGGGAGGAACTCACTGGTGAACTTGGATCGAAGAGAGGGGCTGTGGAATGGGCTAGCACCGTGAGCTCACTCACTGGCTCGCCGGAGAAGAAGGTGAAAACGGCGAGAGCTCTGGAAAAATGGCTAAGTCCTGAGATGAGGCTTAAGCACATCACTGGAGGGTTTAAATAGGTCCAAGGGCGGAGCTTGCGAGGGGGAAACGGCGCGAAACTTGTGCCGGGGACGAGACCGGCCGGGTGTAGCTGCGACAGCGGTGACCGGCGATGTGATGCGCTTCAGGCGGTGTTGCAGCCTTGCTGACCTTGTCGGGTGCATTGGAACTTCACCTGGAACGGCGCAGATGCGGAGGCAACAGCAAAGCTCCGGCAGTGACACGTACACGCATGCAATGCCACGGCAACGGGCATGCGCGCGCGAAAACGCTACTGGAGCGCGGCCGTTTAACCGCTGGACATGGCGAAGCAACGGCGCTGGCACGTGCGCATGGGGTGGCACAGCAACTCACGGGCACAAGCGACAAGAAGCGGTGGCCGGCGGCGAGCAAACGCGGCGAAAACCACGGCGCGGCTCCGGCGACACGCGCTGGTTGTAGGCCACGACCAGGTGCTGGTCGAATGGACCTGAAAAGGATACTTGGGCTGTTCTGCAATTTTGAAACTTGCTCCAGGGACTGTTCTGTGAGAAAAATTTGAATAGAACTTGGGCCTGATTGCAAATTTGGAGATCTGAGGGTCTGATCTGAAATCTGATTTCGCAGATAAGTTGCAAAAGATTATTAGAACTTATCCGGCCAAAGTTTGGTATGATCGGGTAAGATCTGAAGGGTTTCGACAAAATTGGAGAAAAGCAGTTTAGGGTAAAATTAGGGTAATTAGGGTTCTGAGACGGCAAGGGTCGAAACTCAGCTTTAGGATGGGATTTTGGAGGTGATCCCGAAGGGAAAAATGTTCTGAACAACACTTAGAAGGGAATGGCTAAAGCAGATTAGGGTTTGGGGTCAAGATGTGGATTTTGGCTATTTTAGGGTTTGGCAAAACAGGGTGTTACATGTGGATTGTTCTGGAGAGAGGAATTGGGCAGTGGTTAAGCGTGCGAGCTCGTCGACGTTGTCAGCGGAGTTGGAGAAGACGGTGAACGACGAACTGGCTCCACACAGCAATGCAGGCTATAAGCTTTGGGATACACCATCTAGGGGTTACAGGGAAGGTGTAGGTGGCTTCAGTTTGGGGAGAGCAGCAGCGAGGCACGCCGGCGACGTGACACGTCCACGGTGGCGCGCGAAATTTGGGAAAACACACAGCACTGCATCAATTTGAAAATTGGCTGAATAGGCTTGCTAAGAAAGGGCTAAGGATCATTTGATTCTACTGGAGTGAGTGGTGGGAAGCACTGGAGCGAGTTTGATTTCTGGAACAGGGAGTTTCTGGTTTTCCGGCGATCACCGGCGATGAAGAGCACTAGGATGCAATTGCTTGCTTGGACACGGGAAGATGGGTGTGGGGATCTTACTGGTGAGCTTGGATTGGAGAGAGGGGCTGTGGTTTGCTCTGGCAACGATGGCCTCAAAATCGGCTCATCGGGGAAGAAAGGGAAACAGTGGGCAAGCTGGAAAATGGCTAAGTCCTGGAGTTGTGCTTCTTCACAGCGCTGAAGGGGGTTTAAATAGGCGCTGAGGCGGAGCTTGCGAGGGGAAACGGCACGAGAACTTGTGCCGGGGACGAGACCGGCCGGGTGCAGCTGCGACAGCGGTGACCGGCGATGTGAAGGAGCGATGGCGATGTAGCAGCGCTGCAAGCTTTGTCGGTTGCATTGGAACTTCACCAGTGATGGCGCAGATGCGGAGGCAACAGCGCAGCTCCGGCAACGACACGTAACAGCATGCAATGCCACGGGAACGGTTGCCCGCGCGAAGAGATTGCTCTGGAGCGCGGGCGTTTAACCGCTGGTTTCAACAAGGCAATGGTTGCCGGCACGTGCGCGCGGGGTGGCACAATTGTTCACAAGCGCTGGCGACAAGAGGCGGTGGCTGGCGGCGAGCAACTGCGGCGAGAAAACACGGCGCGGCTCTGGCAAAATGCACTGGTCGAGGGCACGACCAGGCGCTGGTCGAAAACAGCAGAAAAAGAATAGGAGGGCTGATTTGCAATTACTGATTCTTGATTCCAGGGACCAATCTGTAAATCTGGCATTTGGCTAAGGTAGAAAGAGTTTTGACTTTGCTAAATTAATCCACAAAGTCTAAGATATTGATCAGCAGCTGGGGATGACAAAATTTTGGAGATTTAGACAAGTTTTGAGATGAAATGAAAACAGGGTAATTAGGGTAATCTGGATTTTAGAAATTTGACAAGGCTGAAACTAGGGTTTCGGGAGAGATTTCGAAATTCTTCCAGAAGGGAAAAATGTCCAGAATAGTGAAGGGAAGATGTTCACTGAATCAAATCGGGATTTGGAAATGATCTGTGGCTTTTAGCCTTTTTGGGGTTCCTCAGATATCTGAAAAGGACTAATTTGTGAATCTTTTGGACTGATCTGCGAAAATGACTTGAATGAAGGAGTTTGGCTGCCAACTTTTTAGAGTAACACTCTGGCATTACCAAGATCTCATCCTGATATGCAGATAGTCAAGGCAGGCTAGGGTTGGGAAAAACAGGGGTGTTACACCAACTCCCACGCCACTCGAGAATGCCACGCGCTTCTTCAACACTTCGTGGAATATCTCAAGCAGCATGGGCCGAGGGGAGGAGGCCCTGCCTCCTTACCCCCTACGTTGTCAGCTCTGGCAGCACTCCCCGCTCCCTCATGGGGACACCAAAGGCAAGGCCATAAAAGGGGCTCGAGTGAAGAGCTCCCTTTCCAAACCTCCCAGAGACTTGTAAATGTCATCTTGGGAGGATCCACCTCCGGGCGAGACTCCAAACACGAGTGCAAGGAGTATGCACGGGAAGTAAAGACAATATGGGTCCTGTCGTGGTATTGCGAATACCCCGGCAGGTTTTGAGAGTGATCCTAGCGAAGATTACGCGGCGCGGGTTGACCGGATGACCGGTCCTCCCCCGCCGGACAAGCACAAAGAATGACACACGGGTTTATACAGGTTCGGGTCCCGGTGGGGGCCCTAGTCCTGTCGACGATCTCCCGACCGAAGTCGGCTGGGGAGGCTCTCTCCGGGGGAGAGGCTTCCGGAGCACGCCTGTGAGTTTAGCTATTCCAATAAAAGAACCGATCCCTTACAACAGAGGGGTACAAGGGCTATTTATAGCCCCAAAAAGCAGCAAAAAACCTAAACTACCCCGGAAGCCACCGTCGGATTGAAGGGCAGGACCGTCCTTCTCCCGGTTAAACGCCTTGGATGCTTGACAGGTGGTCACTAGTTCCCGAGACGCCTCTCGCGTGACCTGCACGTGACAAACAGTTCGAGACTTTACCTTCAGGAGGGCGATGAGGCCCGAGACGGCGCCGGAGGCCACGTTCCCGGGTCAAAGGCGGCGCCCGAGGAGGCCCCGGAGGCCACGTCCCCGGGCAAACGGCGGCGCCCGGGAGGGCACCGGAGGCCACGTCCCGGGAGCCAAAAGGCGGCGCCCGGGGAGGCCCCGGAGACCACGTCCCCGGGTCAAAGGCGGCGCCCGGGGAGGCCCCGGAGGCCACGTCCCCGGGCAAATGGCGGCGCTCAGGAGGGCACCGGAGGCCACGTCCCGGGAGCCAAAAGGCGGCGCCCGGGAGGGCACCGGAGGCCATGTCCCGGGAGCCAAAAGGCGGCGCCCAGGAGGGCACCGGAGGCCACATCCCCGGGCCAAAGGCAGCGCCCGGGACGGCCCGGAGGCCACGTCCCCGGGCCAAAGGCGGCGCCCGGGACGGCCCGGAGGCCACGTCCCGGGAGCCAAAAGGCGGCGCCCTGGGAGGCCCCGGAGGCTACGTCCCCGGGCAAATGGCGGCGCCCGGGAGGGCACCGGAGGCCACGTCCCGGGGGCCGAAAGGCGGCGTCCGGGGAGGGGCCGGAGGCTAGGTCCCCTGGTAATCGTGACACATCTTACCTGGACTTAGTCCCGCGGAGATTTCCCCCGACAGCAGCCCCCCATGCCCGCCGGGGACGATGCTCGAGTTCCCGGTGGGTATGGTTCAGGTCACCGGGAAGATATCCGGGCCAAGCTACCGGAGCCGCGACGCTTCGGTTTCCATGCCCCACAGTTAAAGCCACGCCGTTTCGCCATAAATGCGCGCGCGGTTCGAACCGACGCCTCGATTCACGCGCCCGTCCCTTCGTTTCCCGCGCACGGTTTGAACTTCTACGGTCCAGATTGATCCGCGGGTGCCACGTGGCGTGCATCTAGACCACGGCCCGCCCCTATAAATAGGACCTTGGGGGGCCCGGAAGCTCATTCCAAATTCTCAGCCCCAACGATTTTTGCTCTCCCGGTAGCCCTCTCCCGGTAGCTTTCCCTGGGAGCTTTTTCCGGTAGCAGGCGTCCGGGAGTTTTTAGTAGTAGCCTCCTGCAAAGTTAGCCACCAAAAAGAAAACTAACCTCATGGCACCCAAGGGTCGAGCGAACACCACGGAGGTGCCCCCGGAGGAAATCCCCTCGGATTTCCTCTGGGCGTCCGAGTTCACGGCCGAGGACGCCCAGTCCTTGGCCGAAAGGGGCATCGTTGCGGTCGGGGACATCCGAGTCCCCGTGAAGAAGGACGGAGCCCCCCGCCCCAGGCCCGGGGAGATCGTGGCCTTCGAGGCCTTCCTCGAGGCGGGGCTCTGGCTCCCGGTGCATCCCATGCTCCGGGAGTTTCTCAAGGAGTATGGGGTGGCTCTCAACCACCTCACCCCGAACGCGCTTGTCCGGATGGGCCTCTTCATTTGGCTCTTCGAGACAGCGACCGGGCGGGAGCCCGACCTTCGCGCCTTCCGGTACTTCTACGAACCGGCGGCGCGGACCTCCCACCTGGTGAAGGGGGGCCTCAAGTCCCCCTTCGGTTCGGTAATGGTCCAGATGCTACCGGCCCGGGTAATCGACTACCCGGCGGCGGCCTCCCGGGACCACTGGGGGGATTGGGTCCGGAGGTGGTTCTACCTCCGGGTCCGAGACGACGCGGTGGTGTACGCCCCGGAGGCCCCCACCTACAGCCGGTCGTCCGCACCAAAGCCGCCGGTGTGGACGGACGAGGAGTACGAGCTCCTCGGCAAGGTGATCCTCTCCAAAAAGACCCGCTCGATGCGGGACGCGGCTGAGGAGATGGCTCTCCTCCGGATCTCCCCCTTCTCCAGTGGGAAGAGGGGGATCGGCATGGGCCCCGAGCAGCGGCCCCCGGTGAAGCCGGTGACGTGACGTAAGCCCTGGGAACCCGCTGCATTGTTCTTACAAATTTTTAAGAAATTGACTAACTCTTTACCTCTTGCAGTCCAGCTGTACCCAGCGGCGTGGGAGAAGGCGGAGAACCTCTTGGGGAGGTACTTCGCCGATGAGCACGAGCGCGTTGTGCGCGCCGTGGGCGAGGGCCCCCCAAAGAACTTGGTAGCGGCGGCCTTCGGGCTAAAGCTGCCGGAGAGGAAGCCTCTCCCCACCCCCGGTTCACACAAACAGGGGAAGGAGGCGGCCGGGGGCACGGAGCCCAAGAAGGCCCGGGTTCAAAAGACCCCCGGCCCATCGACGACGCCGGCAGCGACACCGGCGAAGCCCTGGGACAAGACCCCTGGGAGCGAACGTGCCCGGGCCCATTCCCAGAAGGGCCCCGTCGAGGCGCGGGGGAAGGAGGTGACCGCGGGCGGGGCGGCGTCCGACTCGGCGAACTACGCCCCGTCGCCGCTCACGGTGGAGCTCCTCCCGCCCCTTCCGGCCTCTTGAGAGCCGGAGAGGCTGGAGGTGAGATTCGCGGGGGCCTCGCCCCCGCGGGTCTGGCCGGTGGACGAGGGGGGGAGTCCCTCGGTCTACGAGGTTCCTCCAGAGGAGGGGGCCCCGAGGACCTTCCGGCCCGGGGCAGGGAAAGGCTTGATGGTTCCCCCCCGGGCGGAGGCTCCCGCCGAGAGCTCCTCGGCCACGTCTTCGGGGGGCACAACCTCATCGACGAAGACGCCGGCCGCGTTACCGGACCTTGAGGTCCGGGGACCCCCCGCCGGCCGCACCGGCGGCTCTGGGCGGGAGACCCCTTTGCTCCCCGCGGGGGAGGTCGCCCGCTACTCGGTGGGCCTGCACACCCGGAAGGTGCAGGCCTTCGTCACGGGAGGGACGCTCCATGAGCGTTTCGAGGGGCTTCAGTCCCTCGGGGCCCAGGTAACCCGTCGATAACGCCTTCGCTCATCCCCTGCACTTTGAAATTTTTCTAACTTATGTATTTTGTAGGTGGTAGCTGTTACCTGGGGCCTTGAGCAGCGGGTCGCCCGGCTGCTTAAGGAGATGGAGGGCCGGGCCTCAGCCTCCGTAGGGCAGCGCGAGGAGGCCCTCCGGGAACGAGACGAGGCGCTCGCGGAATTGACTCGGGTCCGGGCCCAGGTTCACATTTCTGACGCCATCAACTCCCGCCTCCGGGAGGAGGCCAAGGCGAGGGAGGAGGCGCTTCGTGAGCTCGAGAGCTCAAGCGTCGGGGCGGTGGCGGACGCGGGCCGCTCCGTCCGGACGGCCCTCGAGGGCCTTGGCGTAAGCCTCAGCTCCGGGAGCAGAGAGGTGCCGCCGGCGACCCTCGCGGAGGCTGTGCGTTTCCTTAACGCACAGGTCTCCGCCATCCCGGAGGCTGCCGATGTTCGGGCGCGGGGTCGGGCGATCCCCGTCGTCGCGGCCGCCGCGGGGCTCGTCGAGTTCTGGGGTGTCGGTGCCCGGGCGATCAGGGGCCGCATCCCCCGAAGCTTGCCGGACTCCTTCGAGCCTTCGCGCCGGGAGGTCGAGCAGCTCGCCGGAGGGTTCTACGACCGGATCATCCGGGCGTGGTTCCCTGCTCCGGCGCCTCCGGCAGGAGACGCCCCAGCCCCGGCCTCGGAGGAAGCCCCCCGGGGGGAGGACGCCAATGAACATGTATGAGCCTCCCCCCGGGTCTTAGCTAGGGCCCTTTTTTGTTTTAGGATTTTTTTATTCCGGTAGCTTCTTAGAAGAAGCCCCGGGCACTTGTACATAAAAATTTTTAATGCAATGAAGTTAGAATTTTCTCTAAGTCTTTGAATTGAACTTACTGTTACCAGGGTTCCCGGGAGGTTGCTCCCGGGCGAAGGTCCGGGAGGGGCTCCCCGGGGGACGCCCAAGCGGCTTTGATTTTGCTAAGCTTTCTCTCCGGGAATCGCGGCGAGGATAGTGTCCGGGAGCCGACCCGGTTGAGGTGGCGTCCGGAGTGGCACTTGGACAACTTCGATAATCATCGTGCCGAATTGTCCCCTCCGCGACCAGGGCTCCGGATGATCCCTCCCGTCCGGATACTTCCACCAGCGGGATACGAGTTTTGGCCTGAAGATGTGCTTCGGGACGCTCGGCGCCGCGTACGGGCGTTGTACCGGGACTTGACCCGGGAGCTAGCGGAGAGCCTCCGGGAGTATTAGGCGTAGGAGCCTTAGGGCTTAGAGAATCCCCCGGGTTAGAACCCGGGTTGTATCGTTTCTGAAACCCACCGGAGGGGGAAGATGTCCTCTGGGTTTGCTGATCAATAAAGCGCTGTGTTGTTGTTTCTTTTTATTGCGCCTCTTTATTTTTTCTTCTTGGATGGTCTGGACGACTCATCTTAACAAGGATGAGCTAAGTTTCCTCGTGGGTGGTGCGGTCGACACCCGGGGGTTCCTTATCCCCCCCCCCCCCCCCCCCCCCCCCCCGCCCACAGCGGGCCAGAGAATAGCTCCGCGCGCTGTGGGGGTAACAAGGCCCCCGGGAAGGAAGTCACCTGTAGCATAGGAAATTTTCTAAGTTAGAAAATTTTGAATTGAGGTTTTCAAGGAGAAGACCTTCCGGGAGATAATCGTCCGGTCGCCGTGAGAACGGGGAGCCGGGAATAGGGTCTTCGGGGAAGAAAATGCCCGAGAAATCTGACTTCTCCGAGAGACAATCGTCCGGTCACCGTGAAAACGGGGAGCCGGGAAGAGGGTCTCTGGGAGGCATTCATCCGGTCGCCGTGAAAACGGGGAGCCGGGAATAACGTCGACTCCCGGAGGAGCAAGATAGATCCAATCAAGCCGCAAGGGGCTGATCTTCCGGTCACCGTGAAAACGGGGAGCCGGGAATAACGTCGACTCCCGGAGGAGCAAGATAGATCCAATCAAGCCGCAAGGGGCCGATCTTCCGGTCGCCGTGAAAACGGGGAGCCGGGAATAACGTCGACTCCCGGAGGAGGAAATGCCCGAAGACGGGACTTGAGTGTTTGGGCAGGGGACTAGTCTCCCAAAGTGACTCGTTACCACGGCCACTGTGACCGGGTTGCCGCTTACACCCTCAGTCCACGACGGCTGATCGTAAGCCGCCCTACGGGAGTGCAGGCTCCGTTGTAGGGACTTGTTGGGGCTGGCCCACTTCCTCGCGGGGAGGGCATCCTCACAAGGAGGGCATCCTCGCGGGGAGGGCATCCTCACGGAGAGGGCATCCTCGCGGGGAGGGCATCGCCGCTAGGGGCGGTAATGAGAAAGACCTGCAATGAGACAGTTTGCAAAGCAAGACCTATGTATTGCTAATGAAATGAAGTACAGGGCCTCCCCCTGCGAAGCCGCGAAAGGGGAGGAAAATACAGTGTCCCTCCTCCCCCTCCGGCGTGAACGCTCCGGGGGAGGGGACAGGCCCGTAAGGCTAAACATAGAACTTGCAAAGTAAACGCAAGTTCCACGTGTGCTTCAGCTCCTGCTTTTGGAGGTTGGAGAGCTTGTAGGCCCCCGAGCCCAAGGCCGCGGAGATCCTGTAGGGGCCCTCCCACTTGGGGGAGAGCTTACCCTGGGCCTGGGGGTCCGTCACGCGCTTGAGGACAAGATCCCCAAGGTGGAAAGCTCTCTCGCGCACGCGCTGATTGTACGCGCGCGCTACATCTTGCTCGTAGATGGCGTGGCGGAGGAGCGCTCGGTCACGTTCCTCCACCACGAGGTCGATCTCCAGGCGCTGATTGGCCTCGTTGGCCTGATATGCTGAGGGGGTGGCTCCCTCCAGGAGCTCCACCCGCAGTGACCGGAAGCCAATCTCTGGGGGGAGGACTGCCTCCGCCCCGTAGACCAGGGAGAAGGGAGTACGCCCCGTCGCCCGGGACGGGGTCGTGCGCATGGAGCAGAGGATGCTAGGGAGCTCCTCTGCCCATGCACCCCGCTTAGAAGCGATTTGCTCGAGTCTCCGGCGCAATCCTTGTAGGATCACGCCGTTGACCCTCTCGACAGCCCCATTGCTCCGGGGATGGGCTACCGAGGCGAAGTGGATGACGAGCCCCAGGCCTTCACAGAATTCCCAAAAATAAGCCGAGTCGAATTGGGTCCCGTTGTCCACGGTGATTTCCCGGGGGACACCAAAACAACATACGACGTTTTTCCAGAAAAACCGCTGAACGGCCCGGGACGTGATGCTGGCCAAAGGCTCCGCCTCAACCAACTTTGTAAAATAGTCGACTGCGACTACCGCATACTTGTATCCTCCGGGCGCTGGGGGGAAGGGCCCTAAGAGGTCCATCCCCCAGCGCACAAAGGGCCAAGTGATGGGGATCGTCTGCAGCGCTATAGGGGGGAGGTTCGAGCCCTTGGCCATCTTCTGGCATGCCTCGCACCGTGGGCCAGTAGAAGCCCTGCCGGAGGGCCTTGGCTGCGATGGCACGCGGGGCTAGGTGAGAACCGCAGCTCCCCGCGTGGATGTCTTCGAGAAGTTGAAGTCCCTCCGGCCAG
The DNA here is from genome assembly GCA_019359835.1 of Pharus latifolius. Classification (NCBI taxonomy): domain Eukaryota; kingdom Viridiplantae; phylum Streptophyta; class Magnoliopsida; order Poales; family Poaceae; genus Pharus; species Pharus latifolius. Next base: position 58,662,878 of record CM033323.1, read on the forward strand.
GGGAGGCAGCGCAGGAGGGCGGAAGCCCCCCGATTGTAGAGCCTCCCCTCCAGGAGGAGATATGCCCGGGCTTTAGCCCGGAGACGTTTAGCCTCGGTCTCACTAGGAGGGTCCCCCTCCCCCCTGATGAAGGAGATGAGGGGGCCCATCCAGGACGGAGTCTGGGTGATCTCGGCGACCTCCGGGACATGAGGCTCGTCGCCCGTGTCCGGGGAGGCCACTGAGGGCTTCGTGATGATCTCCAGGAAAGCCCCCTTGGGGAGCGATTCCCGGGCGCTGGCCGCCTGGGCCAAGGCGTCGGCCCGGTCATTGTCCCTACGTGGGATATGCCGGGCCTCGAGGCCGTCGAAATGCCTCTCCATCTTTCGCACTTCCTGCAAATAAAGACTTAAATTTGCGTCATGGCACAGGTAAGACTTGTTCATTTGGCAAACTACGAGCTGAGAATCTCCGTTGACTAGGAGGCGCCGGATCCCCAGGGAGCGCGCAAGGCGCATCCCGAGGAGCAAAGCCTCGTATTCGGCGACGTTGTTGGTTGCGGGGAACTCGAGCCGCGCGGCGTACTCGAGTTCCTTCCCCTCGGGGCTCTGGAGGACTACTCCCGCGCCGGCCCCGGTGAGACACAACGACCCATCGAGCATAAGGGTCCAATGATCATTGCGCCGGGGCGGCACAGGGAGATCTTCGTCCCCGGACCCAGAGGCGGGAGTCCACTCTACGACGAAGTCAGCGAGGACCTGCGACTTGATGGCGAAGCGGCCGGTAAGGGACAGGGAGAAGGGGGCGAGCTCAGCCCCCCACTTCCTGATCCGGCCGGTGGCTTCTTTGTTCCGCAGTACCTCCCCAAGGGGGAGGGACGACGGGACGGTGATGGGGTGCCCCAGGAAGTAATGCTGAAGCTTCCGGGATGCCATGAGGAGGGCGTAGCAGATTTTCTCCATTTCCGTGTACCGAGTTTTGGCCCCTTGGAGGGCCTCACTCACGTAGTACACCGGACGCTGCTGCCCCCCTTTCTCCTTCACCAGGACCGCGCTGACGGCGACGGGGGTCGCGGCGAGGTAGAGGAGCAAGGGCTCTTTCGGGGACGGACTCACGAGCATTGGAGGGCTCGTGAGGTACTTCTTGAGGTCGTCGAACGCCTCCTGGGCCTCGGGGGTCCAGCGGAACCCCTCGAGCCCTCGGAGGATCTTGGAGAACTGGAGGCCCCGCTCCCCTGACCGGGAGACAAAGCGGCAGAGTGCGGCTAGGCGGCCGGAGAGCCGTTGGACATCCTTGACGGAGCGCGGCGGGGGCATGTCTAGGAATGCCCGGATCTTCTCGGGGTTTGCCTCAATGCCCCGCTGGGACACGAGGAAACCTAGGAGCTTCCCCCCGCGCAACCCGAAGGCGCACTTCTCCAGGTTCAGCTTGAGCCCAAATGCGCGGAGGTTTCGGAAGGTCTCAGCCAGGTCGTCGATGTGGGAGGCTGTGCGGGGACTCTTGACAACCGCGTCGTCTACGTAGACTTCAACGTTGTGGCCGACTTGCTCTTTGAAAACCAGTGTCATCAGGCGCTGGAAGGTCGCCCCCGCGTTCTTGAGCCCGAAGGGCATATGGACGTAGCAGAAGGTTCCGAGGGGAGTAATAAAACTCATCTTTTCCTCGTCCCCTTCCGCCATCCGGACTTGATGATAGCCCGAGTAGGCGTCTAGGAAGCTCATGAGCTCGCACCCCGCAGTGGAGTCGACGAGCTGATCAATCCGCGGGAGCGGGAAGTTGTCTTTGGGGTAGGCGCGGTTAAGGTCGGTGAATTCCACGCACATCCGCCACCTGCCGGTTGATTTCTTGACGAGGACGGGGTTCGCGAGCCACTCGGGGTGCAGGACCTCCCGAATGAACCCCGCCTCTCGGAGCCGGGTGATCTCCGCCTTGATTGCCTCTTGGCGCTCGAGGGAGAGTTTCCGCAGCTTTTGTTTGACCGGGGGGTGACCGGGGGCTACTGCAAGCTTGTGCTCAATGACCCCCCGGGCGACGCCCCGCATGTCTGACGGCTTCCACGCAAAAACATCGGAGTTTTCGCGCAGAAAGCCGCAAGTTGCGCTGCGTGCTCCTCAGGGAGCTCCGCCCCGATCCGGACAATTTTGTCTTCGTTGCCCGGGGACAGCGGGACCTTCCAGAGGCCTCCTTCCGGACGTGGCTTGAGGAGGGGCCTTCCGGGCGGTGGCGCAGCAGCATCTAGTTCCGGGGGAGGAGCCTCCCCCCCGAGCGTCTTTATGAGGTTGACGCTTCCGATCGTAGCCGCAGCGCGCTCATATAGAGCACGGGCCACGTCTTGGTTTCCCCGGACGTTGATCACGCCTTGCGGCCCGGGGATTTTCATGCAGAGATAGTTTTGATGAGTGGCAGCCCCCAGCCGGTTGATGGTCGTCCTCCCCATAATCGCGTTGTAGGAGGAGGGGAGGTCTACTACGTCGAAGCGGACCAGCTCGGTCCGGTAGTTTTCCGGGATGCCGAAGGTCATTGGAAGATCTACCTTGCCCACGGGGTGGATCGCCTTCCCCGGGACAAAGCCTTGCAGGGGCCCGGCAGCGGGCTGCAGGAGCTTCTCATCCACCTGCATTTCTTTGAAGGCCTTTAGGAATAAGACATCGGCGGAGCTCCCGCCGTCCACCAGGATCCGGGCCAGATGGCAGTTGTAGATGGTCGCGGAGACAATGAGCGCGTCGTCGTGGGGGAAGCGAACCCCCCGCGCGTCTTCTGCCGTGAAGGTGAGGGGGACGTCCGACCACTTCGGTGGCGGGGACGCGTGTAGCACCCCCACAACCTTGACCTCGCGCGCGTACTCCTTACGCTGGCGCTTAGAGTCCCGCCCAGAGGCTGATCCTCCCACGATGACGTTGATGTGCCACTGCGAAGTTTGAAAGGGGAGAGCTTCTGAAGGCTCCCCCTCCTGCGTCTGCTGACCCCCCGTGGGAGCGGGAAGGGCCGGAACAGCTGGCCGAGGGAGCAAAGAGGCCGGAGTCCCCCCCCCCCCCCCCCCCCGCTCACGCTGGTCGAGGAAGTCCGCAAAGTGCTGCAGCAGCTGGCTACAGTCTCGGGTAGCGTGGGTATTGGACCTGTGGAGGCTGCACCACGGTCCTTCCCGCCTTCTCCCCGCAGGGCCTTCCCGGCCGCGCGAAGACTGTCCTCCCCCATGGCCCTTCGGTTTGGGGAAGGGGTGGTTGGTCCTCGGGGGCTAGCGCGAGCCACCTCCGCCCTCGAGGACAAAGGTGTCCCGAGGCCGTGGCTCGCTACGCCCCCCTTGCCTGGAGCGTTTGGGGGGATCCCTGGCCCCCCGGTCGACAGGGGCGGGAGCCCCCTGGGTCTTCTTCCAGATATCGTCTTCCTCCGCCCGAGCGTACTTTTCGAGCACGTTGAAGAGCTCGTCGGCGGAAGAGGGGCAGCTCCGGGAGAGCCTTCGGTGGAGCTCCCCCGGGAGGACGCCGCTTTTGCAGGCTTCGATGACCGTAGAGTCGGGGACGTGGGCCACTTTGCTCTTCACCTGGGCAAAGCGCTTGAAGAAGCTTCTGATGGTCTACCCAGTCCTCTGCCGGACAGTATACAGCTGCGAGGAGTCCAGGGGACGCACGTAGTTCCCCTGGAAGTTGGCACAGAACTCCCGCTTGAGCTGCGAGAAAGACTTGATGGAGCCGGCCTTCAGGTTGTAGAACCAGGAGCGGGCGATGCCGGAGAGGTAAAGGGGGAAGACGTTGCACTGTACTGACTCGTCCCCCCCAGCCGCGGAGATAGCAGTGGAGTAGACCTGCACAAACTCGTAAGGGTCTGCCTCGCCGTTATAGTGTTCGATGTGTGGCGGGCGGTAGGGCCGCGGCCACCGGATGCTACGAAGTCTTCGGCACAGGGGTTGGTTGGCCCCCTGCACTTCCCGGGGAGAGCCCCGGTCGCTATCTTCTTTCACGGGACCTTCATTGTCTGAGTCTGGAAGCGGTCCGAGAGGTCCGCCAGAATGGCGGTGGCGACGCTTTTCCTTCGGACCAGGGCTGAATTCCCGGACATCCGGGCTCTCCGCAGGAGAGGGTGGCTCCTCAGCGGGTCTCTTCCCCCGGCCGGTGCGAGAGCGAGGCTCACCGCGCCCGCGGCCGGGGGGAAGTTCTTCCCCGCGCTCTGGTGAACGCATTCGCTCGACCTCCCCCGGGACGAAACGGACCTGTCCCGCCGAGGGAGGGAGCTCATGCGCTGTAGCTTCGGGAGCCGGTTGGGGTGAGCCCCCTGCGACGACCCCCGGGACCAGAAAGGGGGAAGCCCCTGTATCATCCGGAACCGGGGAGGGGGCGCCCGCGGCGACGCCTGGAATCGAAGTGGAGGGGGCCCCAGTGGCCACGACCGGAACCGGGAAGGGGGCAGGCCCTGTAACACCCGGAACCGGCGAGGGGGGAGCCCTGGTGGCGGCGTCCGGAACCAGGGAGCCCATGCGAGGGGAAGTCCGCTGCGGCACGGGGGCTGCTCTGTCGACCGCCCCCGGTGCGGTAAACGCAACGCGGGGGGCGGGACTGGCTCCCGGCGCAGGGTAAACCCCCGGCAAGAAGTGGGCTCCCGGCCTCGGGATCAGGCCGGGGACGGGGTACCCCCCTGGTGCCACGAAGGGCCCTGGCATGAAATAACCTCCCGGCACCGGGACGGGCCCGGGTGCCGGGAAGGGCCCGGGTGCCGGGAAGGGTCCGGGCGTGTATCCCGCAGGGGGAGGGAACCCCCCGGCAGGATCATACGGGGCGGTCAACCCCCCCGAGGCCGGAGGGGCCGCAGGGTAACCCATAAACGGGGGCATGTTCCCCGGATATGGGTGTGACGCAAATGTGGGGGCCGGAGGCCGCGCCAACACGCTAAGGAGCTCGTCCATAGAGCGCTGGGCGCGGAGCTGGCCTTCCACGAGAGCTTCGAGCAGGGCGTCCCGGGGAGCCGGGGGAGCCGTCGGGGGGACGCTTGTCCCGGCCGAGGTCCCTGCGGTCACCGGGAACGACCTGGAGGTGGAAGCACCTAAGTTAAGAGGAAAGGAGGGAGGCGGTACCTGGGCCAGGTCGCCTCCGGAAGGGACCGCCAGGACAGCAGTGTCCCGGGCGGACGGCGCCGGGTCTCCGAGACCCGGATCACCGGGAAGGGTGCGAGCCCTTGTTCTTGGGGGAGCCATGGTGTCTTGTCACGGGTCCCCACGGACGGCGCCAACTGTCGTGGTATTGCGAATACCCCGGCAGGTTTTGAGAGTGATCCTAGCGAAGATTACGCGACGCGGGTTGACCGGATGACCGGTCCTCCCCCGCCGGACAAGCACAAAGAATGACACACGGGTTTATACAGGTTCGGGTCCCAGTGGGGCCCTAGTCCTGTCGACGCGCTCCCGACCGGAGTCGGCTGGGGAGGCTCTCTCCGGGGGAGAGGCTTCCGGAGCACGCCTGTGAGTTTAGCTATTCCAATAAAAGAACCGATCCCTTACAACAGAGGGGTACAAGGGCTATTTATAGCCCCAAAAAGTAGCAAAAAACCTAAACTACCCCGGAAGCCACCGTCGGATTGAAGGGCAGGACCGTCCTTCTCCCGGTCAAACGCCTTGGATGCTTGACAGGTGGTCGCTAGTTCCCGAGACGCCCCTCGCGTGACCTGCACATGACAAACAGTTCGAGACTTTACCTTCAGGAGGGCGATGAGACCCGGGACAGCGCCGGAGGCCACGTTCCAGGGTCAAAGGTGGCGCCCGGGGAGGCCCCGGAGGCCACGTCCCCGGGCAAACGGCGGCGCCCGGGAGGGCACCGGAGGCCACGTCCCAGGAGCCAAAAGGCGGCGCCCGGGGAGGCCCCGGAGACCACGTCCCCGGGCCAAAGGCGGCGCCCGGGGAGGCCCCGGAGGCCACGTCCCCGGGCAAATGGCGGCGCCCAGGAGGGCACCGGAGGCCACGTCCCCGGGCCAAAGGTGGCGCCCGGGACGGCCCGGAGGCCACGTCCCCGGGCCAAAGGCGACGCCCGGGACAGCCCGGAGGCCACGTCCCAGGAGCCAAAAGGCGGCGCCCGGGGAGGCCCTGGAGGCCACGTCCCCAGGCAAATGGCGGCGCCCGGGAGGGCACCGGAGGCCACGTCCCGGGAGCCGAAAGGCGGCGTCCGGGGAGGGGCCGGAGGCTAGGTCCCCGGGTAATCGTGACACATCTTACCTGGACTTAGTCCCGCGGAGATTTCCCCCGACAGGTCCTCAACATGTCTTGGCCATCAAAATGGTCGAACGTCCCCCACACTTTCACTGCAGAAGACGCATGCGGGGTTCGTTTCCCCCTTGATGATGTGCTGATCATCTCCACCACCGTATTTAATTGACATCTCTCTCGAATCCTGGTTGTGGCGGAAGCGTGGTGGATGTCCTTTATCTAAAGGAGTTGAAGGAAATGCAGGGCTTTGCAGGGCATTGTCCCAGGAAAAATAATATACCCCCTGGGGAAGGTTGACCTCCTGATGACATTCGGCACTCTAGATAATTACCGGACGGAGATGGTTCGGTTTGATGTAGTAGATCTCCCCTCCTCCTACAATTCCATAATGGGGAGAACCACAATCAACCACCTAGGGGCTACGATTCACCAAAGCTACCTGTGTATGAAGATCCCTAGGCCAAGCGTGGTGATCACCGCTCGAGGTGACCAGGATATGGCCCACTCCCTGTATGAGTGCGCCACTGTGGTGATCGGGGACATCAACTTGATCAAGGCCCCACGGGAAGGGAGCTCCTACCCAACCATGAACATGCCAGTCGCGCTCCCCTGAAAGTTCCTTCCCAAGCCGTGCCCTGAGGGGGACATCTGGGAGATCTGCCTCTCCTAGGAGAGCGAGGGGAAGATTGTCAAGATCGGGGCCAATCTCCCTGAGGAGCACGCAGCATGGCTTATTGACTTCCTCCATGAAAACATTGACGTTTTCGCATGGAAGCTCGCAAACATGGGGGTGTTCCCAAAGATGTTATCGAGCACAAGCTCACGGTAATTCCTGGCCGCCTTGCCTTGGGTCATGTCAAATGGGAGTGTCACTCTCTAGCTCGTTGTTTGAAATGTTTTAATTATGGACATCTTAGCTCTTCTTGTTTGAAGCGTCGCTTGGTTTGGAAGAGGAAGAGGCCATCCGTTCTCCAGGATTCTTGTGGTAGTGGAAGTGGTGCAGTCGCCTCTCCTTTCGCGCCTCTTTCTGGGGGTTCTTTTTCTAATCGAACAGCTAAATGGTGTCCCTCATTTGGAACTGATTTGGATTCAGCGGCCAGGATGGACTTGAGCAAGGGTAAACGTGTGCTCTGTTATTTTGATAATTTCTCTCAGTTTTTCGGGTTTCGTGAGAACACTGCTGTCAATCATTACGTCTCCCAGTCTCCCTCCACTTCCACTTCTTCTTCCAATTCCGATCTTTTTGTGATGGCATCCTATTTAGCCACTGTTCTTCTTGTTAATTCCTTCAAAAACATGGCTAATTACTGGGTGAATCCTGCTCCGTTTCTGAGATGGATTGGAGGAAATTGTTGTGCAAGACCAACCTCTTTGAGCCAGGTGTGTTTCTACCAGAAGCGAGACCATTGAGAACATTGCCATAGTCAGTCTTGCACCGGAGGCTGTGGCTCCAATTCATGTAATCAGGAATTACTTCCAGAATGCGAGAGAGATTCCAGCTCAGGTGTATCCTTCAGGATTGGGTGATGCCTCTGTTCGCTTTCAATAAACTCTTCAAAGAGACATTCTGCTGGATGAAGGACTCCATGTTGAGGCTGATTTCTTACTCTTCCTTAATTGTCATAATGATGGTTTCAATGCTAGAAGAGTTAGCTTTAATCATGAAGTTTGGTTAATGCTTTTAAACTTCCCTCTTGACTTCTGGTCTATGCAAACTCTTAATAAGGTTGTTTCTTCTTTTGGCTTTCTTAAAGAATGGGATAGTGATTATCAAAGAACTGGTGATAGATCTCATGCTTTGGTCAAATGCTTAGTGACTTCTCTAGTTGATATTCCCCTTTACCTGTTTATCTCTGAGCCCAGTGAAACATTAGGAAGAAGCTGGACTGTTCAAGTGGTGATATGTTCTTCTCATCCAACCGGAGCTTTGGTGGGAGATGAGGATGATCCTGAGGATCCTCACCCTGATATGGAAAATGCGGATAATAACCCTGATGATGATCAGAACATGAACTACGATGATGATCCTACTGAAGATGATCTTGAGAATATTCTGGATGTTGGGGATCCTGTTTGGGATGCCCTGGTCCCTCAACAACTAGAAGCCTGGGATGCTTGGAGACCAAATGATCATTCTTCGAATTCCTCTGGATCTTCACCTAGCATTGTGATTGATTTTGAAGATGACTCCCTTCGTTCACTCTTGTTTGATTTGCCTTTGGGGAATTTTTCTAGGAAGCTAAATCTGCTGCTGTGCCTTCAATGTTCTTGGAGTTTGTTTAACTCCTCTGCCCCAAGGAAATCTTCTTCTTCTGTTCTCTCCCTGTGGTTTGAGAATCAGCTACTCTCCTCTCATTCCAAGAAAAGGAAGATGAAGGTACCACTGGAAGCCTCAGGGCTACATCGTAGTCCTAGATTGGCGGCTAAATTCAGAGGTTTCAAACCAGGTGCCTCTTTGCCTTTTGTTTCAGATCAACTTGGTGCATCTCGGCTTCCTGTCCTAGATCTTTCGTTGGAGATGTTGCAGGCTTTTGGTTCCTTCCGTGGAATTCCTTCAGAGTTAATCTCTAAGGAAAACTTACAAATGCCAAGGATCATGGAAATCGATGATTAGCTCATACTACAAGATCTTTTTTGTTGAATCATTTTATTTTGTGGAAAGACCTAAGTTGTGCTTTGACTTTGGGATGGCTGATATTATGTTTTGTTTCATTGTAACCTGGTTTGTTACAATGTTTTGTTACTTGACTCTCTACTTGACCTATGCATAATTCTAGAAAGTTTAATATTCTCAACTGGAATATTAGAGGGGTAAACTCTCTGGATAAAAGGATTGCTATTCGCTTGTGTCATTCATATTTCTTATCTCTTCCCTCACGCCAAGATTTTTAGATTTGAAAACTTTTGGACACATTGTCATGGTTTTCTGGATGTTGTCGCTTGAACTTGGAATGCTATTAGCTATGATGCTAGTGTTACCAGGAGAATCAATACTAAATTCAAGACTTTGAGAAGAACTTTGAAAGGATGGAGTAAGCAATTCAAGATTTCTCAAATCTATGAGCAAAACTGTTATTTTACTTTGAATTTACTGGATGGCTTGGAAGAACAAAGGGATCTTTCATGGATGGAATTCAATTTCAGAAATAATTTAAAATCCCATTTGAAAGATCTCTTAAGGAATAGACATGAGTATTGGAGACAAAGAGGAAGGTTACGTTGGGCTAAATTGGGGGTTGAAAATACTATATTCTTTCACTCGGTGGCTTCTAATAATTTTAGAGTCAATCATATTGTTTCGATTAAAAATGATTTGGACTCTGAGCTTTTCGACCATTCGGCGATTGTGCAACATCTCTGGTTTTCCTTTAAAGATATTATTGGATCTTCAGACTTCCAAGCTCTTTGAATCTCATCACCAAGCTTCTTGCTAACCGCTTGCAACAAGTGATTACCTCCATTATTCATCGCAATCAGTATGGCTTTATTAAATCTAGAACTATTCAAGACTGTGTTGCCTGGGCATATGAGTATATTAATTTTTGTAAGAAAGGTCATAATAAAACTATCATTTTGAAATTGGATTTTGAGAAAGCCTTTAATATGATAGAACATTTTGCTATTATTGGGGTTCTTAAGGCTAAAGGATTTGGTGTTAATGGCAGAGTTGGATTAAGCTGATCCTGGAATCTGGATCCTCTAATATTCTTTTAAACGGGATTCCTGGTAATCAAATTTGGTGTAAGCGCGGAGTTAGCCAAGGTGATCCTTTGTCGCCTTTGCTTTTTGTGCTTGTAGCTGATCTGCTGCAATCAATTTTAAACTCGGCTAAGGACAAGGGTCTTCTTAATCTTCCTACTTTATATGAGGGAAATGAAGATTTTCCTATTGTTCAATATGCTGATGATACTCTTATCATTATGAAAGCGGATGCGAAGGAAGTTTTTCTTCTTAAAGCTGTTCTTCATTCTTTCGCTACCTCCACTAGTTTAAGAGTTAACTTTCATAAATCCTTCATGGTTCCTATTAATTGTTCTGATGATCTTGTTATGAATCTTGCTAGAATTCTTGGATGTCAAGTGGGCTCTTTTCCCTTTACTTATTTGGGTCTACCTCTTGGTCTCTTCAAGCCGAAGGTAGAATGTTACAATTTGTTGATTGAAATACTTGAAAGAAGACTTTCTGGTTGGCAATTCTCTTTTCTTTCTTTGGGAGGAAGATTGACATTAATCAATTCGGTGCTTTCTTATCTCCCTATGTTTATTATGTCCACGCTTAAAATTCCCCAAGCTGTTCTCGACAGAATGGATAAAATTAGAAGAGCATTTTGGAGGGTAAAATCGAATTGTGTTGGTGGTCATTGTCAGATTGCTTGGGATAAAGTTTGTAGACCTAAATCAAATGCTGGACTTGGCGCTATCAATCTAAGAATCCAAAACTTGGCTCTCCTGTTGAAATTCTTGTTCAAGTTCTTTAACAAGAATTCATCTCCTTGGGTTCAATTAGTTTGGTCTCGTCACTATTCAAATTGTTTGCCGTCGGAGTCTCATTTGGTTGGTTCCTTTTGGTGGAGGGACATTTTGCATCTTTTAACCTATTTCAAAGGCATTTCGTCATGCAAGATTGGGTTAGGGGATACTTGTGACCTATGGAATGATCTATGGACTTCTGAAATTTTAGCCCATAAATGGGCTGAATTGTTTTCCTTTTCTTCACGAAATTTGACTACTCATCAATTTTGGAGTTTGATTAGCTTGGAAACTATCTTTCATTTGCCTCTTTCGGAGCTGGCTTATAGACAATTTCAAAGCTATTGTCACTGCATCAAGATACTAGTGGTCTTGGTTCTTTAAATGATTGTTGGACTATCTTTGGAAGCAATTTGCATAAATACAAAACCAATAAGGTTTATAAAAGGTTAATGGGTTTTTCTCACTCTCACCCCATCTTTAGTCTCTGTTGGAAGACAAAGTGTATGCTTAAAATTAAGATTTTCGTTTGGATTCTTCTTTGGGAATGCCTTAATACTAGAGAGAGATTAGGAAGGAGAAATTTGCTGATCTCTTCTTATGAGTGTGAGCTTTGCACTGATGATATTCTTGAATCACTTTCATCTTTTCTTTGAATGTGCTTTTGCTCTTCAATGCTGGAACCTTATTGGTCTCAGTTGGATGGGAAATTTGACTAACTCTGCTATGACGGATTTAATTTGGAAACTTAAAGAAGACAATCCAAGATTCAAAGACTTTCTAATGGAAATCATTATGGTTTCGCTGTGGAATATTTGGAAGATTAGAAATTCTAAAATTTTTAATCATCAGCCGGGGAATCTCCTCAAGTGGAAGAAAGCTCTCATTTCAGATTAAAACTTGTTGCTGCTCGTTCTCCTGAAGGCACTAGAGATAAAATTCTTAGATGGGCTGATCTTTTATAATGTTTTGATGGTTTTTCCTTTTTCTTCTATAACTTGAATTCTCCTTATAATATATTATTACTAATAGTAGGCGGCTTGCCTACTGTATTTCATTAAAAAAAGCAGAAGCTGAGGAAGCTCTCCCTTGAGCACCAAGAAGCCATCAAGATGAAAATCACGAAACTCTGAGAGGCGTGGTTCATTCGGGAGGTCATGCACCCCGAATGGCTAACAAACCCCGTTCTCGTCAAGAAGGCAAGCGGCAAGTGGAGGGGATGTGTGTCGACTTCACCAACCTCAACAAAGCTTGTCCACAAGATAACTTCTCGCTCCTGTGGATCGACCAACTGGTGGACTCCACAGTGGGATGCGAACTGATGAGCTTCTTGGACACCTATTTGGGCTGCCACTAGGGCCGGATGGCTACGGAGGACAAGGAAAAGACGAGTTTCATAACTCCCCTCAGAACCTTCTGCTACGTCCATATGCCCTTTGGGTTGAAGAATGCTAGGGCGACCTTCGAACCCCTCATGTGTTTAGTCCTAAAGGACCAAATCGATCGCAACGTGGGGTACTACATCGATGACGCGGTCGTCAAGAGCCCACGCTCGACCGCTCACCTTGGAGACTTGGCTGAAACCTTCCGCAATCTCCATAAGTACGGGCAAAAAGTTAACCCAGAAAAGTGTGCATTTGCCGCTCGCAGAGGGAAACTTCTCAGTTTCCTTGTGTCCCAACGGGGCATTGAAGCCAATCCCGAAAAAAATTGGGCCCTCCTCGACATGCCTCTGCCACTTCTGTCAAGGATGTACAATGGCTCACCGGCCGTTTGGTTGCGCTAAGTCGTTTTGTCTCTCGCTCGGGAGACGAGGCCTCCAATTCTTCAGGATCCTCTGCGGTCTTGAGGGGTTCCATTGGACCCCCGAGGCACAGGCCGCGTTTGAAGACCTGAAGAAGTATCTCACGAGCCTTCCAATGCTCGTGAGTCCGCGCTAAGGGGAGCCCCTGTTCCTTTACCTCACGGCCACCATGGTCGCTGTCAGCACAGTCCTTGTCAAGGAGGAAGACGGGCAGCAACGCCCCGTCTACTACATGAGTGAGTATCTCCAAGGCGCCAAAACGAGATATGCCAAGGTGGAGAAGAACTGTTATGCTCTCCTGATGGCGTCAAGGAAACTTCGCCATTAGTTCTTAAGGCACCCCATAACGGTGCCGTCCTCTCTCCTCTTGGGAGAAGTGCTTCGGAACGAGGAAGCCACCGGCCGGATAGGGAAGTGGGGGCTGAACTAATCCCTTTCTACCTTTCCCTCGCCAGGCGGTCCGCAATTAAGTCATATGTCCCTGCGGACTTTTTGGCTGAATCTGCTCTAGTCCTGGGACTGGAGGAGGAAGGGCTTGCCGCACCACCACTACACAATGACCACTGTGTTCCTTGTGATGAACAATGTCACGGAGTACGAGGCCCTCCTCCTAGGGCTACATCTCGCCCGCTCCTTGGGAATCCGGTGCCTCCTTGTAAAGGAGGACTCTCAGATTGTGGTCTGCCAAATGGACAAGTCCTACTTGCGCCATGACGCGAACCTCAACCTCTACCTCGAGGAGGTCCGAAAGATGGAGAATCACTTCGAATGTCTCGAGGAGCGGCATATCCCGCGTAGGGACAATGATCGCGCTGACGCCCTCGCGCGGGCGACCAGTGCCCGAGGGCCCCTCCCCGAGGGGGCCTTCCTGGAGATCATCCAGGAACCTTCCGCTGTGGCCTCCGACCTGGACTCCGAGTCCGGCGGCCCTCGCATAACGGACATCGTCCGTGCCATATCCTAGATAGACCCCCTTGTCTCTTGCATTGCATAGTAGGGGAGATGTCCAATGACACTGAACCTAAGCGCCTTCATGCCAAGGCACTAGCGTACATTCCAATAGAAGGAACGCTGTACAAGCGAGGGGCCTCCGCACTACTTCGCTGCCTCCCGCGGGAGGAGGGGATCAAACTCCTCGAGGACATTCACCTCACGTGTTGCGGTTCCCACCTCGGCCCGTGGGCCGTCGCTACAAAAGCTATCCGACAAGGCTTCTATTGCCCAACAGTGGCCCATGACGCGAGAGACCTTGTCTCCGCATGCGAGGCCTGCCAAAAGACGGCGAAGGGTTCTCATCTGCCCTCCGCTCGCTATAGTCCATCCCAATCACCTGGCCCTTCGCACGATGGGGGATGGACCTCTTAGGCCTATTCCCCCAGCACCAGGGGGATACAAATATGCGGTCGTGGACGTGGACTTTTTCTCCAAATGGCTAGAGGTGGAACCCCTAGCCAGTATTACATCCCGGGAGGTACAAAGGTTCTTTTGGAAGAACATAGTGTGCCGCTTCGGGGTCCCCCAGGAGATAACTTTTGACAACTGGACCCAGTTCGACTCTGCGGTCTTCTGCGAGTTTTTCCAGAACTTGGGCACAACCCACTTCGGTGGCTGACCCCAAAAGCAATTGGGTGGTCGAGCGTGTCAACGGAGTCATCCTCCTAGGGCTTAGTCGCCGCCTGGGAGAAAGTGCCTCCAGGCGCAGAGCACGGGCAGATGAGCTCCCCAGCATTCTCTGCTCCATGCACACGACCCCAAGTCGCGCAATGGGACGTACTTCTTTCTCGCTCGTCTACGGGGCTGAGGTAGTGCTCCCCCTAGAGATTACTTTCCGATTGCTGCAAGTCGAACTCCTCAAGGGTATCTTGGTTGCCACATTCCGCAACAATGAAGAAAACGATAGACTGGAGGTGGACCTCGTTGAAGAGGAGCGGGACAAAGCCCTCCTCCACAACGCCATTTACGAGCGTGAGATGGCGCGTGCTTACAATAAGCGTGTCTAAGGAAAAGCTTTTCTCTTGGGGGACCTTGTCCTCAAGCACGTCGCCGACCCTCAGGCTCAAGGGAAACTCAGCCCAAAATAGGAAGGGCCATACAGGATCACCATGATCCTTAACTCAGGAGTTTACAAAATCTCCACTCTACAAGAACAAGAGCTGAAACACACGTGGAACGCGGACCTGCTCTGCAAGTTCTACACTTAGCCCCCTAGCTTTCCCCTTCCCTCCATCGCGACATCGCGGCGAGGGAAGGTGCGGCAGGCCTAGTATTGGCCCCAGGGCCTTTCCCTTCCTTTAGCGACTTCGCGAGGGGGGAGGGCATTGTACCAGCTCTTTCGAATCAATGCAATTGGTTTTCTCCCTACTGTGTCTTCTTTTACAGAATATTTCTTCTAACCACCCCTGAGGTGATGCCCTCACCTTGAGGATGCCCTCCCGAGGATGCCCTTGTTACGACGATGATACAGGCTCCTGCCTAGCCCTTCAAAGACCCGATGGCGGAAACCCCGCTCCCCCTAGGGTGGCTTACAATATCCCCTTGTGGACTGAGGGCGTAAGCGGCAACCCGGGTCTCAAAGGACCGCGGCAACGAGTAATTTTGGGAGACTAGTCCCCCCCCTCATACACTCAAGAGCTCACTCTAGGGCTCTTCCTCCTCCGAGAGCAATTTAGGTCACATTTGACTGGTGGAATTCTAATTGAATCCCCTTACTTGTTCAGACAAGAACATCTTCTCCAGCCTATTTTCAACCCCCCGCGGGTACCCTCTTCTTCGAAGAAAGTGGCCTAGATTTCTCTCATAACACCAGTGTGGGATGCCTAAATTGAGCCACCCCCCGCTGTGAGAGGAGGAGACAAACTGGGCCACTAAACAAGCCAAAGGAGATAAACTGAGCCACTAAACATGCCAACCCCCCTGGATGGTTGTTTCTTGGGAGAGGGCTTCTTTGGTCCAAGGGCTCCACACCACCTGGACATGGACCTTTCTCTCTCCCAGATGGTTGGTTCCCAGGAGAGGGCTTCTCCAGCCTGGGGGCTCCGCGCCATTCGAATGCCGTGTTTTTCTCTCCCAGATGGTCGTTTCCTGGGAGATGGCTTCTCCAGTTCGGGGGCTCCGTGTCACCCAGACACGGATCTTTTTCTCTCCCGAATGGTGTTTCCAGGGAGAGGGCTTCTCCGGTCTGGGGGCTCTGTGTCACCCCAACACGGACCTTTTTCTCTCCGAGATGGTGTTTCCTTGGAGAGGGCTTCTCTGGTCTGGGGGCTCCGTGTCACCCGGACGCGGACCTTTTTCTCTCCCAGATGGTGTTTCCCGGGAGAGGGCTTCTCCAGTCTGGGGGCTCCGCGCCACCCGGATGTGGACCTTTTTCTCTCCCGGACAGTTGTTTCCCGGGAGAGGGCTTCTGCGGCCTGGGGGCTCCGCACCATCTAGATGCCGTGTCTTTCTCTACTGGATGGTCGTTTCGCAGGAGAGGGCTTCTCCGGTCCGGGGGCTCCATGCCACCCGAACGCGGATCTTTGACTCTGCCGGAAGGTTGTTTCCTAGAAGAAGGGGTTGACTAAATTAGAAAAAGACAAGGCACCAAGTGCCGCAACTTTGTTGATGGAAAACAAGCTGGGAGACAGCCTCTCCCGTGAGGCCAAGGGCGTACATGACTAGGAAAGTTAAGCTCTCCCGAGTGACTAATTTGGAAAACCTCCTCTGGCTAAGACAAGGAGGAGGAAACTAACATCCTCCAAGTTCCTCGGCAAGTTCCCACCACAAGTCTTTGTACAAACTCCAGACTCTTCGATTCACTACATTCAACGCGTTCTCCGACCAATACTCATACCCGGCAGGCAACCGGATTTGCACTGAAAAACCTTCCAAACTACCAGAAGAGGCTCAGGAAACTCTGTGTAGCAGTTGCCGAAATTTTCTAAGTGCCAATCTGGCAACTACCTAAGTAAATCTAACCCCCCCGAGGCCCTCGGGAACAACAGTCCCTGAGATGGAAAGGCCCCTTGTGCCCTCTCCTGGGACCCCCATCCCAGAAACCTGTTCACAATGACACCCCGACTTAGCAAAAAATATTTCATTCCATTTGAGGTTCAATGATTTACAAGTCTCCAGGGTTCCCCCTAGGGAAATACCGGGAGCACAAATATCCTATGAACAAAAAAAATGAAGGCCCTAAGACTATCTAGGGGGGACAGGAGGCTCATACTTTCCCATCGTCATCCCCCTCGGAGGAGACGTCACCCGTAGTCTCCTCATCTGCCCTTTGGGGGCGCCTTGTCCACGGAGGTCCAATCACCCGGTCGTAAAATGCCCCGGCTAGCTCCTCGAGCGACCTTCGGTGGGGTTCATAAAAATCGTGGATGCTCTGTGGGATGAGGCTCCCGATCACCCATGCCCTGACCCCCTGGTACTCAACCAGAGAGGCCGCGGTCACGATGGTGGTAGTCGCCAAGGCCCGAGCCAGGACATCTGCCGCCACTAGGATCACGCTGATGTGTTGGGTGAGGAAGCACCGGGCCTCCGCCAAAGATAGTAACGGGTTGCGGGGGTTCTCCTCCAGACGAAACTCGATTATGAGCCCGATCAATGTGGCCCGGAGCTGAATCCCAGCTGAGACAAGAACCAAGCACCCACCAACTCTAACTGCCGGAGTGCCCAGGAGTAGGCATCCCCGAAGGTGGCCAGCTGCTCCCGGAAGCACCCCAACTCCTGGATAGTGGCATTCCGCCCGTACTCTGCGGGAGCCAGTTGCTTCGAGCGAACACGCTCCAACCCTTAGACGGCCGCGTCCCGCTCCGGAACAGACCTCTCCCAGTCGTGGATGGCCGCGTCCCGCTCACGGACCGCGGCGTCCCGTTCAACTTCGAGGGCCGCCATGGCCGCATTCGCGTCCTCATTGCGCCGGGCATGGAGCGCCCAAACAGCGCGTGCTACGGCAGTTGTCTAAAGCCGAAGATGACGGTTAGTGGTGATAAAAATGGATAGGCTAAGAGTTTCGAGGGAGAGAGACTCTTACCTACAAGGTGAGGGAGATAACCTCCCTGTAGCGCTCGTCAATATCCCCCTGCTGGACATCAGCCCAGACTTTGGGGGTGATGAGACTTAGGGAGAGCTTGCACGTCTCCTCCACGGAGAAGAGCGACACCCCCTTGTGGAGGAATCAGGGGGCGCCACCCATTGTTGTGTCCCCACGATCACCAGCTTCGCCCGGGGGATAGCCCACTCCTGGCCTTAACCCCTGGGGGACGGAGTCACTACCCCCTTCGGGGCCAGGGAGAATCTCCTCCCCCGGGCACGGAGCATTCGCATCGTCGTCCGCCGCCGAGAGTAAGCAACATGGGGTCCGCGAAGTCCCCATCTCCGGGTGTGGAGTTGTCGAGCTACTACCTCCAGTCGGGGCATGGGAGGTCGCTCCCCCTGGGATTGGTGTAGGTGAGGGGGTGGCATTGGGGGCGAAGAGCGCGTCCAAACACGAAGGAGCGCCATCCCCCAAAAAGTACACGGCCGGGGGATACTCCTGGAGCGCTTACACTGGGGAAGGGATTGAGCCATAGTTCTCAGAGGTGGGCTCATCCTCTAGAATCTCCACATGGTCATACACACTTGAAGCCCCCCAAGGCATCGAACTGTGCAGCCAACCTGGCCATGTCAATAAGGCTATCGACCTGCCCCGACTTTGGGAGCTGAGGTGTTCCCGTGGGAATCGCCCGTGCCAGAGAAGGCCTCTCTCCCTCCGGCGCCCGGGGCGTTCCCGCCAAAGCGGCCCGCGCCGAAGAAGACCTCCCTCCCCGCGGCGCCCAAGGTGTTTCCGCGGAAGTTGCCCTCACCGGGGAAGGCCTTGCTCCCTTTGGCCCCCGAGGTGTCCCCGCAGCCCCCCCCCCCCCCGAGGAGGCCTCGTCTTCTCCAGAGCACGGGGCATCTCCACCGGCCTCCACGGCAAGATTGGGGATTTGGCGCAAGCCTGCTCGGAACTCCCGCTGATGATTTCCATCATCTTGGTGCGCTTTGCCTCCGGGAGGGCCCCTGCCTCCCTATGCCTGTGGGAACCTGGGGTCAGGAGGGGAACCCAGGCCGGGAGAGTCATCCCGAAGGCCTCGGCTACCAGGTTCTGAGTAGGGCCCTCCTTGATGACGGCGGGATACCGAGCATGCTTGTCCTCGTAGTACCGCCCGAGGAGGTGCTCCACCTTCTCCTGGGTCGACTCATAGGACCTAACTGCAAAATGCAAAGGCATGTTTAGCAGAGTAAAATCCTACCAGCTTTTCATACACTCGGGATAGGGACCCTCGCCATCCCAGAGGCCATCAGAACGGGAGTTATCTGTGTCCCAAAGCTCCACCCGAAGGTACCCCCCTCATTTTCTGGCGAAGGAAACACTTATGTCGCGAAACCGAGAACTTCGAGGGACCTATTCTCCGGGCTGACTCTCGGCCCTCTTCGGTTCCGACTGAAGGGGCTGAGTTGGAGGAGAAGCAACTCCTCCACAATGTCCCTCATTCTCCTTCGGGAGCGGGCCTCCGCCATCTTGGTGACAGAGGTCATCTCGTCCACAGTCAACGCCAGAGGAGCAGAGGAGCAGCCAAGGGTGGCGGGCCGCGAGGAGTAGGTCACCTTTGTGTCCCGCGCCCGGAGGTAGAACCACCGCTGGGTCAAGCCCTCACAATGGTCCTGGGAGGCCGCGATCGAGTACTCCTCTACCCGACATTGGACGTTCTTTAACATGACCGAGCCGCAAGTCGACTTTGGCCCATGCTTTACTATTGGGGAGCTCTTCGCCTTCACCCGGTAGTAGTAGTAGTGGAAGAGGCAGATGGTCCCCTCCACCCTGGCAACGGTTTCACATAACCACAAGAATAGCCCCATCTGGACGAGGACGTTGGGCGTCCAGTGATTTAGCACTATCCCATGCTCACGGAGAAAGTCCCGAAGCACGGGGTGGACCGGGACTCGGAGCCCCGCCTCCACAAAAGCTGTGAAGGCCACCACCTCGCCGTCCCGAGGACTTGGAGTGACCTTCTCCGCTCCTGGGACACAGATGTCCCCCTCCGCGAAGACCCTCTGGGAGACGAGGGTGTGTCAGTCCTCCACAGTAAACTTCATGACCCTAAGATAACCGGAGGTCACCTCATCCGGAGGGATGTCCGCCACTTTCTCGTGTGCCTTCGAAGCCATCTCTCATGCCTTCCCTGAAGAGGTTTCCTAGTTGGGGGGAGAAATCACTCAAGGAGATTACCTGGTAGCTGGAAAACAAAAGTAGGAGAGAAGGCCTGCCCTCTCCAGTGGCGGACCCTTTTTTATATAGACGATCAAGGGATCCTAGCCATGAATACGAAGGGGCGCACAAGGATTGAAGCAACGCGCGGCCAACTTAAATAGAATTTCCCCCTCTCGTGACAGGAACACCTTGTCCCCCAAATGGATCTCCGGGAGAGGTATGTTTCCCTGGAAAGGATTAGCTTGTCGCACCCCCTGACGACATCAAATGTGCTCCGGGGTGCGGGGGCTGTTGTTGGGGAAAAATATTAGCTGTAGGTGACATCCATCCTCCCGGTCTGGGAGAGGAGCCTCCTCTCCTCCGGCCGTACGTCCTCCGGGAAAGGAGCCTCTCCCCTCCGACCCTCCGTCCTCTGGCCCCGGGAGAGGAGCCCACCTCCCCCCGGTCCGTCTTCTCGGAGAGGAGCCTCTTCCTGGTGTAGGAGAGGAGCCTTTCTCCTCTGGTCCTCCGGCGTCCAGAGTAGGGGCCTCGCTCCTCCGGAGTAGAGCCTCACTCCTTCGGTCCTCTGTCCTCCAGAGTAGGAGCCTCACTTCTCCGGTCCTTCCTCCTCCGGAGTTGGGGGCACTGAAGCCGAGGGCAACCACATGTCGGAGATCAATTCCCTATGCTGTGCCAAAAGACCATAATGCCCTCAATCTGACGGTCGCAGCTAGTGTACTTTGGTAATTTACGTCTTTTGGGGTCTATATATACCCTTGTACCCCTCTCTTGTAAGTTAAGACATTCATTTGTACTCAATACACAAAAACCAAAAGGCGTGTTTAGGAGCCCTCTCCCCGGGTGAGAGTCTCCTAGCCGACTCGTGTTGGGAGCACGTCAACAGGACTAAGGTCTCCACTGAGACCCAAACCTGTATAAACCCTTGTGTCAATCTCTGTGATTGTCCCACACGGGATGACCCGTCACACAGTCTGCTCTTGTTGTTGAACACATATCGCAGACGTCGTAAAACCTACCGAGGTATTTCTAATACCACGACAATCTATAAAATTTTGGTGCAATAATTTGGTGATATACGTCACCCAATATCCCTTATCAAACTAACCCTGATACCTCAACAGAAAAAAAGGTCTTATCTGCATCTCAATCCGTCACAGCTGCTACCCCGCATATCTCCTTCGGTCACGGCCAATTGGTAGCCACCATCTCCCCTTCCAGGATAGCTACTGGTGCGCACCACCGATTGTGCAGGCACCTTTCACGTGTGCCAGCTGGTAGCCACCATCTACCCCGCCTACAAGCCCTTTCCCAAAGCGCCACCAGCCGCCTCCTATCTCCACTCCTGCCACCCACCACGGTTCCTAGCCCTGTGCCCCCTCCAAGTTCACCACTCACCCCCCTTCCCTCAAGATCTCTGCAACCTCTTGCTCCAATTGAATTGAAGCACAACACACAAAGAGGGGACACGATTAGATCCTCGCATCATCCAATCTTAGGTATTCGCTATTCTCCCCCTCAATCTCATCCTTATTTGTAATTTTTGGAATATTCTGGAATTTTGTTTGTAATTTTTTATTGTTAAATGCCAATAGAAATAAATGCTAGACAGGCTCTAAAGATAGAGATTGACAAGCTCCCCTCTACAATCTACCATGGTGTCTTTTTCTTCAAGCTCCTCCTAAGTGGATGCAAGTTCCAAGTTGCCTACGATTTTCTCGTTCAATGGACCAACTTGCTCGAATAGCCTGATGGACTCATCCAAGGAGCCAAACTGGAGTTCTTCCATGACAAGGGAGAGGTCGAGATCCGGGTATTTGGCTTTCAGTTTAGCAACGACTGTCGAGACTATGCACTCGACAACTGCAGTTATAGAGCTTTGTTGCACCTCCTTCAAGGTGGACACTTGCTCGACCAGAAGTGCATAGAGCTTGGCCACGGCCCCACGGTATTAAATGGAACCTTTTCCAAGCTCGTGGTCAGTGGGTGTCCCTAGGCACCTCAACGTCGCTCCAAGGTGTGAAAATGAATATTTATGATGGTTGTTCAGTTTATCTTGATTCACATTCATCTTATCAGGGTGCTCCTGCACCAGCACCCAATCCTTGAGGAGTTCGTCCCCGTACGATCTCGGCTTTGAAAAAAGGAACTATGCAAGTATGAGCGACTAGAGCAAAAGACTAATGATAATGAGACTATCAAAAATCTTACCCATAAAGCTTTCCTCAAGATGCTTACCTACAAAACTACAGAAATGCACTTTACTAATGCACATTTTGTAATGGTTATAAGCATGACAGTGGAATAACTGTTAGTGCTACTCCAAGCTACAAGGTCTAAAACCTTTTCTATCAATTAACACTAAACGAACCATTAGAACAATAGATGCACCAACATTTATCTAGCTGGAAACTTATACTAACAATTCCTTTGTTATAACTGATATGAGTTGTTGAATTTTTACTATTCGTTAGTTCTCAAGAATTGATAGAAAACGCGCCTTACAGTATGATCACGTGCGCCCGAGTTGACAAGCACGTGGATGTGTAGTAATAACCGCAAGAGAATGGTTGAACGTTGAGCACTTGAGGGTTGAATTCCATGAGGAACAAGTGTATTCATCTTTTGTTTTTCTACAAATAAACCTACTACTAAAGCTATCAATCTAGAGTTTAAAGTAGTAAATAGCAAGTATGAAATCCATGGTTTATAAAGAAGAAAGGAAAACCTAGGGTTCGGGAATCCCATAACCATCAGGCATAATTCATTCCAAGGTCTGAGAATTGCAATTTAATTTCAATTATTTTCCAAGGCAGATTAAGTTGTTAGTATAGTCGCTAGTACAATGGTCAGAGTATCGCTTCCACTCTTACGTTTGGCGAGAGCCTCCCTACTGTTCAAGATTCCGCGTTAAAGTGCTAACCACTCAAGAACTCCCCTAAATCCTTGGTAAGGCTCAATTGTTATGTCTATTGCCGAAACTAGAATTTAGAGTTTAGAGGAAAAAAACATCAGGAAATAACATCAAAACTTGAGATCGAGACCAGGGAAGAATCACGTCTTCCTGATTAGGTCATCCCTAACCCTAGAAGTGAATTACTCTCAAAAAGCCATAGAAATACTGAAATAATAGGAAATAAATGAAAACTTACTTGATTGCTTGAAAATTAAGTCTGTTGTCCTTGCTGGCTTACAAACGCAGGAAAAATAGAGAAGGGTCTCTACTAAACTAAAACTAAGCCCTAAAGGCATCCAAAGCCTACAAAAAAGCAAATAAAAACATATAAAAGGCCTATAAAAGCATATCTAAAAGAGCCAAACGCTTCTCTACTTCTGATACAATGGGTTAATGTGCCCAAATATAACTCTTTGACGTGTAGGCGACGAAATCCAACTTCAAATGTCGCAAGAACAAACAAATTGACGAGGATTGACACCCGGGTCAGTTCAAATAAATGCACTGTTGGTTCAAGACAGATTCGGGTCAGACACCTGCCCGGTGGCGTGAACTCAAGTCATTCTGAGAAGCATGTCTAAGGTCGCAGGCTTTGCGCGATCAGGTCGCAGGCCTCGTGCGATCAGACCACAGGCTTTGCACGGTCAGAAATTCGTATGCTATACGCGAACAGAATATTGGAGATGTTGTGCGGTCAACCAACACCCGCGGTCAGAACATTCTCGACCAAGATACTTGGAATTTATCTGTCCGGTTATCCCTATAGTGGGAATATTCCAAGTATCCCGAAGATTCCTCCACGTAGAAGATTAACCACCAGGAGGTTAATACATGCAGTTATTCACGAATAACACGTGCTTAACCTACCTGGAAGTTAAGAGCGGTTCAATAAACCGCATCCAACCGTCCAAACAAATGTTTGATGCAGTTGCGACATGGCACCCTTTTGACCAGTATAAAAGGGTGGTGAAGTACAGCAAACAGGGGGGATTCGATCCATTTGGAAGAACAAGACTTCTGATACAAGTGAGACACAACGCATCTCAACCACTAAAAACAGCCAAGTCTACGGCCTAATTAGATAGTTCTTACAAGCCTTCCTGGCTTTATTCTGTATATTTACATAGGAAAAACCCTTCGCCTGTGAAGGAGTTTTTCTATCATTCTGTAACTTTTTATCACCTATACTGAAACCCTAATAGGACGTAGGGCTATTACTCCCACCATCGAGGGCCCGAACCTGTATAAATTTCTCTGTGCTCCTGTTCACCATTGTTCTACATACCTTCCCGGAGGGTCATCTTGAAAGGTCTCATTTTATAAATTTTGCATAAGTTCGGCTGAGGACTCCGAGTCCGAATAGTCGACAGCTGGCGCCTATCGTGTGGCCTTTCTCAAGGCGTCCTAGTTTTAATCCGGAGGTTCGCTGAAACATGGCTGGAGCATATGATTCCGAGAACGATTTCAATCTCGAGGATTATGCCCATATCCCGATGCCTTCTCCAAGCGATCCTGTCCCGATGGAGGAGGTCGAAGGCCAGAATCTTCCACAGGTTGAATCGTCTCTCCAGGTCATGTCTATCGACCAGGGAGCAACTAGCGCAAGGTCAGAACCCACAGAGATTCTTAATGCGCTAGGCGATGAATCCGGCCCATCATACGACCCCGCTGAGGGGAAGGATGATGACAACCCGGAAATCAGCCCCGGAAGGTTCGACCCTAATAACCTTCATCGTCTCTTTGATTTCGAGTCTGACTCGGAACAAACTGAGATGTTTTCCCCATTGGCAACCTCTCTCCCTAGGCAGTTTGCTGCATTGTCGGAAGAAACTCCCGATCAACAGGCTGCTAGGGAAGAACAAGATCGCAAACAGAAGGAGGATCAAGATCTCGAGCAACAAAACAACGAACTACGCAGAACTGCCCTAGAGGCTCTTCAAGATGCGCAGGCTTGTTACGATGCTGCTCCGGGTTCTTCTCGACGGTCGCGTGGTCGCAAACGTGACCAGACCCCTTCTTTACCACCGGAGCGTTTCCTGGTGGACGAAGAAACGATAACACCTGGTGCCCCTAGGAGAAGTACCCATGGTCGACTGCGATCTATCGCGGAAGTCATGCGTAACTTTCCTCCTACGGTCACGGATGCGTAGAAACCGACCTTTTTTAGGATCCTGGCGGAGAGATTGGATGAGGTCGCGTCTGAGGCGACCCCAACGGCCTCAAGAACTGCCGGAGCTGGTTGAAGCAACTAGATGACTTCTACCAGGGAATTGGGCCAATGCCAACTTTTCCACCAAAAGAGCAGACTTGCGGGCTCAGAGACGCTGACGGGGACGAAGAAATGTCCTACCAGGTACCTCGTAATTATGTTAATGTTATTTTTGGAGGTTCCTTCTCTTTTGTTTCTTAATGTCAGTTTAAAGCATTTTATCAAGAAGTAAACCAAGCAGAAGCTCCCCTTGGCGAATCTCAATACCCCCGTTGGTCGGACACTCCTTTGACATTTGACCGCTCTGACTGTCCCATTGGGCTTACTCGACCATTGAGGCTACCCTTGGTCATTACCCCAATTATCAGTAATGCGAGAGTCGAAAGAGTCCTGATCGACGGAGGTAGTTCCTTGGACATTTTATTGGTCAAGGCATTGGATGAGATGCAAATCCCTCGTTTGAAAATCAAACCCATAATTCATCCGTTTTATGGGATAATTCCTGATCCCTCGATGATGCCGATGGGACAGGTGGTGCTCCCAGTGACACTGAGTGAACCAAATAATTTCCGAACAGAATTGGTTACTTTTGACATAATTGATTGTGATTTGGCTTATAACGCGATTTTTGGCAGGCCAACTCTCACTAAATTTATGATGGCAACACACTATGCTTATCAATGTGGCAAGTTACCTGGCTCAAAAGGCATTATCTCGGTCCGAGGTAGCCGCAATGTGGCATTGACTTGTGATCAGTTATCCCTGGAGATGGTGGATCAGCTCCCCCTTCGGGATGCTAAGATCGCCACCACAGCTGCGGATACGATCAACGTCGCCCCTCGACCAGAGGAAAAGCTGAAACTAGTTCCATTATACCCAGATGATCCATCTAGAATGATTCGGATTTGATTAGGCCTGAATGACAAATAGGAACTCGAACTCGTTACTTTCCTCCGAGCTAATGCAGATGTAATTGCGTGGAAACCGTCCGACATGCCCGGTGTCCCAAGGGAGGTAATTGAGCACATGTTAGCAATTCGACCTGGACAGGGACCAATAAAGCAAAAGCTCAGACGCTTTGCTATTGATCGGCAGGAAGCTATCCGCGTGGAGCTAGATAAACTCCAAAAGGCCGGATTTATTCGCGAAGTCGATCATCCGGAATGGCTTGCAAATTCGGTCATGGTCCGTAAGTCAAATGGTAAGTGGCGCATGTGCGTCAATTACACCAGCCTAAATAGTGCCTGCCCGACGGATGACTTTCCCCTTCCCCGCATCGATCAGTTGGTCGACTCTACTGCGGGTTGCGAACTGATGAGCTTCCTGGATGCTTACTCAAGGTATCATCAAATTAGCATGACAAAAGAAGATGAAGAGAAGACTGGCTTCATCACACCATTTGGCACCTACTGCTACGTCAGAATGCCATTTAGTCTGAAGAACGCCAGTTCCACGTACCAGCGCTTGATGCAAAAGACCTTTCTTTCCCAGATGGGGCGTAATCTGGAAGCTTACATGGACGATTTGGTTGTAAAAAGCCTGAAAAGCTTGACTCATTTGGATGATCTTGCTGAAACCTTCTGTAATTTAAACCGATTTGGAATAAAATTAAACCCAGAAAAATGTTCTTTTGGGGTTTCATCTGGTAAACACAATGCTTTTACCTGGTTGGATGAAGCCGAGAAAGCGTTCCAGGAGGTTAAAGCATACTTATCCAGTCTGCCAGTGCTGGTTTCTCCGATTACAGGGGAACCACTACTTCTTTACTTGGCGGCCACACCTCACACAGTCAACGCAGTTCTGATCGCTGAAAGAGAGGTGTGCAACAACCCATCTATTACATAAGCGAGGTACTTCATGGTCCTAAGGAGAGCTACCTGAAGTCCAGAAGATACTTTACGCACTACTGATGGCTTCCTGCAAGCTACGACATTACTTTCAAGCACAGAAAATTACAGTACCCTCGTCCTTTCCTTTGGGAGATATTATTCGAAACCCAGAGAAATCTGGTCAAATCACGAAGTGGACTGTGGAACTTGGAGCATTTGACATCCATTTCACCCCTCGCACGGCGGTCAAGTCTCAGATCCTTGTAGACTTTGTGGTCGAATGGACTAACCCTGACCCACCTATGCAAGAATCTAAAGACTTATCATGCACCGACCGCTGGACGATGTATTTTGATGGCTCTCGCAGTTTTCAACACTCGGGGGCTGGAGTGGTCTTAATCACGCCTCAGGGAGACCAACTCAAGTATTTCATTCAATTGCATTTTGTTGCGACTAACAACACAGCAGAATATGAGGGTCTTATTGCAGGGCTCCGGGCGGCAAAATTCCTCCGAATCCGTCGATTAGTGGTGAGGGGAGACTCAGAGCTGGTCGTAAACCAGGTAAACAAGAAGTACGGCACCTCCGATGAGACAATGGCTCATTACCTGGGGAGGTGAGGAGATTGGAAAAATATTTCAGTCATTTCGAAGTCCAATACATCCCGCGAAAGGAAAATATTCTCGCAGACCAAGTATCTAAAATTGGATCCTCACGTACATCTGCTTCGATAGGAGTGTTCATCGAACACTTAGAACATCCTTCGATAATGACTACAGTCGAAGATGACCCAGTAACAGTCTGCGTTACCAACCTTGGACATGAAGAAGATTGGACCCATCCATTGAGGGTCTATCTCAAACATGGGACCTTGCCTAAGGATAAAACCAAGAGAGATTGGTTGATTCGAAAAGCGCGCCTATACAAACTCATAGAAGGGGTTTTGTATAGGGAGGGTACTCAAGGAGTATTCATGCGTTGTATTTCTCAAGAGGAAAGTAAGTCCCTCTTGAAAGAGATCCATGACGGTGTATGTGGTGCGCACGCGTCATTTCGCACACTGGTCAAAAGGCTTTCCGACAAGGTTTTTACTGGCCTTTGGCACTCGATGATGCCATATACTTGGTCAAGACATGCCCCCAGTGTCAATTTCATGCAAGACAGGTTCATCAGCCCGCATATGCCTTGCAAACTATCCCTTTAACGTGGCCCTTTGCGGTCTGGGGGATAGATATTGTGGGTCCTATACCACAAGCAGTTAATGGGTACAAGTTCTTGTTCGTAGCTATTGACACATTTACGAAGTGGATCGAGGCTGAACCAGTCCGCAATATCACCGCTGCTGTGGCACAGAAGTTCTTTCATAAGAACATCGTCACTCGGTTTGGTGTTCCAAGTCGTCTCATTACTGATAATGGTTCCAATTCGCTAGCGGTCTCTTTCTGGACTACTGCGATAATATTGGAACTAAGGTGTGCTTTGCTTCTGTAGCTCATCCACAGAGCAATGGTGCCATCGAACGTGCCAATGGGCAGATATTACAAGGCATCAAGAAACGTGTTTTCAATCGCCTTAAGATGCGCTCGGGGGCTTGGGTAGATGAACTCTACTCCATTCTGTGGGCATTACGTACTACCTGTAGTCGAGCCACTGGTGAGACACCTTTCCAATTGGTATATGGCATTGAGGCAGTATTGCCAATGGAGATTCGTATTGGTTCTGTTCGAATAGATCAATTCGATCAGAGTGATCAAGTCAAACAACGTACCCAGGATTTGACCCTCCTCGAAGAAAAACGTGATCGAGCGTTGATAAAGTCAGAGGTATATTTGCAAGCTTTGTGAAAATTTCACAGCAAAAAGGTGCGGCCACGTAGTCTTCACACGGGTGATTTGGTTTTACGAAAGATACAAAACCAGTCTAAGCGCAATAAGTTTTTCCCTCAGTGGGAAGGCTCTTGCATTGTTGTGTCAGTACAGCGACCAGGATCGGCTCGGTTAGCAATGGAGGATGGCAGAATCCTGTCCAATACTTGGAACATAGATCAACTACGAAAATTTTACGTGTAAGTTCTCCAATCTCTTTTCCTTTTCAATTAGGATGGTTTAATAAAAATTCGTGAGTACTTTTCTTCGGCTCATGTTACGTTCGTTTCTTTATTTGCCACACCTATAACGAGCCTCGCTCGGGGGCTGATCGCCGACAATCATCTTGCTACAATACCCTAATCGGATTCACTAGCTGATCTCATGGTCGCATCCAGATAAGACCTCCCTCAATAAGCCATTTCTCAACACATATGGGACTTACTGGCATGTTCCTGATCATTCGAGTGGCTGCCAGTTCGTAATAAGGCCGGGTGTCGTATTAAGGTCAGTATCGATATGATGGGATGATCATATCTAAATTAAAGCATTTCTTAGATATTCATAATGCCCATATTTTTTCTTGAGATTATAATACTAGGTCTTCAGTACTTATGATCTTAGGAGGGGGCTAAGAGAATATGGTCATAACATGAAATGAAGAAACTATCACTCTTTTCCAAAATTTAAGGCACGCATTTGCATGTATTTTCTAAAGTACACTTACCAAAAGAGATCATTGTTCATTACAATGAATCAAATAAAGCCTAGTTCTTTCAACAAATCTTCGACTAGAGGCTTGACTTCTTCAGAGATGGCCTCAAGCTGTTCATTCTTGATCTCTGCATTTTCTACCATTGGTTTCAGATTAAGATTTGGGCCATGGTGAAACCGTAATCTGCAGAGAATGGAAGAGGCTATGGATCATACATTCGACTTCATTGCCTCTTCCTGCCATTTTGTATCTCCAGGAAGATATTCGAGGAGTGATTCAGCTTGAGCCACGACCAGCATGGCTAACTCGCTAAAGCTTAGATTGTCCTTTTGTGACTCGATCACATCTACTTTTAGCAAAGTTGCCACCATCTTCAGCTTTTCGAAGATGTTCAGTTGAGTACTGCTGCAGGTGGAAATTGTTCTGTTTAAGTCTTCATTCTCCATGTTGACAATATCAATCTTCGAGTTTTGTAACTTGATGGTCGGCTGAATGTCTTTTTTCTCTTCTCAAAGATGGCTTATTTGATCCTCTTGTGCTGCATGAATGTAGTAAGCAGTTATTATGAATAGTTCATACAGTAAGATGATTTCTTCTGGTCGAAAGTATACTTACAGGAGAGTTGCAATGGCAATTTCTGGAGTTCCCCCTCCAGAAAGGAAATCTTGGCAACGGCCACTACCTCCTGGTTTTCCCGATCAGCCAAGCTCTTGTTCAGGAAGGCGTTCTCTCTATGACAAGGCAAACAATCATTAAACCTAGATGCGAATTCAGTCAAATAAGATGCAATTTCACTTACTGTTGTAGCCGGCTGATCTCTCGTTGCGCGATCTCAATGTGTTTTGCTACTGCTATTGATCTGGTCACCACCCGGGTTAAGTCCTAGAACACAATAAGAAATCGCTCTTAAAAACTTGAATGTTCCTAAGTTTTTGAAAAGCTCATAAAAGGAGTCCTACGTACTTCTATATAATCGTTGAATGAGCTGCTCTCAAAGTCAACGTGAGGTCGAACCTCAGAACTTATTTTTTCCACGACCGGAGCAGTAGATGTTCTTTCCTGCTGATCCTCCTCAGTCGGGATTGCGGCCTCCATCCCCTGGGTTCGGATGTCCGCTATTATTTCCTCTACAATGGCCTAGGAGGATTTCTCAGCCATTGGAGCAGGACCTGTTTCGCCCGCGACTTCAACAGCAGTTGATGTGCCAATGGTTGCAGATGCCGTCGCGGCAGTGAGGACAGAGTCCCTGTGTCTGAGTACATTGCTACTTAGAATGCCTCTTATCAGTAATACACAACTCACAAGGGATAGTATGCTTACTTTATCCGAAACCCCACCCAAGGTTTCGACGATGAGCTCTGGGGAGAAAGAAGCCCACTAGGTGCCCCTGATAAAGCTTCATCAGCACTTGTCCGTGTTTTTCTTCTCTTAAACAGGACAGTGTCTTCTCCTCCCTGCACAATCACAAGATGACGAGGATGTGTAGGAAGAGGAAGATAAAAAGACTGTGAAGTACTTACCACAGCAGCCTTTTCGATTACTGGAGAAGGCATTATTAACCTTGGGGTTTCGCAAACCTCAAGGATGGGCATCTCTTCTGTGACCGCAGGGTCTTCGGCAGCCACAGGAACTTCAACTTCTGTTTTGACCCCCAGAATAGGAAACGAAACTTCGCCAATAAGGGATGAGGTGGACTTCTCTAGAATGTATACCTCCAGATAATCTGTCGCTTTCCTCTTGCGACGGATGAGAGGAACTTTGTCTTCCTCATCCTCGCTCCCTTCACCCTGTAAGACGAAGAAGTAATTTCCACTCGTACCTAGGAATACAAGGGGTACAGAAAATCTTATCGCAGTATTCTTTGCGGTTATAGTTTTCTTTCGTGCAGAAGCCCCTCCCAAGATCTTCTTAGGTTTTCTGGGAGCAAGCTCCTTCATTTTGCACTTCAACGGAGTCCTGTTCGCCTTCTTCGCGGCTAATCCCCCCGAAGGACTAGCGTCCTCGCTTGGATGCTTCGTCCCAGCGAATTTTCCCACAAGCTGCATTATTTAAGATGCTTTGGTAACACAAGTCAATAGGATGATTTACAACAGAGTTTGTTGGGAAACATCATACCTTTCGGCGCTCTTGTTTAAGATCATCACCGGCATTAATTAAGCTCTGGGGGCGAGGCGACCCTTTAGCTCCCTCCACCGCGGCATTGTACGCCCGTAGGAGGTAATTTGTCCTTTTTTCGATTTCGGACAAAGACAGCGCTATGTCACAAACAAGCATATTACTTGATACGACATCTTTCATCAGTAAAAATGCGTATTTTGTTGACCGGAGGACATACCAGTGTTATAATCTAAGGTGTTGTCTGCCATGGACTCCACCTCCCAAGCCGGATGTGCCCTCTCACGCAGGGGGCTCATCCTACTCTTCACAAAGTCGTGAATGATGTCACACACGGTCAAGCCCTACTGGACTAAGTGAAGAATGGCTTGAACTTGCT
Source organism: Pharus latifolius (assembly GCA_019359835.1). Lineage (NCBI taxonomy): Eukaryota > Viridiplantae > Streptophyta > Magnoliopsida > Poales > Poaceae > Pharus > Pharus latifolius. Next base: position 58,694,595 of record CM033323.1, read on the forward strand.
TCTTCAGTTTTGCGCTCACAGAAGGAATGGAGTCTAACTCACTGTCCTTCTCTGGTCCGGTGTTCGCGAACTACAGTCCGCTCTCCGACGAGGGGTGCAGTAGAACCATTTGTGATGCCACCCGTGCACAGAATCCCGCAGAGGCAGGAATGGGTACTCTTTCTTCTCCCTTATATGGAAGTAGATGCACACAGTGGCATTGGTACTCTTTGACCATGCCGAAAAGTAGAAGCGTCGGAAAAGCTCCACGCTTGGCAGCACTCCGACGAAAGGACATATGCTGAAAAATCGCCAAAATGAGAAAAGCATTTGGGTGGAGATTCACCAACTCCAACCCGTAGTGGTCTAAGATTCCCCGCAGGAACTCTCTCTCTGGGAATCAAAACCCACATCGCAAATACTCTTCAAAGATCACCAATTCGCCCTCTTGGACGACTAGGGTTTCTTGATCTTTCTCCGCTGGCCGCCAATTGATCAGCAGCCGCGAAGGAAGAATCTCTTCTTTCTCCAGTGCTATCAGGCTCTTTTGGTCGTAATGGATCGATTGGCTCCAGGACGCCATTGCCGATGAGATCGCAAGAAAGGCGACGGCTTTTTTGAGGAAGAAAATGCAAAGAGGGTTTTGTGCGGTGAAAATGTCTAAGGCAAATGAGCCTTTTGGTTGTGAAACTTCTCCAGTAAGCTACCTCTTCCTTTTATACGCTCGAGACAACCCTTCGCCTGGTGCATTATTTTATTAATTCCCCATAACGGGTGTCTTTCCAATTAGGACCCGTTATCTTTACCCGATTATGAATTTGAAGCAAAATGTATTTGTGTTAAATATCATTTTACTTCATATTCAGGGGCTATGGTACAAGGGAATTATCCTAGCACTATCACGATCTTAAAGTTGAAAATTATTTTCTTCAAATATCTGACATGATGGTAATGTTTTTCTGCGATCTAAATATTGTCCTAAGGGCGGTCTCAAGGCTGTTTCATGATCACAATGTCCTGCTGCGAACTTAGCGACTTGACACCAAAGTCTAAATTTGGTTTCAAACAGAAGACTTATTCGAACAGAAGGCTTAGGCTTATTCTCTGTGTATGTTCTGATCGCAGACATATTTTGTCTGTCATCATTTTTTCACACAGTAAGAATTATTTCGATGATTGTCAGTCATACATAATCATTCGAAAAGTCAGGTATACAAGAAGAAAGGAATACTTTATTTCTTACAATCCTTGCATACATAAGGGATACAGGCGACCAAAGCGTCGACCTGATCCGAAAGTAATTTACAAAGTTCTCTTAGGGACGTATTAGTGTCAGTAGGATTTACACTGACTACCCCCAGAGAACTGGCTATAGCCATAAGCTTATCTACATCGTCCCGAAGCAAAGCAGTGCAACTGTTCCTTATTGTGTCAGAGAGTTCTCGCTGCTGCTGAGCGTAGTCTCTCTCCACATGGAAGGTGTGCGCCTCTTCGCGGGAGTTGTCGCAACATTCTGCCAAACGCAGAATGACCGAAGACATTTCCTCAGTCTTCATTTCCAGAGCCTCTTTTTCTTTTTGGAGAGCTTGGATTTCAGCAAGCTGATCGTTGGGGCTCCAGGGGTCTTCACCTCCTGTGTACTCATGGTTAGTTCATAAAACATATAACCAACAGGGAGGCTGAAGATAGCTATTACCTGAGAAGCAGAGGAAAAAGCCAAGCTTTGGGGAGGATTTGGACGCGGAAGTGTGAGACTTTCCCCAGAAAATTGATCACCCAACAAAAGCTGAGGACCTTCTAGTCGCAGAGGTGTGAGACTTCCTCCAGAAGTGGGATGGTTAGAAGGGTTGTTGTGGATCTCCAAAGGTGGAGATGAAGAGGCAACTGGATGAGTCGCAAGGGGCAATGTGGCAACACAGGCACCAGCACCCTTTAGAATCTTCAACGCAGCTCCACTGGAGGATCCTTCATCATCTCTAGATCTCTTCTTTGGAGAGATCATTTCCTCAATCGCCTGTGAAGTCCAAAATGAATTGCTTAGGACAATCTTTGACTCAGAAAATCATAAGATGTTTTAGAAGAAGTAGAGCCCGGAGGTGACAGTTCGTTCCCACGAACGTCTCGAGTTCTTGAAACGCACTTGCAATTGTTGTATTGATTAAACAAGTCGATAAATTCATCATTAACTGTCAAGAAAAACTCAGGGTTTTTCTCGGATATGAACTGTGACACGACAGAACAGTGCAAGCTGGGAAGTTTGGAGCGTCGGGTTCACAATTCGATGCAGGATTAAAATTTGAAGTAAACATGTCTCTTCATTTTCTTCAAATTTGGGGGCTAGCTGATGAGGATTATCACCCGAGCTAGTTTGATTAACACACATTAGGTTCAGGTCAGGTTCGAATCTGATATGTGTCTACGAGTCTTAAATGGCCTCTATGATCTCAGACGACCAATCTTCTATATACTAGGAGAGCACGGACACAAAGGTAGTTTGTGATCGCAACCCTTGCGCGATCACAAGGCCGCGACAATGCACGGTTAGGAGCCCGCAGACAATGCGCGGTCAGGAGGTCGATGACTGCATGTGACCAAGACGGTTCAAGGGTGTTTAAGTCTTTTACAAACACATCTCCAAGATCAACATAACTTCTTCCACGTATGAAGACAACTGCCAGGAGGTTAATATGTGCGGTTACCCACTAACTACACGTGTTAAACCTGCGTAGGAAAGAGGAGCGGTTACACAAACTGCACAGTAACAACCGTTCAGAGCCGCTTCACGTTGGCGCCCTTTTGTTCAGTATAAAAAGGTGGTCAATGCACGATCTAGAGGACGGTTAAGCACACAAGCATTACCAGGAGTTTGAGTAACCTGAAGACTTAGTCACAACTAAATAGATACTACGATAGAAGAGATCTTCGCCTGTGATCATCTCTTCCTCCCTTTTGTAAACACTTTTTTCCCTACATAGTGAAATCATAACAGGACGTAGGGCTATTACTCCCACCATCGAGGGCCCGAACCTGTATAAATTCTCACATGCCCATACAGATATTACTCATCCTACCTTCCTATAGGAGCACCCTAAAAGCTTTCACAACTCACAAATTTGCGTAAGATCGACTAAGGACCCTGAGTCCAAATCGTCGACAGCGACCGAGTGCTACTTCACCACGCCATCTACGAGCGCGAAATGGCATGCACATACAATCAGCACGTCCGTGCGAGAGCTTTCCGCCTTGGAGACTTTGTCCTCAAGCGCGTGACTAACCCCCAGGCCCAGCGTAAACTCTCCCCCAAGTGGGAAGGCCCTTACAGGATCTTCGTAGTCTTGGGCTCGGGGGCTTACAAGCTCTCCAACCTCGAAGACCAGGAGCTAAAGCATACTCGGAACATAGGCTTGCTCCACAAGTTCTACACTTAGCCTCTGGGCATCCCCTCCCCCGTCGCGATTTCGCAGGGGAAGGCACGGCGCAGTGCTCGCCACTCCCTCCCCCAACGCGGTCACACGGGGGGATATTGTATTCACTATTCCCTCCCCGCCGCGGCTCCACGGGGGGAGGCGTTGTATTTCATCTTCGTTAATGCAAATGGTTTTTTGCCCACAAGTTTTTACATATTCCTAGATTACTGTCTCTAAGGTGATGCCCTTTACGACGATGCCCTCCTTGCGAGGATGCCCTCCCCGTGAGGACGTAGGCTATCATAGTCTAAAAGTCCCTACGACGGGAGCCCTGCTCTCGTAGGGTGGCTTACGGTAACCCCTCGTGGACTGAGGGGGTAAGCGGCAACCCAGTTCTCATGAACTTTAGTAGCGAGTCACTTTGAGAGATTAGTCCCCCCTCAAACAATCAAGCCCGTCATCGGTCTCACCCTCCTCCGGGAGCTTCCCCCTCCGTGGGTTATCAAGCTCGTCCTTCCCCGGGAGCGAGCTTCCCCTCCAAAGGGCCTTGGAAATCTCAATTGTTGGAATCCTTCGGGATTTTTCGGCCGGATGTTTCCTTACCGTCTCCCCGTTCTCACGGAGACCGGGGGAACTTACTACCGGCCCTCAGAATTTTTTCGGCCGGAAGACTTCCCTACTGGCCCCCCGTTTCTCACGGCGACCGGGGGAACTTATTACTGGCCCTTGGAATTTTTCGACCGGAGACTTCCCTATGTTGCGCCCCGAAACTGGGACAACGACTACTCCTGTAGAGACCTAGCTCGCTGCAGCTAGTCCCTTATATGCCTAGCATAAACATACCCTTGACTTCCCAGGATAAGTCAAGCACAGGAGTATATCATATTGCAACAGAGTCACTTACAAAATATTTAAGCAGTGTGGCCTGCTGGCCTTAATATTACATAAGGAGGTTACAATGCCTTCGCGGCATACAGGTTTAGCAAAATAACATCTACACAGCAGAAGGTAGGTGACCCACCCACAAAGAGAAGTGGACGGCAGAACAACACACATCAGGGAAACGACGGGACTGACGCTCCTCCTTCTGGATCCACGAAGTACTCCATGCTTTCGTCTTGGTTGTAGAACGCTCCATCTACTGAATTGTAAGTTGCAAGAGTGAGCACTTTCGTACTCAGCAAGTCATAGGTAAGAGTAGATATATATAGTAGAGATGATATGAACCTAGACTAGTCAAGAATTATGGATATTTGTAAAATAATCTTTCTCTTTCCTGGCTCAACTCATGGCAGCACCTTTCCATAATATAATATCGTCATTCATGTTCACTAAATTATAGCACTACCGCGACACGTCAACACATGACCGCCCACGGCAGCACTCCTTATCATGACAACACATGTCATTTGGGTAATCTTGATTTAATATATTTTATTTAAAAAAAATAATACTTGTGTCACACCCCGTGGATTTAATCCACCGCAGCAGACTCCTAAAACTCGGGAGCACGAAGTATTCGAATACATTTCTAACTCTGCAGAGAGGTACCAATTTACCCGCAAGATATTCCACTATCAAGCCCATCCTATCAGAATGATTGGACCCCTGACTCACTTCATACTGTGAGCGGCAAGGTGGAAATAACAGAAACTTTTGTTATGTTTCACTTACAATTCACCCCTGACCCTGCAGTTTTCTTCACACAAACCGCAGTTGTGGCGGGCTATACCCCCACCCAGAAGCCTCTTCCCATTACTGGGTCAACGTGCTTGATCAAATCACATTCAGTGATACGTGGAGGAGCTGAACCCCGTGAGTTAAGTGTATTACTTTCCATCTCATGCAGGGGTTTCATGTACGATTCACATAAGTACTTGTCCAGGCCTGTCCCATACCAGGCTTGCGGTTAGTACGTTTGTTCATGCCACTAGACGCACAACACAAGGTTCTAGTCCTTATATGCCAGTGACCAGACCATCCACAACCCTGCACCTTCAGTGCCTGCACATCCTTTGCAGTCTAGCACCTCCAGTGCTACCACCATTCCATACCATTTCCTGGTCACGGCTAGGGGTTTTATTTCATGAATATAAGTATATAAATATATATAATAGTTCATGGCTCAAACTTGTTTATTTCACATTTCACAGATAACCAGTCCAGTACTGCCAATTCATAAATCAACCATTTCCAATCTTTCTCATGCAATATTATCTATATTCAAGGTTATGTTATAGCAACTCTTAAAATATAGGTTCGAGGTGACCAAGAATATGACTTGCCTTCCGCGTCGTAAAATACAGCAGCTGATGTCGGGTCAACAGTGAAGTCCTCGAACTGGGGCTCTTGATCTGCTCTCCAATCAAACAAATAACCAATAATCACAATCTTTTCAATACATTATTATACTATATGCAATAATGCAAAGATGAAGTCTTGATGATTCTGAGATGATTAGGTTAGAAATTGATTAGGATTAGGTTAGTTGTTGGAGGTTTACAAGGTTCCAAATGTCTCGAAATATCAGAATGGTATCAAGGTTGCGACTGGTTCGCTCAAAAACAGCGAACGTCTTTAGGTCGACATTCGGTTCAAGGCATCGACATAGGGTCGATGGATGATAGAGGGTTTATCTCAACTTGTGGCAGTAGAATAAAATGTAGAGCACAACTCCACAAGTCTAAGGGACAAGGTTATTTCCAGTTTACACAACTGAAAAGAGGTGAAAAGAGCTAATGCCACTGGCTGACAAGCTCTGGCATTGATCTTGACATGGCCAGAAACTAGGGCTTGCCATATCTTTTGATCTAGAGCTCCAAATGATGCACCACTTTGTCTGGGAGGTAGGCATTGATAACAGGAACAATTCATTCAACAGGATCCAAGGCTGAAAATGGCTGGAAAATGATGAAAACCAGCGAAGAAGTTGACTGGCCTGGAGTACCTGCAGCACAAACAGTGCAGCAACTAGGGCATAGCCATAACTCCTGTTCTAGGCCGAATTAGGGGTCGTGGTAGAAGACAAAGTTGCTCAAAATGGTCCAAAACATCTAGATGGCAAGGTTTCTATGGCTGGATTGGCTGGATTTAGGGAATATTGGCCGGAGAAAAGATTAACTCAAACCTGATTTGGGCATTTTTGATCTAGGGCAAATAAACTTAATTCCTTGCTTGAGGAGGGTCTCTGGGGCATAAGTAAGCTACTGGTGAAGTTAGATTAACTAGAAATGCACCAGAAAAGCTTGAACAGCAAGCTCAGTTCACAAGCAAAGTTCCAATTTGGGGTTTTTCACATTTTAGCAAATCTGTCGATTTTGGTTGCTTAGGGATGTTAAGCAAGGTCTACTGAGCATATTTGATTACTGGCTCGAAGATCAATTCATTCTGGAATGAGATTAATTGCTCGCCGGAGCTACTGGAGTAAAACTGAAATTGCCGGCGACTGAGGGTATTTAGGCTAAATTCCAAGCTCGAGAAGCATGAGGGAGATGAGGGAAGCTCACTGGGGGTGTTGGATTGGAGAATGAAGTAGTAGGGAAGCTTGGCACCGTGCTCCCTCTTTGCTGCTCGCCGGGGAAGAAGAAGACACAGCAAGTTTGACTGATTGCTGGTGTGCAGGTGTGTAAGATGGTTGCTAGTCCAGGGGGGTTTAAATAGGCGAGGCTGCGGGGGCTCCCAACGTCTACAATCGCACGGGGAGTTGAAGCCGGCTTGAATCGACTGGGAAGTGACCGGCGGCGATGACAGGCGGCGAAGCGACGTCTTCACCGGTCGTGACAGCTGCGCTGCTGCTCTGGTGGAGGTGAAGGCGAAGTGATGCACCCCCAAGGCATGCGCGCGACGTGGCGCAAAGCTTCTGCAGTGGCTGCAGCGATGGCGTGCGCGCGCGGGCAAAATCGGCGATGCTGGTGCGGCCGCGGTGGCTCCACGGTGGCGAACGGCGTGCGCACGCGTGGCAGGAACGCAGTGGCAAGGGTGGCGACCACGGGACTTCACCGGCGACGAAGTTCCTGGCGTGGCAGCGTGGTGGTCGCGGTCGTGCACGGCTGCTGGTCGTGTACAGTGCCTCTGGTCGAACCAGGGACCAAAATGCAATGATTCTTATTTGAAATCTGGACTGATTTGTAATTTCTGTCTTAGAGAGGTTTAATCTGGAATTTGATTTCATGGCTGAGTATAACATTTCTATTAGTACTCATCCAGCTCAAATTTGGAGAAAATTTGATAAGATTTGAGGGATTTCACCTATTTTCGAAAATAGGGTAAAATTAGGGTAAAATAGATCTGGATTTTGTCGATCTCGAATTCTGGTAATTGGGGTGAGATTTTGAAGTCTAGACAGAAGGGAAATATGTATCAACTAGCATTTGGGAGGTGTTCCCTGAAGGAATTCTGAGGTTTGAGTTGATTTGTGAATTTTAGCCTTTTCAGGCTTCCAGGTAAACAGAAAAGGACTTATCCGCAGTAAAATTTGGACTAAACTGCGAAAAGTGTTTAGATGAAACAATCTGGTTCCCAACTTTTTGGAGTAAGTTGAGGGTATACCTAGGAACATATTCCAATAGATACATAAGTCTGGATAGGGTTAACCCATGATAACTCAGTTATCTGGAATCTGGGGTACTTAGGGTAAATCTGAATTTCCTGTTTTCGAAAACAGAAAGAGACTTAGATACTGAGAGTTAGGGTCAGAATTTGATCTGGCTCCTGAAGACTTTTAGGTTTAGGATAACTGATAGATCAAATCTGGCAAGTCAGATCTTGACTTGGGGTCACAGGATGGATTTGGAGGTTTAGGGCTAGAACAGAATAAAGCTGAGGCTGATTTGGTTGATCTAGAAGAGACATATGCATGCATGACTTTTAAGAAAGAAACTTTTCACCCCGAAACTCAGGATGTTACACCCTACCGGCCCCCCGTTCCCACGATGACCGGGGGAACTTTTTACTGGCCTCTGGAAGATCCAACCGGGGCTATATGATTTCGGTAATTATCGGCGTCCGGGCCTCTTCATGCCTTACCCACAGCGCGCGGAGGCAAGCTACCCCCCCGCTGTGGGTGGGGGGGATAACCCGGGGCCCGGACAGTTCAATATCGTTGGAAAATTTCAAAGACAAGAAAAGTTCAAGGAATGAGCAAACTCAAACTTTATTGATACATCTCGCCGGGGGGCATCCCACCGGTGAGTATTGATACAACATTTAACCGGGGGACAACCTCCCCCCCCCCCCCCCGGTGGGTCAAGACGTCCTGGGGATGAAAGCCTCGGGCAAATACAAGATACAACCCAGAGAATTAAACCCCCGTGTGAAAATACAATGGGGCACAGACCCCCCAGGGGGCGCCTACACCTAATAATCCTGGAGGCCCTCCGACAGCTCCCGGGAGAGGTCTCGGTATAAGCTTCTTATGCGCCGCTGGGCCTCTCGAAGCAAGCCCTCGGGCCAATACTCGTAGCCCGCCGGTGGGAGTATCCGAAGCGGCGGAACCCTCCCGGATCCCAATCTAGGAGGAGACAACTCGGCGCGGTGATTGTCAAAGTTGTCATGGTGCCACTCTGGAAGCCACCACAACCGAATCGGCTCCCGGTAGGCACCCTCACCCCGCCCTCCGGAGGCAAGGCTTAACAAAACTAGGGCTACTTGGGTTTCCCCCTTTCCGGGAGGGAACCCTCAGGCTCCCAGGGAGCTCCCCGAGCAAAAGCGCTCAACCCTCGGGAGCCCTCTCCCCGGAGTTAACTACCGGGACATCTACTCGAAGCGAATCAAGACTTAGCAAAATTGAGTCAAGACTTAGCAAAAAATCTTTCGTTCATTAAAGAGAACTTTGTACAAGTCTCCGGGGCTTCCTCTAAGAAGCTATCGGGAGCAAAAATCCTAAGCAAAAAAGACCTATCTAAAGGCCCAGGGGGAGGCTCATACATGGTTATTGTCATCCTCCCCCCGGGAGGCTTCCCTCGCCGCTGGAGTCGGGATGTTCGCCCTCGGGGGCGCCAAAGTCAGAAATCGCGCCCGCACGATCCAGTCGTAGAAGCCCCCTGCGAGCTCCACCACCTCCTGACGTTGTGGTTCGAAGAAGTCGGGAAAGCCTTGCGGGATCCGGCCTCCGATCGCCCGGGCGCCGGTACCCCGGAGCTCCACAAGGCCCGCAGCGGTCGCCACCACCGGAATAGCCCGGCCCCGGGCCTGGGCGTCAGCGGCCTCCGGGATCATGGAGACTTGTGCGTTGAGAAAACGCAGAGCCTCCGCAAATGTGGCCGGCGCCTCACCGGAACCACCTCCCGGGCCGAGGTGTAGTCCGAGCCCATCGAGGGCCAAACGGACGGAGCGGCCCTCCTCCGCCACTTCCCAGACGCTGGAGCCCTCGAGCTCCCGAAAGGTGCCCTCCTTCGCCTTCGTCTCCCTTCGGAGGCAGTCGTTGGCACTCTCCGAGGCATGGTCTTGGGCCCGGACCCAGGCCAACTCCCGGAGCGCCTCGTCCCACTCGCCGCAGAAGGAGGCGGCCTTCCCCTCCGCCTCCTTCAATACCCTTTCGAAGCACTCCTCTATACCCCGGGCGAGGGCTACCCCCTACAAACGTGAGGGTTATTCGAAACCAAGAGTTAGAAAAATTTTTGAGGAAAAAGTAGTCGGGCGCCTTGGAAACAAACTTACATGGATGTGAAGCAACAACAACTCTCCACACCGGTCGCTGAGCATCCCTTGCGAGACGTACTCCTAGACCTTCAGGATCTAGAGGCTCACGGCCAACTGGTGAGCCTGGCCCAGAGACAGCAGTGGGTCTCTCTCCCCGTACCCCTGGACCCGTCTCCACCGGCGGGCCTCGGTATCAAGGCCGCAGGGGTGACGTGGACCGGCGTGGCCCCAGCCATGGCCCTCGTCGCCGGGGACTCAGTCTCTGAGGAGGTGGAGGACGAACTCTCCGGGGGGGTGTCGCCCCAGGGAGGGATAAGAAGTCCCTTCCCCTTTCCGTGTCGCGGGGCCCCCGCAGCCGCCGGGACCGCGCCGGCCGAGGGACTCGCCCCCTTTTCCACCGGCCACTCGACGCGCGGAGGGGAAGCTTCCGTGAAGCGTACCTCCGGGCGCTCTGGTTCCGCTGCCTCCAGAGCCACCGGAGGCGCAACCACCGGGGACGGTGAGGGGTCGTAGTTCACCGAAACGGACGCCCCCCTCCCCCCCCCCCCGTCACCGGCCACCCCCTTCTCCCCGGCCTCGTCAGAGGCCTCGAGGAGGCACATGAATTCTTTCGTCGCCGCCGGCCCCCTAGAGGGCTCCTCCTCCGAGGGGGTTGGTGTGGCCCTGCGCCTCGGGGGCGCCTGCGCACGCCCCGACCCGGGGGCTACGCCCTGGGCCTTCACGGGCGTAGAGCCCGGTGTCATCGCCGGGCCGAGGGTCTTCTGCGCCTTAGGGCGCTTCAGCTTGGGGCCCCCAGCGGCCTCCTTCCCCGCTTGTGGGAGCCGGGGGTCGGGAGAGGCGTCCTCGCCGATAGCCTCAACCCAAAGGCTTCCGCTACTAGGTTCCGGGGAGGCCCCTCCCCAATGACGCGCACGATACGCTAGTGCTCGTCGGCATAGTACCTCCCGAGGAGGTTCTCCGCCTTCTCCAGGGCGGCTGGATATGGCCGGACTACAAAAATGAAAGTGTTATCGCAAATCCCAAACTAAGGAGTGGGTCACTGGACACTTACATCGGGTCACCCACTTCTGCGGGGGCCGCTGCGCCGGGCACATCCCGATTCCCCTCCTCCCATGCGAGAAGGGGGAGAGCTTGACGAGCGCCAACTCCTCCACGGCGTCCCTCATGGACCTTAGGCCCCGGGAGCCCACCATTTTGCTGAGGAGCTTCAGCTCCTTGGAGGTCCACACCGGGGGCTTAGGGGCGGACGACCGGCTGTAGGAGGGGGGCTCTGGGAAGTAGGTCAGCCCGGTGTCCCGGACATGGAGGTAGAACCACCACCGGAGCCAATCCCCCCAATGGTCCCGAGAGGCTGCCACTGGGTATTCCTCCACCCGGGACGGTAGCAGCTGCATCATTATGGAGCCAAAGGCAGACTTCGGCCCTCCCTTGACGAGGTACGAGCCCCTTGCCGAGGGCTCGTAGAAGTATCGGAGGAGCCGGAGCGTCTGCTCCCGTCCGATGGCTGTCTCGCACAGCCAAATGAAGAGGCCCATTCGGACGAGGGCATTGGGTGTCAGATGATTGAGCACCACCCCGTATTCCCGGAGGAACTCCCAGAGCAACGAATGCACTGGGAGCTGGAGACCAGCCTTGATGAAGGCCTCGAAGACGACCACCTCCTTAGCTCTAGGGGGAATCCAGATGTCATCGTCCGCGAGGATCCCCCGGTCCACGAGGGACTCCAAGTCCCCTGAGGTAAACTCGGACTCCCAGAGGAAGTCCGCGGTGACTTGCTTCGGGGGTACATCTACGGCTTTGGCGCGACCCTTCGGTGCCATTTGGGTTTCCAGTGGGCTAAGCTACCAGGAGGCTAGGTTTTCGGGAACCTAAGTGTCTGGAGACTAGGTTTCCGGAGGCTAAGCTACCGGGAGAGGCTAGAGCACCGGTGGGAAGTTTGAGGCTTGGAGTTGAGAGTATGCTCTCTCCAGGCCCATCGAGGCCCTATTTATAGAGCCAAAATGCGTCCGAACCGTCCATTTCAAACGACACACTGGTGGTTCGAACCGCGCGAGGCCATTATGGCCGACGATGTGCGCCAATCGAGGCCTACAGAGTCATGATGATCGGCGGCACCACCATAAGTGCGTGGTACGAGAACTGAAGCATCACAAAGGTGTCGAAGGTTCCCTCTAGGGGAGATGTTCCCGGTAATGAAGACCATTTCCTCCGGGGACTTAGGACGTGTCCCCGAAGGACATGGGGGGCTGCTGTTGGGGGAAATCTCCGCCCGATCGGTCCCGGTGACCACGTCCTGGACACCGCCATCTGCTCGGTGGCAAAAACCCCCGGTGGCCCTACCCCGGGCGCCGCCTTTGGCCCGGAGATAAGGGCCCCGGTGACCCCGTCCCGGGTGCCACCATCTGCCCGGTGGCAAAAGCCCCCAGTGGCCTTGGCCCGGGCGCCGCCTTTCGCCCGGGTACCAGGCCCCCAGTGACCCTGTCCCGGCCGCCGCCTTTCGCCCGGGGACAAGGGCCCCGGTGACCCCATCCCGGGCGCCGCCTTGGCCCAGAGACAAGGGCCCCGGTGACCCCGTCCCGGGCGCCGCCTTTGGCCTGGGGACAAGGGTCCAGTCCCGGGCGCAGGGTCACGTGAGGAACGCCTCGAGATCTGGCGATGACACTTGTCAAGCATCAAGCCTCCCTCAGCCGGTGGAATGACGTCAGTACCCCCCGATCCAACAACTATAGCCAGGGTAGTCTAATCTTTTTTGCTTCTTTTAGGCCTATATATGCCCTTGTACCCCTCTTTTGTAACCAAGGACAATTCATTTGCATCAATACACAAAAAACCAATTGGCGCGCTTTGGAGCGCTCTCCCTGCGAGAGAACTCCCCCAGCTGACTCAAGTCGGGAGCATGTCGACAGGACTAGGGTCTCCACTGAGACCTGAACCTGGATAAATCCTCGTGTCACTCTCTGTGCTTGCCTGACGGGAGGTGACCGGTAACGCGGTCAGCTCGCGTCGTTGTTCATTAGCTAGGATCTTCCACAAAACCTGCTGTGATATTCGCAATACCACGACACAAGTTATTTTGATACTTGCTACATGCTTAAAAGGTCAAAGAAAGGATATGCTATAGCAAAGTTTGTTGGTGCACCCATGCTAAATAAAAAGAAGAAATCAATTTGGGTGCCCAAAGCTTTGATTGCTAACATCGAAGGACCCAAAAGAGTTTGGGTACCTAAAAGGACTTGATTCTTTTGTTTTTGCAGGTGAACTACAAGACTGGTGGAAAACATTGGGTGCTAGACAGCGGATGCTCCGAACATATGACTGGTAACCAAAAGTTGTTCACCTCATTGGAAGACAACTCAAGCAAAAATCAAAAGATCACCTTTGGCGACAATCGTCAAGGAAGTGTGGTATGCTTGGGTAAAATTGCAATATCTAATGATCTCTCAATTTCAAATGTTTTACTTGTTGAATCTCTAAACTTTAATCTGCTTTCCATTGCACAAATTTGTGATCTTGGATTTCGTTGCATTTTTTATCCTAAAGAAGTTTTAGTTGAAAGTTTAAAAGATTAATTCTTTAATCTTTAAAGGCTTTTGTTTTGGAAATCTTTATCTTGTCTCTCAAACCTCGATAGGTTGGCTATGGCATAGAAGACTTGCACATGTTGGAATGTATCAACTTAAAAAGCTTTTAAAACGTGATTTGGTTATTGGCTTAAAAGATGTGAATTTTGAAAAGGATAAGCCTTGTAGCATTTGTCAAGCTGGCAAGCAAGTAGCTACTTCACATCCAATTAAGCGTGTGCTTTCAACCTACAAACCTTTGGAACTGCTGCATATGGATTTATTTGGACCTTCCGAGTTCCAGAGTATCGGGGGTAACAACTATGGTTTTGTTATTGTTGAAGATTTTACTAGCTACACTTCAGTTTTCTTTAGTTCTCAAAAATCTGAAACGCCTGATGTTTTCAAAAGTTTTGCAAAACATGTTTCCACTGAATTTGAACTTTCCATCAAGAAAATCCGTAGTGATCATGGTGGAGAATTCGTTAATTCAACTTTAGGTTATTTTTGTGACTCGCTAGGTATTAAACACGAATTTTCTACTTCTTACACTCCACAGCAAAATAGAGTTGTGGAAAGGAAAAATCAAACACTAATAGAAATGGCAAGAACAATGCTAAATGAGTATGACACTCCTACTCGCTTTTGGGCCGAAGCCGTGCATACTGCTTGCTATTCTATTAATCGGCTTTATTTTCATCCTCTTCTAAATCTAACTCCTTATGAGCTTCTTGTTGGGCGCAAGCCAAATGTTTCTTATTTTCGAGTTTTTGGTTGTAAATGTTACATCCTTAGAAAAAGAAACTTTTGTGGTAAATTTCAAAGAAGAGTAGATGAAGACTTTTTAGTCGGATATTCTACCACCAGCAAAGCTTATCGTGTTTTTAACAAAAATACAACCTGCATTGAAGAATCATGCGACATAGAATTTGATGAAAATAATGGCTCACAAAAGGAGAGAGTCTCTTGTGAAGTTTCAGGTGAAGAACATTACCATTGGAGACATCAAACCAAGAGAAGATGATCAAGAAGATGATGAAAATATTGAGAATGATGATCAGCATGTATCATCATCTCATATTGATCTACCAGAACAAAGTCAAGAAGAAGCAGCACAAGAAGAAGCACCAAGGCAACATCAAACCATCACCAAGGATCACCCTCTAGATCAAGTATTGGGTGATGTCAGTAAGGGTGTTCAAACTCGCTCTCGTATTGCTTCATTTTGTGAACATCACTTTTTTGTATCATCTCTAGAACCTAAACATGTAGATGAAGCTCTTAGTGATTCTGATTGGGTAAATGCAATGCATGATGAACTTAATAATTTCTCTAGGAATAAAGTTTGGACTTTAGTAGAAAGACCCAAGGATCATAATGTGATTGAAACAAAATGGGTTTTTAGAAATAAGCAAGATGAAAATGGTGTAGTAATTAGAAACAAAACTCGTCTTGTTGCACAATGCTTTTCTCAAGTTGAAGGTTTAGACTTTGGTGAAACCTTTGCACCGGTAGCAAGACTTGAAGCTATTCGCATGCTTCTTGCTTATGCATCAAACTTTAATATTAATTTATTTCAAATAAATGTAAAAAGTGCTTTTCTAAATGAAGAAATATCTGAACTAGTCTTTGTGGAACAACCTCCCGATTTCGAAGATTCAAAATTTCCAAACCATGTGTTTAAATTGTCTAAAACTCTCTATGGTCTCAAGCAAGCTCCTTGAGCTTGGTATGAACGACTTAGAGACTTTCTTTTATCAAAAGGTTTTAAAATTGGAAAGGTAGACACAACTCTTTTTACAAAAATGATTGACAAAGACTTGTTCATATGTCAAATATATGTTGATGTATTATTTTTGGGTCTACTAATAAATATTTTTGTCATGAGTTTGGAGAAATGATGTCTAGGGAATTTGAGATGTCAATGATCGGTGAGCTAAGATTCTTCCTTGGACTACAAATCAAGCAACTCAAGAACGGAACATTTGTGAGCCAAACCAAGTATGTGAAGGACTTGCTCAAGCACTTTGGGATGGAAGATGGTAAAGCAGTCAAAACTCCCATCGCCACTAATGGACTTCTCGATATGGACAACAACGGAAAAGCGGGCAATTCTAAACTTTATAGGTTTATGATTGGTAGCTTTCTATATCTTACTGCATCTAGGCCTAACATCATGTTTAGCATTTGCTTATGTGCTAGATTGCAGTCAGCCCCTAAGGAATGTCATTTGATTGCTATTAAAAGAATCCTTAGGTACTTAAAATGATACCCCAACTTAGGCCTTTGGTATCCGAAAGATGAAAACTTTGAATTAATTGGTTATTCCGATTCAGATTATGCGGGTTGTAAAATTGATAGAAAGAGCACATCTGGTAGTTGTCAACTTCTGGGGAGATCATTAGTATCATGGTCATCTAAGAAACAAAATTATGCTGCTCTCTCCACAGCCGAAGCGGAACATGTGTCGGTGGGTAGTTATTGTGCTCAAATTTTGTGGATGAAGCGAACATTTTTGGATTATGGAATTACATTTGAAAAAGTGCCACTACTGTGTGATAATGAAAGTGCCATTAAAATATTAAATAATCCTGTTCAACACTCTAGAACTAAGCATATTGAAATACGGCACCATTTTTTTTATAAGAGATCATGTGGCAAAAGGGAATATAGATGTGAGTTACATCAGAACTGAGTTGCAACTAGTAGATATTTTCACCAAACCCTTAGATAAAACTAGATTTTGCTTTCTCAGAGGTGAATTAAATATAATTGATATTTCAAATGCTAGTTGATATGTTAAAAGTATTAAAATATATTTTATTCTCTCTCTGGTCAAAATCCTCTATCTAGACGAATTGGTTGCCCATGCTGACAGTCAGCATCACAAATTGACTATCAGTCCCTTGCTTAGGAGCCTGGTCGTAACCTCTGGTCGAAGTCGTTGACCATGCTGACAGTCAGTTTTATGCACTGACTGTCAGTTATTTGTTTCAGCTTTTGGTCGTAGCCACTGGTCAAATTGATGACCCACACTGACTGTCAGTTTGAGATACTGACTGTCAGTTTCAAATCCCAGGTTTCTATGCTGATTGTCAGTGCTCCACACTGATTGTCAGTTTCAAAACCCTGGTTTTTGAACTGATTGTCAGTATTCACACTGACTGTCAGTGTGTAATCCCTAAGCCCAAAACCATCATTTCTGTTCACGTCTTCTCGCATCCTCCTCTTCGCCGCCGCTGCCCCCATCTCACTGTCGGTGCCCCCTTTAGCCATTTCTAGCCTCGCCTGCCTCGCCACTGCCTCGCCGTGCAGCACCGCCGCCTCGCCGCACCACTCCTCACCGCCGCCGTACTGTGCCTTGACGTCCTAGGTCATCGCGACCTCATCTCGTCGTGCACCACCACATCGAGCTTCACCGTGCGCCACCGCAGCTCCTCGCCGCCACACCTCACCGTCCCTCTCTTAGCCGCTGCTAAGCCATGGCCAGGTCGTCTCCTTGTCGTGCCTCTGTCTCACCTCGCTGTCTGGCTTCCTCTGTTCGGTTCTTTGCATAGGTTCCTGTCTCTCGCTCTGTTTCATTTCGTCATGTCTGATCAGCCCTCGTCGTCTCGATGCGTTGCCTGTCGGAAGAACGCTGCAAACAGCAGTCGTTCAACGGGTCAACCGTCTGAGTCCCGTTCTTCGCCTCCACCCGAGCGCGTCCCCGTGGATTATTCCCGGTGGCACGCGAGTCGCCTCCGCACCCTTCATTCCACAAACCCATACCTATCCCCGCGTCCCACTGGTCGCGACGGCTGCAGTGTTCTGACTTCTACACGAACCTGCAGCTTGACCTCTAGACTAGCGTCTACAGCCGCATCCCCATTTTTACTCATTGCTTCCTCTCCTGGTCCATGATTGCCTCTCGCACAGGCATCATCTCCTTGGCTGACTCCTTCGCATCTGTAGGGATCAGAGATCTAGTCTTGGACTCCTCTCTCCACTGGGCCGATGAGCCCATTCACTAGTTCTATGCTACCATCTTCGTTTCCCCTCAGCACGACTCACTGACCTTCATGACAGGCCTCCAGGTCAACACTGTCACGAAGGAGCAGTTTGAGGCTGCTCTCGGTCTAGTTCATCCTACTTCTAGCCGCCTGCTCCATACCCTTCCTGATCTTGAGCATCGGGAGATGGCCATGCTCTACTCCGGCCCCTTCTAGCTCCGTCACATCGCTGGCCTGCACCGCGATGTTGACCTGGCCCTGAGGATCCTTCATCTCACTTTGGTCCCTATGACCGGAGATAGGACCAGAGTCACTTATCTGGCACTCCATGTCCTGATTTCCATCTTCAAGGAGGAGCCCTTCAACGTTGCTGATCTCCTCATCAGTGAGATTCAGCACGTCCTTCTTGCCCCGCGTCGCCATCTGGTGTATGCTCCATACATCATGGTGATGCTTCTCCACATCCGAGCTGTTGACACAGAGCTCCCTCGTCCTCACCATCCTCTAGCTTTCTACCCTCCGAGTCAGGCTGATCGCCGTCTAGGCGCTCGCCCTGTAGCTGCTCCTGGACCCGACTCTCCTACATCTAACGACGATGTCACCGGTGAGTCTGGATATGAGGCTATAGGACAGGCGGCAGATCCAGCACCTACTGGAGACAGGAGCACCGAATCTTCCTCCCTTTCTCAGCTCCAGCAGGTGATCCAGATGTAGGAGTAGATTCTGCGCACTCAGGAGGAGCATCACCAGATTCTGCTTCGTCTGCTTGCCCAGCAGGAGCAAATTCTAGATGGCTTGCCCTCGCCAGGCGCATCCGTCCCTCACAAGAGGCCCGTCCAGCTTCCTCCTCGCCGAGATCTACTTCAGGCCCTGCTGCTCCGGCTCCTACTGCTCTATCCTCCGCTCACTAGCCGTTGACCCGATTGGATCTCTAGCAGGCTCCGGAGATACAGCAGTCCTCGGCTTCTCTTCTGATGATGAGCCTTAGGCTTTGTGTGTCAGCTCCCGCCTTTTTTGTGCTTGATGCCAAAGGGGGAGAAGTTTTGTATGACTTAACTTTATGTTTTGGATGGATATATTTGTATGACTGTTATTTTGGTTATGGATTTCTTTATGTTATGGATATGGATGTCTTTCTATGGATATGTTTACGTTATGATTGGATGTTTTGAACATTTTATATATATATGATGTTGTGGTCCTTGTTGATTTATTTGTATGATCTTTGTTGATATATTTGTATGATCTTGACGTTGTATGATCTTGACTTGTGATCAGGGGAAGATTTATAATATTGATTTGAGATCTCAAGCATACACTCAGGGGGATTTATTCATTTTTTTATTATTATTTATTATCGAACACTTGTTATCATCAATCATCAAAAAGGGGGAGATTGTTGCATCTAGGCCATTATGCCTGATTTTGATGATTAATGAAAACAAGCGTTTCAAACTAATTGTGTTTTTGAGATATTTGAGCAGAGCTTTGTTGGGAAGACATGCAAGATGATCAAGATGAACCCAACATGAAAGAGAAAAAGCACAAATCGCAAGGTACAAAGACGAGACGCAAAACGCAAGATTAAAGATGCAAAGGACCTGAGGTAAAATTTGTTTTATTACCGATCTCAGTGTTTGGAGTTCGATCAGTTTAGAAATTTGTTTCTTAGTTTGAACCATACTATAAAGAGGGGTTGCAAGTCCTCTCTACATTTCCAGCATAAATCGAGAAACTGTTAGGTCACTGCATCTCATTCTTTTTGATTGGATTTGATTTGGTTTTTGGATGAATTTTTGGCAACAGAAGAGTTTTTGCATTTTTTAGAAAGAGCTAGGCAGATCTGGTTTTTGCTTCTGTTGACAAAAATATAGCCCTTTAAATTATCTATCAAATGAGCTATCAAACACTTCAATCGGACCTCTGAATCAAAAGTTATAATATTTTTATCCACATTGACTATCAGCTTACGTTGCTGACTGTCAGCATGAATGTCAGTTTGTGTTGCTGACATTTGTCCAGAGAGCATGTTTTTTGAACCAAATTTATTTTTGCCTATGCGAACTGTCAGCATGTGTTTCGACCTCGAGCTGTTTGATTTGTTTTAACTGGTCAAGTTTGTGGTCGTTGCTGACTGTCAGCATGTGATGCTGACTATCAGTATGAGGTGTCAGTTTCCATATACGACCACAAACGGCTAGCAATTTTTTATCCGTGATTTTTGTCGATCCGTTGAGGTAGATGCTGACTGTCAGCATGTGTTGCTGATTGTCAGTTTGTGCTGTTTTGTTTCCTTTTTGTAACATCCTGAGTTTTGGGGTGAAAAGTTCTTTCTTAAAAGTCATGCATGCATATGTCTCTTCTAGATCAACCAAATCAGCCTCAGCTTTATTCTGTTCTAGCCCTAAAATCTCCAAAATCTATCCTGTGACCCCAAGTCAAGATCTGACTTTCCAGATTTGATCTATCAGTTATCCTAAATCTAAAAGTCTTCAGAACCCAGATACAATTCTATCCCTAACTTCCAGATTTATCAACTCCTTTCTGTTTTCGAAAACAGAATATCTATTACCCTAAGTTTCAGAAATCCAGATTTAATCAAAATCTTAGCCAAGTTCAGACCAGATTATTCTTGGATTATGATCAAGGGTATGCCAATACCTTAATCCAAAAAGTTGGTAGCCAGATTTTACCATCTAAACCTTTTTCACAAATCAGTCCAAGAGTATCGCAGGTCAGTCCTTTTCCAGATTTTCCAGAGGCCTAAAAAGGAAAAATGTTGCAAATCATCTCCAAATTCAAATCTGATTCAGGGAACACCTCCCAAATGCTTTTCAACACAAATTCTTCTTTTATGAGTATCTCAAAATCAAACCCTAAATCCCAGAATTCGAAATCAATTGAAATTCAGATTTCAATTACCCTAAAATACCCTATTTTCAGTTCATATCAAAAATCAACCAAACATCTCAAATTTTATCTTCAATCTGTGCCAAATCATCTGTTGAATCAAGTTTGCTAAATCAGCAGAATCAAAATCAGATCAAACCTTCCAAATCTCCAGATTTACAGATCAGTCCAAATCAAGAATTGGAAATTGCAATCAGGCCTTATTTCGACCAGCAGCTGCAGTGCACGACCAGAAGCTCGCCGTGCGTTTGCGCCGTGTTCGCTCGCCGCCGGCCACGCCTCGCCTCGCCTGAGCTCGTGCTCACTTGAATCTGCATGTGCACACGCGTCCACGCCCCAGCCATCGCCGTGGCAACGCCGTTGAACAGCTTGCTCCCGTGCGCGACCGTTGTCAGCATTTTCTTGCCACGTTGCTGTGCTTTGCCAGCCCTTGTCTCCACTGCCTTGCACCACCCAACAGCATTGCGTCCCGATGAAGGGATAGTTTGATCAGCAGTCACCTCACCAGTGCACAGTCGCGTCGCCGCTCGCCGTTGTTGCATCTGCGCCCGGCAACTCATGTCAACTGACACCAATTCAATGCTGTTTAAACCTTGCAAGCTTCTCCCTCTGGTCTATTTAAGCCACCAGTGCCTTGTATCATCTCCTCTTCACCAGGACTTAGCCAATTTTCCAAATTTCCTCGCCGCCGTCTTCTTCTCCGGTGAGTCCAGATTGAGGCCTCACGGTGCCAGCACAATCTGCTGCACCTCTCACCAAATTAAAGCTATCAGTGAGTTCCCCTACTCATCCTCTCTGTGCTGTACCATTTAATTGCTCACCGGTGACCTCTAACGCCGGCGATCACCGGAAATTCCCGATTGCCCTGTTCCGGCCATGCAGGCCAAATTACCTCGAATCAGCTCTCGAACCTGTGAAGAAAAATGATCGGTGAACCTTTTGAAGCAAGCCTATGCATCAATATCTCCAGATTGAGCTTCAATCGAAGTTTTCCCCAATTTTGAGCTTCTCCAGAAACCGGCGATCGTCGCCAGGCTTCTCCGGCCATCCTCCGGCCAAATTGTTTGTGCAGGTGACTTTCTCTTACCCTTCTTTCACTCCAAGCTTGGAATTGAGTTCTTTCGGCCTGTATCAAAAAGCCCCAAATCCTATGTCATCTTCTCCGGCGCAGTTCACCGGAAACCTATTCCTGTTTGTTTCAGCTTCATCCACTTTGTCATTCAGGTGTGCCTCAACCTCTTGAACATTTTTGTCTTCTAGCTCGATCTCTGAAACTGCCCAGATTTCATGTTATAGCCATGCCAAGATTTTTGTCCAGTGGCTTCACTGTGCCGTGTCACCACCACAATTCTCCTTTGAATTTCATCACCTTCCAGCCATTTTCAGCTTTGGATCCTGTTGAATGATTTGTTCCTGTTATCATTGCCTACCTCCCAGACAAAGTGGTGCATCATTTGGAGCCCTAGATCAAAAGTTATGCCAAGCCCTAGTTTCTGGCCATATCAGATTCAATGCCAAACTATGTCAATCAGTGGCATTAGCCCTTTTCACTCCCTTCCAGATGTGCATTTTGGGCATAACTTTGTCTCTTAGATTCCTGAGGTTGTGATCTACATTTTCTTCTTCTATCACAACTTGATTTGAGCCCTTGAATTATATTTGCCGCTAAACCCTAATTTTTGACACTATCCCAGTGCATGCCAGCCAATGGCATTGCCTTGTTTACCCACTTCTGATTGTGCATTTTGAAAACCACTTTGTCCACTGAATTTGTAGAGTTATGATCTACATTTTCTTCTACTGTCATAACTTGAGATAAGCTCTCTAGCTTTCCTTGAAGTTATGTCAGATTCTTGATCCGAATGTCAATCTGCTGACATTACCTGTTTTTGATCAAACCAACCACAAAACTGATGTTCTTATTGTAACCTTGAGATCCTAAGAGCATCTAACATCCATTCTTAGCCAATTCCTTGAAACCCTTGATCTTGACTCAATTCAGCTTGCAATCTCAATTATCTCCAGTATCGTTCAGTCACTCTTGTAAAGCATATCTGCATATAGATCCTAAATCATTTTAATATATAAGTAATATTTGTGTGTATTGTTTGTTTGTCGCCGAGCAGATCCAGAAATCAAGTTCGAGGACTTCGTTGTTGATCCGTCATCAATTGTTGTATCTTACGACGCGGAAGGCAAGTCATATCCTTGGTCATCTTGAACCTATATTTTAAATGTTGCTAAAACATAACCTTGAATATAGATAATATTGCATGAGAAAGATTGGAAATGGTTGATTTATGAGTTGCAGTACTAGACTGGTTATCTGTGAAATGTGAAATAAACAAGTTTTGAGCCATGAACTATTATATATGTATTTATATACTTATATTCATGAAATAAAACCCCTAGCCGTGACCAGAAAATAGTATTGAATGGTGGTAGCACTGGAGGTGCTAAACTGCGAAGGAATGCAGGCACTGAAGGTGCAGGGTTGTGGATGGTCTGGTCACTGGCATATAAGGACTAGAACCTTGTGTTGTGCATCTAGTGGCATGAACAACGTGCTAACCGCAAGCCTGGTATGGGACAGGCCTGAACAAGTACTTATGTGGATCGCACATGAAACCCCTGCATGAGATGTGTTGTGATGATTGATATGGAGGCTGACTCCCACTATCACTGAAGGTGATCTGACATTAGACCCAGCAATGGGGAAATGAGTAAGGGTGGGGGTATAGCCCGCCACAACTGTGTTTCGCGAGAGATCCACAGGGTCAGGGGTGAATTGTGAGTGAGACATAACAAAAGTTCTTGTTATTTCCACCTTGCCGCTCACAATATGAAGTGAGTTTGGGGTCTAATCATTATGTTATGATAGGATGGGCTTGAAAGTGGAATATCTTGCGGGTAAATTGGTACCTCTCTGCAGAGTTAAAAACGTATTCGAATACTCCGAGCTCCTGGGTTTATAGGAGTCTGCTGCGGTGGATTGAATCCACGGGGTGTGACACAAGTACTATTTTCTAAATAAAATGTGTTTAATCAAGATTACCCAAATGGCATGTGTTGTCATGATAAGGGGTGCTGCCGTGGGCTGTCGTGTGTCGACGTGTCGCGGTAGTGCTATAATCTAGTGAACATGAATGATGATGTTATATTATGAAAGGTGCTGCCATGAGATGAGGTATGAAAGTAAAAGATTATTTTATGAACATCCATAATTCTTGACTAGTCTAGGTTCATATCATCACTACTATATGTATCTACTCTTACCTATGACTTGCTGAGTACGTAAGTGCTCACCCTTGCAACCTACAAATCAGTAGATGGAGCGTTCAATGATCAAGATGAAGGCGTGGAGAACTTCGTGGATCCAGAAGGAGGAGAATCAGTCCTGTCATTGCCCTGATGTGTGTTGTTCTGCCGTCCACTTCTCTTTGTGGGTGGGTCACCTATCTTCTGCTGTGTAGATGTTATTTTGCTAAACCATGTATGCCATGAAGGCATTGTAATCTTCTTATGTAATATCAAGGCCAGCAGGCCACACTGCTTAACTATTTTGTAAGTTACTCTGTTGCAATGTGATATACTCCTGTGCTTGACTTATCCTGGGAAGTCAAGGGTATGTGTATGCTATGCATATATGAGACTAGCTGCAGCGAGCTAGGTCTCTATAGGACTAGTCGTAGTCCCAGTTTCGGGGCGCGACACTTTTTGACCTCAAATAGCTAGTTGAGTTTTCTCTGAGATTTACTTCGTACTGGTCGTGACCCATGCTGACTGTCAGCATGCATTGTCACTTTTACAGCTCATGCACAACGGCTCTTTTGTTCATTTGGGCTATAAATAGAGGCTTTGAGCAGATATTTCACATACCAAGCAGCCTCATATTCATATACACACTTGAGCTTTAGTTCTTAACACAAAATCTTGATCTTTTGATCAAGTTGTGAGTTTTTGAGATCCACCAAGTTTTCTGTTCGCATCATTTTTGCATATCTAGAGTTTCTCGGTGTTTGTTGGAGGTCTTGATAAGACCTTGCAACTTATTACTCTTGGTGAACGCCCTCACCTAGATGGTTTGGTGGCGTGGCCGTTGACCTCTTCTGTTCGGAGATTGTTGAAGAGGCTCGGCATGATTGTAAAAGGCATCGGTGCTCGCCTTTCCAGAGTGGACAAGGAGCAACCACTAGTGAGAAATATCCTTCGTGGATATTGAAGCAAGACTCATTCATTTGAGTGCTTCAACGAGGAGTAGGGGAGACCGGGCGAGCCTCCGAGACCTCGGGAAAAATCCTAGTGTTTGTCTTCTTCTCTCTTCCTTTTAATTGTGCTATATTGATTTTGTTCTTATTCTTTGCAAAAGTTGTTTTTAATTGAAAAGTTTTAAAGCCTCCTATTCACCCCCCCTCTAGTCGGCATCCTCGATCCTACAATTGTTGGAGGTCTAGATAAGACCTTGCAACTTATTACTCTTGGTGAACACCCTCACCTAGACGGTTTGGTGGCGTGTCCGTTGACCACTTCTGTTCGGAGATTGTTGAAGAGGCTCGGCGTGATTGTAAAAGGCATCGGTGCTCGCCTTTCCGGAGTGGACAAGGAGCAACCACTAGTGAGAAATATCCTCCGTGGATATTGAAGCAAGACTCATTCATTTGAGTGCTTCAACGAGGAGTAGGGGAGACCGAGCGAGTCTCCAAGACCTCGGGAAAAATCTTTGTGTTTGTTCACTCTCTCTTTCTTTTTAGGTGTGCAGTTTATTATTCCTTTGTTTCAGTTCTCATTCTTTGCAAAAGTTATTTTTAATTGAAAAGTTTTAAAGGCTCCTATTCACCCCCCCTCTAGTCAGCATCTTCGATCCTACACCATGAAGAAAGTTTTTCATAATATGGTTAATAAAAGTGGTGACTCATGAGAGACCACCACACACAATGTTTTCTTAAAGTCTATCTTAAGATTTTCAAAACCCTGCTGTTGAAAATAAAACCTTCTTCTAGGAATTTTGCAGTGAAAATCTATACTACTCGTATCTATGGAACTTAGACCTCTTTCCTTGAACACCCCTCATCTATATACTTGCATTACTATAACAAGACTTGCTGAGCATTGTGTAAAAGCATGCTCACCCTGGCCTTTGCAAACAATTCAGAAGAGGGATTCTTCGATCCCGATTCGTTTGGTCACGAGTATGAAGCAGAAGATGGGAACGCTCTCGATGATCCAGTCCTCTAGAAGGGTCCTGCGCCATGTCGAGTCGGATGTGGTAGAAGCCCTCACAGAACCGTTGCCGTCTGAAGTGAAGATCCTTGTCGTCGCCTTTTGTATCATTTTGTGTGTTCGGTATCTTGATGCCGACTCCTGTATTGACAAACTCATTATTTTTGTAGCAACTCTATTTAGCGTCATTCTTGGCGCTATGTTATTGTAATATTGGTCCTTGTGACCTTGTACTTGTTTATCTTTCCTTATTGTAGTTATTGCTATTTGTTTGTTGTGAGCTTGTGATGTACCTATCTGAGTGCAATCCACCTAGGCGATTGCCACCAAATTCCTCAAATGAGGGTCCCACAGAAGATGGTATCAGAGCAAAGACTCGACTGTAGGCCGTGACCCTTAGATAGATATTGGCGTCCCCAGAACAAAAATCGCTAGTTTATTTGGCTAAAAGTTAATTCCGAAAATCTAATTTCTTTAAACAAAGTATACTATGTAACTCTTTCTCTCACCTTGTCTCCTGGGAAAAGATTTGAAAATTGTTTTAACTTCTAGGAGTTCTGTGTTCTATCTCCTCAGATGGTTTCCGGCAAGAAGTTCGTGCATGGTGATGAGCTAGGATCGTGGGCATTGCTCTTATGGATGATGCTGCAGTTCCTAGGAGCATTGGATAGTCAGAGGCCAGTGTACTACGTCCGACAAGAAGAAGTAGACAATAGACCCTACGGCTTTCGCGCCTCAGTAGTGGTCTATGAGATCCCGAAGCTTGGCAGAGGTTCAGTAAAGCAAGAAGCCCGCAGAGCGAAAGAGGAAGACGCTATTCTAGACGCTTCTCGTCGCACTGTAGGTACCATCCGACAGTTGTACGAGGATTTCCTTGTAGATTCCCCTTTTCGTTTTGTGCCTTGTCAGATTCCCAGGTAAAATCGCCGAGTCGTCCATCCATCCACCGACCAAAGAGATGCAGTGCTAACGAAGACCAGGGACATCGTTCAAGCTTTGGAGACCGGATACACCCATTTGCTGCGTGAGCATGGGAATGCTCGGGATGATCGCCATTATCTCGAGGGCATGCTCGCAAGAGCTCATGCAGATCTCTAGGTAGAAAGAGAAGCAGATCCAAGAGTTAGTTGGTCCGAGCAAAGAACGGAACCCCGGGACATCAGAGTTCGTTAACAAGAGAAGCTGTCCAAAGCTGAGGATTACCGCCCACAAGAGTGTGGGAAGGCCTAAGGATTACCTTGGCTATTTCACACCCGCGTCGCGTGGCATCATCATCAATTCCCAAGCTCCTGAACGCCTAAATGTTGGAGGAGGAAAAGAAGCTACCATAGGCAAAGGGAAAGAAGTCGTCGAAGACAACACCGACACTTCGTCCGATGATGAAGAAGGGGATGATGATATGGAGTTGGATCCAATGGATGCTGACGAAGACCCAGAAGAAGAGGACCCAGAAGAAGAGGACCCAGAAGAAGAGGACCCAGAAGAGGTAGAGCCCTGTGGTTCTTCCGAAGCTGACGCGTGATCCTAGACTTCCTTTGGCTTAACCTTTTTTTCCTGTGCCCAACCCCCCGGCAGTCGTTAGATCTCTTTGTTTGTTAGCTGCTTTTGTTTGTAGTTGCTTTAGTTGTGTTGGCTGTATAATATCCCTGTAAGCCGTAGAGGCAAAACTTTGTATTTTATGAAAGTTAATTTATGAAAAACATCTTGTATGTTTCCATCCTTGTCTCTTGGATTGATGTCAGTATCCTTCTTGTACCCTGCCTAAGTCTCCCTCTAAATTAGTAGTTGTTTCTTTGATCTCGTGTCAGAACAGAATGGTTAACACACGCGGAAGATATCAAGGAAGGGTAACCGAAGAGGATGTTGAGGATGTAAGAGCCACATCTGGAAGCCGAGCTCGTACCGATCGGAATCAGCCAGAATCATCTTCCATACCGCAAGGAAGTAACATCAGTGAAGTACTAATATGGATGGAACAAAACAGACAGCAGTCCATGGCTGTGCAAAACCAGATGATGGGACAAATGATGCAACAATTCTCATCGGGACAGACTGAAGGATCAGTAATCGGAGCAAGACTGACAGACTTTCAGAAAACATGCCCTCCAACTTTTTCGAGCACCGAAGATCCTATTGTGGCTGACGATTGGTTGAGGGACATAGAGAGAAAATTGAACACAGTCAGATGCAGTAATGAAGAAAAACTTTTGTATGGACCGCATCAGTTATTTGGACCTGCTGCAGCTTGGTGGGAAAACTATCAGTCCGTACACCCCAACCCAGACACGATCACGTGGGATGAATTTAAAAAGCAATTCTACAAATACCATGTTCCAAAAGGTGTTATGCAAGCAAAACACCAAGAGTTTATAAACCTCAAACAAGGGAACAAATCAGTTAAGCAATACTTGCATGAGTTTATCCAACTAGCGAGGTATGCAACGGAGGACATAGCAACGGAAGAGAGAAAGATAGACCAATTTTGTGAAGGCCTGCAAAACTCTTTACAGTACCAGATAGCATCACATGAGTTCACAGATTTTCATGTTCTGGTCAACAGACTACTTAAGATGGAAGAGAAGAAAGGAATAGTTGAAGAAGATCGGAACAGAAAAGCCTTGTCAAGCCTTACCAAGGTAACACAAGTCGAGGAAGGCCAGTACCAAATTTCAGACTGAATTTCAAACCGCCTCAGAGAACGCCAAGACCAACACCAACTGCAACACTGCAATGCACCGGATGCAAGGGAAATCACCTTTACAAGGACTGTACTTTAAAGAACGTCTAATGTTTCCACTGTGGAAGAAGAGGTCATCGCAAAGAAACTTGTCCACTCCAACACTTGCCATTCAGCATTGCCAGAGCTAGAGTAGCAGGGTCCCCCACTCCAGTTTAGAACCTTGGTAGAAGTGTTCCAATGTCAAGAGGAGGAAGAGTCCAAAGCAATAGAGGAAGAGGAGTACCAACTATAGGACGTGGCCGACCGAACTATGCATCCATAGCCGAAGCTGGAGAAGCCTCCGATGTTGTGATCGATAGAATTCTAATTCACTCTAAGCTTTCTGTTACTTTGTTTGACTCGGGTGCTACTCATTCATTTGTGTCGAGGTCTTTTGCTTTGAGAAATGAATTGCCTGTGTCAGCATTAGAGTTCCCTATTCTAATTCAATCCCCTGGAGCTAGAATGCCAGTCAGATCCATCTATAGAAATATTGCCTTTTGTATCGGCAACCTAAAATTCCTAGCAGATTTGCTAGTTCTGAATCTTCAAGGACTAGACATCATTCTTGGAATGGATTGGCTAGCAAGACACAAGGGCCAGATAGATTGTGAGAAGAAGACCGTCACTCTAACCAATGCCGAAGGAAAACAAGTCACATTCTGCGCAGAAAGATCTCCACTGAGTGACCATATGGACAACCTGAACAGTGTTGAAGAGATCAAATTCGAGAAGGTCCCAGTAGTCAACGAGTACCCGAAAGTTTTTCCCGAAGAACTCCCTGGAATGCCACCAGACTGGGATATAGAGTTCTCCATCGAGCTGAAACCTGGATCAGCTCCATACACAAGGAAACTTGCATGTATGACGAGCCAAGAACAAGAAGAACTGAGAAGACAAGTAGAAGAGTTGGAAGAAAAAGGATTCATCAAAACAAGTTCTTCACCTTGGGGAGCCGTAGTGCTCTTCGCCAAGAAGAAAGATGGTAGTCTGCGACTTTGCATCGACTACCGAAAGTTGAATGACATGACGATCAAAAAAAGTACCCTCTGCCAAGGATCGACGATCTCTTTGATCAACTCAGAGGAGCAAAAATATTTTCAAGGATCGACTTGAGATCCTGTTGTCATCAACTGAAGATTTGTAGAGGAGGATATCTCAAAGACTGCATGCATAACAAGATATGGATTATATGAGTTTACAGTGATGCCATACGGACTAATGAATGCACCAGCAGTGTTCATGAACTTGATGAATAAAGTCCTCATGGAATATCTGGACAAGTTCATTATTGTGTTTGTAGACGATATTCTCATTTTCTCCAAGACGGAAGAAGAGCATGTTCAACACCTCAGATTAGTGCTTAAGAAGCTGGTAGACCATCAATTGTACTCCAAGTTTGATAAGTGTGCCTTTTGGTTAAAAGAGATTTTTTTTCTAGGCCACATCATTCTGGCGAAGGAATATTCATGGACTCATCAAAGATCCAAGCCGTTATGGAATGGAAACAACCGAAAACAGTGACGAAATTGAGAAGTTTCTTAGGGTTAGCTGGCTACTACAGACGATTTGTTGAAGGATTCTCTAAGATCACCAGGCCACTTACCCAATTGCTCAAGAAGAACGTCACTTTTAACTGGACTGAAGAATGTGAGAAGAGCTTTCAAGAGCTGAAGAAAGTGCTAACGACCGCACCTCTCCTTATACTACCAGACAACAAGAAAATGTTTGAAGTTTACTGTGATGCATCAAAACAAGGACTAGGTTGTGTTTTGATGCAAGAAAGAAGAGTCGTGGCATATGCTTCGAGACAGTTGTGACCACACGAAGAGAATTATCCTACCCATGATTTGGAGTTAGCCGCCGTTGTACATGCACTGAAAATTTGGCGACACTATCTCTTAGGAAACAAATGTGAAATCTACACCGACCACAAGAGTTTGAAGTACATCTTCACACAGCAAAGACTTGAACATGGGGCAACGAAGGTGGTTAGAAGTCATCAAGGATTACGATCTTGAGATACATTACCACCTTGGCAAAGAAAATGTGGTAGTAGACGCTTTGAGCAGAAAATCCTACTGTAACCAAGTAAAGAATTTGGGATTACCATCCCAACTACTCAAGGATTTTGAGAAGCTACGATTAGAGTTAGTTGAACAAGGAACTGTTGCCACCTTGAGGATGGAATGCGAGCTGAAAGATCAAATCCAAAAAGCTCAAGTGGCGGACCCAAACATTCAAAGGTTGAAATATGACATGAAGCACGGAGATGCAATCGATTTTAGAGAGGATGAACAAGGAATTCTATGGCACCATGATCGAATCTGTGTTCCGGATAATAAGGAAATCAAAGATGCGATCTTACACGAAGCTCACCATACCCTGTACTCGATCCACCCAGGCAGTATGAAAATATACCAAGATCTGAAGAGTCAATTTTGGTGGAGCAAGATGAAGAAAGAGATTGCTGAGTTCGTAGCATCTTGCGACACTTGTCAAAGAGTAAAAGCAGAGCATCAGAAGCCTGCAGGACCACTACAACCCCTATCAACCCCAGAATGGAAATGGGATGAGATTGGAATGGATTTCATAACAGGATTACCAAGAACCAAGAGAGGTTACGACTCCATATGGGTCATAGTGGACAGATTGATGAAGGTAGCACATTTTCTACCAGTGAAGACCCAGTACTCAACCAAACAACTAGCAGAGTTGTACCTCACCGGGATTGTTAGTCTGTCTGGAGTGCCAAAGGCGATAGTCTCAGACAAAGGAACCCAGTTTGTATCAAAATTTTGGGAAGAACTGCAAGAAACATTAGGTACCAGATTAAAGTTCAGTACCGCTTACCATCTGTAGACTGGAGGCCAGACCGAAAGGGTAAATCAAGTTTTGGAAGATATGCTAAGAGCTTGTGCCTTGGATTACGGCGATTCTTGGGAACTATTCCTACCATATACTGAGTTCACATACAACAATAGTTACCAAGTGAGTCTGCAAATGGTACCATACGAAGCACTTTACGGAAGGAAGTGCCGTACACCCTTGTATTGGACAGAAGTGGGCCAAAAACAATTTTTAGGACTGCGACTGGCGGAAGAGGCCACAACCCATGTAAAGATCATCCAAGAAAGATTGAAAACGGCTCAGTCTCGGCAAAAAAGCTACGCCAACAACAGAAGAAGGGAATTATCTTTCGAGAAAGGTGATTATGTATATCTCAAAGTAACACCTTACAAAGGAGTACGTCGATTCCAGATGAAGGGAAAGCTAAGCCCAAGATATGTTGGACCCTACAAGATTCTAGAAAGACAAGGAGAGGTAGTTTACAAATTGGAGCTACCACTCGAGCTAGCAAGAATTCATGACGTCTTTCATGTGTCTCAATTGAGGAAGTGCCTGAAGAAGCCAACGGAGCAGATATCTCCTAAGGAAGCAGAGATTCAATCAGACTTATCATACCAAGAATATCCCGTCAAGATACTTGAGATATCATTCGATTCTGCAGAGTTCAATGGAATAATCACTCGGAAGAAGAATCGACATGAGAAAGGGAAGAAGGACTACGTCAAGATTTCCCCTACCTATTTGCAGACCTACTAGAATCTAGAGGACGAGATTATTTTTGAGGGTAGGTTGTAACACCCCTGTTTTCTCAAATCCTGACTTGACTCATCTCTCTCTATTTCAGGATGAGATCCCAATTGTGCCAGTGTTTTACCCTAAAAATTTGGCAGTCAAACTCCTTTGTTCAGACCTTTTTCGCAAATCAGTCCAAAAGTATCGCAGATTAGTCCTTTTCAGATTTGTCAGAAACCCAAAAAGGGCTAAAAGCCACAAACCACCTCCAAATCTTGATCTGATTCAGTGAATATCACTCATTCACTATTCTAAGCAAATTTCCCTTCTGGAAGAATTTAAAAATCTCACCTGAAGCCTTAGTTTTCAGCCTCGCCAAATCTCCAAACACTAATTACCCTAATTATCCTGTTTTCGTTTCAACTCAGAACTTGTCTAAAATTCCAAATTTTGTCTTCTGTCACTACTAAACTATTTGCTAAGTTTAGTGTGTTCAATTGGTGAAATCAAATCCCTTTTTTACCTAAGCCAATTGCCAGATTCATAGATCAGTCCCTGGAATAAGTTTTTGAAATTGCAAATCAGCCCTGATTCTCTTTTTCCAGTCCTTTTCGACCAGAACCACGGCTGCTGTTTCAACCAGAGCTCCAACGCAGTTCGACCAGATTCCCGCAGTGTTTCTCCGCCGTGTCTCGTCGCCGCCGGTCAGTTTCTCTCGTCGCCCGTGCTCGTGCTCGATCATGCCAACTTGTGCGCTCGTGTCCGCGCCAGGGTCATCGTCGTGGCAGTGCTTCGACCAGCAGCAACAGAAACAGGTTTCGCGTGCGCCGGTGAAGAATTGACCTGCATGCGCGTACATGTCACCGCCGGAGCTATTTCGCGCCTCCGTATCTGCACCGGACCAGAGCAAGTTCCAACATCCCGACCGTTGCTGGCAAAGCTGAGAGGCCGCCTGCGCACCGTCACTTCGTTGTTCACCGCTGTCCCGCCTACGCCCGGCCAGTCTTTTCCCCGGCGTAAGTTTAGCTGCTGTTCCCCTCGCAGCCTTCACCCCTGGCCTATTTAAACCCCTCCTGCTTTGCGTGATCTCCACATCCCAGAAATTGGCTAAGTCCCAGTTCATTCTTTGCTTTCTTCTTCTTCCCCGGCGAGCCACCTTTGAGGCCACCATCGCCAGAACCATCCACTTACCCAAACTCCAATCCAACTCCACCAGTGAGTTCCCTGCACCTATTTCCCTGTGTCATAGCACCCAATTGCCCGCCGGTGATCGCCGTGAAAGGCCTTTTGCCCTGTTCCCAAAATTAATCCTTCTCCAATCCTTTTCAGCCTCCCTTTCTGTAGGATGAATCGATCCATAGCCGATTCTTAGCAAGCCTGCTTAACCAATTTTCAAATTGAAGCCAAGTTGAGTGCTTCCTAATTTTTTGCACCCGCCGTAACGCCTCACGTTGCTGGCACGCCTCAATGTGTCTTCACCCAAATTAACCCCACCTACACCTTCCTTGTATCCCCTAGATGGTGTAGCCCTAAGCAATTGACCAACATTGCTTTGTATCGCCTGTTCACTTCTCACCGTCATCTCCAAGTCCGGCGCCAACGCTGGCGAGGTCAGAAACCTAACC
The DNA here is from genome assembly GCA_019359835.1 of Pharus latifolius. NCBI lineage: Eukaryota > Viridiplantae > Streptophyta > Magnoliopsida > Poales > Poaceae > Pharus > Pharus latifolius. Next base: position 58,728,225 of record CM033323.1, read on the forward strand.
CCAGCTCAATTCCTCTCTCCAGAACAATCAGCACCACTCCAGGATTGAAACCCCTCAGTCAATTTTGAGATTGATCTTCTCCAGAGCCCTGTCACCGTAGCTCTTCTTTGTTTCAAGCGACTGACAACTTCAACCTCATCATTCACCGCCGACAAGCCACCCCAGTTCAATTAACTTCACCAGCAGCCTTGCCTTGATCTCGCCTACATCCCTGACATAGTTGGCGAAGCAACGCATGCGTATGTCGTCTAGACGCGTGTGCCCTAGCTCACTGCAATACAGTGGCATCCAATTTCCCTGTGTCCAAGACTTTGCTGTGATTTTCTGTTAACCCTAGGACTTTTCTGTAAATTCCACTTTGTCAAGTAGGTTCCTCACTGTGTTTGGCACCCAATACAACCTTTTTCACTCATTTTGATCTTCTAGAAGCCCCAGATCAATCTAATGTCCTCCTCAGACATTGTCTGTTCGCGAACCGAATGTCAACCTTTGGACATTCGTCGCATCCAAGCCAAGCCCTTCCGAACCAAACCCTAATATCTTCTCCCCCGTTGTTCTGCCTTCAACCAAATCACCTCGTTTGCATACATGTTTATACTTTATTTATAATTTCCCTACAGCAAGTATTTTCTATATGCTTATGTAGTGCGTGTGTCATGTGTTCTTTTGTTTGTGAGTGCAGAGCAAGGAGCGGAAGATTTGGAAGGAGCATTCGAAGACCCAGCAAATCTTTTAGACCCCGCGTTGCAAGGCAAGTTTTCACCCTTGATCATATCTCACCCCAATAGTTTGAAAATGAATTAATTGATCGTTTTCCAAAGTATGTGCATGTTGTATATTCAAATAAGAACTATGTTGGAAAAATGTGAATAGATATAACCCAACCTCTTGTTAAACCCCTTATGATTGAACTTTCATGCAACCTTGTCACCCTAGGATGCTATGCTTAGATCTTGCTCATATTTAAATACACATGTTGAGTGTGAAATGGCTAATATGTGACAAATGAATTTGAAACCCCTTTTATGAAAGAAAATGTGAAATAGGAATATTGATAGTGAGGATGGTTTGAATGGTTGGCTGCTGTGTGCGCATCGGGTATGTGAATGTCTCCTCACTATTGATTCATAAGGACAAGAACCTTGTGTTGTGCCTCTATGCGGCATGAAAATCGTACCAACCACTTGCCTGGTATGGGACAGGTAGAACCTAGTAGCTTTCTTGGTATTATCAGTTCCCTGCATGGTTTGTCAGTCCAGTTTCTCGCGTGGAAACTGGTGGGCCGCAGTTCAGCCATGAGTGATGTGAGATCAGAAAAATAATGAGAGGATAAGGTGAATAGAAGGAAGTCACCCTATGCCTGGATTAAGTCGTGCACGGCTGTAATCTTAGGTCATATGTCGTGCAAGGACATAGGCCAAGGCTAGGAAGTAAGGCAGTGGGGAGGACCCACAATGGTATTTTAGACTTAATTGTCTATCTACCGGGCAGGGATACTGTTAATACTAGACTGCAAAATCGTTGTGTGATCTCGGCCTTGTCACATGCGTAAAAGTCACATGGAGCTGATCCGACTTGAAAGCCGAGTGAAGAAGTGGATTTAAAAAGAGGTACACCTTTGCAAAGTGTAAGAAAAGTATCAGATACTCTGTACTCCCAGGTCATGGAGTAAGCTGGCGGTGGATTTATCCATGTGGTTCAGCACAAGTAATATTTGGAAAGTTTTTCATAATATGGTTAATAAAAGTGGTGACTTATGAGAGACCGCCACACACAATGTTTTCTTAAAGTCTATCTTAAGATTTTCAAAACCCTGCTGTTGAAAATAAAACCTTCTTCTAGGAATTTTGAAGTGAAAATCTATACTACTCTTATCTATGGAACTTAGACCTCTTTCCTTGAACACCCCTCATCTATATACTTGCATTACTATAACAAGATTTGCTGATCATTATGTAAAAGCATGCTCACCCTTGCCTTTGCAAACAATTCAGAAGAGGGATTCTTTGATCCCGATTCCTTTGGTCACGAGTATGAAACAAAAGATGGGAACGCTCCCGATGATCCAGTCCTCTAGAAGGGTCCTACGCCACATCGAGTCAGATGTGGTGGAAGCCCTCCCAGAACCGTTGCCGTCTGAAGTGAACATCCTTGTCATCGCCTTTTGTATCATTTTGTGTGTTCGGTATCTTGATGCCGACTCCTGTATTGAAAAACTCATTATTTTTGTAGCAACTCTATTTAGCGTCATTCTTGGCGCTATGTTATTGTAATATTGGTCCTTGTGACCTTGTACTTGTTTATCTTTCCTTATTGTAGTTATTGCTATCTGTTTGTTGTGAGCTTGTGATGTACCTATCTGAGTGCAATCCACCTGGGCGATTGCCACCGAATTCCTCAAATGAGGGTCCCACAAGCACAATCAGTATACACAATAACTTTTGAACCAATTAAATATGGACGAAATTTATCTAGGGCATACATAAGGACATCGTCACTCGATTTGATGTTCCAAGTCGTCTCATCACCGATAACGATTCCCAATTCGTTAGTGGTCTTTTTCTGGACTATTGCGACAATATCGAAACCAAAGTATGCTTTGCTTCTGTAGCCCACCCATAGAGCAATGGTGCTGTCAAACATGCCAACGGGCAGATATTACAAGGCATAAAGAAACGTGTTTTTGATCGCCTTAAGATGCGCTCGGGGGCTTGGGTAGATGAACTCTACTCTATTCTATGGGCACTACGCACTACTTGTATTCGCGCTACAGGTGAGACACCTTTCCAACTGGTATATGGTGCTGAGGCTGTATTACCCATGGAAATTTGTATTGGTTCTATCCGGGTAGATCAATTCGATCAGACTGATCAACTCGAACAACGTACTCAAGATATAACCCTCCTCAAAGAAAAACGCAATCGGGCGCTGATCAAGTCAGCAGTATATTTACAAGCTTTACGTAAATATCACAGCAAAAGGGTGCAGCCGCGTAGCCTTCACATGGGTGACTTGGTTTTACGAAAAATACAAAACCAGTTTAATCGCAATAAGTTCTCTCCTCAATGGGAAGGCCCCTATACTGTAGTTTCAGTACCGCGGCCAGGATCAGCCCGATTAGCTATGGAGGATAGGAGGATCTTGAACAATACTTGGAACATAGATCAATTACGCAAGTTCTACATGTAAGTTTTTTCAATTCTTTTATCCTTTTCAATTAGCATGATTTTTTTAAAATAAAACTGTGTGTACTTCTCTTTGAATTATGTTATGGTCCTTTTTCTCTTTTGGCATACCCATAAACCGAGCTACACTCGGGGGCTGGTTGCCAGTAACCATCTTGCTATGACAACCTGATCGGATTCACTAGCCGATCTCATGGTTGCATCCAGATAAGACATCCCTAAATAAGCCATTTCTAAATGCACACAGGGCTTGCTGGAATGTTTCTGACCCTTCGAGTGGCTGCCTGTTAGTGATAAGATTCGATGCCATATTGAGATAAGTATCGATACCATCAGATGATCATATCTAAGTCGAGACATTTCTTTGTAAACCATTTCTAAATGTGTAAGGGACTCACTAGATATTTTCGATCGTCAAATACCCATATTTTTCCTGAGATTATCACACTAAATCTTCAGTATTTATGATATCAGGAGGGGGATATGAGAATATGGCCACAATATGAAATGAAATAAGTATACTCCTTTCAAAAAAAAAACTTGAGGCATGCATTTGCACGTTATAATTGTATATTCGCAAGTACAATTAACAAGAAGGATCATTGTTCATTACAATGAATCATCATAAGCCCAGTTCTGTCAAAAGGTCTTCCACCAGAGGTTTGACTTCTTCTGATATAGCTTCAAGCTGATCTTCACTCTCGATCTCTGCGTCTTCCACCACTGGTTTCAAGTTCAAATTTGGGCCATGGTGAAATCTCAATCTGCAGAGAATGGCAGAGGCTACAGATCTTACATTAGACTTCATTGCCTCCTCTTGCCATTTTATATCTCCAGGAAGATACTCGAGAAGTGATTTGGCTTGAGCCACGACCAATATGGCTAACTCGCTAAAGCTGGGATTGTTCTTCTGAGATTCGACCACGTCAGCTTTGAGCAGAGTTGCCACCATCTTTAGTTTTTCGAAGATGTCCGATTGAGCACTGCTGTAGGATGAAATCATTGCTTTTAAGGTTTCATTCTCTGTGCAGACAGTGTCAATCTTCGAGCTTTGGAACTCGATGGTCTCCTGAAGGTCATTTCTATCTTTCGAAAGAAGGCTTATTTGATCCTCTTGTTCTACATGAACACGGTAATTAATTATACAGCAGTTCATGCAATGAAATAATGTTTTTCGGTCGGAAGCAAACTTACAATAGAGCTTTGATTGCTCCTCGTGAAGTTCCCTCTCTAGAAAGGAAAATTTTGCGGCTACAGCTTCTTCTTGGCTTTCCCGATCATCAAGGCTCTTGTTCAAAAAGGCATTTTCTCTATAACAAAGAAAACAATAGTTATGCTTAGATGAGATTCAAGTTGATATGAATGAGACGCATCACACTTACTGTTATAGCCGGCTGATCTCCCACTGTACGACCTCAATATGTTTTGCTACAGCTATTGACTTGGTCGCCATCCAGGTCAACTCCTGAAACACAGTAAGATATGGCTCTCGACACTTGAACATTCCTAAGTATTAACAATATTCAGAAGTGTTAAGAGAATATTTACATCTACAAAGTCGTTGGATGAACTACTCTCAGGTTCATCTACAACTTGAGCCTCAAAACTTATTTTATCCTTGGCAGCAGGGGCAGTGAATGTTTTTTCTTGCTAATTCACCCTTGCGGTCAGGACTGCGGCTTCCATCCCCTGAGATTGGATGTCCGCTATTATTTCCTCTACAATGGCCTGAGAGGATGCCTCAACCATGGGAGTTGGGCCTGTCTCACCCGTGACCTCTGCGGTAGTTAATGGGCCGACAGTTGTTGAGGTCGCCAGGGCATTGAGTGCGGGGTCCCTGCGTCTAAACATCATAGCTTATGATATCTTTTGTTGATGACATAGAATTAACAAGAGAAAATATTCTTACTTTACACGAAACCCTGTCCAGAGTTTGGGTTTCGAGGATGAGCTCTGGGGAGAACGAAGCCCACTGGGTGCCCCTGTTGAAGTATCATCAGCATTTGTCCTTGTTTTCCTTTTCTTAAACAGGACAATGTCTTCTTCTCCCTACACGATCACAATCTGATTGGTAGATGCAGGGAAGTAAGAAAATTAAAAGACTGTGAAGTTCATACCACAGTAGTCCCCTTGATCATTGGGGGAGGAGTTATCAACCCTGGGGCTTCGCAGGCCTCCAGATTGGGAGTCTCCTCTGTGACTGCAAGATCTTCTGTGACCACGGGATCTTGTGTCGCTATTTCTGTCCTTGCCGTCAGAGACAAGACTTCGGCGATGTGAGGAGAGGTTGACCTCTCTAGAACGCTTACCTCCAGAAGGTCCATCACCTTCCTCTTGCGGCAGATAAGAGGAACATCGTCTTCCTCATCCTCACGCCCCTCACCCTGTACGACTAAGAAGTAATTCCTATTCGCACTTGAGGGTATATGGGGCACAGAAAATCTTACCACGGTCTTTTTCGCAGTTGTGGTTTTCTTTTTTGAAGAAGCACCTCCTAAAATCTTCTTAGGTTTTTTGGGAGCAGGCTCCTTCATCTCCCGCTTTGAAGAGGTTCTCTTTACCTTCTTCACCGCTGACCCCCAGAGGGTCTAGCTTCATCACTAGGACATTTCGTCTCGATGATTCCCCCCAGTAGCTATATCGTTTCAGGCAGATGGTTTGATGATCTCAATGAAATATACGATTTGCAACAAGTTCTACAAAAAGAAAAAAAAAAAGGGTTCATACCTTTTGTCATTCCTATTTCAGATTGTCACCGCTATTTATTAAGCTCTGGGGACGGGGCGATCCCTGAGCTCCTTCTATTGCGGCATTATAAGACCGCCGCAGGCTGTTTGTCTGTTTTTCAATCTCGGACAACGATAGAACTGTGTCATGGAAAGTACAAATTACTGGGTACGCTTGTTACATCAGTACAAATGTACGTTTTGTAGACCAGAGAACATACCTGTATTATAATCCAGGGTACCATATGCCTTGGATTCTATTTCCCAAGTAGGGTGTTCCCGCTTCCGCAGGGGCTCACCCTATTTCTCACAAAATCGCGGATGATATCCCGCGCTGTTAATCCTTGATGGACTAAAGGAAGAATGGCCTAAGCCTACTTCTTCAACCTCGGATTAAGGGTAGGAACGGTGTCCATTTCGCTGTTCTTCTCTGATCGATTGTTCTCGAACCAGAGGTGACTCTCCAAAGGTGGGGTGTAGTAGAACCACTTGTGGTGCCACCAGTGCACCGAATCCCGCAGGAGAAGAAAGGGGTACTCTTTCTTCTGCCTTATGCGGAAGTAGATGCAGCCCGCGGCATTGGTACTCTTCGACCATGCCGAGAAATAGAAGCGCCGGAAAAGATCCACGCTGGGTAGCAGTCCAACAAAAGCCTCACACAAATGTTGGAAGATGGCTAGTATCAGAATAGCATTTGGATGGAGATTTACCAGCTCCAGTCTGTAATGTGCAAGAACCTCCAAGAAGAATTCGCTCTTCGGAAGTCGGAACCCGCATCGTAGGTATTCTTCGAAGATCACCAGTTAGTTCTCATGAATGACTAGGGCTTCTTCATTCTTCTCCGCCGGCCGCCAATTGATCAGCAACCGTGGGGGAAGAATCTCTTCTCTCTCGAGTGCCACTAGGCTTTCTTTCGAGTGGTGGATGGATCGGCTCCAAGACGCCATTGGTGGTGAGATTGGTGGAAGGGTGACGGCTTTGGAGACGATGAGGGCAAGGTGTGCAAAAGAGGTTTTTGTGCGGCGAGAATGTTTAAGGTAACAGAGGGTTTTTGGCTGTGAAACTTCTCCAATAAGTTAACCCTTCTTTTTATATGCCTGAGACGACTCCTCGTCAGGCGCATTTTTTAATAATTCCCCAAAATGGGTGCCTTTCCTGTTGAAACCCGTTATCATTACCCTATTATGAATCTGAAGCAAAATGTATCTTTTACTAAGGATCATTTTATTTCATATTCGGGGGCTATGGTACAAATAATAATAGGAGAAATTCTTAAGATTTATTAAGAATTTACCTTGTGATTTTAGGATAACCTCATAATTTTTGCACTGATCGCAATGCTATTCTGTGATCGCAATATAAGTAATATGTGATCATAGTACTATGTATGATCGCAATGCTATCCTGTGGTCTCAGTACTATGTTTGATCGCAGTATTATTTTTTGTGCATGGTCTCAATGTTATTCTGAGACCTGAAAATCATCTCGAGTTGATCTCGGATAGAAAGCTAACTATTTGTGTACATTTGGTCGTAGAGACGTCCTCTAGTAACCATTTTTTACATAGAGAATGTAAATAATTCTAAATTGGTGATTATAAGTTATACATAATCATCTAAAAAAGTCAAGTATATAAGGAAAATAAATTCTTTATTTCTTGCAATCTTTACATACAAAAGGGATACAGGCGACCAGAGCATCGACCTGATCCGAGAGCAATTTGTAAAGTTCTCCAAGGGACATATTGGCATCAGTGGGATCAACACTGGCCACCCCAAGAGAACTAACAATAGTTCTAAGCCTATCTACATCATCCCGTAGCAAAGGAGTGCTACTGTTCCTTATTGTATCGGATAGTTCTCGCTGCTGCCGAGCGTAATCTCTCTCTGACCGGAACCTACGCGCCTCTTCGCGGGAGCCATCATAACATTCTGCCAAATGCAGAATAGCCTAAGACATCTCCTCAGTTCACTTCTCAAGAGCCTCTTTTTCTTTTTGAGAGTTCTGCACAAGGCTACTCTCTCACCAAAAAGAGTCTAGACCTCAGCAAGCTGATCGCTGAGGGATCTCGGAGCTCTTATCTCCTGCATTTTCACCTACATGGGTTAGGTTCGACCAGAAAACACGACCAGTAGAGAAAAAAGGAGATCACTACCTGAGAAGCGGAGGAGAAAGCCAGGTTTTGGGATGGATTTGAATGTGGAAGTGAGAGATTTTCACCAGAACGTTGATCACCCCACAAAAGCTGATGATCCAAAGAAGGTGTATCATCTGGTCGCAATGATGTAAGACTTCCTCCAAGAGAGGGAAGGTTGGAAGGATTGTTGTGGATCCCCAAAAGTGGAGATGAAGATGCAACTGGATAAGTTCCTGGGGCCGAAGAGAAGGGTAATGTGAAAACCCAGGTCTCGGTCCCCTTTAGCGGTTTTGATGCAGTTCCACTGGAGGATCCTTCGTCATTCTTCTCTTTCTTCTTTGGAGGAACCAGTTCCTCAAACACCTGTAAGTTCCAAAACGCATTGCTGTGAAAACAATCAGGATGTAAAAGAAGAACTTATAACTAGAATTTCAGAAGAGACTTACCTTCTGGGAATCTTGATCAAGCTTGGTTATCACTTCTTTTTCTTCCTCTTCACTCTCAATCTCAATGATGTTCTTGGAGCCTTGGTTTGCCATTGAGGTAAGAACAGAAGAGGGAGGGTGGAACAAGAGAAGAGGAGTAACATGGAAAGACTTAGCCACAAAATTGTGATTCTTAAGAACTGAGAGGCTCTGCTATTTATAAAACCAGAGGCGACGGTTCGCTTGCGCAGGTGCCTCGAGGTTTTAAAAGCGCATTACTGGCTCTCCAAGTCAATAAATTCATCATTACCTGTCAAGAAAAACTCAGGGTTTTCCTCGGGATATGAACCACCACACAACGGAACAATGCTTGCTTAAGAAGTTGAAACGTCGGATTTCATAATTCGATAGAAATAAAATTTGAAGTAAATAAGTCTCCTCATTTTCTTCAAATTTGGGGGCTAGCTGACGAGGATTGTCTCCCAAGCTAGTTAGATTAACACATGTCGGGTTCAAGTCAGATCGAATTCAATGTGTGTCTATGAGTTTGTGTCTTAGTAGCCGCTATGGTCGCCGAAGGACACAAAGTTATTCTATGATCGCAGCCTTTGCGCGATCATGAGACCACAAATAGTGTGCGGTCAAAAGGCTGCAGATAGTGCGTGGTGAGAAGGTTGCTGACTACATGCGACCATGATAACATGGGGGTGTTTAAGTCATTTACAAACATGTCCCCAGTATCAATATAACTTCTTCCACGTTTGAAGACAACTTCCAGGAGGATATCGTGTGCAGTTATCAATTAATTGCACGTGTTAAACCTGCGTAGGAGAAGAGTGCAGTTATACTAACTGCACCATGAACAACTGTCCAGTACCGCTTCGCATTGGCGCCCTTTCATCAGTATAAAAGGAGAGACGATGCGCGGTGTAAAAGGCAGTTAAAAACAACCAACAAGCACGACTATGAGTCAACAGAGCTTGAAGACTCAGACATAGACAGATAGACAAAAATACAGAAGAGATCATCGCTTGTGATAATCTCTTCTCCCTGTAAACACTTTTACCCTATATAGTGAAATCACAATAGGACGTAGGGCTATTACTCCCATCATCGAGGGCCCAAACCTGTATAAATCTTTGCGTCCCTATCCACATTGCTTATCCTATCTTCCCTGAGGAACACCCTGAAAGGTCTCACAACTCATAAATCTGCGTAAGATCGACAGAGGACCCCAAGTCCAAATCGTTGACATACCTGATTGCAACCTCATGCTGAATAGGATTGCATAATCCTTGAGTCTCTTTTGGTCCTCTATTGTTGGTTATTCTTTGATGTCTTCAAAAGTTTGTGAGTTTTCCTCCAATCTTACTTACCTTGCCTCGTACCGAAGTCGACGTGCGGTTTTGATAGGTTTGTCTGAGCTATCTAGATTTGCACTACTTCCCTAAAAGGTTAGTGGTGCAAAGAAAAGAAAAAAAAAGAAGAAAAATAGAAGCAAGATAGAGAAGTGAGACTAACTTACATCAGTGAAAATTAATCTAAAAAAATAAATTACCGTTGATCCCTGACAACGGCGCCAAAAACTTGATCACACCTAAAAAGGTGTGATTGTGTAATAACCGCAAGTGAACGGTTGAATGTTGAGCACTTGAGGGTCGAATTACACGAGGAACAAGCGTATTCATCTTTCTAGCTTAATGGATTACTGATTAAGTCTAAACGAGTTGTGGGTGTGTTTTTCTACAACTAATTCTACTACTAAAGCTATCAATCTAGGGTTTAAAAGCAGTAAAGAGCAAGTATGAAATCTAGGGTTTGTAAGCTGGCATGAAAATCTAGAGTTTTGGGAGTTCCATAACCATCCAGCATAATTCTATCCAAGGTCCGAGAATTGTAAGTTAATTTCAATCGTTTTTCAAGACAGATTAAGTAGCTAGTACGATCGCTGCTACAATGGTCAGAGGATCGCTTCCACTGTTACGTTTGGCGAAAGCCTCTCTCCTATTCAGGATCCCACCTCAAAGCGCTAAGGACTCAAGAACTCCCCTAAATTCTTGTTAAGACTCAACTGTTACATCTGTTGCCGAAATGAGAATTTAGGGTTTAGAGAAAGAAAATGTCAGGAAAATAACTCCAAAACTTGAGATCAAGACCGAGGAAGTTTCACGCCTTCCGGATTAGGTCATCCCTAACCCTAGGAGAGATCTACTCACAAAAATCCATAATAATGTACAAATAATAATAAGAATTAAATAAAAACTTACTTGATTGCTTGAAAATTGAAGTTGCCATTCTTGTCGGCTTAAAAAAGCAGGAAAAATAGAGAAGGGGGCTCTACTAAGAAAAACTACTCAAAACTACCTAAAAATGCATACTAATTGAGCCAAAAGCTTCTCTATTTATAGTATATGGGTTAACGTGCCAAAAAACAACTCTTTGACGTGCAGGCGATGAAGTCTAGCTTTAAACAGTGCAAGAACGGATAAATCTGAGTCAAAAATGTGTCGCAAACAAACTACCAAGCTGTTGTCGTGGTTGATCAGGACTCTTTTCGACCACGTGCTCGTATTCGATCGGGAGTCTTTTCGAGCAGCTATCTTGGAGTACAACTCCTTTTTTTTCATCGCATGTTCGAACAGGTCTCTTTTTATCCCAACCATGTACGGATAAGATATTTTCTGTGGGACCCTCCTTTGAGGAATCCCGTGGCAACCGCCCAGGTGGATTGCGCATAGAAGGGTACATCACAAGCTCACAACAACAGGATTCACTTTAAACAATAAAGCTGGTAATTAGAACAAGTACAAGGTCACGAGGACCACTATTACAATATCATAATGCCAAGGATGGCATTAATTAAATTTGATACAAAAGTAGAGAGTTTTTCAAAATCAAGAATCGGTATCGGAGTACCGAACACATAAAAACAACACAAAAAGCAACCACAAAGGTCTTCACTTCCTTCTGCAACGGCTCTGGAAGGGCTCCCTCCACATCGGACTCAACTTGGTTCATGACCCTCCTAGAAGCTCAAGGTTAGGGGAATCGGGATCCTCGAATCGTCTGGAAAGGTTCCTTCCTCTTCTTGGTGCTCAAGGTTAGGGGAATCGGGATCCTCGAATCCTTTCTTCTGAATTTGTTTGTAAAGGCAAGGGTGAGCATGTTTTTACACAATGCTCAGCAAGTCTCATTACAAGAATGCAGGTATATAGATGAGGAGTGTAACACCCTGAGTTAGGGGTGAAAACTTCCTTTTTCATCAATAGCATGCATGCTTGTATCTGTAGTAATAGCCAGATCAGTATCTATCTCAAGCCCTAAAATCTCCAAAATCTATCCTGTGACCTCAAATCAAGATCAGATTGTTCAGATGTGATCTATTAGTTATCCTGAATCTAAAAGCCTTCAGAACCTAGATCCAATTCTATCTCTAACTCCCAGAATTATCAACTCCATTCTGTTTTCGAAAACAGAAATACCTTATATTACTTAAATACCCTAAGTTTCAGAATCCAGATTTAATCCGAATCTTGACCAAGTTCAGTCTAGATTATTTCTGGAATATGATCATGGGTACGTCAATACCTTAATCTAAAAAGTTGACAGCCAGATTTCATCATCTAGACTCTTTTCACAAATCAGTCCAAGAGTTATCGCAAATTAGTCCTTATCTGATATCTGAAAACCCAAAAAGGCTAGAATCTCCAGATTAACTTCAAACTCAAAATCTCTCCGGCAAATCTTCTCAAAATGCTATTTGCCACAAGTTTCTCTTCTGTGCAGATAACAAGATCGAACCCTAAATGCCAGAATTCGAAATCGACAAAACTTAAATCTTATTTTACCCTAAATTACCCTATTTTCAGTTTGTATCGAAAACTATTCAAATGTGTAAAATCTTATCATTTACCTTTGCCAAATATCCTGTTGAATATAATCTACCAGATTAGTGAAATCAAATTCAACTCTAACCTTCCAAATCTCCAGAATTACAGATTGGTCCAAATGTGAAAATCAAATACTGCAGTTCAGTCCATTTTCGACCAGGACAACAGCAGCATTCGACCAGGCCGTTTGCTGTACACGACCAGGGCTCGCCGTGGTTTCCTTGCGCCGTGCACGTTCGCCGCCGGTGAAGCTTCGCCTGCAACTTGATCGTGCATGCTGTTGCGCACGTGTCCTCGCCACAGCCGTCACCGTGGCAACGCCGCTGCAACGTCGACGACCAGCGCCTGCTTCCCCGCGCGACTAGCAATGACTGTTGTCAGCATCTTCTTGCCACGTTGCTTGCCTTGCCAACCGTTGTCGCCACCGCTTTGCACCACCCAACATGATTGAGTCCCAATGTAGCAACAGTTTTGCCTCGCCAGTGCGCCGTCGCGTCACCGTTCGCCGTTGCTACATCTGCGCCCGGCAACTCATATCAACTGAAATCAAATTCAATGCTATTACTTCCTTGCAAGCTACACCCACTGCACTATATAAACAGCCATACCTTGTGTCACTTCCTCATCACCAGAACTTAGCCAGATTTACAAACTTCTTCGCTGTCGTCGTCTTCTCCGGCGAGTCCAGCAAGAGGCTTCACGGTGCCAGCTTCACCCACATCATCTCCTGCCAAATTAAAGCCATCAGTGAGTTCATCTACTCATCCTCTCTGTGTAGTACTATCTAATTGCTCCCCGGTGACCTCTAACGCCGGCGATCACCGGAAATGGCTGAAATTCGAAGAATGCCCTGTTCCGGCAATGTAGCTCGAATTACTCCAAATTAGCTCTCGATTCTGTAATAAAAATTGATCAGTAAACTAAATCAAGCATGCCTGTGAACTTAGAACAATCAATTGAGCCTAATTTGAAGCTATCCCTAAGTTTGCAATTTATCAGTTGCTGCCTCTCGTCGCCAAGCCACACCGGCGAACCTCCGGCCTAATTGACATCTCCAGTAGCTTACTCATACCCTTCTATCACTCCTAGAGCAAGGAATCGAGTTCAATCGCCTTGTGTTGAAAATGCCCAAATCCAGTGTTTCTTCTCCGGCGCCGATGACCGAAAAAGTGTTTCCGGCCGTTTCAGCCCAAATCACCTTGTCATTTAGATGTGCCCTAGCCTCCTGAGCATTTTTGTCTTCTAGCCCGACACCTAGATCGGCCTAGATTGGAAGATATAGCTTTGCCAAGTTTGTGTCCAGAACTGCTCAAGTGCAGCCAGTTCATCTCTGTTCATCATCAAATTTCTTGCTTTCCAGCCATTTCCTGCCCTAGATCCTGTTAACTTAATTGTTCCTGTTACTCAAGCCTACCTCCCAGACAAAGTGGTGCATCATTTGAAGCTCCAGATCAAAAGTTATGCTAAGCCCTAGTTTTTGGCATTATCAGCTCTATGCCAGAGCTTGTCAGCCAGTGGCATTGACCTTGTTTACCCACTTCTGGTTGTGTAATTTGAAATCCACTTTGTCCACTAAAATTGTAGAGTTGTGATCTACATTTTCTTCTACTACCACAACTTGAGATAAGCACTCTAGCTTTTCTTAAAGCTATGTCCAAGCCTTGATCCGAATGTCGATCTGTTGACATTCGCTGTTTTGATTAAACCAGTCACAAAATTGTTATCCCTATTGCAATCCAGAAACCCTAAGATTATCTAATCACCATCCTTAGCCAAATTCCTTGAAACCCTAAAACCTCGACTCAGTTCAGTTTGCAGTTCAAATTATCTCCAGTATAGTTCAATCATTCTTGTTAAGCATTTCTGCATATAAGTCATAAAACATTTTTAATATTATAAGTAATTATTGTGTGTTTGTTTGTCGTCAAGCAGATTCAGAAGCTGACTTTGAAGATTTTGCTGTTGACCCGTCATCGACTGCTGTATTTTACGACGCGGAAGGCAAGTCATATCCTTGGTCATCTTGAACCTATATTTTAAATGTTGCTAAAACATAACCTTGAATATAGGCAATATTGCATGTGAAAGATTGAGAATGGTTGATTTATGAATTGGCAGTACTAGACTGGTTATCTGTGAAATGTGAAATAAACAAGTTTTGAGCCATGAACTATTATATGTATTTATATACTTATATTCATGAAATAAAACCCCTAGCCGTGACCAGAAAAATGGTATGGATGGCTGTAGCACTGGAGGTGCTAGACTGCAAAGGATATGCAGGCACTGAAGGTGCAGGGTTGTGGATGGTCTGGTCACTGGCATATAAGGACTAGAACCTTGTGTTGTGCGTCTAGTGGCATGAACAACGTGCTAACCGCGAGCCTGGTATGGGACAGGCCTGAACAAGTAATTATGTGGATCGCACATGAAACCCCTGCATGAGATGTGTAGTGATGCACGATAAACACGGAGCGCGGCTCCCACACATATCACTGAAGGTGATCAAGCACGCTGACCCAGTAATGGGAATAAGCAAAGGGGTGGAGGATTGGATACAACCTGCCACAACTGTGTCTCGCTCAGAGCCACAGGGTCGGGGGTGAATTGTAAGTGATGCATAACAAAAGTTCTTGTTATCTCCACCTTGCCACTCACACATGGTTGTGAGGAGGGGTCTAATCATTTTGATAGGATGGGCTTGAAAGTGGAATATCTTGCGGGTAAATTGGTACCTCTCTGCAGAGTTAAAAACGTATTCGAATACTCCGAGCTCCCGGGTTTTATAGGAGTCTGCTGCGGTGGATTAAATCCACGGGGTGTGACACAAGTACTATTTTCTAAATAAAATATGTTTAATCAAGATTACCCAAATGACATGTGTTGTCATGATAAGGAGTGCTGCCGTGGGCTGTCGTGTGTCGACGTGTCGCGGTAGTGCTATAATCTAGTGAACATGATTGATGATGTTATATTATAAAAAAATGCTGCCATAAGATGAGATGAGAAAGGAAAAGATTATTTTACAAATATCCATAATTCTTGACTAGTCTAGGTTCATATCATCACTACTATATGTATCTACTCTTACCTATGACTTGCTGAGTACGTAAGTGCTCACCCTTGCAACATTCAACTCAATAGATGGAGCCTACTTTGATCAAGATGATGGCACGGAGTATTACGTGGATCCAGAAGGAGGAGAATCAGTTCCGCCAAAGCCTTGAAGTGTGTTGTTCTGCCGTCAACTTCTTTTGTGGGAGGGTCACCTATCTTCTGCTGCGTAGTTAAATATTTTGCTAAACCTTGAATGCCTTGTAGGCATTGTAATCCTCTTTATGTAATATTAAGGCCAGCAGGCCACACTGCTTAATATTTTGTGAGTACTCTGTTGCAATGTAATATACTCCTGTGTTTGACTTATCCTGGGAAGTCAAAGGTTTGTGGTTTGGGACTAGCTGCAGCGAGCTAGGTCTCTACAGGAGTAGTCGTTGTCCCAGTTTCAGGGCGCGACAAGGAAAGTTGGTATCAGAGCAACATGAGAACTTGACTGTAGGACGACACCTTTAGGAAATTGGCTGTGCCAGGAAAACGTAATTTATTCAAAAAACTAATTGTTGAAAACTTTATTTTGGTAAAAATAATGAGCTTTGTAGCTCTTGAAAACCTTCATTTCAAAATTTTATTTGGATTTTCTAAAATTCGGTAAGATTGTGAGAGTGCGTTCTGTTGTTTCAGAGTGTCTTAGAGGTTGGTGTAGACAGAGCTAGTGGATGCTCTTAATAGCTTTGTGATTCACTGTTGCTTTTGCAATGGTTAATTTGTGTATTATGGCTAATAGCCTAAGTAATTTTATGCATAAAAGTAGTTGCATTAATTTCTGCATTGCTGTCTTAGTTGGCCTTAGTTAGTTAGATCCGTCTAAACCTTTTTCAGAGCCACCATGGTTGACACCAGAAGGAGATCTCAAAGTGGAAGAGAAGATATAGGTCAGACTCCGCAGGAAGAAGAAACTATGATAAGAGACCCTTTGTTTCAGCAAGGATCTCAGAGTTCCAATCCACCTCAGAATGAACAACCCAGTCTTCAGGAAATTTTGTTGTCAATGGAGAAAAGTCGACAGGAAGCTCAGATAGCTCATACCCAGTTGTTAGCTCAGATAGTTCAGAAACTGCCTACTGGAACAACAGAAGGAACTACTTCTGCTGTAGGAGCAAGATTAACAGATTTCCAAAAGACCCGTCCACCAACATTCTCTAGTGCGACCGATCCCATGGTTGCCGATGATTGGTTACGGGATATCGAGAGTAAACTGGACACGGTCCGATGCAACGAACGAGAGAAAGTTTTGTTTGGATCTCATCAGTTATCAGGAGCTGCAGCTGCATGGTGGATGAATTACCAGGAAGCCCATCTTGATAAAGATAATATTTCTTGGAGGGAATTTAAGGATCAATTTCGGAAATTTCATATACCTACTGGTGTTATGGCAGCTAAGCGTCGGGAATTTCAGAATTTAACTCAAGGAAGTAAGTCAGTTACTGAGTATCTACACCAATTTACTCATTTGGCTCGATACGCACCTGGAGATGTGGATACTGAAGAGAAGAAGATAGAGCGCTTCACAGAAGGACTTCAACACTATTTACAGTATCAAATTGCTTCTCATGAACTTACGGAATTTCAAACCCCAGTGAACAGAGCTTTAAAGGTGGAAGAAAAGAAGAATATGGGGGAAGAAAGCCGAAAGAGGAGAATGTTCCAGCAAACACCACCACAGCCAAACCCAATCAGAGGAAGAGTTCCTATCACTCCCAATTTTCGACCATCTTATCAGAATCCCAGACCAGCAACGACATTGTGCCCCAACTACAGAGGAAATCATCCTCAGAAGGATTGCCCTCATCCTCGTGTTGAGTGTTATCATTGTGGACAGCGTGGGCACCGTAAAGAATTCTGTCCTTGGATACAACTTCCGATGTCCATTGCCAGATCTCAGGCAGGAACACAGCCAGTAGTTACCAGAGCATCACCATCGCAGAATTTTAGAGGAAATTCAGCAGGAAGAGGAGGAAACATGGCTAACCGAGGAAGAGGAAGAGGCAGAGCACCAGCTACAACCCAAGGAGGAAGGTTAAACTATACTTCAATTCAAGAAGCGGGCAACGCCACCGACATTCTTCTAGGTAGATTTCTGATTCAATCTGCATCTGCCTTAATATTGTTTGATCCTGGTGCTACAAATTCATTCATGTCAAAAGCATTTGCATCTGAAGTTGAAATGCATATAGACCAAGTACCACTAGAGTACTCTATGGTTATACAAACTCCAGGGGCTAGATTATCTGTCTACTCGATCTGCCCAAATGTAACTTTCATTATAGAAGGGGTAGAATTTGAGGTAAATCTACTAGAACTACAAGGTCTAGACATTATTTTGGGAATGGATTGGTTGTCCCAACATAAAGGCCTAATAGACTGTGAAGAGAAAACCCTTAGTCTTGTCAGTAGCCAAGGGGAGAGAGTTCTATTCCATGCAGAAAGATCAGCAGTCAAGAGACCGCTAAGATCTGTTCAAGCATTACAAAAGTTATGCCTGGAACAAGTGCCTGTAGTGCAACGATATTCTGATGTATTTCCAGAAGAACTTCCAGGAATGCCACCTGACAGAGAAATAGAATTCAGTATTGAACTTAAACCAGGATCAGCACCTATAGCAAAACGTCCCTATAGGATGCTAGTTACAGATTTGGAGGAACTCAAGAATCAACTCGAAGACTTGGAAAACAAAGGATTTATCAAACCCAGTGCTTCGCCATGGGGAGCCCCAGTTTTGTTTGTGAGGAAAAAAGACGGAACTCTACGAATGTGTGTAGATTACCGAGCTTTGAATGAAGTCACTATTAAAAACAAGTATCCATTACCAAGAATTGATGACTTGTTCGATCAGCTTCGAGGAGCCAAAGTATTTTCCAAGATAGATTTGAAATCTGGATATCATCAGCTGAAGATCAAGAAGGAAGATATACCGAAGACTGCTTTCACTACCAGATATGGTTTATATGAATTTACAGTAGTACCTTTTGGCTTGACCAATGCTCCGGCAGCATTCATGAATGTCATGAACAGTACATTTATGGATTTTCTTGATAAGTTTGTCATAGTATTCATAGATGACATTCTAATATATTCTAAGAGTACGGAAGAACATGAGCAACATTTACACCTAGTCTTGGAAAGGCTACGAAAGAGGCAATTTTATGCCAAGTTTGACAAATGTGAATTTGGATGTCAAGAATTTCATTTCTTGGACATGTGTTGACAGCAGAAGGAATTTCAGTGGATTCAGCTAAAATCTTTGCAATCAAGGAGTGGAAGCAACCTACCTCAGTTTCAGAGATTAGAAGTTTCTTGGGATTAGCAGGGTATTATAGGAGATTCATTGAAGGATTTTTCCAGATTGCCAAACCACTTACAAATCTACTAAAGAAGGATGTTGCATTTGAATGGACCACCAAGTGCGAGGAGAGTTTTCAGAAGCTAAAGCAGAAATTGACAACAACACCAGTCCTCACCTTACCAGACAGCAAAGAAGATTTTGTAGTTTACTGTGATGCTTCAAAGCAAGGAATAGGCTGTGTGTTAATGCAGCAAGGTCGAGTAGTGGCTTATGCTTCACGTCAATGGAGACCACATGAGGAAAATTATCCGACCCATGATTTGGAGTTAGCAGCAGTACTACATGCTTTAAAAATATGGCGGCATTATCTCATTGGGCGTAAGTGTGAGATCTTTACAAATCATAAAAGCCTCAAGTATATTTTCACACAGACGGAGCTCAACATGCGTCAACGCCGATGGCTGGAATTGATCAAAGATTATGATCTTAGTATTCAGTACCATCCAGGGAAAGCTAATGTAGTAGCCGATGCCTTAAGCAGAAAAGTTTACAACCTACAAGGAATGGTTACGTTGAAGAACCCTTACCTACAACAAGAGTTGCAGAATCATCAAGTGGAAATAGTACCGCAGGGAACGGTAGCTACTTTAACAATAAAATCTCAACTTGAAGAACAAATAGGAAATGCCCAGAAGGAAGATGAAGAAATTTGTAAGATCAAGAGTCGAATCAAGTTAGGAAAGGCTCAAGGCTTTACTGAAGATAACCAAGGGATTGTATGGTATCGAGAAAGAATCTGTGTACCTCAAAACGCAGATCTTAAGGAAATAATTCTCCATGAAGCACATAAAACTCCATACTCAATACACCCTGGTAACACAAAGATGTATCAAGATTTGAAGACCAGATTCTGGTGGGATAATATGAAGAGGGAGATTGCAGAGTATATTGCAAACTGTGATACATGTCGACGAGTTAAAGCAGAACACCAGAAAATAGCAGGAAAGCTACAACCTCTACCAATACCATTATGGAAATGGGAAGAAATTGGTATGGATTTCATTACAGGATTACCTAAAACTCACGGAGGATATGATTCCATATGGGTTATTGTGGACAGACTTACTAAAGTAGCTCATTTCATACCAGTTAAAAAGATTTATGATGGCAGTAAATTAGCAGAGTTATACATGCAAAGAATAGTGGCATTACATGGTATTCCTAAGAACATAG
Source organism: Pharus latifolius (assembly GCA_019359835.1). NCBI lineage: Eukaryota > Viridiplantae > Streptophyta > Magnoliopsida > Poales > Poaceae > Pharus > Pharus latifolius. Next base: position 58,748,221 of record CM033323.1, read on the forward strand.
TCTCAGATCGTGGAACACAGTTTACCTCCAAATTTTGGAATAGACTGCATGAAACCCTAGGAACCCAGTTGGACTTCAGTACTGCATATCATCCACAGACGGGAGGACAGACAGAAAGAGTCAACCAAATCCTAGAGGATCTTCTAAGAGCTTGTATACTAGATTATGGGACATCATGGGACAAATGTTTACCATTTGCAGAATTTACATATAATAACAGTTATCAAGCTAGTATACAGATGGCACCATTTGAAGCTTTATATGGACGTAAATGCAGAACACCATTACATTGGAATAGCCAGGAGAACGAAAGGTCATAGGACCAGAGATAGTAGAAGAAGCAGAAGCTCATGTCAGACTCATCAGAGAAAGGTTGAAAACAGCAAAATCACGACAAAAGAGTTATGCAGATAAACGACGGAGAGAATTATCATTTGAACCAGGAGATTTTGTGTATCTCAAGGTCACACCATTCAAAGGATTACAAAGATTCCAAGTGAAAGGAAAGTTATCTCCAAGATACATTGGACCATTTAAGATAATCAAGAGAAAGGGAGAAGTATCATATAAATTGGAATTCCCTGAGGGATTAGCAGGAGTGCATGATGTGTTTCATGTCTCTCAGCACCGGAAATGTTTGAAGGAACCTACTGACCAGATAGATGTACAAGATGTGCCTTTACAGAAGAATCTCACTTATCTTGAGCACCCAATCAGAATCCTAGCCACTGATGAACGTCAGCTCCGAAGGAAGAAAATCAGATTGTGTAAAGTTCAATGGAAGAATCATTCAGAGCAAGAGGCTACTTGGGAGAAGGAAGAAAATCTTAAGCAAACCTATCCTTATCTTTTCCTGTCTTAGGTAAATCTCGGGGCGAGATTTCTTTAAGGAGGGTAGATCTGTAACACCCTGAGTTAGGGGTGAAAACTTCCTTTTTCATCAATAGCATGCATGCTTGTATTTGTAGTAATAGCCAGATCAGTATCTATCTCAAGCCCTAAAATCTCCAAAATCTATCCTGTGACCTCAAATCAAGATCAGATTGTTCAGATGTGATCTATTAGTTATCCTGAATCTAAAAGCCTTCAGAACCTAGATCCAATTCTATCTCTAACTCCCAGAATTATCAACTCCATTCTGTTTTCGAAAACAGAAATACCTTATATTACTTAAATACCCTAAGTTTCAGAATCCAGATTTAATCCGAATCTTGACCAAGTTCAGTCTAGATTATTTCTGGAATATGATCATGGGTACGTCAATACCTTAATCTAAAAAGTTGACAGCCAGATTTCATCATCTAGACTCTTTTCACAAATCAGTCCAAGAGTTATCGCAAATTAGTCCTTATCTGATATCTGAAAACCCAAAAAGGCTAGAATCTCCAGATTAACTTCAAACTCAAAATCTCTTCGGCAAATCTTCTCAAAATGCTATTTGCCACAAGTTTCTCTTCTGTGCAGATAACAAGATCGAACCCTAAATGCCAGAATTCGAAATCGACAAAACTTAAATCTTATTTTACCCTAAATTACCCTATTTTCAGTTTGTATCGAAAACTATTCAAATGTGTAAAATCTTATCATTTACCTTTGCCAAATATCCTGTTGAATATAATCTACCAGATTAGTGAAATCAAATTCAACTCTAACCTTCCAAATCTCCAGAATTACAGATTGGTCCAAATGTGAAAATCAAATACTGCAGTTCAGTCCATTTTCGACCAGGACAACAGTAGCATTCGACCAGGCCGTTTGCTGTACACGACCAGGGCTCGCCCTGGTTTCCTTGCGCCGTGCACGTTCGCCGCCGGTGAAGCTTCGCCTGCAACTTGATCGTGCATGCTGTTGCGCACGTGTCCTCGGCTCAGCCGTCACCGTGGCAGCGCCGCTGCAACGTCAACGACCAGCGCCTGCTTCCCCGCGCGACCAGCAGTGACTGTTGTCAGCATCTTCTTGCCACGTCACTTGCCTTGCCAACCGTTGTCGCCACCGCTTTGCACCGCCCGACATGATTGAGTCCCAATGTAGCAACAGTTTTGCCTCGCCAGTGCGCCGTCGCGTCACCGTTCGCCGTTGCTACATCTGCGCCCGGCAACTCATATCAACTGAAATCAAGCATGCCTGTGAATTACTCCAAATTAGCTCTCGATTCTGTAATAAAAATTGATCAGTAAACTAAATCAAGCATGCCTGTGAACTTAGAACAATCAATTGAGCCTAATTTGAAGCTATCCCTAAGTTTGCAATTTATCAGTTGCTGCCTCTCGTCGCCAAGCCACACCGGCGAACCTCCGGCCTAATTGACATCTCCAGTAGCTTACTCATACCCTTCTATCACTCCTAGAGCAAGGAATCGAGTTCAATCGCCTTGTGTTGAAAATGCCCAAATCCAGTGTTTCTTCTCCGGCGCCGATGACCGAAAAAGTGTTTCCGGCCGTTTCAGCCCAAATCACCTTGTCATTTAGATGTGCCCTAGCCTCCTGAGCATTTTTGTCTTCTAGCCCGACACCTAGATCGGCCTAGATTGGAAGATATAGCTTTGCCAAGTTTGTGTCCAGAACTGCTCAAGTGCAGCCAGTTCATCTCTGTTCATCATCAAATTTCTTGCTTTCCAGCCATTTCCTGCCCTAGATCCTGTTAACTTAATTGTTCCTGTTACTCAAGCCTACCTCCCAGACAAAGTGGTGCATCATTTGGAGCTCCAGATCAAAAGTTATGCTAAGCCCTAGTTTTTGGCATTATCAGCTCTATGCCAGAGCTTGTCAGCCAGTGGCATTGACCTTGTTTACCCACTTCTGGTTGTGTAATTTGAAATCCACTTTGTCCACTAAAATTGTAGAGTTGTGATCTACATTTTCTTCTACTACCACAACTTGAGATAAGCACTCTAGCTTTTCTTAAAGCTATGTCCAAGCCTTGATCCGAATGTCGATCTGTTGACATTCGCTGTTTTGATTAAACCAGTCACAAAATTGTTATCCCTATTGCAATCCAGAAACCCTAAGATTATCTAATCACCATCCTTAGCCAAATTCCTTGAAACCCTAAAACCTCGACTCAGTTCAGTTTGCAGTTCAAATTATCTCCAGTATAGTTCAATCATTCTTGTTAAGCATTTCTGCATATAAGTCATAAAACATTTTTAATATTATAAGTAATTATTGTGTGTTTGTTTGTCGTCAAGCAGATTCAGAAGCTGACTTTGAAGATTTTGCTGTTGACCCGTCATCGACTGCTGTATTTTACGACGCGGAAGGCAAGTCATATCCTTGGTCATCTTGAACCTATATTTTAAATGTTGCTAAAACATAACCTTGAATATAGGCAATATTGCATGTGAAAGATTGAGAATGGTTGATTTATGAATTGGCAGTACTAGACTGGTTATCTGTGAAATGTGAAATAAACAAGTTTTGAGCCATGAACTATTATATGTATTTATATACTTATATTCATGAAATAAAACCCCTAGCCGTGACCAGAAAAATGGTATGGATGGCTGTAGCACTGGAGGTGCTAGACTGCAAAGGATATGCAGGCACTGAAGGTGCAGGGTTGTGGATGGTCTGGTCACTGGCATATAAGGACTAGAACCTTGTGTTGTGCGTCTAGTGGCATGAACAACGTGCTAACCGCGAGCCTGGTATGGGACAGGCCTGAACAAGTAATTATGTGGATCGCACATGAAACCCCTGCATGAGATGTGTAGTGATGCACGATAAACACGGAGCGCGGCTCCCACACATATCACTGAAGGTGATCAAGCACGCTGACCCAGTAATGGGAATAAGCAAAGGGGTGGAGGATTGGATACAACCTGCCACAACTGTGTCTCGCTCAGAGCCACAGGGTCGGGGGTGAATTGTAAGTGATGCATAACAAAAGTTCTTGTTATCTCCACCTTGCCACTCACACATGGTTGTGAGGAGGGGTCTAATCATTTTGATAGGATGGGCTTGAAAGTGGAATATCTTGCGGGTAAATTGGTACCTCTCTGCAGAGTTAAAAACGTATTCGAATACTCCGAGCTCCCGGGTTTTATAGGAGTCTGCTGCGGTGGATTAAATCCACGGGGTGTGACACAAGTACTATTTTCTAAATAAAATATGTTTAATCAAGATTACCCAAATGACATGTGTTGTCATGATAAGGAGTGCTGCCGTGGGCTGTCGTGTGTCGACGTGTCGCGGTAGTGCTATAATCTAGTGAACATGATTGATGATGTTATATTATAAAAAAATGCTGCCATAAGATGAGATGAGAAAGGAAAAGATTATTTTACAAATATCCATAATTCTTGACTAGTCTAGGTTCATATCATCACTACTATATGTATCTACTCTTACCTATGACTTGCTGAGTACGTAAGTGCTCACCCTTGCAACATTCAACTCAATAGATGGAGCCTACTTTGATCAAGATGATGGCACGGAGTATTACGTGGATCCAGAAGGAGGAGAATCAGTTCCGCCAGAGCCCTGAAGTGTGTTGTTCTGCCGTCAACTTCTTTTGTGGGAGGGTCACCTATCTTCTGCTGCGTAGTTAAATATTTTGCTAAACCTTGAATGCCTTGTAGGCATTGTAATCCTCTTTATGTAATATTAAGGCCAGCAGGCCACACTGCTTAATATTTTGTGAGTACTCTGTTGCAATGTAATATACTCCTGTGTTTGACTTATCCTGGGAAGTCAAAGGTTTGTGGTTTGGGACTAGCTGCAGCGAGCTAGGTCTCTACAGGAGTAGTCATTGTCCCAGTTTCAGGGCGCGACATGGAGTGATCAAGAAAAGGGCATAAGTCTTATAATCATAAATAGTGTAGATTTCAATTCTTTGATTTCTTAAATAAGGGTTTTATTTTCAACAGCGGGGTTTTGGAAATCTTATAATAGACTTTAAGAAATTGTTATGTGATGGTCTCCCATGAGTCATCACTTTTATCAACCCATATTATGAAAACATTCCAAATATTTACTTGTGGTGAACCACATGGATAAATCCACCGCGAACATACTCCATGACCTGGGAGTACAGAGTATCTGATACTTTTGTTACACTTTGCAAAGGTGTACCTCTTTTTAAATCCACTTCTTCACTCGGCTTTCAAGTCGGAACAGCTCCATGCGACTTATACGCATGTGACAAGGCCGAGATCACACAACGCTTTTGCAGTTCAGTATTAACAGTATCCCCGCCCGGTAAATAGACAATTCAGTCTCAAGTACCGTTGTGGGTCCTCCCCACTGCCTTACTTCCTAGCCTTTGGCCTATGCTCCCGCAGGACACATAGCCTTGGTCTGTCCATGCGAGACATCTGACCGTCATGATTACAACCGCGCAAGGCTTAATCAGAGGCATAGGGCGTCTTCCTTCTTTCCACCTTTTCCTCTCATACTTTTTCTGAACTCACATCACTCACGGACGAACTGCGTCCAACCAGTTTCTCCACGCGAGAAACCAGACCGACAAACCATGCAGGGAACTGCTAATACCAAAAAGCTACTAAGTCGTGCCTGTCCCATACCAGGCAAGTGGTTGGTACGTTTTTCATGCCGCATAGAGGTACAACACAAGGTTCTAGTCCTTATGAATTAATAGTGAGGAGCCATCCACATTCCCTGGTGCGCACCGCACCCTCTCCATACAAACCAATCCTCACTATCAATTCTAATTTGTATTTTCTTTCACAAAAAGGGTTTTTCAAACATGTTTTTCATATAAGCGACCATTTGATATTTAGCATAAGTTTTCAAGCATAAGCATAATTCTAAGCATATATCCTAGGGTGACAAGGATGCATGGGTATTCAATCACAAGAGGGGTTTCACAATCATTTAGGTTATATCTAACCACATTATTTGAACATACCCTCATTTGAATATAAGGCATGCATATACTTTGAAAACAACTAACATACTTCATTTGAAAATACTAGGCGAGACATGATCAAGGGGTTGAGACTTGCCTTGCACTGCTGGGTCTAATTATTCGGATGAATCTTCAAAGACTTCTTCCGCTCCTTCAGCTTCGGGCTCTGCGGCGGACACAAGCAATACAATACATACACTACATAAGCATACATAAAATAGTTGCAATAGAAAATAATAAGTACATATATCATGCATGCAAGGGAAAAGATTTGGACAGAGTCACTTGGGTGCTGGTCGAAGAGATGGGCTCAAAAGAAGTTGAATGTCAAAGGCCGACATTCAGTCCATGGCAAGACATAGCCATAAGTTGGTCTTAGGTAGGTTTTCTGGAGAAATGGCAGAAGGAAAAGATGTAGAACACAACTCCAGGAATCTAGGGGACAAAGTGGCATTTCCATTGCTCAACCAGAAGGGGTCAAACAAGGCTAATGCCAGTGGCTGACATGCACTGACATAGTGCAGACATTGCCAAAAACTAGGGCAAAGCTTAACTTTTGATACAGGGCTCCAATTGATGCACAACTTTGTCTGGGAGGTAGGCATTGATAACAGGATCAAATCATTCAACAGGATCTAGGGCAGGAAATGGCTGGAAGGTGATGAAATTCAGGGATGAACTGTGGTGACTTGGACATGAACTGGGCTTCTGGACAGTGATCTTGGCAAGGGCATATCTTCCAATCTAGGCAGATCTAGATGTTGAGCTAGTGGAAGAAAATGCTCAGGAAGGTGAGGCAAAGATAAGGGACAAAGTTTCAGGAGCTAGATCGGCCGGGGAAGAATTCCAGCGACCGGTGCTGGAGAAGACGACACTGGAGATTGGGGATTTTTGATACAAGGCGAATGAGCTCAATTCCAAGCTTGAGAACGATCTCTGGGGTATGACAAGGCTACTGGAGGGGTCAATTTTGCTGGAGGACAGCCGGAGAAGCTCGGCGACGAGGTCCAGCGAACTGATGAAGTTCCAAATCGGGATTTCTTCGATTTGGGCAGAATTGAAGGCTTTGATCTCGCAGGCTTGCTAAGAAGTGGCTAAGGATCAATTTATGCTATTGGAACGAGAGCTGATTTGGATTGAATCAGGCAGCATTGGGGAAACAGGGCAAATCGGGAATCCGGCGATCACCGGTGATGGGGATCGATCTGGTGCAATTGGTTGCTACTACACAGAGAGGGGAAAGAGGGGAACTCACTGGTGGTTTTGTTTTGAAGAATGGTGCAGCGAGCTGGGCTGGCACCATGAGCTCACTTGCTGGCTCGCCGGAGAAGAAGAAGAAAACGGCGAGAGCTCTGGAAAAAGGCTAAGTCCTGAGATGAGCCTTAAGCACAGCACTGGAGGGTTTAAATAGGTCCTGGGGCGGAGCTTGCGAGGGATAAAACGACAACGATTGCTTGCGCCGGGGAGAAGCTTGTCGGGCGCAGGCGCAACAACGGCGACGACGACGTGATGTGCACGGGCTGTGCAGTAACTTTTCCACCGTTGTCGGGAGCGCATTGGAACTGGGTTTGAAACGGCGCGGATGCGGAGGCAACAGCAAAGCTCCGGCGGTGACACGTACACTCTTGCAATGCCACGGCAACGGGCGTGCGCGCGCGAAAACGCTGCTGGAGCGCAGGCGTTTAACCGCTGGACTTGGCGAGGGTTTTGGTTGCTGGCACGTGCGCGCGGGATGGCTCAACCGATCACGAGCACAGGCGACCGGAGAAGATGGCCGGCAGCGAGTTCTGCGGCGAGGCAAAGATGAACGGGGCACTGGTCGAACGCAAACTAGTCGAACAGGGACTGGAAAAGAATAGCTCGGGCTGAAATGCAATTTTGAAACTTGCTCCAGGGACTGATCTGTGAGGAAAATTTGAATTGGAAATGGGCTTGATTGTAAATCTGGAGATCTGGAGAGCTGATCTGAAATCTGATTTCAAGAATGAGTTGCATAAGATTAATGGAACTCATCTAGCCAAAGTTTGACAAGATCGGGCAAGATCTGAAGGGTTTCAACAAAAGTGGGGAAAACGACTTTAGGGTAAAACAGGGTAATTAGGGTTTCAAAAATGGCGAGGGTCGAAACTCAGGTTGAGGGCAGGATTTGGAAATTCTTCCAGAAGGGAAAAATGTTCAGAATAGTGAATGGGAGATATTCACTGAATCAGATCAAAGTTTGGAGGTGGTCTGAGACTTTTAGTCATTTTTGGGGCTTCTGACAAATCTGAAAAGGGCTTATTTGTGAAAAAGATCTGAACGAAAGAGTTTGATTGCCAACTTTTTGGGGTAAGCTGCTGGCACAACTGGGATCTCATTCTGAAATAGAGAGGGACAAGACAAGCCAGGATTTGGGAAAAATCGGGGTGTTACATTTTCCCCCCAAAATGTGTTCGACCAGGTCTTTTGTCCGAAGAGTACTCGATTAGGACCTTTTTGCTTCCAGTTTTGGTTTTCTTGGTCAAATTGGGTCCAAATGTGGTCAAAATCCTCTCAAATTGGCAAGTTTGATCTCTGAAACATGGTGAACATAACCGTGAAAGAAATTTGTAAAAATAATGAAAAATTACCCATAAAATGTGGCATCAAAGGAGTTTTAAGTATTATTTTGCACGTTTTCAATACTAAACCAAGGGTAAAAAATGCTACGAATTTAGCACTTTTCATTGGCCAGAGTTATGATCGATGGAGGTAGTTTCCTCGACCTACTTTTTGCAAAATTACTTAACGAGATGCAAATCCCTCATTCAAGAATCAAAATTTTGGCCCACCCATTTGTTAGGATTATTCTTGGTCTTTCGTATACTCCTATCGGCCAGATTGTATTGCCGGTAACGCTCGGAGAACTAGAGAATATTCAAATAGAATTGGTTACTTTTGATGTAATTGATTTTTATTCAGCATATAATGCAATCCTTGGTAGGCCCTCACTTGCCAAATTTATAGCAGCAACGCATTATGCTTATGCGTCAAGGTGCTTGGACCAAAAGGCGTGATCACGGTGAGGGGAAGCCACAATTCAGCCCTCACTTGCACACACATTTCCCTGGAATTGGTTGACCAACTTCCCCTCAGGGATGTCAAGGCTGCGACAAAACTAAAGAGCCAGATGCGGTCAAGGCAACTGATGAGGACATCACCAACACAGACATGAACATGACGCCTCTCACTTCTTGCACTACTCTCGCTACTTCCACTACATCGTCGAAAGATCAAGGAGGATGACGAGTCGGCATGAATCCATGTGCCGAACCATTCAAACCATCTACATCGAAGGGTCAGTGAGCCACACCCAATACAGAGCAACCCACGAGGCATCAAGTCAAGCCCAAGTTCAAGCCCAATTCGTCCACGAATCCGGTTCGGTCATCCAGTAGCAGTCCAACTTCAAACGGATTCCCAGACCACGTACGGAGTCCATTTAGGAAAAATGAGTACTTCATGGAGAAGCCCACAATGACACCTTTCCAATGGGCTTGGCCTATGGCCAAATTCCTTCTGAATCGTCCACAATCGATGAAACAATCCACAGACAGAACCTGCCGGGTGCTGCCCCACCTCCACCTTGGGCCATAGGCCCGTGTATCCCTAGGGTTGCGTGGGCGTGGGTGCTCTAGCCGATGTCCCTACCCTAGCCGCCATATCCTTGCTACATATGTCCGCCACCCCCTTCTTCTTCCTCGGGTTTTGTTTAGTTTAGTTCTCCACTATGTGAAACTACCTCATCTCCTCTTGTGTCGGCTAGACCAACAGGACCAAGTTCTGAACCCCAACTCGTTTGTGCTTAATCTAATTCACAATTTCAGATTGCCTATATTTGTTATTGCTTGTTCTTCGGTTTCCTGCAGGAACAGATTCTCGTGATCAGGTCGATCGTGTCTTGGCACGATTGATAACGCTTTGTCGTAGTGGTTTAGCGATCACCGGGTTTCCAGTCGCTTGCTGGTTTAGCGATCGCTGGGTTTCCGAATTTATCAATCTCACCAGAAGATCGGGCATACGTGTGCTCATCAATTGGTATCAAAGCAAGGTTTTCTAGGTGAGAACCCTTGTATCTTAGATTATTTCATTTTCATTTTCATCCTATAGTCCAGAAAAACCGCCCACAAAATAGTTGCATCTACCCCGAGTCCTAGCCACGTTTAACCTTGCATTGTTCTTACTGTTTTGCATCTTTGAATTTTTGCCCATTATTGACGTCATGCTGGTTGAAGTCTAGTTCTTAGTCTCGGGTCGAGTTTTGCATCTTTTGTCTCCTAGGGTTTGGTAGTCGCGCCGCGCCGTGCTTGCTGTTGGAACCGCCACCGAGCCCCTAGGGTACCCAATTTCGTGTCTAGTTTTACCTTGTGTTTCCTCTCCATCATGTCCAGATCATAATCCACACCAATTTCACCCTCACGAACCAAGTCGAGTCCAGATCCAACTCTACAACCGAAGCCTGTACTGAGTTCACTTGTGATTCATATCGCCTGCCATAAAATGGTTGTAACTTTTGCATAGGAACTCCGATCGGGGCGTTCTTTGGCCCATTGGAAAGCTTACATGCATGTACATGCTTTCGACAGCATACTTACATGCAAGTACACGCTGCCGAACAAGCCCCAAAAAATGTCATTTAGGGCCTCAAAACAGCCTCCGAAGTTTCGGCAAACGTTTAGGTCCTCTAGTTTGAGTTTTTTCTTGCTTCAAATTTATGTAATTTTTGTTTCTCGACCTTAAGCTTGTGATTCCTTGGTTGAATTGCAAAAAAAAAGATTAAAAGGCTAGCACATCAAAAGAGCCGCGCTAATTATAGTTAAAAAAAATTTCAGAGAGCAAAGGAGGTTCCCAAGAGACAATCAGTGTGCATCTTTGTTAATTTAGCCCTTTGTGTTATGCTTGTTTGCTTGATCCTTGTCTAGGTCTAGGCTAGGCCAGCACTTGTTTTTAGTACGTGAGTTAATATTCAATTTTGCATTACTATTTTGAACAATTGCTTTCTCCTTTGCTACATTTACTAGCCTGTTCGAGCTCCACTTTTCTACTAACCAGAAAGGTACGTTTCCTTGCTATCGCTTTGCCACCATGTGAGCTCAAGTTATCACGAACCAATTACCAATCGCACCGCCTACTTGCGTGGTAAGAACTTGTAAGTGCAAGGTAAATAGGCTTGAGCGTGTGTGACTTGTCCAATTCCACATCCTAGTAGTTGATAGGAAGAGTATATACTTTGTGTTTTCTCTTGTCTACTACTAACGATGGCAGGATCAGAGGCAGACTACTGTGTTATAAGAAAGGAGTTCATGACGTATGTGGAGGATCAGCAAACCATGTTGTGAGGCATCAATGCAAACCTCACCAAGCTTGCTCAAGAAAGTGATAATAGAATGGAGCGAATCGAGCAGAGCATCTCCAACCTCGTCACAAGAATGGAGCACCTTGAGAGGTTGGCCCCACTTGCTGCTCCTACGGCCGCCGTTGCATCTCTTGCTGCCCAGGAGCTGCTGGTGCACCCCGACGAGATGGCGATCCAACTCGCCAGCCTCCACCTGCTACTCACTCTTGGGAAGATAAGGTGGAACAAGAAGAGAACAACTATGTTGCTGATTCGGAGGCGGATTTCAATGTGCACAACTATCGTGATCATCACCGACTTCGCCACAATCGGCAAGGTATGGGAAGAGCACCACGAGAGGTACATGATGTCTCACTTGCTAAACTCAAGTTTTCAATGCCCCCTTATGCTGGTAGGTATGACCCTAATAGTATCTTGAATGGGAATTAGCGGTAGATAAGAAATTTTCTTGCTATGATTTCCCTAAGAACAAAAAGGTTATGATTTCTACTAGTGAATTCACTGAGTTTGCATCTATTTGGTGGCACGAGACATGTAGAAATCACAATAATGTGCCTATAACTTGGGATACTTTGAAGAGAATGATGCGCACTAGGTTTATTCCTTCGTACTATGCTCGTGATTTGCTTAATAAGTTGAAATGTTTGAACCAAGGTAGTAACTCTATAAAGGAATATTATCAGGAGTTAATAATTGGTTTATTGCGTTGTGGCTTAGAATAAAGTAATGATGCTAAGATGGCTAGATTCTTGGGAGGACTTAACCGGGAGATCTAGGACTTTCTAGATTTTAAAGATTACAACTCTATCACTCGTTTGTTCCATCTTGCTTGTAAGGCTGAAAGGGAAGTACAGGGACGCCATTCTAGGACGCGAGGCAACTTTGGAGGCTCTCCTTCATCACGACCGACCCACAGGGCTGCAAAGGCGCCATCCTCTACCTCCGATCGTACACCTCCACCGGCTGCCCCTTCTTCCACACTGTCACGTGCTCTAGATGCAAGCAAATCAGCCACGGTGCAAGCCCCTGTGAAAAGTGCTTCTTCAGTGGCTTCTACAGGGTGATCCAGAGACTTGCAATGTTTTCGTTGCAAAGGTTTTGGACATACAATGCGTCATTGTCCTAGTCAGTGTGCTCTCATTGTGAGAGAAGACGGTGAGTATACTAGTGCTAGTGATGTTGATGAGAACGATTTGGCTCTTGTTGCAACTAACACTGCAGGTGAGAATGAAGAAGATGTCGAACACTTGACCACTGAAATGTCGAAGAAGTACATGTGCACAACCTGAGCGCGTCGAGCAAAATCAACGCCATAACTTGTTCCAAACCAAATTTTTCGTCAATGAGCGCTCGGTGCAAGTCATTATTGATAGCGGAAGTTGAAACAATCTTACTAGCAGGGACATGGTCGAGAAGATTGGCTTGACCACCAATCCACATCCAACTCCATATCATCTTGAATGGTTTAACTCCTATGGTAAGTTGAAGGTAACAAAAGTTGTGCGAGTGCCTTTCTCTATTGGTTCGTATCATGATTATGTTGATTGTGATGTTGTACATATGGAAGCATGCTCTCTTTTGTTGGGTAGACCTTGGATATATGATAGAGATGTTGTTCATCATGGTAGAACTAATCAATATGCTTTCATGTTTAAAGGCAAGAAAATTATATTGGATCCCATGACTCCTGCTGAACTGCTGAAAACTGTTGTAGAAAGAGCTAAAAAGGGTAAATCAGAGTGTGATAAAAGTGTAGCTAAAGAATTGAACTCATCAAAGAAGAAAGAACCAAGTTCTAAGAAATCTGAAATTAGATTGAAGGGTGTTGTTTTACTAGCTACTAAAACTGTTTTACATGGGGACGATAATTCTAGTTGCAATGATTTGACTACAACTCCTCTTGTTGCTTTGTCTATTGCTTTGCCTCCTGTTGTTACTAACCTTTTGCAGGAGAATGTGATGGAGTCGAGGACAACTCCAATTCAAGAAGGGGAGGATGATTAGGACATCACCAACACGGACATGAACACGGCACCTCTCACTTCTTGCACTACTTTCGCTACTTCCACTACATCGTCAAAAGATCAAGGAGGACGACGAGTCGGCATGAATCCATGTGCCGAACCATTCAAACCGTCTACATCGAAGGGTCAGCGAGCCACACCCAATGCAAAGAAACCCACGAGCCATCATGTCAAGCCCAAGTTCAAGCCCAATTCATCCACGAATCCGGTTCAGTCATCCAGTAGCAGTCCAACTTCAAACGGATGCCCAGGCCACGTACAGAGTCCGTTTAGGAAAAATGAGTACTTCACGGAGAAGCCCACAACGACACCTTTCCAATGGGCTTGGCCTATGGCCAAATTCCTTCTGAATCGTCCACAATCGATGAAACAATCCTCGGACAGAACCTGCCGGGTGCTGCTTGTTGCATCTAGGCCTTCATGCCTAACCCTAATTTTGATGATTAATGAAAACAGAGTGTTTAGGACTAACTGTGCTTTTTGAGATTGATTAATACAGGGCTCCGTTGGGAAGATTGTCGAGATGAACAAAACGAACCAACGCAAAAGATGTAAAAGCACAAGTCGCAAAAATGAAGACAAGACGCAAATGTGAAAAAGGAAAAGACCTAAGGTAATCCGTATTTTATTTTTACCGATCTCGGCGTTTGGAGATGATCGGTTAGGAAAATTGTTTTTAGTTTTAACCGTACTATAAAGAGGGATGGCGAAAGTCCTCTCTTTATCTCCAACATAAACCGAGAAACTTAGGTCATTGCATTGCATCTTTTTGGTTGGATTTGGTTTGAACTTAATTTGAAAAATCTGGATTTTCAGTTCAGTTTTTGATAGCAGAAGAGTTTTTCGATTTTCTAGAAATATCTAGGCAGATCTGGTTTTTTCTTTTGTTGACAAAAATATAGCCCTTGATATTATCTTTCAAACGAGCTATTAAACACCTCTTTTGGATTTGTGGATTTAAAGTTATCTATGTTTTTGTTCAGACTGACTGTCAGTTTGCTAAACTGACTGTCAGTTTGTGTTAACTGACAATTGTCCAGAGAGGGTGTATTTTGTGCTCAAAATTTTTGTACTAAACTGATTGTTAGTTTGTCCATACTGACTGTTAGTTGGGGTTTCGACCACTGAGTTTTTAACTGAGTTTCTATTTGATTTTGGTCGAGTCTGTGGTCGAATTGACTGTCAGTTGTGGGTTTCAGCTTTCCATAAACGACCACGAACGGCTAGCTATTTTTTATCCGTAAATTTTGTCGGCCGTTGTGCCCTAAACTGACTGTCAGTTAGGCAAACTGACTGTTAGTTTGAGTTGCTGATTTTCAGCCTTAGCTCCAACGGTTCATTTGATTCTTGAGGCTATAAATAGAGGCTTTGAGCTCGTATTTTATATAACAAGCAGTAGCATTTTCTTATACACTCTTGAGCTTTAGTTTTCTACTTAAAATCTTGATCTTTTGATCAAGTCGAGTGTTTTCCAATCCACCGAGCACTTCAGTTCATTTGCATTTGCATTCACTTAGTTTCTCAGTGCGTGTTTGGAGGTCTAGAGAAGACCTCGCTGCCTGTTACTCTTGGTGAGCGCCCTCACCTAGACGGTTCGGAGGCGTGGCCGTTGACCTCTCCAGATTGGAGATTGTCAGAGAGGCTCGGCAAGTTTGTACAAGGCATTGGTGCTCGCCTTTCCGAAGTGGACAAGGAGCAACCGTTAGTAGATAATACTCTTTGTGAGTATTGAGGCAAAACTCAAGTGACTTGAGTGCTTCAACGAGGACTAGTGGAGACTGGGCGAGTCTCCGATACCTCGATAAAAACTGCTGTGTTCATTCTCTTCCTCTCTTGCTTATATTATTTGTTCTTGATTTGCAATTATTTGCTTTAAGTTTTAAGTTTTTAAAAGCCTCCTATTCACCCCCCTCTAGTCGGCATCCTTGATCCAACACTGCGCCACCTCCACCTTGGGCCATAGGCCCATGTATCCCTAGGGTTGTGTGGGTGTGGGTGCTCTAGCCGATGTCCCTACCCTAGCCGCCATATCCTTGCTACATCTGGCTGCCACCCCCCTTCTTCTTCCTCGGGTTTTGTTTAGTTTAGTTCTCCACTATGTGAAACTACCTCGTCTCCTCTTGTGTCGGCTAGACCAACAGGACTGAGTTCTGAACCCCAACTCATTTGTGCTTAAACTAATTCACAATTTCAGATTGCCTATCTTTGTTCTTGCTTGTTCTTCGGTTTCCTGCAGGAACAAATCCTCGTGATCAGGTCGATCGTGTCTTGGCACAATTGATAACGCTTCGTCGTGGTGGTTTAGCGATCACCGAGTTTCTGAATTTATCAATCTTACCAGAAGATCGAGCATACGTGTGCTCATCAGCAACTCCACGACCAGATGAAAAGCTTAAACAAGTTCCTTTATTCCCAGACGACCCGCCCAAGACTGTTCTGATCGGGTCAGAGCTGGAGCACAAATAGTAACTTGCACTCGTCTCTTTCCTCCAAGCTAATGCAGATGTGTTCGCATGAAAACCATCCGACATGCCTGGAGTCCCGAGGGAAGTGATCGAGCATAGGCTAGCAATTCAGCCTAGACAACGACCAAAAAAGCAAAAGCTCAGACGCTTTGCTTCTGATCGGAGGGAAGCCATTCGTTCAGAGTTAGATAAACTCCAGGAGGCTAGCTTTATTCACGAGGTTGACCATTCTAAATGGCTCGCAAACTCGGTCATGGTCCTAAAATCTAATGGTAAGTGGCGCATGTGCATTGATTACACCAGTCTCAATGCTGCCTGGCTGAAGGATGATTTTCCCTTGTCCGCATCAATCAGTTGGTCGATTCAACAGCGGGTTGGAAACTGATGTGCTTCCTGGATGCCTACTCAAGGTACCATCAAATTAGTATGGCAAAAGAAGATGAGAAGACTGCCTTCATCACACTATTTGGCACATACTGCTATGTCAGGATGCTATATGGGCTCAAGAATGCTGGTTCCACGTACCAGCACTAGATGCAGAAGACCTTTCAATCACAATTAGAGCATAACGTAGAAGCTTATGTAGATGACTTGGTTGTGAAGAGTGTAAAAAGCTCTAGTCATATAGATAACTTGGCTGAAACTTGCTGTAATTTGAATAAACATGGGATAAAGTTGAATCTTGAAAAGTACTCATTTGGAGTTTCTTCTGGTAAATTTTTGGGTTTCCTTGTTTATTCATGGGGCATTGAGGTTAATCCCAAAAAAATTCGGACCATTGAGCAAATGAGATCTCCTTCGACCACGAAGGAGGTACAAAGTCTAACCGAGTGAATAGCAGCTTTAAGTCGTTTCATTTTGAGGTTGGGTGAACATGGATTACCTTTTTTAAGGTTCTGCGAAAGCACAGTGATTTTTGGTGGTCGGACGAGGCCAAAAAAGGGTTTTAGGAAGTGAAAGCCTATTTGGTCAGTGCACCAGTTCTGGTTTCCCCAATTTTGGGAGAGCCATTACTCATCTATTTGGCTGCTACCCCTCATGCGGTCAGTGCTGCTCTGGTCACAAAGAGGGATGGAGTGCAACGACCAGTTTACTATGTAAGTGAAGTATTAAATGGACCAAAGGAGAGATACCCAGAGGTCCAGAAATTACTGTATGCTCTCTTAATGACTTCAAGGAAGCTGCAACATTACTTTCAAGCGCACAAGATTACTGTGACCTTGTCCTTTCCCTTAGGGGACATTCTCTGAAATCTGGAAGTAACGGGTCGAGTTGCAAAATGGGCCATAGAACTTGGAGTGTTCGATGTCCACTTCATAGCCTGAGTAGCAATCAAATCCCAAATTCTTGCATATTTCGTGGTCGAATGGACAAATCCAAACCACCTGCACCAGAATGTGAGGATTTGGACGATACCGACAACTAGACGTTGTGTTTCTATGGCTCTCAGAGTTTCACAAACTCAGGGGACTAGAGCGGTCTTAATTACACCTCAGGGCGACCAGCTCCAGTATGTTTTGCAATTACACTTTGTTGCTACAAATAATGCAAAAGAGTATGAAGGTCTTCTAACCGGGCTTCGAGCAACCAAATCCCTTGGAGTCCATTGATTAGTGGTGAAGGGAGATTCACAGATAGTTATAAACCAGGTGAATAAGGAATACCAATGTTCCGATGAGACAATGCCTCTATACCTGGACGAAGTGAGGAAATTGGAAAAATACTTCAGAAACTTCAAAGTCCAATTTGTTCTACAAAGAGACAATATTCTCACAGACCAATTGTCAAAAATTGGTTCCTCATGTGCATCAACCTAGTAGGAGTGCTCATTGAACACTTAAAAAAGCCCTCAATCGCGACCACCACAGAGGCACCAGAGGCGATGACTAACGTTGCCACCCTCGAGCATGATGTAGATTGGATCCTACCATTGAGAAATTATCTTGCACATGGGACCATGCCCGAGGATGAAATCGAAAGTGACCGGTTAGTTAGAAAAGCACGAATGTACAAATTGGTTGAAGGAACCTTGTATAGAAAATGTGCTCAAGGAGTGTTGATGCGTTGTATTCCTCAAGAAGATGGTAAATCCCTCCTAAGAGAATTCATGGAGGCATGTGTGGTGCATACACATCGTATAGAACACTAATCCGAAAAGCTTTCCAACAGGGTTAATACTGGCCAACGGCACTTAATGATGCTATGCAATTGGTCAAGACTTGTCCACAGTGTCAATTTCATGCTCGGCAGGTCTACCAACCAACATATGCATTACAAACTATTCCCTTAGCATGGCCATTTGCCATATGAGGACTAAATATTGTGGGACCTATGCCTCAAGCGGTCAATGGGTATAAGTTTTGGTTTGTAGCCATTGATATGTTTAGCAAGTGGATTGAGGCTGAACCAATCCAAAACATTACCGCCACAGTGGCGAAGAAGTTCTTTCAAAAGAACATAGTGACGCGATTTGGTGTTCCAAGTCGTCTCATAACAGATAATGGATCCGAGTTTGTCAGTGGTCTCTTTATGGGTTATTGCGACCATATTGGGACTAAAATCTGCTTCGCATCCATTGCTCATCCACAGATTAATGGAGTAGTAGAATATGCCAATGGGCAGATAGTACAAGGGGTTAAGAAACATGTTTTTGACTGCCTTAAATTACGCTCGGGGGCTTGGGTAGAAGAACTCTACTCCGTTCTATGGGCATTCTGCACCACTCAAAGTAGAGCTACAGTCAAAACACCTTTTCAACTGGTTTATGGTGCAGAAGCCATGTTACCAATTGAAATTAAAATTGATTCTGCTCTTGTGAGTCACTTAGATATCATAAATCAAAGTGAAGAATGCAAAGATGAAATTATCTTTCTTGAAGAAAAACGCGATCAAGCACTGATCCGCTCAGTAGCATATTTACGAGCTTTATATAAATATCATAGTAAAAGGGTGCGACCACGTACGCTAAATGTGGGAGACTTGGTTTTAAGAAAAATCCAAAATCAGTCTGGTCGCAATAAGTTCTCCCCTCAGTGGGAAGGTCCCTTTACTATGGTCACCATGCCACGATCAGGATTGGCTCGATTGGCTATGGAAGATAGAAGAATACTACCAAACGCCTGGAACATAGACTAGTTGCGTAAATTTTATGTGTAAGTTCTTTCCATTCCCATTATAAAATTTTTTACATAAGTACTTTTATCACTTTATGTTATGGTTGCATTTTCATTTTCAGCCTTACTTTTTGTCAGGTTACACCTGGGGCTGGTCGCAATAAGTGCCTTACTATGATGTTTAAGTGGATTCACTGGCCGATCTCATGGTCGCATCTAGTTAAGACATCTCTTTCTAAGCCAATCCTTACCACGTAAGGGACTTGCTAATATGTTCTGATCATTTAAGTGGCTGGCAGTTAGCAAAAACTTATGCATTTATACTAAGCCAGTTATTTTCGCCATCTTATGATCGCATCTAACTAAGACATCTCTTTTTAAGTCGGTTCTTACCGCATAAGAGACTTACCAGTATGTTCTGATCACTCAAGCCGTGGTCTCCTTAGGCCGAGCAAATTATCCTGCGACCACTATACTATGTCTCCAGTATCACTGGTCACAGGAGGGGGATAGATAACCATAACACTGGGTCAATACTTTAAGTACTTTCTTTTCTTTCATTTTTTCATTCACTTCTTTGCTAATCATGTGTATTTGCAAGGTATAAAACGAAAGACTCTGATAAGAAGGTAAATGTTTTCATTTCATTTCATTGTTACAAAAAATTACATCAAGATAGGCCGAGGTCATGTAATAATTTCATTATCAAAGGCCTGACCCCGGCCATGATTGCATCTAGTTGGTTTTGGCTATCAAAAGTCGCATCTTCCGCCACTTAGATCTAAATTTGGACCATGGCGAAGTCTAAGTTTGCAGAGCATGGTAGAGGCTATAGTTGTGACATTGCTCTTCAGTGCCTCTTTATGCCTACTCGCAATTTCAGGGATGCTTGTGACCAGAATATCATCTTGGGCAGCAACCAACTTGTAGGAGTCACCAAGGGTAGAATCATCCTTCTTAGGATCGATAACGTCTGCATTTTGTGAGTCTGCGACCTCCCGCAGCTTTGCGAGGGTATCCTTCTCCATGAGACCGCAACTCTTGATGATTTCTTCTGAGGCCCCCTTTTCATTAAGGGCAAGCTTGGCAGTCTCTTTGGCCTTCTCTGTGGCCATCTGGTAGCATCTGAGAACATTTTGAAGTTTATCGAGGTTGTTTCCTCGCTCGATATACTTATGTTCGTAGTGATCTTTTTCCTCAGTCAGTTTGTTGTTCTCCTCTCTTTGCTCTGAGCAGAAGAAGAAATGAATTCAACTGAGTTCATAAATTTTGTACAAGTTCACTGAAGCAATGCAAATTAATACCAAAATGAACTTACTATCAACTCTAGTCTGCAATCGATTGCAAACTGTTTGAAGGTGCTCGGTTTTCCCTTGGAGAGAATCATATAACGATGCTTTTTGCTCCAAGGTCGCCGCTTTCTCTACAGCATCCTTCAATTTGGCTTCAAGCGCCAGGGTTTCAACAAACCTCTCACTGTTTACCCTCTGGGCTTTAGCCATTTTATTCTCCAGAAGAGACCGCTCAATGGATGCAACCTCTTTGTTGTTGCGTTCATTGGCGACCTCTTCTAGAAAAGCAGAGTTTTCTTGTGACAACAGAAATTACTATTCTAGTTCAAAAAGGACTGAGATTGAAGCAAGTCACTTACTGCTTTAACTTGTCGCGTACTTCTTGTGCGACCTTAATATGCTCTACCAGCCTACCAAATATGGTCGTGCCGCAAGCAGTGCTCTGGATAAAACAAAAGGGAAGTGTCTGAAGAAAATTCTCAAAAAAACACTTGGAGTTATGAGGTAAAGATTTTTAACTACCTCCAAGAACTCCTCAAGGTATGATCCAGGAGGATCTCAGCAGGTTGAACGCGTCAGTAGGATTCAAACTCAAATTCGAATTCGAACTGTCTAGTCGTTAGTATTCCGATATTGGTCGGATTATAGTCCAATATAGATATAATACATATAACTAAGTCCTATACGATTAGGGTTAGTTAGTTGTTGAGTCTGATACAATCTCAATAAATTAGACTATAAATACTTTATAATAGGATAGGTAGATCATTGAATAGGATCGAGTCTAGGTTGAACTTCTTCAAGTCTTAGACACATAGTTCATCAACATAGATCGAGTGCAATCAACGTTCAATGTGTACAAGTTTCTCTTTTCAATAAAGAGTTGTGATATCCTTTTGAACTGTATTTTTGATCAACTTGGGTTTCGGTAATTCCGAGTAAGATCCCTTATTCCGCATATTTATCATCTGGTCGAGTATAGTCGAAGTTCGTCTATATCTCAATTGGATCAAGTTAGTATCAGAGCATATCTAGTCCAAAACTTGGTCTAGTACTTAATCTGATCAAGTTGGTATTAGAGCAGCTATCTTATCCTGTGGATGGTGAAGACTCACCAGGGTTACAAAACTTTCGGTGAAATTCCGCAAGAACCTTTTGCAAACAAAGGCGAACATTCCAAAAATATACGTCTGGACTTCAGAAATCGATCAATGCTAAGCTAAGCCTGTTCGGCATCCAGGACATCACGACCGCGAATACGACTACTATGGAGATCGAGAAGAAGAACAAATCCCACAATGACAAGAACACGAAAGAGAATTTGATCTCATTGAAAAGAAAGTTCAGTCCGAAGAAAAGTACTCCGAAATCTAGTACGAGTATCTCTTGTGAACATTGTCACATTTCTAGGCACAGAAAGGATAAGTGCTATAAGCTCCATGCCAAGCTTTGACCAAAGAGAAACGGACTAGGGAAAAGAACAGCTACAGCTACTATAGCTCCAACCGAAGGAGTTGTCTGAGTGAATTCAGTCGATGAGGCAGATATGACCTTGTTTCTGATGGCAATGCCAAAGGAGAAAGGTACAGATTCACCTGACGACCATCACTCAATGGAGGACTTGTTCACTATCAACATACAGATGAAGCATGAAGTGGTCGCAGCAATATTCGATCCTGGAAGTCAAAAGAATTTGGTTTCCGCTAGATTGGTTCGATGACTTGGTTTGAAGATGACCACACACCCACGACCATATCTGCTGCGTTGGTTTACATCTGATGTGAACCAACAGATTACGAGTTAGTGTGTGTTGAAGTTTGCGATCTTTGCTCGATATATCGATGGGGTTCAATGTGATGTCATTCCTATCGATATCTGTCAGGTGATCTTTGGGAGTCTATTCTTGTACGATCGGGACGCTCATTTTCATCGAAGAGTGCAAGAGTACGAGCTCACTGATGATGGAGTTAAGTTCGTTATTAGTAGAGACATCCACATCAATACTTCGAACTTGATTACAGCAAATCAGGCCAAACGAATCGTCAACACATGTCAAAAGTATGTGCTTGTTATGATTTGACCAGTGGGTCGAAGTGATAGCACTCAAGTGTGCTATCGTTGGGGTGCGGAGAAGAACCTAGTCATTTGTCGGGACTACTGGAGAAATACACTGATTTATTCAAAAATACCTAGGGTCATCCGCCAAAATGTCCAATCGAGCATGATATTCAGCTCGTGTCCGATGCGACACTTCCTAATCTGAGTATGTATCGCAACTTAGGATTGGAAAATGAAGAGATCAAAAGACAACTTGGTGAATTGTTGAATGATGGAGTAATTCAGCTGAGTAATTCGCCTTGTGGATCTCCTGTGGTGTTAGTACCAAAGAAAGATGAGACTTGGCGTATGTGCATCGACTACCGAGCACTGAACAAGATCACCATCAAGAACCGGTACCCCCTTCCTCATATCGATGACCTATTAGACCAATTGAAGCATGCTGTTGTCTTCTTGAAATTGGATCTAAAATTAGGATATCATCAAGTCAGCATCCGAGAGGAGGATACTTGGAAAACCTGTTCACAATGCGACAAGGTCTATTCGAATGGCTGTTCATGTCGTTTGGGCTTTGCAACGCCCCGGCTACTTTCATGCGTCCATGAATGACGTATTGCGATAGTTTATCGATGACTTTGTGATCGTTTACCTCGACGATATATTGGTCTATAGTCGTTCATGAGACGAGCACCTAGTTCATGTGGAAAAGGTGTTCGACCAGCTACAGCAGCATCGACTTTGCCTCAACCGTAAAAGTGCGAGTTTGGCCAGTATACTCTACTTTACCTGGGATTCATGGTCGGCAAAAGTACATTGCAAATCGACCCCGGTAAGGTAAAAGTGATCCAAGAGTGGCCTCGACCTCTAACAATAACAGAAGTGCGTAGTTTCGTGGGAACATGCCAATACCTTCAAAAGTTAATACAACACTTCTCGATAGTGACTTTTCCGTTGCATGCATTTACCAGAATCGACCAAAAGTTCAAGTGGACTGGGAAACACGAAGATACTTTCCTCTTGTTGAAGAAGAAGATCAGTAAAGCTCCCGTTCTAGCTTTACCGAATCTACAAAAGCCATTCAAGCTAGAAACTGATGCCTCAGATTATGCAATGGGAGCAGTGCTCCTGCAAGAAGGTCGACTAGTAGTATATCACTCTGAGCTATTTCAGGGAGCTCAAAAGAATTATCCAACCTATGACAAGGAGTTGTGTGCACTACATCAGGCCGTAAAACATTGGCGGTGTTATCCCTTGGGTAAAGAGACTGTTGTCCACATCGACCACCAACCATTGCAATATTTGCAAACTCAATCCAAGCTACAGCAAGCCCGACACATGAAGTGGATGTCATACTTGCAACAATTCAATCTAGTGATTAAGTACAAGAAGGGAGTACATAACAAATTGGCTGACATGTTGTCACGACCACCAGTTACTGCGCTATGCTTATCAGCATTCATGCAGATCGAGCCCTCATGTCACAAGGATTATGCTGTCATGTACAGAGAAGATCCTGGTTTTTTATTAGCACTGGCTGAGCTCGAAACAAGGAAATTTAAAGAGTTTGTTCATCGATACGGACTCTTATACAAAGGCAATTTACTTTATATACCTCGTGGAGCACCCTGAATACAATGGTTATGAGAAGCAAATACATCAAAGGTCACTGGTCACTTTGGGGTTACGAAGACTTTGCAAAAAATCTTCATCGACATGTATTCTGGCCGCGGATGCAGCATGATGTGGCAAGTTTTGTTCGAGGCTGTGGTCTTTGCAGCATCTAGAAACTGGCAAACCAAAAACTGGGTTTGTACACTCCTTTTCCAATTCCGTCATGACCATGGGAAAGCATATCCATGGATTCCTTGGAGGATTGCCTAAGCCCCGACATGGCAACGACTATATCTTTGCGGTCGTTGATCAATTCTCTAAGATGATAGTTCTCATACCTTGTAAGAAGGCTATTACGGGAGAAGAGACAGCCCGGGTATTCTTTCAGCACGTTTGGACACATTTTGGACTACCTAATTCCATTGTGTCTGATCGTGATACCCGGTTCCTCAGCCACTTTTGGCGATCGCTTTGGACGATGATGTATACAAAGTTGAAGAGGAGTACTGCGTTTCATCCTCAAACTGATGGTCAAACCGAGGTGGTAAATCAAACAGTTGTTCATCTCTTGACAGGATATAATTATAAGCATCCAAAGACTTGGGATGAAAGTATACCATACCTGCAGTTTGCTTTTAATCGAGCAGTGCATGGTTCGACTGGAAAGTCTCCTTTTCAGGTCTGTTTGGGATTTCTACCGCAGAGTCCATTCGATATGGCGTTTGTGATCCCTACCTCAGTATAGAATAGCAAGGAGGAATCTGATCAGGATCAAGCACAAAAGTTCCTGGATGGTATTTAACGACTCCATGGTGAGGTTGAACAGAATTTGCTTAAACCTCAACTCAAGTATAAGGCGCGACATGATCGACACTGAGTTCAAGCTCAATTCCAAGAAGGTGATATGGTATAGTTACATTTGAGTAAGGAGAGATTAAAAGGTGAAGGTAAAAAGTTTAAACCAATTCGTTTGGTCCTTTTCCGATTTTGCGAAAAATTGGTACTAATGCTTGTTAGCTCGAGTTACCTCAAACTCTTCGAACCTTCGATGCTGGATGATGAGCCAGATACCATAGTACCAACTGTTGAGAACTTGGTCTATCAACAATATGAACCTCTTTGTGAAGATGTGATCTTGGAAAAGAATGTGAAGACCACCAGAAGCGGTACACAAGAGTATTTTTGGGTGGGACGGAAAGATCAACGTGCACGAGCAGCCAAGTGGTACACTCGTGAAGATGGTCAATCTCAATTTCAACATCTCCAGTTTTGATCGAGTTGATCACCAATGGGAGTTGGCTTCTTCTCAATAGGGGAGTCATGATCCGAGAGGATCTCAGCAGGTCAAATGAGTCAGCAGGAGTCGAACTCAGATTCAGATTTGAACTCTGTCTGGTCGTTAGTATTCCGATATTGGTCAGATTGTAGTCCAATATAGATATAATACATATAACTGAGTCCTATATGATTAGGGTTAGTTAGTTGTCGAGTCTGATACGATCTCAATCAATCGAACTATAAATACTTAATAGGATAGCTAGATCATCGAATAGGATTGAGTCTAGATTGAACTTCTTCAAGTCTTAGCCACATAGTTCATCAACGTAGATCGAGTGCGATCAACGTTCGATGTGTACAAGTTCCTCTTTTAAATAAAGAGTTGTGCTATTCTTTTGAACTGTGTTTTCGATCAACTTGGGTTTTAGTAATTCTGAGTAAGATCCCTTATTCTGCATATTTATCATCTGGTCGAATATAGTCAAAGCCCATCTATATCTCAATTGAATCAAGTTAGTATCAGAGCAAGTCTAGTCTAAAACTTGGTCTAATACTTAATCTGATCAAGGTACCTCTCAGGGAGGTCCCCAAGATCAACAGCTTGGCTGGAGGAAGCCAAGTTGTCCCGCGCCTACCCCACTCTACTTAAAAATTAAGACCAAATGATCAAGTCAGGGGCAGGGCAATGAATTTCAACGGGTTACACCGTCGTCTCTTGTGTCCTCTCCACTCCTTGTTCTTCCAAACAAGGAGGAGGCACAATGTCTTTGGCTAGAGGGGGAGCAGATGTATCTGCCTGTTCGTTTGTCCCCATGGTCGTGGTCGCGGCTGCGACCTCAGCTTCTCCATCATTGGTGGGTTCAATGGATTGAAGATCTCGAACCACCTCGCCAATGATGGCCGCAGGATCTTCCTTGACATCCTGTGAGTGTGCAACTTCTGTAGTCACAGTGGCTTCTTCCACAGCTACTGGATCTGCTGCAACCTCACTAATGGCAAGCAATTTCGCCATAGTAGTCGCTTCCTCTTCGACCATAGTTGGTTCAGTTTTAGTCATCGAAGTGGGTACTGCTGTGGTCGAAGGAGCCCTGTACATCCAATTTATAATTGGATAAGCCATTCCTAACTAAGTAATATAACTTAGTTAGAGGGAAAACAGATATTTACCTGATACTGAGTCCCAAGAGATTTCGGGAACTCGATGTCCCACCTTTGGGAGATAAAAGCGAGGAAAGGGCCATCGGCGAAGATTCATCATGAAGTACTATGGACCTCTTCCTCAGAACAAAAAGAGAGGATTCCTCTTCCTCCTCCGTATCGCTCCCCTCACCCTGTACGACCATGAGATAATTTCTAGTCGTATTTGGTAAAGTTTGAGGGATGAGAACTCTTACCGTGACAACCCTTGCGGTCAAAGGACCGGTTGTTGACTTGACCACTGCAGGGTCCGGGCCACTCGCTGCTGCCTTCATCATTTTTGTCACAGGGACGCTCGTGTCCATAGCTGAAGCCGAGGTCGCAACCGGAAGAATGGAGGCTTGTGGGCATGAAGGCCGCGCAAATGGCACAGTAGTCGCTGCATCTGTTGAGACGGCAATGGACGGCCAAATTTGCAAGGCTGTAGGCCTAGCCGAGCCTTTGGTCGCAAAGCGGCTCTTCTTCAACTTTTTTGATGAAGGACCACTTGAGGGTCCTACATCATCGCCGGTCCACCTCTTCTGGGCCACCTGGTGCTCAAACAACTGTGCAAACCAAAATGAATTACTTTGGTAACTCCTATTCAAAATAAAACATGTACAGACTTTCCGAAAGAGAAGTATCTTTCGACGCGCCTGTACAAGGTTATCAGTGTTGCCGACCATGCTCTCCGGCCTTGGCGCACTCATATCGCCTTCCACGGCCATGTTGTAGGCCTTCAGGAGGGAATTTGTCCTCCTTTCGACCTCAGAGGTGGGCAAGAATGTCAAGAAAAAACAGTCAACATTTTTCAAAAATACTTCGGTTCAGATAACTCAAAAACGAACTAAAAGAATATACCAATCTGAGTAATAGGACAATTGTTGAATCTTGAGCCCTAATTAGGGTTTTAGTGATTAATGACATCCGAAATACATGCAACTAACCTCTGTATTTGAGACTCAGGTTAAGGAGAGGTGGAAGCGACACAAAAGCACAAAATCAAGATTGTCAAGACCTCTCGAAGCGTGGATGGCGGCCAAACTCGGCATAAGTGCAAAATACTGAGTAATACGCGCGTTTCCTTTTGAAAATTTCTAGTTTAGATGGTCGTACTATTAAGAGGGGTCTCAACACAAGTCATTTGATCAAACTCAGTACTTTGGAAACTAAATTGCATTTGCATTTAGCCACAAATCTTTTTTGAGTAAAATTGTGAAATCCCTGTTTTCGTTTTGCACAGGCCAAACATTGTCTGTGATGGCCAGGCAATGTCCGGCCAGTACAAAATTCTCTTAGCTCTTGCAAAACGAAACCAGAGACAGATAAATCTGTCCGGTGCTTCTGTCCAGTATAGGTCGGACATTGTCCATTATGGCCGAACAATGTTCGGCCAGTACATTTCTCATGAGTTTCGATCTAAAATGAACCAGAGACATTTGAAACTGTCCGGGGGCTTTTGTCCGGGGACGGGCCGGACATTGTCCGGCATGTATAAAATCTTGTGAGCCGTATTTGATCTTGCAATAGAGACATATTCATTTGTCCGGGGTTTTTGTCCGGACAAATGTCTTTTGTCCGGCCTTCATAAATTTTGTTGAAACGGTAACTGACAAGGTTGCCGTTGTGAGTAACGGTCACTATTGAATTGTACTGACCGGACATTGTCCGAAATGACCGGACATTGTCCGAAATGGCCGGACAATGTCCAGCCTATACAAATTTGGCCCTGTTTCTTGCAAACGGCTAGATTTCTTGAGAGTTATATATATACTTAGACCTTGGCAGCATTTTAGAAGTTCATTCATCTCAAAAACTCTGTGCAAAAGCTTTCCTAACCTCTCACACTTACTCTCTTGTATATGGAGCAAAATCTTTGAGCAAATAGTTGAGAGAAAATTGAGTAGAGTTGCATTTGAGCCATTTGCACTTGCATCCTTGTTTTTCAAGCTTTGTGTTTGATCAAGTGAAGCGCTAGGCTTATTACTCTTGGTGATTGCCGTCACCTAGACGACCCGGAAGGTCCGGCGATCTCTCCATCGATGGTTTGTGTTGGAGAGGCAGGGCGGTTGGGTGTAAAGGCTCGGAGCTCGCCTATCTGGAGAGGGGAAGGGCTACCCCTAGTGGAATCGAAGCAAAAGCTCTTGTGTAGAGTGCTTCAACGAGGATTAATAGAAATCGGCAAATTTCTGATACCTCGGGAAAAATTCGATCTCGTTCGGTTATTTCTATTGCTTGCTTCATATTTCTAGAAATTGCGATATTGTGTTTTGTCACCCTAGGATTGCAAAACTTAATTTGTGTCATCATCTAGATTATTTGTGAGTTGTTAACGCAATCTAGGATACAAGTTATTCAATCAAAGTTAAAATTTGTAAAACCGCTTATTCACCCCCCTCTAGTCGACATTCTTCGATCAACAACAATTACCAGGATGATAGTCCCTGGACCCGTCTTCCATTGTCCTGACCTCCCAGGCAGGATGCTCCCTTTTCCTCAGAGGGCTGATCCGGTTCTTCACATAGTCCCGGATCACATCGCGAGCTGTCAAGCCCTCATTCACCAGTTGGCGGATCACCTAGGCCTGTCTCTTTTGTTCGTCATCAAGAGGAGAGGTAGAATCCTTCTCTCCACTTTTCTCTGGTCGATGGTTCTCAAACTAGAGATGGCTATCCTCAGGAGCCAAGCAATAGAACCACTACTAGCTCCATCCATGGACAGAGTCAGGGGGGGAGGTATGGGTAGTCTTTTTTCTCCCGCAAGCAGAAGTAGACACACCCAAGAGGAATTAGCTCTCCGGGAGACAAAACCCGCAACATAAGAAATCTTCAAAGATCACCAGCTCACCCGGTTGAGATCAACGACCTGGAGGGGAGATATCCATCCTTCTCCAGGGCTAACAAGCTCTCGACCATACAGTGGAGAGAATGGGTCCAAGACGCCATTGAGATGGAAATGGAAAGAAAGGAGAAAGCTCGAGCGTGAAAAAGTTTAGGACTTGGGCAATTCTGAGAAGAAGCTTGGAAGCTAAGTATATAAAGTTTCAAGGGGCGACGCTTCGAGATCCTAGTCGTGGATCATATCGAACGGCTTGAAACTTTCCATTTAATGCCCGTCATGATGGTCTGACACACGCACCGAGAGGTTTTCTCATACTTCGATTAGAATTCGAAACGACATGACTTCTCTTTGGAATCTGAAACGTTATTTTAATTGAAGAACCTTGTCATTTGAAATTCGGGGGCTAGTTGATGGAGATTATTACCCAAGTCTTTCGCCTATGCCTTTTCGTGATCGCAGGAGACCACAGAGAGAGATCCGAGTTGTTTGGTTATACCTTTATGTGGTTGCAGGAGACCACAGAAAGAGAGCCAAACTATTTGTTTATATCTTTCTATGGTTGCAGGAGACCACGGAGAGAGATCATGGGATAGTCCAAGATATTCTGGACATAACTCAACTTGTTTTGTCAATTAGACATGAATGCCTATCACGAATGATTATGTCATGATTGAGGTCGCGGACTTCTGTGGTCACAATGCTTATTGTTGTAGAGTCTGTGGTCCCCCATATTACACTACCTGTGGCCTCTCTAGTCGGGGAGATATTTGTCCGCGGTCACCCCAGTCGTGCTGTTATGATAATCCTTGATACATGTTCACAATCCATATGCGAACATGGAAACAAAAGAGTTATTAGAACTGGAAGTATCTCCAATCAAGAAGGTCTAGTCGACTTTTTGACCATAGTCTAAGAGTTGTACGGTTGCATCATAACTGCACCTTGGCCAATATTTCTAAGATAATACTCTCTTCATTGACAAGATAAAGATAATTATGCAGTTGTCCATGGCTGTGCAGTTATCCATAAACTGTCAGTAAGATAAGGATAAATGTACAGTTATCCATAACCGCACATCCTAACCGGTGAACAGCAACCGTTTGCAACTGTTGTGCAATTATCGCCAAAGCGTTCTTTTAGTCAAGTAACTGACGTCCTTTTCAACAAGTATAAAAAGGAGTTAGGGCTTGAAGAAGAAAAGAGGGGTACGATACAAGAGACGAGAAGATTAGACTTAACGACATAACTTTGTAATTCCATTATCTCAATAGTAAGAATCTAACAGGAGTAGAGTTTTTACTCAAACTACGAGGATCCGAACCTGTATAAATATTGTGTCTATGCATCCATATTTATAACGATTCTTTTTAGTGATTGATAGATATTGTCTTCCTACTAAATAAATAAAATTCGTGTAGTTCGGCGTGAAATATTATCCCAATCGTCGACATAATCAATCGAATTCAAATGATATAATAGATAAAACCATATTCGCATCTGCTTGCTTTTTTTCTTATTTGAATTCGAATCAATCAGTGCCAGGCATGAATATGAATCAATGGGCAGTGCAAATACAAACTGAATGTTGACAAAATTCGGATCGGATTAAAGTACAAACTCGAATACCTGGTTTATGTCACATCCGAATTTGCATCTGACAAGAATTTCATGATCCAAATTTGCATCTGAATCGGAAAATATATTAAACCTAATATCAGAATTCACATCAAAATCCACCCAGATGTAGATTTTCTATGTCATATTCATGTCCAATCGAATTGGGTTGACCTACAATTGAATATTATCCGCTTTTATTACTCTCCTGTAAGTAACTAACGGCATGTTTAGTTTAACTTATTTGATTTCATTTTTTTAAATAAGTTTAAATTAGGTCAAACAGTGATTCAATTTTGAGTTTATCTTTTAAATTATTTAAATATCTTTCCATCAATTTATTAGACTTATAAATTTAAATTGACTTATAAATTTAACTTAAATTAGACTAAATAGACCCTAAATAAATACCAGGTTGAACTCCAAAAACCAAGAATTTAAAATCACTAATGCCTACTATAATACTATGTAGGTACAATGAAATATGAACACTAATAGACTAATTCATGATGGCTCGATCGGTTAATCTGACTTATGTCTGATCAACGATTGATTTGATTTCTGAGTTTATCCGAGTTATGGTCAATCGGACTGGTTCTTCCCAATTTTTTTTTCAGTTCCATCTAATTTTATCCAAGTTATTGCTGAAAACATAGAAACCCATTGGTTATTGGTCGGTGACCGGTAAACCGGCGGGTGGAGAAACCATACTAGTTTCAAATTTTGTGAAATAGATCAATTCCATCATGGTAAAAATCTCATGAAGGGATAATAAAATACAACACATGTCAAGAGAGAAGCTTTCAGAAATTTTCAAACAAGGATTTTTCAGTTATTTATGTTAAATACAACACAAACTGCTATTTATCATTTAACTAAGATTTTAAAATTTGAACCAGATAGTCTTTTATTAACAATTACAACACAACCCACTAGCCAGGAAAATTATTTATAAATAACCCAAAAATAAAAAAATAATTTGAAAAATGACTCACAATTTATCGAAATTACAAAAATAATTTTTTTAAATGTGATAAATCATTTATCGCGGTCTGAAACCAAGAGAATGATTTATCACACTCACAAACTTTTTTCTAACGCCATCCACGATAGAAACTGATCAAATAGACCAGCGATCAAGTAGTCTCTTGATCGAAAAGTGAAGTGGTCGAAACTTACCTTAACTGATCGAACAATAATGGTCAAAGAGCATATTGACTGGTCGAGCACCTCAAAAAAACATTTTAAGTACATAAAATCTCAAAATTAAGCAAATGACTACTTGCATACAGAAAGCCATCTGATTTGAAAAAGAAGGTTCTAACACATATGAAGCACGCTAACACACTTAAGCAAACTGCATGCTTCCACTATGTTAAATCTTTACTTGCTTAGTGAACAACAGTGCAAACAGAACATTCATTTCCCTTCTCATGTTTGCTGCTGCGAGGATAGGCCATCTTCTGCTGCCGTCGCCTTTTTTCCAGCAGCCTTGTCTTCGCTGTTGTGTGCATTTCTGTCATCCTCTTCAGCCTCATCGTCAATCAGGGATCCAGTCCGAATTAGCTCCTTAACCTTGCGAAATTCATCATAGTGGGCACGGCGGTGCTCTTTAAAACTCAATCTTGCTCTGTCAGCTTCCAGATCTACTAAAATATCAATATATCAGTATGTGTTCCAATAAAATCACTAAAATATGTCACACAAAACGAAAATCCGAAACATCACGATGAGTCAATGACAATTATCAGTCCATGCAATACCAAACAAGTTATCAGCCATAGTGACAGGAAATATCCAATGTGTTTCAAGAAAGACATGGAACATCACATGAACAATTCTGCATGCCATCAAGAGAAAATATGCATATGGGTTTAAGATGAAATCTGTTTAGCTATAGAATAAAGTTTAAATTAAGTAGGAGGGTAAAACTTGAAAAAGCTTTCCATGCGTGAAGTAATCAATTGGATAAATTGAGCTTTACTTCAGGAAGTACTCTTGATTGCTGACTATCACGGTTAAGAGGCAGGAAAATCAACTCCCATACATCAGAAAGGCATAGATATATCATTTGACAATACAGATATATCTACTTAAAGGGAGAAAACAGTTGGTAATGACACTACCAACTAAAGCTTAAACAAAAACCACATTTTTTCTGGTGTCAGACCATGATTTGTCATCTTTAATTAGTCTACAACATAATCATGAATGCCAATCTTTCGTGAATCTTATTGGAAAATAAATTTAGAAAAGAGCACACAAGAAATATAATAATTGTTGTAGTTCTTCCCAGATAAACAAATTCAAATTAAATGAAGAAAAACAAGAGAGCAAAATAAATAGTGTAGGCAGAATAACAATATTTAAGATATCAACAACTGAGAAGGAAGTTAACGACCATCATCTTGTTCCATGTCATCTGCGTCATCATCAGAGGATGTCCAACCATCATTCTTTGAATCACTTGTACTTGAAGAAGCCACACCATTCAAAGCAGTTAAAATAGCTTCAGCTTGTACAGTCTCAGCTAGACATTTGTCAAAAGGACGTGTTGGCGATAATGACCCTAAAAAGCAAGCAATGGCCCAAATCATCATCTGCAAATTATAATTACTAACATGGTACGAGTATACTGGTTGCCATGTAGCAAGAAATGTACCATCATCATCTACCATAGGGTGATATGGTGTCTTGGGCTCAGTTATCTTCTGTCTCACTGGTTTGTTTGATTCGATCTCATACAGATTGTCCTCGTTCCACCTTACACGATGAGAACTAAAGAAAAGTATAGTCAGATCAACAATATAGTAAAATAACATTAATTTAAGACTGTCACTCATGTAGACATAATTTAAACACACAGTTCATGATACATTTTTTTTCACATGGGGGAAGCTTTCTAATACAGCGTGCCCATTAAACAATATGTTACTGAAATTTCGCCTATTCACTGTATGCTACTATTTTTTTGAAACTTAATGTTATATGCCATTTTGACTAGCGACTAAAATACTCTTGTCAGTTAAGACATAATCATGATTTTAAATAAATATAAATACTAGAATGCAAAATATTAAATTTTTGAAAACTCTAATGCGAAATTTAAAAAATTTCAAATATTAGAAATTTTGCATCCAATCTTTCTATTTATTTAAAATCATGATTAGATTTCAACTGATAGGGGTATTTTGATTATTTTTCCAAATTGATCGGTCAAAAATAACATAAAACATTAGGTTTCAAAAAAACTAGTGACATATAGTCAAGAGACAAAATTTTAGTGACATATCGTATTAGACACCAAAGTTCAATAGCATAGAATCAATAAATTTCCCTTAAGAAGTCGCAGAAATCATGCGGGATTAACTCTAGGTATTCGGTAAACAACACGCATTTACATTTAAACCTATTTAATCTACCACCTGCTTCATGTTATGTTTTATAGTAGGTGTAGAGTTAGCACCACTGCCAGATGTACATTGTATCTCCATACATTATTTGTAAGCTAAAAACAAATAAATGTAGGCTGTAGTCAGTAGCTCCCTTTGCATAGGTCCATCTGATGGCTACTTAAGATATTCTTAAGTACTTTGCATGATTACAAATATGCCTTGGCATTCGTAAGCATTGCTTGGACATTCTTAGACAAATAAGATTTTAGGAGGTGTTTGGTTTGAAGATTTTGCTCTATATTTTGATTACTCATAAAGAAATCATATTGCTTGTTGTTTGATTGGACCACTTTATAATAAAAAAAAATTGCAGTACCCATATTCAAAATACATCCTAATAAAACACCCAATACATATAGTTGGGACATATTAGTAATTTATTCCACCCCAACTCGAATGGACTCTAAAACCCTTACAATCATGATTACAATCCCAAACCAAATGCCTTCTCATTTTCTGCATGTTCAATTCTGTTTGTAGTGGTAAATTGGAGTATTTGAACAATACAAAAAGAATATTAGCCTCCAACAAAAAATTCTTTGTTGTCTTCGTCTAAAGACAATTGTAAGAAAAAAAAAAAGAAAACTAATTTGTTGGCAAAGCTAGGCCATTAAGTAGCCTAAATGGCATTTATTCAGAACAACAAACAAAATCTTTACAATTTGTGGAACCAATCTTCTGGAAGAATCAATGTTCAGGATTTCTTGGCTGCATGTCATATGGGAAGATAGTTCATTCCACTACTAGTATATATAGTAACAGAAACAAAACAGCTCCATCATTATCCCAAATGGACATGATGGCCAGATCGGAATCGAAGTTTTAAGCTCAAACACTACCGCTACTGGATTTGCACAAACTATGGCTTATGGTCATTTGTCCATGCAAATTCGTCATGGCAGATATATCTAAATCTCAAGTACCCTCGATTGTATGTTTGATGTCAAGATGCTAACAGTTATCATCTATCAGTAGTCTTAGCAATAAGCATCACCTTTTGAAACATTTATACTTCTGAAAACTCAGAAGTTAACAAGGGTAATATTCTAGTAATAGTGAGGTTGGTGGTAAGTGGTGATTTGGTGTGAAACAGAGAGGCATTGCTGAACCAATTGCAAACGGAGTATCTCTTGATGATTTGAAAAATTTTTAACATATGAGTGCTGCTAGACTTACATTCTGTTCCTCAAATTATGATGTTGTGACTCAAGTGCTTAATATTACCTCAGAGTAGTAATCAAACATTCATACGGATCCTTTGTTCACAATTAGGTTTAAATTTATGAAGTCATGAGACATGCTAATTTCTAAGACAAAATTGACCCAATTCCAGATCAATGCTAAAGTAGCAACTGAGATTGAGTACAATAACAATGCGGATCAGTAAGTTGATATGAATCTTCAAATGATTGGTGCATCTTAAAAGAAGGTAATTATTGACATATTTATAACTAAGGATAGAATTTAGACTACTAACCTCATTCTTCAAGATTCTATACCTCAGTGATGGAAAATGTATAAAGTTGGCGCAACCTTTACACTGCAACTCTGTCAAAGTCAGAATAATGTTACCTGCCCACTTCCATCCAGGAATTAAAAATCTCCATTATATCCTTCTTTATTCTATTTTTGAATTGCAAGCAAACCTCCTAGGTGAGCCACATCAATAGAATTATAACCATTTGATTATCCATATACACCATCAGATTGCCCTCCCAATCACGCCCCTCTATCCTGTTAACCACTTCTCATGGCACTTTTGAACTGCTGCCTACTTAGTTCTACTAGATGGATTCTCCTATGTGAGTTTTGAGTTTTGCTTCCCTACATTTTTGAGCCATTTGATTATTCATCCCTCAATCCAACCTTCCAATTAGCCAAACTACTGCCTATTTTTCTATGAAAAAACTACTCCCTATTTTCTCTCCCCAACTACTGCTCACTTGAACCGACACAACTTGATCGCATCACTTCCCTTCCTCTACGTTTTTATCTGTCAAAGACTCAAAATTAAAACAAATCATCTTACGATAGATTGCACTTTTCATGTCTCTTCGGAGACATCCAATATATTGTACTACTTTATGTTCTTTCCTTAATAATTGGGACTTCCACTTTATTTCAAACAAAATTGGATGGTTGATTTTCTTTTTTTTTTTTTGAGTTCCCCATTATCCTACACTTCTTGAGTTAATTTGATGGTTTATGTCCTGTCAATGACTTTTTGCCATGACATCAACACATGGTGTAATCATGGTGTTGCTCTTGATAACTTTCTAAATCTCCTATGATTGCCCAATATTTCAAGATACCTTTCTAATTGCGCTTGATATTAATCTTGTCACATGAACCGATGGTGCAATGACATCAACAGATTACAAGAAGAGGAATTAGTATTGGCTTACTGACTTGATTGTATTTTTTTCCCAATTCATCATTATAGAAAAGAATGTTTTTCTACTCTTATAATCCAAAAAAATGTAACGGGTCCGAAAAATACAATCAAGTCACTAAGCCAATACTAATTCCTCTTCTTGTAATATGTTGATGTCATTGCACCATTGGTTCATGTGACAAGAAAATATCAAGCGCAATTAGAAAGGTATCTTGAAAGAGTTGGGCAATCATAGGAGATTTAGAAAGTTATCAAGAGCAACACCATGATTACACCATGTGTTGATGTCATGGCGAAAAGTCATTGACAGGACATAAACCATCAAATTAACTCAAGAAGTGTAGGATAATGGGGAACTCAAAAAAAAATCAACCATCCAATTTTGTTTGAAATAAAGTGGAAGTCCCAATTATTAAGGAAAGAACATAAAGAAGAGAATGAGAAGTACAATATATTGGATGTCTCCGAAGAGACATGAAAAGTACAATCTATCGTAAGATGATTTGTTTTTATTTCGAGTATTTGACAGATAAAAACGTAGAGGAAGGGAAGTGATGCGATCCAGTTGTGTCGGTTCAAGTGAGGAGCAGTTGGGGAGAGAAAATAGGGAGTAGTTTTTTCATAGAAAAATAGGCAGTAGTTTGGCTAATTGGAAGGTTGGATTGATGGATGAACAATCAAATGGCTCAAAAATGTAGGGAAGCAAAACTCAAAGAAAGAGAACACCTAGATGCAGATTAGAGTCCCTAGATTGGTAGCCAAATGAGAAAGAAAAGAACTAATCCGATGCTGAAAGAGAAACCAGATACTTGTATACATATACATAAACATAAACATATCTATTAGCTATATATCATGTACAACTATCAGATACTTGTATCAGAGAACAACAAAATGAAAAAAAAATCATAGAAGGCATAGAAACATCATAGAAACATAACTGCATTCATCAAGTTCTATTGCTGAAAAAGCAATATTAATCAAGTTCTATTGCTACTAATGACAAAGCAAAATTCATCAAACTTGATGTATACTGGCACTAAGACTTGATGTATACTAACACTAAGGTAAACAACTTAGCAAAATAGAAACTTGAAGCATGATTTCATAACTTGTCAAGGTGAAGAGATTAGTCAAGGTGTTGCTACCGATTCACACAACTTAACTAAATCTACAAGTAAAGCAAAAACCACTGAGCTACTTGATTACACTGCATATGAGATATCTACAAGTAAAGAAAAAACTACAAGGTGAAGCGATTACACTGCATATGAGAGATTTCTATGTACCTGTATCCAAGTGCTTGTGTTCTTGTTCTGATTTGCTCCGATTTGAGAGAGACTAGTGTCCTGTCACATATCCCATTTTCACTAGTCAATACAAATCCCATTTCAAATCAGAAAGAGTGTCTTGCACATTATAAGAACCATCTAACTGAAATCAGATCACATTATTTAAAGCTTGCATACACAACCACATATCTGCAAATCAGAAATAGAGTCCCAATATTGGTATCCAAATTCACTTCTCTCTCTTCTTGAAGCAAATTGAAGCAAAGAAAGAAAAAAAGAAACAGCTGCTCAGCTGTTTATATTATTTGTGTCCCTAAAAGCATATTAAGTTCATTGCTTTCATTTTGCATATGTTGATCGTGATAACTAACCATATAACATAGCACACAAATAACATGCAAAGATGATCTAATTGAAGAATAGAATCATCATAGTGAAGAAATTGACCAGTTAACAAGTACTATTGCATCTTTAAACCAAACCCAGTAAAAAAATAATCATCCCCTAACTTGCAATAAACAATAGCAGCAGAGAGGCAGCAAAACAATAGCAGCAAAGAACTATCTAACTGAAATCACATCACATTATAAGAACCAAACCTACGTACTAGTAATTCAAGGTTGTTGTTCATATGTTTCATATAGATTAGCTTTCAGTCCAAACAGAACCAAGTGTTCCAATTTAAGTACTGCATGTGAAGCAAAAGATTTAACTATGACACAGTACATTACTGCTAATCAAACATCCCAACCACAACTTTGCTGGTTCTTATAATGTGCTGAAAAGAAGAGATGAACACTTGGACACAAGCAAATAGATCTGCTGAAAAGAAGAGATGGGGAGAAGAATTGAAGATTGATATGTACCTGGATGAAAGATTTCCAAGCGCTTGTGTTCTTGCTCTGATCTGCTCCGATTTGAGAGAGACTAACACCCCGTCACAGATCTCAGGCGGCACCGTCGCGACGCTACTCTCAGGCGGTCCTCCTCCCCGGTGTCGGCTAGATCTGCACGTTCAGTGCATACAAATCAAAAAATTGCCTAGATCTGAGAAACCCTAGATCTGCGAAACCCTAGATGGGGAGGGGATGATCTCACCGGAGAGGGGGTCACGGCTTCGTGCGGGGAGGGGTAGGCGACGGAGTCGAGGCGTTGCGAGGGGAGGAGTAGGCGGCGGCGAGAGAGATCGTGCGGAGGCGTCGTCGCGAGAGGGAGCAGCCGCGCGCGAGAGTGTGGGAAAAAAAAAATTGGCCGGCCGATCCAGTGGGTTTGTGCCGGAATTTTCCCGTTATAATAAAAAAAATGTAACGCGATTTTTAGCTGGCCGAATTTGTTTCCGAATAGGATTTTATTGCTGCCGGTTGGGTCGGATCCGGCCCAATTCGGAGCTATCAAATAGGCCCTTAATATTATCAATAGCTCTTTCCAATCAATTTAATTATTATAAATTAATAATACCAAATACATCTAAATATGATATAATAACAAAACTAATGATTTAACAACAGATTTATATTCCATGCAGAACAAATTGAACAAACAAAAAGTTCTAAAATGGACACCAACCAGGATATGTGTATGAATTTGAAGAAAGAAGGCAAAATTCCTTGCATGCTTCAGACTTGCTGAAAGTTTTTAAACTTCTGCTATTCCTCGCTACAAATTGCTAAAATTGTGTGTTATATATGTTTGATGCTACAAATTGTCAAATTCGTATTTAGAAAAATAAAAATTACAGATAAAATTTAAATAAATTACATGTTTTATAGTGATGCAAAAAAATGTTTATGTGAATTGTAATTTCATCTTTACAACTAAGAATAATCTTTTGCAATTCACAAAACCAGAAAAAATTAATCATCTTTCCAATAATAGTTGAAAGAGTATCTAATATTATCAAGCCCCTGCTAAATGGGGCTGGAAATGAGTCGAGATCAAACAAACCCAGCATAGCTCGGCTTGAGTTTGACCATGTATTAAGTTTGGCTCGAAATACTCTAAGCATGGGCTCAGAGATAGACTCGAGCTCAGTGTCGACGATTGGAATAAAATCTCAAACCGAACTTACACAAATTTAGTTTGTTTTGTACGGATGTAATATCTGACAATCACCAAAGATAAATCATTGTATCTATGAACGTAAAGACATGTTGTGTTTATACAGGTTCGGGCCCTAGTAGTCTGAGTAATAGCGCTACTCCTGTTATATCCTTACAATATGAATAATGGTATTACAGAATGTGTATTGACAAGTCTAATCCTCTAGTATCGTCTTCGACTTCATCATATCTCTCTTTTTTCTCCTCTTTCTTCCTCTTTATACTTGTTGAAGAGGCCGTTAGTTGCTTGATTGAAAGGGCGCTTGGCGATAACTACACAACGGTTGTAGGCGGGTTTTGTTCGCCGGTTAGGAGATGCAATTGCTATTTGCTGG
This sequence comes from Pharus latifolius, assembly GCA_019359835.1. Classification (NCBI taxonomy): domain Eukaryota; kingdom Viridiplantae; phylum Streptophyta; class Magnoliopsida; order Poales; family Poaceae; genus Pharus; species Pharus latifolius. Next base: position 58,788,511 of record CM033323.1, read on the forward strand.
TTATGGTGTGTGGTTATGTATAACTGTACACCCATCCACATCTTATTGACGGATAATGAATAACTACATGGTCATAGATAACTGCATAATCATCCTTATCTTGTCAATGAAAAGAGTATTATTATGGGAATATCGGCCAGAGTGCGGTTATTATATAACCGTACAACTCTTGAACCATGGTTGGGAAGGCTCGACCATACCTTCTTGATTTAAAGGTGCTTCTAGTTCTAATAACCCTTTTACTCCATGGTCGCGAGAATTTTGTACGGATAACCCAGATTTAAAATAAAAAGTTAAAAATAACGTGTAATAAAAAGTGTTTTCAAATTCAACTACAGTCGCTAGCCCGCGTGGCGACTTACCCAAAAAAGCAATCAGAAAAGACATCAGTCGCCAGCCCATCTGGCGACTGCGGAATAACCATCAGTCGCCAGATGGGCTGGCGACTGATAGGTACTATATATTTAGGTCCCCTGGCGATTGGCGCATTGCAAGCACACAAAAAAAAAACAAAAAACGGCAGAGGGGAGAAGAGGGGAGAAGAGGGGAAAAAGGAGAAGAGGAAAAGAAAAAGAAAGGAGAAAGAGGAGAAGAAGAAGAAGAAGAAGAAGAGAAGAGAAGGAAAGAAAGCATAAAAAAAGGTATAATTATAAACTTGTAGTGATAATTAGTGTAGAATGCAGATCTGTTTTATGAATGCGTAGATCTGTTAAGTAGATGTGTAGTAGAAATTTTGTTATTAATATAGATGTGTTGTAGAATAATTAGATATAAGATACATGTATGTTGTAAATATAGATCTGTTATGTAGAAATGTTATATATTAAGCGAATAAATTAGATTAATAAATAGTGAATCGATAATTTAGGACATACGGTTTTTTCGTAGAAAATGTGCAGAACTGCAGATCTGATTTGTGCCTTATTTAAATATGTTGGGCATTTATGAATATAATGTATATATAATTTTGATTTGTTGTGTAATATTATGTAAATTTAATATGTTTATGAATGAGATGTGAGATGTGTATTAATTAAGAGTAGTAAATAATTAAATTATTGATATGTGAGATGAGAATATAGGAATTATAGATTAGATGTGATGCGATGTCGTTAATTCAGTGTACTTAGATTAGTTGAGATGTTAAAAAATAAGTCGCACATGTCTTAAGGATGAGCATAGAGTAATGTGCAAAATATATTGAAGATATGATAACTGATGTTTGTAATACTTATGTTGTAGACAATGTCGGAAAGCAGAGTAGTCTATGTTTTCCACGGGGAACAAATTATTAGAAATGGACCATCTGGAGATGACCTAAGTGGCTGTCATCGTATAGACATGGAATTGAATGATCTTAGTGTTCTTAATTTTGAGGACCTTAAGACCTGAGTCATGGATATCCTAAATATTGACCCATGTTTACACAAAATTATCATAGAAGCGCTGGTGCCTATTGGTTTGACATCTTGTTGGAAATTGTGTAAACTTAGAGGCAATAGATCATGGGGCTCTCTTGTTAGGAGGGTGATAAATCTCAATCATGGGCCAGATGACTGCATACTGTATGTGACCAAGGTAGACAATGTACTAGAACCGGCGGCAGAACTTGTACCCGAACCATTAATTGGAGGACAACATATGAACATTGATCCAACCATGACCCATAATTCTGCAGATGTCCCCAACGCAGAATTCATGGATGGGTATTTGTGGCCTGGGGATGAGGCTTATGCCGACAAAGGTGAAGACGAGGGTCTGCAAGTTTCAGGCAGCGAAGGGTCGGAGGTGGATGCAGACTATGCGAATTCCTCTAGTGAAGAAGACTACCGTGGAATGGGACCTCCACAACAATGGCTAGATCCTAGTGGTTTTGAGCATGCTCGAATCCACGACGATCGCAGTTCGGAGTGGGCACGGAGTGAGCACAGATTAACATTGGGACAACATTTTCGAAGCAAGAAGGAGGCTAAGCAAGGCGTGGCGATGTGGTCCATGACACTACGTTGGTCTTTCAAGGTTGACAGAACAAATCCGCGACTGTACGCAGTGAAAGTGCAAGGTGGAAGGATGTCGATTTTATGTTCGTATTGCTCGGTACAAGGACAATGACCACTTCATTGTTTCCAGGATCACCGAACATGACTGTTCAGTTACAGAAGTCTCACAGAGTCATAGGAATATGTCGTCCGCATTTGTGGCACGTGTAATTTTGTTGAACCTTCATGCAAATCTTGATATTCCACCAAAAGAAATTGTCAGCCAAATCAACGACACATTTGGGTACATCATTCAGTATGGGAAGGCATGGAGAGCCAAGCAACTTGGTCTTGAGATGTTATTTGGATCTTTCTATGATTCATATAACTATGTGCCCAGACTGATCGAACAAATCGTTGACACCAACCTTGGCACTGTGATGGATATGGTCCATAGCCCAGTTGTCGGCAGAAATGGTGAGATAGTTCCTAGAGCTGAGTACATGGAGCGTATATTCTGGTCATTCGGTCAAGTAATCTCTGTATTCAAGTACATGCGGCCAGTACTTTGCGTGGATGGCACATTTCTAACTGGAAAGTACAAGAGAACTCTGATGACAGCAGTTGCTGCAGATGCAAACAACCAGCTACTTCCCATGGCGTACGCCTTAGTGGAAGGCGAGAGTACAGACAGCTGGGTATGGTTCCTTGCAAACCTGAAACAAACCGTCGTGAAGGATAGACGGAATGTATGTGTAATTCATGATAGACACAAGGGTCTGTTAAGTGCCATTGAGTTCATGTTGTCCATTGAGAATCCGCAGTACAGCTGGAATGACTTGATCAGTCGGTGGTGTAAACGACATCTAACGGCGAACTTCTTCACACACTACAAAAGCGCACGGCTTATGAAGAAGTTCAAGCTGTTGTGCGATCAGAACCAGAGCCATAAGTTCCAACAACTTTGGGACTAGTTAGAACAAGAAACTTCAGATCTAGGTAAATCTCAAAGGTCAGAGGCAAGCAGTTTACAACAGCTAGAAGATGAAGAAAATGTCGTGCGGACTACAGATGTGCCGAGACGACGTAGACAAAGATCAAGGCCAAAGAAATTTAGTGAATGGATCAGTGACAAATCAAGAGGCAAGGAGTGACATTTGAAGACGGTGTCAAGTGCACTTGTAACAAGCCAACTCTATTGCATAAACCGTGCTCCCATGTGATGGCCGCGTGTGCGCACGACAACAAGTCGAGTGAGATGTACCTGTCAGTTTACTATGGTTCACGGTACCTTGCTGAGACATGGACTGCAAACTTTGAGATTTGGGGGAGTCAGCAGCACTATAGAGATCGGTCATGTAGGGCAGGCGAGATCTGATATGTTCTACCACAGCACATGGTGTGGAAAGGCCTTGAATGACGGCGGACAATGCGAATTGGCAATGACATGGATAACGCAGAACGCGATGAGCTGCGAAAGTGTGCCGTTTGCCGACAGCCTGGCCACACGAGGAGGACATGTCTTGATGCATCCGGACCTGATCGAACATGACTCAGTAATGTTGTGCAACACTTATTCGTTCCTCTTATGTATTTGATGATGTACTAACTTCATGTTCCTGTTTGCAGGCATGGCTCACCCTCGTCCACAGTTTCTTGAGTTACTCGATCAGTACTACGACGATCGTCATCGTTCTCGAGCGCTGCGATCCGGACAGGAGCTTCAGCCATTCTGCCTGCAATCACCCGGCACGCCTTGGCCTCTCGACGAGAGATACATCGCACGGCTGAGGGCGGTGGGGCTGCTTCCTTTTTGCAGGACGATCACCAGACTGGAGTCTTTCAGGCACGACCGATCACTGGTCTCTGCTCTGGTGGACAGGTGGAGACCCGAGACACATGTTGATCGAAGGATGCCGACTAGAGGGGGGGTGAATAGGCGGTTTTAAAATTTTCTTCTAAATTAGGGTTTAATAACCTAGGATTGCAATAACAAATATTCGAAGGGTGTGGAAAATTAATTCAATTCAGATTTAGCAATTTATATGATACTACTAGCAACAATTCAATCACAATGAAAATTAAGCAAGTAATAGAGGTAACCGAAGAGATTAAGTTTTTCCCGAGGTCTCGGAAATTTGCCGATTTCCACTAATCCTCGTTGAAGCGCTCTTCGCTTGAGCTTAAGCTTCGATTCCACTAGAGGTAGCCCTTCTCCACTCCGGATAGGCGAGCTCCAAGCCTTTACAACCACTCGCCGGGCCTCTCCGACACACCGTCGATGAAGAGATCGCCGGACCTCCCAGGTCGTCTAGGTGACGGCAATCACCAAGAGTAATAAGCCTAGCACCTTGCTTGATCAACCTCAAAGCTTGATGAACACAATGCAAATGCAAAAAGGCTTGGAACCAAATTCACTCAACTAGCACTCAAGAATTCTCAAGTTTTGACTCTAATTGCTAGAGAATGGATGTGTGAGAGCTTGCACACTGTTGCTCAGGGTTTATGAGATGTATTTCGTGTATATTTGACATCTACAACAGTGATCTATTTATACTCTCAACAAAAACGGTCGAAATCAAGAAGATTGGGCGAAAATTGTACTGGCCGGACATTGTCCGGCCACTTCGGACAATGTCCGGTCAGTACAAAAATTTTGATCGTTATTCACGTGAATTGCGAGTGTCAGTAGCCGTTTGAAGTGAAATGTGAAGGCTGGACAAATGTATTTGTCCGGACAAAATGTCCGGACAGATGCATTTGTCTCTGTTAACACCCTTGTTAAAAATGAAGTGTACACACCGGACAGATACATTTGTCCGGACAAAATGTCCGGACAGATGTATTTGTCTCTGTTAACACTTAACATAATATACTCCAGATTTTTTGTATAGGCCGGATATATAGGATTTGTCCGGACAAAATGTCCGGACAAATAGATTTGTCTCTGTTGACACGGCCCTAACACTAGCCAGGATTTTGTATTGGCCGGACATTGTCCGATCACTTCGGACAATGTCCGGTCACTTCGGACAAATCCTCCGGACAAGTGTATTTGTCTCAAATCAATAAGCTGCTAACATTTGTACTGGCCGGACATTGTCCGGTCACTTCGGACAATGTCCGGCCTTCATCGGACAAATGTCCCGGACAAATAGATTTGTCTTTGTTGCTCGTGTTTGCAAAGTACTGAAAATGTTTGTATTGGCCGGACATTGTCCGGTTACTTCAGACACTGTCCGGCCAGTACAAACCGAAAACTGACTTCTGAATTTTTACTCAGCTTTTGATTTGGGGCACAAGCAAATGCAAATATGCTTCTAAAAACTTCAAGGTTGATCAAGATACTTGTGCTAAGACCCCTCTTAATAGTACGACCATCTAACCTAGAAAATTTCAAAACGAGAAGACGCTAGGTTTAGGTATTTGTACTTTTGTCGAGATTTTCGTCGTTTTCGCTTTACGGAGTCTTGATAACCTTGCTTTGTCTTTTCTTGATGCTTTCTCCTTTGATTTACCTGTGTCTCACATACAGAGATTAGTCGCAAATCTAACGGATGTCATTAATCACCAAAATCCTAATCGGGGCTCAAGATTCAACAACACACACATTGCACTTCCGGTGGGGGGGAGATGACCATTACCTTGGAGGATGTGGCGATGTTGTTCGGACTCCCGATTCCCGGGCAGGCCTGGATACCACCACCCATTCCTGCCGGATGGGACGGCATGTTCGCCGAGAGGTTTCATCCACTACCTCTGGGGCAGGAGCCCTTCCACCACGACGTCGGAGTTCCTGCGACTTGGCTTGGTCACTTCAGGACGTGCCCAGCAAATGCAGATGAGTGGACTATGAGCCGACACTTAGAGGCGTATCTGCTGCACTTGTTCGGGGGCTTCATGTTCATTAGTATGCTTAAACATGATATAGGCACAGCTATTTCCCTTCTCTTGTTGAATTTAATTCCTATTTTTTTGCTTTTCTACAGGTACTCACGGCGACATAGTGGATCGTTGGCTTGTTCCACTTGCGTAGATGCTCGCGGACACGCCGATCGACCAGATCCCACGCATCAACTGGGGGTTGGCGGTTCTCTGTGCGACGTATCGAGGGTTGTGCGACGCCTGCGTTCGGCATGCCCGACAGGCGAACATGGCTGGGTGTCCTCTACTTGTTTTGTTGTGGTCGTATGAGCACATACCTGTCGGACGGCCGCTCATCACTGACACGCCCATGGCACTTCCGGAGGGGCACCCGCCTAGGGATGCGGAGGATGAGATCGATCGGCCTACCATGGGGGATCGTTGGTTGTAGCATGAGCTGTAATGGGCCACAGTTCAGGTGCACGCATGCTACAATGTGTACAGTGGCGAGTTGGAGTTGTTGCATCCGTCGCATGTTATATGGAGGGTTTGGACGACAAGCTATATCGAGAACACAGCCGGCGGCGGGGATCTCTATGGTGTGTACGGAGGACTGGGAGTTATGGCTCACCCGGTGTATTCTTGTCTTCAGCCCTATGTTGGAGGTGTATACTCCATGGAGGGTGATGCGCCAGTTTGGCTTGTTCCAGACGATCCCCCTCCAGACGCCCCGCATCGTTTGTCGCATGACCAGCACGAGTAAGTTCGCGATTATCTCCGCGCATAGTGGTTTGCCTCTATGAAATAACTGAACACCTTTGTTTTTTTTGCAGGCAGAGTCGCAAGGGCAAGAAGGCTGTCAGTTGGGAGGAACGACAGTCTCCTTACACTCGTTGCTGGGAGCAGGCAGCTGACGAGGATTGACACCCGAGTCAGTTCAAATAAATGCACTGTTGGTTCAAGACAGATTCGAGCCATACATGTGCCCGGCGGTACGAACTCAAAATCATTTTGAGAAGCATCAGTCCGAGGTCACAAGCTTTGCGCGATCAGGTCGCAGGCTTTGTACGATCAGGTTGCGGGCTTTGTGCGATCAGACCGCAGGCTTCGCGTGGTCAGGAGTTCGTATGCTATACGCGAACAGAATATCAAGGATGTCGCGCGGTCAGCCAACATCCCGCGGTCAGAGTATTTTTTGACCAAGGTACTTGGAGATCATTTGTTCGGCTACCCCTATGACGAGAATATTCCAAGTATCCCGAAGATACCTCCACGTGGAAGATCAACCGTCAGGAGGTTAATACGTGCAGTTATCCGTGAATAACACGTGTTTAACCTGCATGGACACCCTTTCGACCAGTATAAAGGAGTGGCAAGATGCATCAAACGGGGAGATCCATCCATTTGGGAGATCAAGACCTCTGATACAAGTGAGATACAACGTATCTCAACCACTCAAACAGCCAAGTCTACGGCTTAGATTAGATAATATTTGCAAGTCTCCTAAAGCTTCTTTTTGTACACTTACATAGGAGAAACCTTCGCCTGTGAAGGTTTCTTCCCGCTAGTTTGTAAACCTTTATCACATATAGTGAAATCCTAATAGGACGTAGGGCTTTTACTCCCACCATCGAGGGCCCGAACCTGTATAAACCTCTCTGTGCTCCTGTTCTCCAATTTTTCTACATACCTTCCCGGAGGGTCATCTTGAAAGGTCTCGCTATTACAAATTCTGCATAAGTTCGGCTGAGGACTCCGAGTCCGAATCGTCGACAGCTGGCGCCCACCGTGGGGCCTTTCTCAAGGCGTCCTAATTTTAATCCGGAGGTTCGCTGAAACATGGCTGGAGCATATGATTCCGAGAATGATTTCGATCTCGAGGATTATGCTCACATTCCAGTGCCTTCTCCAAGTGATCCTGTTCCAATGGAGGAGGTTGAAGGCCAGAATCTTCCAGAGGTGGAATCATCTCTCCAGGTCATGTCCATCGACCAGGGGGCGACTAGTGCAAGGTCAGAACCCACCGAGGTTCTTAATGCGCTAGAGGATGAATCCGGTCCGTCATACGACCCTGCTGAGGGGAAGGATGATGTCGACCTGGAAATCAGCCCGGGGAGATTCGACCCTGATAACCTTCACCGTCTCTTTGATTTCGAGTCTGACTCGGAACAAACTGAGATGTTTTCCCCATCGGCAACTTCTCTCCCTAGACAGTTCGCTGCTTTGTCGGAGGAAACTCCTGATCAGCAGGCCGCTAGGGAAGAACGGGATCGCAAACAGAAGGAGGATCAAGATCTTGAGCAACAAAACAATGAACTACGCAGAACTGCCCTAGAGGCTCTTCAAGATGCGCAGGCTCGTTACGATGCTGCTCCGAGTTCTTCTCGACGGTCGCGTGGTCGCAAACGTGACCAGACCCCTTCTTTGCCACCGGAGCGTTTCCCGGTGGATGAAGAAACAGTAACGCCTGGTGCCCCTAGGAGAAGCACCCATGGTCGACTGCGATCTATCGCGGAAGTCATGCGTAACTTTCCTCCTACGGTCATGGATGCGCAGAAATCGGCCTTTTTTAGGATCCTGGCGGAAAGACTGAATGAGGTCGCGTCTGAGGCGACCCCAACGGCCTCTTCCCGCTCGGTAACACGCTCCCGCGAACGAGAGTGTCTCCACTCTGGTTCTGGCCGGCGAAGTTACCCACTGCCCGTACCGTCTCGACAGGACAAGTACCGGCGAATGCAGGATTCTCGTAGTAGGGATCAGATTCCTGTTCACTCTCGCTTGGGACCGCAAGTAACTTCACCGTTGCGTGAGGCCACCCGTAACCCGATTGAGAGTCACAGGGCAGTTCACGGTCCCTACGTCGGTTGTAAAGCTTTCTCGCCCGGTCTACGAGCAGTCGTTTGGCCTGATAAGTTTTGACCAGGGGCCATTGAAAGGTTTGATGGAACTCAGAACCCATCCGAGTTCCTTCAAATCTATATCACTGCCATCCAAGTGGCAGGGGGCGATGACAAGGTCATGGCCAACTACCTGCCAACTGTCCTCGCAGGACCAACTAGAACCTGGCTGTTTAACCAGCCCGAAGGTTCCATTTATAATTGGGAAATGCTGTGCGATGCTATCCTCAGCAATTTCCAAAATTGTTACAAAAGCCGGGTAAAGAGGACGATCTTCATCGGCTACGACAAACTTCAACCGAGACTCTTCGGCAGTTTGTCAAGAGATTCGTTGGGGTGAGAAATACCATCCCGAACATATCTGATGGCTCCGTTATCAGGGCATTTAAACATGCCGTTCGATACCGGAGATTCACCGAAGACTTGCTTATTCACCCTCCTCGATCAGTGGCCGATCTGTTCGACATGGCCGATCGATACTCTGACGCGGCCGAGGCAGACGAATGGAACCGGATGGTCGACAAGGGTGACCTACCACCTCAACCAGGTTTCAAAGACGCCAGGAAAGAAGATTCAAATAAGAAGCCGGAATCTTCGTCGGGTGGTAAGTTGAAAAAGTCGAAGAGGAACCGCTCTGGACAATACCGCGAGGTCGCAGTCGCAGAGAAGCCACCTTCGGCCAAAGGTAACAAGCCTTTATTTAAGAATAAAACTGCCTCTGGCGGTCGGAATGCCGACCAGCCGAAAAAGTCAACTAATCCACAGGAAGGCAAGAAGTGGTGTCCACTCCACAACTCCGCAGGCCACGACCTCAAGAACTGTAGGAGCTGGTTGAAGCAATTGGATGATTTCTACCGGGGAGTCGGGCCAATGCCAACCTTACCGCCTAAAGAACAGGCGTGTGGACTTAGAGACGTCGACGGAGATGAGGAAATGTCCTACCAGGTACCTCAAAATCATATTAATGTTATTTTTGGAGGTTCTTCTTTCGTTTCCAAAATGCAGTTTAAGGCCTTTTACCGAGAGGTTAACCAAACGGAGACATCCCTTGGTGAACCTCAATACCCCCGTTGGTCGGATACACCTTTGACATTTGATCGCACTGATTGTCCGGCGGGGTTAACACGACCATTGAGGCTCCCTCTGGTCATTACCCCGATCATCAGTAACGCGAGAGTTGAAAGGGTCCTGATCGACGGAGGGAGCTCCCTTGACATTTTGTTGGTCAAGGCACTCGACGAGATGCAAATTCCTCGTTCGAAGATTAAGCCCATAATCCATCCGTTTTATGGGATAATCCCAGGCCCCTCCATGATGCCGTTGGGACAAGTGGTCCTCCCGGTCACACTGGGAGAACCAGATAACTTCCGAACAGAGTTGGTTACTTTCGACGTAATTGATTGTGATTCGGCTTATAATGCAATCTTTGGCAGGCCAACTCTCGCTAAGTTCATGATGGCAACGCACTATGCTTATCAGTGCGGAAAATTGCCTGGCCCCAAAGGTGTCATCTCGGTCCGAGGCAGTCACAACGTGGCACTCACGTGCGACCGGCTATCTTTGGAGATGGTCGATCAACTTCTCCTCCGGGACGCCCAGGTCGCCACCGACGCGATCAAGGCTGCTCCTCGACCAGATGAGAAACTCAAACTGGTCCCTTTGTACCCAGATGATCCATCCAAGACAATTTGGGTCAGATCAGCTCTGGATGACAAATAGGAACTCGAGCTCATTGCTTTCCTCCGGGCTAATGCAGATGTGTTTGCGTGGAAACCGTCCGACATGCCCGGTGTCCCAAGGGAAGTGACCGAGCACAGGTTAGCAATTCGACCTGGACAACGACCAATAAAGCAAAAGCTCAGGCGTTTTGCTGTTGACCGACAGGAAACAATCCGAGAGGAGTTGGACAAACTCCTACAGGCCGGGTTCATCCGTGAAGTCGATCACCCGGAATGGCTCGCCAATCCGGTCATGGTCCGCAAGTCAAATGGCAAGTGGCGCATGTGCGTTGACTACACAAGCCTCAACGCTGCCTGTCCGAAGGATGACTTTCCCCTTCCCCGCATCGACCAGTTGGTCGACTCAACTGCGGGTTGCGAACTGATGAGTTTCCTGGACGCTTACTCAGGATATCATCAAATTAGCATGGCAGAAGAAGATGAAGAGAAAACTGCCTTCATCACCCCGTTCGGCCCCTACTGCTACGTCAGAATGATGTTCGGTCTCAAGAACGCAGGTTCCACGTACCAGCGCTTGATGCAAAAGACCTTTCTTTCCCAGATAGGGCGTAATCTCGAAGCATATGTAGACGAATTGGTTGTAAAAAGTACCAAGAGATTGTCCCATTTGGACGATTTCGCAGAAACCTTCTGTAATTTGAATCGCTTTGGAATAAAATTAAACCTGGAGAAATGTTCTTTCGGGGTTTCTTCAGGAAAACTCCTTGGTTTCCTTGTGTGTTCCAGGGGCATTGAAGTTAATCCTGAGAAAATCAGGGCCATTGAACAAATGAGATCGCCCTCGACCATGAAGGATGTTCAACGCCTGGCTGGTCGCATGGCGGCCTTAAGTCGCTTCATATCGCGACTAGGCGAAAGGGGATTGCCTTTCTTCAAAGCCCTGCGGAAGCATCACAATTTTACATGGTCGGATGAGGCCAAAAAAGCGTTTCAGGAGGTGAAAACATATTTATCCAGTCCGCCAGTATTGGTGTCTCCTGACAAAGGAGAACCATTGCTTCTTTATCTGGCGGCCACACCACACGCTGTCAGCGCCGTTTTGATCGCGGATAGGGAAGGAATACACAGACATGTCTACTATGTGAGCGAGGTACTTCATGGTCCTAAGGAATGTTACCCTGAGGTCCAGAAGATACTTTACGCGCTACTGATGGCTTCCCGTAAGCTACGACACTACTTTCAAGCTCACAAGATCACAGTACCCTCCTCCTTTCCTTTGGGGATATTGTCCGAAACCCAGAAAAATCTGGTCGAATCGTCAAATGGGCGGTCGAAATCGGTGCCTTCAAAATCCATTTCACGCCCCGCACGGCGGTTAAGTCTCAGGTTCTGGCTGACTTTGTGGTCGAATGGACCAACCCTAAGCCACCCGTGCAGGTGCCAGAGGAATTGGAGTGCCCCGATTACTGGACAATGTACTTTGACGGCTCCCGTAGTTTTCAACACTCGGGGGCTGGAGTGGTCTTAGTTACACCCCAGGGCGAACAGCTTAAGTATGTCATCCAACTACACTTTGCTGCGACCAACAACGCAGCGGAGTATGAAGGTCTTCTTGCAGGGCTCCGGGCAGCAAAATTCCTCGGAGTCCGTCGATTAGTGGTGAGGGGAGACTCACAGCTGGTCGTAAACCAGGTAAACAAGGAGTACAGCACCTCCGATGAGACAATGGCTCATTACCTGGGGGAAGTGAGGAGATTGGAAAAACACTTCAGTCATTTCGAAGTCCAATACATCTCACAAAAGGACAACATTCTCGCAGACCAATTATCCAAAATTGGGTCCTCACGTACATCCGCTCCGGCAGGAGTGTTCATTGAACACTTGGACCGTCCTTCGATCATGACTTCGGTTGAGGATGATCCGGTAATAGCCTCCGTTACCAACCTCGGTCAGGAACAGGATTGGACTCATCCATTGAGAGTCTATCTTGAACATGGGACCCTACCCGAGGATGAAACCGAAAGTGATCGGTTAATTCGAAAAGCGCGTCTGTACAAGCTCATAGATGGGGTCCTGTACAGAAAGGGTACTCAAGGAGTATTCATGCGTTGCATATCTCAGGAGGAAGGAAAATCCTCTTGAAAGAAATACATGACGGTGTATGCGGTGCGCACGAGTCATATCGGACACTGGTTGGAAAAGCTTTTCGACAAGGATTCTACTGGCCTTCGGCACTTGATGATGCCAAGCATATGGTCAGGATGTGTCCTCAGTGTCAGTTTCACGCCAGACAGGTTCATCAACCTGCCTATGCATTACAAACCATTCCCCTCGCATGGCCTTTCATAGTCTGGGGAATGGATATTGTAGGTCCTATGCCATAAGCGGTCAATGGGTACAAGTTTCTGTTCGTAACCATTGACACGTTTACAAACTGGATCGAGGCCGAACCGGTACGAAATATTACCGCATCAGCAGCACAAAAGTTCTTTCATAAGAACATTGTTGCTCGATTTGGTGTTCCAAACCGTCTTATCACCGATAACGGTTCTCAGTTCGCTAGTGGTCTCTTCCTAGACTACTGCGAGCAGATTGGAACTAAGGTGTGCTTTGCTTCTGTGGTACATCCACAGAGCAATGGTGCTGTAGAACGGGCCAATGGGCAGATACTACAAGGCATTAAAAAACGTGTTTTTGATCGCCTTAAGACTTGCTCGGGGGCTTGGGCAGACGAGCTCTATACTGTTCTATGGGCACTACGAACTACCTCTAGTCGAGCCACCGGTGAGACGCCCTTCCATCTGGTTTATGGGGCCGAGGCTGTGCTGCCTATGGAAGTCAGTATTGGGTCTGTTCGAACAGAACGATTCGAACAGGTTGATTAGTCCGAACAGCGGTCACAAGATCTCATCCTCCTAGAAGAAGGGCGTGATCGCGCTTTGATCAAGTCCGCGGCATACTTGCAAGCTTTGCGCAAGTATCACAGTAAAAGGGTGCGACCACGTAGTCTTCACGTGGGCGACCTGGTCTTATGAAAAATCCAAGATCAGTCTAATCGCAACAAATTCTCCCCGAAGTGGGAAGGCCCTTACACTGTGGTCTCGGTGCAGCTACCAGGATCCGCGCGGTTAGCCATGGAGGATGGTCGAATTTTGTCCAATACTTGGAACATCGATCAACTTCGCAAGTTCTACGTGTAAGCACTCAACCTCATTTTTCCTGTTCAATTAGCATTTTTTTTTAAAAAAATAAAAAATGTTTTGCTTTCATATGATGAATATTTCCCTTTATGCCCATCCACTGCGAATTCGGCTCGGGGGCTGGTCGCCCGCGGTTAGATCATTATAACATCCTGGTTGGATTCGCTGACCGATCTCATGACCGCTTCCAGATAAGTCACTCCTAAATAAGCCGTTTCTCAACGCACACAGAGCTTTCTGGCAAGTCCTCGGTTATCTGAGTGGTTGTTGGTTTGCAAACAAGGCTAGGTGTTACCCTGATCATAATTGTTGGTCCGATCAAATATCCCTGGTCGTTATAACTTTCCTCCTGTGTTTGTAATACTAAGTGTTCAGTATCTACAATCACAGGCGGGGGCTAGGGGGATATGTTCATAATATGAAACGACATAAAACAAAAATATATTCATTTTCAAAAAAGTGAATTTCCATGTGCATTGCATTGTACAACTGTTTCTGTACAGGTATTGGGATCATTCGATCCCAAGCTCAGTCAGGAGCTTATCTACAAGGGGACTAACCTCCTCCATGACGGCTTCAAGTTGTTCTTCACTCTCGACCTCAACCGGTCCCACCAATGGATTCATATCTACATCTGGGCCATGGTGAAGACGAACCCGGCTGAGGATGGCGGAAGCGGCTGACCGAACTCTGGTTCTGATCACCTCTTCTTGTCGCTGTGTATCCTCAGGGAGATACTCGAGAAGTGACTCCGCTTGGGCCATAACTAGCGCAGACCAGTCATTTTGGCTGAGGTGGTCTCATGTGGTTTCGACCACACTAGCCTTCAGAAGATGAGCCACTGCCTTCAGTTTTTCGAAGACTGAACGGCTCAGTTTTCCGATTGCCGTTTCGGAAGATTGAATAGAGTCCCGGAGGAGTTTATTATCCACACTGAGCTGCTTTATTTGACCCGCTTGCGCTGCAACAAGGGAAAAGGTTACTCGCATATTGCGAAGACAAGTCTTCCTAATAAGGATTCGACTTACCAGCAAGTTGTGACAGTAGTCTGTTGTTTTCGATCTCTTGGTTCCTAACCACTGAGATCGAATGGAGCTTTATTGTGGCCGCTTCTTTGTCCTGCAATGCCACCTTTCTGCAGTAAAACAGAAGGAATGGTCATAACCAATTTGTATCTTTACAAGTTGAAAAGTGATGATCCTTACTTGCGCAAGCTGTCTCGTTCCCTTTGTATGGCCTCCATACTTGGCACCGTAGCACGTGATTGGGCCATCATCCGGGAGAGTTCCTGTGATGCAAAAAAGGGAGTTAAAGGTGTCCTATGTACAATTCAGGCACCCAGAGAGGGGTTCATTATACCTTCATAAACTCCTGTATTGAGGCATCTTCCGGACTAATGGGAACACTCGTTGAAGGTCCGAAGGCGCCTACAGCAGGGGCAGTAGATGGGAGTGCCTGCTGGGCACTGCTCCCAGTCGCCGCTAGTTGTGACTGGGACCCGCGCCTGTTTCTCCTCCCACGGCCCGGACGACTTCCTGGACCGAGGGGACAGAGCGCTCCTCACTGGAGGCTCCGGCACTAGCAGCGACTTCAACCCTCCCCGAAGTGGTTGAAGGGCTGGATGTTGTTTCTTTTCACCTGACAAAGGAAAGAAGAATCGAACAAATCACAGTTCATGACCATCATTTAAATACAATCAGGATGAAGATTCTTACCTTATTTGAAATCCCATTAGCTTTTGAGATTTCAAGGGAGGCTCCCCTCGAGAAAGGAGACAATTGCCGTCCGTCCTGATCCTCCTCTTGGAGAACAAGGCATCTCCCCCCTGGGTATGTTCTTCGGTTAGCACATTCCTAGGGGAAGATGAAGACGAATGAGAAGAATCTTTACCTGAGCAATTGGTCCCGTTGGCGGGGTCGCATCCGAAGGCCTCGATGGCTCCTGGACTTCTGGGGCCGGCACCTCATGTGCAACCGCCACCTCATGTGCAACCGCCACAGGATCTTGTGCAACCACCTCCACTCTAGTTTGCGGAGGCGGAGGATTTTCCTCCCTGGGACTCGCAGGAGTTACAGGGGGAAGCTCTTCTCCCTGCATAAGCATTAGATCATCAAATGCACAGGGGGAAGTGAGGAAAACAAGATTGTGAGAAAATCTTACCGCGGTCGTCCCTTCGACCAGGGAAGTAGAGGCGACTAGCCTTGAAGCCTCGGGGACTTCAGGAGCCGGGGGATCATCCGCGACCACAGGGCTTTCGCCGGCCGCGGGGTCTGCTGCAGCTGCCTCTGCGGTAGCAGTTGTCTCTGCAGAATGGGTTGGAGCGTCACCGGACGGAGAGACCGTAATTTTCCTTCTCCGGCGAATCAGGGGGACGTCATCATCTTCCTCCTCGCTCCCCTCTCCCTGTACGACGACGAAGTAATTCCAGTTCACACCTGGAAAATTCGGAGGAATGTGGTATCTTACTGCAGTTTTTCGGGCAGTAGGAGGAGTGCTTCGTGAAGACCCTTCCCCAAGATTTAGCCTGGCTTTCTTAGGGGTGGGATTCCTCGTCCTGGGTCTCGAGGAAACCTTCTTCACGTACTTCATCGTTGGCTTCCCCAGGGAACCGACGTTTTCGCTGGGAAACCTCGCCTCAGCGAACCTCCCTAGAAACTGTTCTCATTCCAATGGGATTAGTTTTCGGTAGACATAAGACCTGCAAAACAGAGGCCAAGTGAAAAATTTACCTTTCGGCGTTCCTGTTTGAGGTCGTCGCCGGCGTGAATTAAGCTCGGGGGGCGAGGCGATCCTTTGGGACCCTCTACCTCGGCGTTGTACGCCCTGAGGAGGTAGTTAGTCCGCCTCTCGATCTCAGCTGAGGGCAGAACTGTTCCCTAATACAAGTTAAAATTGGTGCATTCCAGAAATGATATAAAAAGATTTCGGTGCCAGAGACGAATACCTTCGTTATAGTCCAGGGTACCGTCAGCCATGGACTTGATCTCCCAAGCCGGATGAGCCCTTTCACGCAGGGGGCTCACCCGGTTCTTCACAAAGTCTCGGATGACGTCGCGTGCCGTCAGCCCTTCTTCGACTAAGTGAAGAATCACCTCGGCGTACTTCATGAACTCCGCATTCATCGCCGGGAGAGTGTCCAACTCGCTTGGCTTCTCCGGCCGTGAGTTTTCAAACCACAACCGGCTCTCTTTTGGCGGGGTGCAGTAAAACCACTTCTGATGCCACCCATGCACTGAATCTCGCAGGGGTGGAAAGGGATACTCCTTCTTATCCCTTAGCCGGAAGTAAATGCATCCGGCGGCGTTGGGGCTCTTCGACCACGCCGAGAAGTAAAATCGCCGGAAGAGATCCACGCTAGGATACACTCCGACGAACGCCTCGCACAGGTGTTGAAATACTGCCAATATCAACACCGCGTTGGGGTGGAGATTGATTAACTCCAACCCATAGTGCTCGAGGATGTCTTTCAGGAACCGACTCTCAGGGAATCGGAACCCGCAGCGCAAGTACTCCTCGAAAACCACCAACTCGCCCTCTCGGACGGTCGGGGTTTCTTGATCCTTCTCCGCAGGCCGCCAGTTGATTAGCAGCCGCGGAGGAAGGATCTCCTCCTTCTCCAACAACATCAAACTCTCCTCGGAATGGTGGATGGATCGGCTCCAGGACGCCATTGTTCGGTGGAGAGTTGAAGAAAAAGTTGGCAACTTTTTGGGAAGATGAAGGTTGAGAAGAAAGAGGGTTTTGTGCGGCGGAAATGTTGAGGGTTTTGGCTGAGTGGCTTCTTCAGGAAGACACCTGCTCCTTTTATAGACCCGAGGAGTCGCATTAATGTAAGTAACGTTCCATTCAAACGTTCCACCGAGTACTTTATTCATTTATTTCCCATAATGAATACTGTCTCTGGCGGACCCGTTAAAGTGTTCAGGCATCGGATCTGAAACAAAAAGACTTCTTTGTTTTGGAAACTGAAAGTGCAAAAGGACTGAAAAGTTTTCAGTGCTTTTCAGAGGACGTTTTTCCTTTATATGCTTTGGACATTTTCATGAAAAAATCATACGACTCAATTTTTGGACGTATGGATGTATTTTGACCGGGTTGCGGTATGATGGAGACCATGCTTTTGATTAAGCTCCGATTCTAATCGAAGTGACGGTCTGATCGAGCCTCAACTCTGGTCGCAGTATATTTCAGTTCTAACCGCGGCTTTAAGTCTGATCGCGGTATCAGAGCTGGTCGCGGTACTTTTATAAAATTGTGATTCTGATCGCAGAACTGAAATTTCCCTGTGTATGAATGGTCGCGAGGGCATTACTCATGACCATATATTCACACAGAAGATGTAAAGAATATTTATATGAAGAAAGGAGATTTTATTTTTTGCATTCTTTACATACAAAAGGGATACCGGCGACTAGAGCGTCGACCTGATCCGGAAGAAGTTTGCAAAGTTCTCCTAGGGATATATTGTTGTCAGTAGGATCTACACTGGCAACCCCAAGAGAACTAGCAACTAACCTAAGCCTATCTACGTCATCCCTAACAAGAGATACACTACTATTCCTAATCAAATCGGAGAGTTCCCGCTTTTGCTGAGCGTGGTCCCTCTCTTGACGGAGCTGGTGCGCCTCTTCACGGGACCGTTCAAAACATTCTGCCAGGTGCAGAAGCGCAGAAGACATTTCTTCGGTCTTCTTCTCCAGGGCATTCTTCTCCTCCAGAAGATTATGTCCGGAAGGAAGAAACGGAGCAGCAGAAGGCTGATCACTGGGGCCTCCAATCTCCTATATTTGCAAAAATTAGTTGTGCTAACTATAAATATTAACAAAAAGAGAGGAGGATTATTACCTGTCCCTGTTCATGACACGTTGATGTAGCCATCCTGGGAAGTTGATCATCCGATAAAATCAGATGATCACCAGATGGTGGAAGTACAACCTTCCCACCAGAAGATGACCTCCCCAACACAAGTTGAGGATTTTCTGGTTGAATAGTCACCGCTTGCTGACCAGAAAATCAATCACCCAAACAAAAGCAAGGAGTGCTAGGGAAGAAAGCTGAAGGAAGAAAAGATGATTGCTCATCTTCTACCTTTGCTTTGATGAAAGATCCTTCGTCAACCTTGGGTTTCTTCCTTGAAGGAGATGAATCTTCAGGCATTTGAGGCTCTTGCTTGCAAACTTCCTCTTCATCACTTTCAATCTCAATGATGCTGTGATCTGCCATCAGGAGGTGTATGAAGAGAAGAATGAAGGTGACTTCAGAAAGGACTTAACCGTGAGAAGAAAGTTGTGAAGCTTTACAAAACAAAAGACCCGGTATTTATAACCATCAGGGTGACGGTTCACATTCTGAATCACCTCGGGTTCTCAAAAAGCATTTACATTTTCACCTCGGGTTAAAAAACATTTCAACAACGCCATTATTACCTGTCACACAATACCCAGAGCCCGTCTCGGGGAACCAACCGACCTGCTTAGTGCGCCACTAAGTGGAGGATTTGAAGAGTCGGGTTAATAATCCGATCCATTTCTTTAAATTTAAAGTAAACACGTCCCTTCGTTTTCTTTAAATTTGGGGGCTAGCTGACGAGGATTGACACCCGAGTCAGTTCAAATAAATGCACTATTGGTTCAAGACAGATTCAAGCCAGACATGTGCCCGGCGGTACGAACTCAAAATCATTTTGAGAAGCATCAGTCCGAGGTCACAAGCTTTGCGCGATCAGGTCGCAGGCTTTGTGCGATCAGGTTGCGGGCTTTGTGCGATCAGACCGCAGGCTTCGCGCGGTCAGGAGTTCGTATGCTATACGCGAACAGAATATCAAGGATGTCGCGCGGTCAGCCAACATCCCGCGGTCAGAGTATTTTTTGACCAGGGTACTTGGAGATCATTTGTCCGGCTACCCCTATGACGAGAATATTCCAAGTATCCCGAAGATACCTCCACGTGGAAGATCAACCGTCAGGAGGTTAATACGTACAGTTATCCGTGAATAACACGTGTTTAACCTGCATGGAGGTTATGAACGGTTCTTTAAAAACCGCATCCAACCGTCCGAACAACTGTTTGATGCAGTTATGGCATGGCACCCTTTCGACCAGTATAAAGGAGTGGCAAGATGCATCAAACGGGGAGATCCATCCATTTGGGAGATCAAGACCTCTGATACAAGTGAGATACAACGTATCTCAACCACTCAAACAGCCAAGTCTACGGCTTAGATTAGATAATATTTGCAATTCTCATAGAGCTTCTTTTTGTACACTTACATAGGAGAAACCTTCGCCTGTGAAGGTTTCTTCCCGCTAGTTTGTAAACCTTTATCACATATAGTGAAATCTTAACAGGACGTAGGGCTTTTACTCCCACCATCGAGGGCCCGAACTTGTATAAACCTCTCTGTGCTCCTGTTCTCCATTTTTCTACATACCTTCCCGGAGGGTCATCTTGAAAGGTCTCGCTATTACAAATTCTGCATAAGTTCGGCTGAGGACTCCGAGTCCGAATCGTCGACAGCAGCAGCGATAGATGTGGTGCGTGAGGAGAGGGCGTACGATTGCACGACATACGACGACTACCTCCGATGGTACCTCCCTCGCACCACAGCTCGCATTGCCCCGCCACCTCCGGCGCCTGCAGACTTGCCTGCTCCGAGCGTGCATCAGACATATGACCAACATCACGCATCACGGGTATACCGACAGGTACATGCCGCCAGCCCATGTCCTACTTGTTATTTTTATTTCTGCCTCCCATTGTCTTGTGGTCTTGCAGGCTGACGGCCTCCGTGCGATCAGTTCCGTGACACGGCCTCTAGTCCAGCGGAGGCAAGCAGGTCTGCCTATCACGCCCGACGAGTACGAGAAGGCCATCGCCTACGTTGACCGACTCGCCTCGCAGCTGACCCTTGAGAGTGACGCCATTGCGTCGACTTTTGTTGCACCTCCACTGCCACGGGCCCGACCCAGTCATACGCCATCGCAGTCGGCCCTTCAGGTATGGCCATCGCCGCACCCATTTATCTCGGTGTGCCCCCAGCTCGCTCATACCGTACAGGTGTTGCACCTCATGTGGACTTCTCGTCGCGTGGTGGTGTACGGATCTCTGAGGGTCCCCGAGCACCGCCTTCCGCAGACACTTCTGATTCTAGTTTGGGCTTTGACATCACGTTCGACTCGGACGACGAGTACGTCACTATGTCGCAGCAGACGGTGCACGAGCATCTGGCTACCTCGTCGGCTGGTCCACTTCGGTCTCCTGATAGGCACCCACCATACATTCCTCGTCTGTCGGTCCGTGCCGACTCGCAGGTGGTCCTCGACCCATCGTACGCGGAGTATGCTGATATGTTGCAGATGAGAGACGACGCCGATCAGAGCCAACATCAGTTGGCATCTGCACAGCTTGTTGGGGCGCCTCCACCGTCGTAGGACCCGGTGGACGCTCCTGATACAGGCCTCGGTTAGCTGAGTGCTTAGCCCCCCGGTCGACAGCCATCGCAGAGGACAGTGCATCCGCGCAGCACCTATTCTCCATCGCTGTTTCAGCAGGACCGGAGGCATCGTCCAAAGAGGGGCCGACAGTAGTTTTTTTTTATGTTCTCCTTTTATGGAACATGATTTCGATTCTCATGTTTGTATTATTTTCGATTGCGTCAGTACTCTCATGTTTTCACTACCTTTTTGATGTTCATTTTGGTTTTTGGGAACCCGACACCCGATAGATTGAACCAACCACGAAATATACAGATCAATCAATGCAGCCAACCACGGGTCTTTTCCTCCTTAGTTGGTCAGCCAGTCGACTATCTAATGTTTTTATTAAAAAAACACGTAGTATACGTTATTTTGAATATTAATTTTTTTCGGGTTATTTTGACAAAAAAAACCCAAATTTATACAGCAGATTTGTCCACCTCGGGGGGAAGCCTTCAGTCGCCATCCTGGATGGCGACTGTGGGTGGCGACTGCTGACGTGTCTTACAATCGCCATCTCAATTGGCAACTGAAGGCGAGCCGGTTAAAGTCGCCACGCGGGCTGGCGACTGTGGTCGATTTTGAAAATACTTTTTATTGCACGTTATTTTTAACTTTTTATTTTAAATCTGGGTTATCCGTACAAAATTCTCTCATGGTCGCACATAGACTGCGACTGTGTATTGCGGATTTATCAAATCTCCGCAACCAAGGTGACTGCGAGCAGATATCTTCACGTCCAGAGAGGTCGCGGATAGTGAAATCATAAATGATTGCGACCATGGAAGACCGCGGCCACAATCTATGAATGATCAGATTAAGACCTAGACCAGGTTTTGGGCTAGACTTGCTCTGATACTAACTTGATCCGATTGAGGTATAGATAGGCTTCGGCTATATTCGATCAGATGCTAATATGCAGAATACGGGATCTTACTCGGAATTACCGAAACCCAGCTGATCGAAACACAGTTCAAAACATAGCACAACTCTTTATTGAATACATCGAATGTTAGCACGTACTTGCCTACGTCGATGAACTATGTGTTAGATAACTCAATATGATCTATGTCGAAGGTAGATATTTGCTAGATACTAAACTCGATCTATTACAAAGTATTTATAGTCCGATCGTATGAATACGTATCAGACTCAATAACCTATTAACCTAAACGTATTAGACTCAGACAACTAACTAAACCTAATCAGATATTGATCAGAATACGATCTGACCAGAGATTGAATCCTTTCCGAGGTCGCGATTGATCCTTTCCTAGATCGACCTAAGATTCACTTGGATCATGACTCCCTTGTTGAGAAGGAGCCAACCCCCGTTGGCGACCACTTGATCAAAACTGGAGATGTGGAAATTGAGCTTTACCATCTTCTCGAGTGTACCACTTTACTGCACGTGCTCGTTGATCTTTCCGTCCAATTCGAAAAGACTCTCGTGTGCCGCTGTGGGTGGTCATCACCTTCTTCTCCAAGATCACGTTGTCAGGTAGAGGTTCTTCTCGTTGATAGACCAACTATTCAATGGATGGTACTGATATGAACACGCCAGTGAAGGACGCATTCACAGAGGGTAGCCCGATCTTCACGACGTAGAACCTACATAACTAGTATCTGAAGATACCTGTATAACTAGTATGACCTGATAAAACGCGCTAGCCAACCACTTGTAGAACAAGGACCTACGTATCAATGAATTCGCCCAACCATACTCTGAATTACCTATCCACACGGCCACGCACGTAGTTGGCACACAGATAGGGTGATCACGAAGATCGTTCGAGTAATTCCGGAGGAAATCACAAGAACAAAGGATGAAGAGATTCAACTCTCAACTAAAACTAAGGCTTCAATCTGAAATTTCAATATCAATGTCTTATGTCTTGTATATTAAAAACTATGATCATGCCTCTTTTTTAAAGAGAGTGGTATTTACAAAACATAGAAGACTTAAATTAGAATTCTAATCTGAATCTAATTCAAAACAGAATAAAAATCGTAATAAACTATAAAAGATAAAAGAAGTCCAAAATCAATATTCTCGGAGTCGGATTCGGATTCGGACTAGACTTTTTCCTTCCATACAGTCGTTACACTATTGGGTCTCCTAGTTGTATACGACGTTAGAATTTAATGATTCTTGATGAGTTGGAAAGCTCTTTTGAATACCTTTCTAACAAGTAGTCACACGACCAAATTGGACATCTGTGTTGAGAATGGTGCTTGGTCGAAGTTGGACTGTCGCTTGGTCGGCAGACTGCATGCCGAGCAAACTTCTTTTGGTTGTAGCAGTTGCAATTCTTGATGGAATCGAGTGATCTTGGGCTTGTTGGAAATCTTAGGAAATCTTCTTTCCACTCAGTAGGTGTATGACTAGATTCGATGAAGTCCTTTGGCCCATACGTGGCTAAGTCCTTCCTGTTATGCTCTCCCTCTTTATATCTAATCAATGTTAAACAAGAGTTATTAGGTAGCAACATATTCTCATCATAATTTAATTTTTTAAGGAACAAAGTCACCTTTTGATGTAGTTGTCTGATCTTTGCTCGAGTGATTGGTCCTTCATATTTCTCGGGTTGAGCTCTAGTGCTACTTGTGCTAGAGATGTCCTCATCATTCTCCCCCTCTTGAAAATGACTCGTCCTCGAGTCTGAAAGCGTAGAACCGAAGAACGAAGAAAGGTCTGAAATGTTGAATGTAGCACTAACTTCATATTTCCCTGATAGCTCTATCTTGTAAGTATTGTCATTAATCTATTTCTTTAGTCATTCTGGCACAGGCAAAGGCAACAAATCAATAGGAGCAATCAATTTAAAGCCATAAACAATTTCAAAAGGACACATATTAGTGGTTGAATGTAGCACCCTGTTGTATGCAAACTCCATGTGCGGCAAACAATCTTCCCACTATTTCAAGTTCTTTTTTATCACCGTCCTCAGCATGGTCGGCAATGTACGATTGACGACCTCAGTCTGCCTTTGTATTTGTTTAGTCTCTTCAAGGTTGGTGCGGTATGGTGGTCGGTTTGGCAGTGCTGCTCCAGGTGTTACATCAATTTGATGCTCGATTCCTCGTAAAGGATGAAGTTTGGATGGTACATCTGCTGGAATACGTCGTTATAAGCCTGCAAAACAGCGGTAGCAACACTAGGAAGAGCGGTTAACTCATTAGTAGAAATCAAGGATTCTTTGTACAAGAGTACAAAACAATCCGGCAATAGGTTTCTCACAACTCTCAAATCTTATTTTGTAGCTATTAAAGCTAAGTTATCTTTCTCTCTTTTCTTTTGCTCACTCATATTTGGTTTGTGGCTCTCTCTCACCAATATGTGGTACTCACTCATATGTTCACTCACACCATCAACCTTACTGTCAGAAAGTTTTTGCATCTCTTCTGATATCATATTGCCATGGTTGCCCCAACAATAAGTGACAAACTTGCATAGGAACCATGTCGCACATGACATCATCTGTATACCCCTTAATGGTAAACTGAACCTTCACTATGGAGGTAATTTTGATCTCACCACAAGAGTTAAGCCAACTAATAAGGTATGGAGAAGGATGTTTGAGCACTGTAAATCCAAGTTTGTTCACCATCTCCTTACTAGCAAGATTATGACAACTACCTCCATCAATGATGAGCTTGCGTACCTTATCTTGGACCTTACATTGAGTTTGAAAAAGATTATGTCACTGTCCTCGTTCAGCTTCCATCATTTGAACACTGAGCACAGTCTTAACCACAAGAGTTTGACCTTGCTCGAAAAAAAACCTCCTACTTCAACTTCTGCTGCATCCTCTTCGATAACGTCTTTGTCACTTTGAGAATCATATTCTCCATCTTCTTGCACAATCATAGCTCGCTGGTTAGGATACTGTGATGCCACATGTCCTCGCCCTTGGCATCTAAAGCATATAATTTGGCTTGAGTGAGCAGAAGAACCAACAGATGAGGTGCTGGCTGTAGGCTTCTTCTCGGTAGTCGAAGCATTGTTGTTTGGTCAAAGAAGTGTGGATGATGGATTGGACTTGGTCAAAGAATTGTTGTTTGGTCAACCCGTTAGAGGAGTCGGGTTTGAAGCATTATTGCTCGGTTGACTCCATGTAGAAGTATTGGCTGCTCGCGAATACATCTTGTCTTTAGCTAATTGTCGTTCTGCCTTTCTTGATAGATGGACAAGTTGCTCGAGATCCTGGTACCGCTGATAATTGAAATCCTCTGGACGTCTCTATTCAAGCCATTGAAACTGAGTAATGGACTGGTTAGTTGTCTCCCTAACATCACATCTCATCAGAAGAATCTCCATCTCTTGGTGGTATTCATCAACACTTCGCAGACCTTGTTTAAGACCTTGCAGCTTGATGAACAAGTCCCGAGTGTAGTAATATGGTACAAACCTCCTTTTCATGACATTCTTCATCTCATCCCATGTAGCAATTCGAGGTCGATTTGCTTGTCTCCTTAACTCATGACATTGATGCCACCAAATCGACGAATAACCTTCAAATTCGGATGAAGCAGAAGCTATCTTTTCTTGTTCACTATCATTGCACATGAGAAGAAGTTTATCCCTCTTTAGCTCCCAATCAAGATAGACTTCCGGATCTGATGAACCATTGAACTTAGGAATGGTAAGCTTGATCTTTGCAAGTCGATTGCCATCATGGTTGTGATGACGATCTCCGCCACTATGTCGATTATGAGCTTGGTACCCTAGTTGATAATCGACATTCGCATGTGGTGGCTACTAATCAACATAATAATAGTTGTCGCCTTCAAGGTGGTTGTTGTACTGGAAGTTGTCAGTATAGTAGTCACCACCTCCACTGTGTCATCCTTCTTGCTGCTCTCGGCCAGCGTCCGGATAATCATGGACAGAACTACAACTAGGTTGGTCACCTCCTCCTCACCCCCCATGTCAACCGATTGGGGTGGTCGAAAAGCATGACCTTGACCAGTTTGATGTGGTCGAATAGTTGGAGAATCGTGACGATTCTGGCCTTCTACTGAACATGCATCTTCCAAATTTCCTTCTTGTTGTGTAGCATGTACGTTTTGCCCCTGAGGTGGAGCCTCTGGCTTTATGACCGCAACTCGGAGTTGCTATAGTTCATCAACAATAGAATCAAATCATCTTTCGACAAATGTTCAGAGTGCAGCATGTTCAGCTCGAGTGACATAAGTTTCTGGATTGATTGATGAAGTAGATGATCCATTTCCTGCCATCAGGCAATGTAAAAAAAGACAAAATATGTGGAATAAGAAATATATGTGGAATCACTCAATCTCACCTAGTCTTACCAATCCAAAGTTCTTATGCTTTCCTGGGGAATGCTCAGCGCGTTTCAGGAATAATTAGTGGGGCATATTAGAGACTGATGTGGCGAATTCACAATGAGGTCTTTATGTTAACAAGTGGATTTATCTGTGGAGCTATGTGATGCGCCAACGGATGCCGATCTTCTGGTGAGAGGGTAAATTTGGTTGGGTGGAACGTGACCTAGGCGAAGTGGCTACCAATCCAGACAGGCGTGGACGTCGGCAATCGTCAAACCACGATCACAATTTGTTATCAACCGTGCCAAATACGGCTGACCTGACCACGAAGGTCGATTCCTGCGATGCAACCAAAGAAACACAGCAAGAACAAGATAAAAGAAACTAAATTGCTGGAATTAGATTAAGCTCACACAATTTGGGGTTCCGAGCTCGTTCCTGATGATCTAGCCGATACAAAAGGAATCGAGGAAGTTTCACACGCGCAGTGGATAACTAAACAAAACAAAACCCGAGCAAGAAGAAGGGTAGCGGTGGCCATAAATAGAGCAGTGGCCAAAGGAGGGGCGCTGGCCACGATGGTACCCACACACATGCAACCCTAGGAATACATGGGCTTTTGGCCCAAAGAAGAGGTGACATAGCACCTGGTAGTTTCTGTCTCGTGGTGTATTTTGGCGATTCCCGTCGTTCCTGGCCAAATCTGGCAGTGGGACCATAACCATTGGAAAGCTTAGGAGATAAGATTTCCGTGTAGTGGTGGATCGTCAAAAACGGACTTCGGACGCGAAAGTTACAGCCGTTTGAATTTGGACTGCTCCTGGACTGCCGAAATGGGCTTTTCTGCAACTTGGGCTTCGACGGCAACTTGGGCTTGGAGTTGGACCTTCCTTGGGGCATTGAGGCTTCTAGCATGAGGCTCTGGACTACTGATGAAGGCTTGAAAGGCACGGCTTGTGGATTGAGGCCTCCATGCGTCAAAGAAGTAGTAAGGAAAGGAGCGGCAGTCGCAACCATGTCAGCGATGTCCTCATCATCCTCAACTTGTTGAATTGGAGTCGTCCTCGACTCCATCTCATGCTCCTGCAAAAGGTTAGTGGCAACAAAAGGAGGCAAAGAAATAGATGCTTGCAATGAATCCTTGTTAGTCAATGGATAGGAATTTTTGTAGCTAACAAAACAACACCCTTCAATTTAATCTCAGATTGTTTAACTCCAAGTTCGTTTGGTGGGTTGTGTTCTTGAGCTACACATTGATTTTCAGTTTTATCACACTCTTGTTTCTCTCTTTGGGCTTTCTCTTTATCAATGTTCAGCAGCTCTGCAGGGGTCATAGGATTCAAAAAAATTTTCTTACCCTTGAACATAAAACTATATTGATTGGTTCGACCATGGTGAATGGCATCTCTATCATATAACCACGGCCTACCTAATAGCAGTGAACATGCATCCATAGGTACAACATCGCAGTCAACGTGATCATGGTAAGAACCAATGGAGAAGTGTATGCGCGCAGTTTTAGTTACCTTGAGCTTACCACACGAATTTAACCATTCAATCGAGTACGGGTGTGGATGTGAACTCGTGGTCAAGCCAAGCTTCTCGACCATGTACACACTAGCGAGATTGTTGCAGCTACCTCCATCAACAATGATGTGCACAGCACGCTCTTTGACAACAAACCTTGTCTGAAAGATGTTGTGGCATTGATTCTGTTCAGCACGCACTGGTTGTGCACTAAGGACACGTGTGACAACAAGGGCTGAGTATTTCTCCACCAATGCAGAACTCAAGATCTCTTCTTATAGTTCAATATTACCTGCATTGTTAGTTGCAACAAGGGCATATTCTTTTTCATCAATGTCACTAGCACTAGTATACTCACCATCCTCTCCCACAAGGAGGGCACGCTGACTTGGACAATGGAGCGACACATGCCCAAATCCCTTGCAACGATAACATTGTGTGTCATGAGTACAACCTGTGGAAGCAACATAAGAAGCGCCCTTCGCGGGTGCAGCTGCCTCGATAGCACGCGAAGGAGTGGATGTAGTGGCAGCAGGCGGAGGTGTACAACCAGAAGTAGTGGATGCTGCCTTGGAATGCACCACCGGGGTCTGGATTGAGGAAG
This sequence comes from Pharus latifolius, assembly GCA_019359835.1. Classification (NCBI taxonomy): domain Eukaryota; kingdom Viridiplantae; phylum Streptophyta; class Magnoliopsida; order Poales; family Poaceae; genus Pharus; species Pharus latifolius. The sequence goes on from CM033323.1 coordinate 58,817,028, forward strand.
AAGAGCCTCCAAAGTGTCCTCTTGTCTTGGGATGCGTCCTTGTACTTCCCTTTCAGCTTTACAGGCAAGATGAAACAAACGAGTGATAGTAGTGTAATCCTTATAATCAAGAATATCCTGTATCTCACGATTGAGACCTCCCATGAACCTAGCCATCTTAGCATCATTATTTTCTTCTAAGCCACAACACAACATGCCAGTTTGCAATTCTTGATAATATTCCTCTACAGATTTTTCACCTTGGTTCAAACGTTGCAGCTTATTAAGCAAATCTCGAGTATAATAAGAAGGGACAAATCTAGATCGCATAGCTCGTTTTAGTGCTTCCCAAGTTCTAGGTATATTTGGTTTTTTACAAGTTTCATGCCACCAAATGGATGCAAAATCAGTGAATTCACTAGTAGCAGCACAAACTTTTCTGTCCTCAAAGAAATTAAAGCATGCAAATTTTTGATCTACAGATAATTCCCAACTCAGGTAAACATCAGGATCATATCGACCAGCAAAAGGAGGTATGGAAAACTTGACTTTAGCTAGTGGATCATCATTTACCTCTCTTGGATTTCGATTGGGATTTCTAGCCATACCTTGGCAGTTGTGTCGAAGACGACGATGGGCACGGTCATTGTGGACATTGAAACCATCATCTGCCTCAGTATCAGCAATGTAGGCATTCTCATACTCTTCGACCTCATCTGCCCAGGAGTGGCGGTTATGCTGAATGGGAACCGCATTGGATGCAGCGTTGGCCGCAAGTCTAGCAGCATCAACAGGAGGCGCATGTCTTGGGGTAGCAGCGTGCAGTGCCCCCTCAACTGATCCATTCTATTGACGAGGTTGGAGATGCTCCGCTCAATGCGCTCCATCCTTTGCTTGCTGTCTTGGGCAAGCTTGGTGAGGTTTGCGCCGATGCTGTTCAGCGCATTATGATTGTCCTCCACGTACTTGTTGAATTCTGATCTTAAGATGCACTCGTCATCCCCCTGGGTATTAGATCCTGCCATTGTTAGTAGGAGACAAAGGAAAACACAGAATATATGTGCGTCCTACCAACTACTAGGATGTGGAGTGCTCACAAGCTAATGCTTGTACCAAGTTCTTACTTGTTCTTACCAGCCGCAACGAGGAAGGATTCAACTGGTGGCTGGTTCATGACAAGCCAATTGAGACGTGAGTTCAACGATTGCATGGCCCTGTTCCTAGCTGGTTAGTAGAAGGTGGAGCTTGGATAGGCTATTATATGTGTAGCAACAATTCAAGATCAATAATGCAAGATTGAAAATTAGTCCAAAGTAATAGTCAATGTGCTGGAACTAGCCTAATCTCAGACCTAGCTCAAGCAAGCAACTAGCAACATAAAGGACTAGAACCAAAAGATGCACCACAGAAAATTCTCCTCCTCTTTTGCAACACACATTTTTCTTCTCTAATTTTTTTTGTGCGGCTCTTTTTTTTTGTGCACTTGCCTTTTTCTTCTTTTCTTTTTATGAACAGTGCGGCTTTTGTTGCACTTTGCCTTTTTCTTTTGGACTGCACAACTAGGATAGTAACGTTGTTTAGTAATTTCGGACTCCAAAATCTCTGAATCTGAATATCTACCCAAAATAAAAGTTGTAGAGGATCTTTTTATCTTTCCAACAAGTGCAAGAACGTCAAAAACGGAGTTGGGAATCAAAAGATATGGTAATTTTACCGAAGCTATCTCAGATTGAGGAATTTGAATCCGAATTGGACTAGAGTTTGAAGATTACACTACTAACTTTGCCCAAATTTTAACATGATAAAAACAGCTGAATTTGAAGATTACCCGAACTAACTTTTTGTGGGATTTCTCACAACAATTCCAAAAAGTATAAGTTTATCCCAATCTGAGTTCGGATGAAAGAATTATGATGAAAATACTGAAACAAACGTATTATATTCAAACTCTACACCGTCGACATTAACGGCCCATTATCTCATAGATGAAAGCCGAATTTGACTTTGTCCACAACAAAAAAGTTGTAGATCACAATCTGATGTTTCTAGAAAGTATAATACATTGAAAATATGAGTTCGTATGGAGAAGATATGATGAAAACAACAAACTGGATAGTGGCAGATTCGAATTGGACGCAATGATGAGGAGATCGACGTGCAATTCGACTCCACGACTAGATGCAAGACTAAAACTAGACCAAGACTAAAACTAAAAACCAGCACTCGACAACGATGGACTAAAATTCAAAGATGCAAACTGACAAGAACGATGCAAGGCTAATGACGATGGTTTGGACTGCGGAAAATAAATATTTTTGTAGGGCAATTTTCTGGACTCTAGGTATGAAATCAATCTACTAAACTAAGTGTTGGGGGAAATCTCCGCAAGACTAAGTCCAAGTAAGTTGTGTCACATGCGCCCGGGGATGTGGCCTCCGGGGCCGGTCCCGGGCGCCGTCTTTTGGCTCCCGGGACCTGGCCTCCGGCGCTGGTCCCGGGCACCGCCATTTGCCTGAGGACGTGGCCTCCGGTGCCTGCCCCGGGCGCCGCCTTTTGGCTCCCGGGACCTGGCCTCCGGTGCTGGTCCCGGGCGCCGCCTTTTGGCTCCCGGGACCTGGCCTCTGGAGCTGGTCCCGGGCGCCGCCTTTTTGCTCCCGGGACCTGGCCTCCGGTGCCGGTCCCGGGCGCCGCCATTTGCCCGGGGACGTGGCCTCCGGTGCCGGTCCCGGGAGCCGCCTTTGGCCCGGGGACCTAGCCTCCGGTGCATGTCCTGGCCCTCATCGCCCTTCTAAAGGTAAAGTCTCTGGTTGTTGATCACGTGCAAGTCACGCGAGGAGCGCCTCGGGAATCAGCGACCACCTGTCAAGCATCCAAGGCGCTTGACCGGGTGAAGGATGTTGCTACCCCTCAATCCGACGGTAGCATCCGGGGTAGTTTAGTCTTTTTGCTTCTTTTTGGGGCTATAAATAGCCCTTGTACCTCCTGTTGTAAGGACAAGTGATTCATTATTGGAATAGCCAAAACTCACAGGTGTGCTCCGGAAGCCTCTCCCCCGAGAGAGCCTCCCCAGCCGACTCCGATCGGGAGCACGCCGACAGGACTAGGGCCCCCACCGGGACCCGAACCTGTATAAATCCTCGTGTCAATTCTTGTGTTTTTTCGGCGGGGGAGGACCGGTCACCCGGTCAGCCCGCGTCGCATTTTCTTCGCTAGGATCGTTCACAAAACCTGCCGGGGTATTCGCAATACCACGACACTAAGATAAATTCTCACCAGTCAACCGGAAGCTCTGATACCAACTGATGCGCCAACGGATGCCGATCTTCTGGTGAGAGGGTATGTTTGGTTGGGTGGAACGTGACCTAGGCGAAGCGGCTACCAATCCAGACAGACGTGGACGCCGGCAATCGTCAAACCACGATCACAATTTGTTATCAACCGTGCCAAACACGGTTGACCTGACCACGAAGGTCGATTCTTGCGATGCAACCAAAGAAACACATCAAGAACAAGATAAAAGCAACTAAATTTGCTGGAATTAGATTAAGCTCACACAATTTGGGGTTCCAAGCTCGTTCCTGATGATCTAGCCGATACAAAAGGAATCGAGGAAGTTTCACACGCGCAGTGGATAGCTAAACAAAACAAAACCCAAGCAAGAAGAAGGGTAGCGGCGGCCATAAATAGAGCAGTGGCCAGAGGAGGGGCGCCGGCCACGATGGTAGCCACACACACGCAACCCTAGGAATACATGGGCTTTTGGCCCAAAGAAGAGGTGACACAGCACCTGGTAGTTTCTATCTCATGGTGTATTTTGGTGATTTCTGTCGTTCCTGGCCAAATCTGGCAGTGGGACCAGAAGCATTAGAAAGCTTAGGAGATAAGTTTTTCGTGGAGTAGTGGATCATCGAAAACGGACTTCGGACGCGAAAGTTACGGCCGTTTGAAGTTGGACTGCTCCTGGACTGCCAAAATGGGCTTTTCTGCGACTTGGGCTTCGACGGCGACTTGGGCTTGGAGTTGGACCTTCCTTGGGGCGTTGAGGCTTCTGGCATGAGGCTCTGGACTACTGATGAAGGCTTAAAAGGCATGGCTTGAGGATTGAGGCCTCCATGCGTCGAAGAAGTAGTAGGGGAAGGAGCGGCGGTCGCAACCGTGTTAGCGATGTCCTCATCACTATGTTAGGTAACAAACGATATAATCTGTCACTTAGCAATGCAAAATCGAATAACAATCCGATGGTATGGCAATCCTAAGTTGCCTAAGTTGCTGATCACAAAAGAGATGGTATGCCAAAGGGTAAATCAACAATTGTACTACTTAGAATTTTTTTAATCAGATGATATTTGACTCAAAGGATGGTCGATGATGATTAGGATATATATATCTTCTTTGTTTTTTGTTTTTTTACTCTTCAAACACTAAACGAAAAGCTCAAAATTGAGGCACCAAGATTGACTCGACCAACAATAAGAACTAAACCATGGGTTAAAAACTCGAAAAAGAAAACTAAATTAACAGATTAAAATATGAAGCTTGGTGATATATTTTTTTGGGCAATTTTCTAGACTCTAAGACTGAAAAACCTAAACTACTAATCAACAGAAATAAAGGAAAGATTCTACCGTGGAAACTGAAGCACTGATACCAATTGATATGAACATGTCAGTGAAGGACGCATTCACGGAGGGTAGCCTGATCTTCACGACATAGAACCTGGATAACTAGTATCTGAAGATATTTGGATAACTAGTATGACCTGACGAAACGAGATAGCCAACCACTTGTAGAACAAGGACCTGCGTATCAATGAATTCGCCCAACCACACTCTGAATTACCTATCCACACGGCCACACACAGAGTTAGTGCATAGATAGGGTGATCACGAAGATCGTTCGAGCAATTCCGGAGGAAATCACAAGTACAAAGGATGAAGAGATTCAACCCTCAACTAAAACTAAGGCTTCAATCTGAAATTTCAATATCAATGTCTTATGTCTTGTATATTAAAAACTATGACCATGCCTCTTTTTTATAGTGGGTGGTATTTACAAAAGATAGAAGACTTAAATTAGAATTCTAATCTGAATCTAATTCAAAACGGAATAAAATCCTAATAAACTATAAAAGATAAAAGAAGTCTGGAATCAATATTCTCGAAGTCGGATTCGGATTCGGACTAGACTTTTTCCTTCCATACAGTCATTACTCTTTTGGGTCTCTTGGTTGTATACGACATTAGAATTTAATGATTCTTGATGAGTTGGAAAGCTATTTTGAATACCTTTCCAACAAGTACTCACACGACCAAATTGGACTTCTGTGCTGAGAATTGTGCTTGGTCTAAATTGGACTGTCGCTTGGTCGGCAGACTGCATGCCGAGCAAACTTCTTTTGGTTGTAGCGGTTGCAATTCTTGATGGAATTGAGTGATCTTGGGCTTGTTGGAAAGTTTAGGAAATCTTCTTTCCACTCAGTAGTTGTATGACTAGGTTCGATGAAGTTCTTTGGCCCATACGTGGCTATGTCCTTCTTGTTATGCTCTCCCTCTTTATATCTAATCAATGTTAAACAAGAGTTATTAGGTAGTAGCATATTCTCATCATGATTTAATTTTTTAAGGAACAAAGTCACCTGTTGATGTAGTTGTTTAGCCTTTTCTCGAGTGATTAGTCCTTTATATTCCTCGGGTTAAGCTCTAGTGCTACTTGTGCTAGAGATGTCTTCATCTGTTTCTATGGTATCGGGCTCATCATCCAGCATCGAAGGTTTGAAGAGTTTAAGGTACTCAACATTTACAATCGAGTAAATATCCATATATGGAGGTAAGTCGAGGTGACAAATATTATTACCAATTTTCCACAAAATCTGAAAAGGACCATAATGAATTGGTTTAAGAATTTTATCTTCATTTTAACCTCTTCTTACTTAAGTGTAGCCATACCATATCACTTTCTTGAAATTGAGCATCAACTCGGTATCGATCATATCGCACCTTATACTTGAGTTGAGCTTTCAGCAAGTTTTGTTCAACCTTACTATGGAGCCGTTGAATACCTTCTAGGAACTTTTGTGCTCGATCCTAATTAGATGCTTCCTTGTTGTTTTGTGCTGAGATAGGGATCACAAACTCCATGTCGAATGGATTCTGTGGTAGAAATCCCAAATAGACCTCAAAAGATGACTTTCCAGTCGAACCATGCACTGCTCGATTAAAAGCAAACTGCAAGAACCATATACTTTTATCCCAGGTTTTCGGATGCTTAGAGTTATAACCTCTCAAGAGAGGAACGACTGTTCGATTTATCACCTCGGTTTGACCATCAGTCTGAGGATGAAACGCAGTACTCCTCTTCAGCTTTGCATCCAGCATCGTCCAAAGCGATTGCCAAAAGTGACTAAGGAACCAGGTATCACGATCAGACACAATAGAAGTCGGTAGTCTGAAATATGTCCAAACATGCTGAAAGAATACCCGAGCAGCCTCTTCTTCCTTGATAGTCTTTTGTCAAAGTATGAGAATTATCATTTTGGAGAACCGATCAACGACCGCAAAGAGATAATCGTTGCCACGTTGGGTCTTAGTCAATCCTCCCAAGAAATCCATGGTTTTGCTTTCCCACAGTCGTGATGGAACTGGCAAAGGAGTGTACAAACCCAATTTTCTATTTTTGGTTTCGAGATGCTGCAAAGACCACAGCCTCGAACAAAACTAGCCACATCTTGCTGCATTCGTGGCCAGAACACATGTCGATGAAGATTTTACAAAGTCTTTGTAACCCCAAAGTGACCATCAACCTTCGATGTATGCGCTTCTCGCAGCCCTTGAATTCGAGGTGCTCCATGAGGTATACAAAGTAAATTGCCCTTGTACAAGAATCCTTCTCGCAAACAAACTCTGTAAGTTTCCCTGTTTCGAGCTCAGCCAATGCTGATAAAAAATCAGGATCTTCACTGTACATTGTGGCATAGTCATCATGACATGAGGGCTTGATTTGCATAAACGTTGATAAGCCGATGGTCCGAACTAGTGGTCGTGTCACTAGTACAGAAAAGCTTTCTTCTATCGGTAAAAAACACCCTTCTACTATCGGTTTTCGTACCGATAGAGATAGACACGATAGAACAAGACAGAACATTTTCTATCGGTAAATAACCGACAGAAGAACTTCACAATTCTATCGGCATATTAGGAATGTACCGATAGAAAACTCATCGTAGTCTGACGTTTAGCAGTGGGAAAAGTACCATTCTTCTAACGGTTAATTACAAGATTACCGACAGCAAAAATCGTACTATTCTATCGGCACCTTATGAGTATACCGATAGAAATACCGTCGTAGTCTGCCGTGTAGCGGTGGGAAAAATACCACTATTCTAACGGTTAATTACAAGTTTACCAACAGAAAAAAGCTTAGTACTCTCTTGGTTGGAAATGAGATAACCGATAGAAAAAATCTTAGTACTCTCTCGGTTGTGTATGAGTTCACCGGCAGGAAAAATCATACTCTTCTAACGGTTAATTTCAAGTTTACCGATAGAAAAAACTACAGTAGTCTCTCGGTTGTGGATGAGTTCACCGGCAGGAAAAATCATACTATTCTGACGGTTAATTTCAAGTTTACCGATAGAAAAAGTGGTAGTAGTCTCTCGGTTGTGGATGAGTTTACTGATAGAAAAGTGGTGGTAGTCTGTCGGTTGTGGATGAGTTTACCGATAGAACATTCACATACACAGTACGTTATTTACATTCACATATACAGTACATATGCAATACATTATAGATTGGATACACAATACAGTACAGATGCAAAGAAGGGTAAATTCACAAAACAGATTGACACATTAGACAGTTATTCACATTTATTCACATATATATGGACAAATACAAATTGCAATCCAATGTGGACATTTATTGACATATATATTTATTCACATGTATATAAACAGTCTATACATGAAAAAGAGAAAATTATCATGGCGGATGGTTGGGCGCAACTTCCTCCATGACATATTGAGCCCAGATTTATCGAAGATGTCTAATCTTTGCATTTTCGTATGAGTCTTTCGACATGGCGATCTGCAAGCATGTGTGAATACTTAGTAACTAACTTCCTAATTTAGAACGTGACACCCAATTTTCAAATTTGAGTTAGCTATCGATGCTTACCTGGGGGAATTGGGCAAAGTTTGTCTGCACTAGGTCGTACATGTAGCGCAACACATAAAACCCGCATTCCTACGATTGCGGCTGCTGATGGCACTGAGATAATTGCATATGCGAAGACATGTTAGCTATTGTTTCCATAAACTAATTAAGCATAAACAAAAAGTCTCGTGAGTACCTCATATTCTTTCCAAGCTAGTAGGGAGCCCTACGGTGCGGCATGCCTCCCTCCAGCGGACACATATTTATCAAAAGCCCTGCATTTCAGTTAATATTGCCAGTTAATGTATTATCATTAGCTAGTGAGGTGAAAATTTAAATCAAACATATAAGTTACTTACGCCTCCATATTCCCCTTGACCACATATTCGATCGATAATTTGTCACGCATCGAATCGAGGTAGTACACCTCGTTCCTCGGCGGATAGATCAAAATGAGGATCCAGTGGCCCCTGCATTGTACGTAAAAGAGGACCGCTAGCTCAAAGTATATCTCAGGTATAACATGCAAGATCGAGTTAAATTAGTACGAAATGCACTAACCTTTGGTGGTACGGCACCAGAATGAACTCCCTGTCCTGCTGCGCCATCAACGCCTTGGATATGTACTGCTCAGCGTGCGCGGCGTCGTGCTCTAGCATCGTGAGGCTTATTTTCTCTAGGTCAAGGAAACCCACCTTGTCACACACAGCCTCCGATGCTAGCCTGTACATGCACCTGCATGCAAAGGACGACATTAGTATTGCACAGAAAGTTACTACATTTCAAATGAACTACAACAATGCAGAGTTAGCAAACAGAGTTAGAAAACAGCAATACATAGCATCAGCAAACTCACAGGACTCCAGTCCGTATGATGGACATATCGAGCTCCCACCAGTTGTAGAGGTCGAACAGATCCTCGTGTGCCACGGATATACTCTCGGGCTCACGGTGGAACTGCCCAGGCCTGTAGGGAACTAAGAAGTTCAGATTGCGCCGAGCTCGGTGTAGGTACCACTCGTGGAGGTCTCTGGTTGATCAATCCAATTTGCGCAAAGCTGCCTCCGACATGAGTGGGAACCCGTTCTTGAATCTCTCCGGCTGTCCCTGTCGCCCTTTTCCCTTGCCTTTGCCCTTGCCTTTTGCCGGGGACTGAGCGCGTACCTTCGAAGGCAAGGGTGAGGTGATGGCGGCTTTCTTCTGAGGTGAAGGGTGGATGCGCTGGGTGGGGTCGAGGCCGTCTTTGATGTGTCCAGGGTCGCACGAGATCGGGCCTCATGCCCCAAGCTGGGGGCGCAGTCCCCTGGTAGCCCAACGACAGGCCACTTCAATTAATGAGCACGTATGTTAGATTATGCAAGTTGAGTGTACTGAGTAGGATGTAATCTAAAATGTGTAGGATTTACCGGTTGTATTAGAAGACACTTCTTGGGCCACTGTACGTAGGAGCCCACTGCCTCAGCAAGTGTCTGCAGTTCCTCTGTTGGGATTGCCAATGGAGAATCGTTGTAGGCCGGCATGGCCATGTCCACCTGTACCTTTGCAAACCCCAACCGCAGAGGTACGCAATGGACCCGGACATCCGGCCCAGACGGATATACGAAGCCGTGTCCAACCACTTCCTGCCTGTCGCCTAGGTGATTCAGTAGGATGCAACCCTCCGGCTTCTGCAAATTTGTAGATATTAAAACAGGTTAGCGAAACAACTCTAACAGAATGGGAGTGGCATCAACTTAAGTGCATAGATGAAGGCTTGCAGTACCTCAAGTAGATCCACTGGATCCGCGAGGACCTTCGAAGTGCAACTGCTTATCCGACCCCGCGGGGTACCGTCGCCCTGGGGTTCCGCATCTGCACTCTTGCTCAGCAATGCATCTCTCCGTGCAAACTCTTCCCTCATTTGTGCGACCTCAGACTGCACCTCAGACTGCACCTCAGCCCGTATCTCCGCCCGTACCTCAGCCCGTATCTTATCGGAGAGCTTCGCTTCCTTTTCCTTCCAGGAGCGGGCCTTCTTCCTCGGTGGAGCCGGATCTGCGAAACCGGCCTTCCACGACACAATGGCTCCCACGGCCCGTGTCCGCCCGGGATGCTCCTTATTTCCTAGAGCCCGGGTGAGGATGTCGTTCTCCCTCTGTGGGGTAAAGAATCCCTCCACTGCCTCCTTCTCTAAAGAGATATGTTACATTTAAAGGTACCTTGTGAGAAAAATTGCCTTATATACACTTGTGCGCACATAGTTTACAAGGTTAGCCAACTTACCATTCACCTCACAACGTCGACGTCCCCAGGGGTTGCGAACTACACAGACCCGGTGGATGACACGGACCCCCTCCCCCTCCACCATCGCTTGCACCTCTCATCCCGGATCTCGGAGAGCGGCAACTCAGGGGTGTCGATGACAGGATTTTGCTCGTCTTCCTTCTTCCACTGCTCCTCCTTCCCCGCATAGCCCCGGGATCCGAGCCGATGCGGGTGGTCGTTCCTCTTCTGGATCACACTATTCTTCTCGCTAAGGGCCTTGAACTCCTCAGTCTCCTTCTGCTTGGTGAATTCCTCCCATACCTCCTCCGATATGAAGGGGTACTTCTCGCAAGGAGATTTCCCAGCAGCGAGGAAGTTACTGACGAGCCAGCTCTTAAAGGTTTTCCATGTTCCGTTCATGTCCTTCAAGCAGGCCGTCCTAGGTGTATCGTCAAGGATGTTCCACTTAGCCTGTTTTCAAAAAATGCATACAATTAACCACGAGTTAGTTAAACTTTAGTATAAGCCAAGAGAACGTGATTACGAAAGAGTTCAGCGATTTCAGTTAATTTAACCTTCACTTCCGCCCACAACCTATCCCTCTCGTCCGCCGTCACGTCCTTCCAGCTCTGCATGGTGATCTTCACCCTTTCTTTCGCCAACAGCCCAACGTAGGCCGCGTACTTCCCAGCATTCTTTCCAATCGGCCTCCCAAATTGGTTGAACTCATAAGAAAGATCCGTGCGTTTGGCCAAACGGCCCAACGTCGTCGCGCCTCGTCCCACCCTCTTGCGCCGGGATGTAACAGCTGCATCTTCAGTTACGTTGGGGTTGGCCCTAGTCGAACCACTGGTACCATCCGATGAAGATGAGACATGTCTTTCCCTACAAAACCATCAACAAACCATCAAAAATTTAATGGAAACACAAAGTGGGGGTGCTGCACACATCTCCGCCACCCAAATGGTCGAACGTCCCCCTCACCTTCACGGCGGAAGACGCGCGCGGGGTTCGCTTCCCCCACGACGACGCGCTCATCGTCTCTGCCACCATCTACAACTGCCACCTGGCCCGCATCCTCGTGAACGGCGGGAGCTCCGCCGACGTCTTATTCCTAAAGGCCTTCAAGGAGATGCAGGTGGATGAGAAGCTCCTGCAGCCCGCGGCAGGGCCCCTGCAAGGGTTCGTCACGGGGAAGGCGATCCATCCCGTGGGGAAGGTGGATCTCCCCATGACCTTCAGCACCCCGCAGAACTACAGGACCGAGATGGTCCGATTCGACGTAGTGGACCTCCCCTCCTCCTACAACGCGATCATGGGGAGGACCACAATCAACCGCCTGGGGGCTGCCACCCATCAAAACTACCTCTGCATGAAGATCCCCGGGCCGCACGGCGTGATCAACGTCTGGGGAGACCAAGACATGGCCCGTGCTCTATACGAGCGCGCCGCCGCCACAATCGGAAGCGTCAACCTCATAAAGGTGTTGATCGAAGGATGCCGACTAGAGGGGAGGTGTATAGGCGATTTTAAAATTTTTCTTCTAAATTAGGGTTTAACAACCTAAGATTGCAATAACAAATCTTCTAAGGATATGAAAGACAATTCAATTCAGATTTAGCACTTTCTAAAATATTAATAGCAACAATTCAATCACTATGAAAATTAAGCAAGTAGTAGAGGTAACCGAAAAGATCGAGTTTTTCCCGAGGTCTCAGAAATTTGCCGATTTCCACTAATCCTCGTTGAAGCTCTCTTTGCTTGAGTTTATGCTTTGATTCACTAGAGGTAGCCCTTCTCCTCTCCGGATAGGCGAGCTCCGAGCCTTTACAACCAATCGCCGGGCCTCTCCGACACACCGTCGATGGAGAGATCGCCGGACCTCCCGGGTCGTCTAGGTGACGGCAATCACCAAGAGTAACAAGCCTAGCACCTTGCTTGATCAACCTCAAAGCTTGATGAACACAATGCAAATGCAAGAAGGCTTGAAAACAAATTCACTCAACTAGCACTCAAGATTTCTCAAGTTTTGACTTCAATTGCTAGAGAATGGATGTGAGAGGGCTTGCACACTATTGCTCAGGGTTTTTGAGATGTATTTCGTGTGTCTTAGACATCTACAACAGTGATCTATTTATACTCTCAGCAAAAACGGTCGAAATCAAGAAGATTGAGCCAAAGTTGTACTGGCCGGACATTGTCCGGTCACTTCGGACAATGTCCGGTTAGTACAAAAATTTTGACTGTTATTCACGTGAAATGCGAGTGTCAGTAGCCGTTTGGATTAAATTGTGAAGGCCGGACAAATGTATTTGTCCGGACAGATGCATTTGTCTCTGTTGACACCCCTGTTTAAAATGATTTGTACACGCCGGACAGATACATTTGTCCGGACAAAATGTCCGGATAGATGTATCTGTCTCTGTTGACACTTAACATAAAACACTCCAGATTTTTGTATAAGCCGGATATATGGGATTTGTTCGGACAAATAGATTTGTCTCTGTTAACACAGCCCTTACAATAGCCCAGATTTTGTATTGGCCGGACATTGTCCGTGTCCGGTCACTTCGGACAATGTCCGGTCACTTCAGACAAAACCTCCGGACAAATACATTTGTCTTAATTCAATATGCTGTTAACATTTGTACTGACCGGACATTGTCCGGTCAATTCGGACAATGTCCGGCCACTTCGGACAATGTCCGGCCTTCACCGGACAGATGCACCGGACAAATGTATTTGTCTCTGTTGCACTTGTTTGCAAAGTTCTGAAATTGTTTGTATTGGCCGGACATTGTCCGGTCACTTCAGACACTGTCCGGCCAGCACAAAACGAAAACAGACTTCTGAATTTTTTACTCAACTTTGATTTAGGGCAAATGCAAATGCAAATATGCTTCTAAAAACTTCAAGGTTGATCAAGATACTTGTGCTAAGACCCCTCTTAATAGTACGACCATCTAACCTAGAAAATTTCAAAACAAGAAGGCGCTAGGTTTAGGTATTTGTACTCTTGTCGAGATTTTCGTCGTTTTCGCTTCATGGAGTCTTGATAATCTTGCTTTGTCTTTCCTTGATGCTTTCTCCTTTGTGTCAGAGGTTAGTCGCAAATCTCACGGATGTCATTAATCACCAAAACCCTAATTAGGGCTCAAGATTCAACAAAAGGTGCCCGGGGGGGAGGCCTCTCCCAAGGAAGCAGACATCGCCGTTATACCTCCCGGGAGGCCCCTCCTCAAGCCGCGCCCGGAAGGGGGCCTCTGTAAGGTCCAGTTGTCCCCGGACGACGGGGACAAAACTATCCGGATCGGGGCAGAGCTCCCCGAGGAACGGGCAGCGCAACTGGCGGCTTTCCTGCGTGAGAACTCTGATGTTTTCGCATGGAAGCCTGCGGACATGCGGGGTGTCACCCGGGGGGTCATTGAGAACAAGCTCGTGGTAACCCCCGGTCACCCCCCCCCCCATCAAACAGAAGCTGAGGAAGCTCTCCCTCGAGCGCCAAGAGGCAATCAAGGAGGAGATTGCCTGACTCCGAGAGGCGGGGTTCATTCGGGAGGTCCTATACCCCGAGTGGCTCGCGAACCCCGTCCTCGTCAAGAAATCGAATGGCAAGTGGCGGATGTGCGTGGACTTCACCGACCTTAACCACGCCTGCCCCAAGGACAACTTCCCACTCCCGCGGGGTGCGAGTTGATGATCTTCCTAGACGCCTACTCGGGCTACCATCAAGTCCGGATGGCGGAAGGGGACGAGGAAAAGACGAGTTTCATAACTCCCCTCGGAACCTTTTGCTACGTCCACATGCCCTTCGAGCTCAAGAACGCGGGAGCGACCTTCCAGCACCTTATGACGCTGGTCTTCAAAGATCAAGTTGGCCGCAACGTCGAAGTCTACGTAGACGATGCGGTCGTCAAAATCCCCCTGCGTAGCCTCCTACATCGACGACCTGGCGGAGACCTTCCGCAACCTCCGCGCGTACGGGCTGAAGCTCAACCCGGAGAAGTGCACCTTTGGCGTGCGCGGGGGGAAGCTCCTGGGTTTCCTCGTGTCCCAGCGGGGCATAGAGGCAAATCCCGAAAAGATCCGGGTGTTCCTGGACATGCCCCCACCACGCTCCGTCAAGGACGTCCAGCGGCTCTCCGGCCGCTTAGCCGCGCTAAGCCGCTTCGTCTCGCGGTCGGGGGAGCGAGGCCTCCAATTCATCAAGATCCTCCGGGGGCTCGAGGGGTTCCGCTGGACCCCCGAGGCCCAGGAGGCATTCGACGACCTCAAGAAGTACCTCACGAGCCCTCCAATGCTCGTGAGTCCGTCTCCAGAAGAGCCCTTGCTCCTCTACCTTGCCGGGACCCCCGTCGCCGTCAGCGCGGTCTTGGTGAAGGAGCAAAGGGGCAGCAGCGTCCCGTGTACTATGTGAATGAGGCCCTCCAAGGGGCCAAAACCCGGTACACAAAGATGGAGAAGATCTGCTACGCCCTCCTGATGGCGTCCCAGAAGCTTCGCCACTACTTCCTGGGGCACCCCATCACCGTCCCGTCGTCCCTCCCCCTGGGGGAGGTGCTACGGAACAAGGAAGCCACCGGCTGGATAGGGAAGTGGGGGGCCAAGCTCGCCTCGTTGTCCCTGTCCCTCACAGGCCGCTCCGCCATCAAGTCACAGGTCCTCGCCGACTTCGTCGCGGAGTGGACTCCTGCCTCCGGGCCCGGGGACGAAGACCTCCCCGTGCCGCCCCGATGCAGTGACCATTGGACGCTCATGTTCGATGGGTCGCTGTGTCTCGCCGGGGCTGGTGCGGGAGTAGTCCTCTGGAGCCCCGAGGGGAAGGAACTTGAGTACGCTGCACGGCTAGAGTTCCCCGCAACCAACAACATCATCGAGTACGAGGCTTTGCTCCTCGGGATGCGCCTTGCGCTCTCCCTAGGGATCCGGTGCCTCCTAGTGAAGGGAGATTCTCAGCTCGTAGTTTGCCAAATGGACAAGTCTTACCTGTGCCATGACGCAAACTTGAGTCTTTATTTGCAGGAGGTGCGGAAGATGGAGAGACACTTCGACGGCCTCGAGGCCCGGCATATCCCGAGAAGGGACAATGACCGGGCCGACGCCTTGGCTCGGGCAGCCAGCGCCCGGGAATCACTCCCCAAGGGGGCCTTCCTGGAAATCATCACGAAGCCCTCGTGGCCTCCCCGGACATGGCGACGAGCCTTGCGTCCCGGAGGTCGCCGAGATCACCCGGACTCAGTCATGGATGGACCCCCTCATCTCCTTCATCAAGGGGGAGGGGGACCCTCCCAACAAGACTGAGGCTAAGCGCCTCCGGGCCAAAGCCCGGGCATATCTCCTGCTGGAGGGGAGGCTCTACAAGCGGGGGGCTTCCGCCGTCCTGCGCTGCCTCCCCCGGCCGGAGGGACTCCAACTTCTCGAAGACATCCACGCGGGGAGCTGTGTCTCTCATCTAGCCCCGCGTGCCATAGCGGCCAAGGCTCTCCGACAGGGCTTCTATTGGCCCACGGTCATGCGCGACGCGCGAGACCTTGTCTCCGCGTGCGAGGCCTGCCAGAAAATGGCCAAGGGATCGAACCTCCCCCTATAGCGCTGCGGACTATCCCCATCACTTGGCCTTTCGTGCGCTGGGGGATGGACCTCTTAGGGCCCTTCCCCCCAGCGCCAGGAGGATACAAGTATGCGGTGGTCGCGGTCGACTACTTTACGAAGTGGGTAGAGGCGGAACCCTTGGCCAGCATCACGTCCCGGGCCGTCCAGCAGTTTTTCTGGAAAAACGTCGTTTGCCGTTTTGGTGTCCCCCGGGAAATCACCGTTGACAACGGGACCCAATTCGACTCGGCTTATTTTTGGGAATTCTGCGAAGGCCTGGGGCTCGTTATCCACTTTGCCTCAGTGGCCCATCCACGGAGCAATGGGGCTGTCGAGAGGGTCAACGGCGTGATCCTATAGGGATTACGCCGGTGACTCGAGCAGGCCCCTTCTAAGCGGGGCACATGGGCAGAGGAGCTCCCTAGCATCCTCTGCTCCATGCGCATGACCCCGAGCTGGGCGACGGGACGTACTCCCTTCTCCCTAGTCTACGGGGCCGAGGCAGTCTTCCCCCTGGAGATTGGCTTCTAGTCGCTGCGAGTCGAGCTCCTAGACGGAGCTACGACCGTAGCGTACCAGGCCAATGAGGCCAACCAGCGAATGGAGATCGACCTCGTGGAGGAGGAACGCGACCGAGCGCTCCTCCACCACGCCATATACGAGCGCGAGATGGCGCGCGCATACAACCAGCGCGTGCGCGAGAGAGCTTTTCGCCTTGGGGACCTTGTCCTTAAGCGCATCACGGACCCCCAAGCCCAGGGTAAGCTCTCCCCCAAGTGGGAGGGCCCCTACAGGATCTCCGCGGTCCTGGGCTCGGGGGCTTACAAACTCTCTAACCTCCAAGAGCAAGAGCGGAAGCACACATGGAACTTGCGTTTACTTCGCAAGTTTTACGTCTAGCCTACACAGGCCCGTCCCCTCCCCCGGAGCGTTCACGCCGGAGGGGGAGGGGGACACTGTAGTTACCTTTCCCTCCCCTTTCGCGGCTTCGCGGGGGGAGGCGTTGTATTTCATTTCGTTATCAATACAACTGGATTCTCCTCTTCAACTGTCTCATTGCAGGTTCTTCACATTACCACCCCTAACAGCGATGCCCTCCCCGTGAGGATGCCCTCCCCGCGAGGAAGTGGGCCCAGACCCAGCAAGTCCCTCCTGTAGGGCGGCTTACAATCAGCCCTCGTGGACTGAGGGTGTAAGTGGCAACCCGGTCCCCAGCGACCGTGGTAACGAGTCACTTTGGGAGACTAGTCCTCTTCCCAAACACTCAGACCCGTCATCGGGCACATCCTCGTCCGGGAGTTGACGGTCTCCCCAACGGGACGTCTCAGGCTTTCTTGGATATTTCTTTCCCGGAGGTCTATCCCCGGAAATTTTCATCAGGATTTCTTAAATATTCTCCTCCGGAGACATTATTCCCGGCTCCCCGTTCTCACGGCGACCGAATGTTTGTCTCCCGACAAAATTACGGATTTCTTGGACTTCTTCCCCGGAGACCTTATTCTCGGCTCCCCGTTCTCACGGCGACCGGATGATTGTCTCCCAGAAAGTTTCTCCCCGAAAACCTCGTTTCAGAATTTACTAACTTGGAAAAATTCTAATGTTACAGGTCTTCATCTTCACCCCGGGGGCTTTGTCACCCCACAGCACGCGGAGCTACCCTCCGGTCCGCTGTGGGCGGGGGGGATAAGGAACCCCCGGGTGTCGACCGCACCATCCACGAGCAAACTTAACTCATTCTTATCAAAAGAAGTCATCCAAACCATCCAAAAAAAAATATGAAGAGAAGACTTACAAAGCAACAACACAGCTTTATTGATCATTCAACCCGGAGGACATCTTCCCCCTCCGGTGGGCACCGGAAACGGTACAACCCGGGCTCTAACCCGGGGATTCTCTACATCCTAAGGCTCCTACGCCTAATAGTCCCGGAGGCCCTCTGCTAGCTCCCGGGCCAGGTCCCGGTACAATGCACGTACGCGGCGCCGAGCTTCCCAGAGCACATCCTCGAGCCAATACTCGTAGCCCGCCGGTGGGAGTATCCGAAGAGGGGGGATCATCCGAGACCCCGGACGCGGAGGGGACAATTCAGCGCGATGATTGTCAAAATTGTAAGATCGAGGATGCCGACTAGAGGGGGGGTGATTAGGAGGCTTTTAAATTTTCTTCCCCGCTAAGTAATTTTAATCACGATAATTGTTTGAGCTAAATTATACAATGAGGCTTAAAGGAAATTTAAACAATTTGTTGCATTCAACTAAATGAACTATTCAATATGACAAGCAAGAATGGTGAATTTAGCAATTGTGTCAAGATGAATATAAAGCAAGTATGAAATACGCAATTGACACAATATTTTCACCGAGGTCTCAGAGACTCGCCCGGTATCCCCTACTCCTCGTTGAAGCGCTCTCTCGGAGCCTCGCTTCTATATCCACGAAGGATATCTCACTAGGGTTGCTCCTTCTCCACACCGGATAGGCGAGCACCACACCTTTCACAATCTTTTGCCGGCCTCTCCGACAAACTTCAATTGGAGAGATCTCGGCTCTCCTCCGGCACCGTCTAGGCGAAGGCGATCGCCAAGAGTAACAAGCCGGATGCACTTTTACTTGAATCAACCACGTGCTAGAAACTCAATGATGCAAATGAGATGCTCAACACTCTAGCACTAGCAATGATGCAATATCCTCACAGGGGAACACGACTACTCCCATGGGGACCCAGCTCACTGCAGCTGATCCCTTACCCTTTGACTTCCCAGGATGAGCCAAACATAGGAGTATATTGCATCAGTTAAACTTGCATTACATTGAGCAGTATGGCCAACTGGCCTCATTACAACATAATAAATTACAAGCCATCACGGCGTAAATAAGTTTGGTTGCAGAAGAACAACTACTCGGCAGAAGCTGAGTGAACCCCCACGGCAAGAAGTTGAAAGCAGAGCAACACTTTTCAGAACATGGGTGGAACTGACTCTCTTCCTTCAGGGATCCAAGAAGTTCTCCAGGCCTTTGTCTTGATCAGGGACATTCCATCTATTGGATAGTGAATTGCAAGGGTGAGCACTTACGTACTCAGCAAGTCATAGATAAGAGTAGATACATATAGTAGAATGATATAAACCTATGCTATTAGGGAAGGAGGGAAGGTTGCAAAATACTTTTTCTCTTTCCAAATCTATGGCAGTGCTCATCATGACATATCATTAATATCTTTTATAAACTCTTAGAAGTACTACCATAGCACGACAACACATGTCTGCCCATGTTAGCACCTCATTTCATGACAACACATGTCAAGCACACATGAGCTAAGTCTAGCCATATTTTATTTAGAAAACATACTTGTGTTACATCGACGTGGATAGGATCCACAGCGCGCAGGCTCCTATAGACCCGGGAGCTCGGAGTATTCGAATACGTTTTTAACTTTGCAAAGGTGTACCACTTTAATCCACCAATCACTCAGCTTTCAAGTCGGATCAGCTCCATGCGAATTTTACGCATGTGACAAGGCCGAAGTGACACAACAGTTTACAATCCTAGCATTAACAATTCCCTGCCTGGTAAATAGACAGTTAAGTCTCAAGTACCGTTGTGGGTCCTCCCCACTGCCTTACTTCCTAGCCTGGGGTCTATGTTCTCGCAAGACACATAGCCTCTCTTGATTACAGTCGCGCACGACTTAATCTGGCATAGGGCGTCTTCCTTCTTTCCACCTTTTCCTCTCATGATTTTTTTGAACTCACATCACTCATGGCCTTCTGCGGCCCACCAGCTCTCGCAAGAAACTGGACCGACAACCATTGCAGGGAAAGGCTAATACTAAAGAAAGCTACTAAGTTGCGCCCGTCCCATAACCGGGCAAGTGGTTGGTACGTTTTTCATGCAGCATAGAAGCACAACACAAGGTTCTAGTCCTTACATGCCCATGACCAGTGCATTCCACAAACCCTGCACTTGTCAGTGCCACCACCATTCCATACCAAACTCTGGCCACGGCAAGGGTTCTATTTCATGAATATACATATATATTAGTTATGGCTCACGGTTTGATCATTTTATAAGGAATCTCCTCATCTTTTGTCGGCATACAGCCTAGTACTGCCATATCATACCTTTGTCATTTCATCTAATGCAATACTGCTTATAATCAAGGCAATGTCTTAACAATTCATAAAATATAGGTTCAAGATGTCCAAGGATATGACTTGCCTTCCGCGTCGTAAGGTACAGCAGTCGATGTCGGGTCTGATGAAATCTCTGTACTCAGGCTCTTGTTCTAATCAAAGATCAAACAAGCAAACAGGAATCACAATCCATTAATAATCTATATGCAACATGCAAAGGAGAAATACTCTCGGTGATACTGGAACAGGTAAGCTTGAAAGCTGGATTTGAGTTAATCTTGGAGATTTATAGAATTAGGGTTGAGGACAAATGCTAGAGACTCTCAGGGTTTCAAAGCTGCAATATGGACATCAAGTCCACGGCTATTTTGCTCAAAAACGACGAACGTCAAAAGTCGACATTCGGTTCAGGGCTCTGACATAGCTTCAGAGAATGCTAGAGAGTTTATCTCAGGGTGTGGTAGTTGAATAAAATGTAGAACATAGCTCTACAAGTTCAATGGACAAGGTGGTTTTCAGGTTGCACAACCAGAAGTGGTTAAACTTGCCCAATGCAATTGGCTGACATGAACTGACAAGGGCTGGCATCGTCAAGGAATGGCATTGATGTGGTTTGGATAATTTCCAGTGGGAAGAATGTGATTTGATCAAAGCATTAGATGCAAAATGTAATAAGGTAGCTATTTGACAAGGTGGTTTTCACAGGAAAGTCCAGAATTTAGGCAATAAAGTGGCCCCTGGACACAGAGAGTTGAATGTCAGTGCATGGCCAGATTCTAGGGCTTGAGTGTTTGATCGATCCTTTTGAGCTTTGCTTCGCCAACTATGTCTAGGAGGTAGGCGAAGACAACAGGAATCCAGTGGTGGAGGTTTTAGGAACTAAGGTGGTCGGACGGTGATGAATGGCGATGAGAAACCACGGTGCCGACACGGCAAGACACAGGTACTGGACAGATCTTGGCATGGCTATATCTTGTGATTTGGCACAGCATCGAAGGGCGATGCAGTGGAGTGATATGCTCAGTAGGTTGAGGCAAATCTACAGGACAAAGTAGATTGAACAACGGCGATGAAATGACGGCGAACGGTGAGGTTGAACTCGTCGGTTTTCAGGAACTAAGGTGAGCTACGGTGGCCACGAGCTACAGACGATGAAACTCGAAATTGGTTGAGGATTAACGCTTCTGTGGTGTTGCTGATCATTCTCCAGCGAGGAATTGGGTTGCAATCAAATACTGGAGCTCGCCGGCGTTGATGCCGGACTCGAAGAAGACGGCCACTGGGGCGCCGCTGATACAAGGTAGCTCCGGTCAATTTGGTTTGGCTACACCATCTACGGAGTTCAGGGATCACAATGCTACAGTCAATTTGGTCGGAGGTGAAGCTATTCGGGCCGGCGACGTGAACAGCTCACGGTGGCGCGCGAAAAATGGGGAAAGGCTCCATCCGAGCTTCAATTTGAAATCCAACAACAAGGGCTTGCAAGGAAGGATCTACTGATCAATTGCTTCTACTAAAAGGAGTACTAATTTTGGCTAAATCGGGATACAAGGCTGGAACAGGGCAAAAGCAAATAACGTGATTGCCGGCGACAGGAACCACCGGAGTTCAATTACTTGGTACAGCACAGAGAGGTGAGGCAGAGACACTCACTGGCGAATTTGGATGGGAGGTTGATGCAGCGAAGCTCCCTGTCGTCGTTCTCCCCTTCGGCGGCTTGCCGGAGACGAAGAAGAAGACGAGAAGAAGCAGGAGGAAACGAGAGTTGCTGGTTCTGGTGAGGAGTGAAGCTGCTGCGAGCTACGGGGGGGCTTAAATAGTGGAGTATGGGGCTCTCGAGACTTGGAGCAATTGGGAGGATATCCAGCTGGTTGGCTACGGTGGCGGTGTTCAGCGGTCTCAACGGCTTTTCACACGGTCATCGCGTGCTCTGGCAGGTGCAGTGGTAAAGTGCCTGGCAGCTCCGGCATGGAAGCAATGTGGCACAAAGCTTCTGACATTGCTGCAGGCGAGCGCGCGCGCGTGCGAAGGAAGGATTCGGGCGATGTTGGTGCTGCTGCAGCGCTGCTACGGCCAATCTGGTGCGCGCATGTGGCGACGGGGTTGCGGCGAAGCTGGCAACGGCGAAGCTCTACCAGCGGTGAGGTTCGCGGTGTAGTTGCGCTGCTGGTCGTAGCTGGGCCCGAGGTCAATAATGGCACAGCCGGTGGTCGAGGCTTCCTGGTCGAAGGTGATGCTGCTGGTCGAAACAAGAGGCTGGACTCGATTGCAATTTCAGTTTTCTGATTTGGACTAATCTGTAAAATCTGAGATATTGAAGATTATGGCTGATTTCGACTTCACAGATTTGAAGGACTTTATTCAACGGATGATTTGAGAGAATACCTGATGAAATCTGGGAACTCTTGATCAAATTTGAACTGAAGCGAAAACAGGGTAATTAGGGTACCTTAAATCTGGGCTTTGTCGAGATCTGGAAATCTGAGACTTAGGGTGGGATTTTGATGTTCTGACAAAGGCGATTTTGTATTGAATAGCATTTAGGAGGTATTCCTTGAATCAAATTGAGATCTGGAGTTGATTTGTGGCTTTTAGCCTTTTCGGGCTCTTGGAAATTAGAAAAGGACTAATCTGCGATATAATTTGGACTGATTTGCAAAAAGGGTTTAAATGATGGAATCTGGCTGCCAACTTTTTGGATTGAGGTATTGGCATGCCCATGATTATAATCCAAGAATAATTTGGTCTAGATTTGATTAAGATTTGGTTAAATCTGAATTCTGAAACTTAGGGTATTTAGGGTAATTAGAATATTCAATTAATTCTTGTTTTCGAAAACAGAAAGAGATTGATAAATCTAGGAGTTAGAGATTGAATTTGATCTGGCTTCTGAAGGCTTTTATACTCAGGATAGATAGTAGATTATTTCTAGATAATCTGATCTTGAATTGGATCTTCAGGATAGATTTTGGGATTTTTGGGCTTACTATATATTAGAATTGAACTGATCTTGCTACTTCTAAAGAGATACATGCATGCATGATTTTCATGAAAAGGAATTTTCACCCCCAAAATCAGGGTGTTACACCTGTCACCGGGCAAACGGTGGCACCCAGAACGGGACAGAGTCACCGGGGACCATGGTCTTGGAGCAAACGGCGACGCGCGGGATGAGTCACCAGGGGCCCTTGTCCCCGGGCCAACGGCGGCGCCTGGGACGGGTCATCGGGGGCCCTTGTCCCCGAGCAAATGGCGGTGCCCGGGATGGGTCACTGGGGGTGCCTGTCACCGAGCCAACGGCGGCGCCCAGGATGGGTCACTGGGGGACCTTGTCCCTAGGCAAACAGCGGCCCCCGGGACATGGTCCCTGGGGCACTTCTCACCGTGCCAGTGGTGGCGTCTGGGACATGGTCCCGGGAGCGCTATCACCGGGACTAATCGGGTGGAGATTTCCCCCGACAATCCGATTCCTTGGTTAGATGATATGCTTGACGAATTGAGTGGTTTGACCATCTTTTCTGAAGTCGATTTGCGTAGTGGATACCACCAAATTAGAATGAAATTAGGTGACGAATGGAAAACTGCTTTTAAGATTAAATTTGGATTATATGAATGGTTGGCCATGCCATTTGGTCTTACTAATGCACTTAGGACGTTTATGCGCATAATGAATGAAGTGTTGTGTGCTTTTATCGGACACTTCATGGTGGTTTACTTTGATGACATCATAATCTACAGAAAGACTTCCGATGATCATTTGGGGCATTTACGCCAAGTTTTTGCTGTCTTGAGAGAGGCACATTTGTTTGCTAACCTTGGGAAGTGCACCTTCTGCACGGATCAAGTCGTGTTTCTTGGTTTTGTTGTGATTGCACAGGGCATTGAGGTGGATGAACAAAAGGTGCAAGCAATTTGAGCATGGCCTACACCTATAACAGTCACACAAGTGCGGAGTTTTCATGGACTTGCTGGTTTCTACCACCGGTTCGTACAAGATTTCAGTACGATCGCCGCCCCACTCAATATGCTGACCAAGAAGAACATGCCTTTCAAGTAGGAACAGGCGCAAGAGGACGCTTTAAACACATTGAAAGATAAGTTGACCAATGCACCACTTCTACAACTTCCTGATTTTAATAAAACTTTTGAAATAGAATGTGATGCTAGTGGTATTGGAATTGGAGGTGTTCTCATGCAAGATAGAAAACTCATTGCTTATTTTAGTGAGAAGCTTAGTGGTCCAACTTTAAACTACTCAACTTACGACAAGGAATTGTATGCATTGGTTAGAGTATTAGAAACATGGCAACATTACCTCTGGCCAAAAGATTTGTCATAAATTCAGATCATGAAGCATTGAAGCACATTCGTAGCCAAAGTAAATTGAATCGTAGACATACTAAGTGGATTGAATTTATTGAATCCTTTCCGTATGTTGTCAAATATAAGAAAGGTAAAGATAATTTGGTTGCTGATGCCTTGTCTAGACGTTACATCTTGTTGTTCCAACTCGATTGCAAAATTCTTGGGTTAGAGAGTTTGAAAGAATTATATTCAACTGATTTTGGATTTCAAAGACATTTACATTAATTGTAAAGAAGAAAGATGTTGTGCTCGATATGTACTAACTGATGGTTATTTGTTTAGAGTTAACAAGCTATGTGTTTCCGCGAGTTCCGTTCGTCTTATGTTGTTACAGGAGGCTCATGGCGGAGGATTGATGGGACATTTTGGGGTACGCAAAACGGAAGATGTTTTGGCCACCCACTTCTACTGGCCGAAGATGAGGCGAGATGTCGAGCGCTACGTAAGGCGATGCACTACTTGTCAAACAGCTAAGTCTCGTTTAAATCCGCATGGATTATATATGCCTCTTCCTATTCCGAAAGTACCTTGGGAGGATATTTCTATGGATTTTGTGTTGGGATTACCAAGGACTAAGAAGGGGAGGGATAGTATCTTTGTTGTCATTGATAGGTTTTCTAAAATGGCTCATTTTATACCTTGTCATAAGAGCAATGATGCTGCCCACATTGCTGATTTGTTTTTCAGTGAGGTTGTTCGTCTCCATGGAGTGTCGAAGACAATTGTTTCTGATCGTGATACCAAATTTTTTAGTCACTTTTGGAGGATGCTTTGGGGGAAGCTTGGAACAAAGCTGTTGTTTTCAACAACTTGTCATCCCCAGGCTGATGGCCAGACCGAGGTCGTCAACCGAACACTTGGCACTATGCTACGGGCAGTTCTCAAGCAAAATCTGAAGCTTTGGGAGGAGTGTTTGCCACACATTGAATTCGCATACAACCGTGTTGTGCACTCTACTACCAAGTTTTGTCCATTCAAGGTCGTCTATGGATTTAAACCTACTGCGCCAATTGATTTGTTACCTCTACCGTTTTCTGAAAGACGTAATCTTGATGCCGAACAATGGGCTACAGTGATTTGTAAGATACATGAGACGACCAAAGCAAATATTGAGAAGATGCAACTTCAATATAAGAAGCATGCGGATAAAAGCAGAAAGGAAGTTGTGTTCGAAGACGGAGATTTAGTTTGGTTGCATTTGTGCATGATCGTTTTCCAAAACAGCGCAAGTCCAAACTAATGTCTTGAGGTGATGGTCCACTCAAGATTCTTGCCAAGATCAATGCTAATGCTTACCAATTGGAGCTACCTGAGGACTATAGAGTAAGTGATACATTCAATGTTGCTGATTTATCTCCATTCTTGGGTGAGGACGATGGGCAAGAGTCGAGGACGACTCTTTTTCAAGAAGGGGAGTATGATGAGGACATCACGACCACACATACACTCACAAGTATTAACACGAGCACATGCGCGTCGCCTTGAACATCAGGTGAATTTGTTTCTTGGGCAAATTAATTATTTAATTACAGAACAAATGATATTTCCTAATGATTGTTCTTTGCTTGTTGTTACATGTGAGGGAGTTCTCGATGAACTTGTTGATCCAGCTCTTAGCCAAGAAAGAATGAACACTTTTCTAGCAACTTCGACCAACAATCCCTTCGACTTCATTGATCAGAAGAACTCTGTGTTCGTTCAGAAAGGCTCAAGGTCACAGCCCATGATCGGGAGCACATGGTCGCAGGCCGAGGACACAAGGTTGCAGCCCATGATCGGCACATGGCTGCAGCCAACCATACCTGAGGACCCATGGTTGCAACCTGAGGACCATCCAGTCTGCCGATCAAGCTTGATTGTTCTGCAACTTCAACCAAGCATCAATTTCAGCATAGATGTCCACAAGAGTCGTACGAGTACTTGTTGGAAAGATATTTGAAAGATCTTTTCAATGCATCAAGAATCATTGAATTCTGACATTGTATGCAACCAGGAGACCCGAACTAATGGCCAATGCACGAGAGGGAAGAGTCCTGTTCGAACCCGCAAAGCATAGTTCCGGATTCCTTTTTATAGTTTGTTAGGATTCTGTTTTATTTCGAATTAGATTAAGATTCTGGTTTTAAACCTTCTATTTTTTGTATACACCATCCTCTATAAAAGAGAAGGCATAGTCTTAGTTTTAGGCAGACTTCGTTGATATACAGATTGTATGCTCGTGCCTTTGCCGACTTGTACCATTCGGAGTCTCAATGTTCAACTCATAATTCAGATTATTGAGTGTTATCCTTCCGCTGTTGCTCTTGCTTTTCTTATGGATTTGCTTGAGTTATTCTTCATGAACAGGTCAATCTAGCTTTGCTCAGTTGATAACCAATTGAGGAGTGGTTTAGCGATTGTGAGGTTGTTGGTCGCATTCTTGTATCATGGTTAGCCACTGATACCGGCCTAGACCGTCTCGCAATAGAACGAGGACGATGCAGTAGGCGAGTATTCTAGTCGTTCTTTCCTCAGGGACTAGAGAAACAAGCGTGAATAACTAAACTAAATCAATGGCAAGAGAAAATAAATCGGATGAAAGAAAAGAAGATGTCGGAAGAAATAAAGAGAAAGAGAGGTGATTTCCTCGACAAGTGACTAGTGTTCATCCTGAGCTCATGTTTCGTAATACAAACAATAGAAGGAAATCGTGTGTTGGTAGCGCGCGAGGCAGTGCTAACAACCATCAGCGATCACAATCTATGGCGAGGATTGACGAATCACAAGTGCAAAGCAAACGCCAATCATCTTCTCATCCGAAGCCACAACAGCAAACCTAAGCAAACAGCACAATGATCGCACACAGAAGAGATATATGAAGCTATTCGGATTTTACAGTATAAAAGGACCGCAATTGCTCGATATTTCTCAACTTCGCATCTAGACATGTAAACAATGACTAAGCACAGGCATTTGAATCAACAGGGTACTAAGACCAGCAAAAATCAGCCATGAACTCAGAGAAGAAATGACTTTGGCACAGTTCAGAATTCAGTTCCAATTCACTGAAGTTTAAAGTTCATCTATGCGAGACAACAGTGACTAAAATACAACACAAGCAGTTTATAAGGAGTAGCAGCAAGACAAACAGTTAATCGATATCAAGCTCGAGTTGCAACTCAAATCCATTCAGTTCTTCATACCAGTTGGGCTAAGTTTTCAAGTAAGCAACAGAATTAGCAAGTTTGATGCATCCAATTCAAATTATCCCAAAACTGAAATCTGATTCAGAAATTGAGGAGCTCTGTTCAATAATTACAGACACACAGCATTTCATACATGCATTGTTCATATTCATCAACTCATAGCAATCACATAACAGAGGAGAGGGGAAGAGTAATCACCAATTCATGCTGTTGGATAGGTTGCTGGGCCACTGCAGCTGCTGGAGGGCTTCTAGAATCAGTGAAGAAGTCGGGGAAGTAGAGCTCGTTGTTGCCGGTGAAGCTGCCGTGGTTGACGACGAAGCCCCGAGGCAGAGGTTCATCAGTGAGGAAGGGGTCGGCTCCGGAGGCAGCAGCGCGGGCTACTCAAGGCGTGGAGGCGAGAATCACCGGCGGTGGAGTGGTGATGCACGCCCGCGCGCGGCGATCCGTTTGGATCTAGGCGGCGGCGGCGGCTCCGGCGATTGGTGAAGAGGAGGCTGCGGATTCGGGCTGTGGAGGAGTGGCTCGGCGGCGCGAGTTGTGGGAGGCGCCGGATCGGCGAAGACGGCGACGAGGTGCCGTGGATCGGGGGCGGCTCGGCTGGGCAGCACCGGAGCAGATCCGGCGGGATCGGCGTAGAGGCGGCGCGATGTGGCGCTAAGAAGGAGGCTCGGAGAGGCGGCTCCGCGAGGTGGAAGATGGCGAGGAGGAGGCCACGGCTCGGGAGGCGCGAGTTAAGCGGCGCGGTCTTGGGGCGGCGCGGGCTTGTGGGCGGCGCCGGACTTGGGTGTCGTGGCAGATCCCGGTGAGAGGGGGCGTCGTGGAGTGGTGGAGCACCGGCGTCGGGATGGAAGCGGAGACCGGATCGGGTGTAGTGGTGGAGTGGCGAGGGAATGGAGCACCGCCGGCGTATGGCCCGGCCGGCGGCGGCGAGGTGGACGGAGGTGTGGAGATGGGGTTTGGGGAAGAAGAAGAACGAAGTAAAAAAAATAAATGCCGGGCTCAACTCTACTGGTGGCTGGCGGCTGGCGGCTGGCGGCTAGGGTTAAAACCCCAATTTGGTATTTTTGCAATTAGGTCCCTGGATTTTTCAGATATTGCAGAATAGATCTGGTGGCTAGGGTTTGGGATTCCGGGCCCCCGGTGACTCCGATTTCGGTGCGGTCAGTTCCTACGCGACCGCGGGAACGCGCACTTCCATCCAGAATCGACCGAAGGTCAGAATAAGTCAATGAGGCACGACCGCTAGCCAGAAATCCATCTGCTGGCACCGACCTGCGATAAAAAATTGCAAAACAAGTAATCCGGTCGATTTGGCAGCAAATCTGGAATAATCTAGGTATACAAGTCGAGGTATATGACTAATATGTGCAAAAACATGGGGAAAATGTACAGAAAAATAAGGCGAATCAAGTAAATATCAGCCACCCCTTCATCAAGGTCGCAGCATTTCTCAAGGTCGCAACACTGCTCATGGTCACAGCCGATCAAGCCTGAAGACACATGGTCGCAACCTGAGGATCATCCAGTTTGCCGATCCAGCTTGACTGTCCAGCAAATTCAACCAAGGTCCAATTTCAGCACAGATGTCCAAATAGGTCATGCAAGCACTTGTTGGAAAGGTAATCAAAAGATCTTTCGAACGCATCAAGAATCATCGAATTCGGACATCGTATGCAACCAAAAGACCAGAAACAATGAAAAGTGCACGAGGGGGACGAGTCCTCTTCGGATCCGTGAAAAGTAGGTCGGGATTTTCTTTTTATAGTTTGTTAGGATTCTATTTTGTTTCAAATTAGTTTAGAATTCTGATTTTGAACCTTCTATCTTTGTAGACACCATCATCTATAAAAGAGAAGGCATGGTCTTAGTTTTAGGTAGACTTCGTTGATATACAGATTGTATGCTCGTGCCTTTGCCGACTTGTACAATTCGGAGTCTCAATGTTCAACTCATAATTCAGATTATTGAGTGTTATCCTTCCGCTGTTGCTCTTGCTTTTCTTTATTGATTTTATTGAGTTGTTCTTTGTGAACAGGTCAACCAAGCTTTGCTCGGTTGATAACCAATTGAGGAGTGGTTTAGCGATTGTGAGGTTTCTAGTCGCGTGTTTGATCATGGTTAGCCGCCCTTTCGTCAAGGTCACAAGCGAGGATTTCTCCTACGATGGAATATCGGGACCAAACTACATGCACGCATCTTAAGGCGAGGCGTGTGCATATCAATTGGACTCCGTATGAAGGAGTTATGACTGTTTTAATGCGATGCTGTCTGCTGACTCCGAACCGAACTCTGAGCCCAAATTGTGGTCGACTTGAAGTTCAGCTTGACTTGACGTGGAAGGTGTGGTGTCCAGGTGGAAATGTGATCGCGTGGAGGTGATGGTGTCCTTCGGAAAGTGCACCAACTTGGTGTAGAGGCGGCCGGTTCGACTTGGTGTCAATCTGGATTGTGCCAACAAGCTGAGATGCACTGGTGGCTATTCTGGTGGTGCTTCTCCCATGTTCCTAAGTAGTAAAACATCACAATTATTCAGTAGCATCACATCCTCAATAACATTATTATAAATAGCGAGAAATGAGCTCACCTTATGATTTAATTTATGTGCACGAACTCTGGTCATAGGACACCGGAGGATTGTCGATGGTGCGTGTATCAAATAGAGTGATGTCCTCATCACACACCGCATGGGCCTATGTGAACACTGTCAACGACGTACTACATCCCAACCGATACGAAGGCCATTTTTCCCTGATCCAGAGGCTTAGGGATGGGTATGTAGGTCATTTAAAACTCTCATGGGGCCATATATACCCCTCACATCACCTCATTTGCAATATCTCTTTACTCATTTTGCTACAAAAAAGACACTCCACAAAGGGTGTGTCTTGGAGACTCCTATTGCATCTAGGCCCTTATGTCTGATTTTGATGATTAATGAAAACAAGCTTTTCAGATTAACTGTGTTTTGAGATATTTGATACAGAGTTCTTTTGGCAAATATATGCAAGACGATCAAGATAGAAGTCATACGAATCCAGGTGAAGACAAGTACAAAGATGAGACGCAATTCACGAGATTCAAAGTTGCAAAGGACATGAGGTAAAATGAGTCTTTATTTTTACCGATCTCAGTGTTTGGAGTCTGATCGGTTTAGAAATTTGTTTTTAGTTTTAACAGTACTATAAATAGGGGTTGCAAGTCCTCTCTACATTCCCAACATTAATCGAGAAACTATTAGGTCATTGTATTTCATTCTTTTCGGTTGGATTGATTTTAAATGATTTGGTTTTTCAGATGAGTTTTTGGTAGTATAAGTGTTTTTGCATTTTCTAGAAAGATCTAGGTTGATCTGGGTTTTGCTTCTGTTTACAAAATATAGCCCTTTAAATTATCTTTCAAACGAGCTATAAAACACTTAAATCGGACCTCTGGATCAAAAGTTATGACTGTTTTCACCCACACTGACTGTCAGCATGTGATGCTGACCATCAGCATGAATTGTCAGTTTTCGTTGCTGACATTTGTCCATAGAGCATGTTTTTTGAGCTAAAATTTTTGACTTACGCTGATTGTCAGCATGTGTTGCTAACTATCAACATGAGTTTCAACCTCATCTATTTTGTTTCTGAGTTTGTTTTAACTGGTTGTTTTTGTGATCGATGCTGACTGTCAGCATGTGATGCTGACTGTCAGCATGAGCATTTTCTTTCTATATGCGACCACAAACAGTTTGCAAAGTTTTATCTATGATTTTTGTCGAGCTGTGGTTGTGGATGCTGACTGTCAGCATGTGTTTCTGACTATCAGTATGTGCTGATTTGTTTCCTTTTTCGATCACAACGGCTAGCTAAGTTTTCTCTGAGATTTGCTTCTTACTAGTCATGACCTATGCTGACTGTCATCATGCACTGTCACTTTTCAGCTCGAGCACAATGGCTCTTTTGTTCATTTGGGCTATAAATAGAGACTTTGAGAAGATGTTTCTTACACCAAGCAGCCTCCTTCTCTCATATACACTTGAGCATTTGTTTTAGAGATAAAAATCTTGATCGTTTGATCAAGTAGTGAGTTTTGTGATCCACCGAGTGTTCTGTTCGCATCATTTGTATACTTTTAGTTTCTCAGTGATTGTTGGAGGTCTAGATCAGACCTTGCAACTTATTACTCTTGGTGAACGCCCTCACCTAGACGGTTTGGTGGCGTGGCCATTGATCTCTCATGTTCAAAGATTGTTGGAGAGGCTTGGCGTGATTGTAAAAGGCATCAGTGCTTGCCTTTCTGGAGCGGCCAAGGAGCATCCACTAGTGAGAAATATCCTTCGTGGATATTGAAGCAAGACTCATTCATTTGAGTGCTTCAACGAGGAGTAGGGGAGACGGGCATGTCTCCGAGACCTCGGAAAAAATTCTTGTGTTTGTTTTCTCTTCCTCTTTAATTTTAGCTATTATTCAATTGTTTGATTTTCGTCTTTGCAAAAGTTGTTTTATTTGAAGTTTTAAAAGCCTCCTATTCACCCCCTCCCTCCTCTAGTCGGCATCTTCGATCCTACACGTGGTATTAGAGCATGGTCTCTCAATTGAATAGGCTTTACCGTCTAGAGAGAGGATGACGTCAAATGAGGGTTTTCATCTCGGTCATACCGGTCGTGCGCCTATCTTTGATGGGACTAACTATCCCTATTGAAAAGTACGCATGTCAGTATTTCTAGAGGCCATGGAGCTTGATGTTTGGGACATAGTTAAGTTTGGGTTTACTCCTCCGGATGATCTGGCAAGTCACTCTGATGACGATAGGAGAAAACTCCACCTAAACGTTTGTGCCAAAAATACTCTCTTTGCCGGCTTACCTTTAAATAAATTCAACCGTGTGAGCAATCTTACCACCGCTCACAAGGTTTGGACCACCCTCGAGTAAATATACGAGGGCACTACAAAAGTCAAGGAGGCAAAGTTGCTCATGATTAGGCAACGATACGAGACATTCACCATGTCGCAAACCGAGTCCGTGGATTCCATGTTTAATCAGTTGAACAACATTGTGAATGAACTCAAGGGGCTATGAGTTGTTTTTGCTGACATCGAAATTATGCGAAAATGCTCAGGGCTCTTCCGGAAAATTTCGACACACTAGTGACGGTGCTCACCAACTCCAACCTATCATTCACCATGCCTACTGATCTCTATGGGAACCTCATCACCCATGAGATGCATCGAAAGGAGAAGAAGGAAGCGGCCGAACCAATGGAGACGAAAAAGAAGACGATGGCTTTCAAAGCCGGCTCCAAAAATGACTTTAGCGATGGCTCCTCCGACGAGAATCTAGCCTTTATGGTAAAGAACACTCAAAAACTCCTTCGCAGGTTGCACAAGAAGGGAGTCAACATCGACACACGACCAAATGGGTCAAAGCAATCAAACTTCAAGGACATCATATGCTATGGATGTCACGAAAAGGGACATATAGCCTCAAGATGTCCAAACAAGAACAAGACTTGGGACAAAAAGAAGAAATTCTTCAAGAAGAACAATGGTGCAACCAAAGAAGCCTGCTTCGGAGAATGGATGTCCGGAGGAGAAAGCTCGGACTCCGACTCCGATAACGAAGAAGGATGTTCCAAGAAGCTAGCCAGATTAGCTCTTGTCAACATTAACACATAGACAAGTTCATCCCTTTGTATTATGGCTAAAGGTGATGATAAGGTATATTCTCATGACCCTTCATATGATGAACTAGTTGAAATGATTACTGAATTAAATGAAGTTTTTGGAATAACAAAGAAGAAGTATAGAGTGCTTAAAGAAGAGCATTATTCCTTACGCTCAATACTCAGAGTTAAAAGATTCATCTGAAAGTCTTCTCATTAAAGATATCACCAATGCACCATCTAAGGTAGATGTAGCTATTTCTTGTGATCTAGTTGATAATTCCTCTAATGTTAATATGACTACAAGTTCTCTTGATATACCATGTGCTTCTAAAGAAATAATTTTAAATGAAAATAATGAACTTAAGGCCCAAATTGAGAAGCTTGGAAAAGGATTAGAAAATTGTTACAAAGCAAAAGTATCGCTTGATCTTATTCTTAGCAAACAAAAATGCTCATTTAGAAAAGAATGACTTGGATACTTTCCAAGGAAAGGAAAGAAGTTAAATACAAAAACTGTCTTCGTAAAAACATGCAATACATTTTGCTTTAAATGACATGAAACTGGTCATTCACATGATGCTTGTCCTTTAATGACTTTAACTTATTTTGATACTTGTTACATGCTCAAAAAGTCAAAGAAAGGATATGCTATAGCAAAGTTTGTTGGTGCACCCATGCTAAATAAAAAGAAGAAATCAATTTGGGTGCCCAAAGCTTTGATTGCTAACATCGAAGGAACCAAAAGAGTTTGGGTACCTAAAAGGACTTGATTCTTTTGTTTTTGCAGGGGAACTACAAGACCGGTGGAAAACATTGGGTACTAGACAGCGGATGCTCCGAACATATGACTGGTAACAAAAAGATATTCACCTCACTGGAAGATAACTCAAGCGAAAATCAAAAGATCACCTTTGGCGACAATCATCAAGGAAATGTGGTAGGCTTGGGTAAAATCGCAATATCCAATGATCTTTCAATTTCGAATGTTTCACTTGTTGAATCTCTGAACTTTAATTTGCTTTCCGTTACACAAATTTGTGATCTTGAATTTCGTTGCATTTTTTATCCTAAAGAAGTTTTAGTTGAGAGTTTAAAAGATAATTCTTTGATCTTTAAAGGCTTTCGTTTTGGAAATCTTTATCTTGTTTATTTTCACTCTAAAGATGCATCCCTTTGAATATGTCTTGTCTCTCAAACCTCAAAAGGTTGGCTGTGGCATAGAAAGCTTGCACATGTTGGAATGCATCAACTTAAAAAGCTTTTAAAACGTGATTTGGTTGTTGGCTTAAAAGATGTGAATTTTGAAAAGGATAAACCTTGCAACGCCTGTGAAGCTGGCAAGCAAGTAGCTACTTCACATCCGATTAAGCGTGTTCTTTCAACTTGCAAACCTTTGGAACTGCTGCATATAGATTTATTTGGACCTTTCGAGTTCCAAAGTATCGGGGGTAACAACTATGTTTTTGTTATTGTTAATGATTTTACTCGCTATATTTGGGTCTTCTTTATTTCTCAAAAATTTGAAACCCCCGATGTTTTCAAAAGTTTTGCAAAACGTGTTTCCACTGAATTCAAACTTTTCATCAAGAAAATACATAGTGATCATGGTGGAGAATTCGTTAATTCAACTTTAGTTGATTTTTGTGACTCGCTAGACATTAAACACGAATTTTCTACTTTTTACACTCC
Organism: Pharus latifolius; assembly: GCA_019359835.1. Lineage (NCBI taxonomy): Eukaryota > Viridiplantae > Streptophyta > Magnoliopsida > Poales > Poaceae > Pharus > Pharus latifolius. The sequence continues at coordinate 58,852,014 of CM033323.1, forward strand.
ACAGCAAAATAAAGTTGTGGAAAGAAAAAATCGAAAACTAATAGAAATGGCAAGAACAATGCTAAGTGAGTATGACACTCGTACTCGCTTTTGGGCCAAAGCCGTGCATACTGCTTACTACTCTATTAATCGGCTTTATTTGCATCATCTTCTAAATTTAACTCCCTATGAGCTTCTTATTGGGCGGAAGCCAAATGTTTCTTATTTCCAAGTTTTTGGTTGTAAATGCTATATCCTTAGAAAAAGAAACTTTGGTGGTAAATTTCAAAGAAGAGTAGATGAAGGCTTCTAGTCGGATACTCCACTACTAGCAAAGCTTATCAAGTTCTTAATAAAAATACTAGTTGTATTGAAGAATGATGCGACATAGAATTTGATGAAACTAATGGCTCGCAAAAGGAGCAAGTCTCTTGTGAAGTTTCAGGTGAAGATCTTCAAGAAGCTGTGAAGAACATTACCATTGGAGACATCAAACCAAGAAAAAATGATCAAGAAGATGATGAGAACATTGAGAATGATGATCAACATACATCATCACCTCATATTGATCCACCAGAGCAAAGTCAAGAAGAAGCAGCACAAGAAGAAGCACCAAGGCAACATCAAACCATCACCAAGGATCACCCTTTAGATCAAATACTAGGTGATGTTAGTAAGGGTGTTCAAACTCGCTCTCATGTTGCTTCTTTTTGTGAACATCATTCTTTTGTATCTTCTCTAGAACCTAAACATGTAGATGAAGCTCTTAGTGATCCTGATTGGGTAAATGCTATGCATGATGAACTTAATAATTTCTCTAGAAACAAAGTTTGGACTTTAGTAGAAAGACCCAAGGATCATAATGTGATTGGAACAAAATGGGTTTTTAGAAATAAGCAAGATGAAAATGGTGTAGTTGTTAGAAACAAAGCTCGTCTTGTTGCACAAGGTTTTTCTCAAGTTGAAGGTTTAGACTTTGGTGAAACCTTTGCACCGGTAGCAAGACTTGAAGTTATTCGTATACTTCTTGCTTATGCATCAAACTTTAATATTAAGTTATTTCAAATGGATGTAAAAAGTGCCTTTTAAAATGGAGAAATATCTGAACTAGTTTTTGTGGAACAACCTCCCGGTTTCGAAGATTCAAAATTTCCAAACCATGTGTTTAAACTGTCTAAAGCTCTCTATGGTCTCAAGCAAGCTCCTCGAGCTTGGTATGAACGACTTAGAGACTTTCTTTTATCAAAAGGTTTTTAAATTGGGAAGGTTGACACAACGCTTTTTACAAAGATGATTGAAAAAGATTTGTTCATATGTCAAATATACGTTGATGATATTATATTTGGATCTACTAATGAATATTTTTGTCATGAGTTTGGAGAAATGATGTCTAGGGAATTTGAGATGTCAATGATCGGCGAGTTAAGCTTCTTCCTTGGACTACAAATCAAGCAACTCAAGAATGGAACATTTGTGAGTCAAACCAAGTATGTGAAGGACTTGCTCAAGCGCTTTGGGATGGAAGATGCTAAAGCAATCAAAACTCCCATGGCCACTAATGGACATCTCGATATGGACAACAATGGAAAAGCGGTTGATTCTAAACTTTATAGGTCTATGATTGGTAGCTTGCTCTATCTTACTGCATCTAGGTTTGATATCATGTTTAGTGTTTGCTTGTGTGCTAGATTTCAATCAGCCCCTAAGGAATGTCATTTGATTGCTATTAAAAGAATCCTTAGGTACTTGAAATACTACCCCAATTTAGGACTTTGGTACCCGAAAGATGCAAGTTTTGAATTAATTGGATATTCGGATCCAGATTATGCTGGTTGTAAGATTGATAGCAAGAGCACATCTGGTAGTTATCAATTTTTGGGGAGATCACTAGTGTCTTGGTCATCTAAGAAACAAAATTCTGTAGTTCTCTCCACCGCCGAAGCGGAATATGTGTTGGTAGGTAGTTGTTGTGCTCAAATTTTGTGGATAAAGCAAACATTTTTGGATTATGGAATTACTTTTGAAAAAGTGCCACTCTTGTGTGATAATAAAAGTGTCACTAAAATTGCAAATAATCTTGTTCAACACTCTAGAACTAAGCATATTGAAATACGGCACTATTTTATAAGAGATCATGTGGCAAAAGGGGAAATAGATGTAAGTTATATCATAATTAACATGCAACTGGCTGATATTTTCACCAAACCCTTAGATGAAACTAGATTTTGCTTTCTTAGAGGTGATTTAAATGTAATTGATATTTCAAATGCTAATTGATATGTTAAATGTGTTAAAATATATTTTATTCCCTCTCTGGTCGAAGTCATTGCCCATGCTGACAGTCAGCATCACAAACTGACTGTCAGTTCTTTGCTTAGGAGCCTGGCCGTAGCCTCTGGTCGAAATCGCTGACCTCATTGACAGTCAGCTTCATACACTGATTGTCAGTTCTTCGCTTTATGACTTGGTCGTAGCCGCTGGTCAAAGTGTTGACCCACACTGACTGTCAGTGTGTCACACTGACTGTCAGTTTCAAAACCCAGTTCTTTGCGCTGATTGTCAGTGTTTCACACTGATTGTCAGCATCAAGTTCCTGGTTTTTGTGCTAACTATCAGTATATTACGCTGATTGTCGGTCTGTGTCCCCAAAACCCTAGCACTGTTTCTTTTTCCTATGTCTCTTTGCCTCCTCCTCTCGCCGTCGCACCTCCTCTCACCGCCGCACCTCCTCACACAGCGCCTCACCTCACCGCAGTGCTGTGCCTCGACGTCCTCGGTCGCTACGACCACATCTCGCCGTGTCTCGCCGCCGCGCTGAGTCTCGCCGAGAGCCACCACACCATACGCCACTTCGTCGTGGGCCTCCTCAGCGTGCAACACCTAGCCGTGTCGTGCCTCTTATCGCCGGCTGTTCTCACCGGCTCTGCTCGTTGACTGTCATTGTTGCTTCAATGTTCATTGGTTTCTCTCGGCTGATTCTCCACAGAGGTCATTCTTCCCTCTATTTTGCTTTTGCATCATGTCTGATCAGCCGTCCTCGTCTCGACGCATTGCCCGTCGGAAGAACACTGCAAACAGCAGTCATTCAACGGGTCAGCCGTCTGAGTCCCGTTCTTCGCCTCCACACGAGCGTATCCCGGTGGATTATTCCCGGTGGCATGCGAATCGCCTTCTCACCCTTCGCTCCACAAATCCAAATCTGCTGCCGCGTCCCACTGGTCGCGACTCTTGCAGTGTCCTCACCTTCTACACTAACCTCCACCTTGATCTGTGGACCAGCATCTACTGCAGGATCCCGATCTTTGTTCATCGCTCCCTCTCCTGGTCCACAATTGCCTCTTGCACAAGCATTGTCTCCCTGGCGGACTCCTTCGCTTCTGTAGGGATCAGAGATCTCGTCTCTGACTCCTCTCTCCACTGGGCTAATGAGCCCATTCGCCAAATTTATGCCACTGTCTTTGTCTCTCCTCAGCGCGACTCACTGACCTTCATGACAGTCCTCCAGGTCCACACTTCACGAAGGAGCAGTTTGAGGCCGCTCTTGGTCTCATTCGTCCAGCTTCTGGCCGCCAGCTCCACACACTTCCTGATCTTGAGCATTGTGAGGTTGCCATGCTCTATTCTGGTCCCTTCCAGCTCCGTTACATTGCTGGCCTGTGCCGCGATGTTGACCTTGCCCTCAGGATCATCGGTCTCACCTTGTTCCCGATGACTGGAGACAGGGCGCGGGTCACTTATCTCGCCCTTCATGTTTTGATTTCCATCTTCCGGGAGGAGCCATTTGATATCGTTGATCTCCTCATTAGTGAGATTCAGCACATTCTTGTCACTCCGCGTCATCATCTGATCTATGCTCCATACATCATGGCACTGCTTCTTCACATCCGAGCCGTCGACACTGAGCTCCCTCGGCCTCACCACCCGCTAGTCTTCTACCCGCCAGGACAGGCTGATCGCCATCTTGGTGCTCACCCTGCAGCTGCACCTGGGCCCGCCTCTCCCGCATCTGATGACGATGCTGCTGGTGAGTCTGGAGATGAGGCTGCAAATCAGGCTGGTGATCCAGTACCTACCAGCGACATGAGAACCAGGTCATCCTCCTTTGCTCAGCTCCGGCACACCTTGGATCAGTTGCTCCAAACTCAGCAGTAGATCCTGCGCACCCAAGAGAAGCATCACCAGATCTTGGCTCGCCTTCAGGCTCAGCAAGAGCAGATTCTGAGTCGCCTGCCAGCTTCAGCCACACTTGTCCCTCGCAAGAGGGCCTGTCCAGCTCCCTCCTAGCCTAGATCAGCTTCAGGCACTGCTCCAGCCTCAGCTGCGCTAGCTTCCCCAGCGGTCAACCCGACGGGATCTCCAGCAGGCTCCAGAGATACAGCCGTCTTAGGATTTTCTAGTGATTAGTTTTGGCTTATAGTCTAAGTCGACTCCCGCCTTTTTGTGATGGATGACAAAGGGGGAGAATTTTGTATGACATTGCATGACTTTTTTATGGATATGGATGTTTTCTTATATGATGTCATTATGGATATGATGTTATGTGTTGGATGGTTTATCAGTTATATATATGATGTTGATTGATCCTTATTGATGTATGATTTATGATCTGAACTTCTCGTTATATCATATATTTTGTGATCTCATACATACATTCAGGGGGAGTCATTTATTTTATTATTATCGAACACTTGTTGTCATCAATCATCAAAAAGGAAGAGATTGTTGCATCTAGACCCTCATGCCTAATTTTGATGATTAATGAAAACAAGCGTTTTAGATTAACTGTGTTTTGAGATATTTCATACAGAGTTCTTTTGGCAAAGATATGCAAGATGATCAAGATAGAAGTCATACGAATCCAAGTGAACTCAACTATAAAGATGAGACGCAATTCACGAGATTCAAAGTTTCAAAAGACCTGAGGTAAAATAAGTCTTTACTTTTATCGATCTCGGTGTTTCGAGTCTGATCGGTTTAGAAATTTGTTTTCAGTTTTAACCGTACTATAAAGAGGGGTTGAAAGTCCTCTCTACATTCCCAGCATTAACTAAGAAACTATTAGGTCATTGCATTTCATTCTTTTCTGTTGGATTGGTTTTAAATGATTTGGTTTTTCAGATGAGTTTTTGGCAGCAGAAGTGCTTTTTTATTTTCTAGAAAGATCTAGGATGATCTGGGTTTTGCTTTTTTTGACAAAAATATAGCCCTTTAAATTATGTTTCAAACGAGCTATAAAACACTAAAATCGAATCTCTGAATCAAAAGTTATGACTATTTTTACCCACACTGACTGTCAGCATGTGATGCTGACTGTCAGCATGAATTATCAGTTTTCGTTGCTGACATTTATCTAGAGAGCATGTTTTTTGAGTTAAAATTTTTTGACTTACGCTGACTATTAGCATGAGTTTCGACCTCATCTGTTTTGATTCTGAGTTTGTTTTAACTGGTCATTTTTGTGGTCTATGCTGACTGTCAGCATGTGATGCTGACTGTCAACATGAGCATTTTCTTTCCATATGCGACCACAAACAGTTAGCAAAGTTTTATTTGTGATTTTTGTCAAGCTGTGGTTGTGGATGCTGACTGCCAGTATGTGCTGATTTGTTTCCTTTTTCGACCACAACGGCTAGCTAAGTTTTCTCCGAGATTTGCTTCTTACTGGTCATGATCTATGTTGACTGTCAGCATGCTATGCTGACTGTCAACATGCACTATCACTTTTCAGCTCAAGCACAACGGCTCTTTTGTTCATTTGGGCTATAAATAAAGGCTTTGAGCAGATGTTTCTTAACCAAGCAGCCTCCTTTTCTCATATACACTTAAGCATTTGTTTTAGAGATAAAAATCTTGATCTTTTAATCAAGTCATGAGTTTTGTGATCCACCGAGTGTTCTGTTCGCATCATTTGCATACTTTTATTTTCTCGGTGATTGTTGGAGGTCTAGATCAGACCTTGCAACTTATTACTCTTGATGAATGCCCTCACCTAGACGGTTTGGTGGCGTGGCCATTGATCTCTCCTGTTCGAAGATTGTTGGAGAGGCTCGACGTGATTGTAAAAGGCATCGGTGCTCGTCTTTCCGGAGCGGACAAGGAGCATCCACTAGTGAGAAATATCCTTCATGGATATTGAAGCAAGACTCATTCATTTGAATGCTTCAACGAGGAGTAGGGGAGATCGGGCGTGTCTCCAAGATTTCGGAAAAAATTCTTGTGTTTGTTTTCTCTTCCTCTTTAATTTTAGCTATTATTCAATTGTTTGATTCTTCGTCTTTGCAAAAGTTGTTTTATTTGAAGTTTTAAAAGCCTCCTATACACCCCCCCTCTCTAGTCGGCATCCTCGATCCTACAACTCCTCCCATTGGGGAAGCCTCCAACCAACTCAGGGTACACCAACATGACTAAGGTCCCCCTCGAGACCCTATAAGTCTCATGTGTTCAAGTTTTTCTTGCTTAACGTGGAGTGACCTATCACACGGTCACTTCAAGCCCTCAATTGCTTGTAACACATAAGGTTTACTATAGAAAATTTATTCCCAACAAACATGAAAGTAAGTCTAATGAGAAATCTAGTGATTTTATTTTCATATGGTGAATCCTGATACTCTTTTATATATTAGTGGCCAAAGTTTCAAATTTTTTACTTGCACGTATATTAAACAACAAGTAAAATAGAGCGGAGAGAGTATAAATATGCTTCTCTTTTTTAAAAATGAAATATCAAAATAAACTAATCTATTATATAGAAAACATTAAAAAAATATGTTCAACAATACATAGTAAGTCCTTAGATTCCTATCAAGACAAACTTTTTTGGAAGAGTAGTTTTTGACCTATTCCTAATGAAATTTTATGGGCTAGATTTAGAATTCTAGTTTAATTAATACTAAATTTTGATGAGATATTTTCACCCCAACAAGACCTAAAAATATTCCTACAAATTCCAAATCAAGTGTTAAATAGTTGGACAGAGGTAGTGGTTGTGGCAACCCATGAGCTGGTAGTTGTGACTGGTAGGTGGGATTGGAGGCGGTGCACCACAGGTGAGGTGACTTCGATTGATCAACGACTTACATCAACACTACACGAGCCTCTACCCTCTCCTCTACCTTCTCTCTCTGCATGGCTTGACCCCATTTGTCTAAAATTTAAACAAGAAAAATAGAGGAGGGCGAACAATTTTCAACTTATGGCACTTTATAATACAAGAGAAAAATTAAAAAAAATTAAGAGAACCTTATTATTTTCTTTTGGAACAAAATATGTGTGGTTATCTATATTTGTTGTTTCTTATGCTCTTTATAAAATAGGATTAAATAGGTACATGTTCAAAAGTGCTCTTAATAAAATACAAGTTTACATCTAACTCTATACCATTGTATGTGAAATTACACTACATAGAAATATTTAGAAAGTAGAAATGTTCAATTGCACATTTTCATGTGCAAATGAGAATTTTAAAAAAACTTGAAATATGCAAGATGCAACTTTTATTTATTTATTATTTGCTTGATTGTTTATTACTAAATTGAGAATAAAAATTTAATAAGAAATTTTCTATGTTGAGTACAATTTAGATCTTAATTGAACAACTTAGATGAATCAAAACGTATAATGTGTGAGTGGATTGGATACATGATCTGGGAGGATCTTCAGGTCACAGGTCGAATTCATAAAGGATTCGAACTGTCTGGTGGAATACGTCAGGTCGAATACATGTTGGATTCGATCTCTCCATCTGGTCGGATTGTATTCTGATCAATATCTATATAACCGAGTCTAATACATCTAGGTTAGTCGGTTGTCGAGTCTGATACGATCTCAATCAATTGGACTATAAATACTTTATAATAGATCGAGTTTAGTATCGAACTTATTTAAGTCTTAAATACATAGTTCATCGACGTAGGCGAGTGCGTCCTAACACATTTGACATGTACAAGATCCTTCTTTTCAAGAACTGTGCTATCTTTGAACTGTGTTTTCGATCAACTTGGGTTTCAGTAATTCCAAGTAAGATCTCATATTCCGCATATTAGCATTGGTCGAATATAGATGAAGCCCATCTAAATTTCAATCAAATCAAAGTGATATCAGATCAAGACTAGATCAAAACCTGGTCTAGTCATTGAATCAAATCAAGTTGGTATCAGAGCAACTATTCTATCCTGTGGATGGTAAAGACTTGCCAGGGTTACAAAACCTTTGGCGAAACTCTGCAAGAAACTCTTGCAACTGAAGGTGAACAATAGACGGTTCCTACAATCCCGTCTCTGAAGATGTCTGACGATACCTCCATTCAAGCTAACCTAGCCGAACAAGTGGCTAGGCTTTCCACCGACATGGATACCGTGCTTGCTTGGATCAGCAGTAGGCCATGGTTGTACGAAGACGAAGGTGACCATAAGACCGACGACCTCGCCAACACCTCTTTAGCTGTCAAATCTTTCAAATTCGAAGCTAAGGTTGACATACCCATATATGATGGGGTGATCAATGCCAAGAAGCTGAACTCATGGATCGATCAGCTTGAGACATACTTTGACCTAAGATGGTTCAGTAGCGCTCAAAAGGTGAAATTCGCACCTTTGAAGATGAAGGACCATGCCAAGATATGGTAGAAGGCCCTTGTCGCCAATGGTAAAGCTGACGACTTTACGTGGAGTCAGCTCAAACGGCTCCTAGATAAGAATTCTACCCGATGGGTTATCTCAAGGAGAGATGGGATCATTGGCACAAGTTGTATCAACGACGCGATCAATCTGTCCAGGATTATACGACGGAGTTTTGGAGACAAGAAATGGTCATTGGTAGCTTGCTCTCTGATCCTCAAGTGTTTCGAAAATATACGTCTGAACTTCAAAAATCGATCAGTGCTGAGCTAAGCCTGTTCGGTGTCCATGACATCACAACTACGAGCACAACTGCTATGACGACCAAGAAGAAGAATAAATCCCACAACGACAAGAAAGAGAATTCAACCTCGTCAAAAGGAAAGTTGAGTCTGAAGAAGAGTACTCTGAAGTCTAGTACGAGCATCTCTTGTAATCATTGTCACGTTGCCGGGCATACAAAGGATAAGTGTTATAAGCTCCATCCTAAGCTTCGACCAAAGAGAAACCGATCAGGGAAAAGAACTACAGCAACTACGGCTCCACCCGAAGACGGAGTTGTCCAAGTGAATTCAGCTGATGAGGCGGATACGACCTTATCTCTGATGGCAATTCCGAAGGAGAAAGGTTTGGATTCACCTAACGACCATCACTCAACGGAGGATTTGTTTACTATCAACATCCAGGTGAAGCACGAAGTGGTCGCAGCAATATTTGATCCCGAAAATCAAAAGAATTTGGTTTCCGCTGGACTGGTTCGATGACTTGTTTTGAAGATGACCACACACCCATGACCATATCCGCAGGGTTGGTTTACATCTGACGTGAACCAACAAATTATGAGTCAATGTGTGTTGAAATTTGTGATATCTGCTCAATATATCAATGAGGTTCAATGCGATGTTGTTCCTATCGATATTTGTTAGGTGATCCTTGGGAGTCTGTTCTTGTATGATCGACACGCTCACTTCCATCGATGAGCGCAAGAGTTCAAGCTCACTAAAGATGGAGTTAAGTTTGTGATCAGTAGAGACATCCACGTCAACACTTCGAACTTGATTACCGCAAATCAAGCCAAAAGAATCGTCAATGCATGTGACAAATACGTACTTGTTATGATTCGACCAATTGGTCAAAGTGATAGTACTCAAGCACCACTATCGTTGGCGTGCCGAGAAATTCTGGTCATTTGTCAAGACTACTGGAGAAATACAGTGATCTATTCGAAAGTACCCAGAGTCGTCCACCAAAACATCCAATCGACCACAAAATTCAGCTCATGTCCGATGCGACACTTCCTAATTTGACTATGTATCGCAACTTAATATTGGAAAATGAAGAGATTAAAAGACAACTTGGTGAGTTGTTGAATGATGGTGTCATTCGACCAAGTAGTTCACCTTGTGGATCTCCTATGGTGTTAGTACTAAAGAAAGATGGGACTTGGCGTATGTGCATCAACTACCGAGCACTGAATAAGATCACCATCAAGAACCAGTACCCTCTTCCGCGTATCGACGACCTATTAGATCAATTAAAGCATGCTGTTGTCTTCTCAAAATTGGATCTAACGTCAGGGTATCATCAAGTCAGCATCCAAGAGGAGGATACATGGAAGATCACATTCAAAACATGACAAGGTCTGTTCGAATAGCTAGTCATGTTGTTTGGGCTCTGCAACGCCCCGACTACTTTCATGCGTCTTATGAATGACATATTGCAACAGTTCATCGACGACTTTGTGATCGTTTACCTCGATGACATACTGGTTTATAGTTGTTCATGGGACGAGCACCTAGTTCATGTGGAAAGGGTGTTCGAACAGCTTCGGCAACATCGACTTCGCATCAACTGTAAAAAGTACGAGTTCGACCAGCAAACTCTACTTTACTTGGGATTCATGGTCGGCAAGAGTACAATGCAAATTGACCCCGATAAGGTAAAAGTGATTCGAGAGTGGCCTCGACCGAGAACCATTATGAAAGTACGTAGTTTCGTGGGAGCATTGATAAGTCTTAATCTGGTAGCATTTTCCCTAGGTTTAGTTTTAAAAACGTGCAAAAATCATGCTTAAAACTCCTTTGACATGACATTTTATGTGCAAATTTTCATTATTTTTACAAAATGCTTTCACAATTGTATTCTATGTGTTGCAGGGATTAGGCCTACCAAATTTGAGACAATTTGGACTTCATTTAGCCTAAATTCGACCAATATTCAAATCTGGACAGAGGAAAAGAATTGTATTTGAAAGCCTGGCCGAAAATGTGTTGGTCAAAAGCGAAAAAAGAGTTCTACTCGAGTTTTTAATACACGCCCGCAGTCGAAAACGAATCCTATTTGAACACAAAGCACAATCGCGGTCAAAATCTACTCCGATTCGAACACAAAGCACGCCCGCGGTCAAAAAGGAACCCGATTCGGTCACGACCAAGTTTTCTGGTCGTTTGATTGAATTTTTGGATGGTTTAGATGGTGCTACATATCCTGGTCGAGTTTGAATCGGTTTTGGAGACGCAAAATTGGTCGTTTGTGGTCGGTTTTGGACAAGTTTGATCCGGAACTGGTTGGTTTTAACCGATTTTGATCCAAACTGGTCGAATAAGACCGATTTTAGTCGATTTTGGTTGGTTTGAATTGAAACTTGTCGAATTTTGGTCGAATTTGATCCGAATTCGATTGTCCTTGTCCCAATTAAAGTCAGAGTCTATCAAGGAGTTGTTTTTGGGCACGTTTACTTGTGTATTATAAATAGAGAAGCTTTTGACTCAATTAGACATGCTTTCTTTAGGCTTAGTAGTAGTTTTTAGCTACTTTTTAGTTTAATTTTAGTTTAGAAAAACCCCCTTCTCTATTTTTATTACTTTTGTAAGCCAGCAAGGATGGAAACTTCAATTTCCAAGCAATCAAGTGAGTTTTTATTTAATTGTTATTCTTATTTCTGCATTATTATGGCTTTTAGCGAGTAGATCCCCTCTAGGGTTAGGGATGACCTAATATTGAAGGTGTGATTCTTTCTCGGTCTTTATTTCCATTTTTGGAGTAATTTCATGATGTTTTCTTCCTCCAAACCCTAAATTTTCGTTTTGGCAATAGACGTAACAGTTGAGCCTTAACAATAATTTAGGGGAGTTCTTGAGTCATTAGCGCTTTGACATAGGATCCTGAACAGGAGAGAGGCCCTCGCCAAACGTGACAGTGGAAGCGATCCTCTGACTATTGACCCAGCGTCCCGAACTGGAAACTTAATTTGTCTTGAAACATAATTGAAATTAAGTTACAATCCTCGGACCATGGATAGAATTATGCTGGATGGTTATGGAATTCTTGGAGCCCTAAATTTTCATACCAGCTTGCAAACCCTAGATTGATAGTTTAGTTGTAGAAAAATACACCCACAATTCATTTAGAGTTACTCAGTGATCTATTAAGCTAGAAAGACAAATATGCTTATTTTTCGTGGAATTCGACTCTCAAGTGCTCAACGTTCAACCGTTCACTTGCAGTTATTACACAATCATGACCCTTTTGGTTGTGATCAAGTTTTTGGCGCCGTTGTCGGGGAACAACGGTAATTCATCTTTTTAGATTAATTTTCTCTAATATAAGTCAGTCTCACTTCTCAATCTTGCTTCTATTTTTCTTTTTCTTTTTCTCCTTTTCTTTGCACCACTAACATTTCAGGGAAGTAGTGCAAAGCTGGATAGCTCGGACAAACCTATCAAAACCGCGTGCCAACTTCTATACAAGGCAAGCAGGTAAGATTGGAGGAAAACTCGCAAACTTTTGAAGAACAACCAACAATGGAGGACCAAATAAGACTCAAGGATTATGCAATCCCGCTCAGCATGGGTTTGCAATCAGGTATTCTTAGACCACAGATTGAATCAAATAATTTTGAGATAAAACATGCGCTTTTGAATTTGGTTCAACAAAACCAGTTTAGAGGTCTTCCCACTGAAGATCCATCATTACATCTGCACATGTTTCTTAAGCATTATGATACTTTCAAAATTCATGGAGTAACACAGGATGCACTTCGTTTGAGGCTCTTTCCTTTCTCGCTTTGCGAGAAGGAGAGCATGGTTATACACTCTTCCTCCTATGTCAATCACTACTTGGGACGAACTCTCACGAGCTTTTCTTGGTAAGTTTTTCCCTTCTGCTAAAACTGTTCAAATCCGCAACCAGATTGCATCTTTTTCTCATCGGGTAGGTGAATCTCTTTACGACGCTTGGGAACGGTACAAGGACTTGCTGATCAAATGTCCGCATCATGGACTAGAGAAGTGGCTTGTAGTTCAAACATTTTATAGCAGACTGAACTACAATGCACAAATGGCCGTAGACGCCGCAGCTGGTGCTGCACTGATGAACAAAAGTGTAGATGAAGCATACGACCTCATCGAAGGTATCACTCAAAACTACACTCAATGGGGAACTGAACGAACTGCTCAACAAGCTCTGACCAACAACATGGATGTAAGTGTAATGTCGCAATTGGCCAAACAGGTACACTTCTAACCAATAAATTGACTATTCTTGAATCAAATGCTCTTCGTCTATTAATGCGATTACACCTATATGTGAACTGTGTGGCATACAAGGCCACTATGGCCATGAATGCCAATTTAACCCATCCATGGAGCAGGTGAACACTTTTCAGGGTATGCAACAACGTCAAGGTAATGCTTTTCCTAACTCATATAACCCTGGATGGCGCAACCATCAAAACTTTGCATGGTCAGGACAAAATCTGCAACCTCAATGCCAACAACCAAATTTTGGACAGCAGCAACTACACCAACAAAATCCCCCATATCAAGCTCAAGGGCCACCATACCACAACAAAATTAGGAACCTTATCAACCGCCGCATCAACGACAACCCGAGCAATCAAACATGGAGCGCATGCTAGAGAACTTTCTAGCAAATCAAGAGAAAGAGAAGTCCTCCATGAACCAAAAGATAGACTCCATATCAACTCACGTCCGCATGCTCGAGACTCAAATCACACAATTGGCGAATCCTGCACCGAAAAATGATAACCCTCTTCCTTCTCAACCTATCAATCCTCGCAATTCTGAACAAATTAATTCCATAGCTTGTTCTAACCCTCTTGTTTCTAATGCAATGATCTTAAGGAGTGGAACAAAACTACCAGAACGAACACCACCACCCGAACCTGCGCTGGCAAGCGAAGTCGAAGAAGTACCATCACAGCCAGCAGAGGATGACGACAAGGTCGCCGAACCACAAGAAAAGGAAAGTGGAGAAAATCAGGTAACATGTATTTATGATCCAACTCCACCTTTCCCGGGAAGGCATGTAAAAGCAAAACTCAATAAGCAATTTGAAAAATTTGTGGAAATCTTGAAAAAGCTTAATGTGACTGTGCCTTTCACTGATTTAGTAACTCAAATGCCTTCTTATGGAAAATTCTTGAAAGATATACTTACTAAAAAGAGGGATTTGAGTGAATTTCAAACTGTTGCTTTAACTGGAAATTGTAGTGCTCTAATTCAGAATAGGATGTCGGTAAAGCTGCGGGATCAAGGGAGCTTCTCCATCCCTTGTAACATAGGTACAGTACATATTAATCGAACTCTTTGCGTCCTAGGCGCAAGTGTTAGTGTGATGCCTCTCACCATCGCACAATGTTTGAGCATGGGTGAGATCAAGCCTACACACATGGTTCTACAACTTGCCGATCGTTCCGTAAAGCATCCGGAAGGAATCCTAGAAGACGTGCCTCTTCAAGTCGGTAAATTTTATCTTCCAGCTGATTTTGTCGTTCTTGATATGGATGAAGATGTTGCTATACCTATCTTATTGGGATGACCAATGCTCCGGAAAGCAGGTGCCCTCATTGATGTTCTGAGGGAAGAATTACTTTTCGCATTGGGGAGGAGAAAATTTTGTTTAAAATTTCTAACCTTGTTAACTGTCCTATGTATGAGGAAAAAATTTGCAGTGTGGATGATATAGAAGAAGTCCTAGAAAGAAGTCACCACTTCGACTCACTTTTGAAGAAGGAACGGATAAAATATTCGACAACAAAAAAACGGACAGCAGCGAAGAAATCGAACAAAACGAAGACGAACCAACAAAAGAACCATCCAAAGAGGACATCTCGGATTCCGACGTCATAGGTAAGGAAAAGGTAAGTAAACCTACACTTAAAACTCTTCCTTCCTCGCTAAAATATGTGTTCTTGGATGATGATGAGATGTAATATGTCATTGTTAATGCAAACTAGACCAATTCACAACTAGAAAAATTGATTTCTTTATTTCGTGTGCATCGCAAACTAGCCCTGAAATTTGCATCCATAGGATCTCTCTAGTTGATGAAACTAAAAACTCCATTGAGCATCAACGTAGACTAAATCCAGACTTGAAGGAAACTGTAAAAGCTGAAATTTCTAAACTATTAGATGTGGGTATCATTTATCCTATTTCTGATAGTAATTGGGTTAGTCCTATTCGTGTGGTTCCAAAGAAAGGAGGTATGACTGTGGTTAAGAATGCTAACAATGAGTTGATCCCTACTAGACTTGTTACTAGATGGCGCATGTGCAATGATTATCAAAAATTAAATAGCACCACTAGGAAGGATCACTTTCCATTACCTTTTATTGATCAAATGTTGGAAAGATTGGCCAAACACGCATATTTTTGTTTTCTTGATGGGTATTCGGGATTCTTTCAAATCCCAATTCATCCTGATGATTAAGATAATATGACGTTTACATGTCCTTTCGATACTTTTGCTTATCGACGAAGGTCGTTTGGGTTGTGTAACGTGCCTGCAACCTTTCAATGATGTATGACGGCTATATTTTCAGATTTAATCAAGGAAATAATGGAAGTCTTTATGGATGATTTTAGCGTTTATGGTTCCTCTTTCGAGTCTTAAGCAAGTGCGAAGAAGTCAACCCAGTGCTAAATTGGGAAAAGTGCCAATTCATGGTTCAAGAAGGAGTGGTACTTGACCACATGATTTCTAAACGAGGGATTGAAGTCGACAAGGCAAAAATCGAAGTCATAGCAAGTCTTCCACCACCAATGAACGTGAAGGGAATACACACTTTCTTGGGACATGCAGGTTTTTACCGTCGTTTCATTAAGGATTTTTCCAAAACTACGAAACCTCTCACACATTTGCTTGCTAAAGATGTGCCTTTTGATTTTGATGAAAAATGTCTTGATGCCTTTAATCGATTGAAACTTGCATTAACTACTGCTCCCATCATACAACCTCCAAATTAGAATGAACCCTTTGAATTGATGTGTGATACTAGTGATTATGCAATTGGAGCTGTTCTAGGGCAAAGAACAAACAAGATTTTACATGCTATATACTATATAAGCAAAACTTTGGATGATGCTCAAAGTAATCACAGTACGACTGAAAAAGAATTGCTTGTTGTAGTATATACCCTAGATAAATTTCATCCATATTTAATTAGTTCAAAAGTTATTGTGCATACTGATCATGCTGCTCTTAAGTATCTTTTGACCAAGACAGAAACCAAGCCACGACTTGCACGATAGATCCTATTACTACAGGAATTTGATTTGGAGATCAAAGATAAAAAAAAAGGTGCTGAGAACATTGTCGCCAATCATCTCTCACGACTCTTAACCGACACTGCTGATGTTCACATCAATGACGCTTTACCCGATGAGCACCTTTACTTGATTCAACAAGAACCATGGTATGCTGACTATGCGAATTACTTATTTAACCATGAACTTCCTCCAGGGTTGAAAAGTAGACAACGCAAGCGCTTCCTCCACGACACCCGACGCTACTACTAGGACAATCTAAACCTTTTCAAAAAGGGAGTTGACAACATCTTTCGACGATGCATGCCCGACCACAAGATTCAAAACGTTCTTAACACTGTCATTCATCTCCATGTGGTGGACACGCCGGAGCTTCGAAAATAGTGGCTAAGGTATTGCAATTAGGTTTGTTTTGACCTTCTTTATTTAAAAATGCTTATGATTTTGTGCAAAAATGTGATCCTTGCCAACGTTCGGGAAATTTGAGTACAAGACATGAAATGCCCTTAACAAATATTCTTGAAATTGAACTCTTTGATGTATGGGGGATAGATTATATGGGACATTTTCCATCTTCTATGGGTAACTCCTACATCTTGGTTGCGGTTGATTATGTTTCTAAATGGGTAGAGGCTGTTGCTACACCAACAAATGAATCAAAACATGTGATCAAGCTTTTCAAAACAGTCATCTTTCCCCAATTTGCTATGCCGCGAGCAGTAATTAGTGGTGGTGGTGCACATTTTACTAATTACCAATTTCAGAAATTGCTAATGAAATATTGGGTACTTCATAAAGTTGCTCTTGCCTATCACCCTCAAACAAGTGGACAAGTAGAAGTCTCAAACAGGGAAATCAAGTCAATCTTGCAGAAGGTGGTGCACCATCTCGTACGAATTGGGAGCTCAAACTTCTAGATGTCCTTTGGGCATATCGCACTGCATTCAAGACTCCGCTAGGTATGACGCCTTATAAACTTGTATTTGGTAAAAATTGTCATTTGCCTGTTAAAATGTCACACAGGGCATTATGGGCGTTAAAAGAACTCAATTGGGGCTTTAACAAAGCGGGGTGAAGGCGAATTCTTGAATTGCATGAACTAAAAGAGCTTCGGAACAACTCCTATGAAATTGCCTTAATCTACAAAGATAACACGAAGAAGTGGCACGACAAAAGGATCCTCAACTGTGAGTTTAAACCATGTGATTTGATTTTATTATTCAATACTCGGTTAAAATTGTTTCCAGGGAAATTGAAATCGCGATGGGCTGGGCCATACGTGATAGAAAAGGTCTTTCCATATGGTGTTGTAGAACTTTGAGCGCAAAATGGCACCACTTTCTAGGTAAACATTCACCGTATCAAGTTATACAATGTGGGAGACCAGGTAAGTAAGCTGAATTTGGTCAATTCTTTCAATTCTATATATTTCTAAATGGCTGAGAACGTTCCGTCGAGCGGGATGTTAAACCAGCGCTAGCCGGGAGGCAACCCGGTTACCCAACCTCCTATGGTTGATCCACATGGTACGCAAGTTTTTCTTTTTATTTTCCTTTTCTTTTTTATTTGTTTCTTTTTGTTTTTATTTTCAGGTTTTCACTTGTGACGCCTTGGACTGCAACATTCTCTTTCACTACGTCATCTTCCACAACATCTACCTTCCTAAACCACGACTGCAAACGGTAATCTGTATCTCTTTCCATACATTGAGGACAATGTCTGATTTAGCTTGAGGGGGTGTTCACTTAATCGTTTGCTTAGTTCAATTTAGCTTGGGGAGTGTTCGCTTTACTGTTTGCTTAGTCTTCATCGAATCATCATTCCATCTTAAACTGAAAAATAAAAAATAATAAAAAAAAGGAGATTTATCACTTGGAATACCTGATTTTTGAAGATGATCTTTAATCAATTAGATCACTATTCTATCACATCTTTGCATATGATCCATTGAACTTAGCTCTCTTAAAAATTTTCATTTCTTATGTTTAGTTTTTATCTTAAATTGACCATTAAACCTTGAACTTATCTATTAAATTGTACTTGACTTCTTCCAAATTAAAGATTTTTAATAAAACCATTTTTTGGAATTAATTCTCTTATGTCACTGTTTATGCTTAGATTGCTAATTGCCCTTCTCTTTAAAAATAAAAATTGTGTAAGAGTAAATGATAATCGACCCACTGGGAGAAGGCGGTGGTGAATCGTCGACCAGCTGGGGAAGAGAAGATTTACTTAACTTATGCACAAAAAAAATATTTTCAGTAAAACGGTTGCTTAAGATGCGGCTTTGTCTAGTCTCGTGTAATGTATATGCGACCCGCTGGGGGGAGGCGGTGGTGAATCATCGACCAGCTGGTGAAGGGAAGGTATACAGAACATTGAGATTGCTTACAGGGTCTCGGAAAACTGACAAAGCTGCCTTTCTATAAGTGCACTTAAGTAAGCGTATTCAGCTGTGTCTCCTCTAGCCGCAATGGAATGATCTAGTAAAAACATTTTGGCCAAGAGCACAAAAAGTTGAAGAATAAAAAATAAATAAATAAAAGAGTGAATAAAAAATAGAAATATAAGTGTTTTAATTTTTCTCAAAAGGGAAATCTAGCAACTTTGTATAAATTGTAGCATAACAAGTGTTTTCTTTGTATGGTCTATTCTAAATCTTATATGAAAGAAGATTGTCAAGACAATTTAATTGATTAAGCTCCCTTTTTTCTAAGGTTAAAATTTGATAATCTAAATATTTGCATTTGACGAATTTAAATTGCTTAAATCAATTGCTTCATATGCATAGATGTGATGTGAAATTTTATAAGATTGTTTATTGAAAATCAGATAAACCAAGGCATCTCAATTTTTGAAAAATTATTCACATTCTTTGCTTGAGGACAATCAAAATGTTAGCTTGAGGGAATTTGATAAGTCTTAATCTAGTAGCATTTTACCTTAGGTTTAGTTTTTAAAACGTGCAAAAATAATGCTTAAAACTCCTTTGACACGACATTTTATGTGCAAATTTTAATTATTTTTACAACATGCTTTCACAATTGTATTCTATGCGTTGCAGGGATCAGGTCTACCAAATTTGAGACAATTTGGACTTCATTTGACCTAAATTCGACCAATATTCAAATCTGGACAAAGGAAAAGAATTGTACTCGAAAGCCCAGGCGAAAACGTGCTGGTCGAAAGCAAAAAAGAGTTCTACTCGAGTTCTAATACACACCCGCGGTCGAAAAGGAATCTGATTCAAACACAAAGCACACCCGCGGTCGAAATCTACTCCAATTCGAACACAAAGCACGCCTGCGGTCGAAAAGGAACCCGATTCGGTCACGACCAAATTTCTAGCCGTTTGATTGAATTTTTGGACGGTTTAGATGGCGCGCCACTTATCCTGGTCGAGTTAGAATCGGTTTTGGAGACGCAAAATTGGTCATTTGTGGTCAGTTTTGGCCAAGTTTGATCCGAAACTAGTTGGTTTTAACCGATTTTGATCCAAACCGGTCGAATAAGGCCAGTTTTAGCCGATTTTTGTTGGTTTGGATTGAAACTTGTCGAATTCTGGTCGAATTTGATCCGAATTCTATTGTTCTTGTCCCAATTGAAGTTAGAGTCTGGCAAGGAGTTGTTTTTGGGTACGTTTACTTGTGTACTATAAATAGAGAAACTTTTGGCTCAATTAGACATGCTTTCTTTAGGCTTAGTAGTAGTTTTTAGCTACTTTTTAGTTTAGTTTTAGTTTATTTTTAGTTTAGTTTTAGTTTAGAAAAGCCCCCTTCTCTATTTTTATTATTTTTGTAAGGCTGCAAGGATGACAACTCAATTTCCAAGCAATCAAGTGAGTTATTAGTTAATTGTTATTCTTATTTCTGCATTATTATGGATTTTAGCGAGTAGATCCCCTCTAGGGTTAGGGATGACCTAATCCTGAAGGTGTGATTCTTTCTCGGTCTTTATTTCAAGTTTTAGAGTAATTTCATGATGTTTTCTTCCTCCAAACCCAAAATTCTCATTTTGGCAATAGACGTAACAGTTGAGCCTTAGCAAGAATTTAGAGGAGTTCTTGAGTCCTTAGCCCTTTAACACGGGATCCTGAATAGGAGAGAGGCTCTCGCCAAACGTGACAATGGAAGTGATCCTCTGACTGTTGACCTATCACCTCGAATTGGAAACTTACTTTTCTTGAAAAACAATTGAAATTAAGTTACAATCATCAGACCATGGATAGAATTATGCCGGATGGTTATAGAATTCCTGGAGCACTAGATTTTCATACCAGCTTGCAAACCCTAGATTGATAGTTTAGTTGTAGAAAAATACACCCACAACTCGTTTAGACTTACTCAATAATCCATTAAGTTAGAAAGACAAATACGCTTATTCCTCGTGGAATTTGACTCTCAAGTGCTCAACGTTCAACCGTTCACGACCCTTTCGGTTGCGATGAAGCATGCCAATACCTTCAAAAGTTTATACGACACTTCTCGATTGTGGCTTCTCCATTGCATGCATTAACTAGGATCAACCAGAAGTTCGAGTGGACAGGAAAACATGATGACACATTTCTCTTGTTGAAGAAGATCATGAAGCACCTGTTTTGGCTTTACCGAATCTACAAAAACCATTCGAGCTAGAAACCGATGCCTCAGTTTATGCGATGGGCCCAGTGCTCATGCAAGGTCGACCAGTAGCATATCACTCTGAGTTATTTCAGGGAGCTCAGAAGAACTATCCGACCTATGACAAGGAGTTGTGTGCACTGCATCAGGCCGTAAAACATTAGCGGTGTTACCTTTTGGGTAAAGAGACTGTTGTCTACACCGATCACCAAACTTTGCAATATTTGCAAACTCAATCAAAGCTACAACAAGCTCGACACATGAAGTAAATGTCGTATTGTAGTAGTTTAATCTGGTAATTAAGTACAAGAGCGTACACAACAAACTGGCTGACGTGTTGTCACGACCATCAGTTACGACCCTCTGCTTATCAGCATTTATGCAGATCGAGACCTCACGTCATGATGACTATGCCACAATATACAGTGAAGATACTGATTTTCAATCAGCACTGGCTGAACTTGAAGCAGGGAAACCAAAAGAGTTTGTTCGACGAGAAGAACTCTTGTACAAGAGAAATTTACTTTGTATACCTCGTGGAGCACCTCAAATCCAATGGTTGTGAGAAGCGCATACATCAAAGGTCGCTGGTCATTTTGGAGTAATGAAGACTTTGCAAAATCTTCATCAATATGTGTTCTGGCCGCAGATGCAACAAGATCCGGCTAGCTTTGTTCGAGGCTGTGGTTTTTGCAGCATCTCAAAACTAATAAACAAAAAATTAGGTTTGTACACTTCTTTGTCAATTCCATCACGACCGTGGGAAAGCATATCCATGAATTTTTTTGGGATGATTGCCTAAGACCCGACGTGGCAACGACTACCTTTTTGTGGTCGTTGATCAATTCTCCAAGATGATAGTTCTCATACTCTGTAAGAACACTATTACGAGAGAAGAAGCAGTTCCGGTATTCTTTCAGCATGTTTGGATACATTTCAGACTGTCACATGCATTCCATTGTATCTGATCGCGATACCCGGTTCCTTAGTCACTTTTCGTGATCGCTTTGGACGATGATGGATACAAAGCTGAAGAGGAGTACTGCATTTCATTCTCAGACTGATGATCCAATAGATGTGGTAAATCGAACAGTCGTTCATTCCTTGAGGGGCTTTAACTCTAAGCATCCGAAGACCTGGGATGAAAGCATACCGTACCTACAGTTTGCTTTTAATTGAGCAGTGCATTGTTCGATAGGAAAGTCTACTTTTAAGGTTTGTTTGGGATTTCTACTGCAGAATCCATTCGACATGGAGGTTGTGATCTCTATCTCAGCGCAGAACAGCAATGAAGCATTTGATCTGGATCGAGCACAAAAATTTTTGGAAGGTATTCAACGGCTCCATGGTGAGGTTGAACATAACTTGCTGAAAGCTCAATTCAAGTACAAGACATAACATGATCGGCACCAAGTTGATACTCAATTCTAAGAAGGTGATATGGTCTAGCTACATCTAAGTAAGGAGCGACTTAAAGGTGAAGGTAAAAAGCTCAAACCAATCTGTTATGGTCCTTTTCATATTTTGTGGAAAATTGCTACTAATATTTGTTAGCTCGAGTTATCTCCATATATGGATATTTACTCTGTTGTCAATGTTGAGCACCTCAAACTCTTCAAACCTTCGATGTTGGATGATGAGCCTGATACCATAGTACCATCTATTGAAAGTTTGGTCTATCAATGAGATAAAATCTCTATATGATGACATAATCTTGGAGAAGAAGGTGACGACCACCCGCAGTGGCACACGAGAGTTTTCGAATCAGACAGAAAGATCAACAAGCACGATCGGCAAAGTGGTACACCCGAGAAGATGATCAATCCCAATTTCTACATCTCCAGTTTTGATCAAGTGGTCGTCAACGGGAGTTGACTCCTTCTCAACAAGGGAGTCACGATCCGGGAGGATCTTCAGGTCGCAGGTCGAATATGTTAGGTCGAATATGTGTTGGATTCGATCTCTTTGTCTTGTCGGATTTTATTCCAATCAATATCTATATAACCGAGTCTAATACGTCTAGGTTAGTCGGTTGTCGAGTCTGATACGATCTCAATTGATTGGACTATAAATAATTTGTAATAGATCGAGTTTAGTATCGAACTTACTTAAGTCTTAGATATATAGTTCATCGACGTAGTCGAGTGCATCCTAACATTCGACATGTACAATATCTCTCTTTTCAATAAAGAGTTGTACTATCTTTGAACTGTATTTTCGATCAACTTGGGTTTTGGTAATTTCGAGTAAGATCTCATATTTCACATATTAGCATCTGATCAAATATAGACGAAGCCTGTCTATATTCAATCGAATCAAAGTAGTATCAGATCAAGACTAGATCAAAATCTGGTGTAGTCCTTGAATCATATCAATACATGTGGACCATCCCTACTTATATGCTTGATAGGAAATTTCTTATTGATTTTTTCCCTAAATTGACACACCATAATCCATGCCATGCTAATTCACCTTAAAATTCTACGATTTTTGAAGAACATAGCATAGTCAAAGTAACCGTCAGCCCCTGTAAAATACATATATCTGGTCACATAAACAAAAACATAACCTCAAACAAAAAAATATTAAACAAAAACATTAGAAATCGTGTGCTACCTAAAATCCACATATAAAGATCCAATTTTTATATACTATTTTGCATATATTAATAATTTATTATTTCTTCTCCCCTCTTTGTTTGGCTCTTCAGCACCCCAAGAGAAAGAGGCTTCCTCACCCCTGTTCCCCAAAAGCTTCTACCTTTCCCCTCTCCCTTTCGCTCTCTCCGCCGCAAAATTGCCCAATTCGGTGCGTTTTCTCGGTCCGATCGGTCGAATTTGTTCTAATTCGGTGTCGATTCCAAGCGACCATGGCCTCGGTTGCCTGATTCCATCGAGAAATCCGCGCCGATTTGTCTCCATCTCCTTTCTTCTTGGCCGGTTTGGTCTGGTTCGGTCCCCTCTTTGGGGTCTCCTCGAATTCGATTACACCGTGCAATTCCTTTCTGGGTTTTTGCTTCCTGAGCAGATTTGGTCAGGAAAAATCCGTTGTGTCTGAGCCGAATTCTGCAGATTTCTCTGTGTTCTTGAGGAAAAAAAAAGGTCCATTTCTTGCCTTTTCTTCAGAAAATTTTCCCTGATCTGTATCTTGGGTTCTTGCTTCTATCACGATTCAATCGGGAACAGAGAAAACCTTCCTAGTAGTTTTTAGCTGAATTTTCTGTCTATTTCCACGTTTCTTTGGCAGGGAAAAAAAAACTCAAAATTTTCCTCTCCATTTTTACCATAAATTTTCCCTGATCTGTCCTCTTTCTAAGTCTAAATTCTTTTCTTTCTTGTTCTACACCGATACGATCAAGAAAAATCCTTCCTTTCTTGCTGTTTCTCCATCCAATTCTGTGATCTGATTGTTCAGACTCGGTATTCACCTTGATTTGTGTTAATTTTTCACCAAGTTCCCATCCGATGGCGCAAGAAAGCTGCAATATCAACAAGGACGAGGCCGAGATCTTAAAGCCCTCGTCATCCTCCTCACCTCCTCCTCCAACAACGACCACATCACCATCGCCATCGCCGCCGCCACCACCACAACCATCTACACAAACACCAGAACCACCACCTCCACAGCCATCACCACCTGCTCAATTCTTGTCCAAGCCTCGTGAGGAGAACCCCATGGAGGCTTCCCCTCTTTCCGAGGGGAAGCCGGCCGAGGCTGCCACCAAGGCGGTGTCAGCGGCGACGATGGCAGCTGCGCCGTTGTCGCCGGTACTGTTTGTTAACCGGTGCAATGTATGCCGTAAGAGGGTTGGTTTGACCGGGTTCCGGTGCCGGTGCGGGGAGCTCTTCTGTCCCCGCCACCGGCATTCGGAGACCCATGATTGCTCCTTTGATTACAAAACTGCCGGTCGGGACGAGATTGCCCGGGCAAACCCTGTGATCCGGGCTGCCAAGATCATTAAGATCTGAGGTATAACATTTGATGTGCTTGTTGCTACTAATTGACATAATTATGTTCTACTTTTGTTGTTACAATTGTAATTTAGCTGTAAAGTTCACTTGTTGAATGCTAGATTGGTTCTTTTAGATGCTAAGTGGCATATGCATTCTTTCATCTGATATTAGGCTTTGCTTCGAATTGCATTTATCGATCAGATTTCTAAGTTTATGTAGGAACAGAACTGCATTGGAGATGGCAATAAGTGGCTAGGAAGAATTTGATTTATCAATTGTAATACACAAGGAATGAAGGATGCAATGCATGGCTCTTCCTTTTCACGCAATTCTATCATGTTTACACCTAATTTATTTTTCTAGTGATTAAAAAAATGCAAGATTAATTAATCTATAAATATTTACAGGATCGGTAGCTTTCTTTACTGAAACATTCTGCTGACTAGCCATATGGCTGCTTCTAGCACTGTAAAATGAAGTTTTTTACTTAGATTTTAGTGGAAGTTTTTATGCAATATTGGCACAAAATTTTTATGCAATATTGGCACAAAATTTTTATGTTATATTGGCACAATACTTTCATAAATGTTGTATACTACACCAGATTTATGTAAGCTTTCAGATAATAGTCTTCTGAACTCTAAAATTACAGTTTCAGATAAGGAACTTTATTGATCTTGAAAAAGAAGAGGAGAAACTTTGCTACTATTGATAGCATTTGTTGAAATGTGCTATTATGTTATCATTCTGATTGTTTCTGACTTGCTTGTAACTTTGATGATAGATTTTCTTGTCGAATGTCTTCATATTCTGCACTATCTACTTACGAATTTTTTCCCTGGATATTTTTTTTGGTGTTAACATACTATCCAATAATGTTGAGTTCATAGGCCTAAATTTTCCATCTCTTGCTACTTTGTAGGTTATGTGATCTTATAAACTATATGGAAGACTAATCCTTGAGATGCTGTGAGCAATTCATGCTGCCATTCCAAGGGCTCTCCACGTGCATGATTTCTGCATATTTGTGAAGTAGGCCCCGTACAACTGAGCTCTCGGTAGCTGTAGCTGAGGTCTACGTTGGAGCTAGAAATTTATGAGTTGGTTGTCGTGGGAGAATGCTTCACTACTGTTCTTTGTCCATCTTTGGTTCCTCTAGCTTCTTGAGCTACCACGCATGCAGGACGATACCAACTGTACTGAGTCAAACTCTTATGGGAGCAGCAAGTCGTCATTTTATTGTATGCAATGATTTATCATAGTATATCATGTCTTTCTCAACTCTTGTTTGGTTTAATTCCCAACAACTGCATGTTCTGCAAGGGGTGTGATGTTTCATATTTGCAGCCTTATGCACGGTGGAGCCATTGTTGCACTTGCTGTTATAATCTTATTCTTTTGGGCTTTTGGCAAGTCTTATGTCAAAACAGTAGTGACATTGTGATTGTATCTCTGCAAGTTTGTAAGTCTCAAGCTTTTTGTGGATGAGCTCAATGCTGGAAACTCTTCCTTCCATCCCAACAGTCAGATTAATAACTTGATGTTTTGAGTTTGGTCACTACAGTGGCAATGCTACGGTACCAAGGATTGCTACATTATTACAACACCGGCGGAAGATTCAAAGCATTGTTTTCCAATAACGAAGAGATAGGTGGAGATTTGATTCCATCGGTGCTACATTTTATTAACGAAATCGAGTGAAGATTTCTTACAAAGGCGGGGGAACTCAATTCATCAATGCTACATTTTGTTCGAGACACTTGCTATTATAAAGTTCACCACTTGGGACACAAGTAACACATTGGAACAAAAGATTTGCATTATGTGCATCCAGATTTGCTTTTGGGATTATTAATCAGAGATCCAGAATTACAGGTTCCATCAATAACATGATGCACCCCTTTTATTATATTCCACTTGGTACAACCTTCCATAACCAATACTGAAGTACATGAGAGAATTTTCCCAATGAAATATATTTGCATGAGGCTATCTGGAACTCTCTTAGTAATCACTGAAGAAAAATGAACAGATACAAGCTTACAACATTTGCATGAATAAGCTGGCCTGCTATATCTTAGCAAAATTCAGCATTTCAACTTTGGTGATCCTACATTCCTAGTTCCCGAGATACTCTCAGCTCTGATCGTGCTGCTGCTCCTCGTTGTCAAGGGCATGATAAGGACCTTTGCCTTCTACAGAAACAGAATTCCCATTAACAAAAACTCTCCTCGAGTTTTCTTTCCTCTATGTATTGTATAGTCCATATTATCAAGCAAGTGCCTTTTTAGGCTTATCAGTGGGAGGAGCTTTACCATGTGCAAATCTTTGGTTGCCAGATGAAGCATTAGCCTGACCATGCAGATCAACAGCAGTCTCCTCATCAGTCCCTTTACCCACAGTGTCACTGGCCTCAGCAACTCGCCCCCTTCGGCTGTCATCACTTGAATCGCTGCATCCAAATGTCGGCATTAGGAAACAAACTGAACAACAACATATGTGGCACTTGCAAATATGGATGAAAAGTCTTTGCAATGATCACATAAAGTAGCTGGATGAGATTAGGTATAAAAGATGGATCACCCTGAATAAATCACCAGACCAACTGCTACTGCAGCAAATGCTACGTAGTACATCCAGTCAACCTGGAAAGGAAGGTGCCCTTAATGGTTGAGTTTTATTTGAAGTATGAGAACAAACTGTAGGTAAGAGCACAGATGGTTGAACCTTTTCATGGTAGGCAAAGACACGGATAAGAACAGCCCACAAGTCTGAGGTTAGCAACGAAAGGTTTAGCATTGTTGAGCCACTAATCTGCACAAGGTAACAGCAATACGAGATATCATCAGTAACACGCATTCCATACAGATGTAGCACTTTTCTCCATAGAGTAGAATCCTTTATCTCAAGCTTCATACACAACCATACATTACAAATAGGCATGGAAACAAGTAGATATCATGCACTGATTTAAAGGAAATAATGACATACCTTAAGTAGAATTGGAACAAAAGAGTACATCATGAACATTGCAACTGCAAACCCAATAAATGGTACCACCTGACATAAAATAACCTTACTTGGCTTCAGGTGTCCAATGCATACATAAACAAAGATCAAGCAAGGAAACTTTCAATCAGTGGAAGGTATTAGGGAGGCAAGAAAGCTTTGGGGTGCCTAAATGGCTAAATGTGAGAAGGCAAATAATGTCCAAATATAAACATAAAAATGTATGAGTTGATTAGAGCATAATTACAAAGCCTTTTGCACCTTATGTTCTGAACTAGATCCTACACATGAATATCCATACATCAGGCAGTTGTGGCGCATTTAAGACTAGTGCAATTTTCCAACTTCACTAACAATAAGCACTGTTTTATTCCACACTAGGGATTGTGCCTACTGTTAGTACTTCAGTTCAGATAAAGGGAATGCCTATGTGTGGTGCATTTAAGACCAGTGCAATTTTGCCAACTTCACTAAGCACTGTTTTATTCCACACTAGGGATTGTGCCTACTGTTAGTACTTCAGATAAAGGGAATGCCCGTGTGTGTGTGGGTGGGTGGGTGTGAGAGAGAGGGGGTTGGGGGGGGGGGGGGGGGGTGGGGTTGGTGTTGGGGGATCTTACAGCACCGACACTCCAATGAATAGACTTTATCTCATTGCGTTCAAATATGCCTCTGTAAAGTAGTTAAAAGAAACAGCATAGCTCAAGGATCCAGATATTTTGGAACAATTTGATCTAGCACATAAAGATAACCCAAAATCAAGCTGCAGGAGCAATAAAAGATACACTCTATGAACTTAACAAACAAATAATAAATTTCACTTGAAACTGTTATGTCATAGGCTCATAGTAAATGCCCTTGTTGCTGTAGTTTCATCCAGCCATAAATTGAAGATAATGGCAAGTGCAGGTTCCACAGAGATAAGGATATAGATTGAACAGCTGCAGATAACCAATACTTCAACATAGGCAGTTATGATCCAATGCAGATTAAAACACATTGCAAAATGATATAACAACATATGTTCACTAGAAGATGAAGGATACATCTGACAAGCGCTGATAATAGCTCCAAATAAACCCAGCATCCCCATCAGTTCAACTCGGTCACCAGCCTTCACTAGAAACTCCTGAAAGTAAAATACAATATGAAGGATCTCCAGTAAACATAGTTTTACAGCTATACCATAAGGTAATGTTTAGTTACAAACAGAAAACAAAGAAACTTATGGGTAACAAGCTGTCTAACTCAAGAGTGTTTTCACTCTTCCATCATATTGTGCTGGGCATATAATCAAATTCTACTTTTGTTATGCATAGACCTAGCCAAATCAAATTAGAATCGATATCTTTCTAAACCATGATTTATCTCCTTTTATTCACATGGGATGAGTTTATATTCAATTGATTTGGTCTCTCTTACTAAATCAAGATTTATCTCTTTCAATTTAAATAGGATTAGTTTAGATTTAAATTATTTAGATTAGAATTGTTAGACTATATATTATTTGATGCTTCTATTGTTAGAAGCAAGCACGAAATAAATTTAATCGACCATCCCCATCTATTTCTCTCCCTCTTCCCTGCTAACTCTATTCACTAATTGAGGCACAACAATTTGGTATTAGAGCCAACGACCATGCTGCTGATGCCGAAGGAGACAAGGTCCTAGAGATGTTGGTAGGGGCTGACCTACCTTAGGGAAAGGGTGGTAAATGCCCCCTTGACTTTTTGTAATTACAAGGTAGTCTTTTGAGTAGTAGTTCTAATATAGTAATTTATCCCCTCTATTTTCTCGAAATTAAGTATAAGTCCCTCGACTACTCAACAAAAGTCCTTCCATTAAGTTGTTTATGATAATTTACTCCTCTAAACTAGTGAATTATATGTATATATATATGTGTGTGTGTGTGTGTGTGTGTGTGCGCGCGCGCTCAACATGCAGATGCTTCGGAGGATAGAGTTGTCCAACGAGAAGCTCAACGCCTTTGCTACCCGCATGGACAAAGTGGAGAAGGTGTAGGCAGCAAAGATGGAGGAACAGATGGGTGCAAATCTGGAGTTTGATGGCCCTCTTCATGCTGTCGCTGAGTCCTTCTGGCATTCCATCCCCCAACTGTTGCTGTATGCCGAGAAGGATATGGCTAATGATGAGCATGGTGATATCCATGGCAACATAGTTATTGATGAAGTCGTCAAGGAAGAAACTAACGGCACTGACCATGGTGTTGATGTGGCGGTTCTAGCACTTGGTGATGAAAGAGGCGTCAAAGGTGGAAATGATACCAGAAGTAGAGCAAGGTGAAGAGCTCCATTGCTAGTCCTAGATCTGCATCGAGCTGTCTGATCTACAAGACCTCTCTTCTATACCACTTTGAGCAACTAGATTAAAACACATCAACCCAATCTCCAATGCAAATCTCCTCTGCCACCTCCGGCCTTGTCCACCTTGGGCTCTCCTTTGGTTAGAGCGGTGCCACCACAATCGTTTGCCAGACATACGACTAGCAACATGAGCCGTCCAGCTCGAGGATAGACCTAACTAACTAAATCAAATTAGAATCGATATCTTCCTAAATCAGGATCTATCTCTTTCTATTCAAATAGAATTAGTTTAAATTCAATTGATTTGATCTCTTACTAAATTAGGATTTATCTCTTTCAATTCAAATAGGATTAGTTTAGATTCAAATTGTTAAGAATACAGTTGTTAGTTTATATATTATTTGATGCTGCTATTGTTAGAAGCAAACAAGAAATAAAGTAATCATCTATCCCCATCTATCTCTCTTCCTCTTCTCTTGTTATAAGCAAGCAAGAAATAAAGTAATCCTCTATCCTCTTCTATCTCTCTCCATCTTCCTCTCAAACTCTATTTTCTAATCTAGGCACACAACTTTTCTTCAGAAACTTTAGGAATTGCACTCTGATGATAGATCAGAACAAAATATATAGTAGAACACTTTGTACATGTTCTGAAAGAATATCTGAAACCCATGTTCCCTGTGCGATTGAGCTCAATAGCTTACCTCAGTAACGTTGCTCATAGCATAAAGGGTGGCACCAGCAATGACAAATATATCTCCTTTCACTGGGCTTGTACCCCCTGTATATCAACAAATATCAGTAAGCTTTACCAGATTACTGAGATTAATCATACTTCATTCAAGAGAAAAGCATGGCTGACAAATATGGCATTTCCAAAGCTCCACAAAAAGCTACTTTGAGCTAAGTTAGCAAGGCAAGAAATAGTTGAAGGAACAATTGGACTTTTCCAGTTTTATAAATTGGTCACTCCTAGTACCATACTGTGCTGCATTATTGGAACTTCATTGCACAAAAGAGGAAATAAACAACCTTATCAACATGTGTTTATGTCACATTTGTCACCATCATTTTCAAGTATCCAAATGATTTCTTGCATGTTATAGGTGCAAACAAAAATAAAAGTAAAAAAAAAAAGAAACATGATGAGCTGGGTACATTATAGTAAACATACAAATACTAATAATCGAATTATTACCTGCTCTATCACCTGCATGGACATCAGAAAACACAACTAATACAAGTCCTGCAACACAAACAGCCACACCACTATATTTTCTTAATCTGTACTTTGTTTTCAGGAACATCCAAGTAAGGAATATTACAGCAGGAATGGCCCAGCAATCGAGAAGCATAACACTTGTCAGGGAAGTGTATTGGTAAGCCTTGACAACTAGAATAGAAGAGAGTTAGCACAAGATTGCAAAACTATTTCAGTTGGCAGGGACATTCATTAGTTAGCAAGTAAGACAATATTGATATCTCTGTAGAGGTAGATAGGTAATTATTGGCTCTTTGGGGCCAACTGTATGAGGTCTTTAACAAATATGTGTAATGGTTGGACCTACCAAGATAGTTTGCCTCCACATCAACTAAGCCTAGTACCAAATAGTAGTACCATTTCATCTGCAAGAAATAGCATAAAACCATGGTTAAGTGTACTTAATATCTGTCAGAATCCACAAAGAAAGCAAGTAATCTAAAATGCTACTACAAAAATGGGTAGTATGAAATCTTGTCATACCACAATAAGATAAAAATTCAATTAATTATTGAAAAAAATCATAAATATACTTTTAAAGAAGAAGCAAACTGTTTTTGCTTAGGAGTAGAAAGCAATCAGTAATGCACTAATGGTTTAATTTAGACAAAATATATGAAGCAAAATCAGCCCGAGGTTTCTATCCTTCTATACTATATATTCATAGTGTCGAAGGCCCATCTTATTCCCCACTTCACCATTAGCCCATTCAAAGTGTACTAGTCATAGGTTCCTTCTAACTTTTAAGTTAAGGCATCACTATGACTAGGTGGCACCCTAGTAACCCGAAAATTGAACATCTGCCTCATTTGCCCGGCTCGAATTTCTTGAATGGTGATACTTAAAAAGAGTTGACATTCTTTAACTAGATCATGCCGTGGTGAGATCAGCAATAGCATTTAGAGAAGATGGTTGAACCTGCAGAGGTCTTCTCCTGTGTATCAAGATGCTCCCATACACAATTCCAAGTAGCAGGTAGTTCAAGAGAGACTGTGAAGTTGGCACATTGATACCTATAAAGCAGCAGCACATTACTTGTGTTCTTTCCTTTTTGCACATTTCAATTAGGCAATCTTTTTCAGGAAATGACAAAATTAAGTTGACAAAACAAGAAAGAGCACCAGAATGGCACGCAGCCTCCAAACTTGATGTACATACAAATATCCGATTTTTATACCAATTTAATGCAGAGTAACAAAAAATAGAAGCAATGTTTCGATGAAACAACAAAATTTTAGATGAATAACATCCAAGCTTGTCAACTTACAAGAACAAAAAATACTATTAAGAAATCCAATGTTCAACTGCACTAAATTCCACAATACAACCAATTGGATGCCAACTCCCAAACTCCGCTTGACAAAATCACAAAATAATCTATAGAAACCTCAAAAACCAAGAAATGTAGATGAAAAGAATGAAATTAGCTAGAGATAAAAAAATTCCACTCTTCCCACCAGTCATGCATCAACAGCAACACTCGTATCCAAAAATAATTGAAATATGAAAAAAGGAGAGAAGAAATTACGAGAAAAAATAACAACCAAAGCAGCGCCAATAATTATTGCAAAGACCCATTTTTTACACCATTTCCACACAACACCACACAAAAAACTGAAAATAAAAATAAAAATCGCGCAAGAAACGAAAAGAACAAAAATTCAGACCTCGGCGGGAGAGCTCGGAGGAGGCGAAGCCGGTGGAGGTGACGAGGAGGGAGACGAACTGGCCCAGGCCTAGCCCGACCAGGGTCTGGCGCGAGCACCACCACCCCACTACCATTTGCGTATTGCTTTGCTTCACCAATCCAACCACCGAAAAAAAGATTTCGTTTGCCAAAAGACAAAAAAAAGAAGGGAGGAATTGAGGAAATGGTTTGATCCCAAGAAGAAATCGGAGTCTGAGACAGAGACAGAGACACAGAGACGAGTGAAGGGGAGCGTGGGCGTGGTGGACTGTTTTTGTAGCCAGGTGATTTTTACCGACAACCCCCGCATGTTTCTGCAAGTTTTGTTTCAGGACTCAATCAGCTGAGGTCATATCTTCCGCAAGTCACCAGCTCCTAAACTGATGCACTTCCCGTTTTAAAATAAGTATGTTTTTTTAACCGTGCAGTCTTTGAAATATAATTTTGATTATTATTTTTACTAAAACCAAATGTCTATCTATTTTAAAAGACCTCAAATAAATTTCTCTATTTATAAAACTGGAGCACTTTTGATATATAAATGGTTTTCTAGACTATTTTAATGATGCAACTATAAGTTTACGGATGATGTCGTTAACCATGTCTATATAAGCAGATGTCTTTGGTTTTACATCTTTAATAGATGCATGCCGCTTCATCTATATCATAATTTGCTTGCAACTCTTGTTTTTCCAATCAAACAAAATAAAAAATCCTTCATCTCAATCCTAAATCTCATCCCTGTCAGCTCATAGTTATCATCTTCCATATTATGTCAACAAAATATAATAGTTCACGTTATCAGAAAGCCTAGAAACTATTTAGTATTAAAGGAATCCTGTTTACATGTAGAGAGATAATTGTTTTAAATAGTGACTAAATTGATTCCATGTATAAAGTAGAGAGAAAAAAATACATCTTGCCTTTACTATAACATATTAGCGAAATTTTATAAAATTATAACATTATGAAAGTAATTTATGATAAATATATTTTGTTGGGAAAACTACCTGGGGCTCCTCCCGCGGGCTTACCGGGG
This sequence comes from Pharus latifolius, assembly GCA_019359835.1. Taxonomy (NCBI): domain Eukaryota; kingdom Viridiplantae; phylum Streptophyta; class Magnoliopsida; order Poales; family Poaceae; genus Pharus; species Pharus latifolius. Next base: position 58,886,071 of record CM033323.1, read on the forward strand.
AAAAACCTCGAAGGTTTTTTGGGGGCCCCGGAGGGTCACCGTGCCCCTAAGGGTCCCTGGGCCTCGAAGGGTCACCAAGGGCCCTGGAGGGTAGCGGGCCCCAGAGGGTCCTCGGACCTCGGAGGGTCACTAAGTCCCGGAGGTTCACCGGGGGCCCTGGAGGATCCCCGGGGGCCTCGGGAAGCCACCAAGAGACTAGAGAGCTCCTGGAAGAGTCCCAGGCGCCTCACACGGTCAATCCTGGGAGTGCGGGTCACGTGCTGGTGGCCTGAGGAGCGCTTCGGGAACTGACAAGGACCATTGTCAAGCATCCAAGCCCTTCAGTTGGTGAAATGACACCAACGCCCCTTGATCCAACGGCCGTAGCTAGGGCTTTTTGGTCTTTTGCATGTTTTGAGGCCTATAAATACCCCTTGTATCTCATTTGTAACTAACTCTTATTCATTTGCCATATAAACAAAACAATAGGCTCCCTTGGAAACCTCTCTCCCCGAGAGAGCACCTCCCCAGCGGACTCGCGTCCGGAGGGTGTCGACAGGACTAAGACTCCCCACTAGGACCCGAACCTGTATAAAATCACCGTGTGTCGTGGTATTGCGAATACCCCGGCAGGTTTTGTGAACGATCCTAGCGAAGATTACGCGGCGTGGGCTGACCGGATGACCGGTCCTCCCCCGCCGGACAAACACAAGAAATGACACGAAGATTTATACAAGTTCCGGTCCCGGTGGGGGCCCTAGTCCTGTCGGCGTGCTCCCGACCGGGGTCGGCTGGGGAGGCTCTCTCCGGGGGAGAGGCTTCCGGAGCACACCTGTTAGTTTTTTAGCTATTCCAACAAATAAATCACCTGCTCACAACTGAGCGGTACAAGGGCTATTTATAGCCCCAAAAAGAAGCGAAAAACCTAAACTACCCCGGAAGCCACCGTCGGATCGAGGGGTAGGAACGTCCTTCTTCCAGTCAAACGTTTTAGATGCTTGACAGGTGGTCACTGATTCCCGAGGCGCTCCTTGCGTGACCTGCACGTGACAAACAACTCAAGACTTTACCTGGGGGAGGACGATGAGGCCTGAGACATACGCCGGAGGCCAAGTCCCGGGGGCCAAAAAAGGCGGCGCCCGGGGAGGCCCCGGAGGCCACGTCCCCGGGCAAATGGCGGCGCCCGGGACGGCGCCGGAGGCCGAGTCCCGGGGGCCAAATGGCGGCGCTCGAGACGGCGCCGGAGGCCAAGTCCCGAGGGCCAAATGGCGGCACCCGGGGAGGCACCGGAGGCCAAGTCCCCGGGCGAAGGGCGGTGCCCGGGACGGCGCCGGAGGCCAAGTCCCGGGGGCCAAATGGCGGCGCCCGGGGAGGCACTGGAGGCCAAGTCCCCGGGCGAATGGTGGTGCCCGGGACGGCGCCGGAGGCCAAGTCCCGGGGGCCAAATGGCGGCTCCCGGGGAGGCACCGGAGGCCAAGTCCCCGGGCGAATGGCGGCGCCCGGGACGGCACCGGAGGCCAAGTCCCGGGGGCCAAATGGCGGCTCCCGGGGAGGCACCGGAGGCCAAGTCCCCGGGCGAATGGCGGCGCCCGGGACGGCACCGGAGGCCAGGTCCCGGGGGCCAAATGGCGGCACCCGAGACGGCACCGGAGGCCAGGTCCCGGGGGCCAAAAAGGCGGCGCCCGGGACGGCACCGGAGGCCAGGTCCCGGGGGCCAAATGGCGGCTCCCGAGACGGCACCGGAGGCCAGGTCCCGGGGGCCAAAAAGGTGGCGCCCGGGGAGGCGCCGGAGGCCACGTCCTCGGGCAAATGGCGGCGCCTAGGACGGCACCGGAGGCCAGGTCCTGGGGGCCAAAAAGGCGGCGCCCGGGATGGCACCAGAGGCCACGTCCCCAGGGCGAATGGCGGCGCCCGGGACGGCACCGGAGGCCAGGTCCCGGGGGCCAAAAAGGCGGCGCTCAGGACGGCACCGGAGGCCACGTCCCCGGGCGATTGTGACGCAACTTACCTGGACTTAGTCCCGCGGAGATTTCCCCCAACAGCCCGAGGACGATGCTCGAGTCCCCGGTGGGTATGGTACATGTCACCGGGAAAATCTCCGGACCAAGCCACCGGAGCCGTGACGCTTTGGTTTCCGTGCCCCGCGCTTAAGGCCGCGCCGTTTCGCCATAAATGCACTCACGGTTTGAACCGGCGCCTCGATTTGCGCGCCAATCCCTTCGTTTCCCGCGCACGGTTTGAACTTCAGCGGCCTAGATTGATCCGCGGGGTGCCACGTGGCGCCCATCTAGATCATAGCTCGACCCTATAAATAGGGCCTTGGGGGGCCCGGTAGCTTCATTCCAAATTTCTCAGTTTTAGCGAATTTTGCTCTCCCGGTAGCTTTTTCCCGGTAGCTAGCGCCCGATAGCAAGCGTCCGGAACCTTTAGACGTAGCCCCCTGAAAAGTTAACCACAGGAAAAAACAAACCTGATGGCACCGAAGGGTCGAGGGAAGACGACCGAGGTGCCCCCGAAGGAGGTCGCTCCGGACTTCCTCTGGGCGTCCGAGTTCACGGCCGAGGACGCCGAGTCCATGGTCGAGCGCGGCGTCATCGAGGACGGGGACATCCGGGTCCCCGTGAAGAAGGATGGAGCCCCCCGCCCCAGGCCCGGAGAGGTCGTGGCCTTTGAGGCCTTCCTGGAGGCGGGGCTTCGGCTCCCGGTGCATCCCATGCTCCGGGAGTTTTTGAAGGAGTACGGGGTGGCGCTCAACCACCTCACCCCGAACGCCCTCGTCTGGATGGGTATCTTCATCTGGCTCTTTGAGACGGCGACCGGGAGGGAGCCCACGCTACGCGTCTTTCGGTACTTTTACGAGCCGGCGGCGCGGAGCTCCCACCTGGTGAAGGGGGCACCCAAGTCCCCCTTCGGCTCGGTGATGGTGCAGATGCTGCCGTCCCGGGTGGCCGACTACCCGGCGGCAGCCTCCCGGGACCATTGGGGCGATTGGATCCGGAGGTGGTTCTACCTCCGGGTCCGGGACGACGAGGTGACGTACGCCCCGGAGCCCGCCTCCTACAGTAGGTCCTCCGCGCCGAAGCCTACGGTGTGGACGGACGAGGAGCTCGAGCTCCTCGGCAAGGTGATCATCTCCCGGAAGACCCGCTCTATGCGGGACGCCGCCGAGGAGATGATGCTCCTGAGGATCTCCCCCTTCGCGCGCGGGAGGTGGGGGACCGGCATGGGCCCGGAGCAGCGGCCCCTGGTCAAACCGGTGACCTGACGTAAGTCCCGGTGACCTGCTTCATTGCATTTACAAATTTTTGAAAATTTGACTAACTCTTTACCTCTTGTAGTCCGGCCGTACCCGGCGGCACGGGAGAAGGCGAAGAACCTCCTGGGGAGGTACTTCGCCGACGAGCACGAGCGCGTCGTGCGCCTCGTGGGGGAGGGCCCTCCCCGGAACCTGGTGGCTGAGGCCTACGGGCTGAAGCTCCCGGAGAGGAAGCCCCTCCCCACCCTCGGATCACACAAACGGGGGAAGGACGCGGCCGGGGGCTCTGAGCCTAAGAAGGCCAGAGTCCAAAAAGCCCCTGGCCCGTCGACGACGCCGGTGGCGACACCGGCGAAGCCCCGGGACGAGACCCCCGGGACCGAGCCCGTCTGGGCGCCGGCCCGGAAGGAAGCAACACCCCCTCCCCTGACGAGCCCCGTTGCGGCCCGGGGAAAGGAGCCGGCAGCGGGCGGGGCGGCGTCCGATTCGGCGGACTACGCCCCGTCGCCGCCCTCAGTAGCAGTCCTCCCGGCACCCTTGGAGCCAGAGAAACTAGAGGTGAGGTTCGCGGAGACCTCGCCTCCGCGGGTTGAATGGCCCATGGACGAGGGGGGGAGCCCCTCGGTCTACGAGGTCCCGCCGGAAGTGGAGGCCCCGGGGGCCCTCCCGCCAGGGAAGGGGAAAGGGCTGATGATCCCCCCGGCGCGGGACCCCCTCCGAAGCTTCCTCGGCCACTTCCTCGGGGGGGACTTCGGCGACGAAGACGACGACGACCGCCACCCCGACCGGGGTCGCACCGGGCGCCCAGGTCCGGGAGCCCGTTACCGGCTGCGGCAGGACAAGCGCCGGGCGAGAGACCCCCCTGCTTTCCGCAGGGGAGGTCGAACGTTACGCGGAAGGCCTGCAGACCCCGAAGGTCCAGGCCTTCATCGCGGGGGGGACGCTCCACGATCGGTTCGCGGAGCTTCGGTCGCTCCAAGCACAGGTATTCACCCGAAGCGGTTGTCTCTTTCTCTTGGTTCCTTGCATCCAAAATTTTTCTAACTCTGGAATTTGTAGGGGACGGCAATTACCTGGGGCGTCGAGCAGTGCGTCATCCGGCTACTCAAGGACGCGGAGGACAGGGCCGCTTCCTTCTTGGGCCAGCGGGACGAAGCTCTCCAGGAGCTAGCTCGGGTCCGGGCCCAAGTTCACGTCTCGGAGGCGGTGAACGGCCGCCTCCGAGAGGAGGCGAAGGCGAGGGAGGAGGCCTTCCGGGAGCTCGAGGGATCGAGCGTTCGAGCGGTGGCGGACGCAGGCCACTCCGTCCGCTCGGCCCTCGAGAGCCTTGGCGTAAGCCTAGGCTCCGGGGGTGGCTCAGAGGTGCCCCCGGCCACGCTCGCGGAGGCTGTGCGTTTTCTTAACGCACAAGTCTCCGTGATCCCGGAGGCGGCGGACGCCTGGGCGCGAGGCCGGGCGATCCCCGTCGTCGCGGCCGCAGCCGGGCTCGTCGAGCACCGGGGAGTGGGCGTTCGGGCGATCGGGGCCGCATCCCGCGGAGCTTCCCCGAGTTCTTCGAGCCCGCGCGCGCGGGAGGTGGAGCAGCTCACCGGGGGTTTCTACGACCGGATCATCCGGGTGAGATTCCCGGCGCCGGCACCTCCGGTCGTGGACGCCCCAGCTCCGGCCTCGGAGGAAGCCCCCCGGGGGGAGGACGCCAATGAAAGAGTATGAGCCTCCCCCCGGGTCTTTAGATAGGACCCTTTTGTTTTCTTAGGACTTTTGATCTCGGTAGCTTCTTAGAAGAAGCCCCGGACACTTGTAAAAAGATATTTTGGAATGCAATATAGTTAGAAATTTTTCTAAGTCTTTGAATTGAATGCAATGTTACCAGGGTTCCCGAGAGGTTACTCCCGGGCGAAGGTCCGGGAGGGGCTCTCCGGGGGACGCCCAAGCGGCTTTAATATTGCTAAGCCTCATCTCCGGGGAGCGCAGCGGGGACGCCGTCCGGGAGCCCGTCTGGTTAAGGTGGCATCCGGAGTGGCACTTGGACAATTTTGACAATCATCGCGCCGAGTTGTCCCCCCCGCGTCCGGGGTTCCGGATGATACCTCCTCTTTGGATACTTCCACCGGCGGGGTACGAGTTCTGGCCCGAAGGTGTGCTCCGGGACGCTCGGCGCCGCGTGCGCGCATTGTATCGGGACTTGACCCGGGAGCTAGCGGAGAGCCTCCGGGAGTATTGGGCGTAGGAGCCTTAGGATGTAGAGGATCCCCCGGGTTAGAACCCGGGTTGTACCGTTTCCGAAGCCCACCGGAGGGGGAAGATGTCCTCCGGGTTTTATGATGAATAAAGCTGTGTTGTTGGTTCCTTCTTTCATTGTCTTTTTTATTTTTTCTTCTTGGATGATCTGGACAACTCCTTTTCACAAGAATGAACTAAGTTTGCTCGTGGGCGGTACGGTCGACACCCGGGGGTTCCTTATCCCCCCCGCCCACAGCGGGCCGGAGGGTAGCTCCGCGCACTGTGGGGGTAGCAAGGCCCCCGGGGTGGGAGTGACCTGTAGCATAGAAATTTTTCTAAGTTAGAAAATTTTAAAACAAGGTTTCCAAGGGAAAGACCTTCCGGGAGACAATCGTCCGGTCGCCGTGAGAACGGGGAGCCGGGAATAAGGCCTCGTGTGGAAGAAACATCCAAGAAACCCGATGAGATTTCCGGAGACGAGCTTCCTAGGAGATGATCATCCGGTCGTCGTGAGAACGGGGAGCCGGGAATAAGGCCTCCGGGGAAGAAATGTCCGGGAAATCCATAACTTCTCCGGGGGACAATCATCCGGTCGCCGTGAGGACGGGGAGCCGGGGATAGGGTCTCCGGGAGGCAATCATCCGGTCGCCGTGAGAACGGGGAGCTGGGAATAAGGTCGCTGGGGACCAAATATCCAAGAATGCCATTAGACGTCCCACTAGGGAGAGCGTCTACTCCCGGAGGAGGAAGAGATATCCGAGAAATCCATTAGACGTCCCACTGGGAAAGCGTCTACTCCCGGAGGAGGAAGTGCCCGATGATGGGTCTTGAGTGTTTGGGCAGGGGACTAGTCTCCCAAAGTGACTCGTATAGAGCACGGGCCATGTCTTGGTCTCCCCGGACGTTGATCACACCATGCGGCCCAGGGATCTTCATGCAGAGGTAGTTTTGATGGGTGGCAGCCCCCAGCCAGTTGATTGTGGTCCTCCCCATTATCGCGTTGTAAGAGGAAGGGAGGTCCACTACGTCGAAGCGGACCAGCTCAGTCCGGTAGTTCTCTGGAGTGCCGAATGTCATGGGAAGATCTACCTTGCCCACGGGGTGGATTGCCTTCCCCGGGACAAAACCTTGTAGGGGCCCAGTCGCCGGCTGCAGGAGCTTCTCATCCATCTGCATCTCTTTGAAGGCCTTCAGGAATAGGACATCAGCGGAGCTCCCGCCGTCCACAAGGATACGGGCCAGATGGCAGTTGTAGATGGTCGCGGAGACAATGAGCGCGTCGTCGTGGGGGAAGCGAACCCCTCGCGCGTCTTCTGCCGTGAAGGTGAGGGGGACGTCCGACCACTTAGGTGGCGGGGACGCGTGTAGCACCCCCACGACCTTGACCTCGCTCGCGTACTCCTTACGTTGGCGCTTAGAGTCCCGCCCGGAGGCGGACCCTCCCACGATGACATTGATGCGGCGCTGAGAAGTTTGAAAGGGGAGAGCTTCTGAAGGCTCCCCCTCCTGCGTTTGCTGACCCCCCGCGGGGGCGGGAAGGGGCAGAACAGCTGGCCGAGGGAGCAAGGAGGCCGGATTCCCCCCCTGCCCGCGCTGGTCGAGAAATGCCGCGAAGTGCTGCAGCAGCTGGCTGCAGTCTCGGGTAGCGTGGGTACTGGACCCGTGGAAGCTGCACCACGGTCCTTCCTGCCTTCTCCCCGCGGGGCCTTCCCAGCCACACGAAGACTGTCCTCCCCCATGGCCTTTCGGCTTGGGGAAGGGGCGGTTGCCCCTCGGGGGGTCGCGCGAGCCGCCTCCGCCCTCGAGGACAAAGGTGTCCCGAGGCCGTGGCTCGTTACGCCCCCCCTGCCTAGGGCGCTTGAGGGGATCCCTGGCCCCCCGGTCAGCGGGGGCGGGAGCCCCCTGGGTCTTCTTCCAGATGTCGTCTTCCTCCGCCCGAGCGTACTTTTCGAGTACGTTGAAGAGCTCGTCGGCGGAAGAGGGGCAGCTCCAAGAGAGCCTGCGGTGGAGCTCCCCCGGGAGGATGCCACTTTTGCAGGCTTCGATGACCATAGAGTCGGGGACGTGGGCCACTTTGCTCTTCACCTTAGCAATCACTAAATATGATGACGGGTTAAAATGCGGTAAAAGAAAGCAAAACTATCAATCAAGGATCGATAGAGTTTAGAATTGACCGCTTTTTCGTGTTTGTCCATGTCGAGATGTTCATTAGTAGGCTTGAGAGTTGTAATAGCTTCATAATCTTGCATCTCGACGCTTTTGACCGATTGCTTCACATGCTTGAATTCACTCTTGAACATCGTGTTCTTGAGTTGCTTGATTTGTCGTGCATGGAAGTGACTTTGCTCTTGGATCATCTTGCTTTCCCTAAGTATCATCTTTGAAACAAGTTCTTGACAGAGGGATTCATTAGTGGCAATGATAATAATGTCATCAATATATTTGATTCACAAGAGAATATAATGTTTCGATTGAATGTTTGATGATGATTGCTTCAAACTTCTCATTTTGAAAATCATTTGATATAAGAGAGAATTTTGAGCTTTTAAAACCACTCAATTGGAAACAATAGATTCAATCCTCAAAATTCACTTCTTTTGGCATTTAACTCAAAAAGAACATACAAATGAAGGATATGCCAAACTAAGGTTTGTCGAAACATTTTTAGGTCACAAGGTGAGAGAAATGCATATGACCTAGTGAAAGTTCAAATTTTCACAAAAACACTCAAATCTCAAATTCATGCGAATCATGCTTCAAATTCATAAGAACCATATTTGTTTTGGATATGCAAAAACACAATCACAAGGCCTTTCCAAAATCCCATCATAGGAACAATGCCGAGTTGCAAATATAGGAAAAATGGGAGCAAAGATGTAACCAAAACAGGAAAGGAGAAGAACCAGCTGAAACTTCTGAAATTTGTGATTTTTGCAATTTTGCTTCAACCATTGATTCAAGTTCCATAAGAGGTTTGAATATCATGACATGAACTTAGTTGAATATCAATTTAATGAATTTTATTTGAAGGAGATCATGAAATCAATTTTCGAAAAGTGAGTTTTGGGTAAAAGAGTAAAACAAAAATGATTTTCATGAAAAGCTTCAATTCTTGAAGAATCTCGGATTTTTCTGAAGTTTTGGACTTAGATGAGTTTGAAATACCATTTCAAACCAAGACATGGAAGAAAGTTTAGTCCAAATAGTCAAAATCACAAAAATGCACTTTTGGGTATTTTCGGGTCGATAGCCATTTTCGGGCGACCTAGGATATGTGATAATTTGAAAACCATAGGCCTTTCGAGAATAAGTTCAATATGAACTATCTTCGAGTGAGTGAGTTCTAAATGTTTCATGTAGAAAGCTTTTATCAAATCTCAACACATCTTGTTTTATGGAAATAAATCTTTTTAGGCCAAAACAAGATCCCGAAGACTTCAATCTTGTCCAAATTTTGCATTTTAGCTCGAAACTCTTTTGTTTCACTTTCAAAACCTTTGAAATCATATTTGAAACATATTTATGAAGGTTTTGAAGTAATTTTGAACATTTTGAAAGTTTCGAGCTCTTTTTACATTTTTGCTCATAAAAGACTCTTCTTATCAAAAGCATGCACTCTTTGATATATATGCACAATTAGGGTATGCAAGGATTCAATAACTTTGAATTTTCTCCCCCTAAATGTGTCAACCATGTTTTGTCATGAAAAATATGCAAGAGATGAAAATGATCCATTTGAAAATCAAGAGCTCAACAATAATCCAAAAGGACTCAAATCGAGAAGACATTCAAATAAGCACTAAAACACATGAAAAGTTTCATAGAGATAGAACACATCAACACAAGAACTTTCCATGAAGATCCAAGATTCAAATATTTTAGTCATTTGAAAGAATTGAGAGATTAACATCCAAATAGATTAAAATTTTCTTAAACATGTTGGCTTCTTTATAATCATCAAAACATATGCAAACAAGTTCCAAAAATACCAAAATAAATTTTGGAGATAGATAATGCAATGAGGAACAATATTGTCTTTTATAGTGAATCCAAATTCTGATCCAACAAAGAGATATGAAAAAGACAAAATTTGATCAGATTAAAGATTCAGATTTCAGGTTTCAGGTTTCAGAAATTTATTTTACACTTTTAACCACACCTGAAAATCTATGAAAATGACTTCCAATAATTTTGAAATAAATTTTCAAGAAAGACCAATCATAGATGATAAAATTTCATATAGAAACATTCTTCAAATAGTCAACCAATAAAGAGATATGAAAAAGACAAATGTTGGTCAGGTTTAAAGTTTCAGATTTCAGGTTTTCAGAGATTCATTTTACACTTTGAAACGCACCTGGAAATCTATGAAAATGACTTTCAATAATTTTGAAATAAATAATCAAGAAAGACCAATCATAGAGGATAAAATTTCATATAGAAACTTTCTTCAAATAGTCAACCAATAAAAAGATATGAAAATGACAATTCAGCCCAAAACCACGAGAAAACTGAATTTTGCAGATTTCTTTTTCAATTTGTGAAAAGTGTCAATTTTGCTCAAATCAAGTCCAATTGGGATGAAAATTTGCAGGAATGAATTTCAATGCATCAAAAACATTTTCCAAAAAGAATTTTCCAAAAAGGAATTTTTAATTGAGAGTTATGGTCAAATGAACTTTGTGTTAAGCAAAAAGGTTGAAAGTCGATAAACTTTTGCAAATTGAATTCAAATTTGATTTTCATTGGATTTTTGACATGAAAGGGCTTACATGAGTTAAACATATCATTTTGAACCAACACTCGCAAATATGGACCATCAAAATAGCTAAACTCATGTTTCGCATATTTAGGGTATTTCGTGTCAATTCAAGTTTTTCGGTGAGATTCAAATACCCATAACTTTCAAATGAGAATTCTTTTGAGAAAGTTTTCAATTTCAAACTTCTTCGGATTAAGAGTATCTAGGAGTTTTGTAAAGCAAGTTTTTGCAAATTCCAAATAGATTGTGATTTGCGTTTGAAAACGATTTTGTTGAAAAACAAGATACTCGAAGATCCTTTTGAGGCTAATTTTCAATAGAAATATTTTTTTACATCATTTCTTCATCCAAAGCCTCTAAAAACCTTTTAAATGCGTTTTGAAGACCATTTAGATAGAAAATGACGATTTTGGGCCTTTTGAATGGAAATTTGCCATTTTGACCAAATGAGCTCATTTTAAAACTTATAATTGTAATTTTGAAATATTTCACATAAAGGGTTGTGATGAGCAACGGAAGCATTTTAAATTACATCCCTTAGAGATGCAACAATGTAAGATTTAAATTTTCATTCTTTTGCAAAATTTGCCATATGGATTAAAGCAACAAAGAATAAAGGAGAAGATGCAATGCAAATGTTTTTATTAAACACATCAAAAAGATTTAAGCTCTTTTTGGTACCCAAACCATATGAGGCCCTCTAGCCTTGTCGCATAGGTCTTTTGGTACCCAAATTGCTTTATCTTTAGGTTTTTGAACATGACAATGAATAGATTTTGCAATTAAACCCTTTTTAGAGCAAGAAATTAAATAAGAGCCAAAAGAACCAATTTCAAAAACATTAGATGCACACTTATACGAATGTTGCCCTTTTAAGTGATATGATAAACATGAAGTATGAGAGGGCTTTTTGAATGAATTTGTATGAGTGTGATAAAGTATATAATGCCTCTTACTAGTTGAGTATGCATGATTTAATTTTCCCTTTCTAAATGATTTTTTATGATCTAAAGGGGGTTTAGTAAGCATGGCACTCCTCATATGACATCTAGTAAGGTTATTGCCCAATCTATTTACTATAGTCTTTAGTTCATCATTTTCAATTTTACGTTCTTGAGATGATTCCGTGTTAATACAAGACTTATGATAGGAACATGGCGGCATCTCATCACTAGTTGATGAACTAGAAGGCATAGCACAAAAATCACTAGATGAGCTAGGCATATCAAAAGTAGAACCACTAGTACTATCACCATGGCATAAAGATGTATCACTAGATGAATCATGGTATGAGTTACTAGTATCGTCCTTACAAGCATGTGAATCTATAAATGAATCATTTGACAACTTATCACATGAAGTACTAGTGTTCACAAAACTAGCATTTGAATGTAACCATGAATTAACCAATGAATTATTGCTAGCATGTGAACTAGAAGTGTGTGACTCTAGAAATGGATCAATAGGGGAGTCACAAGAAACTCTAACATCTAATACACATGTTGAGCTAATAGAATTCTTGGCAAGCAAGGAGTCATAAGAATTTTTCAATTCTTGATGCTTCACTTTCAAAGATGAGTAATCATTCCTTAAAGTGCTAAGATTTTTAGTCATATTGCCAAGCAAGCCTTTTAACTCTATAATTATATCCACGAGCTCATTATTAGAGAGGTTAGAATTTGATACCGTCGAGTCGGATGCCGAATGGCATATAGAATTGTCTTGAGATGAAGATTCCGACTTTGACCCTTTCTTTCTACCTTTTCTTGAGCTCTTCTTGCTTGGTTTCGCCTTAGTCTTGCTAGGGCAAACCTCATCGTTTACGTCCTTGAGCTCGCTCGAAGATTCTTGATCCTCCGCATTTAAATCATTGTCCTCAATATGCTCGGAGGTGGAACACATGTCCTTTTCTTTGGACATTGCCTCATTTGACATAAGCATGTCAATGAGCTCGCTCGGTGTAGTGTTGGAAAGATCACCATTTTCAAGATCGGTGATGAAGTCTCCATAGCAACCCTCCGGCAACACTTGGAGCAATTTTCTGCAAATCTCTAGATCGGAAATATTAGCACCAAGGGCTTTGAGCTCATTTGTGATGTTGATCAAGCGATCATATATGGTGGAGAGTGTGTCATGCTCCAACATCACAAATGCCTCATAGTCCCGCAATAATATACGCATCTTAGCGTGCTCATAGCTAGATGTGCCGATAAATAATGACTCAAGAGTCAACCAAACTTCGTGAGCGGTCGAACAATCACTCACTAGTTCTAGCACATCATGGCTAAGAGAATCAAGAAGCACACTTTTAGCATTTGTATATAAAAGAAGAGTATGGTTATCCGAAGATAATGAGCTATCCATACCCTTTTGCACTAATCTCCATAATTTCAAATTTAATGCCCTAAGATGAGTACTCATCATGATTTTCCAACGTGTATAATTTGAGCCATCAAATTTAGGAGCAATCAATCCAAATTTCTCTAGCAAATTCATCCTTTCTCTCTAGCGGTTAAGCCGATAAATGAGAGACCTTGCTCTGATACCAATTGTAGGATCAAGGATGCCGACTAGAGGGGGGGGTGAATAGGAGGCTTTTAAAATTTCTTTTCAATTAAGCAATTTTAAAGAATAATTGAGAGACCTAAATTATACAATGAGGCTTAAAAGGAATTTAATCAACTAGTTGCATTCAATCAAATGAACTATTCAATAAGACATGCAACAATGGTAAATATAGCAATTGTGTCAAGATGAATGTAAAGCAAATATGAAATACGCAATTTGACACAATATTTTTACCGAGGTCTCGGAGACTCGCCCGGTCTCCCCTACTCCTCGTTGAAGCGCTCACTCGGAGCCTCGCTTCTATATCCACGAAAGATATCTCACTAGGGTTGCTCCTTCTCCACACCGGATAGGCGAGCACCACACCTTTCACAATCCTTTGCCGGCCTCTCCGACAACCTTAAAATGGAGAGATCTCGGCTCTCCTCCGGCACCGTCTAGGCGAAGGCGATCGCCAAGAGTAACAAGCCGGATGCACTTTCACTTGAATCAACCACGTGCTAGAAGCTCAATGATGCAAATGAGATGCTCAACACTCTAGCACTAGCAATCTAATGGAGATGAAGTGCACTAAACACTCACACAATCTCCCTCAAGCTCTCTCTCAAATCTACTCAAGATTTGGGTTCAATTCTAGCCTCTAAATGCAATAACTCAAATGCAAATCAATTGGCTAGGTTTTCAGCTGAAGAATGAACTCTTTGAGCACCCACAAATGATTCCATACATGAAGTATTTATAGCCTCAAAGAAAAACTAGCCGTTTGCAAGAAACCGGGCCAAAAGTTGTACAGGCCGGACATTGTCCGGCCACTTCAGACACTGTCCGGCCAGTACAAAAATTTCAGCCGTTGCAAATGTGTCAGTGACCGTTGGGCGAAATTTGTGAAGGCCGGACGGATACCATTTGTCCGGACAAAACGTCCGGACAGATGGATATGTCTCTGTTAACTCTCGGCTCAAAAAACTTGTACAGGCCGGACAATGTCCGGCCATTTCGGACAAAGTCCGCCCATAACGGACAAATAGCTCCGGACGGATGCATTTGTCCGTTCCATTTTTCGGCTCAAAAAATTTGTACTGGCCGGACAATGTCTGGCCAGTTCAGACAAATAGCCCCGGACAGATGCATTTGTCCGGCCACTGCATACTGACAGTAAAACAATCATAACTTTTGATCCAGAGATCCGATTGAGATGATTTTTGGCTTGTTGGAAAGATAACTCAGAGCTCTACAATTTTGTCAACAGGAGCAAGACCTAGAAAGGTCTAGAAACTTCTAGAAAATTCAGAAACTTTCCTGCTGTCAAAATGTCCAAGCCAAAATCATCTCAAATGCAATTTTAAAGTATTTGCACATACGGATTTGCCGTTTTCTCGCGGATGTGATTTGTGTCACTTAGCAACGACCACGACCACACAGGTCTTGACATCCGATCGAAAACAGGTGGTCGATAGGGTTTGGTCGAGCGTACGCAAGCGAGTCGAAGACTGGTACGACCAGCCCGAACTCCTACGACCATGCCCAAACCCTAAACAGAAAGCCGCCAAACAAGCGACACGACCACGACCACGTATCAACACTGATACGATCAGAACAAACAAATATGACCACGACCAGCTCTAGATAAATAAACCAATTTAAACAGCTGGCGATCACGACTAAGTGCAGTTTTCAAAACATTTAATCTAATACACATGAACTACACTTAGACTCACTAGCAATGCAAGACACTAGTGCAAGATGATATGAATGCATCTGAGCTTCCGCACTAGATAGATTCAAGCTACTAGTTTTCGACCCCTCTTAATAGTACGGTCAAACTAGTAAAAAGAAACCTATCAACCCGGTCTGTCTCCAAACACCGAGACCGGTAAAACCCTAAGAAAACAATCCTTAATCTTGGATTTTACCTTAGGTGAAGTTCGACCTCGTGAAGTTCGACCGCTCGACACTCGTCATCGCAAAGCTCGATCTCGTTAAGCTTGACCACGCGAAGCTCAGCATCTCGACACCTGTCTTCGCAAAGCTCGTCCTCGCTAAGCTTGACCTTGCTCGGGATGTCTCATATTGTCTTCATCCTCTTCACGCCCTTGCTTGTTTTCATCCTGCAATCATTCTGAGACTAGAACATATACACTCAATGCGCAAACGTTAGTCTCAGTTGCAGTTCGTCATTAATCACCACCAGATAAATCACTCCACACAGGAGTTCACTCAACAATTTCTTTCTTCGGTGAAATGACAAAACCAATTTCAATTGAACAACAAATGAGTAATGGATGAATCTCACAATCATATAGATCCATATATGATACAAGAAATGCGCACACGATCCATACTACTCAAGTTATGATATCAATCAATATGGATGACTAACATCATGAGCTCTCTCTCAATCATACATAGAGATATCAAATCCAGAACACGGAGTCATCAACCTTTTGCACAGACATGGATAACTAATCATCCTGAGCTCTCCCTCAACATGTGCATCGATATCAAATCCACAACTGAAGTCATCAACCTCAAGATTTGACATATAACATCTTGATCAATCAATTAGCATAAGCTTGATGCAACCACCGAGCTCATCTTCTACATATGCATCAATATCAAACCCGCAATCGAGGAAAACATCCAATTCAGGGTTTACCGATAATCAATTCAATTTACTTGTGCTAAATCAGGATTTATATAAATTGTCATTTAATCATCAAATCTGATATCTTCATATTAACTTTAATCATCATGGATTTATCCAAAACGTCATTAATCATCAAAACCTAGATACTAAGATCTACCTAGATCCAACACCGGGAATGGTCCAGACGTATATCCCGCAAGGGGAGGGAACCCCCTAGCAGGATCATACGGGGCGGACAGACCCCTGGAAGCCGCAGGGGCCGCCCGGTAACCCATAAATGGGGGCATAGTCCCGGGTGCCAGTGGGGGCTCCCCCCTTGCCGGTTCCGGTGGGGGCCCTAGTCCTATCGGCGTGCTCCTGACCGGGGTCAGCTGGGGAGGCCAAATCCCGGGGCGAATGGCGGCGCCCGGGACGGCACCGGAGGCCAAGTCTCGGGGGCCAAATGGCGGCGCCCGGGGAGGCACCGGAGGCCAAGTCCCCGGGCGAATGGCGGCGCCCGGGACGGCACCGGAGGCCAGGTCCCGGGTGCCAAAAAGGCGGCGCCCAGGGAGGCGCCGGAGGACACGTCCTCGGGCAAATGGCGGCGCCCGGGACGGCATCGGAGGCCAGGTCCCGGGGGCCAAAAAGGCGGCGCCCGGGACGGCACCAGAGGCCAGGTCCCCGGGCGAATGGCGGCGCCCGGGACGGCACCGGAGGCCAGGTCCCGGGGGCCAAATGGCGGCGCCCGAGACGGCACTGGATGCCAGGTCCCGAGGGCCAAAAGGCGGCGCCCGGGACGGCACCGGAGCCCAGGTCTCGGGGTCCAAAAAGGTGGCGCTCGGGACGGCACCGGAGGCCATGTCCCCGGGCGATTGTGACACAACTTACCTGGACTTAGTCCCGCGGAGATTTCCCCCAACACCGTGTCAATTGCTGCGTTGCTCGGCGGGAGGTAACCGGTCACTCAGTCAACTCGCGCCGTTGTGCACGTGTTACGCACGTCTGTAGAAACCTGCCGGGGTATCCATAATACTACGACAGTTAGTGCCGTCCGTGGGGACTCGTGACGAACCGCTATGGATACCCCAAGAACTAGAGCTCAAGCCCTCTCCTTCTCCGGTGGCGCCAGTCCCAGCAACCCGGCTTTGCCTCCAAAAGATGATGCTGACACGACTCCACCGTCTGGGGACACCCGGGGAGAGGAGCCATCTCCTCCTCTCGTAGTCTCCGGTAGGAGGGTTCCCATTTCCAACCTGATGACCGCGACCGCGCATGCGGGGCCTAGCACCCCCCAACTCTCTGTCCCGGTCTCTGGAGATCCGCTGCTGGGGACTTTGTTCGAGGGCCAACTCCGTATCCAGCACACCCTGGAGGAGCTACTGCGCGTCTTAGCGCGGCCCCCGGCTCCTGTGTACCCGCCCCCATATCCGTTTATGGGGGCACCGCCTACGATCTTCATGTGGCACCGGCCGCCTTCCCTGTGCTGGGAATGTTCCCCGCGCTCGGGGGCTTGCCCGTGTCCGGAGCCTTCCCCGCTCCGGGGATGTTTTCCGCGCCAGGAGGCCAGCCCATTCTAGGGACCTTTCCTATTTCGAAAGGCTACCTAGCACTTGGCCCAGAACCTCCCTGGGCGACTACCGTCGCGCCAAGGACTTCCCCCGCTCCGGAGGTCACCCTAGTGCCCATGCCCGGGGGGTCTTTTAGGGCCGATGCCCGAGGCCGCCCCGGCGCCCGCGCCGGTGGTTGCTCAAGGGACCTTCCATGCACCTGCTCCCATCACCACCCCGAATACGGATCCGGCACCGGGCCAAACCCGGGCACTGGTGGCATCCTCCAGGCCGGTGACCCACGCGCATCAGCTCCCTCCTCCCCCGGGGCCGCCCCTGAGAGCACCCCTGGCGGATCAGACCTGCTTCACCAGGGAGGAGGTCGAGTGGATGCATACTACCAAGTCTGGGGAGGCTCCCTCCCGCCATCGGTCAGAACTCCCCCCGACTCGCAGTCGCGGCGGGACGCGCTCTCGACCCGATCGGGGGAAGAAACTGGTCGAAGAAGCTACCGCCACCTCTGGGGGTACCTAGACGTTCAAGAGGTTAGCTCGATTAATCCCGAGGAGAAGAGGCGCTACCATCGCGCCGGCGGACCGCTGGGACCCCTCCCCGACTTTGATGACGAGCGCGCTTCTCTGGTCAAAGGGGACAGTGACTGAGAGTCCCCCAAGGAGGTTGAGGGGGCTGAACAGCCGCTGTGCCACCGTCTCCGGTGCATCCGCTGGCCATGGCCTTACCGCCCGCCACATATCGAGCATTACAATGGTGAGGTCGACCCTTACGAATTTGTGCAGGTGTACTCTACAACTATATCGGCGGCTGGGGGGGACGAGACGGTGCAATGCAACATCTTCCCCTTCTACCTCACTGCATCGCCCGCTCATGGTTCTACAACCTGAGGGCCGGTTCCATTAAGTCCTTCGTCTAGCTCAAGCGTGAGTTCTGCGCGAACTTCCAAGGGAACTATGTGCGTTCCTTGGATTCGTCGCAGCTTTACACCGTCCATCAGAACGGGAGAGACCATCTGCAGCTTCCTCAAGCACTTCGCTCAAGTCAAGAGCAAAGTGGCTCACGTCCCTGACTCTACAGTCATCGAGGCGTGCAAGAGCGGGATTATCCCCGGGGAGCTCCATCGGAGGCTCTCCTGGAGCTGCCCCACCTCCACCGATGAGCTCTTCACTGTGCTCGAGAAGTATGCCCGTGCGGAGGAGGACGACCTCTGGAAGGAGAACCAGGGGGCTCCTGCCCCCGCTGGCCGGGAGGCCAGAGACCCCCTCAACAAGCGTCCTAGGAGAAGTGATCGCAGCGAGCCACGGCCTCGGGACACCTTTGTCCTCGAGGGCGGAGGCGGCTCGCGCGACGGCAACAAGGGCAACTGCCCTTTCCCTAAGTCGAAAGGCTATGGGGGGGGGGGGACAGTCGTCTCGCGGTTGTGAAGGTCCCCCCAGGGAAGGCAAGGAGGTCACAGCCAACTTGTGGTGTGCCTTCCACAAGTCAAATACCCACGCTACCCGAGAGTGCCACCAGCTCTTACAACACTTCACCGCGTTTCTCGACCAGCGTGGGCAGGGAGGAGGGAGCTCTGCCTCCTTGCCCCCCCCGGCTTTACCGGCTCTTCCTGCTCCTGCGGGGGAGCAGCAAAGACAAGCCAGGAAAGGGGCTCAGCTGAAGAGCTCCCATTCCAAACCTCCCAAAGGTGCGTAAACGTCATTACGGGGGGATCCACCTCGGGGCGGGACTCCAAGATTGTGGGGGTGCTACATACGTCCCGGCCACCAAAATGGTCGGATGTCCCCCTCACCTTCACAGCGGAAGGAGCGCGCGGGGTTCGCTTCCCCCATGACGACGCGCTCATCGTCTCTACCACCGTCTACAACTGCCACCTGGGCCATATCCTCGTCGACGGCGGAAGCTCCGCCGACGTCCTGTACCTGAAGGCGTTTAGGGAGATGCAAGTCGTCGAGAAGTTGCTGCAGCCCACAGTCGGGCCCTTGCAGGGCTTTGTCCCGGGGAAGACCATCCACTTGGTGGGCAAGGTGGATCTCCCCATGACCTTAGGTACCCCAGACAACTACCGGATGGAGATGGTCCAGTTCGACGTAGTGGACCTCCCCTCTTCATACAAGGCAATCATGGGGAGGACCACAATCAACTGTTTGGGGGCGGCGATCCATCAAAGCTATCTTTGCGTGAAGATCCCTGGGCCTCACGGCGTCATCACGGCTCGAGGCGACCAGGACGTGGCCCGCGCTTTGTACGAGCGCGCCACCACGATGATTGGGAGCGTCAACTTGATCAAGGCCCCGGGGGGAGAGGACTCTCCCCCGGCGTCGGACACCCCGGTCATCCCCTCCGGGAAGTCTCTTCCAAAACTGCGCCCGGTAGGGGACCTCCAGAAAGTCCAGCTGTCCCCAGAGGATGCAGAGAGGACCATCAAGATCGGGGCGGACCTCTCCGAAGAGCACGCGGAGCAACTCGCGGCCTTCCTCCGCAAAAACTCTGACGTTTTTGCGTGGAAGCCCGCCGACATGCGGGGCGTCGCCCGGGACGTCATCGAGCACAAGCTCACTGTAACACCCAGCCGGCCCCCGGTCAAGCAAAAGCTGAGGAAGCTCTCCCTCGAGCGTCAAGAGGCCATCTAGGCCGAGATCGCCAGGCTCCAAGAGGCGGGGTTCGTTCGGGAGGTCTTGCACCCCGAATGGCTAGCGAACCCTGTCCTCGTGAAGAAGTCAAGCGGCAAGTGGCGAATGTGCGTGGACTTCACCGACCTTAACAAGGCTTGCCCAAAAGACAACTTCCCACTCCCGTGGATCGACCAGTTGGTTGATTCAACCGCGGGGTGTGAGCTTATGAGCTTCCTCGACGCGTATTTGGGCTATCATCAAGTCCGGATGGCTAAGGAAGACGAGGAAAAGACAAGTTTTATAACTCCCCGCGGCACCTTCTATTACGTCCATATGCCCTTTGGGCTGAAGAATGTTGGAGCGACCTTCTAGCGTCTTACGTCACTGGTTCTCAAGGACCAGATCGGCCGCAACGTAGAGGTCTACGTTGATGACACAGTCGTCAAGAGCCTCCGCGCGGCTGCCCATATCGACGACTTGGCGGAGACCTTCTGATACCGGCCTAGACCGTCTCGCAATAGAACGAGGACGATGCAATAAGGCGAGTATTCTGTCATTCTTTCCACAGGGACTAAAGAAAACGAATCATGAAGGACTAAACTAAATCAATGGAAAATAAAACTAAAATAGGTGAGAGAGAGAGAGAATGTCAGAAGAATGCAAAGAAAGAGAGAAATGATCTCGCCGCGACAGGCGACTAATGTTTATTCTGGACTAGTGTTCGCAATACAAGCAATAGAAAGAAATCGTGTAGTGGTAGCGCGAGAGGCAGCGCAAACAACCATCATCGATCGCAATCTACAGCGAATATCTACGAAACACAAGTACAAAGTAAACACTAAAGCCCAGCCAATTCCACTCGACAACTCAACCTCAAACAGCCAACTTTGTGAAAATCACAATCCAAATTAATTTGCAAATAGATTCAGCACAGGAGGGGATCAAGTCAATTCAATTCAGAAATGCAATTCAATTAAACTACAGCTCAATGCGAATTACAACAATGAACAGTTAACCAGAAGATGGATTAAAGAACATGTAATACAACTCAAATATATAGACCATTAGTCAAGCATCACATAGAGATTCAACAGTGAGACAATCATAAGAATTCAGTTCAACTCAGCCCAAAACACACTCGTGCAGGAATCAACACACTGATTAAACATCAATTACTAACAGCAATCAAAGTTACATAAAAAGGTGATCAACAGTTTACCATCACAATTTATCATCATAGAGAAGAACCTGTCATGCTCATTCAACAGAACTCTGAATTAAGCCACTCAAAACATTGCAAATCAATCAGAAGATGGAAACTAATCAATAACAGTTTCAGTTTATCACTATTAATTCAATTCAACCTCCAGCAAGCATTCAGCCAATGTAATACATAGCAATGCAGAAAGTTCTAATCAACCTGAAGAAATAGAAGTACAGTTGGATGGGGAATCAATCAAAATTCAATTTGGTTCTTTACACGCATTCATCATCTCATACATGCATTGTTCCTCTTCATCAGTTCATCATAATTCAAGAACAAAGAAGGTGAGAAGGATTGAACCAGTAATTACAGCCGCTAGAGTTGCTGATCGAAGGAGATGGCCGTGGTCGAGGAAGCTGTAGCCGTGTCGAGGAAGACGTCGAAGTGGAGCTTCACGGCGAAGAAGATGTCGACTCCACAGCAGAGGAAGAAGGCGTCCGTGGAGTTGGTGCACGGCGAAGGTCGGAGATGGCAGATCTAGCGATGGATTTGTGGTGGTGCGCCGACGACGCTGCGGGAAGTGGTGGCGTGGGGAAGCCGGTGCTCGTCGAGGAAGATGGTGAGGAGGGAGGCCACGCCTCGGGATCGGCCAAATCCGGTGGAGGCTTCGCGCGCTCCGGCGGTGTGGGATGTAGCGGCGCAGCTGTGATGGACTGTGGAGGCGGCGTGGGGCGGAGCAGCAAGCTCGGTGGTGCGAGATGGAGGCAGGAGAGAGGGGGAGACCTGGTGCAGGTGAAGTGGGAGCTCTGGAGGTGGATTTGGAGAAAGGAAGAAGAAGAAGAAGAAGGGAGGAAGAAGAAAGGAGGAAGGGGAATTGGTCGCTAAGGCTGCTGGAGAGGGGGACGAAGAAGATCACAGACGGCGCGGGCCAGAGGCGCAGCGCTGGAGAGGCACGGCTCGCGCGGTGGCTCGTTGCGCCGACGCGAGATCCGACGGCGGCACTGGATGAGGGCGGCGGGATCTCAGCTCGCGGAGGAGAATGGCGCCGGTCCAGAGACGGCGACGCGTTGGCGGTGTGAGGTGGCACACGGGAGGCGCAGCGCACGGGATCAGCCAGATCTGGATCAGGCGGCGCCGTTCTGTGGAGAGGTCGGATTCGGCGATGAGGCGCCGTGGAGTGGTGGAGCAGCGAGGGAATGGAGCACCGCCGGCGTATGGCCCGGCCGCCGGCGGCGAGGTGGAGGGAGGTGTGGAGGAGTGGTTTGGGGAAGAAGAAGAAGGGAAGAAAAAAAATGAAAGCCGGGCTCAAATGCCTCAGATGGCCGGCGGCAGTGTAAGAAGGGCAATTTGGCACTTTTGCAGGAAAGCCCTCGAGGTTTTGGAAATTTAGAAATGTGACCTCGTGGCTAGGGTTTGGGATTCCGGGCCCCCGGAGACTCCGATTTCAGTGCGGTCAGTTCCTACGCGACCGCGGGAATGCGCACTTCCATCAGGAATCGTCCGATGGCCAGATTAAGTCGAGGACGCACGTCCGCTAGCCAAAAATCCATCCAATCCTCGCCGACCTGCGATAAAAATTGGAAAAACGAATAATCCGGTCGATTTGGCAATTAATCTGGAATAATCTAGGCATATACCGAAGAAAATGACTAATATGTGCGAAAGCATGAGGAGAATGTACAGAATAATAAGGCAAATCGAGTAAATATCACCTTCCGCAATCTCCACGAGTACAGGTTGAAGCTCAACCCAGAAAAGTGCGCCTTCCGCATACGCGGGGGGAAACTGCTTGGATTCCTCGTGTCTCAGCGAGGTATTGAGGCCAATCCTGAAAAAATTTGGGCCCTGCTGGACATGCCCCCGCCGCACTCCGTGAAAGACATACAGTGTCTTATCGGCCGCTTGGCCGCTTTAAGTTGCTTCGTCTCACGGTCGGGGGAATGTGGCCTCTAGTTCTTCAAAATCCTCTGGGGCCTCGAGGGGTTTAGGTGGACTCCCGAGGCCCAGGTGGCATTCGACGACCTGAAGAAGTACCTCACAAGCCCTCCAATACTCATGAGGCCATCTCCGGAGGAACCCCTACTCCTTTACCTCGCCACGACTCTGGTCGTTGTAAGCGCGGTGCTGGTAAAGGAGCAGGACGGGCAGCAGCGCCCCGTGTACTACGTGAGCGAAGCGCTCCAAGGGGCTAAGACACGGTACACGGAGGTACAGAAGATTTGCTACGTCCTCCTCATGGCATCCCAGAAGCTCCGCCACTACTTCCTGGGACACCCGATCACAGTTCCGTCATCCCTCCCCTTGGGGGAGGTGCTGAGGAAGAAAGGGGCCACTGGCCGGATTGGAAAGTGGGGAGCCGAGATCGTTCCCTTCTCCCTCTCCCTCATAGGCCGCTCCGCCATTAAGTCATAGGTGCTCGCTGACTTCGTGGCGGAATGGACCCCTGCCTCCGGGATGGAGGGGGAGACCCACACCGGGCCACCTCGACGCAATGACCATTGGACGCTCATGTTCGACGACTCCCTGTGTCTCACCGGGGCCGGCGCGGGGGTAGTCCTCCGAAGCCCCGAAGGAAGGACGCTGGAGTACGCGGTGAGGCTCGAGTTTTCGGCTACGAACAACGTCGCTGAGTACGAGGCCCTACTCCTCGGGTTGCGCCTTGTGCGCTCCCTGGGGATCCGTCGCCTCCTAGTCAAAGGAGACTCCCAACTTGGCAATGGACAAGTCCTACTCGTGCCATGACGCAAACCTAAGCCTCTAATTGGGGGAAGTACGTAAGATGGAAAAGTACTTCGAGGGCCTGGAGGCCCGACATATCCCCCGGAGGGACAACGACCGTGCGGACGCTCTGGCCCGGGCGGCCAGCGCCCGGGAACCTCTCCCTGGGGGCGCCTTCCTTGAGATCATCGCGAAGCCCTCGGTGACCTCTCCAGGTGCGGACTCCGAGTCTTGCGCCCCGGAGGTCTCCGAGATCGCCTGAGTTGCGTCCTGGATGGATCCCTCATCTCTTTCATAAAGGGGGAGGGGGAGCCCCCCGGCGATGCCGAGGCGAAGAGCCTCCATGCTGAGGGGCGGGCGTATCTCCTACTAGAGGGAAAGATCTACAAGTGGGGGGCTTCTGCCTTGCTCTGCTGCCTCTCACGACCGGAAGGACTCCGGCTCCTCAAGGACATTCACTTGGGGAGCTGTGGGTCTCACCTAGCCTCGTGTGCGGTTGCGGCAAAGGTCCTCCGCCAAGGTTTTTATTGGCCCACTGTGTCTCACGACACGCGAGACATTGTCTCTGCATGCGAGGCCTGCCAGAAAATGGCAAAGGGCACCAGGCTATCCTCCGCGACGCTGCAGACCATCCCCATAACTTGGCCTTTCGTGCGCTGGGGAATGGACCTTCTTGGTCCCTTCCCCACAGCACCTGGGGGCTACAAGTATGCGGTGGTCGCTGTGGATTATTTCTCCAAGTGGGTGGAGGCTGAGCCCTCGGCCAGCATCACCTCCTGCGTGGTACAACGTTTCTTCTGGAAGAACGTCGTATGTCGCTTTGGGGTCCCCCAAGAGATCACCATCAACAACGGGACCCAATTTGACTCGGCGTACTTCCAGGAGTTCTGCGAAGGCTTGGGGACTACCCTCCACTTCGCCTCCATAGCTCATCCCAGAGCAACGGGGCCATCGAAAGGGTCAACGGCTTGATCCTGCAGGGGTTACGCCGACGACTCGAGCAAGCTGCCTCCAGGTGGGGCGCATGGGTGGAGGAGCTTCCGAGCATCTTCTGCTCCATGCGCACGACCCCAAGCAGGGCAACAGGGTGCACACCCTTCTCGCTCGTGTATGGGGACGAGGCAGTTCTCCCCTCGGAGATTGGTTTCCGGTCGCTACGGGTCGAGCTCCTGGACGGAGCTACGGCCGCAGCGTACCATACCAACGAAGCGAACCAGCGGCTGGAAGTTGACCTCGTCGAAGAAGATCACGACCGAGCGCTCCTCCACCACGCCATCTACGAGCGCGAAATGGCACGCGCATATAACCAGCGGTCCACGAAAGAGCTTTCCGCCTTGGGGACCTAGTCCTTAAGCGCGTGACTGATCCCCATGCCCAGGGCAAACTCCCCCCCAAGTGGGAGGGTCCCTAGAAGATCTCCACGGTCCTAGGCTCGGGGGCTTACAAGCTCTCCAACCTTGAAGACCAGGAGTTGAAGCACACTTGGAACGTAGACTTGCTCCACAAGTTCTACATCTAGCCCCGGGCTTACTCCCTCCCCCTTCGCGATTTCGCAGGGGGAGGCGCTGTACTCGCTGTTCCCTCCCCCACTGCGATTCCGCGAGGGGCGGAGTTGTATTTCATCTTCATTAATGCAAATGGATTTTTGCTCAACTCTGGGATTTTGGCAGGATCACTGTTCCGTACCCTGTCGTGGCGTCGCAGGGGGAAGCGTTATATTTCATATTCATTAACAAAAATGGTTTTTTGTCCGACTGGAGTTTTTGCAGATTCTTATCTCTTTGCCTCCGAGGTGATGCCCTCTCTACGAGGATGCCCTCCCCGCAAGGATGCCCTCTCCGCAAGGATGTAGGCTATTGTAGCCTAAAAGTCCCTACGATGGGAGCCCCGCTCCTGTAGGGTGGCTTACAGTAACCCCTCGTGGACTTATCATGCACCGACCACTGGATGATGTATTTTGACGGCTCTCGCAGTTTTCAACACTCGGGGTCTGGAGTGGTCTTAATCATGCCTTAGGGCGACCAACTCAAGTATGTCATTCAATTATATTTTGTTGCGCCTAACAACGCAGCAGAATATGAGGGTCTTATTGCAGGGCTTCGGGCAGCAAAATTCCTCGGAGTCCATCGATTAGTGGTGAGGGGAGGCTTATAGCTGGTCGTATACCAGGTAAACAAGGAGTACAGCACCTCCGATGAGACTATGGCTCATTACCTGGGGGAAGTGAGGAGATTGGAAAAACACTTAAGTCATTTCGAAGTCCAATACATCCCGCGAAAGGACAGTATTCTCGCAGACCAATTATCTAAAATTGGATCCTCACGTACATCTGCTCTGACACGAGTGTTCATTGAACACTTAGAACATCCTTCGATCATGACTACAGTCGAAGATGACCCGATAACAGTCTGCGTTACCAACCTTGGACATGAAGAAGATTGGACCCGGCCATTGAGGGTCTATCTCGAACATGGGACCTTGCCCAAGGATGAAACCGAAAATGATCGGTTGATTCGGAAAGCGCGCCTATACAAACTTATAGAAGGGGTTTTATATAGAAAGGGTACTCAAGGAGTATTCATGTGTTGCATTTCTTAAGAGGAAGGCAAGTCCCTCTTGAAAGAAATCCATGACGGTGTATGTGGTGTGCACGCGTCATTTCGCACACTGGTCGGGAAAGCCTTCCGACAGGGTTTTTACTGGCCTTCGGCACTCGATGATGCCAAATACTTGGTCAAGACATGCCCTCAGTGTCAATTTCATGTAAGACAGGTTCATCAGCCCGCATATTGAAAGGGATCTAGGATATCGACTAGAGGGGGGTGAATAGGCGATTTTAACAAATTAACAATAAATCAAACAATTAATAGTAAATGAGAGCAAATAAATAACACAAGATGAACAATGAACAACTTCAACACAAGGATATATCCCGTGGTCTCGGTGATTTGCCGATCACCCCTAATCCATGTTGAGGCAAACTCAAATCTCTAACCGCTTCTCTATCTAGTCAACCTTCTCTCGAGAAGTGACCTAGATCTTGAGCCGGATTAGTGTGATGAGTTATCCAAACCTCGATTTCACTAAGGATGCACTTTACCGCTCCGGCAAGGTGTGCTCAACCTTTTCACAAGACGTTTTGAGGCTTCTTCACAATCTTCCTTGAAGAGCTCACCAAAACCTTTCTCCTAGCCGTCTAGGAGCTGGCAAACTCCAAGAGTAACAAGCCGGTGATGATCACTTAGCCTGCTTCTAGTGACACAAGATTGATTTAATGATCTAAATGCAATGCACTAGAAGGTCTCAAATGCACACTCTCACAAATTCGAGAATTTGAACCCTAGAGTGTATGAAACTCGCTTAAGCTCTCAAGGATGATGACAATGCTCAAAATTATGCCAAAAGTTATGAACAGGGCCGTGCATGGGAGTATATATACCCCCACAATAAATATAGCCGTTACAGGCCATTGGGAGAAAAAGATCACTTGGCGGTCAGACCGCAGGTATATGCCCGGTCAGACCGCCGCAATTGCAACGGCATAAAACAGGCGCAATAAATGCTCAACTGCCCTTGTCAGGCACACACACGGTCATACCGGAGCCTATTTCGGTCAGACCGTGAAACTGTCCAGAGACGACACAGTTTCTGGACACGTTATACGGTTAGGCCGATAAATACGGACAGACCGGCCATACGATCAGACTGTAGTTCAAAAGCACGGTCAGACCGATTTCTCAGTCAGACCGATTTCTCGGTCAGACCGGTGAAAAGGATCTAGGATATCGACTAGAGGGGGGGTGAATAGGCGATTTTAGCAAATTACAATAAATCAAACAATTTGTAGTAAATGAGAGCAATTTAAGTAACACAAGATGAACAATGAACAATTTCAACACAAGGATATATCCCGTGGTCTCGGTGATTTGCCGATCACCCCTAATCCACGTTGAGGCAAACTCAAATCTCTAACCGCTCCTCTATCTAGTCAACCTTCTCTCGAGAAGTGACCTAGATCTTGAGTCGGACTAGTGTGATGAGTTATCCAAACCTCGATTTCACTAAGGATGCACTTTACCACTCCGGCAAGGCG
The DNA here is from genome assembly GCA_019359835.1 of Pharus latifolius. Taxonomy (NCBI): domain Eukaryota; kingdom Viridiplantae; phylum Streptophyta; class Magnoliopsida; order Poales; family Poaceae; genus Pharus; species Pharus latifolius. Next base: position 58,913,674 of record CM033323.1, read on the forward strand.
TGCTCAACCTTTCATAAGACGTTTTGAAGCTTCTTCACAAACTTCCTTGAAGAGCTCTTCAAAACCTTTCTCCTTGCCGTCTAGGAGCCGGCAAACTCCAAGAGTAACAAGCCGGTGATGATCACTTTGCCTTCTCCTAGTGCCACACGATTGATTCAATAATCTAAATGCAATGCACTAGAAGATCTCAAATGCACACTCTCACAAATTTGAGAATTTGAAACCTAGAGTGTATGAAACTAGCTTAGGCTCTCAAGGATGATGACAATGCTCAAGATTATGCCAAAAGTCCTGAACAGGGCCGTGCATGGGAGTATATATACCCCCCACAATTAATATAGCCGTTACAGGCCGTTGGAAGAAAAAGATCACCTGGGGTCAGACCGCAGGCACAATCTCGGTCAGACCGCCGCAATTGCAACGGCATAAAACAGGCGCAATAAATGCTCAACTGCCCTTGTCAGGCACACATACGGTCAGACCGGATACTATTTCGGTCAGACCGTGAAACTGTCCAGAGACGACATAGTTTCTGGACACCTTATACGGTCAGGCCGATATATACGGACAGACCGGCCAAACGGTCAGACCGCAGTTCAAAAACACGGTCAGACCGATTTCGCGGTCAGACCGGTCTAACAAACGGTCAGACCGTAATAGCTCAAAACACCAGAAGGATAAAACAAGAGGTTCCAGGAGTCTGACCTTGGTCTCTACTACGGACAGACCTGCCAAACGGTCAGACCGGCCTAACCAACGGTCAGACCGACTGAGACAGAAATGAGCTGAAATAGGCATTCTCAAGGATGTGACCTTCTAGCATGCAGTGCAAGTTGATTTTATGTTTTTGTGGCACATAGATGAAGTATTTTGTGATACACCACATGCTCCTCTTAATAGTACGGCAACTATCCTAAAATCCGGTCAAAATTCTTCTCTAATCACCTTAGACCAGTAAAAATGGAAAAGATCCTATTTCGTACCTTTGCCCTTTTGATCAATGCCCTTTCTTCATCATGAGACTCTTTCTTTGTCTTTCATTAACCTGTCTTTTAAGTATCGTCTTGACGCAACTAGGCAGGTAACGTTAGTATAGCATTTGTAGTTGTCATTAATTATTAAAACACTCTATAGGGGCCTAGAAGCTACAATCTCCCCCTTTTTGGTAATTGATGACAACATAAAGAGTAGATGAAGAGTTTTAAGCATAAAGAGAATTTTACAATAAGCATCGAAGAATAAGACACTCCCCCTAAATGTATGAATAAGAGAATTTTGGCATTTTAGTGGAGTTCAAGCATGTGTATAAGATGCAATCTCAATTCATCCACTATAGAATCATGAAGTATCACAAATAAGACATTCAATTCTACACATGATATCATAATCACAAGGTCATATGTAACTATTATACGCATAACTCATATTCAAAGAAGTGCCAATCTCACAAGTGAGTCATCCAATCATAAGTCATAAACTAGACATTCAATTAAACAAGTTAAAATAAAACTTCTATACACCAAAAGTTTTCAATTACAGTTAAGGTTCAACTCTCTCCTACTATTCTACTCTCTTCTCTCTCCCCCTTTGCCATCAATTGCCATAAAAAGCTAAGAATCAGCTGGAGCATCATCACCGGGAGGATGGTGAGGAGGAGTCTGTGGGAAACGAGTGTAGAAGTGAGTGGAGAAGGTGTCGAAGCGCTGCTCGAACTGATCCTGGCGCGAAGAGAAGGTCTGGAACTGATCATGCAAAGCCGCCAAGTCCGAACGAGTGAGCTCAAGCCCCTGGAGAAGAGTAGCAAACTGATCCATCATGGGCTGATGGAACTGCTGCTGATACTGAGAAAACCAGGCGGGGACTTGGCTCGACTGGGGTGCCTGCTGAGCCTGAGGTGGAGGAGGAGGAGGCATAGGCTGAGCCGGCTGCTGCTGATGCTGCTGATGCTGTGCTCCTTGGCCTCGAGCTAAGACGCGCGGGTTGACACTGAACGGCTTATAGCCGAGATGCCTGATGTCGCAAGAATCGCGAGGAAACTTGGTCTTCTGGAGCAGCAAAGACATGATATATGGAGCATAGTAGAGATTTGGCAGAGTGGCCGCCGAGACATCCTCAATAGTCTTCAAAATGAAGGAGACAATGTTGATCCGGTGACTCTGGAGGATGTGGTCGATGAAGTTCCAGTAGTAATCCCGGACCGCTTCTCGGTTTCCACTCTTTGGATGGATCGTGGCTCGTACAATTTTGTTGACTACAGCGGGGAGGACTTTGAGACCCGTAACAGTACCGGGTACAATCCGCTGTCCACCTCCCGGCTGCTCATAGAACTGGAGCCAGTCATCCTCATGGAGGTAATCCTCTTCCTCCATGTCGATCCCTTCCTTCAGCTCCTCATAGTTTAGCTTGTTTGCCGCAGCAAACTCCTCAAAAGTGGCCTGATAGCGCCTAGACCCTGTCATCCATATAATCTGCTGGTCCGCCCATTTGATCTCAACTGTAGCATAGAACTGTTTGATAGCGGTGGCGTTCCATGAGCACTTGTGCTCCACAAAGTCATACAGCCCTATATCCTTGAAGATCTGCACCAAGGGAGCCATGATGGGCTGATTCACAACATAGGCCCATTCGATCCATTTGTGTTCGAAGATGTTTTTGTGGACCAAATGACCGTAGAAGGCATCCTGCTGCGTCATCGTGTAGAAGTGAGGCGTCGTGGCGTCATTTGCATGATCGTAGGCATAGCTGGTCCTCGCCTTCGTGTAGTCGCTCGGCGTCCAGTTCTTCTTCGGGCCTTGATAAGCGTGGACGTTTATTTCATCGTCCTCACTTTCGATGTCCATGCCCACATGAGAAGATCCACCCCGATGAGACGACTGCTCTGTCTCTGAATCACCGGCAGAGGGTACCCAGTCGTCATCGTGACTGTCACTGCTACTCGAGGGTAGAACCCTTTTCGGCCGCTTGGCCAATTTCTTCTTGTTGGTCCGAATGGAGCCAGCGCCTTGAGTACCTCGACCACTATACGATTTGGAAGATATGCAGCAAGTAAGATACCAGAAACAGGAAGGCAAGACGAGAAAAGAGATGATAACAGAACTGCACATCCTGGCTCTGCTGTTGCAGTCGGTCAGACCGAAACAGGGGCGGTCAGACCGGCGCAACCGTAGAGTTAGGGTTTGGCATGATTTCTGGGATTTTGTTGATTCTAGGGTGCAATGTAGATAGATATATGTGTGAGACTACTCATTGCATCAACTGGATGAATCAATTTCAAGAGAAAAACAGATTTGGACCAGATTCATCACATTTGCCCTAAACCTCTAGATGAACAGAAGAGAAAAAGAAAAACAAAGAGGAATCTGAGCAATGTACCTAGAAGACATGATTTGATGATGATCTTGAACCACGGTTTGTCCGAGCTTGATGAGGGTTTGACCGGAGAGGAAGAATCCAAGAATTTGAGGCGCACGTGAAAGAGACAGAAGTGGGGAAGAAAGGCAAAAAGGACAAGAGATTCGGGTTAAAAAGGTCTCTGGTCATGAAAAGTCGGTCAGACCGTAGAAAGGGAACCGGTTAGACCACTGGGAGCAGGAATCTAAGATGCTCTCTGGAGATGCATTCGGTCAGACCGCATATGGTTCGGTCAGACCGCTGGAAGGACTGAATTTCTTGGAAGATTTTGATTGATTTGAAGCTCAAGAGATTTTGAGATAGACATATATAACTATAAGATAATTATAGGTAAGATATAGGCAATATCACCAAAGGGGAAGAATTTTTCTTACAACTTAACATGTTTTTGGTTCATTTCACTCAATTGCCGATAAAGGAGCCTAAAAAGCTCTAAAAGAGGAAGTTTAAGCAACCAAGAGATAATATAAGCACATTCAATATGAGTCCAACAATTCAAGCCACATTTGATATATCAATGACATTAAGCTCATTTCGAAGTTTGCAAAAACAATTTTCATCTAAGGGCTTAGTGAATATATCCGCTAATTGATCTTCGGTTCTCACATTATCCACCACCACATCACCTTTGCTAACATGATCTCTAAGGAAGTGGTGTCGGATATCTATATGCTTGGTCCGAGAGTGTTGAACTAGGTTTGTGGCTATTTTCACCGCACTCTCATTATCACACAAGAGAGGCACTTTTTCAAATTTTATTCCATAATCCAACAATGTTTGCCTCATCCAAAGCAATTGTGCACAACAACTACCCGCGGAAACATATTCCGCTTCGGCGGTTGATAAAGCTACAGAGTTTTGTTTCTTAGAGGACCAAGATACTAAAGATCTTCCTAATAGTTGACAACTGCCAGAGGTGCTTTTTCTATCCACTTTACATCCCGCATAATCGGAATCAAAATATCCAATTAATTCGAATTTTGCACCTTTAGGATACCACAACCCTATGCTATATGAATATTTTAGATACCTCAAAATGCGCTTAACGGCCATTAAATGACTTTCTTTAGGAGAGGCTTGAAATCTTGCACACATACAAACACTAAACATAATATCGGGCTTAGAAGCAGTAAGATATAATAAGCTACCAATCATGGATCTATAAAGCTTTGAGTCTACCGGTTTACCTCCTTCGTCAGAGACAAGGTGTCCGTTTGTGGCCATTGGTGTCTTGATTGGTTTTGCTTCTTCAAGTCCGAACTTCTTGAGTAGATCCTTCACATATTTGTTTTGACTGATGAAAGTTCCTTCCTTGAGTTGTTTAACTTGTAGTCCGAGAAAGAAACTTAATTCACCTATCAAAGACATCTCAAATTCCCTGGACATCATATCACCAAATTCCTCGCAAAAATCTTGGTTAGTAGATCCAAATATGATGTCATCAACATAAATTTGACATACAAAGAAATCATTTCCAATTTTCTTAGTAAACAATGTAGTATCAACTTTCCCAATTTTAAAGCCTTTTGAAATTAAAAAGTCTCTAAGTCTTTCATACCAAGCACGAGGTGCTTGTTTAAGACCATAAAGAGCCTTGGAGAGTTTATACACATGATTTGGCTTTGTAGGATCCTCAAATCCGGGAGGTTGTTTAACAAATACTAACTCATTAATTTTTCCATTTAAAAATGCACTTTTGACATCCATTTGATATAGTTTAATATTATGAGATGAAGCAAAAGCAAGTAAGATTCTAATAGCCTCAAGTCTAGCTACGGGAGCAAAGGTTTCATCGAAGTCCAAACCTTCAACTTGAGTGTATCCTTGAGCCACCAATCTTGCCTTGTTTCTTACTACCACTCCGTTTACATCTTGTTTGTTCTTGAAAATCCATTTGGTTCCAATGACATTATGCTCATCCGGATTTGGTTCTTCTACCAATTCCCAAACATTGTTGCTGGTGAAGTTGTTTAATTCTTCATGCATAGCATTCACCCAATCCGGATCTTTTAAAGCTTCATCTACAAGTGTGGGCTCAAAGGAGGAAACAAAAGAGTAATTTTCACAAAATGAAGCAAGACGAGAACGAGTTTGAACACCCTTACACAAGTCACCAACAATTTGATCGACGGGGTGATCTTTGGAAATTGAGTGATGAATTCTTGGATGGTCAACCGGGATTTGTGAAGTAGAGGTAGAAGGTACTTCCGGTTGTTGTTGAGAGGAGTCTTCCACATTGACCACTTCAACTATTTGATCTTCATGTTGAGGAGTTGATGAAGAGGGGATAGCATGAGTAGATGGATCTTCATCTTGATCACTATCTTCTTTAGGCTTGACATCCCCAATGGTCATGTTCTTCATTGCCACTCTCAACCCTTCATCACCTACATCATCCAAATTTGCTCGCTCCTCTTGAGAGCCATTAGTCTCATCAAATTCAACATCATGTGTCTCCTCAACCAAACTGGAGTTTTGGTTGTAGACACGATATGCTTTGCTATTTGATGAGTATCCTAACCAAAATCCTACATCACATTTACTTTGAAATTTAGATAAGCGTGTACCTTTCCGCAAGATATAGCACTTACACCCAAACACACGGAAGTAGGAAATGTTTGGCTTCCTTCCAATGAGAAGCTCATAAGGAGTTTTCTTTAGTAGTCGATGACAATAAAGACGATTTGATGCATGGCACGCGGTGTTGATTGCTTCGGCCCAAAAGGTGTCCGAAACATTGTACTCCGAAAGCATAGACCTTGCCATATCTATCAACGTCCGGTTCTTTCGTTCGACTACTCCATTTTGCTCCGGTGTATACTTGGCCGAAAACTCATGTTTGATGCCTTTATCATCACACCAATTTTCAACCTTGGTGTTCTTGAATTCGGAGCCGTTGTCACTTCTCACTTTCTTGATCTTGAAGCTAAATTCATTTTCGGCCCTTTGAGCAAAGCTTTTGAAAGTGTTAAACACAATTGACTTATCATGCAAAAAGAATATCCATGTATATCTAGAAAAATCATCTACAACGACAAGCCAATAACTATTGCCACCACTGCTCACAAAAGAAGTTGGTCCAAATAAATCCATATGCAATAATTCAAGTGGACTCGAAGTTGACATTGTGCTTTTAGTTGGATGTGAGTTTGCAACTTGTTTTCCAGTTTGGCAAGCACTACATAATTTGTCTTTTTCAAACTTTACATCTTTTAGTCCAACAACCAAATCATGTTTAACTAGTCTATTTAGTTGTTTCATTCCAACATGCCCAAGCCTTCTATGCCATAGCCAACCTTTGGAAGATTTTGTAAACAAGCATGTACCAAGATTAGTATCATTTGAATTGAAATCAACTAAATAGAGGTTGCCATGTCTAAAACCTTTGAAAATCAACTTATTATCATCAATGCTAGTGATAATTACTTCTTTTGGATAAAATGCACATATGAATCCAAGATCACAAAGTTGAGCTACGGATAAGAGGTTGAAGTTTAGAGATTCAACAAGCAATACATTAGATATGGAGAGGTCGTTTGAGATGGCAATTTTACCTAAACCTTTTACCTTTCCTTTACTATTGTCTCCAAACGTGATCTTGTCATATTCCGCACCTTTGTTATTTAGTGAGGAGAACATGTTGTGATTACCGGTCATGTGTTGAGTGCATCCACTATCGAGCACCCAATGTTGTCCTCCCGCCTTGTAATTTACCTACAAAACAAAGTTAGGTCCTTTTAGGTACCCAAACCTTTTTGGGTCCTTGGAGGTTAGTCACTAAGGATTTTGGGACCCAAATGGCTTTCTTTTTGGCACCAATGATCGGGGTTCCAACAAATTTGGCTTTAACATCGCCATTTGTCATTTTCTTCAATACATAGCAAGAATTGAATATAGGAGATGAAATGCTTTTGTTAGCATGGCAATTCTTTTCAATGTGACCTAAACTTTTACATTTGTTACAATATCCCTTTTCTTTTACAAAAACGGTTTTAGTTGGAACAAAAGCATGTTTACCCTTTTTGGGAATGAAACCTAGTCCTTCTTTTCTTAAGGAAAATCTTTGACTATCTAGAAGATGTCTTAATTTTGATTCTCCTACACAGCATTTTGCTAGGTCATTGGTTAGTTTTTCAATTTCTTCTTTAAGTTCATTGTTTTCAAGACTAAGCATATTATCTTCAATTTTAGGTCTAGTAGGGAATTCATTTAAGTCTTCACAAGAAGTAGATATGCTAGAAGTAGACATCATGGGCAAATCATTCAACATATTGCAAGTGATGCCTATGTCATTACTCGATTTGTTGGCTTTATGAGTAATTAGAGAGTCGTGAGCTTCCTTGAGCATCTCATGAGTTTCTTTGAGACTCTCATGAGATGTGTTTAGCTCCTCATAGGAATTTTGAAGAGCTTTGTATCTCTTCTTCAATTCCTTGAATTTTTCTTTTTCCTTACTCATATAGTCATCAAAATCAGTGATCATCTCAACTAGGTCATCATAAGTATATTCATTTTCATCACAAGATACCTTTGATTCTCCTTTAGCCATGAGGCAATGAGGAGTGGAGAATAGAGATGGAGCTTCCTTGATAGCTACTCCGGCAAGTCCTTTGGGTGACGCTTCATCCTCATCATCGGAATCGGAACTTGAAGCATCCGAATCCCACTCAATGAAGCAAGCTTGCCCATCCTTCTTCTTATAATATTTCTTGAAAACCTTTTCTTGCTTTCTCCTTCCTTCTCGTATTTCTTCTTCTTCATTGATTTTTCTTCTTCCTTATTTTTGCATTGTGTGGAGATGTGACCCTTTTCACTGCACTCAAAACATCTTCTCTCTTCAAATGGGTTCCTCTTGGATGTTTGTCCTTTCTTGAAAGATTTCCCTTGATATCTTTTCTTCATGAACCGCTTGAATTTTCTCACGAAGAGAGCCATTTCCTCATCGGTGTCTCTCTCATCACTTTCCTCTTCATTGTCTTCCCTTTTGGAGACTTGAGCTTTGAGTGCATTGTTCTTCTTCTTGGAGTCGGAAGCCTCATCTTTTACTTCTTCTTGAGACTTCTTGAATATATCATGAGTGAGAATCTCACTCAAGACTTCCAACGGAGTCACACTCTTCAAGTTCGAACGCACAAGTAAGGTTACAATTGTATCATATTTAGAAGGTAAAGTTCTAAGAAACTTATGACAAAACTCCACGTTTGTGACATCCATACCAAGCCCTTTTAACTCATTTACGATGTTATTTAATCCGTTAAACATCTCCGATACATCTTCATTGGGCAACATGGCAAACTTTTCAAATTGACCCTTATGGATAAATAGTTTAGCATCCTTGACCATCGAGGTTCCTTCATGAATATCCATAAGATTTCTCCAAATATCATGGGCCGTTTCAAGTTTACAAATTCTATTAAACTCACCTAGATTTAGAGCACTATAAAGAACATTCATGGCTTGAGCATTTGCTAAGGCATTATCTCTATCTAAGTTGGTCATGTCATCATCATCAAGAATTGCAAACCCCTCATCCACCACTTTCCAAATATTTCCACCCATGGCTTTAAGATAGACCATCATTCTAGTTTTCCAATAAGTATAGTTAGATCCATCAAAGAGTGGTGGTTTACCAATATTGATCCGACCCTCACTAGCCATCTTTATCCTACTCCGGGATGGTTAAATCCTCTAAAAAGGAGTCCTTGCTCTGATACCAATTGAAAAGGATCTAGGATATCGACTAGAGGGGGGTGAATAGGCGATTTTAGCAAATTACAATAAATCAAACAATTTGTAGTAAATGAGAGCAATTTAAGTAACACAAGATGAACAATGAACAATTTCAACACAAGGATATATCCCGTGGTCTCGGTGATTTGCCGATCACCCCTAATCCACGTTGAGGCAAACTCAAATCTCTAACCGCTCCTCTATCTAGTCAACCTTCTCTCGAGAAGTGACCTAGATCTTGAGCCGGACTAGTGTGATGAGTTATCCAAACCTCGATTTCACTAAGGATGCACTTTACCACTCCGGCAAGGCGTGCTCAACCTTTCACAAGACGTTTTGAAGCTTCTTCACAAACTTCCTTGAAGAGCTCTTCAAAACCTTTCTCCTAGCCGTCTAGGAGCCGGCAAACTCCAAGAGTAACAAGCCGGTGATGATCACTTTGCCTTCTCCTAGTGCCACACGATTGATTCAATAATCTAAATGCAATGCACTAGAAGATCTCAAATGCACACTCTCACAAATTTGAGAATTTGAAACCTAGAGTGTATGAAACTAGCTTAGGCTCTCAAGGATGATGACAATGCTCAAGATTATGCCAAAAGTCCTGAACAGGGCCGTGCATGGGAGTATATATACCCCCCACAATTAATATAGCCGTTACAGGCCGTTGGAAGAAAAAGATCACCTGGCGGTCAGACCGCAGGCACAATCTCGGTCAGACCGCCGCAATTGCAACGGCATAAAACAGGCGCAATAAATGCTCAACTGCCCTTGTCAGGCACACATACGGTCAGACCGGATACTATTTCGGTCAGACCGTGAAACTGTCCAGAGACGACATAGTTTCTGGACACCTTATACGGTCAGGCCGATATATACGGACAGACCGGCCAAACGGTCAGACCGCAGTTCAAAAACACGGTCAGACCGATTTCGCGGTCAGACCGGTCTAACAAACGGTCAGACCGTAATAGCTCAAAACACCAGAAGGATAAAACAAGAGGTTCCAGGAGTCTGACCTTGGTCTCTACTACGGACAGACCTGCCAAACGGTCAGACCGGCCTAACCAACGGTCAGACCAGCCTAACCAACGGTCAGACCGACTAAGACAGAAATGAGCTGAAATAGGCATTCTCAAGGATGTGACCTTCTAGCATGCAATGCAAGTTGATTTTATGTTTTTGTGGCACATAGATGAAGTATTTTGTGATACACCACATGCTCCTCTTAATAGTACGGCAACTATCCTAAAATCCGGTCAAAATTCTTCTCTAATCACCTTAGACCGGTAAAAATGGAAAAGATCCTATTTCGTACCTTTGCCCTTTTGATCAATGCCCTTTCTTCATCATGAGACTCTTTCTTTGCCTTTCATTAACCTGTCTTTTAAGTATCGTCTTGACGCAACTAGGCAGGTAACGTTAGTATAGCATTTGTAGTTGTCATTAATTATTAAAACACTCTATAGGGGCCTAGAAGCTACAACCGGTCTAACAAACGGTCAGACCGTCATAGCTCAAAACAATAGAAAGATGAATCAAGAAGTTCCAGGAGACTGACCTAGGACTTAACTACGGACAGATCGACCTTTTTAAAGAAAAAAAACTACACTCAGACATAACGTCGGTCAGTCCGAGATCCTATTCGGTCAGTCCGTGTATTCGGTCAGACCGACTGAGACAGAGTTGAGCAGAAATGAGCTGAAACAAGAATTTTCAAAGGATATGACCTTCTAGTATGCAATGCAAGTTGATTTTATGATTTGTGGCACATAGATGAAGTATTTCGTGATACACCACATGCTCCTCTTAATAGTACGGAAACTATCCTAAAATTCGGTCAAAATTCTTCTCTAATCACCTTAGACCGGTAAAAATGGAAAAGACCCTATTTCGTACCTTTGCCTTTTTGATCAATGCCCTTTCTTCATCATGAGGCTCTTTCTTTGCCTTTCATTAACCTGTCTTTTAAGTTTCTTCTTGACACAACTAGGCAGGTAACGTTAGTATACTATTTGTAGTTGTCATTAATTACTAAAACACTCTTTAGGGGCCTAGAAGTTACACATATGCCTTGCAAACTATCCCTTTAACGTGGCCCTTTGCGGTCTGGGGGATAGATATTGTGGGACCTATGTCACAGGCTGTTAATGCGTACAAGTTCTTGTTCGTAGCTATTGACATGTTTACAAAGTGGGTCAAGGCTGAACCAGTCCGTAATGTCACTGCTGCTGCGGTAGAAAAGTTCTTTCATAAGAACATCGTCACTCAATTTGGTGTTCCAAGTCGTCTCATTACTGATAATGATTCCCAATTTGCTAGCGGTCTCTTGCTGGACTACTGCGACAGTATTGGAACTAAAGTGTGCTTTGGTTCTGTAGCTCATCCACAGAGCAATGGTGAAGTCGAATGTACCAACGAGCAGATATTACAGGGCATCAAGAAACGTGTTTTCGATTGCCTTAAGATGCGCTCGGGGGCTTGGGTAGATGAACTCTACTCCGTTCTGTGGGCACTATGTACCACCTGTAGTCAAGCCACCGGTGAGACACCTTTCCAATTGGTATATGGCGCTGAGGCGGTATTGCCCATGAAAATTCATATTGGTTCTGTTCGAGTAGATCAATTTGATCAGATTGATCAAGTCGGACAACGTACCTAGGATTTAACCCTCCTCGAAGAAAAACGTGATCGAGCGTTGATAAAATCAGCGGTATATGTAACACCCCAGTTTTTGATTATCTTTTCTGCTTACGAGTCAGCATATATTCTTTGGAATCCCTGTTGTCTCAACCCTATCTTGATGTTAGGTGTGCCACTACCTTAACCTAAAAAGTTGGCTGCTAAACTTCATCCCCAGGTCATTTTCACATTTCAGTCCAAAAATGTTTCAATTTAGTCCTTTTCAGAAGTTTCAGAAAACCCAAAAAGGCTAAAAGTCCCAGATCACCTCCAAATCCAGATCTAATCAAGTGATAACCTTTCTTTCATTTTTCTGAACATTTTTCCCTTCTGGAAGAATTCCAGAATCTCAACCGAAACCCTAGTTTCAGCTTCGACAAAAGTTCAAACCCTAATTACCCTATTTACCCTAATTACTCTGTTTTCGATTTTTGTCAAAACCACCAGATCTTATCAGATTTTATCATTTTTCCTGCTAGATGAGTCCAAGACATTTAGTAGCACTCATCTGCAAAACCAGAACTCAGATCAGCCCTTTGGATCTCCATATTTGCAAATAGGCCCAAGTACCCGAGTTAAAATCCTTACAGATCAGTCCAAATCGTCGCAATTCAGTCCAAAGTTCGCAACCAGGTCCCTGTGAAGTTTTCAACCAGCGCCCGCCTTTTTGCCGCGCCGTTGAACTCGCCGCCGGCGAAGTGCCTCGCGCTGCCACCTTCACGGCTACGTAGCCACCAACCATGCACAGCTGTACCGCCACCGTGGAACGCCTCAACCGCACCATGCCATGTTCTTCCCCGCGCGCGCGTGCCTGCTGCTGCTGCCAGAAGCCTCACGCCACATGGCCGCCATCCCGGAGATCGTCGCCACACCCCTGACAGAATCCTGTTTCCCCGCGATTCATCGCCTCTGGCAGAGCCCCGCCGTGTCCCGAAATACCTCGATGACTGCCCCAGCGCTAGAAGAAAATCCCTCCGGCGATTGCTGCTACTCCCGAGAGCTTCACCCCGCGGCTATATAAAGCCCCCCTTGCTCAGCGTTTCTCTTCACACCACCCGCATTGTAAGCCTTAGCCTCCACCACCAGAGAGCAACCGAGTTCTCCAGCGCCGCCGCGAAGATCTTCTTCTCCGGCGAGCAATTTCTAGAGCTCACGGCGCCAGCCCTGCCTGAAGCTTTCCCCTCCAGACCAATGTCACCAGTAAGCTCCTTTCTTCTCCCTGTGTGTTTCATAGCCATTGATTGGTCCCCGGCGCACCTCAACGCCGGCAATCACCGGAAAAATGAAATCCCCTGTTCCCGTAATGCCGAATGATTTAGTCCGAATTAATCCTCGTGCCAGTGATAAGAATTGACCAGTGCACCCAATTGAGCAAGCCTGCAAACTTAGATTTCAAAATTGAGCAGCGATCATAGCCTTTCCGAAGTTTGCGCGCCACCAGTGAACTGGTCCTCGTCGCCAAGCTTCTCCGGCCATTCTCCGGCCAAATTAACCTTGCAAATAGACCCCTCACCTCACCCTCTCACTCCCTGAGCAGTGAATCGACCTCAAACCTTTTAAATCAGAAACGCCCAATTCAGGAGTCGTCTTCTCCAGCGCCGGTCGCCGGAATTTTTCCCTGGCCGATCTAGCCCCGCGCACCTTGTCCTTTAGATAGATCTCAACCCCCTGAGAAATTTTTTCTACTAGCTCGACTTCTGAATCGACCTAAATCAAAAGTTATGGCCATGCCAAGGTTGCTGTCCAGCGGCTCAGTTCATGTCCAGGCCACCGTGTTTGCTCACCGGATTTGGCCACCTTCCGGCCACCTTCTGCCTTTGAGCCTGTTGAGAATTTTGTAGCTGTTATCAATGCCTAAACCCCAGACAAAGTTGTGCATCAATTGGAGTCCTGAGTCAAAAGTTATGCAATGCCCTAGTTTCTGGCCATGTCTAGCACTATGTCAGTGCATGACCACCAGTGGCATTGGATGATTTAGACTTGTTTCAATTGAGCAATTGAAATGCCACTTTGTCCAGTAAGTCCCTTGAGCCATGATCTACAACATTCCCTACTACCACATCTCCAGAAAACAGACCTAGAACCGATTTAGAGCAATGTCAAGCCATGAGCCGAATGTCAGCCTTTCGACATTCAAGTCCTTTTGAGCCCATCTCTTCGACCTATGTCAAGTGACCTTGTCCAAACCCTTACCCCTGCATGCATGATGTATTTACGTATTATTTTCTAGTACTTGTGTGCTTATATAGTGTATATGTGTTGTTTGTACCCGTCGTGGAACCAAACGGTGAAGGAGCAGAGGAGATCCCCGAAGATTCATTTGAGCAGCTAGACCCGTCACTGCAAGGCAAGTCTCAAACCCTTGATCATGTCTAGCTTATTATTTTGAAATGAAGTATGTTATCTGTTTTCAAGTATATGCATGCCTTAGATTCAAATAAGAACTATGTTTCAATAAAATGATTAGATATGACCTAAATGATTGTAAAGCCCCTTTTGACATTGAATACCCCTGCACCCTTGTTACCCTAGAATATCATGCTTAGGTTATGCTATGCCCAAGATTATATGATAAATGTTGAATGGTCACATATGAGAAAAGCATGTTCAAAACCCTTTTGTGAAAGAAAATATGATTGGAATCGATAGTGAGGATGGTTTGATAGGATGGTGCTGTGTGCGCACTGGGAATGTGAAAGACTCCTCACTAGAGATTCATAAGGACTAGAACCTTGTGTTGTGTTTCTATGCGGCATGAAAAACGTACCAACCACTTGCCTGTTTATGGGACGGGCGCAACTTAGTAGCTTTCTTTAGTATTAGCTTTTCCCTGCAATGGTTGTCGATCCAGTGTCTTGCGAGGACTGGTGGGCCGCAGAAGGCCATGAGTGATGTGAGTTCAGAAAAATCATGAGAGGAAAAGGTGGAAAGAAGGAAGACGCCCTAAGCCAGATTAAGTCGTGCGTGGCTGTAATCAAGAGAGGCTATGTGTCTTGCGAGAACATAGACCCAGGCTAGGAAGTAAGGCAGTGGGGAGGACCCACAACGGTACTTGAGACTTAACTGTTTATTTACCGGGCAGGGAAATAGTTAATGCTAGGACTGTAAATTGTTGTGTCATCTCGGCCTTGTCACATGCGTAAGAGTCGCATGGAGAGGTACCGACTTGAAAGCCGAATGATCGGTGGATTAAGGTGGTACACCTTTGCAAAGTTTAAAAAGTATCGGATACTCTGAGCTCCCAGGTTATGGAGTCTGCGCGCTGTGGATTCTATTCACGTCGATGCAGCACAAGTAGCTTTTGGAAAGTTTTCACAAAATCAGGATAAAGTGGTGACTCATGAAAGACCGCCATACACAACATTTTCTAAGAATTTAGCTTAGGATTTTAAAAGCACTGCTTGTGAAAATAAAAGTCTTTTCTCCAAAGACTAAGTGTGAAAATCTATCCTATATACATATACAAAGCCAAAGAGCCATTTTGTGAGAGATTTCCCCCTCATCTATATATACACTTGCATTCTTATTTGGGACTTGTTGAGCACCATGTGGACAATGTGCTCACCCTTGCTTTTACAAACGAATTTAGAAGAAGGATTCGTCGACCCCGAATCTTATGGTCTTGAACCCAATGTGGAACAAGAAGAAGAAACTGAAGACCAAGCTTGATAGAGGGTTATGCACCAAGGTGGAGTCAGATGTGGAGAAGGCCCGTACACAGTTGCTGCAGAAGAAGAAGACTGATGAAGTCTTTTTGTTTGTTATTGTTGTTTTATTTTGTGCCGACCTTTGTGTCGAAAACTCCTTAATTTGTATCAACATTTAAATGCGTCATTTTGGCGCTAAGTTATTGTAATGTTGGTCCTTGTGATCAGCACTTGTTTTTAATTACTCGCATTTTTATATAATGCATCTTGTTATTGTGAGCTGCAATGTGCCTTTTCTGAGTGCAATCCACCTGGGCGATTGCCACTGGAATCCTCAAATGAGGGTCCCACAGTATATTTGCAAGCTTTGCGAAAATTTCACAGCAAAAGGATGCGGCCACTTATTCTTCACGTGGGTGATTTGGTTTTACGAAAGATACAAAACCAGTCTAACCACAATAAGTTTTCTCCTCATTGGGAAGGCCCTTACATTGTTGTTTTAGTACCACGACCAGGATCGGCTTGGTTAACAATGGAGGATGGCAGAATCCTATCCAATACTTGGAACATAGATCAACTATGAAAACTTTATGTGTAAGTTCTCCGATCTCTTTTCCTTTTCAATTAGCATGGTTTAATAAATATTCGTGAGTACTTTTCTTCGACTCATGTTATGTTCGTTTCTTTATTTGCCACACTTATAACGAGCCTTACTCGGGGGCTGATCGCCGACAATCATCTTGCTACAAATACCCTGATCGGATTCGCTGGCCGATCTCATGGTCGCATCTAGATAAGACCTCCCTCAATAAGCCGTTTCTCAACACATACGGGACTTACTGGCATGTTCCTGATCATTCGAGTGGCTGCCAGTTCATAATAAGGCCGGGTGTCATATTAAGGTCAGTATCGGTATGATCGGGTGATCGTATCTAAGTTAAAGCATTTCTTAGATATTTTAGATCATCAGAACGCCCATATTTTTTTTCCTGAGATTATAATACCAGGTCTTCGATACCTATGATCTTAGGAGGGCGCTAAGAGAATATAGTCATAACATAAAATGAAGAAAATGTCACTCTTTTCCAAAATGTAAGGCACGCATTTGCATGTTATAAATGTAAATTCTCAGGTACAATTACCAAAAGAGATCATTGTTCATTACAATGAATCAAATAAAGCCTAGTTCTTTCAGCAGATCTTCGACTAGAGGCTTGACTTCTTCAGAAATAGCCTCAAGCTGCTCTTCACTCTCAATCTCTGCATCTTCTACCACTGGCTTCAGATTCAGATCTGGGCCATGGTGAAATTGTAATCTGCAGAGAATGGCATATGCTATAGATCGTACATTCGACTTCATTGCCTCTTCCTGCCGTTTTGTATCTCCAGGAAGATATTCGAGGAGTGATTTGGCTTGGGCTGCGACCAATGTGGCTAACTCGCTAAAGCTTGGATTGTCCTTTTGTGACTCGATCACATCTGCTTTTAGCAAAGTTGCCACCATCTTCAGCTTTTCGAAGATGTTCAGTTGAGTACTGCTGCAAGAAGAAATTGTTCTGTTTAAGTCTTCATTCTCCACACTGACAGTATCAATCTTCGAGTTTTGTAACTCGATGGTCGCCTGAAGGTCTTTTTTATCTTTTGAAAGATGGCTTATTTGATCCTCTTGTGCTGCATGAACGCAATAAGCAGTTGCTATATACAATGAGATGATCTCTTCTGGTCGGAAGTATACTTACAGGAGAGTTGCAATCGCGATTTCTGGAGTTCCCCCTCCAGAAAGGAAATTTTGGCGACGGCCACTGCCTCCTAGTTTTCCTGATCAGCCAAGCTCTTGTTCAGGAAGGCGTTCTCTCTATGACAAGGCAAACAGTTATTGAACCTAGACACGAATTCAGGCAAATAAGATGCAATTTCAATTACTGTTGTAGCCAGCTGATCTCTCGTTGCGTGACCTCAATGTGCTTTGCTACCACTATTGATCTGGTTGCTACCCGGGTTAAGTCCTAGAACACAATAAGAAATCGCTCTGAAAAAACTTGAATATTCCTTAGTTTTTGAAAAACTTATAAAAAGAGTCCTACGTACTTCTATATAATCGCTGAATGAGCTGCTCTCAAAATCAGCGTGAGCTCGAGCCTCAGAACTTATTTTTTCCATGACCAAAGCAGTGGATGATCTTTCCTGCTGATCCTCCTTGGTCGGGATTGCGGCTTCCATCCCCTGGGTTTGGATGTCCACTATTATTTCCTCTACAATGGCCTGGGAGGATTCCTCAGCCATTGGAGCAGGACCTGTTTCGCCTGCGACTTCAACAGCAGTTGATCTACCGATGATTGCAGATGTCGTCGGGGCAGTGAGGACAGAGTCCCTGCGTCTGAGTACATCGCTACTTAGAATGCCTCTTGTCAGTAATACATAATTCACAAGGGATAGTATGCTTACTTTATCTGAAACCCCACCCAAGGTTTCAGCGATGAGCTCTGGGGAGAAAG
Organism: Pharus latifolius; assembly: GCA_019359835.1. Taxonomy (NCBI): domain Eukaryota; kingdom Viridiplantae; phylum Streptophyta; class Magnoliopsida; order Poales; family Poaceae; genus Pharus; species Pharus latifolius. Next base: position 58,931,639 of record CM033323.1, read on the forward strand.
AAGCCCACTGGGTGCCCCAGATAAAGCTTCATCAGCACTTGACTGTGTTTTTCTTCTCTTAAACAGGACAGTGTCTTCTCCTCCCTGCACAATCACAAGATGACGAGGATGTGTAGGAAGAGGAAGATAAAAAGACTGTGAAGTACTTACCACAACAGCCTTTTCGATTACTGGAGGAGGCATTATCAACCTTGGGGTTTCGCAAACCTCAAGGATGGGCATCTCTTCTGTGACCGCAGGGTCTTCGGCGGCCACAGGAACTTCAACTTCTGTTTCAACCCCCATAACAAGGAATGAAACTTTGCCAATAAGGGACTAGGTGGACCTCTCTGGAATGTTTACCTCTAGAGAATCTGTCGCTTTCCTCTTGCGACGGATGAGAGAAACTTCGTCTTCCTCATCCTCGCTCCCTTCACCCTATATGACGAAGAAGTGATTTCCACTCATACCTGGGAATACAGGGGGTACGGAAAATCTTACCGCAGTCTTCTTTGCGGTTATAGTTTTCTTTCGTGAAGAAGCCCCTCCCAAGATCTTCTTAGGTTTTTCGGGAGCAGGCTCCTTCATTTTGCGCTTTGAGGGAGTCCTCTTCACCTTCTTCATGGCTAATCCCCCCGAAGGACCAGCGTCCTCGCCTGGACGCTTCGCCCCAGCGAATTTTCCCAGTAGCTGTATTATTTAAAATGCTTTGGTAACACAAGTCAAATGGATGATTTATAACAGAGCTTGTTGAAAAAGATCATACCTTTCGGCGCTCTTGTTTAAGATCATCACCGGCATTAATTAAGCTCTGGGGGCGAGGCGACCCTTTAGCTCCCTCCGACGCGGCGTTGTACGCCGGCATGAGGTAATTTGTCCTTTTTTTGATTTCGGACAAAGACAGCGTTGTGTCACAAACAAGCATATTACTTGATACGACATCTTTCATCAGTAAAAATGCGTATTTTGTTGACTGGAGGACATACCAGTGTTATAATCTAAGGTGTTTTCTGTCATGGACTCCACCTCCCAAGTCGGATGTGCCCTCTCGCGCAGGGTGCTCATCCTATTCTTCACAAAGTCGCAGAAGATGTCACAGGCTGTCAAGCCCTGCTGGACTAAGTGAAGAATGGCTTGAGCTTGCTTCTTTAATTCTGCGCTCATAGAAGGAATCACTACTACAGAAGTGCATTCCACTAACCCATATTTTCTAACGGTTATAAGCAATCTGGGAAAAATCCGATAGAATAGGACGACAGGGGCGGAAAAGAGGCATTTTACTATCGGTTACACACTAGACTAACGTTAGTGAAATGCAAATACTTTTTACTATCGGTCATTACTGTAGAAACTGATATAATATATTAAATAGTACTATCGGTTTTCCACTTTTAACTGATAGTAAAATTGCTCACTTTATACTATCGGATATTACTGTACCAACCGATATAATATATTAAAACAATACTATCGGTTTTTCGTTCATAACATATAGTAAATTTACTCACTTTATACTATCGGTTCGTACTGTATCAACCGATATAATATATTACATAGTACTATCGGTTTTTCTCGCATAACTGATAGTGAAATTACTGACTTTTTACTATCGGTTCTTCCTGTACTAACCGATACAATATATGAAATAGTACTATCGCTTATATAAAACAAGCCGATAGTAAAATGACTTCATATAAACTAATGGTTATGACAGTGGGGACCTTATTTTACTATCGGTTTGTGTTGTTGAACCGATAGTAAAATTAGACAACTTAATTAGGTCGACCCTTGCTCTGCGCTCTGCATGTTGGAATCATTTCAGCCGCGCACGACTCCAAGCTAGAGTGATCTGGAGAAGCTAGCTGAGAGGTTGATCATATTTCCATCCCCCTCGGTATTGTCATCTTCTCATCACCTCTCTCTCTCTCTCGATCACTCTTTCACATGCACTCTCCCTCTCTCTCTCTACTTGCAATTCATTAAACTAGATACATGTATCTCCAAACTAGCTAGAAGGCTAGGTTGGCTAGCTAGCTATAGCTTGCTGAATTTAAGCAGTTAGCTAGCTGGCTCTTCCAATTAATGCATGCATCAAGTTAATTAGGGTTTCATATATACAAATCCATTTAATGTAATTAAGCAGCTCATGTACACACATATGGCCTAGCTAATTATGTTTCATGCATATATGCATGCCCTGAGTCATTAATTATTTATTTGAATTTGTCAATTTTGTGAAATAATTGTAGATGGACCGAGAATATTGGATGTATGGAATAAAACGTACTACTGTTGAGTATTTGGAGGGTGTGAGTGGGTTTATTAAATTTGCTGAGCAAGAAAAGGCGAAGAAGGGAGAGAAAGATATGCATTGTCCTTGTATAGATTGTATGAACTTAAAAAGGTTCGGCAACTCTGATCAGATTAGGAGTCATTTGATTCGTTGTTGTTTTAACGCACGCTATACCCGTTGGATATGGCATGGTGAAGATCTTGAGGAAACGAGCACCGCTACCACTCAGCAGCACCCAGAAGTGGATTACAGTAATGATGATCATGATCAGAACATTGGTAATGTTCATTCGGAAGTCCATGTAGATGACGACAATTTAGATGAAATGTTACGTGATGTAGAAGAAGACTACATCGAAAACGATTTAGCTAAATTTGAGAAATTAATTGTTGATTCTGAGAAGCCTTTGTTCCCTGGATGTGCAAAATTTACAAAGTTGTCTGCTGTGTTGAGATTATATAACTTGAAGGCAAGCAACGGTTGGAGCGATAAGAGTTTCACGGTGCTATTGGATCTGTTAGCGGACATGCTTCCAGAGGGAAATGAGTTGCCAAGATTGGCTTACCAGGCCAAAAAACTATTGTGTCCGTTGGGAATGGAAATCGAAAGAATACATGCATGCCCAAATGATTGTGTTCTGTACCGTAACGAGTACGAGGATTTGCATGTTTGTCCAAGATGCGGTGCATCGCGGTATAAGCATGGGGACATAATTTATCACAATGGATGTGATGAGGTAAAGAAAGGGCCTCCGGCCAAAACTGTGTGGTATTTGCCTGTGATTCCCAGATTGAAACGACTGTTTGCAAATCCGAAAGATGCGAAGTACTTGCTTTGGCATGTTGAAGGTCGGAAACAAGACGGAAAACTAAGACATCCAGCTGATTCCATTCAATAGAGAAACATTAATAGAACATTCGGTGAGTTTGGCGGTGAAGTGAGGAATATAAGGTTTGGTCTGAGTACGGATGGTATGAATCCACACGGAAATATGAGCAGTCGAGATAGCACTTGGCTGGTTCTTTTATGCATCTACAATCTTCCTTCTTGGTTATGTATGAAGCGCAAGTACATCATGATGTCGTTACTAATTTCAGGACCCAGACAACCCGGGAATGATATTGACGTGTTTCTATCACCGTTAGTCGAGGACTTACATAAATTGTGGAGCGAAGGGGTGCGGGTGTGGGATGCACATAAGCGAGAGAATTTCATGTTGCGGGCCATGATATTTTGCACCATAAATGATTTCCCGGCCTATGGAAATTTGTCGGGGTATAGTACGAAAGGAGGCAAGGCTTGTCCTATTTGTCTGGATGAAACTGAAAGCATGTGGTTATCGAACTGCAGAAAAACAGTGTACATGGGTCACCGCAGATTCCTTCCGATGCATCACGCCTACCATAAGAAGAGGAAGTCATTCAATGGGAAGCCTGAGAAAGGATCAGCCCCAGTGTTTGTGACTGGTAAGGAGCTTTACTTGCGCATGAAGGACATCAAAGTTGAGTTCGGTAAATGTTCTAAACTTTCAGGAAAAAATGTTTGGAAGAAGAGATCGATTCTTTGGGATCTGCCATATTGGGAGCACTTACAAGTTCGACATTGCATTGATGTCATGCACGTAGAGAAAAATGTTTGTGACAGTTTGACTGGTTTGTTGTTGAACATTCCAGGAAAGACGAAAGATGGCATCAACGTTCGCCGTAACATGCTCGACATGGACATAAGGACTGAGCTTGCACCGTTGGAGAAGGTAAAGCGGACATACCTCCCCCCAGCCTGCTATACTTTGTCAAAAAGAGAAAAAACAGAACTCTGTCAGTGCCTACATGGTGTCAAAGTTCCATGCGGGTATTCTGCGAACTTGAAAAAACTTGTGTCCATGAAAGACTTGAAACTGGTTGGTATGAAGTCCCATGATTGTCATGTACTGATGTCACAAATGCTTCCCATTGCTATCAGAGGCATTCTCCCAGTCAAAGTCAGAGAGACAATTACAAAGCTATATTATTTCTTCAACACAATATCTGGCAAGGTACGTAAGCGTGTACTCCTAGCAAGTTAATTAGCTCTATTCGTGGAACTTGTCAGATTTTTTGGATCTGAATATTTGCTGCAACTGTGTCCTTGCAGGTAATTGATATGGATGGACTGGACGATTTGCAACGCGATGTGACTACCACTCTTTGTCAGCTGGAGATGTATTTCCCTCCATCCTTTTTTGATGTTATGGTCCATCTAATTGTTCACATTGTCAGAGAAATTAAGTTTTGTGGACCCGTGTTCCTGCGCTACATGTATCCATTTGAGAGATTTATGGGTATCTTGAAGGGATATGTAAGGAATCGACATCGGCTTGAGGGCAGTATCATTGAAGGTTATGCCACCGAGGAGGTGATCGAATTTTGCACCAACTATATGGCCGGGGTTGACCCAATTGGCGTTCCTACGTCCCGGCATGAGGGCAGGCTTTAGGGCATTGGAACGATTGGATTTAAAGCAGTCGTCCCCTGTAACACCCTGAGTTAGGGGTGAAAACTTTCTTTTTCATCAATAGCATGCATGCTTGTATCTGTAGTAATAGCCAGATCAGTTTCTATCTCAAGCCCTAAAATCTCCAAAATCTATCCTGTGATCTCAAATCAAGATCAGATTGTTCAGATGTGATCTATCAGTTACTCTGAATTTAAAAGCCTTCAGAACCTAGATCCAATTCTATCTCTAAATCCCAGAATTATCAGCTTCTTCTGTTTTCAAAAACAGAAATACCTTATATTACCCAAATACCCTAAGTTTCAGAAATACAGATTTAATCAAAATCTTGACCAAGTTCAGACCAGATTATTCCTGGAATATAATCATGGGTATGTCAATACCTTAATCTAAAAAGTTGACAGCCAGATTCTGCTATCTAGACTCTTTTCACAAATCAGTCCAAGAGTTATCGCAAATTAGTCCTTATCTGAGATCTGAAAACCCAAAAAGGCTAAAATCTCCAGATTAACTCCAAACTCAAAATCTCTTCGGCAAATCTTCTCAAAATGCTATTTGCCACAAGTTTCTCTTCTGTGCAGATATCAAAATGGAACCCTAAATGCCAGAACTCGAGATCGACAAAACTTAAACCTTATTTTACCCAAAAGTACCCTATTTTTAGTTTGTATCAAAAACTATTCAAATGTATCAAATTTTATCATTTACCTTTGCCAAATATCCTGTTGAATATAATCTACCAGATTAGTGAAATCAAATTCAACTCTAACCTTCCAAATCTCCAGAATTACAGATTGGTCCAAATGTGAAAATCAAATATTGCAAATCAGTCCATTTTCGACCAGGCTAGCTACTGTGTGCACGACCAGAGATTGCCGTGGTTGCCATGCACCGTGCACGCTCGCCGCCGGCCAAGTTCCGCTTGCATTTGTGCTCGTGCATGCTTGCTCTTCCTGTTGCGCACTCGTCAGTGTCTCAGCCATCGCCGTGGCAACACCGTGGCGGCGTCGACGACCAGTGCTTGCTCCCGCACGCGACCAGCAGCGACTTTGTTAGCAATCCATCGCCACGTAGCCTTGCCTTGCCAGCCGTTGTCGCCACCGCTTTGCACCGCCCGACATGGTTGAGTCCCAATGTAGCACAGCTTTGTCTCGCCAGTGCGCCGTCGCGTCACCGTTCGCCGTTGCTACATCTGCGCCCGGCAACTCATGTCAACTGACATCAAATTCAATGCTGTTTAATCCTTGCAAGCTTCGCCCACTGCTCTATTTAAGCCACCAGTACCCTGTGTCATCACCTCTTCCCCAGGACTTAACCAAATTCTCAACCTTCTTTTTTGTCGTCGTCTTCTCCGGCGAGCCATCGAGGAGGCTCACGGTGACAGCTCATTCCACATCATCTCTTGCCAAATTGACAGCATCAGTAAGTTTCCCTAATCTTCCTGATTGTGCTATACCATCTAATTGGATTACCTTGCACCTTATCGCCGGTGATCGCCGGGATTGCTAAATGCCCTGTTTCGGCAATGCAGGCCAAATCACCTCGAATTAGCTCTCGATTCTGTAGAAGAAGTTGATCAGTGAGTCATTTCCAGCAAGCCTGTGCATCAAGATCTCCAGATTGAGCTTCAATCGAAGTTTTCCCCAATTTTGAACTTCTCCAGAAACCGGCGATCGTCGCCAGGCTTCTCCGGCCATCCTCCGGCCAATACAATTGTACCAGAAGCTTCCCTATACCTCCTAGATGCTCTCCAAGCAAGGAATTAAGTTCTTGTTGCCTGTAGCAGAAACCCCCAATCAGCAGCGTTTCTTCTCCGGCGCCGATGACCGGAAAGCTTGTTCCAGCCATTTCAGCCCTCGAAACTTTGTCTAGTATGTGTGCTTTGATCTCCTGAACACTTTTGTCTTCTAGCCCGACACCTAGATCGGCCTAGATTAGAAGTTATAGCCATGCCAAGTTTGTGTCCAGAACTGCTCCAGTGCAGCCAGTTCATCTCTGTTCATCATCAAATTTCTTGCTTTCCAGCCATTTCTTGCCCTAGATCCTGTTGACTTAATTGTTCCTGTTACTCAAGCCTACCTCCCAGACAAAGTGGTGCATCATTTGGAGCTCCAGATCAAAAATTATGCTAAGCCCTAGTTTTTGGCATTGTCAGCTCTATGCCAGAGCTTGCCAGCCAGTGGCATTGACCTTGTTTACCCACTTCTGGTTGTGCAATTTGAAATCCACTTTGTCCACTGAATTTGTAGAGTTGTGATCTACATTTTCTTCTACTACCATAACTTGAGATAAGCACTCTAGCTTTTCTTAAAGCTATGTCCAAGCTTTGATCCGAATGTCGATCTGTTGACATTAGCTGTTTTGATTAAACCAGCCACAAAATTGTTATCCCTATTGAAATCCTGAAACCCTAAGATTATCTAATCACCATCCTTAGCCCAAATTCCTTGAAACCCTAGAATCTCGACTCAGTTCAGTTTGCAGTTCAAATTATCTCCAGTTTAGTTCAATCATTCTTGTTAAAGCATTTCTGCATATAAGTCATAAAACATTTTAAATATTATAAGTAATTATTGTGTGTTTGTTTGTCGTCGAGCAGATTCAGAAGCTGACTTTGAAGATTTTGCTGTTGATCCGTCATCGACTGCTGTATTTTACGACGCGGAAGGCAAGTCATATCCTTGGTCATCTTGAACCTATATTTTAAATGTTGCTAAAACATAACCTTGAATATAGGCAATATTGCATGTGAAAGATTGAGAATGGTTGATTTATCAATTGGCAGTACTAGATTGGTTATTTGTGAAATGTGAAATAAACAAGTTTTGAGCCATGAACTATTATATGTATTTATATACTTATATTCATGAAATAAAATCCCTAGCCGTGACCAGAAAAATGGTATGGATGGCTGTAGCACTGGAGGTGCTAGACTGCAAAGGAATGCAGGCACTGAAGGTGCAGGATTGTGGATGGTCTGGTCACTGGCATATAAGGACTAGAACCTTGTGTTGTGCGTCTAGTGGCATGAACAACGTGCTAACCGCAAGCCTGGTATGGGACAGGCCTGAACAAGTAATTATGTGGATCGCACATGAAACCCCTGCATGAGATGTGTAGTGATGCACGATAAACACGGAGCGCGGCTCCCACACATATCACTGAAGGTGATCAAGCACGCTGACCCAGTAATGGGAATAAGCAAAGGGGTGGAGGTTTGGATACAACCTGCCACAACTGTGCCTCGCTGAGAGCCACAGGGTCGGGGGTGAATTGTGAGTGATACATAACAAAAGTTCTTGTTATTTCCACCTTGCCGCTCACAGTATGAAGTGAGTCAGGGGTCCAATCATTTTGTTATGATAGGAAAGGCTTGAAAGTGGAATATCTTGTGGGTAAATTGGTACCTCTCTGCAGAGTTAAAAACGTATTCGAATACTCCGAGCTCCCGGGTTTATAGGAGTCTGCTGCGGTGGATTAAATCCACGGGGTGTGACACAAGTACTATTTTCTAAATAAAATATGTTTAAATCAAGATTACCCAAATGACATGTGTTGTCATGATAAGGAGTGCTGCCGTGGGCTGTCTTGTGTCGACGTGTCGCGGTAGTGCTATAATCCAGTGAACATGATTGATGATGTTATATTATAAAAAGTGCTGCCATAAGATGAGATGAGAAAGGAAAAGATTATTTTACAAATATCCATAATTCTTGACTAGTCTAGGTTCATATCATCACTACTATATGTATCTACTCTTACCTATGACTTGCTGAGTACGTAAGTGCTCACCCTTGCAACATTCAACTCAATAGATGGAGCCTACTTTGATCAAGATGATGGCACGGAGTACTACATGGATCCAGAAGGAGGAGAATCAGTTCCGCCAGAACCCTGAAGTGTGTTGTTCTGCCGTCAACTTCTTTTGTGGGAGGGTCACCTATCTTCTGCTGTGTAGTTAAATATTTTGATAAACCCTGAATGCCTTGTAGGCATTTAATCCTCTTTATGTAATATTAAGGCCAGCAGTCCACACTGCTTAATATTTTGTGAGTACTCTGTTGCAATGTAATATACTCCTGTGTTTGATTCATCCTGGGAAGTCAAAGGTTTGTGGTTTGAGACTAGCTGCAGCGAGCTAGGTCTCTACAGGAGTAGTCGTTGTCCCAGTTTCGGGGCGCGACATCCCCTCTAGTGATCTGTATGCAAAAGCCCATTTTTGGGTCTTACAGCACATGACGGGGGTGGAGCCATACATACACGAGCACAAGGAAATGTTACGGAAACAGAATCCCTCGAAGCAAGAGATTTGGGTCACCAGAGAACATAATAGGAAGTTTGTTGGTTGGATCGAAAATAGAGTCTTGCAAGCTTCTGAGGGCGATGTAGATGAAGATGTTACATGGTTGGCCAGAGGGCCTAGATTTACTGTAGGGACTTGGCAGGGGTATGAAATCAACGGCTATTCATTTTACACAAGAACTTAGGACGAGAAGAGTACTATGCAATGTAGTGGAGTGACACTACTTGCTATTTCGGAGGATGCCAGGGCAGTAAGGGCACTCAACTCATATTACGGTGTTATTGAGGAAATATGGGAGCTCGATTATGTATTACTTAAGATTCCTCTGTTTCGATGCCAATGGGTCGAAATCCCTCGAGGTGTTAAAGTCGACAATTATGGGTTTACTCTCGTCGATCTCAGTAGAGTCGCACACAAAGATGATCCATTTATACTTGCTGAGCAAGCCACACAGGTGTTCTACATCGTTGACCCGGCCAACCCAAAGTTGCACGTTGTCCTTCACAGTAAGAGACGTATTGTTGGGGTCGAAGACGTTGTGGATGAAGAAGAGTACGATCAGTTCGACGAACTACCTCCATTTTTAGATGGAATCCTTCAATCTGTCCCTACCGAAGATATTGACGAAACAAGTTACCTGCGAGACGACCACAAAGAAGGATTATGGGTGGACAACCATTCTTGACTAATTTGCAATATGTAAGTGACGTATATTACTTGGATCTTTAATCGAAGAATTCTTCAAATCATTTTTCAAAAATTCTTTGGGAAAACATACGTGATGCATTGAGAATCATTTCTGCAAATTTTCATTTCAATTGGAGTATATACTAGATTTGAGCAATAATTGATTCTTTTCACAAATATATATGAAAACTGCAAATTTTCATTCCATGATTGATCTTTACTGTTAATTTATTTCAAAATTATTGGAAGTCATTTGCATGGGGTTTCAGGTGTCTTTACAAGTGCAAAATGATATACTGAGACCCATCTGTAATTGTTCTCAGGAAATACCTTTAGATCAATTTAATAGTATTCTACTATCGGTTTCAACCTCCAAACCGATATGAAATTAACATATACTATCGGTTTATTGTCATAAAACCGATAGTAAAATACAATGCAAAATGATGTACTAAGATCCTCTGTAATTCTTCTAAGGGAAATCCTTTAAGGCCAATAACATTGTATTTTACTATCGGTTATAACTGTGAAACCGATATGAAATTAAACTATACTATCGGTTTATCGTTTATAACCGATAGTGATTTATACTGTGTTATAAGCCCTTGTTCTTAGTTTACTATCCGTTTAGTGTTTACAACCGATAGTGATTTATATTGTGTTATGAGCCCCTGTTTCTTAGTTTACTATCGGTTTGGTATAATAAAACCGATAGTGAACAGTGCCAACACTGCAAACCCTAACTTACATGTTTTTACTATCGGTTTGGTGGTTATGAACGGATAGTAAATATTCATAGATTAGGTTATAACCTTGCACGATTTTCCCTCCAGTGCAATTGATCACATTCCAATTTCCAAATACTCGCGCGGAAAACCCTAGATTCGCCGACGTTCGCTTCTTCGCTCCTCTCGCCACCATTGCCGATCAGAATCTGGTTCTCCACCGCCTCCGGCACTGCATTGCGCCACTGCCTCCGGCCACTCCACGATCGACTGTAAGTGTTCTTGACCAAATCGCTCGCGTGTATTGCTTAATTTTGTATGCAATGGTTCATATCCCGTTCAATGGATTACAAATATAAACCTAGAGTAAAATTCATGAACTACAAACTTGATAGCTATGAGAATGACAGAATTGATGAAAATCACTAGCAATTTGTCATACAGTGTAGTCCACTATCGGTTTCTTATTCAGAACCGATAGTAAATACCTTAAACTGAATTTTCTGTTAATTATTTCCCATTTTCTAATTTTCATCTGAAATTTTGGTTCATTACATTTTAACATACTTTATGTTCCTGTTGAGAGACTAGCATAGTTTGCACTGCTAATCTTATAGATTTTACTGAATACAAACTTGATTACTATCGGTTTGACTTGGAAAACCGATAGGAAATAGTAGTGCCATCATAGTTTGCACTGCTAATTTGAATTTTCTGTGAATTACTTCCCATTTTCTAATGTTCATCTCAAATTTAGGTTCATTTAATTTTTAACAGACTTTATTTTCCTGCAGAGAAATTAGCATAGTTTGCACTGCTAATCTTTTAAATTTTCCTGAATACAAACCTTAGTACTATCGGTTTTCCTTTCAAAACCGATAGGAAATATAGTATGTCTTAGTTTTCACTGCTAATCTGAATTTTCTGTGAATTACTTCCCATTTTCTAATGTTCATCTCAAATTTAGGTTCATTTAAATTTTAACAGACTTTATTTTCCTGCAGAGAGATTAGCATAGTTTGCACTGCTAATCTTTTAAATTTTCCTGAATACATACCTTAGTACTATCGGTTTTCCTTTCAAAACCGATAGGAAATAGAGTATGTCTTAGTTTGCACTGCTAATCTGAATTTTCTGTTAATTACTTCCCATTTTCTAATGTTCATCTGAAATTTTGGTTCATTTAAATTTCAACAGACTTTATGTTCATGCAGAGAGACTAGCGTAGGGCACAACAATTTTAGTTATGAACTTTGTCATGTACCTTTCTTCATATCAATTGATGGTTTGTTCATGAAAGTTTAGGTAAAGCCATGTCGGCATCTTCCTCGGCTGATAGTAGTGATCCGGCGAGGGCGAACATAGATGGCGCTGCCTCGTCCCAGCGCAAGAGGAAGGCGCGAGGCCCGACGATGTTGGGTTGTTTGGCCAAACGTGCGGATCTTTCATGTGAGTTCAACCAGTTCGGGAGACCGATCGGGAAGAACGCCGGGCACTATGCTGCCTATGTTGGCTTGTTGGCAAAGGAAAGGGTGAAGATCACCGTCCAGAGCTGGAAGGACATCAAGGCCGATGAGAGGGATAGGCTGTGGGCGGAAGTGAAGGTAAAATTAATCAAAATCACTGAACTCTTGAGTAATCACATTCCCTTGGTTTATCCCAGAGATTAGGTAAGTCCTACTTATATGCACCATTTGAAACAGGCCAAGTGGAACATCCCGGACGATGGTCCCAAGATAGCTTGCTTGAAGGACATGAACAACACGTGGAAAACCTTCAAGAGCATCCTCGTCAGTACCTTCCTCGCTAAAGGCGAATCTCCATGCGAGAAGTACCCCTTCATAACGGAGGAGGTATGGGAGCAATTCGCCCAACAGAAGGGGACTCCTGAGTTCAAGGTATGTATGGTTCCTTTGCTTGGTTACACCATTGTATGCAGTAAGCAGTGGTGCATTAATTTTCTTGTTTCTGGTACGAAGGCCCTTAGTGAGAAGAACAGGGCAATCCAGAGGAGGAACGACCACCCACACCGGCTCGGCTCTCGTGGCTATGCGGGGAAGGAGGAGCAGTGGAAGAAGGCTGAAGATGAGGCGTCGAATTTCGTCGACTCCCATGACCTACCACTCTCCGAGATCCGCGATCAGCGATGCAAGCGCTGGTGGCTGGCCAGAGGGACCGTGTCGGCCACGGGGACTGTGGCGTTCCCAAACCCCAGGGACATCGAGGTCGTGCAGCGACTCGTAAGTTGGCTAACTATGATCACTAGTGTGCGCACAAGTTTGTATATATTTCTTCCTAACAATGGAGAGCTTTCAATGTAACAGATCTCTTGCTCGAAGGAGGCGACCGAGGGATTGTTCAGTCCCCATAGGGAGAACGACATCCTTACCCGGGCTCTAGGGAACAAGGAGCATCCAGGGCGGACGCGAACCGTGGGGGCTGTGGTGCCATGGAAGGAAGGCTTCTCGGAGCCTGGGCAAAAGGCGAAGAAGGCTGGCAGCTGGAAGGAAAGGGAAGTGGAGCTATCTCAGAAGATACGGGCAGATGTGACTGCACAATTCGCGGACATGTTCGCTCAAATGAACGAGAAGTATGAACGCCTCAGCCGAGTTGTGCAGTCCAAGGGTTTAGATCCAGCTGCCGAGGTCGACGCTGCCAGGCCGAGTAGTGTTGGCTCGAAGGTTCACATGGATCCGGTGGACCTGATCGAGGTATTGCAACTCTTGAGCTATATATGCAGTTCGGTTGATGCCACTCCCGTTATGTTAGAATTGTTTCGCTAACCTGTTATAATTGTTGCAAATTGCAGAAGCCGGAGAGCTGTAGCCTATTGATCAACATAGGCGACAAACCTGTTGCGGTTGCAAACGGGGTCGTATACCAGTCTTGGGAGGATGTCCGGATCCACTGCGTACCTCTGGAGCCTGGATTCGCAAAGGTACAGGTGGACATGGCCCTCCCGGGCTACAGCTCTTTTCCGTTGCCCGTCCCAACGGACGAAATGCGGACAATTGGCGAGGCATTGGGCTCGTACATACAGTGGCCCAAGAAGGGTGTTAGACTACAGGAGGTAAACCCTAGCCATTCTAGCTTACAATTCAGTTAATATACTCAATTTGCAGAATCTAACTTATGCGTTTGTACTTAAAGTGGACGATGGGTACCAGCTCACTTCCTGAGGACACCACCCCCGCCACAACGCATGAGCGAACTCCTTCGGCCCCCATGCCTCCTCCGACGGCCTCAAATCCTTCGCCATCAAATGAGGCCAGCGGCACCACACCCCAACCTTCGAAGGTATACACTCGCTCCCCGCCCAAAGGCAAGGGCAAGGCCAAAGGCAAGGCCAAACAAAGCCAGCCGGGTACGTTCAAGAATGGGTCCCCACTCGTGTCAGAGTACCTTCTGCGCAATATGGATCAAATAACCAGAAGTCTCCACGAGTGGTACCTGACCCGGTCTAGGCGCCACATCAACTTCTTGGTTCACTTCAGGCCAGCCCATTTTCACTGTGAGCCTGGGAGCATATCGGTGGCCCACGAGGATTTGTTCGACCTCCTCAACTGGTGGGAGCTTGATATGTCCATCATACGGACTGGAGTCCTATGAGTTTGCTGTTGTCTGAAGTTATCACAGTTCGTTTCATAAATCTAATCACTTTGTATGCACTACTTACTAATGTCTACTTTGCATCCAGGTGCATGTATAGGCTGGCGTCGATGAGGGCATGTGACAAGGTGGGTTTCCTCCACCCAGAGAAAATAAGCCTCACGATGCTAGAGCATGACCAAGCACATGTGGAGGAATACATATCAAGGGCAGTACTAGCGCAGCAGGACCGAGAGTTCATCCTTGCGCCGTACCACCAAAGGTTAGTACTTTTCCTACTAATTTAACTCATTCTTGTATGTTACGCCTAACATATGTATGAAACGGTTCGCTTATATATGCAATGTAGGGGCCACTGGGTCCTCGCCGTCATTTGCCCATGGATGAATGAGGTCTATTACCTGGATTCGATGAGTGACAAGGTGGCGCATATTTTCACCCTCACATGGCACATAGACGCGTAAGTAACATAGTTGTCTTAAATTTTTCTCTTACTAGCTAATTAATGATAACATATTAACTGGCAATGCTAAATTAAATACAGGGCTTTCAAAAATTATGCTAGTGCTGGAGGGAGGCATGACGCGTCGAAGGGCACAACAATTTATTGGAAAGAATATGAGGTAATTAATACGGATGGAAGTACTCATGATGAGTCTTTTAATTTAAGCTTAATTAGTTCTTTCGAGTTAATGTGGGTTTATGTCTTTGCATATGCAATTTTTCCAGTGCCATCAGCAGCCACAATTGTGGGAATGTGGCTTCTATGTCATGAGATTCATGTATGACCTGATCAGGAGAAACTTTGCCCAATTCCCTAAGGTAACCATTTTTCCTGACTCAAAGTCGAACTTTAATTGGATGTGACGTACGATCCTAACTTCATACACGCATATATGCAGAGCGCCATGTTGAAAGAGCAATATGAGTTGCCTCAATTGAAGGAGCTGCGAACAATTTGGGCTCAATATGTTATGGAAGAAGTGGCTATCAACGATCGATAGTAACTGACTTGTGTTGATTGCTGTATTTGCGAATATATATTGAATGTGTTGATTGTTGTATTTGTGAATAAACTCAATATGTGACTAGATTCATTGATGTATTTGTGAATAAACTCGATCAATATGTGCATAAATTCAATCTGTCCAATGCATGTGTATATTACTGTATTAGTGTATTTGTGAACAAATTCAATATGTGAATATTGGTGAATATTTGTAAATATTGGTGTATTTGTGAATGATCCAATGTATCTCTGTATAGCTGTATGTATATGTACATGATTCCAGTACTAACCGTGCCAGTACATAACCGATAGGAAAAACTAATATTACTATCGGTTATATACTACAACCGATAGAATAAATATTACAGTACTATCGGTTCATATGCAGCAACCGATAGAATAAAGTTTTCAGTACTAAACGTGTCTACAAAATACTATCGGTTATATAATATAACCGATAGAATAAATATCTCAATACTATCGGTTCATATACAACAACCGATAGAATAAAGTTTCCAGTACTAACTGTGTCTACACAATACTATCGGTTTATATATAACAACCGATTGAATAAAGTTTCCAGTACTAATTGTGTCCAGACAATACTATCGGTTTATATAAGAGACGATAGAAAAAAATATTAACATTACTATCGGTTTAGATCCTAGCCGATAGAAAAAGCCTAAACAATACTATCGGTTTATATACGAGCCGATAGAAAAAACGTATACAATACTATCGGTTTAAATTCGAGCCGATAGAAGAAATAGTCGATAGCGATTAGTGAATGTTGGGAATGTAGATGTTTTACTAACGGTTTTTGAACCGATAGAAGTGTGCTGCACCTCTACTATCGTGCCGACCACTATCGGTAAGAGAACCGATAGTAGAGTGGATTTTTAACCGATAGTGAAAAGCATTTCTGTAGTAGTGAATGGAGTCTAACTCACTGTCCTTCTCCGGTCGGGTGTTCGTGAACCACAGTCCGCTATCCGACGAGGGGGGTACAGTAGAACCATTTGTCATGCCACCCGTGCACAGAATCCCGCAGAGGCGGGAATGGGTACTCTTTCTTCTCCCTTATGCGGAAGTAGATGCACCCAGTGGCATTGGCACTCTTTGACCATGCCGAGAAGTAGAAGCGTCGAAAAAGCTCCACGCTTGACAGGACTCCGATGAAAGCTTCACGCAGTTGTTGAAAAATCGCCAAAATGAGAATAGCATTTGGGTGGAGATTCACCAACTCCAACCCGTAGTGGTCCAAGATTCCCCGCAGAAACTCGCTCTCTGGGAATCGGAACCCACATCGCAAATACTCTTCAAAGATCACTAATTCGCCCTCTTGGACGACTGGGGTTTCTTGATCTTTCTCCACTGGCCGCCAGTTGATCAGCAGCCGTAAGGGAAGAATCTCTTCTTTCTCCAATGATATCAGGCTCTCTTCGTCATAATGGATCGATCGGCTCCAGGACGCCATTGCCGATGAGATCACAAGAAAGGCAACGGATTTTTTTTGAGGAAGGAATGCAAAGAGGGTTTTGTGCGGCGAAAATGTCTAAGGCAAACGAGGGTTTTGGTTGTGAAACTTCTCTAGTAAGCTACCTCTTCCTTTTATACGCTCGAGACAACCCTTCGCCTAGTGCATTATTTTATTAATTCCCCATAACGGGTGTCTTGCTGATTAGGACCCGTTATCTTTACCCGGTTATGAATTTGAAGCAAAATGTATTTGTTATACCATTATTAAATATCATTTTGCTTCATATTCGGGGGCTATGGTACAAGGGAATTATCTTAACATTATCACGATCTTAAAGATGAAAATTATTTCATTCAAATATCTGACATGATCGTAATGTTCTTTTGCGATCTAAGTATTGTCTTAAGGGCGGTCTCAAGGCTGTTTTGTGATCATTGTGACCTTAGCGACTTGAGATCGAAGTCTGAATTCGGTTTCGAACAGAAGGCTTATTCGAACAAAAGTCTTATTCTCTGTGTATGTTCTGATCACAGACATATTTTGTTTGTCATCATTTTTTTCACACAGTGGGGTTTATTTCGATGATTGTCAGTCATACATAATCATTCAAAAAGTCAGGTATACAAGGAGAAAGGAATACTTTATTTCTTACAATCCTTGCATACATAAGGGACACAGGCGACCAAAGCGTCGACTTGATCCGAAAGTAATTTACAAAGTTCTCCTAGGGACGTATTAGCGTCAGTAGGATTTACACTGACTGCCCCCAGAGAACTGGCTATAGCCCTAAGCCTATCTACATCATCCCGAAGCAAAGGAGTGCAACTTTTCCTTATTGTGTCGGAGAGTTCTCACTGCTGCCGAGCGTAGTCTCTCTCTCCACAAGGAAGGTGCGCACCTCTTCGCGGGAGTTGTCGCAGCATTCTGCCAGACGCAGAATGACCGAAGACATTTCCTCAGTCTTCGTTTCCAGAGCCTCTTTTTCATTTTGGAGAGTTCTGCACAAGGCTACTCTCTCATCAAGAAGAGCCTGGATTTCAGCAAGCTGATCGCTGGGGGTTCCAGGGGTCTTCACCTCCTGTGTACTCATGGTTAGTTCATAAAACATATAACCAATAGGGAGGGTGAAGATAGCTATTACCTGAGAAGCAGAGGAAAGAGCCAAGCTTTGGGGAGGATTTGGACGCGGAAGTGTGAGACTTTCCCCAAAGAATTGATCACCCAACAAAAGCTGAGGACCGTCTGGTCGCAGAGGTGTGAGACTTCCTCCAGAAGTGGGATGGTTAGAAGGATTGTTGTGGATCTCCAAAGGTGGAGATGAAGAGGCAATTGGATGAGTCGCAAGGGGCAATGTGGCAACACAGGCACCAGGACCCTTTAGAATCTTCAATGCAGCTCCACTGGAGGATCCTTCATCATCTCTAGATCTCTTCTTTGGAGAGATCATTTCCTCAATCGCCTGTGAAGTCGAAAATGAATTTCTTAGGAAAATCTTTGACTCAGAAAATCATAAGATGTTTTAGAAGAAGTTTACCTTCTGAATATCTTGTGTCTTTTCTGTTTCTTCCTCGTCACTCTCAATCTCAATAACCGTCTTGGGATCTTGGTTCGCCCTCGAGATAAGAACAGAAGGGGGAGGGTGAAACAAGACAAGAGAAGAGAAGTGGCTTTAAAAAACTTAGTCAAGAGAAAGCATTGTGAGTTCAAAAGAACTGGGAAGCTTCTCTATTTATAGAGCCAGGAGGCGACGATTGTGTCCACCCACGTCTCGAATTCTTAAAACACATTTGCAATTGCTGCCTTTATTGAAAAAATTCATCATTACCTGTCAAGAAAAACTTAGGGTTTTTCTCAGGATATGAACCATCACACGACAGAACAATGCAAACTGGGAAGTTTGAAGCGTCGGGTTCACAATTCGATGCAGGATTAAAATTTGAAGTAAACATGTCTCTTCGTTTTCTTCAAATTTGGGGGCTAGCTGAAGAGGATTATCACCCGAGCTAGTTTGATTAACACATATTAGGTTCAGGAGAGCGCGGACACAAAGGTAGTTTGTGATCGCAGCCCTTGCGTTATCACAAGGCCGCAGACAATGCACGGTCAGGAGGCCGCAGACAATGCGCGGTCAGGAGGTCGATGACTACATGCGACCAAGACGATTTGAGGGTGTTTAAGTCTTTTACAAACACATATCCAGGATCAAGATAACTTCTCCCACGTATGAAGATAATTGCCAGGAGGTTAATATGTGCGGTTACCCACTAACTGCACGTGTTAAACTTGCGTAGGAAAGAGGAGCAGTTACACAAACTACACAGTAACAAACGTCCAGAGCCGCTTCGCGTTGGCACCCTTTTGTTTAGTATAAAAAGGTTGTCAATGCACGATCTAGAGGACGGTTAAGCATACAAGCATTACCAGGAGTCTGTGTAACCTGAAGACTTAGACATAGTTAGATAGACATTAATATAGGAGAGATCTTCGCCTGTGATCATCTCTTCCTCCCTTTTGTAAACACTTTTTCTCCCATATAGTGAAATCATAACAGGACGTAGGGCTATTACTCCCACCATCGAGGGCCCGAACCTGTATAAATTCTCTTGTACCCATATAGATATTACTCATCCTACCTTCCTGGAGATGCGCCCTGAAAGGTCTCACAACTCACAAATTGTGTAAGATCGACTGAGGACTGCGAGTCCAAATCGTCGACAGCTGGCGCCCACCGTGGAGCCTTTTCTCAAGGTGTTTTCCCTTCATCTGGAGGTTTGGTGAGCCATGTCTGGGGCATATGACTCCGAGAACGACTTCGATCTCGATGATTATGCCCACGTACGAATGCCTTCGCCCAGCGATCCCCTTCCAATGGAAGAAATCAGTTGCGAAGACATTCCGAAGGGACGTTAGGAGGACTCGTCTCCCCCCACCCAGGTCATGTCCGTCGACCAGGGGATGGAAGAGACAGGTCCATAACTTAATGTCAGTTCCACCATATTGGAAATCAAGTCTCGGTCACCATGCGTCCACGTCTAGGACCAAGATGACAGTGACCGAGAACTCAGTCCGGGGAGGTTTGATCCTGACAACCTCCACTCTCTCTTTGATTTCGAGTCCGACTCGGAACAAACAGGGATGTTCTCTCCTTCTACGGCCTCGCTCCCCAGAGAATTCGCTGCCTTGTCGGAGGAAACTCCCGATCAGCAGGTTGCTAGGGAAGAACAGGAGCGCAGATAAAAGGAGGAATAGGAATGTAAGTAAAAGGAGGATCAGGACCGTGAGCGACGAGATAACAAACTCCGCAGAACAGCCCTAGAGGCTTTGCAAAATGCACAATCTCGTTATGACGCCGCCCCTAGTTCCTCCCGTGGCCACATGGTCGTAGGCGTGACCAGATGCCTTCTTTGCCCCCAGAATATTCACCGGCGGATGAAGAAACAATGACATCTGGTGCACCAAAGAGAAGTACGCATGGCCAACTTCAATCTATCACGGAAGTCTTGCGTAATTTTCCTCCTATCCTCACAGACGCGGACAAACCGGCTTTTGTTAGGATCCTGGCAGAGAAGCTGGATGAGGTCGCATCCGATGCAACCCCTACAGCTTCCTCCCGATCTATGATACGTTCCCATGAAAAGGAGTATTCTTACTCTAGTCATGGTAGGCGTAATCGACTACCATCCGGATCACTTCGGCACGACAAATCCAGACACGTGGGAAGTTCTCATGATTAGGATAGAATTCCTGTGCATTCTCGTTTGGGACCACGTGGCACATCCCCATCGCGTGAAATCACTCGTGGTCAAGCTAGGAACCGCGGAACTCTCCACAGTTTCTATGTTGGCTGTAAAGCTTTCTCTCCAGGCCTCTATGCAGTCGTCTGGCCAGATAAGTTCAAGCCGGGGGCAATTGAGAGATTTGATGGGACCCAGAATCCGTTGGAGTTCCTTCAAATTTACATCACCGCTATCCAAGCGGCGGGTGGGGATGATCGCATCATGGCCAATTACTTGCCGATGGTCCTTGAGGGACCAGCAAGGACCTGGCTATTCAATCAGCCCGAGGGTTCGATATATAACTGGGAAATGTTGTGCGACGCCAGCCTCAACAATTTCCAGAATTGTTATCAGAAACCCAGAAAAGAGGATGATCTTCATCGCCTACGACAAACCTCTACCGAGACTCTTCGCCAGTTTGTCAAAAGGTTTGTCGAGGTGAGAAATAGCATCCCAAACATATCCGATAACTCAGTTATCAGGGAGTTTAAGCATGCCGTTCGGTATCGGAGGTTTACGAAAGATCTACTTATCCACCCTCCTCGGTCAGTAGCCGATCTCTTTGATATGGCTGACCACTACTCTAATGCGGCCGAGGCCGTTGAGTGGAATAGGATGGTGGATAAAGGGAATTTACCGCCCCAACCAGGTCTCAAGGACGTGAAAAAAGAGGATACAGGCAAGAAGCTGGAGTCTTCATCGGGCGAGAAATCGAAGAAGTCCAAAAAGAATCAAACCGAATAGTACCGGGAGGTCGCAGTAGCAGAAAAGCCTCCGCCGGCCAAAGGTAACAAGTTTTCATTTAAAAATAAAACTGCCTTTGGTGGCCGCAACACCGACCAGCCAGAAAAACCGACTAACCAGCAGGAAGGTAAGAAGTGGTGTCCGATCCACAACTCTCCGGGACACGACCTCAAGAACTGCCGGAGCTGGTTGAAGCCACTAGATGACTTCTACCAAGGAATTGGGCCAATGCCAACTTTGCCACAAAAAGAGCAGACTTGTGGGCTCAGAGACACCGACGGGGATGAAGAAATGTCAGGTACCTCGTAATTATGTTAATGTCATTTTTGGAGGTTCCTCCTCTTTTGTTTCTAAACGTCAGTTTAAAGTATTTTATCGGGAAGTGAACCAAGCGGAAGCTCCCCTTGGCGAACCTCAATACCCCCGTTGGTCGGACACTCCTTTGACATTTGATCGCTCTGACTGTCCCATTGGGCTTACTCGACCATTGAGGCTACCCTTGGTCATTACCCCAATTATCAATAATACGAGTCGAAAGAGTCCTGATTGACGGAGGTAGTTCCTTGGACATTTTATTGGTCAAGGCATTGGATGACATGCAAATCCCTCATTCAAAAATCAAACCCATAATTCATCCATTTTATGGGATAATTCCTGGTCCCTCGATGATGCCGATGGGACAGGTGGTGCTCCCAGTGACACTGGGTGAACCGGATAATTTTTGAACAGAATTGGTTGCTTTTGACGTAATTGATTGTGATTCGGCTTATAACGCAATTTTTGGCAGGCCAACTCTCGCTAAATTTATGATGGCAACGCACTATGCTTATCAGTGCGGCAAGTTACCTGGCCCCAAAGGCGTTATCTCGGTCCGAGGCAGCCACAATGTGGCATTGACTTGCGATCGGTTATCCCTGGAGCTAGTAGATCAACTTCCCCTCCAGGATGTCAAGATCACCACCACACCTGCAGATATGATCAAGGCCGCCCCTCGACCAGAGGAAAAGCTGAAACTAGTTCCATTATACCTAGATGATCCATCTAGAACAATTCGGATTGGATTAGGCCTGGATGACAAATAGGAACTCGAACTCATTACTTTCCTCTGAGCTGGTCGATTATACCAGCCTAAATAGTGCCTGCCCGAAGGATGACTTTCCCCTTCCCCACATCGATCAGTTGGTCGACTCTACTGCGGGTTGCCAACTGATGAGTTTCCTGGATGCTTACTCAGGGTATCATCAAATTACATTGGCAGAAGAAGATGAAGAGAAGACTACCTTCATCACACCATTTGGCGCCTACTGCTACGTCAGAATGCCATTTGGTCTCAAGAATGCCGATTCCATGTACCAACGCTTGATGCAAAAGACCTTTCTTTCCCAGATGGGGTGTAATCTTGAAGATTACATGGACGATTTGGTGGTAAAAAGCTTAAAAAGCTTGACTCATTTGGATGAGCTTGCTGAAACCTTCTGTAATGTAAACCGGTTTGGAATACAATTAAACCCAGAAAAATGTTCTTTCAGGGTTTCATCTGGTAAGCTTCTAGGCTTTCTCGTTTGTTCTAGAGGAATCGAGGTTAATCCCGAAAAAATTAGGGCCATCGAGCAAATGAGGTCTCCTTCGACCATGAAGGATGTCCAGTGCCTAGTAGGTCGCATGGCGGCTCTAAGTTGATTTATATCGCCACTAGGCGAAAGAGGATTACCTTTTTTCAAACCTCTTTGAAAACACCATGGTTTTACCTGGTTGGATGAAGCCGAGAAAGCGTTCCACGAGGTTAAAGCATACTTATCCAGTCCGCGAGTGTTGGTTTCTCCGATTACAGGGGAACCACTACTTCTTTACTTGGCGGCCACACCTCACGCGGTCAGCACAGTTCTGATCGTAGAAAGAGAGGGTGTGCAACAACCTGTCTATTACGTAAGTGAGGTACTTCATGGTCCTAAGGAGCACTACCCTGAGGTCCAGAAGATACTTTACGCGCTACTGATGGCTTCCCGCAAGCTACAACATTACTTTCAAGCACATAAAATTACAGTGCCCTCGTCCTTTACTTTGGGAGATATTATTCGAAACCCGGAGAAATTTGGTTGAATCGCGAAGTGGACTGTAGAACTTGGAGCATTTGACATCCATTTCACCCCTAGCACGGCGATCAAGTCTTAGATCCTTGCAGACTTTGTGGTCGAATGGACTAACCCTGACCCACCTATGCAAGAATCTAAAGACTTATCATGCACCGACCACTGGATGATGTATTTTGACGGCTCTCGCCGTTTTCAACACTCGGGGGCTGGAGTGGTCTTAATCACGCCTCAGGGCGACCAACTCAAGTATGTCATTCAAATACATTTTGTTGCGACTAACAACGCAGCAGAATATGAGGGTCTTATTGCAAGGCTTCGGCCAGTAAAATTCTTCGGAGTCCGTCGATTAGTGGTGAGGGGAGACTCACAGCTGGTCGTAAACCAGGTAAACAAGGAGTATAGCACCTCCGATGAGACAATGGCTCATTACCTGTGGGAAGTGAAGAGATTGGAAAAACACTTCAGTCATTTCGAAGTCCAATACATCCCGCGAAAGGACAATATTCTCGCAGATCAATTATCTAAAATTGGATCCTCACGTACATTTGCTCCGGCACGAGTGTTCGTCGAACACTTATAACATCCTTCGATCATGACTACAGTCGAAGATGACCCGGTAACAGTCTGCGTTACCAACCTTGGACATGAAGAAGATTGTACCCGGCCATTGAGGGTCTATCTCGAACATGGGACCTTGCCCATGGATGAAACCGAAAATGATCGGTTGATTTGAAAAGCGCTCCTATACAAACTTATAGAAGGGGTTTTGTATGGAAATGGTACTCAAGGAGTATTCATGCGTTGCATTTCTCAAGAGGAAGGAAAGTCCCTCTTGAAAGAAATTCATGACGGTGTATGTGGTGCGCACGCGTCATTTCGCACACTGGTCGGGAAGGCCTTCCGACAGGATTTTTACTGGCCTTCGGCACTCGATGATGCCAAATACTTGGTCAAGACATGCCCTCAGTGTCAATTTCATGCAAGAAAGGTTCATCAGCCCGCATATGCCTTGCAAACTATCCCTTTAACGTGGCCCTTTGCGGTCTGGGGGATAGATATTGTGGGACCTATGCCACAGGTGGTTAATGGGTACAAGTTCTTGTTCGTAGCTATTGACACATTTACAAAGTGGGTCGAGGCTGAACCAGTCCATAATGTCACCGCTGCTGCGGCACAAAAGTTCTTTCATTCACTCAATTTGGTATTCCAAGTCATCTCATTACTGATAATGGTTCCCAATTCGCTAGTGGTCTCTTGCTGGACTACTGCGACAGTATTGAAACTAAGGTGTGCTTTGCTTCTGTAGCTCATCCACAGAGCAATGGTGCCGTCGAACGTGCCAACGGGTAGATATTACAGGGCATCAAGAAACGTGTTTTCAATTGCCTTAAGATGCGCTCGGGGGCTTGGGTAGATGAACTCTACTCCGTTCTGTGGGCACTACGTACCACCTGTAGTCAAGCCACCGGTGAGACACCTTTCCAATTGGTATATGGCGCTGAGGCGGTATTGCCCATGGAAATTCGTATTGGTTCTGTTCGAGTAGAGCAATTTGATCAGATTGATCAAGTCGGACAACGTACCTAGGATTTAACCCTCCTCTAAGAAAAACGTGATCGAGCGCTGATAAAATCAGTGGTATATTTGCAGGCTTTGTGAAAATTTCATAGCAAAAGGATGCGGCCACTCATTCTTCACATGGGTGATTTGGTTTTACGAAAGATACAAAACCAGTCTAACCGCAATAAGTTTTCTCCTCAGTGGGAAGTCCCTTACATTGTTGTCTCAGTACCGCGACCAGGATCGGCTCGGTTAGCAATGGAGGATGGCAGAATCCTGTCCAATACTTGGAACATAGATCAACTATGAAAAATTTACGTGTAAGTTCTCCGATCTCTTTTCCTTTTCAATTAGCATGGTTTAATAAAAATTCATGAGTACTTTTCTTCGACTCGTGTTAGGTTCGTTTCTTTATTTGCGACTATTTTCTGCAACTGTCCTTACAGAAAATTCTAGAAGTTCAAGGATTGATTAGATTTTTATGTTGCACAAACATTTAGTTCACTGTAAGGATTGATTTTCTTGAACCCAACACCAACTGCTGATTTTTACGATGCGGAAGGCAAGTCATATTCTTGAACATCTTGAACCTATATTTTAAGAGTTTCTTTAACATAACCTTGAATATAAGTAGTATTGCATGTGAAAGAATGATTGAGATATGAAATGGGAGTAGTAGGCTGGATGCCTTTGAAATGTGAAATGATCAAGTAATGAGCCATGAACTAATATATGTGTATTTATGTATATTCATGAAATAAAACCTCTAGCCTTGACCAGAATTTGGTATGGAATGGTGGTGGCACTGGATGTGTGTGGCTATGGATGGTCTAGTCACTGGCATATAAGGACTAGAACTTTGTGTTGTGCACATGAAAAACATACTAACCGCAAGCCTGGTATGGGACAGGCTTGAACAAGTAAGTATGCAGATCGCACATGAAACCCCTGCATGAGATGGAAAGTGGTGCACGATTGGCACGGAGTGCGGCTCCTACACATATCATTGGATGTGATGATGCACGCTGACCTAGTAATGGGGAGATGCAGTCGGGGTGGGGGTATAGCCCGCCACAACTGTGGTTTGTCAGACCACAGGGTCAGGGGTGAATTGTGTGTGAAACATAACAAAAGTTCTTGTTATCTCCACCTTGCCACTCACATTATGTAGTGAGGAAGGGTCTAATCATATTGATAGGATGGGCATGAAAGTGGAATATCTCGCGGGTAAATTGGTACCCTTCTGCAGAGTTAAAAACGTATTCGAATACTCCGAGCTCCCGGGTTTATAGGAGTCTGCTGTGGTGGATTAAATCCACGGGGTGTGGCACAAGTATATTTTCTAAATAAAATTTGATAAGTTAAGATTACCCAAATGACATGTGTTGTCATGATAAGGGGTGCTGCCGTGGGCTGTCGTGTGTCGACGTGTCACGGTACTACTATAAATAGTGGAACATGAATAGCGATGCTATGAGAAATACTGCCATGAGATGAGATATAAAGGAAAAGACTATTTTACAACCATCCACACTTCTTTACTCGCATAGGTTCATATCATCACTACTATATGTATATACTCTTATCTATGACTTGCTGAGTACGTAAGTACTCACCCTTGCAACCTACAATCCAGTAGATGGAGCATTCAATTATCAAGATGAAGGCGTGGAGAACTTCTTGGATCCAGAAGGAGGAGAGCTAGTTCCGCCAGAGTCCTGATGTGTGTTGTTCCGCTGTCAACTTCTTGCTGTGGGGGTTCACCTATCTTCCGCCGTGTAGTTGTTACTTTGCTTTAACTAGACCATGTATGCCGCGAAGGCATTGTAATCTCTTTAAGTTGTATTAAGGCCAACGGGCCACACTGCTTAAATATTTTGTAAGTTACTCTACTATAATGTAAATATACTCCTGTGCTTGACTTATCCTAGGAAGTCAATGGTATACATGTATGGGATCAGCTGCAACGAGCTGGGTCCCCACGGGAGTAGTCGTTGTCCCCAAGGCGGGGGCGCGACATTTTCCAGTAGCCCTCCGTGGTTTTTCCCGATAGCCTTATGGGATTTTCCATGAAAGGCCTCCAGGAGTTTGCCCGGTAACCCTACGGGGTTTTCCACAGAAGGCCTCTGGGACTTTGCCCGATAGCCTTTCGGGATTTTCCACGGAAGGCCTCTAGGGCTTTGCCCAGTAGCCCTCTGGGGTTTTGCCCAGTAACCCTCCGGGATTTCCCAAGGGAGCCCTCCGGGACTTTTCCCAGGAAGCGTCCGGGATTTTCCCCCAACATTTTTGGTACTACCTCTTAACTGAATTGCATAATTAAGTATGGCTCAACATCATTTGAAAATACAGGAACATTAGTACCATTCTGGAGCCAATTCCTTTAGTTTCCTGACCATCTGCTGCCTCCAAGGTAAAGATTACCCTTAACCTTGTTGGATATATCCAGCGACTAACTCTTGATCTCACAGGATGAGAAGGCTTTGTGGGTCCTCAGCGAACAGCTTGCTGAGATCCAGGTTCTCCTTAGAGAAAAAACTGCTTTATGCAAAACCCTCTAGGAGGACCAAGAAATTCTGGAAATGTGCCTTGTCAGCCGATAACGTTTTCTCAAGACCACCTTGACAGTGATCGAGCGCTTGACAGAGAGTCTTTAGAGAGCGCGCCAAGAAATAAGGCTGACTTCCGAGGAGAGAGACTTTGCGCAAGACCAAAGAGATCTCTCCGACGCTATCAGGGCTCATTGTTTTATTTCAATGAGAAGCGATGTAGACAGGCTGAGGAATGTCGCAGACTCCCTTGGAGCAGTTAGTGTTGATCCTTCCAACATTAACTTAACTCTAGGGGGAACTTTGTAATGTGCTTACGGGTCAGGTCAACGCTTTGGTCGCTTGCATCCCTTTTCAATGTAAAGAATGGAAAAATAAAATTCCTTTTCGTCACATCTTAACTCCTTGTTTTTTTAATGATTATGCATAGTCTATAATCATCAGGTGGAGTTTTCAAAGTCTCTGTGTGAAAAATGGTTACAGGTAAATACTTTTGTGACCAAAATATACACAGGTAATAAGTATTTTGTCCATGATTGAACAGAGACAGCACTGAAATCACAGAATATAATTGCGACCACAAGAAGCACTGAGGTCATGCATAGCATTGTGACCATACATAGTACTGAGGTCATGCATAGTACTGAGATCATAACAGTACTGGAATTACGAAATTACCCTCAAATCATAGGATATTTAAACCACAAAAAATTTCATATAATCACTTGTACCGCAGCCCCCGGATTTGGAATAAAATGATGTTTGGATTTCCAAAAAAGATGCATTTTGTTTCAAATTCAAACAGGGAAACGATGCGTTTTTCGTGGTGCAATTCATGACAAAAACCCGTTAAGAGGAAATATGCGGCGACCTGGCATACCACCCACGTGGTAGTATGCCCGATCTTTGAACATTTCCCGAATAAAGTTATATTATCTGACAAATGTTCGTTACAGAGTAGCGAAGCAGAAACATGGTTTAATATAACAAGGTGCTTAATTACAATTACATACATATGCTTATTCCTCAAAGGAATAGTTTCGAGATGGTCGCAACAATCACTCTCCATCACCAATGCTGAAGTAGGTGGGATTGAAATATAGTTGCCTTCCTCTGGATAAACCTCCTCAGCTGCACCGGTCGGCATCACATCGTCGAAGGAGTACTTAAGGTCTAACAAGGATATATATATAGCAAGGATGAGTGCCGAGGCACTCAGGAAGTAATTTGAGAATATAAATGTGTCATGCATACCTAAACTATTCTAAAGATATTGTTATATTATATCACATTAACCCGAATAAGTTTTCCATTCCAAATTCATTTGTGATTGTAAAAGACTCCATTTTAAGCAAACTCTACTGAACACTTGTACCACAGGGTGAGACCACCTGTAGGTCTCTTTTCCTGCCACTACGCAACTTCCATCCTGGAAGTAAGGAGTGAATATCCACATTTTACTCTGCAGAGGGGTATCACTTTACCCACAGAATCTCTTGATTACCATTCGGTGTTCGTCAACAGTGCTCCGCATTTCTGATAATGTGTGACATCATCAAGAGAACAAAGCCTTTTCCAATCCTTCCACTAGTTCCCACCACTGGTATGGTACCACCATACCTGTGTAGTCGGACGCATCCGCTACACCCACCAGTTGAGCCTATAACTCCAGAACCCTCATCAGGGCAGTATCCCTTCATTCCGTCACCATCATATCATAGACATATATGTTCCCATTGTGGAGGTGTACTAGTTTCCGGATAAGATACTAGACTAGGCCCGTCCCATACCAGGTCTGTGGTTGATACGGGTATAATGGTGCTAGGTAGAAATGACATTTGGTTGTGTCCTTAACTTTATAATCATACTTTAATACAAGATTCAAGCCCTCCTTCGGCTCTCCTCAAGATTTACTCATTTTTATAACATTTTTATCAAGTTATCCAACTTCCATTCTCAACACTTTCATCAGGATTTCCCAAATCCATTTACAACACCTTCATCAAGACCAACCTTTATCTTTTTGTAAAATATTCTTTTTTAATGCAAGATTGTAAAACTATATAGATTATCAAATAGGGGATAACAACATAAAATTTACCAAGCATGTTTTATATGGTCAAGAATAATACTTGCCTTGCTGCGTCGTAAAATCCAGTTGAAGGAGATACCAGGGTATTGACGTTCTTGTGCTCGCCTCGCTTGGTATCTAGTTCGACATCAATCAATAAGCAAGCAAAAATAATAATTAGTATATTTGTTTATATAAATATATATTTAGGTTTGATAGGGTTTAAGTGGTCGAATACTAAGATAAGATTAAAAGAATGGTCGAAAGGGGATTGATAAGCTTGGTCTAAGCTGGATTGACTTAGAGAACAAGAAAACTTTATCTGGAGTTCTGGATTGACTTAGAGAACAAGAAAACTTTATCTGGAGTTTGGATGGACGATTAGATTATATATGTGAGGTTGAAGACAAGGTGGACAAAGCGACACAAATGGATTTTCAATCTGAGGTTCCTAAGGTTGCAAACGACATAGGCATGTCGATGAGAATGGCATTGAACATGAACTGATAAGGCATAGGTTGACCTGCTAGGGTTTCCTTCGAGGCTAGGGTCGATAAACAAGTGGAACATGTCTGGGGCCTTAGTTGGATAGTCAAAAAACTAGGGCAAAGTCGATTTCTAGATTGGACGCGAACGCGGCGACATTCGGACGTGGACGTCGACGGACAACATAGATAAAGATAGGTCAAGATGGTGTTTTCTCGCAGAGGGATAGTAGAAGAAAATGTAGAACATGGGATTAGGAACTTGGTAGACAAAGTGGATTTCAATTTGTACACCCAGAAGTGGTCGAACTGAGCTGATGCCACTGGCTGACATAGATTGACAAGGGTTGACAATGTCCAAGAATGGCATTGACATGTTTTAGGGGGTTTCCAGTGGGAAAATGGGATCTGATTCAAGCATTAGGTGCATAATGCAGTAAGGTAGCTATTTGACAAAGTGGTTTTCCAGGAAGGTCCAGAAAGTCAAGGATTTTGCAAAAACATCCCTGGACACAGTGAACTGAATGTCTTTGCATTGCCAATTTCTAGGGTTTTGGTGTTTGATCGATTTGTTTGAGCTCTGCTTCGCCAACTATGTCTAGGAGGTAGGCGAAGACAATAGGAACTTATTGGTGGTGGTTTCAGGAACTGGGATGGCCGGATGGTGATGAACGGCTGTGAGGAAGGATGGCGGCGGCACGGCACGGTACAACTACTGGACAAACCTTTGGCATGGCTCAAACTTGTGATTTTGTGCAAAACTAGAGATCAGGGTAATGAAGAGATATGCTCAGGAGATTGAGGCGAAGGTACTGGACATGGTGGTGTCGACGGATGTGGCCGGCGGCGACGGGGCGGCACGCCTAAGTCACGACAAAAGGAGATTTTGCCATCGTTATCCTTCACGTGCCTGAGCTGATGTTTTGGCCGGTGGCGAAGCAATAGTGGTCGGCGACAAGTCCCGCGGCGACTAAATTGGTAAAATCGAGCACGTACCATGGTTGGATTGATTTGGAGAATAGAACGAAAAGAGGATGCTACAAGGAGGTTCACCTAGGTTTCAATTTGGTGTAGACGTGCTGGATCAAAGAATGGTGGCGTCGGCGAGGTTATTGGCGACGCGGCCGGGGACGAAGAAGATGAGGTTTGGGCTTTTGTGTTGTGCTTTGGAATCCAATTCTTTGCTACGGGAGTGAGAGAGACATGTGAGGAGGCCAATGGTATGATCAATTTGGCCAGAGGTCCGCTGAACGGAGTTGGCGATGGTGGTGCAACGCCACGGAACAGGACAACATCGGCTTCGTCAAATGGTTAGGCTTCTTGGTAATTCTTCTGAAGGGGATTATCTCTAGGCTCGGGAGAGGTGTTTTGTTCTACTGGCTCGATTAGATTTGAGGACCGGAGAAGGGTCCGATGAGGGGAACAGGGGCGGCGGCCGGCGGCAACCAAAATCGGAAATTCAGGCGCCTCAGTTCGTCGGAGCTCACAAGGACGCTTGAGGTGGCAGATAGGAGTAAGGAAAAAGGACATTCACCTTCGGGGAGGCGACTGTAGTGCTAGCGGCTAATGGCGGCTTTGTCTCCTTCATGCGGTCGGGGAAGAAGAAGATGAACAGGAGTAAAGATTGGTGTGTGTGCTAAATTATGTTGTAAGGCTGGCTTATCTGGTGTGCTAAGCATGCAACTGACTTACCTTGGGGTTGAGGTGGCGGATTTCACTATTTCGGTGAACAGGTGGCGTTGCTCTGCGCCTGATTGGTGGAATGTGGACTGATTTGCAAAATCAGAGAATCTGAGGGGGTTTTGTGCAAGATTTACAATGTGGTTGCAATATGAAAAGTCCCAGGGGCTAGATCGCAAAGAGAATAATTGGAATCTGGACTGAAATGCAACTTAGGAAATTATCTGGATTAAATTGCAATTTCAGTGAAATGCTTAGATAGAGACGGATTTTGATTTTGCTGCTGAAGATCAATTAATTTAACAAATAGTTTGGCAGAGACATAAGATAATATTTAGGGTTTCTGATCAACTTTTGAACGAAAAGGAAAATAGGGTAATTAAGGTATTTAGAATTTGGATTTTGTCGAAACTGAAATTCTGGGATTTAGGATAAGATTTTGAGATCCTCCCAGAAAAAGATTTTGTATTGAATAGCATTTGGGAGGTATTCCCTGAATCAGATTTGGATTTGGAGCTGAGTTGAGGTTTTTAGCCTTTTCAGGCTTCTGGAAAATCAGGAAAAAGGACTGATCTGCGATACTTTATGGACTGAATTGTGATCCTAACAAAAGTGTGTGTGGGTTGTTGTTTTAAATTGGGAGATGTGTAAATGTGAGTATATTTCATGCTGTTGTTGAGCTGAGAAGAAAACTACAATCATGTAGTGTATAGTTGCAGCTGCTGCGAAGAAGAGTGGAGGGTGAACAGTGTAGCGGCTGCTGTTGAGTTGAAAAGAGGCCATTGTTGTGTTGGTTGGCTTCATAGGTTAGCAGGAGAGCAGGAGATAGCTGGATGAGGTGTATGAGTATATGTGTGTATATGGCAATGTGATGTAGGTGCTGTAGCAGAAAAAAATAAGTGCACAATTATATGTATAACTTGTTTATACATATACATATACATATATATATATATATATATATATATATATATATATATATATATATATATATAAATGTGTGTGTATACGTATCAGTCTTGTGTGGTCTGAGTATATACATAGTTTGTGGAGCTAAGAAGACCTGTGTATGTGTTTGTAGATGCATTTTTATATGTGTGTATTGCATTATATATATATATATATGGTATGGCTGGGTTGTAAGATTGAGGATGCCAACTAGTTGGGGGGGGGTGATTAGGAGGCTTTTAAATTTTCTTCTCCACTAAGTAATTTCAACAAGATAATTGTTTAAGCTAGATTATACAATGAGCCTTAAAACAATTTAATCAACTAGTTGCATTCAACCATATAAGTTATTCAACAAATCATGCAACAAAAGTAAATATGGCAATTGCGTCAAGATGAATGTAACGCAAATGATAAATACGCAATTGACACAATATTTTTACTGAGGTCTCTGAGACTCGCCCGGTCTCCTCTACTCCTCGTTGAAGCGCTCACTCGGAGCCTCGCTTTTATATCCACGAAGGATATCTTACTAGGGTTGCTCCTTCTCCACACCGAATAGGCGAGCACCACACCTTTCACAATCTTTTGCCGGCCTCTCCGACAAACTTCAATTGGAGAGATCTCGGCTCTCCTCCGGCATCGTCTAGGCGAAGGCGATTGCCAAGAGTAACAAGCCAGATGCGCTTTCACTTGAACCAACTACGTGCTAGAAGCTCAATGATGCAAATGAGGTGCTCAACACTCTAGCACTAGCAATCTAATGTAGATGAAGTGCACTAAACACTCACACAATCTCCCTCAAGCTCTCTCTCAAATCTACTCAAGATTTGGGCTCAATTCTAGCCTCTAAATGCAATAACACATATGCAACTCAATTGGCTAGGTTTTCAGCTGAAGAATGAACTCTTTGAGCACCCAAAAATGAAGCCAAACACGAAGTATTTATAGTCTCAACGAAAAACTAGCCGTTTGCAACAAACTGAACCAGATTTGTACAGGCTGGACATTGTCCGGCCACTTCAGACATTGTCTGGCCAGTTCAACGAAAACAACCATTGCAACGTGTCAGTGACCGTTGGGAGCTTTTTCTGTAAAGGACGGACATTGTCCGGCCATGTCGAACAATGTCCGGCCATGACAGACAAAAGCTCCAGACGGTTGCATTTGTCTCTGTGTCATTTCTCGGCTCAAAAAATTTGTACAGGCCGGACATTGTCCAGCCATATCGGATAATGTCCGACCTCCCCGGACAGATAGCCCTGGATGGATGCAAACGTCTCTGGTTTCATTTTGCAAAAGGCTAAAAAAATTTGTACAGGCCAGACAATGTCCGGCCATGCCCGGACAATGTCTGGTCACTATACATTGATAGTAAAATAAGCATAACTTTTGATCTAGAGATCCGATTGAGGTGATTTTTGTCTTGTTGGAAAGATAACTCAGCTCTACAAATTTTTCAACAGGAGTAAGACCTACAAATGCCTAGACCTACTAGAAAACTCATAAACTTTCCTACTATCAAAATGTCTAATCCAAAAATCATCTCAAATGCAATTTAGGGTATTTGCACATACGAATTTGTTGTTTTCTTGTGGATATCTTAGTTGACACTCAGCGATGACCACGACCAATGTGATTTACAAACTAAAACCATAGGTCGAATATCCGATTAAAAATAGATGGTCGAGTGGGTTTGGTCGAGCGTACGCAAGCGAGCCGAAGACTGGTACGACCAGCTCGAACTCCTACGACCACGCCCAAACCCTAAACGGAAGGCCACCAAACCAGCAACACGACCACGACCACGTATCACGCACGGATACCATCAGAATGTGCAAATACAACCACGACCAGCTCTAGAGAATAAACCGGAGTAAATAGCTGGCGATCATGGATAAGTGCAGTTTTCAAAACATTTTCTCTAATGCACACAAACTACACTTAGACTCTCTAACAATGCAAGAACAAAGAAGACACTAGTTCAAGATGATATGAATGCATCTGAGCTTCTGCACTAGATAGATTCAAGCTACTAGTTTCCGACCCCTCTTAATAGTACGGTCAAACTAGTAAAAAGAATCCTATCAATCTGGTCTGTCTTCAAACACTGAGACCAGTAAAATCCTAAGAAAACAATCCTTAATCTTGGATTGTACCTTTGGTGAAGTTCGACCTCGTGAAGCTCGACCACTTGACGCTTGTCCTCGCAAAGCTCGACCTCGCTCGAGATGATTCATATCGACTTCATCCACTTCACGCCCTTGCTTGCTTTCATGCTGCAATCAAACTGAGACTACAATATGTACACTCAATGCACAACATTAGTCTCATATATGAGTCGTCATTAATCACCACTAGAGAAACTACTCCACACAAGAGTTAGCTCAACAGTTTCTCTTTCCAGTGAAATGACAAAACTATATTCAACAACAAGCAAATGAGTATAAGATGAAATACACTCATATAGATCGTAGATGATAAAGACATACACACACGATCTATACTACACATGACATGAGATCAATCAAATCAAATGACCAAAGTGATGAGCTCTCCCTCAACATATGTATCGATATCAAATCCATAACTGGAGTCATCAACCTCAGGATTTAACATATCACATCTCGATTAACCAATTTGCACAAGCTTGATGCAACCACCGAGCTCATCCTCTACATATGCATCAATATCAAACCCACAACCGAGGAAACATCCAATTCAGGACTTACCAATAATCAATTCAATTCACTTGTGCTAAATCAGGATTTATCTAAGTTGTCATTTGATCAACAAAACTGACATTCTCTAGATTAAATTTGATCATCATGGATTTATCCAAATCGCCATTAATCATCAATACCTAGATACTTAGATCTACCTAGATCCAACAATCTCCCCCTTTTTGATGATTGATGACAACACCTTTTATAATCTTAATAAATCCAAAACAAATTATTCAGCTCTCCCTCAATATATGCAATAGTATATCAGAACTGAACACAATATTTAATTATATGAGTTGAGAGATATAAATGACAATTGAGCACAAGTTCAATCAAGTCATCTTCCAAAATATCAATTATCTCAATTTTCTCTAACTCAAATATCTCTCCCAAATAATGATATCAAATAATATCTCTCCCCAAATATCATTATCAATCTCACTTTTCTTCTATCATCTTTCTCAGATATCAATATCAAATCTATCAAATACCAATTGTACCAATTTGATATCTATCTCTCCCCCTTTGTCAATTAACTCAATTGACTCTAATTCTCCCAAATTCTCTCAAAATCTCTTCCCCTAAAGCTTTCTCTAAAGCTTATCTCTTCCCTTAAAGCTTTCTCTAAAGCTTATCTCTGAAACATTCTCTCTCAAATACTATCTCTCCCCCTTTGTCATCAAGCACAAAAAGGAAGGGTTGAGAACTTAAATTTTGAGAAACAATATTTTCTAGGGCATGAGATTTTATATGAAATCATTTTTATGCAAAAGCATGATTTCAAGAAGGTTTGTTTCAAGGGATTTTGAAAGTCACATTCAAAATATGGAGAAGATATGAAAACAATCAACACATAAAAAATGTATCGATGACATTTAATCCACTTCGAGTCATTCAAAAACTAGATGCATCTAATTTGATGTGAACATATTCGCTAGATGCATATGTGCCATATCTTGATTGATCTCAATATCCTCTTTATGCCACAAGGTCTCTTATACAATTATGTCGCATATCAATATATTCTAATAAAGAGTTTTGAAACAACTTACTCATCATTTTTACGATATGTTCAATATTCCATAAGAGTGGCATCTATTCGAAAGCAATTTGATAATCCAATGTTTCATCCATAAGAATTTAAGCATAACAGCCATCGGATGTGCTTTTGATTTGATCTTTACAATTTAAGTTATCCGAATCCACTAAATTCAATATTTGTACTCTTTGGATATCAAAGATCTATCTAGGATTGCATTTCAATTACCTAAGAATGCATTTTATGGAAATCATATAACATTCTTTAGGAAATAATTAGAATTCAGCATATATGCAATCACTAAATATGATGATAAGTCTAAATGCGGTAAAATAAAGCGAAACTACCAATCAATGATTGATAGGGTTTAGAATTGACTGCTTGTTTGTGTTCGTCCATGTCGAGATGTTCGTTTGTAGCCTTGAAAGTTGTAATAGCTTCATCATCTTGCATCTCGAGGCTTTTGAGTGATTGCTTCACATGCTTGAATTCACTCTTGAACATTTCGTTCTTGAGTTGCTTGTTTTGTCATGCATGGAAGTGACTTAGCTCTCCGATCGTTTGCATCTCAATTCCCCTTAACATCATCTCAAAAACAAATTCTTGATAGAGGGATTTATTAGTGAAAACTGATAATAATGTCATCAATATGTTTCACTCACAAGAGTATAATGTCTTGATTGAAAGTTTGATGATGATTATGTCAAACTTCTTATTTTGAAAATCATTCGAAATAAGAAAAATTTTCAGGGTTTTGAACCACCTCAATTGGAATCAAGAATTTAAATCCTCAAATATTTCACTCATTTTGGCATTTAAGATAAAAACACGTACAAATGAGATATATGCCAAACGGAGGTTTGTCGAAATATGTTTGGGTCACAAAGTTAAGAGAAGGACATATGACCTATTGAAATATTCAAATTTTCAAAAGAAACTCAAATTCAAATTCATACGAATCATGCTCCAAAATCATGAAGATATACATATTTTTTTATAACCAAAAAGCATATTCAAACATATTCCAAATATCAATTAATCATGAACAATTTGCAAAATATGAGAAGAAGAGGAAGTAAGAATCTCACAAAACAGGGAGGACAAGAATCAGCTGAAAAGATAAACAACCATCCCTTTTGCACACAGGGCGGACAAAGTCTGCTAGGACCGGACAAAGTCCAAAATGGGCGGACAGAGTCCGGCTCTGGGCGGACAATATCCGGACAGTTCAGTAAAAACTGCTGAAACTTCTGAAATAAGAGATTTTTGCAATTTTGCTTCAAGAAATTGATTCAAGTTCCATAATAGATTTGAATACCATGATAGAAACTTAGCTGAATACCAATTGAAGGAAATTTATTTGAAAAAGATCGTGAATTTGATTTTTCAAAAATGATTTGGAGTAAAATAGGTAAAACAGAAATGGTTTTCTCGAAAATCTTCAATTCTCGACGAAACTCGGATTTTTCTGAATATTTGGACTTAGATGAGTTTGAAATACTATTCCAAACCAAGACATGGGAGAAGGTCTGGTCCAGATAGCTCAAATCACAAAAATGCACAATTTTGATACTTTTGGGTCGATAGCCGTTTTCGAGCGACCTAGGATATGAAATAATTTGAAAACCATATGTCTTTTGAGAATAAGTTCAACACAAACTATCTTCGGGTGAGTGAGTTCTAAATGTTTCATGTAGAAAGTTTTTATCAAATCTCAACCCATCTTGTTTTATGAAAATGAACCGTTTTGGGCCAAAACAAGATCCCGAAGACTTCAATTTTGTCAAAATTTTGCATTTTAGTTCGAAACTCTTTTGTTTCACTTTCAAAACCTTTGAAACTATATGTGAAGCATATTTATGAAGGTTTTGGAGTAATTTTGAATATTTTGAAAGTTTTGAGCTCTTTTTACCTTTTTGCTCGAAAATGACTCTTATTACTGAAATGTTTGCAAAATGTGATATAAGTCCACAATTAGGGTATACAAGGCTTCAATGACTTTGAAGTTGCTCCCCCTAAATGTGTCATCCAAGTTTTGTCATAAAAATATGCAAGATATGAATATGATCTATTTGAAAAATAGAGTTCATCAAAGATCAATACAAATAATGAATCATGAACTCCTTTCATGGTCTAGAACAAATATTATTTGAAATACATTTCATTTAAGACCAAATCATGCAAGAGCAAGAGAATTCTATTTGGTATAAAGTTGACTTGCTTTCATCTGAAAATCTTACCAAATAGTATATGAATTCAACGAATGAGTTCCAAAGATAAATTAAGGATCCAAATGAAGTCAAATCGAGAACCCATCCAAATGATCAACAAAGCTCATGAAAAAGTTTCATAAAGATAAAACACATCAATGGAAACATTTTTCATGAAGATCCAAGATTCAAATATTTTAGTCATTTGAAAGAATTGAGGGATTAACATCCAAGAAGACTAAAGTTTTCTTAACCATGTTGCCTTCTTTATAATCATCAAAACATATGAAAACAAGTTCCAAAAATTTCAAAATAAATTTTGGAGATAGATAATGCAATGAGGAACAATATTTCCTTTTATAGTGAAGACAAAATATGATCCGACAATGAGATATGAAAAAGACAAATGTTGGTCAGGTTTATAGTTTCAGATTTCAGGTTTCAGAAATTCATTTTACACTTCTAAATGCACCTGGAAATCTATGCAAATAACTTCCAATAATTTTGAAATAAATTATCAAGAAAGACCAATCATAAAGGATAAAATTTCATATAGAAACTTTCTTCAAATAGTCAACCAATAAAGAGATATGAAAATGAAAAATCAGCCCAAAACCATGAGAAAACTGAATTTTGCAGATTTCATTTTCAATTTGTGAAAAGAGTCAATTTTGCTCAAATCAAGTCCAATTGGGATGAAAATTTATAGAGATGATTTTCAATGCATCAAATACGTTTTCCAAAAAGAATTTTCTAGAAAAGATTTTTCAATTAAGAGTTATGGCCTAATGATATTTGTATTAAGCAAAGTGAATGGATTTTGACAAACTTTTACAAATTGAGTTCAAATTTGATTGTCATGATATTTTTGACATGAAAGGGCTTACATGAGTTAAAAATATCATTTTGAACCAAGGCTCGCAAATATAGACCACAAAATAGCTAAACTCATGTTTTGCATATTTAGGGTATTTTGTGTCACTTCAAGTTTTTCGGTGAAATTCAAATACCCATAACTTTCAAATGAGAACTCTTTTGAGAAAGTTTTCAATATCAAATTTCTTCGGGATAGTAATATATAA
This sequence comes from Pharus latifolius, assembly GCA_019359835.1. Lineage (NCBI taxonomy): Eukaryota > Viridiplantae > Streptophyta > Magnoliopsida > Poales > Poaceae > Pharus > Pharus latifolius. Next base: position 58,971,177 of record CM033323.1, read on the forward strand.
GTGTTTTGAAAAGCAAGTTTTTGCAAATTCCAAATAGATTTTGATTTGTGCTTGAAAACAATTTTGTTGAAAAACTAGATACCCGAAGATTGTTTTGAGGCTAATTTTTGATGAGAAGAACTTTTTGACATTGTTTTTCATTTAAAGCCTCTAAAAATATTTTAAATACATTTTGAAGGCCATTTTAATAAGAATTGATGATTTTTGGCCTTTTGAATGAAAATTTGACATTTTGACCAAATGTGCTCAATTTAAAAACTTGTAATTGTAGTTTTGAAATATTCACATATAGGGTTGTGATGAGCAATGGAAGCACTTTTAAATTAAAACCCTTAATAATGCAACAACATAAGATTTAAATTTTCATTCTTTGGAAAAATTTGCATATGGATTTACAACCACCAAGAATAAAAGGTGAATATGCAATGCAAATGTTTTTATTAAACACATAAAAAAGATTTAAGCTCTTTTTGGTACCCAAACCATACGAGACCCTCTAGCCTTATCATATAAGTCTTTTGGTACCCAAATTGTTTTATCTTTAGGTTTTTGAAAATGGCGATTTATTGGTTTTGCAACTAAACCCTTTTTAGAATATAAAATCAAATAAGAGTCAAAAGAACCAACTCTAAAAGGATTAGATGCGCACTCATACGAATGTTGCCCTTTTAAATAACATGAGGTACGTGAGGGCTTTTTGAATGAAATGGCATGAGTGTAATGAGAAATATGATGCCTCTTACTAGATGAGTGTGCAATTTTTAATTTTCCCTTTTTAAATGAATTTTTATGTTCTAAAGAGAGTTTAGCAAACATAGCACTACTCATATGATATCTAGTAGGATTTTTTCTCAATCTATTTATTTTACTCCTAAGTTCATCATTTTGAATTTTAGGTGCTTGAGATGATTTTGTGTCAACACAAGAAATATGATAAGAACATGATGGCATATCATCACAAATAGATGAACTAGAAGGTATAGCACTAAAATGACTAGATGAGCTAGGCATATCAAATGAAGAACTCCTAGTACTAATACCATGGCATAACGATGAGCACTAAAATAATCATGGCATGAGATACTAGTATCATCCGTACAAGCATGCGAATCTATAATTAAATCATTAGATAAGTTTTCACATGAAGTACTAGTGTCCACAAGACTAGCATTTGAATTTAACCATGAATCAACAATTGAATTATTGCTAGCATGTGGAGTAGAAGTGTGTGACTCTAAAGATGGATCAATAGGGGTGTCACAAGCAATTCTAACATCTAATACACATGTTGAGCTAATGGAACTCTTGACAAGCAAAGAGTCATAAGACTTTTTCAATTCTTGATGTTTCACTTTCAAAGATGAGTAATCATCCTTTAAAGTGCTAAGGTTTTTAGTCATTTTGCCAAGCAAGTCTTTTAACTCTATAATTATATCCATGAGCTCATTATTAGAGAGGTTAGAATTTGATACCATTGAGTCGGATGCCTTAGAGCATGCAGAATTGTCTTGAGATGAAGACTTTGACTTCGATGCTTTCTTTCTTGCTTTTCTCGAACTCTTCTTGCAAGGTTTTGCCTTTAATTTGCTAGGGCAAACCTCATCATTTACTTCCTTGAGCTCGCTCGAAGATTCTTGATCCTCCGCATTGAAATCATTGTCCTCGATATGCTCGAAGGTGGAGCACATGTCCTTTTCTTTGGACATTCCCTCATTTGACATAAGCATGTCAATGAGCTCACTCGGTGAAGTGTTAGAAAGGTCACCATTTTCAAGATTGGTGATGAAGTCTCCATAAGAATCCTCCGGCAACACTTGGAGCAATTTTCTGCAAATCTCTAGATCAGAAATATTAGCACCAAGGGCTTTGAGCTCATTTGTTATGTTGATCAAGCGATCATATATGGTGGATAGTGTGTCATGCTCCAACATCACAAATGCCTCATAGTCCCGCAATAATATACGCATCTTAACGTGCTCATAGCTATATGTGCCGATAAATAATAACTCAAGAGTCAACCAAACATCATGAACGGTCGAACAATCACTCACTAGTTCTAGCACATCATGACTAAGAGAATCAACAGGCACACTTTTAGCTTTTATATCCAATAAAAGAGTATGTTTATCCGAAGATAATGAGCTATCCATGCCCTTTTGCACTAATCTCCATAATTTCAAATTTAATGCCTCAAGATGAGTACTCATCATAATTTTCCAACGTGTATAATTTGAGCCATCAAATTGAGGAGTAATCAATCCAAATTTCTCTAGCGAATTCATCATTTCTCTCTAGCGGTTAAGTCGATGAATGAGAGACCTTGCTCTGATACCAATTGTAAGATCGAGGATGCCGACTAGAGGGGGGTGATTAGGAGGCTTTTAAATTTTCTTCCCCACTAAGAAATTTCAACAAGATAATTGTTTAAGCTAGATTATACAATGAGGCTTAAAACAATTTAATCAACTAGTTGCATTCAACCATATAAGTTATTCAACAAATCATGCAACAAAAGTAAATATGGAAATTGCGTCAAGATGAATGTAACGCAAATGATAAATACGCAATTGACACAATATTTTTACCGAGGTCTCAGAGACTCGCCCAGTCTCCCCTACTCCTCGTTGAAGCGCTCACTCGGAGCCTCGCTTCTATATCCACAAAGGATATCTCACTAGGGTTGCTCCTTCTCCACACCGAATAGGCGAGCACCACACCTTTCACAATCTTTTGCCGGCCTCTCCGACAAACTTCAAATGGAGAGATCTCGGCTCTCCTCCGACACCGTCTAGGCGAAGGCGATCGCCAAGAGTAACAAGCCGGATGCGCTTTCACTTGAACCAACCACGTGCTAGAAGCTCAATGATGCAAATGAGATGCTCAGCACTCTAGCACTAGCAATCTAATGGAGATGAAGTGCACTAAACACTCACACAATCTCCCTCAAGCTCTCTCTCAAATCTACTCAAGATTTGGGCTCAATTCTAGCCTCTAAATGCAATAACACATATGCAACTCAATTGGCTAGGTTTTCAGCTGAAGAATGAACTCTTTGAGCACCCAAAAATGAAGCCAAACACGAAGTATTTATAGTCTCAAAGAAAAACTAGCCGTTTGCAACAAACTGAACCAGATTTGTACAGGCCGGACATTGTTCGGCCACTTTAGACATTGTCTGGCCAGTTCAACGAAAACAGCCGTTGCAACGTGTCAGTGACCGTTGGGAGCTTTTTCTGTAAAGGCCGGACATTGTCCGGCCATGCCGGACAATGTCCGGCCATGAAGACAAAAGCTCCGGACGGTTGCATTTGTCTCTGTTTCATTTCTTGGCTCAAAAAATTTGTACAAGCCGGACATTGTTTGATATGCCAGACAATATCCGGCCTCCCAGGACAGATAGCCTCGGACGGATCCAAACGTCTCTGGTTTCATTTTGCAAGAGGCTGAAAAAATTTGTACAGGCCGGATAATGTCTGGCCACTATACACTGATAGTAAAATAAGCATAACGTTTGATCCACAGATCCGATTGAGGTGATTTTTGGCTTGTTGGAAACATAACTCAGAGCTCTACAATTTTGTCAACAGGCGTAAGACCTACAAATGCCTAGAAGATTCTAGAAAACTCAAAAGCTTTTCTGCTGTCAAAATGTCTAATCCAAAAATTATCATAAATGCAATTTAGGGTATTTGCACATACGGATTTGTTGTTTTCTCGCGGATATCTTAGCTGACACTCAGCGATGACCACGACCAATGTGATTTACAAACTAAAACCACAGGTCGAATATCCGATCAAAAACAGATGGTCGAGTGGGTTTGGTCGAGCGTACGCAAGCGAGCCGAAGACTGGTACGACCAGGTTGAACTCTACGACCACGCCCAAACCCTAAACGGAAGGCCGCCAAACCAGCGACACGACCACGACCACGTATCACACACGGATATGATCAGAATGTGCAAATACAACCACAACCAGCTCTAGAGAATAAACCGGAGTAAATAGCTGGCGATCACGGCTAAGTGCAGTTTTCAAAAAATTTTCTCTAATGCACACAAACTACACTTAGACTCTCCAACAATGCAAGAACAAAGAAGACACTAGTGCAAGATGATATGAATGCATCTGACCTTCTGCACTAGATAGATTCAAGCTACTAGTTTCTGACCCCTCTTAATAGTACGGTCAAACTAGTAAAAAGAATCGTATCAATCCGGTCTGTCTTCAAACACCGAGACCAGTAAAATCCTAAGAAAACAATCCTTAATCTTGGATTGTACCTTTGGTGAAGTTCGACCTCGTGAAGCTCGACCACTTGACGCTTGTCCTCGCAAAGCTCGACTTCGCTCGGGATGATTCATATCGACTTCATCCACTTCACACCCTTGCTTGTTTTTATCCTGCAATCAAACCGAGACTACAATACGTACACTCAATGCACAACATTAGTCTCATATATGAGTCGTCATTAATCACCACTAACGAAACTACTCCACACAAGAGTTAGCTCAACAGTTTCTCTTTCCAGTGAAATGACAAAACTATATTCAACAACAAGCAAATGAGTATAAGATGAAATACACTCATATAGATCGTAGATGATTAAGACATACGCACACGATCTATACTACAAATGACATGAGATCAATCAAATCAAATGACCAAAGTGTTGAGCTCTCCCTCAACATATGTATCGATATCAAATCCATAACTGGAGTCATTGTCGTGCCCTGAAACTGGGACTACGACTACTCCTGTAGAGACCTAGCTCGCTGCAGTTAGTCCCATATATTCATACCTTTGACTTCCCAGGATAAGTCAAGCACAGGAGTATATTACATTGCAATAGAGTAACTTATAAAATATTTAAGCAGTGTGGCCTGCTGGCCTTAATATTACACAAAGAGATTACAATGCCTTCACGACATACATGGTTTAGCAAAATAATATCTACACAGCAGAAGATAGGTGACCCTCCCGCAATGAGAAGTGGACGGCAGAACAACACACATCAGGGCTATGGCGGAACTGACACTCCTCCTTCTGGATCCAAGAAATTCTCCACGCCTTCCTCTTGATTATTGAACGCTCCATCTATTGATTTGTAGGTTGCAAGAGTGAGCACTTATGTACTCAGCAAGTCATAGGTAAGAGTAGATACATATAATAGTGATGATATGAACCTAGACTAGTCAAGAATTATGGATGTTTATAAAATAACCTTTTTCTTTCATATCTCATCTCATCTTATCTCATGGCAGCACTTTTCATAAAATAGCATTGAAATTCTGTTCACTGGATTATAGTACTACCGCGACACGTCGACACACGACAGCCCACGGCAGCACTCCTTATCATGACAACACATGTCATTTGGGTAATCTTGATTTAACAAATAATTTTATTTAGAAAATATACTTGTGTCACACCCCGTGGATTTAATCCACCGCGGCATACTCCTAAAACTTGGGAGCACGAAGTATTCAAATACATTTTTAACTCTGCAGAGAGGTACCAATTTACCCGCAAGATATTCCACTTTCAAGCCCATCCTATCAATATGATTAGACCCTTCCTCACAACCATGTGTGAGTGGCAAGGTGGAGATAACAAGAACTTTTGTTATGTTTCACTTACAATTCACCCCTGACCCTGTAGTTTTCTTCACACAAACCACAGTTGTGGCGGGATATACCCCCACCCCCAAGCCTCTTCTCATTACTGAGTAAACGTGCATGATTATAAATGTGGAGGAGCTGAACCCCGTGAAATTAGTGTATTGTTTTCCATCTCATGCAGGGGTTTCATGTGCGATCCACATAAGTACTTGTTCAGGCCTGTCCCATACCAGGCTTGCGGTTAGCACGTTTGTTCATGCCACTAGACGTACAACACAAGGTTCTAGTCCTTATATGCTAGTGACCAGACCACCCACAACCCTTGCACCTTCAGTGCCTGCACATCCTTTGCAGTTAAGCACCTCCAGTGCTACCACCATTCCATACCAAAATACTGGTCACGGCTAGGGGTTTTATTTCATGAATGTATATAAATACATAAATATATATTAGTTCATGGCTCAAAACTTGTTTATTTCACATTTCACAAATAACCAGTCTAGTACTGCCAATTCATAAATCAACCATTCTCAATCTTTCACATGAAATATTATCTATATTCAAGGTTATGTTATAGCAACTCTTAAAATATAGGTTCAAAATGACCAAGGATATGACTTGCCTTCCACGTCTTAAAATACAGCAGTTGATGTCGGATCAGCAGTGAAGTCCTCGAACTCGAGCTCTTGATCTGCTCTCCAATCAAACAAGCAACCAAGAATCACAATCTTTTCAATACATTATTATACTATATGCAATAATGTAAAGATGAATGTCTCGATGATTCTGAAATGATTGGATTCAGAAGCTGATTAGGGCTAAGTTATGGAAACCAAGGTTAAGATTAGTTGTCAAAGGTTTACAAGGTTCCAAATGTCTCAAAGTATCAGAATGATATCAAGGTTGCGACTGGTTCGCTCAAAAACATCGAACGTCTTGAGGTCGACGGATGATAGAGGGATTATCTCAACTTGTGGTAGTAGAATAAAATGTAGAGCACAACTCCACAAATCTAAGGGACAAGGTTATTTTCAATTTGCACAACTGTCGATGATTCGGACTCGGAGTCCTCAGCCGAACTTATGCAAAATTTGTAATAGTGAGACCTTTCAAGATGACCCTCCGGGAAGGTATGCAGAACAATGGTGAACAGGAGCACAGAGAGATTTATACAGGTTCGGGCCCTCGATGATGGGAGTAATAGCCCTACGTCCTGTTAGGATTTCACTATAGGTGATAAAAGGTTACAAAATGGTAGAAAAACCCCTTCACAGGCGAAAGGTTTTTCCTATGTAAATGTACAGAATAAAGCCAGGAAGGCTTGTAAAAACTATCTAATTTAGGCCGTAGACTTGGCTGTTTTTGGTGGTTGAGAGGCGTTATGTCTCACTTGTATCAGAAGTCTTGTTCTTCCAAATGGATTGGATCCCCCTATTTGATGTATTTCGCCACCCTTTTATACTGGTCGAACGGATGCCATGTCGTAACTGCATCAAACAGTTGTTTGGACGGTTGGATGCGGTTTATTGAACCGCTCTTAACTTCCAAGTAGGTCAAGCACGTGTTATTCATGAAATAACTGCATGTATTAACCTCCTGGCGGTTAATCTTCTACGTGGAGGAATCTTCGGGATACTTGGAATATTCCCACTATAGGGATAACCGGTCAAATAAATCCCATGTACCTTGGTCGAGAATGTTCTGACCGCGGGATGTTGGCTGACCGCGCAACATCTCCAACATTCTGTTCGCGTATAACATACGAACTTCTGACCACGCAAAGCCTGCGGTCTGATCGCACGAGCCTTGCGACCTGATCGCGCAAAGCCTGCGACCTTAGGCTGATGCTTATTGAGTTCACACCGCCAGGTACGTGTCTGACTCGAATCTGTCTTGAACCAACAGTGCATTTATTTGAACTAACTCGGGTGTCAATCCTCGTCAACAACTAGAAAGAGGTGAAAAGAGCTAATGCCACTGGCTGACATGCTCTGGCATAGTGCTGACAATGTCAAAAACTAGGGTTAAGCATAAAATGCAGTTCAAGGGCTCAAATCAAGTTGTGATAGAAGAAGAAATTGTAGATCACAACCTCAGGAATCTAAGGGACAAAGTTATGCTCAAAATGCATGTCGTGGTATTGCGAATACCCCGGCAGGTTTTGAGAATGATCCTAGCGAAGATTACGCGGCGCGGGTTGACCGGATGACCGGTCCTCCCCCGCCGGACAAGCACAAAAAATGACACACGGGTTTATACAGGTTCGGATCCCGTTGGGGGCCCTAGTCCTGTCGACGCGCTCCCGACCGGAGTCGGCTGGGGAGGCTCTCTCCGGGGGAGAGGCTTCCGGAGCACGTCTGTGAGTTTAGCTATTCCAATAAAAGAATCGATCCTTTACAACAGAGGGGTACAAGGGCTATTTATAGCCCCAAAAAGAAGCAAAAAACCTAAACTACCCCGGAAGCCACTGTCGGATTGAAGGGTAGGACCGTCCTTCTCCCGGTCAAATGCCTTGGATGCTTGACAGGTGGTCGCTAGTTCCCGAGGCGCCCCTCGCGTGACCTGCACATGATAAACAGTTCAAGACTTTACCTTTAGGAGGGTGATGAGGCCCGGGACAGCGCCGGAGGCCACGTCCCGGGGTCAAAGGCGGCGCCCGGGATGGCACCGGAGGCCTTGTCCCGGGAGCCAAAAGGCGGCGCCCGGGGAGGCCCCGGAGGGCACGTCCCCGGGCAAATGGCGGCGCCCGGGAGGGCACCGGAGTCCGCGTCCCGGGAGCCAAAAGGCGGCGCCCGGGGAGGCCCCGGAGGCCACGTCCCTGGGCGAATGGCGGCGCCCGGGAGGGCACCGGAGGCCGCGTCCCGGGAGCCAAAAGGCGGCGCCCGGGGAGGCCCCGGGGGCCGCGTCCCGGGAGCCAAAAGGCGGCGCCCGGGGGGGCACCGGAGGTCGCGTCCCGGGAGCCAAAAGGCGGCGCCCGGGGAGGCCCCGGAGGCCACGTCCCCGGGCAAATGGCGGCGCCCGGGAGGGCACCGGAGGCCGCGTCCCGGGAGCCAAAAGGCGGCGCCCGGGGAGGCCCCGGAGGCCAAGTCCCCGGGCAAATGGCGGCGCCCGGGAGGGCACCGGAGGCCGGATCCTCGGGCAATCGTGACACAACTTACCTGGACTTAGTCCCGCGGAGATTTCCCCCGACAATGCACATCTGGAAGAAAGTGAAAAGGGCTAATGCCACTGACTGACATAGCCTGGCATTGAACTGGCATGGCCAGAAACTAGGGCTTGCCATAACTTTTGATTTAGGGCTCCAATTGATGCACCACTTTGTCTGGGAGGTAGGCCTTGATAACAGGAACAAATGATTCAATAGGTTCCAAGGTTGAAGATGGCTAGATGGTGATGAAAATCAGTGAAGAAGTGTGGTGGTGACACGGCACAGTGAAGCCACTGGACAAGATCTTGGCATAGCTATATCTTGCAATCTGGATGGTTTCAGAGATTGGGCTAGAAGACAAAAATGCTCAGGAGTTCAAGGCACATCTGGTGGACAAGATGGCTGAAGCTGGATTGGCCGGGAATAGATTTCCGGTGGCCGGCGCCGGAGAAGATGGCACTGCAATTGGGGGTGTTAGCTACACGAGGTTTGAACTTGATTCCTTGCTCAGGGAGTATCTAAGAAGTATAATAAAGCTGTTGGCATGGTTAATTTGATTAGATAATCACCGGAGAAGCCTGGCGACGATCGCCGACGACTGGTGAAGTTCAAATTTGGGGAAAACTTCAATTGGGGTTCAATTCTGAAATCTGGATGCACAGGCTTGCTTAAAATAGCTCACTGATCATTTTGTTCTACAGAATCGAAAGCTAATTTGGGGTAAATCGGGCTGCATTGCCCAAACAGGGCATTTGGCATTTCCAGCGATCACCGGCGTTAGGGTCCACCGAAGAGCAATTGGATGCAACAGAACGATCAGGAGGATGAGAAATACTCATTGCTGGCTTCAATTTGGCAAGAGGTTCAGTGATTGGAGCTGGCACCGTGAGCCCCCGAGCAAGACTCGCCGAAGAAGAAGACGACAGTGGAGGAGATTTGGAATTGGCTAAGTTCTGGTGAAGTGAAGATGATATAGAGTGTTGGCTGCTTAAATAGACCAGGGACGGAGCTTGTGAAGATGAAACAGCAAGGAAATTGGCGCTGGTGACTTGACTGGCCGGGCGCAGGTGCGACAATGGTGAACGGTGATGCGATGGCGCACAGGCAGTGCAACTACTGATCAAGTTGTCACTTCATCGGGACTCAACGATGTCGGGCGATGCAAACGGTGGCAACAAGAGCTGGCACAGCGAGGCAATGTGGCGTGGAGTTGCTGACAAAAGGCTGCCATTGCTGCTGCTGGTTGCGCACGACGGCGATTACTGGTCGTTGGCGCTGCCACGGCGATGGCTGAGGCGAAGACACGTACACACAAACATGCACGGCCACAAGTGCAGGCGAAGCTTCATCGGTGACGATGAACGCAGTGGCACGGCGCAGCTGATTGCGGTGGAAAACGGCAAAATGAACGCAACTTCTGGTCGAAAACTCAGCAGCTGTCCTGGTCGAATCTGGACTAATATGTGATTTATAAATCTTAGCTTTGGACTGATCTGTAATTCTGGAGATTTAGAAGGTTAAGGTTGAATTTGATTCTGCTGATTTGGCAAACTTAATTCAACAGATAATTTGGTACAGATAGAAGATAAAATTTGAGATATTTGAATGGGTTTTGATATAAACTGAAAATAGAGTAGATTGGGGTATTTGAAATCTGGATTTTGTTGATCTCAAATTCTGGGATTTAGGATTTGATTTTGAGATACTCATATAAGAAGATTTTGTGTTGAAAAGCATTTGGGAGGTGTTCCTTGAATCAGATTTGGATTTGGAGATGATTTGTAACATTTTGCCTTTTCAGGCTTCTAGAAAATCTGGAAAAGGACTGATCTGCGACACTCTTGGACTGATTTGCGAAAAAGGTTTAGATGATGAAATCTGACTGCCAACTTTTTGGATTAAGGTATTGGCATACCCTTGATCATAATCCAAGAATAATTTGGTCTGAACTTGGCCAAGATTTTGTTTAAATCTGAATTTCTGAAACTTAGGGTAATTAGGTAATATAAAATATTTCTATTTTCGAAAACAGAAAGGAGTTGATAATTCTGGAAGTTAGGGTTAGAATTGAATCTGGGTTCTGAAGGCTTTTATACTCAAGATAGATAGTAGATCAAATCTGAAAAATCAGATCTTGATTTGGGTCTACAGGATAGATTTTAAGATTTTGGGCTTACAACAAAATAGAGTTGGGCTGATTTGGCTGATCTAGAAGAGACATATGCATGCATGACTTTTTAAGAAAGAAATTTTCACCCCTAAACTCAGGGTGTTACAGTCATCAACCTCAGGATTTAACATATCACATCTCGATTAACCAATTTGCACAAGCTTGATGCAACCACCGAACTCATCCTCTACATATGCATCAATATCAAACCCACAACCAAGGAAACATCCAATTCAGTGTTTACCAATAATCAATTCAATTCACTTGTGCTAAATCAGGATTTTTCTAAGTTGTCATTTGATCAACAAAACTGACATTCTCTAGATTAAATTTGATCATCATGGATTTATCCAAATCGTCATTAATCATCAAAATCTAGATACTTAGATCTACTTAGATCCAACATGGGTGTGTGCACGTCTATGTATATGTAGGTGTGTAAGGCAAGGCCTAAAGGAGAAATGGATTTAGAAGTCTAAGTTTTAAGCTGGACTGAATAAAGAATCTGCAAAGAGGATTTAATTGTAAATATGGAAGCTGATTGGACTAAATTGCAACATTCACAATCTGGAAGCAAGTTTGAATTTAGTCCAATAGAAATAGTTCACACGAGAGGCAGTTTAAAGAAATCCAGAGTAGAAATGAGACTGAATCGAAGACAAAAACGAAAATAGAATTTGGGTAAAAGTGAATAGTACTTTTACTGAAAACGGCTTAAAACACGAATAGCTAAGTCTCGGGGCTGAATCTGACGTTGTTGCTGAAGGAACACTTGTATAAAATAGTAGAAGGAATGTAGTCATTCAGTTGGATTGGAGTTTGGAGGTGATTCAAGGATTGTCGCCCGTTTTGATTCTTCGAGAGCTAAAAAGGACTGATCCGCTATGAAATTCAGACTGAATCGTGAAAAGTGGTCAAATGAACTTGTTTGGCTAAGATGTTTTAGGATTGGTATGCAAGCTTATTAAGATTTAGGATTCCAGAGAAATCCAGAAGAAATCTACTCTGGAATCAATCGAACTGAAGGCTAAAAGGTTAAGAAGGGTAATTAGGGTAATTAGGAATTCTAGTTTTCTAAAACAGAACTGGGTTTAGTTTATGGGCTTTTGGGTCTGAGTTTGATCTGGCAGCTGAAGACAAATTAGTATAAGATAGGTAAGAGGTCCTAGCTGTTCAGTCTGACTACAATTCTGGGCCGTCTGGGGAATTTGGCTGATTCTATGTCTGAAGAGACTGAACTGTGATTAAGAGAATCAGGAGATTGGACTAGTTTGTAATTATTTTGAAATAACTTAATAATCTAGCTTTTGATAAAGTATGTTTAAAGTAAAGAAGTAGTGTAGGCTATTTTACAAGTTAGGGCTTAGTTTATAACTAATTAGAGTTTTTGAATCATAGTAGAACTATTACTTAAAAGAAATAGTCTTACACTTAGATTTCATAAATAATTATCATTAGATGATAAATGGCATTTTACAAGAAACAGAAAATAGTGTTTTAAGTGAAATAGGTACACATGCATACATACACATGATTGTGCACATATGCACAAGTACATTTAAGAAAAATATCTTTAACTAGTTGCAAATTAATTTTATATTTTAGTTAAAACTTCTTAGAGAGTACTCTTAAAAGTAGCTTTGCAGTTAAAACAAAAATGAAATTTTCAGGCTCAGGTTTTTGTAAAGCAAAATTTTCAGGCCCTATTTTTGGGATGTTACAAAATATTAAAAAATTAAATGCAGCTGGTAGTGGGTTTTTGGCCCTATAAAAGGAGTTACCGTGCTTGAGAAGCCTCAGGAAAAACCCTTCTTGCTTATCAGCTGCTTCGCTGCAAAAAGCCCCCAGTTCCAACTGCTGCATTCTCCGCCACCAAAAAGTTGTTATCTTTATCAAAATTTTCATCATCACAATGGCATCGTGAACCCGATCAAACTTTTGCAACGACGAGAGCTTGGCAGCATTAGAGAAGGAGGAGATCCTTCCTTCATGGCTACTGATCAACTGGTGGTTGGTGGGGAAAAAGGAATAAACCCCAAACGTTCATGAAAATGAACTGGTAATCTTCGAAGACTTCTTGCGATGTGGATTTCGTCTACCAGAAAGCAAGTTTCTTCAAGATATATTGCTGCATTTTGGGCTAGAACTGGTAAATCTTCACCCCAGTGCCATCCTGATTTTGGCAATTGTCCAGCATTTGTGCGAAGCATTCGTTGGAGTTTTACCAAGTGTAGCTCTTTTCCGGCGATTCTACTTCTTAGCGTGGTTAAAGAGTACCAACGTTGCTGGGTGCATTTACTTTCGCATAAGGGAGAAGAAAGACTATCCCTTTCTCGCTCTGTGGGACTCCATGCACGGATAGAGCCAAAAATGGTTTTACTGTGCCATTCCTTCAGAAAGCAATCTCTGGTTCGAGAACCATCGGCCAGAGAAGACCAGCGAAATGGACATTGTTCCCAATTTGAGCCAGTTATTTACAAGAAACAAGCTCAGGTAATTCTTCACTTATCCCACCAGGGGTTAACTACGTGAGATATCATTCGCGACTTTGTGAAAAATAGGATAAGTCCCTTGAAGAGAAGGGAACATCCATCTTGGGAGGTTTTGTCCATGGCGGACAACACCCTGGACTACAACATTGGTATGCTCTTTGACTTAACGAAGTATGCAAAAGTACTGATGAAACATACTATATCAATAATTTTGATTTTGTGGCACAGTTTTGTCCTTATCTGAGACTGACAAGAGGATGAACAACCTTCTGAAACCATACAATGTAGTGACAAAAGGAACTCAAGGTTCGCCCTGACCTCAAAGCTTAATCAACTGCAGCGATGACTTGAGACAAGAACGTCAAAAGGTAAAGCCTCTCTTGAAAAACTTATCTTTGGACTTTGCATTGATATGCCGAGCATCGAAGGATGATCTGTCGTGTTGCACAGCTGCTTGAGGGGCAAACCATCAGCACAAAACATCATGCTAAGGACGTGGGACCCTCTGGAAAGCTCCATCAAAGAGAATAAAGGTAATCTCTTTGAAAACCAGGAAGATGAAAGAGCTAACTCCTGGATCATCAGCGAAGACCACAGGAGGGGCTTCATCAAGGGCTAAGAAAACTACCTCGAAAACTGCTGTGGTAAGGTTTTCCCTTCCCCCAGTTATACTGTGTACGAATAGAAGTCACTTCTTAATCGTACAGAGTGAGGGGAGCGAGGATGAGGAAGAAGACGTCCCTCTCATCCGCCAAAAGAGAAAAACGACGAGCCCTCTGGAGATTGACATTCCAGAGAGGCCATCCTCTCCTACCCTAGCCAACATATTGTCCTCAATGGCAGAGGCGGCTGTTGAGGCAAGGGATTTCATGACCGCGGGAGAACTCGCAATAACGAGGGAAATTACTAGCCCTGAGGCCAGAATTTCTATAGCCATGGTTGCAGAAGACTCTGCAGCCATAGTTTCAGTGGCCTTAGATCCAGTGACATCTCCTCCAAAGACCACAAGTGTTGTTGTGGTAAGAACATCACACTCCATGACTTTTACTTCATTGCATATACTAATCATCTTTTGAATATGCAGGAAAAGGAAGCTACTGTCCTATTGAAGAAGAGAAGAAGAAGGACAGGCTTTGATGACGCTACGACAAGGGCGCATAGTGTGCTTCTTTTTCCCCAGAGCTCATCACTGAAACCCAAGAATTGGATAGGGTTTCGAATCAAGTAAGGATATCACAACTTGCCAAATCGTGTTTTTCAAAAACAGAAATATGACAAATCATAATCTCTCCAGGAACCCTGTGCCTAGCACCCTGCCGACCTCACCGAAAACCGGCGCAACATCTACTGCGGAGGTCGCAAGGAACATAGGCACAGGCACAACAGATGAGGTAGCCCCTCAGACCATTGTAGAGGAAAGTATTGCGGATATCCAATCTCATAAAATGGAAACCACAACCTCGACCGCAGGAGTAAATCAGCAAGAACAATCATTTGCTGCTCTTGTTGTCAAGGAGAAGACTGGTCTCGAGGTTCAACCTTTGAATGAACCTCAAAGCATGCTGAAAACATCTTTCATCAATTTCGTAGAGGCAAGGTAAAAAATTCTATTACCTTCTCTGGAATTGAAAATCTTAGGAATGTCCAGGTTTAAACAATAGGTTTTACTGTGTTTCAGGATTTGACCCAAATGCCGAACAAGTCAAAAGCTCTAATAGAACACATTGAGGTCGTGCAAAGGGAGATCAGCCGACTACAACAATAAGCATCCATATATTGCTTATCCTGAATTTCATCTATGTATAATGATTGCCCTTCTGGTCGTAGGAAAAATTTTTCATTGACAAAGAGCATGGCTAATTGGCGAGATTAGGAAGAAGCTGTAGCCACAAGACTTTCTTTTATGGAGAAAGAGCTCAACGAGGCGTAGTTAAAACTTTCCTGTAAGTTTACTTCTGACCAAAGGGAGTTATTTCCTTACATGAACTATCGTAATTTTGATTACTTTGCTCATGTAGTACAAGAGGAACAAATCAGCACTCTTTCAAAAGAGAAGGATGACTTCCAGAAGAAGTGTTCCCAAGTTGAAACTCAGACCGGGCAACTTTGTGCAACCATCGAGTCATTCAAGAAGATGATCGACACTGTCTGCGAGGAGAGGAGAAACTTGAAGGCAACAATCTCAACCTGCAGCAGCATTCAGTCGGAAGTCTTTGAGAAGCTAAAGATGGTTGATCCCCAAAAGGAGAACTTAAGCCTCAGTGAGTCATGCAATTTGGTTGCGGCTCAAGCTGAATTACTTCTCGAGTACCTTCCTGAAGATACAAAGCGGCAGGAAGAGGCATTGAAGACCAACGCAAGATCTGTAGCCTCTGCCATTTTGTGCAAATTAAGGCATCACTACGACCCAAATTTATATTTGAATTTGGTGGTGGGAGATGCAGAACTTGAGAGTGAAGAACAAGCCATAATGGAGGAAGTTAATCCCTTGATCGAAGACCCCTTGAAAGAACTCGGCTTACTGTAATTTCATTGTAATGAACAATGTTCCTCTATTTAAATTATTCCTACACATATACAGTTTAAAATAGAAAATATGCAAATGCATGCTTTTTCATTTTTTGTTGAAAATGTACCCAATTTTGTTTTATATTATGGCCATAGTCCCCTAGCCGTCTCCTGAGAACATAAGTGCTGAAAACATAGTATTATAATCTCAGGAAAAATACGGGGAAAATATGATCAAGGGATATCTAGCGAGTTTCTTATACATTAAGAAACGGTTTAAATAAAATGTCTCAACTAGATACGAATATCTGCTCGCACTAATGCTGATCTTAACATAATACCGAAGTTGATGAGGACATCACTCCTATGGATGCGTCAACTTCTCCAACACCGCTTGTGCAAAGACCAATTACAAGGGCACACGCACGTCAGCTAAATTACCAGGTGAGCTCGTTCCTAAGTTTATGTGAAACTACCATAGAGGGCGAGTTACTACCTAATGATATTGTTCTTGTACTTAGGAATCATGGTTTGGATCAGCGAGGATGTCACGACGCACCGAGACGAGCCAAGGTTCGAGTTGATCCCGAGATGGACACTGGTTCGGACTGCAGCGACACGTTTGTCTTCAAACGGACACCCAGGCCACGTACGAAGTCCGTTTTCGATGTTCTACCACTTCACGGAAAGCTTAGGAGATAATATTTCCAACGAATCTGGTCCCGCTGCCAAACTCTTTCCAAGTCACCAGGAATCGTCCAAACAGTGCGCATGAGACAGAGTCAGACTGGTGCTGCATCACCTTTTTTTGGCCTTCGGCCCATGTATATTAGTTAGGTTGCGACCTAAACCCTAGACGCTGCCTCTCTCTCTCTCTCATATATATACATACTCCGTAGTCGTCACAGTGAGACTTGGCTTTTGCTTAGATTATTCTGCCTTTGCAGTTTCGCTGTAGATCGGTTTGTGGAACCCCAACTTGTGAGCTTAATTCAATTTGATTTGCAATTTTCAGATTGCTTCTTCTACGTTTTTGCTTGTGCTCTCGATTCGCTTGCAGAAATTAGCCTTCTTGGTGAGGTCAACCGCGTCTTGGCACGGTTGATAACCAACGGAGCAGTGGTGTAGCAATTGTTGGGTTCGATCAGTTCTGATCGGAAGCCGGATCGTCAATGTCGAGATCTCCACCAAATCGACTTATCATCTACCTGACGGAAGATTGGGCACCCCGTGTTTCATCAAGTGGTATCAGAGCCAAGGTTTCCTGTCAGGTATCCCCTTTGTTCATCATTCATCTTCTACCTAGAGTCCAGAAAAAACCAAAAAAAAAATGTGATTATAGTCTTCCGCTGTCCAAACCACTTTGAGCCTTTCGCAATTTTCGTTTTCAGTTTTGCGTTGTGGAATTTGTGTCCGTAGTCATTATCGTATTTCTGGTCAATTCGTGTTCTTGGTCTAGTGTCGAATCTCAAATCCCAATCCTAAACCAAAACCAAATTCGAGTCGCAATCGGTTCGGATTTCCCTTTTGCGTTGCTATTTTTCTAAAGAAAATATCTTAGTCGTATGAGCACCAATTTGGGCAATTAAATAGTCTAAGTTGTATTTCGCGAAGAGATCTACAACTTTGTTCATTGTACCAAATTCCAGAAACACCATATTCGTGGCCAAAATCGCGTTGGAAGTTAATCTGTTTCATCTCGGAGTAATCTGTACAGCCTGTATTTCAGGGGCCATATCTCCTAGTTCCAAACCCCAAATTGGGTGTTCCATATATTCAAATTGATGAGAAAGAAAGGAGATACAACTTCCTAGTTATAAGTTTTTGCGTTTGAGGTCTCTAAGAGCCCCAAATTATTATTGGAAATTTCTGCAGAGAATCTTTGCTAAACTGCTGAGAGTATTGTGATAGGATTTGTGCGTAATTCTTAAATTTTGAGTTGTAATCCATCCTTTGCAGCACTCTTGTGAAAAAAACAAAGAAAAAGGCAAGTGCATAAAAAAGAGCCGCACGAAAAGAAAGATTAGCAAAAAAAAAAAAGATCAGAAGTACTTGCATCCTTTCATGTCCATCGCCTGTACCGATCACTTTGCTTGCTTGAACTAGTTTTAGGAACACGTTTAGGCCAGCAACTGTGACACGTACTTTGGATATTTATTCAGCTTTGTTATCTGATTTCGGTTATTGCTAATCCTTTGCTTATATACAATTGCCGTCCGAGCTCCACCTTCTTCTTATCAGAACAGGATTCAGCCTTGTAATCGCCTCACTCACGCCCCACGGTATCATGAACCAGCCACCGGTTGTACCTTCTGCAGTGTTGGTAAGATCCTTGCAAGAGCGTGGTAAGACGCTTGAGGGCGAGTGAATCCACATACCACCACCTAGTAGTTTATAGGGATAATACTTTGTATTATCTTTGTTACTACTAACCATGACATGACCACAAATCAGAGCTAGAGCTGCTGCTGAGGAGGATGATCTTCGTAAGCTCATTCTTGATATGAACGAGGCCCTCAACAAGAGCATCCAAGAGCTCACGGACAAGTTCACGAAGTACAAACAAGACAATCAGAACAGTATCGAGAGGCTAGATTGTCGTATCTCTGATCTTGCTGGCAGGGTGGAGAATGTGGAGAAACGACAACTTTCTAATGGAAAAATGATCCAACAAGACAATGAAGTCGATGAGGAGTCCAACGTGGGGGTTCACCGCAACGACGTCATCATGCGACGAGTTGCACGAGATGCACAATTACAGGAGCGACTGAGCCCCAATCATCAAGGTATGCGAGATAATAATGGTAACAATCACATTCGCAATGATGATCCTTTTGCTAAGGTTAAGTTCACCATACCTTCTTTTTCTGGTTTATATGATGCTTTGTCTAGAAGATATACCATGTTGTCTCAACTTGACTGTCGAATTTTTGGACTAGAAACTATGAAAGAATAATATGCTCAAGATGCTGATTTCAAAGATGTCTTGTTGAATTGTAAGGAGGGAAGGGCCTGGAATAAATTTGTACTCAATGGTGGGTTCTTGTTTAGAGCTAACCGCCTATGCATTCCAGTTGGCTCCGTTCGTCTTTTGTTGCTACAGGAGGCTTAATGGGTCACTTTGGTGTTAAAAAGACGGAGGATGTTCTGGCCACACACTTTTTTTGGCCAAAGCTGAGGCGTGACGTTGAACGCTTTGCGGCGCGTTGCACCACATGTCAAAGGGCGAAGTCAGGATCGAATCCACACGGTTTGTACATGCCTCTTCCTACTCCTAGTGCTCCGTGGGAGGATATTTCAATGGATTTTGTTTTAGGACTGCCTAGGACAAAGAGGGGGAGGGATAGCATTTTTGTTGTGGGGGATAGGTTTTCCAAGATGGCGCATTTTCTTCCATGCCATAAAAGTGACGATGCTACTCATATTGCCGATTTATTTTTCAAAGAAATTGTTCGCTTGCATGGTATGCCTTCTACTATTGTTTCAGATCGTGACACAAAATTCTTGGACCACTTTTGGAGAACTTTATGGAACAAATTGGGGATCAAATTGTTGTTTTCTACTACATGTCATCCTCAAACTGATGGCCAAACGGAGGTTGTGAACCACACATTGTCCACGATGTTGTGGGCTATTTTGAAGAAGAACCTGAAGCTGTGGGAAGAGTGTCTTCCTCATGTGGAGTTTGCTTACAACCGTGCACTGCACTCGATTACCAAGGTAAGTCCTTTTCAGGTAGTGTATGGTTTCAATCCTAGTGCTCCAATTGATTTGTTGCCTCTTCCATCATTTGAAAGGGTCAATCTAGATGCTACGAAACATGCTGAGTTTATTCTGAAACTGCATGAGACAACAAAAGAGAATATTGAACGTATGAATGAAAGATATCGTATTGCTGGTAGTCATGGTAGAAAAGAATTGATATTTTCTCCTGGAGATCTTGTTTGGCTACACTTGCGTAAAGACCGCTTTCCTGAGTTAAGAAAGTCTAAATTGATGCCTCGTGCTGATGGTCCTTTTAGGGTGCTAGAGCGTATAAACGATAATGCATATAAACTTGAGTTGCCCGCAGCTTTCGGGGTTAGCCCCACTTTTAACGTTTTAGATTTGCACCCATACCTGGGAGAATAAGATGAGCTTGAGTCGAGGACGACTCCAATTCAAGAGGGGGAGGATGATGAGGACATCACTCCTATGGATGCGTCAACTTCTCCAACACCGCTTGTGCAAGGACCAATTACAAGGGCATGCACACGTCAGCTAAATTACCAGGTGAGCTCGTTCGTAAGTTTATGTGAAACTACCGTAGAGGGTGAGTTACTACCTAATGATATTGTTCTTGTACTTAGGAATCATGGTTTGGATCAGCGAGGATGTCACGACGCACCGAGACGAGCCAAGGTTCAAGTTGATCCCGAGATGGACGCCGGTTCGGACTGCAGCGACATGTCTGTCTTCAAACGGACGCCCAGGCCATGTACGAACTATGTTTTCGACGTTCTACCACTTCACAGAAAGCTTAGGAGATAAGCTTTCCAACGTATCTGGTCCCGCCTCTTAACTCTTTCCAAGTCACCAGGAATCATCCAAACAGTGCGCATGAGATAGAGTCAGACTGGTGCTGCGTCACCTCTTTTTGGGCCTTCGGCCCATGTATGTTAGTTAGGCTGCGACCTAAACCCTAGCCGCCGCCTCTCTCTCTCTCATATACATACTCCGTAGCCATCACAGTGAGACTTGGGTTTTGCTTAGATTATTCTGCCTTTGCGTTTCGCCATAGATCGGTTTGTGGAACCCCAACTTGTGAGCTTAATTCAATTTGATTTGCAATTTCCGGATTGCTTCTTCTACATTTTTGCTTGTGCTCTCGATTCGCTTGCAGAAATTAGCCTTCTTGGCGAGGTCAACCGCGTCTTAGCACGGTTGATAACCAACGGAGTAGTGGTGTAGCGATTGCTGGGTTTGATCAGTTCTGATCGGAAGCCAGATCGTCAACGTCGAGATCTCCACCAAATCGACTTATCATCTAGCTGACGGAAGATCGGGCACCCCGTGTTTCATCAGAAGTTTATTGCGAACTGGTAGCCCCTCGAATAATTAGAAACATACTAGTAAGTCCGGTATGCGTTGAGAAATGGCTTATTTAGGGATGTCTTATCTAGATGCGATTATGAGATCGGCTAGTGAATCCAACTTGGTTACTATGATAAGATGATAAGTGGCGACTAGCCCTCGAGCATAGCTCAAAAAAGTGGCACAAAGGGATTCAACCATAACATAATGCGAGGAAAGGTACACGGTATTTTTAACGAAGTTATGCTAATTGAAAAGGAGAAAAGAAATGGAAAAACTTACACGTAGAACTTGCGTAATTGATCTATGTTCCAAGTATTGGACAAGATCCTTCCATCCTCCATTGCTAACTGGGCTGATCCTAGTCGTGGCACTGAGACCACAGTATAAGGACATTCCCACTGAGGGGAGAACTTGTTGCGATTAGACTGGTTTTGTATTTTCTGTAGTTACAAGTCACCCACGTGAAGACTATGAGGTCGCACCCGTTTATTGTGGTATTTACGCAAAGCTTATAAATATACTGCAGACTTGATCAACGCCCTATCGCGTTTCTCCTCAAGGAGGGTAATATCTTGGGCACGTTGTTCATGTTGATCAGAATGATCAAATTGGTTTACACGAACAAAACTGATACGAATTTCTATAGGTAAAACAGTCTAGTTGAAAAGGTGTCTCACCCGTAGCTCGACTACAAGTAGTGTGTAGTGCCCATAGAACAGAGTAGAGTTCATCTACCCAAGCCCCTGAGCGCATCTTAAGGCAATCGAAAACACACTTCTTGATGCCTTGTAATATCTACCCGTTGGCACGTTCAATGGCTCAATTGCT
Source organism: Pharus latifolius (assembly GCA_019359835.1). Classification (NCBI taxonomy): domain Eukaryota; kingdom Viridiplantae; phylum Streptophyta; class Magnoliopsida; order Poales; family Poaceae; genus Pharus; species Pharus latifolius. The sequence goes on from CM033323.1 coordinate 58,993,017, forward strand.
CTATGGATGAGCCACAGATGCAAAGCACACTTTGGTCCCGACGTCGTTGCAATAGTCCAAAAAGAGACCACTAACAAACTGAGAATCGTTGTCAGTAATAAGACGACTTGGAACACCAAATCATGTGACAATATTCTTATGAAAGAATTTCTTCGCCGCAGCGGCGATAATGTTGCGAACTGGTTCGGCTTCAATCCACTTAGTAAACGTGTCAATGGCTACAAACAAAAACTTGTATCCATTAACCTCTTGGGGCATAGGACCCACTATGTCTATTCCCCAGACCGCAAAAGGCCATGTTAGAGGAATAGTTTGTAAGGCATATGCAAGCTGATGAACTTGCCTTGCATGAAATTGACACTATGGGCATGTTTTGACTAAATTATTGGCAGCATCAAGTGCCGAAGGCCAATAAAAACCCTGTAGGAATGCTTTTTCGAACAGTGTCCGATACGATGCATGTGCACCACACACACCGTCATGAATTTCTTTCAAGAGGGATTTACCTTCCTCTTGAGATATACAACGCATGAATACTCCTTGAGTACCTTTCCTATATAAAATTCCATCACTGATTTTATATAGACGCGCCTTTCAAAATAACCGATCACTTTCGGTTTCATCCTTGGGCAAGGTCCCATTTTCAAGATAGATCCGTAATGGTCGGGTCCAATCTTCCTCATGCCCAAGGTCGGTGACGTAAACTGTCACCATTTCGTCCTCAATTGAAGCCATGATCGAAGGGTGTTTTAAGTGTTCAATGAACACTCCTGCCAGAGCAAATGTACGTGAGGATCCAATATTTGATAATTGGTCAGCGAGTATATTATCCTTTCGCGGGATATATTGGACTTCAAAATGACTGAAGTGTTTTTCCAATTTCCTCACTTCCCTCAGGTAATGAGCCATTGTCTCATCGGAGATGCTGTACTTCTTGTTTACCTGGTTTACAACTAGCTGTGAGTCTCCTCTCACCACTAATCGACAGACTCCAAGGAATTTTGCTGCTCGAAGCCCTGCAAGAAGATCTTCATACTCTGCTGTGTTGTTGGTCGCAAAAAGTGTAATTGAATGACATACATGAGTTGCTCACCCTGAGACATAATTAAGACCACTCCAGCCCCTGAGTATTGAAAACTACGAGAGCCGTCAAAATACATCGTCCAATGATCAATGCATTGTAAATCTTTAGATTCTTGCGCAAAAGGGTCCGGATTAGTCCATTTAACCACAAAATCTGCAAGAATTTGAGATTTAACTACAATACGAGGGGTGAAATGGACATCAAATGCTCCAAGTTCCACTGCCCACTTCGCAATGCGACCAGATTTCTCTGGATTTTGGATAATATCTCCCAACGGGAAGGACGAAGGCACAGTAATTTTAAGTGCTTGAAAGTAATGTCGTAGCTTACGGGAAGCCATCAACAGTGCATAAAGTAACTTCTGGACTTCAGGGTAACACTCCTTTTTTGGCTTCATCCGACTAGGTAAAACCATTGTGTTTGCAAAGAACCTTGAAGAAAGGCAAACCTCGTTCGCCTAGTCGCGATATGAAATGGCTTAAAGCCGCCATGTGACCTGTTAGTTTTTGGACATCCTTCATGGTCGAAGGAGATCTCATTTGCTCAATGGCCCTGATTTTTCAGGAAACCCAAAAGTTTACTAGAAGAAACCCCGAAGGAACATTTTTTAGGATTCAACTTTATTCCATGCTTGTTCAAATTACAAAAGGTTCCAGCAAGGTCATCTATGTGACTAGAGTTTTTCAAACTCTTTACAACCAAATCGTCAACATAAACTTCTAAATTATGCCCCAACTGGGAAAGAAAGGTCTTTTGCATCAAGCGCTGGTACGTGGAACCAGCGTTCTTGAGACCAAATGGCATTCTGACGTAACAGTAGGTGCCACATGGGGTGATGAAGGCAGTTTTCTCTTCATCTTCTTCTACCATGCTAATTTGATGGTACCCTAAGTAAGCATCTAGGAAGCCCATCAGTTCACAACCCACTGTAGAATCGACCAACTGATCGATGCGAGGAAGGGGAAAATCATCCTTCGGGCAGGCACTATTTAGACTGGTGTAATCGACGCACATGCGCCACTTACCATTTGACTTTAGGACCATGATCGGGTTCACAAGCCATTCAAGATGATCGACTTCACGAATAAATCCTGCCTTCGGGAGTTTGTCTAACTCCGAACGGATGGCTTCTTGGCGATCAATAGTAAAGCGTCTGAGCTTTTGCTTTATTGGTCGCTGTCCAGGCCGAATTGCTAGCCTATGCTCGACTACTTCCCTTGGGACTCCAGGCATGTCAGATGGTTTCCACGCAAACACATCTGCGTTAGCCTAGAGGAAAGTAACGAGTTTGAGTTCCTATTTGTCGTCCAGACTTGATCCAATCCGAATGGTTCTGGACAGATCATCTTGGTACAACAAAACTAGGTTTAGCTTCTCATCTGGTCACGGTGCAACTTTGATCGTATCTTAGGCCGTGGTTGCAATTTTAACATCCCGAAGGGGAAGCTGATCCACCAACTCTAGGAATAGCCGATCACAAGTAAGTGCCGTGTTCTGGCTGCCTCGGACCGCAATAACGTCTTTTGGGCCTGGTAGTTTGATGCATTGATAAGCGTAATGTGCCGCCGCCATGAACTTAGCAAGTGCTGGCCTAACAAAAATAGTGTTATATGCTGAATCACAATCAATCACATCAAATGTAATCAACTCCATTTGGAAATTGTCTGGTTCTCCCAATGTTACCAGTAACACAATTTGTCTGATTGGCATCATCGAGGGACCAGGTATAATTCCATAAAAAGTGTGGATTATGGGTTTATTTTTTGAGCGAGGAATTTGCATCTCATCCAGTGCCTTGACCAATAACAGGTCCAAGGAACTACCCCTGTCGATCAGGACTCTTTCGACCGTAGTATTGCTAATTATAGGGGTAATGAGTGTTGGGGGAAATCTCCGCGAGACTAAGTCCAAGTAAGTTGCGTCACATTTGCCAGAGGACGTGGCCTCCGGGGCCTCCCCGGGCACCGCCATTTGCCCGGGGACCTGGCCTCCGGTGCCTCCCCGGGCGCCGCCATTTGCCCGGGGACCTGGCCTCCGGCGCCGTCCCGGGCACCGCCATTTGCCCGGGGACCTGGCCTCCAGTGCCTCCCCGGGCGCCGCCTTTGGGCCCCCGGGACCTGGCCTCCGGCGCCGGTCCCGGGCGCCGCCATTTGCCCGGGGATTAGGCCCCCAGTGCCTCCCCAGGTGTCGCCTTTTGGCTCTCGGGACCTGGCCTCCGGCGCAGGTCCCGGACCTCGTCACCCTTCTAAAGGTAAAGTCTCGAGTTGTTTATCACGTGCAGGTCACGCGAGGAGCACCTCGGGAATCAGCGACCACCTGTCAAGCATCCAGGACATTTGACCGGGAGAAGGACGTTCCTATCCCTCAATCCGACGGTGGCTTCCGGGGTAGTTTAGGTTTTTTGCTTCTTTTTGGGGCTATAAATAGCCCTTGTACCCCTCAGTTGTAAGGGGGTGATTCATATTAATTGGAATAGCCAAAACTCACAGGTGTGCTCCGGAAGCCTCTCCCCCGGAGAGAGCCTCCCCAGCCGACTCCGGTCGGGAGCACGCCGACAGGACTAGGGCCCCCACCGGGACCCGAACCTGTATAAATCCTCGTGTCAATTCTTGTGTTTGTCCGGCGGGGGAGGACCGGTCACCCGGTCAGCCCGCGCCGGGTAATCTTCGCTAGGATCGTTCACAAAACCTGCCGGGATATTCGCAATACCACGACAGTTAGCGCCGACCGTGGGGACTCGTGACAAGACGCCATGGCTCCCCCAAGAACAAGGGCTCGCACCCTTCCCGGTGACCCGGGTCTCAGAGACCCGGCGCCGCCCGTCCGGGACGCTGCTGTCCCAGCGCTTCCACCCGGAGGCGACCTGGCCCAGGTACCGCCTCCCTCCTTTCCTCTTAACTTAGGTGCTTCTACCTCCAGGTCGCTCCCGGTGACCGCGGGGACCTCCCCCCGACGGCTCCCCCGGCTCCCCGGGATTCCCTACTTGAGGCCCTAGTGGAGGGCCAGCTCCGCGCCCAGCGCTCAATGGATGAGCTGCTCAGCGTGTTGCCGCGGCCCCCGGCCCCCACATTCGCGTCGCACTCATACCCGGGGACTATGCCCCCGTTTATGGGTTACCCGGCGGCCCCTCCGACCTCCGGAGGTCTGGCCACCCCGTATGATCTCGCCGGGGGGTTCCCTCCCCCCGCGGGGTATACGTCCGGACCCTTCCTGGCACCTGGGCCTGTCCCGGTGCCGGGGGGCTTTTTCCTGCCCAGGCCCTTCGTGGCACCAGGTGGGTACCCCGTTTCAGGCCCATTCCCGGGGCCGGGAGCCCATTTCATGCCGGGGGTTTTCCCTACGCCGGGAGCCAGTCCCGCCCCTTGCGTCGCGTTTACCGCACCGGGGGCGGTCGACAGAGCAGCTCCCGTGCCTCAGCGGACTTCCCCCCGCATCGGCTCCCTGGTCCCAGACGTCGCCGCGGGGGCTCCCCCCTCGCCGGTTCCGGATAATATAGGGGCTTCCCCCTTTCCGGCTCCGGTCGTTGCCACAGGGGCTCCCTCCACTTCGGTTCCAAGCGTCGCCGTGGGCGCCCCCTCCCCGGTTCCGGATAATACAGGGGCTTCCCCCTTTCCGGTCCCGGGGGTCTTCGCAGGGGGCTCCCCCCAGCCAGACCCGGAAGCCTCCGGGCCGGTAGCTACAATGCATAAGCTCCCTCCCCCGGCGGAACATGTGCGTTTCGCCCGGGGGGAGGTCGAGCGAATGCATTCACCCGAGCGCGCGGAAGAACTTCCCGCCGGCCACGAGCGCGGGGAGCCCCGCTCTCGCACCGGTCAGGGGAAGAGACCCGCAGAAGACCCAGCCTCCCCGGGGGAGAGCCCGGACGTCTAGGAACTCAGCCCCGGTCCAGAAGAGAAGCATCGCCACCGCCACTCCGGCGGACCTCTTGGACCGCTCCCCGACTCCGACAACGATGGTCCCGTCAAAGAAGACAGCGACCGGGACTCTCCCCGAGAAGTGCAGGGGGCTAACCAGCCCCTGTGCCGAGGACTTCGCAGCATCCGGTGGCCGCAGCCCTACCGCCCTCCGCACATCGAGCACTATAATGGTGTGGCAGACCCTTACGAATTTGTGCAGGTTTACTCCACTGCCATCTCCGCGGCCGGGGGGGACGAGACAGTACAATGCAACGTCTTCCCCCTCTACCTTACCGGCATCGCCCGCTCCTGGTTCTACAACCTGAAGGCCGGCTCCATCAAGTCTTTCATGTAGCTCAAGCGGGAGTTCTGCGCGAACTTCCAGGGGAACTATGTGCGCCCTGGACTCCTCGCAGCTGTACACTGTCCGGCAGAGGACTGGGGAAACCATTAGGAGCTTCTTCAAGCGCTTTGCTCAGGTGAAGAGCAAAGTGGCCCACGTCCCCGACTCTACGGTCATCGAAGCCCGCAAAAGTGGCATCCTCCCGGGGGAGCTCCACCGAAGGCTCTCCTGGAGTTGCCCCTCTTCCGCCGACGAGCTCTTCGACGTACTCGAAAAGTACGCTCGGGCGGAGGAAGACGACATCTGGAAGAAGACCCAGGGGGCTCCCGCCCCCGCAGACCGGGGGGCCAGGGATCCCCTCAAGCGCCCCAGGCAGGGGGGGCGTAACGAGCCACGGCCTCGGGACACCTTTGTCCTCGAGGGCGGAGGCGGCTTGCGCGACCCCCCGAGGGGCAACCGCCCCTTCCCCAAGCCGAAAGGCCATGGGGGAGGACAGTCTTCGCGCGGCCGGGAAGGCCCCGCGGGGAGAAGGTGGGAAGGACCGTGGTGCAGCTTCCACGGGTCCAGTACCCACGCTACCCAAGACTGCAGCCAGCTATTGCAGCACTTCGCGGCGTTCCTCGACCAGCGCGGGCAGGGGGAGGGGACTCCGGCCTCCTTGCTCCCTCGGCCAGCTGTTCCGGCCCTTCCCGCTCCCGCGGGGGGTCAGCAGACGCAGGAGGGGGAGCCTTCAGAAGCTCTCCCCTTTCAAACTTCTCAGCGCCGCATCAACGACAACGTGGGAGGGTCCGCCTCCAGGCGGGACTCTAAGCGCCAGCGTAAGGAGTATGCGCGCGAGGTCAAGGTTGTGGGGGTGCTACACGCATCCCCGCCACCTAAGTGGTCAGACGTCCCCCTCACCTTCACGGCGGAAGACGCGCGAGGGGTTCGCTTCCCCCACGACGACGCGCTCATTATCTCCGCGACCATCTACAACTGCCACCTGTCCCGCATACTTGTGGATGCGGGAGCTCCGCTGACGTCCTATTCCTGAAGGCCTTCAAAGAGATGCAGGTGGATGAGAAGCTCCTGCAGCCCGCAGCCGGGCCCCTGCAAGGTTTTGTCCCAGGGAAGGCGATCCACCCTGTGGGCAAGGTAGATCTTCCTATGACGTTTGGCACCCCGGAGAACTACCAGACCGAGCTGGTCCGCTTCGACGTAGTGGACCTCCCCTCCTCCTACAACGCGATAATGGGGAGGACCACAATCAACCGGTTGGGGGCTGCCACTCATCAAAACTACCTCTGCATGAAGATCCCCGGGCCGCATGGTGTGATCAACGTCCGGGGAGACGAAGACATGGCCCGTGCTCTATACGAGCGCGCTGCGGCCACAATCGGAAGCGTCAACCTCATAAAGACGCCCGGGGGGGAGGCCTCTCCCCCGGAACTAGACGCCGCTGTGCCACCGCCCGGGAGGCCCCTCCTCAAGTTGCGTCCGTAAGGGGGCCTCCGGAAGATCCTGCTGTCCCTGGGCGACGAGGACAAAACCGTCCGGATCAGGGCGGAGCTCCCCGAAAACTCCGATGTTTTTGTGTGGAAGCCTTCGGACATGCAGGGCGTCGCCCGGGAGGTCATTGAGCACAAGCTCGCAGTGGCCCCCATTCACCCCCCGATCAAACAGAAGCTGCAGAAACTCTCCCTCGAGCGCCAAGAAGCAATCAAGGTGGAGATTACCCCGCTCCGAGAGGCGGGGTTCATTCGGGAGGTCCTGCACCCCGAGTGGCTCGCAAAACCCGTCCTTGTCAAGAGGTCAACCGGCGGGTGGCGGATGTGCGTGGACTTCACTGACCTTAACCGCGCCTGCCCCAAAGACAACTTCCCGCTCCCGCGGATTGACCAGCTCGTCGACTCCACTGCGGGGTGTGAGCTCATGAGCTTCCTAGACGCCAACTCGGGCTACCATCAAGTCCGGATGGCGGAAGGGGAAGTGGAAAAGACGAGTTTCATAACTCCCCTCAGATCCTTCTGCTACGTCCATATGCCCTTCGGGCTGAAGAACGCGGGGGCGACCTTCCAGCGCCTCATGACGCTGGTCTTCAAAGATCAAGTCGGCCGCAACGTCGATGTCTACGTAGACGACGCGGTCGTCAAGAGTCCGCGCGCAGCCTCCTACATCGACGACTTGGCTGAAACCTTCCGCAACCTCTGCGCGTTCGGGCTCAAACTCAACCCTGAGAAGTGCGCCTTCGGGGTGCGCGGGGGGAAGCTCCTAGGTTTCCTCGTGTCCCAGCGGGGCATTGAGGCAAACCCCGAGAAGATCCGGGCATTCCTAGACATGCCCCCGCCGCGCTCCGTCAAGGATGTCCAGCGGCTCTCCGGCCGCTTAGCCGCGCTAAGTCGCTTCGTCTCCCGGTCGGGGGAGCGAGGCCTCCAGTTCTTCAAGATCCTCCGAGGGCTCGAGGGGTTCCGCTGGACCCCCGAGGCCCAGGAGGCGTTCGACGACCTCAAGGAGTACCTCACGAGCCCTCCAATGCTCGTGAGTCCGTCTCCAGAAGAGCCCTTGCTCCTCTACCTCGCCGCGACCCCCGTCGCCGTCAGCGCGGTCTTGGTGAAGGAGCAAGGGGGGCAGCAGCGTCCCGTGTACTACGTGACTGAGGCCCTCCAAGGGGCCAAAACTCAGTACACGGAGATGGACAAGATCTGCTATGCCCTCCTGATGGCGTCCCAGAAGCTTCGCCATTACTTCCTGGGGCACCCCATCACCGTCCCGTCGTCCCTCCCCCTGGGGGAGGTACTGCGGAACAAAGAAGCCACCGGTCGGATTGGGAAGTGGTGGGCCAAGCTCGCCCCCTTCTCCCTATCCCTTACCGGCTGCTCCGCCATCAAGTCACAGGTCCTCGCCGACTTCGTCGCGGAGTGGGCTCCCGCTTCTGGGTCCGGGGACGAAGACCTCCCTGTGCCGCCCCGACGCAGTGATCATTGGACTCTTATGTTTGATGGGACGCTGTGTCTCGCCGGGGCTGGTGTGGGAGTAGTCCTCCGGAGCCCCGAGGGGAAGGAACTCGAGTACGCCGCGCGGCTCGAGTTCCCCGCAACCAACAACGTCGCCGAATACGAGGCTTTGCTCCTCGGGATGCGCCTTGCGCGTTCCCTGGGGATCCGGCGCCTCCTAGTCAAGGGAGATTCTCAGCTCGTAGTTTGCCAAATGGACAAGTCTTACCTGTGCCATGACGCAAACTTAAGTCTTTATTTGCAGGAGGTGCGAAAGATGGAGAGGCATTTCGACGGCCTCGAGGCCCGGCATATCCTGCGAAGGGACAATGACCGGGCCGACGCCTTGGCCCGGGCCGCAAGCGCTCGGGAATAACTCCCCAAGGGGGCTTTCTTGGAAATCATCACGAAGCCCTCGGTGGCCTCCCCGGACACAGGTGACGAGCCTCATGTCCCAGAGGTCACCGAGATCACCCAGACTCCGTCTTGGATGGACCCCCTCATCTCCTTCATCAAGGGGGAGGGGGACCCTCCTAGTGAGACCGAGGCTAAACGCCTCCGGGCTAAAGCCCGGGCATATCTCCTGCTGGAGGGGAGGCTCTACAAGCGGGGCGCTTCCGCCCTCCTGCGCTGCCTCCCCCTGCGTGAAGGACTTCAGCTTCTTGAAGACATCCACGCGGGGAGCTGTTGTTCTCACCTAGCCCCGCGTGCCATCGCGGCCAAGGCCCTTCGGCAGGGCTTCTACTGGCCCACGGTCATGCGCGACGCGCGAGACCTTGTCTCCGCGTGCGAGGCATGCCAGAAGATGGCCAAGGGCTCGAACCTCCCCCCTATAGCACTGCAGACAATCCCCATCACTTGGCCCTTCGTGCGCTGGGGGATGGACCTCTTAGGGCCCTTCCCCCCAGCGCCCGGAGGATACAAGTATGCGGTAGTCGCGGTCGACTATTTTACAAAGTGGGTTGAGGCGGAGCCTTTGGCCAGCATCACGTCCCGGGCCGTCCAGTGGTTTTTCTGGAAAAACGTCGTATGTCGTTTTGGTGTCCCCCGGGAAATCACCGTGGACAACGGGACCCAATTCGACTCGGCTTATTTCTGGGAATTCTGCGAAGGCCTGGGGCTCGTCATCCACTTCGCCTCAGTGGCCCACCCCCGGAGCAATGGGGCTGTTGAGAGGGTCAACGGCGTGATCCTACAGGGGTTGCGCCGGAGACTCGAGCAAACCGCTTCTAAGCGGGGTGCATGGGCAGAGGAGCTCCCTAGCATCCTCTGCTCCATGCGCACGACCCCGTCCCGGGCGACGGGGCGTACTCCCTTCTCCCTGGTCTATGGGGCGGAGGCAGTCCTCCCCCCGGAGATCAGCTTCCGGTCACTGCGGGTCGAGCTCCTGGAGGGAGCCACGCCCGCAACGTACCAGGCCAATGAGGCCAACCAGCGCCTAGAGATCGACCTCATGGAGGAGGAACGCGACCGAGCGCTCCTCCGCCACGCCATCTACGAGCAAGAGATGGCGCGCGCGTACAACCAACGTGTGCGCGAGAGGGCTTTCCGCCATGGGGACCTTGTCCTCAAGCGCGTCACAGACCCCCAAGCCCAGGGGAAGCTCTCCCCCAAGTGGGAGGGCCCCTACAAGATCTCCACGGACCTGGGCTCGGGGGCTTACAAGCTCTCCAACCTTCAAGAGCAGGAGCTGAAGTACACGTGGAACTTGTGTTTACTTCACAAGTTCTATGTTTAGCCTTACGGGCCTGTCCCCTCCCCCGGAGCGGTCACGCCGGAGGGGGAGGAGGGACACTGTACTTACCTTTTCCTCCCCCTTTCGCGACTTCGCAGGGGGAGGCACTGTGCTTCATTTTGTTAGCAATAGATAGGTCTTGCTCTTCAACTGTCTCATTGCAGGTCCTTCTCATTACTGCCCCTAACGGCGATGCCCTCCCCACGAGGATGCCCTCCCCGCGAGGAAGCTCTCCCCGTGAGGATGCCCTCCTCGCGAGGAAGTGGGCCCAGACCCAGCAAGTCCCTCCTGTAGGGCGGCTTACGATCAGCCCTCGTGGACTGAGGATGTAAGCGGCAACCCGGTCCCCAGCGGCCGCGGTAACGAGTCACTTTGGGAGACTAGTCCCCTGCGCAAACACTCAAGACCCGTCATCGGGCACTTCCTCCTCTGGGTGTAGACGCTCTCCCCAGTGGGACGTCTAATGGCTTTCTTGGATCTCTTCCTCCTCCGGGAGTAGACGCTCTCCCTAGTGGGACGTCTAATGGCATTCTTGGATATTTGGTCCCCGGCGACCTTATTCCCGGCTCCCCATTCTCACGGCGACCGGATGATTGCTTCCCGGCGACTTTATTCCCAGCTCCCCGTTCTCACAGCGACCGGATTATTGCCTCCTGGAGACCCTATTCCCGGCTCCCCGTCCTCACGGCGACCGGATGATTGTCTCCCGGAGAAGTTACGGATTTCTCGGACATTTCTTCCCCGGAGACCCTATTCCCGGCTCCCCGTTCTCACGGCGACCGGATGATCATCTCCTAGGAAGCTCGTCTCCGGAAATCTCATCGGGTTTTCTTGGATGTTTCTTTCATACGAGGCCTTATTCCCGGCTCCCCGTTCTCACGGTGACCGGACGATTGTCTCCCGGAAGGTCTTTCCCTTGGAAACCTCATTTTAAAATTTTCTAACTTAGAAAAATTCCTATGCTACAGGTCACTTCCACCCCGGGGGACTTGCTACCCCCACAGCGCGCGGAGCTACCCTCCGGCCCACTGTGGGCGGGGGGGATAAGGAACCCCCAGGCGTCGACCGTACCGCCCACGAGCAAACTTAGCCCATTCTTGTGAAAAGGAGTCGTCCAGACCATCCAAGAAGAAAAAATAAAAAGACAATGAAAGAAGAAGAAAGCGAACAGCTTTATTGATTGTCAAACCCGGAGGACATCTTCCCCCTCTGGTGGGCTTCGGAAATGGTACAACCAGGGCTCCAACCCGGGGGATCCTCTACATCCTAAGGCTCCTACGCCTAACACTCCCGAAGGCTCTCCGCTAGCTCCCGGGCCAAGTCCCAGTACAATGTGCGCACGCGGTGCCGAGCGTCCCGGAGCACATCTTTGGGCCAGAACTCGTATCCCGTCGGTGGAAGTATCCGAAGAGGAGGTATCATCCGGAACCCCGGACGCGGGGGGGACAACTCGGCGCAATGATTGTCAAAATTGTCCAAGTGCCACTCCGGATGCCACCTTAACCGGACGGGCTCCCGGACGGCGTCCCCGCTGCGCTCCTCGGAGATGAGGCTTAGCAATATTAAAGCCGCTTGGGCGTCCCCTGGAGAGCCCCTCCCGGACCTTCGCCCGGGAGTAACCTCCCGGGAACCCTGGTAACATCGCATTCAATTCAAAGACATAGAAAAATTTCTAACTCTATTGCATTCAAAATGTCTTTTTATAAGTGTCCGGGGCTTCTCCTAAGAAGCTACCAGGATCAAAATCCTAAGAAAACAAAAAGGGTCCTATCTAAAGACCCGGGGGGAGGCTCATACTCTTTCGTTGGTGTCCTGCCCACGGGGGGCTTCCTCCAAGGCCGGGGCCAGGGCGTCCACTGCCGGAGGCGCCGGTGCTGGGAATCTCACTCGGATGATCCGGTCATAGAAGCCCCCGGCGAGCTGCTCCACCTCCCGGTGCGAGGGCTCGAAGAACTCGGGGAAGCTCCGCGGGATGTGGCCCCCGATCGCCCTGGCGCCCACTCCCCGGTGCTCGACGAGCCCGGCCGCGGCCGCAATGACGGGGATCGCTCGGCCCCGAGCCCGGGCGTCAGCAGCCTCCGGGATGACGGAGACCTGCGCGTTGAGAAAACGCACGGCCTCCGCAAGGGTCGCCGGGGGCACCTCCGAGCTGCTCCCGGAGCCTAGGCTTACGCCAAGGCTCTCGAGGGCCAAGCGGACGGAGCGGCCCGAGTCCGTCACCGCCCGGACGCTCGAGCCCTCGAGCTCCCGGAACGCCTCCTCCCTCTCCTTGGCCTCCTGCCGAAGGCTGCCGTTGACGGTCTCGGAGACGTGGACCTGGGCCCGGACCCGGGCCAGCTCCCGGAGGGCTTCGTCGCGCTGCCCTAGGTAAGCCACGGCCCGGTCCTCTGCGTCCTTAAGCAGCCTGCTGATCCGCTGCTCAAGGCCCCAAGTAACAGCCACCGCCTACAAACTCTAGAGTTAGAAAAAAAACTCAAGTGCAGGGCACGAAGGAAGACGTCACCAACTCAGGTTACCTGGGCATGGAGAGATTGAAGCCCCTGGAAACGATCATGGAGCGTCCCCTCCGCAACGAAGGCCTGCACCTTTCGGGTTTGCAGGCCCTCCGTATAGCGGGCGAGCTCCCCCGCGGAAAGCAGGGGGGTCTCCCGCCCGGCACCGGTTCCGTCATGGCCGGCGGATGGTCCCCGGACCTTGGCGTCCGGCAGCGTAGTCGGTGTCTTCGTCGCCGAGGAGGTGGCCTCCGCGGAAGTGGCCGGGGAGCTCTCGGAAGAGCTCACCGCCCGGGGAGGGACCATCAACCCTTTCCCCTTCCCGGGCGGGAAGGCCCCCGGGGCCTCTACTTCCGGAGGGACTTCGAAGACGGAGGGGCTCCCCCCTTCGTCCACGGGCCACTCCATTCGCGGAGGCGATGCCTCCGCGAACCTCACCTCCAGCTTCTCCGGCTCTAAGGGGGCCGGGGGTGCTGGGAGGCCCGCTATCGAAGGCGGCGACGGGGCGTAGTTCACCGAGTCAGATGCCGCCCCGCCCGCGGCCAATTCCTTCCCCCGTGCGTCAACGGGGCTCTTCGGGGGAGGGGGTGTTGCTTCCTTCCGGGTCGGCGCCCGGGCGCGCTCGGTCCCGGGGGTCTCGTCCCGGGGCTTCGCCGGTGTCGCCACCGGCGTCGTCAATGGGCCGGGGGTTTTTTGGACTCTGGCCTTCTTAGGCTCAGAGCCCCCGGTCACGTCCCTCCCCCGCTTGTGCGACCCGGGGGTGGGGAGTGGCTTCCTCTCCGGGAGCTTCAGTTCATAGGCCTCGGCCACCAGGTTCCGGGGAGGGCCCTCCCCCACGAGGCGCACGACACGCTCGTGCTGGTCGGCGAAGTACCTCCCCAGGAGGTTCTCCGACTTCTCCCGCGCCGCCGGGTACGGCTGGACTACAAGAGGTAAAGAGTTAGTCAAATTTTCAAAAAATTTGTAAATGCAATGAAGCAGGTTACCGGGACTTACGTCGGGTCACCGGCTTGACCGGGGGCCGCTGCTCCGGGCCCATGCCGATCCCCCTTCTCCCGCGCTCGAAGGGGGAGATCCTCAGGAGCATCATCTCCTCGGCGGCGTCCCGCATAGAGCGGGTTTTCCGGGAGATGGTCACCTTGCCGAGGAGCTCGAGCTCCTCATCCGTCCACACCGAAGGCTTCGGCGCGGACGACCGGCTGTAAGAGGCGGGGTCCGGAGCGTAAGTCACCTCGTCGTCCCGGACCCGGAGGTAGAACCACCTCCGGATCCAGTCGCCCCAATGGTCCCGGGAGGCTGCCACCGGGTAGTCGGCCACCCGGGACGACAGCATCTGCACCATCACCGAGGCAAAGGGGGACTTGGGCGCCCCCTTCACCAGGTGGGAGCTCTGCGCCACCGGTTCATAGAAGTAACGGAAGACGCGTAGGGTGGGCTCCCTCCCGGTTGCCGTCTCGAAGAGCCAGATGAAGAGGCCCATCCGGACGAGCGCGTTCGGGGTGAGGTGGTTGAGGGCCACCCCATACTCCTTCAGAAACTCCCGGAGCATGGGATGCACTGGGATCCGGAACCCCGCCTCTAGGAAGGCCTCGAAGGCCATGACCTCTCTGGGCCTGGGGCGGGGGGCTCCGTCTTTCTTTACGGGGACCCGGATGTCCCCGTCCTCGACAATGCCGCGTTCGACCATGGACTCGGCGTCCTCGGCCGTGAACTCGGATGCCCAGAGGAAGTTCGGAGCGACCTCCTCCGGGGGCACCTCGGTCGTCCTCGCTCGACCCTTCGGTGCCATCAGGTTAGTTTTTCTTAGAGACTAACTTTTCAGGAGGCTAAGCCTAAAATGGACGCTTGCTACCGGGCGCTAGCTACCGAGAAGAGCTACCGGGAGAGAGCTACAGGGAGAGCTAAAACTCGCGAGCCGTGGAAGTTTGGAATGAAGTTACCGGGCCCCCCAGGGCCCTATTTATAGAGGCGAGCCGTGGTCCAGATGGGCGCCACGTGGTACACCGCGAAGCAATCTGGACCGTTGAAGTTCAAACCGTGCGTGGGAAACGAAGGGACTGGCGCGCGAATCTAGGCGCAGGTTCGAACCGCGAGCGCATTTATGGTGAATGCGCGGCCGTAAGCGCGGGCCATGGAAGCCGAGGCGTCACGGTTCCGGTGGCTTGGTCCAGAGATTTTCCCGGTGACATGAACCATGCCCACCGGGGACTCGAGCATCGTCCCCGGGGGGCATGGGGGGCTGCTGTTGGGGGAAATCTCCGCGAGACTAAGTCCAGGTAAGTTGCGTCACATTCGCCCGAGGACGTGGCCTCCGGGGCCTCCTCGAGCGCCGCCATTTGCCCGGGGACCTGGCCTCCGGTGCCTCCCCAGGCGCCGCCATTTACCTGGGGACCTGGCCTCTGGTGCCTCCCCGGGCGCCGCCATTTGGCTCCCGAGACCTGGCCTCCGGCGCCGTCCCGGGCGCCACCATTTGCCCGGGAACCTGGCCTCCGGTGCCTCCCCCGGCGCCGCCATTTTGGCCCCCGGGACCTGGCCTCTGGCGCCGGTCCCGGGCGCCGCCATTAGCTTGGGGACTTGGCCTCCGGTGCCTCCGCGGGCGCCGCCATTTTGGCCCCCGGGACCTGGCCTCCGGCGCCGGCCCGGGCGCCGCCATTTGTCCGAGGACCTGGCCTCCGGTGCCTCCCCGGGCGCCGCCATTTGGCTCCCGGGACCTGGCCTCCGGCGCCATCCCGGGCGCCGCCATTTGCCCGGGGACCTGGCCTCCGGTGCCTCCCCGGGCGCCACCTTTGGCTCCCGGGACCTGGCCTCCGGCGCCGTCCCGGGGGCCGCCATTTGCCCAGGGACCTGGCCTCCGGTGCCTCCCCGGGCGCCGCCTTTGGGCCCCCGGGACCTGGCCTCCGGCACCGGTCCCGGGCGCCACCATTTGCCCGGGGATTAGGCCCCCGATGCCTCCCCGGGCGCCGCCTTTTGGCTCCCGGGACCTGGCCTCCGGCGCCGGTCCCAGACCTCGTCGCCCTTCTAAAGGTAAAGTCTCGAGTTGTTTATCATGTGCAGGTCACACGAGGAGCACCTCGGGAATCAGCGACCACCTGTCAAGCATCCAGGACGTTTGACCGGGAGAAGGACGTTCCTACCCCTCAATCCGACGGTGGCTTCTGGGGTAGTTTAGGTTTTTTCCTTCTTTTTGGCGCTATAAATAGCCCTTGTACCCCTCAGTTGTAAGGGGGTGATTCATATTAATTGGAATAGCCAAAACTCATAGGTGTGCTCCGGAAGCCTCTCCCCCGGAGAGAGCCTCCCCAGCTGACTCCGGTCGGGAGCACGCCGACAGGACTAGGGCCCCCACCGGGACCCGAACCTGTATAAATCCTCGTGTCAATTCTTGTGTTTGTCTGGCGGGGGAGGACCGGTCACCCGGTCAGCCCGCGCCGCGTAATCTTCGCTAGGATCGTTCACAAAACCTGCCGGGGTATTCGCAATACCACGACATTGAGTAATGACCAAAGGAAGCCGCAATGGTCGTGTGAGCCCCTTGGGACAATCATCTCGATCAAAGGTCGAAGGAGTTTCCGACCAACGAGGATATTGAGGCTCTCCAGGGGGAGTCTCAACTTTATTTAACTCACAGGAAAAAGTTTTGAATTGGCGCTTAGAAGCATAAGAATAAGAACCACCAAAAATAATATTGACATGATTTTTGGGTACCTAGTAAGATATTTCTTCATCTCCATCAGCGTCTCTAACCCCGCAGGTTTGATCCTTTTGTGGTATGGTCGGCATAGGTCCAATTCCTTGATAGAAGTCATCCAATTTCTTCAACCAATTGCGACAATTCTTGAGATCATGTCCCGAAGAATTATGGAATGGTCACTGTTGCATCTAGGCCTTTTATGCCTAACCCTTATTTTGATGATTCATGAAAACAAAGTGTTTCGGATTGACTGTGTTTCTGAGATTTTTTAATACAGTGCATGTTCGGGAAGAAATGCTAGATGATCAAGATGAACCCGACATGAAGTGAAATAGAAACACAAGGTGCAGAAGAGCAAAGATAAGACGCAAACATGAAGATGTAAAGGATCTAAGGTAATCTGTAATTTTATTTTTCCCGATCTCGGCGTTTGGAGTTAGATCGGTTAAGGACTTTGTTGCTTAGATTTTAACCGCACTATAAAGAGGGGTTGCAAAGTCCTCTCTACACTTCCAACATGAACTGAGAAACTTAGGTCATTGCATTGCATCTTTTTGGTTGGATTTGATCGGAATTTGGTTTTGAAAGATTTGGTTCTTCAGTTGAGTTTTTGATAGTAGAAGAGTTTTTCAAATTTATAGAAAGATTTAGGCAGATCTGGTTTTTACTTCTGTTGACAAAAATGTAGCCCTTAAAATTATCTTTCAAAAGAGCTATTAAAAACTTCATTTGGACTTCTGGATTTAAAGTTGTAGATGTTTTTGTTCATGTTGACTATCAGTTTGCTGAACTGACTGTCAGTTTGTGTGAACTGACAATTGTCCAGAGAGTGTGTTTTCCGGGCTCAAAATTTTTTGTACTAAACTGACTGTCAGTATGCCCATGCTGACTGTCAGTTGGGGTTTCGACCATAGCTGTTTTTATCTGAGTTTTCTTTTAACTGGTTGATGTTTTTGGTCAAACTGACTGTCAGTTTAGGGTTTCAAGTTTCCTTATATGACCACAAATGGCTAGCTATTTTTTATCTGTAAATTTTGTCGGCCGTTGTGTACGTAACTGACTGTCAGTTAGGAAAATTGATTGTCAGTTTGTGTTGCTGATTTTCAGCCCTATCTCCAACGGTTCTTTTGATCCTTGAGGCTATAAATAGGGGCTTTGGGCATGTGTTTTATACAATAAGCAGCCTTGCATTCTTATACACTCTTGAGCTTTAGTTTTCTACACAAAATCTTGATCTGTTGATCAAGTCGAGTGATTTCTGATCCACCGAGCATTCCAATTCATTGTATTTGCATACTTGTAGTTTCTCTGTGCGTGTTTGGAGGTCTAGAGAAGACCTTGTTGCCTATTACTCTTGGTGAGCGCCCTCACCTAGACGGTTTGGTGGCGTGGCCATAGATCTCTCCAGATCGGAGATTGTCGGAGAGACTCGGCTCATTTGTACAAGGCATCAGTGCTCGCCTTTCCGGAGTGGACAAGGAGCAACCAATAGTGGATAATATCCTTCGTGGGTATTGAGGCAAAACTCAATTGACTTGAGTGCTTCAACGAGGATTAGTGGAGACTGGGCGAGTCTCCGATACCTCAGTAAAAATCGATTGTGTTTTTCTTCTCCTCTTTGTTGTTTAATTGTTATTTGATCTTTTGCATTATTTGCTTTTATTTAAAAAGTTTTAAAGCCTCCTATTCACCCCCCTTTAGTCGGCATCCTTGATCCTACACGTGGTACTAGAGCAAGGTCTCTCGATTCATTAGGCTTTACCGCCTAGAGAGAGGATGTCGTCTAATGAGGGTTTCTCTCTTGGTCATACCAGTCGTGCGCCTATCTTTGATGGGACAAACTATCCCTATTGGAAAGTGCGAATGTCAGTATTCCTAGGGTCCATGGGACTTGACGTATGGGATATTGTTAAACTTGGTTTTACTCCTCCGGATGATCCAGCAAGTCACTCTGAGGACGACAGGAGAAAACTACATTTAAATGCCCGTGCGAAAAATGCACTCTTTGCCAGTTTATCTTTAAATGAGTTTAACCGTGTATGCAATCTTATGACTGCTCACAAGGTTTGGACCACCCTCGAAGAAATTTACGAGGGCACTACAAAAGTTAAAGAGGAAAAGTTGATAATGGTGAGGCAACGATATGAGACTTTCACAATGTCGTCAACCGAGTCCGTGGACTCTATGTTTACTCGGTTGAATAATATTGTGAATGAACTCAAGGGGCTCGGAATTGTGTTTACTGACCTTGATATTGTAAGAAAGATGCTCAGGGCTTTACCAGAAAGCTTCGACACTCTGGTGACGGTTCTCAAAAACTCTGACTTGTCGACCACGACAACGACTGATCTCTATGGGAACCTCATCACCCATGAGATGCACAAAAAGGAGAAGAAGGAAGCAGCTGAACCCTCGGAGACAAAGAAGCAGGCATTGGCTTTCAAAGCCAACACTAAGAATGATTCAAGTGATGGCTCCTCCGACGAAGATCTTGCACTCATGGTAAAGAATACTCAAAAACTTCTTCGCAGGTTACACAAGAAGGGTGTCAACATTGACACACGACCCAAGGGACCAAAGCAAACCAACTTCAAGGACATCATTTGCTATGGATGTCATGAAAATGGACATATAGCATCAAGATGTCCAAACAAGAAAAAGACGTGGAACAAGACGTGGAACAAGAAGAAGAAATTCTTCAAGAAGAGCAATGACGCATCCAAAGAAGCATGCTTCAGAGAATGGATGTCCGGCAGAGAGAGCTCCGACTCCGACTCCGACGATGAAGAAGGTTGCTCCAAGAAGCTAGCCAGACTAGCTCTCTACAACACATCGACTAGTTCACCCCTTTGTCTTATGGCTAAGGGCAATGAAAAGGTACATTCTTCCGATCCTTCATATGAAGAACTAGTTGAAATAATCACCAAGTTAAATGAAGTTTATGGAGCTACTAAAAAGAAGTATAGAGCGCTTAAACAAGAACATTCTTCGTTACGCACTCAATACTCCGAGCTAAAAGATTCTTATGAAAGCATGCTCA
Organism: Pharus latifolius; assembly: GCA_019359835.1. NCBI lineage: Eukaryota > Viridiplantae > Streptophyta > Magnoliopsida > Poales > Poaceae > Pharus > Pharus latifolius. The sequence continues at coordinate 59,012,270 of CM033323.1, forward strand.
TGAAAGATATTACTAATGCTTCATCTAAGGTAGATGTTTCCACTTCATGTGATTTAAATGATACTCCTTCTAGTAGTCAACATATACCATGTGCTTCAAATGATACCATCTTAAACGAAAATAATGAACTTAAGGCACAAGTTGAAAAACTTGGAAAAGGTCTAGAAAACTGCTATAAGGGAAAAGTTTCACTTGATCTCATACTTAGCAAACAAAAATGTTCATTTAGAAAAGAAGGATTAGGATACTTTCCGAAGAAAGGAAAGAAACCAAATGCTAAAACTGTTTTTGTAAAAACATGCAACACATTTTGCTTTAAATGTTATGAAACTGGTCATTCGCATGAAGCATGTCCTTTAATGACTCCAAACTATTTTGATACTTTTTACATGCTTCAAAAGTCGAAGAAAGGATATGCTATAGCAAAGTTTGTTGGTGCACCCATGTTAAACAAAAAGAAGAAATCAATTTGGGTGCCCAAAGCTTTGATTGCTAACATTGAAGGACCCAAAAAGGTTTGAGTACCTAAAATGACTTGATTCTTTTTATGCTGGTGAACTACAAGACCGGTGGGAGGCATTGGGTGCTAGACAGCGGATGCTCCGAACACATGACCGGTAACAAGAAGTTGTTCACCTCACTTGAAGACAACTCAAGCAAAAATTAGAAGATCACCTTTGGCGACAACCGTCAAGGAAATGTGGTAGGCTTGGGTAAAATTGCGATTTCAAACGATCTTTCAATTTCAAATGTGTTGCTTGTTGAATCTCTGAATTTTAATTTGCTTTCCGTTGCACAAATTTGCGATTTTGGTTTTCGTTGCATATTTTATCTCAAAGAAGTTTTAATTGAAAGTTTAAAAGATAATTCTTTGATTTTTAAAGGCTTTCGTTTTGAAAATCTTTATTTGGTTGATTTTCACTCCAAAGATGCATCTCTTTCAACATGTCTTGTCTCTCAAACCTCAAAAGGTTGGCTATGGCATAGACAACTTGCACATGTTGGAATGCATCAATTGAGAAAATTTTTAAAACGTGATTTTGTTGTTGGCTTAAAAGATGTGAATTTTGAAAAGGATAAACCTTGTAGCGCCTGTAAAGCTAGAAAGCAAGTAGCTACTTCACATCCGATTAAGCACGTTCTTTCAACTTGCAAACCTTTGGAACTATTGCATATGGATTTATTTGGACCTTCTGAGTTTCAAAGTATTGGGGGTAGCAATTATGGTTTTGTGATTGTTGATGATTTTACTCGGTATACTTGGGTTTTCTTTATTTCTCAAAAATCTGAAACCCCCGATGTTTTCAAAAGTTTTGCAAAACGCGTTTCCATTGAATTCAAACTTTCCATCAAGAAAATCCGTAGTGATCATGGTGGAGAGTTTGTTAATTCTACTTTATTTGATTTTTGTGATTCGCTTGGAATTAAACACGAATTTTCAACTTCTTACACTCCACAGCAAAATGGAGTAGTAGAAAGGAAAAATCGAACACTAATAGAAATGGCATGAACAATGTTAAGTGAGTATGATACTCCTACTCGCTTCTAGGCTGAAGCCGTGCATACAGCTTGCTATTCTATAAATCGACTTTATTTGCATCCTCTTCTGAATTTGACTCCTTATGAGCTTCTTGTTGGGCGTAAGCCAAACATTTCTTATTTTCAAGTTTTTGGTTGCAAGTGCTTTATACTTAAGAAAAGAAATTTTGGTGGTAAATTTCAAAGAAGAGTAGATGAAGGCTTCTTAGTCGGATACTCTACCACTTGCAAAGCCTATCGTGTCTTTAATAAAAATACTGGTCGTATTGAAGAATCTTGTGATGTCGAATTTGATGAAACTAATGGTTCGCAAAAGGAGCAAGTCTCTTGTGAAGTTTCAGGTAAAGATCTTCAAGAAGCCGTGAAGAACATATTCATTGGAGACATCAAGCCAAGAGAAGAAGATCAAGAAGATGATGTCAACATTGAGAATGTTGATCAAAATGTATCATCATCTCATGTTGATCCTCCAGAACCAAGTCAAGAAGAAGCAGCACAAGAAGAAGCACCAAGGCAACATCAAACAATCACCAAGGATCACCCTCTAGATCAAATATTGGGTGACGTCAGTAAGGGTGTTCAAACTCATTCTCGTATTGCTGCATTTTGTGAACATCATTCATTTGTGTCTTCTTTAGAATCTAAACATGTTAATGAAGCATTAAATGATCCTGATTGGGTAAATGCCATGCATGAGGAACTTAATAACTTTTCTAGAAATGAAGTTTGGACTTTAGTAGAAAGACCCAAGGATCATAATGTAATTGGAACAAAATGAGTTTTTAGAAATAAGCAAGATGAAAATTGAGTTGTAATTAGAAACAAAGCTCGTCTTGTTGCTCAAGGTTTCAGTCAAGTCGAAGGATTAGACTTTGGTGAAACTTTTGCACCTATAGCAAGACTTGAAGCTATTCGTATTCTTCTTGCTTATGCATCATGTTTCAATATTAAATTATTTCAAATGGATGTAAAAAGTGCATTTTTGAATGGTGAAATTTCTGAACTAGTATTTGTTGAACAACCTCCTGGTTTTGAAGATTCTAAATTTCCAAACCATGTATTTAAATTGTCTAAAGCTCTCTATGGTCTCAAACAAGCTCCTCGAGCTTGGTACGAGCGACTTAGAGACTTTCTTTTATCAAAAGGTTTTAAAATTGGGAAGGTTGATACAACACTGTTTACTAAGAAAATTGAAAAAAATCTGTTCATTTGTCAGATATATGTTGATGACATCATTTTTGGATCTACTAATGAACATTTTTGTCATGAGTTTGGAGAAATGATGTCTAGGCAATTCGAGATGTCAATGATCGGTGAGCTGAGCTTCTTCCTTGGACCTCAAATCAAGCAACTCAAGATCGGTACGTTCGTGAGTCAAACGAAGTATGTGAAGGACCTGCTCAAACGCTTTGGGATGGAAGACGCTAAGGCAATCAAAACCCCCATGGCCACAAATGGACATCTGGATATGGACAAAAGCGAAAAATCGGTCGATTCTAAACTCTATAGATCTATGATTGGTAGCTTGTTGTATCTCACTGCATCTAGGCCTGATGTCATGTTTAGTGTGTGCTTAGGTGCTTGATTTCAGTCAGATCCTAAAGAATGTCATTTAATTGCTCTTAAAGGAATCCTTAGATTTTTAAAATGCTATCCCAGTTTAGGTCTTTGGTATCCGAAAGATGCAAATTTTGAATTAATGGGATATTCGGATTCTGATTATGCTGGGTGCAAGATTGATCGTAAGAGCACATCTGGTAGCTGTCAGCTGTTGGGGAGCATATTAGTATCATGGTCATCTAGGAAATAGAACTCTGTAGCTCTCTCCACAGCTGAAACTGAATATGTGTCTACAGGTAGTTGTTGTGCTCAATTATTATGGATGAAGCAGACATTTTTGGATTATGGAATTAAATTTGATAAAGTGCCACTCTTATGTGATAATGAAAGTGCTATTAAAATTGCAAATAATCCTGTTCAGTATTCTAGAACTAAGCATATTGATAAAGTGCCACTCTTATTTGATCTTTTGCATTATTTGCTTTTATTTTAAAAGTTTTAAAGCCTCCTATTCACCCCCCCTTTAGTTGACATCCTTGATCCTACAGGCACCACTTCTTATTTCCCTGTAGGTTAGTTGGTTTTCCCAAACGGTCACTATCGCAGCCACTAGAAGGAGTTTTACTTTGGAATGAAAACTTATTACCTTTCCCTAGTGGCGGTTTTTCGGCGACGGTGACATCCCGGTACTATCTAGCACGATTCTTTGTGGACTGCTTGGATTTCCCGCCTGATGATGATTCTGGTTTCTTACTAGAATCATATTTTATCTTCATCCTTGAGACTTGGTTGAGGCAGAAAATTTCCTTATCCACTATCATATTCCATTCCATGGCCTTAGCCGCATTGGAATAACGGTCAGCCATATCTAAGAGATTGGCCACTGATCGCGGTGGGTGGATAAGTAAATGTTCGATGAATCTCCGATATTGAACTGCATGCTTAAATGCCCTGATAACGGAGTTGTCAGAGATGTTAGGAATGATATTTCTTACTCCAACAAATCTCTTGACAAATTGCCGACGGGTTTCCGTGGAAGTCTGGTGCAAGTGCTGAAGATCATCTTCCTTGCTGGGCTTTTGATAACAATTTTAGAAATTGTTGAGTATTGCATCACACAACATTTCCCAATTGTAAATTGACCCCTCTGGTTGATTAAACAACCATGTCCTTGCTGGTCCTTCAAGAATCGTTGGCAAATAATTTTCCATTAGATGGTCATCTCCACCTGCCGCTTGAATGGCAGTGATATAGATTTGAAGAAACTCGAATGGGTTCTGAGTTCCATCAAACCTTTCGATCATTCATGGTTTAAACTTATCTGGCCAGAACACAGCACGGAGGCCTAGTAAGAAAGCTTTGCAACCAATGTAGGAAGTGCGGAGATGTCCGTGACCTTCGAAATGGTCGCTGGTGACATCACCTTTAGGAGATACACCTCATGGCCCCAGGTGAGAATGGACTGGTACACGATCTCGATCACAAGAACTTTCAACCCGCCTGACATTATCATGCCGAACTGGTCCTGATGGAAATCGATTGCGCCTGCCTTGACTAGAGTGAGAATAATCTCGCCCATGGGAGCGAATCGTAGAGTGGGATGACGCCGTTAGAGTTGCATCAGATGCAACTTCGTCAAGCATGTCCGTCAGGAGTCTGGCAAAAGTCGGCCTATCCGCATCTTCAATACCTGGAGGAGGATTACACAAGGTATTTGCAATAACACAAATTTGATCTTGTGTACTCCTCCTGGGCGCCATCAGTGTCAACGTCTCTTCACCTGTTGGAGAATAATCCGAGGCTAAAGAAGGTGTTTGGTCGCGCCTACGACCATGCGGATGACGGGAGATGCTAGGAGCGGCATCGTGGCGAGATTGCGCAAGGTGTAAGGCTTCCTTAGTGGCCCTGTGAATCTTGTTTTCTCGTTGCTCGCGATCCCGATCCTCCTTTTGTTTGCGTTCCTATTCCTCCCTAGCAATTTGCTGCTCAGGAGTTTCCTCCGATAACGCAGCAAACTCTCGAGAAACCAAGGTTGCAGATGGGGAATATCCCTCCTTGTTCCGAATCGGAGAAGATGCATCCTCAGGATCTTCAAGGACATTCTTGCGACCCACCTCTTCCATAGGAATAGGATCATTAGATGAGGGCATCTGAACATGGGAATAGTCATCGAGATCGAAATCGTTCTCAGAATCATATGCCCCTGACATAGCTTATCAGAACTCCTGATGAAAGAAAACACCTTGAGAAAGGCCCTACGGTGGGTGCCAGCTGTCGACGATTTGGACTCGGGGTCCTTAATCGATCTTATGCAGATTTGTGAGTTAGATGTGAGACCTTTCAGGGTGTTTATCAGGTAAGTTAAGACAAGTATGAAATAGGGATATAAAGAATTATACAGGTTCGGGCCCTCAAAAGGTTGAGTAGCAGCCCTACATCCTGTGGTGGTTTCACTATGTATAAGATTATTACAGGGAAGAGAGATGGTTACAGAGGCTAATCTCTCTTAACACTTTTGCCTATCGTCTACTGCTTGAGTTGTTCAAGTCTTCGATCTGTTGATTTGTTGTCCTCCTCTCCTTCTGTACATCTGTCATCCATTTATATTGGATGAAAGGATGCCAATGTGAAGTAATTTGGATGGTTGCTACTATGCAATTGTATAACTGCACTTATCCCTTTGCCGGTTAATACATGCAGTTATAGATAACCGCATATCTTAACATCCTGACGGTTGTCTACAAACGTGGGAGAAAAAACCATGTAGTGCTTGATTCGTGACCGGAAGACTCAGTCACTAAACAACATCCTGGTCGCGCATAGCCTGCGACCATACTCTGGTCTCGAGTTCACATTATTCTGGTCATAGGAAAATAACCTCCGTGGTCAGAATATTTTGCTAGAATTCAATCTATCATATCATATCCGAAGTATTTTAGACATGATACATTAAATAAATTATTAGCTCGGGTAATAATCCTCGTCAAGTAGCGAGCCCGTTATCCAATAGGAGGTGGTGGTGAATCGTCGACCAGCTAGTGAAGGGAATGTATATGGAACATTGAGATTACTTACAGGGGCTCGAGAAACTGACAAAGCTACCTTTCTGTAAGTGCACTTGAGTAAGCGTCTTTAGCTGTGTCTTCTCTAGCTACGATGGAATGATCCAGTTCAAAACATTCTGGCCAAGAGCACGAAAAAGTTGAAGAAAAACAATAAAAAATGAATAAATAAACAAACAGAAATAAAAGTGTTTTAATTTCTCTCTAAAAAGGGTAATCTAGCAAACTTTGTATAAATTGTAGCATAATGAGTGTTTTCGTTAGCTATGGTTTGTTCTAAATCCTATATGAAAGAAGTTGTCAAGATGATTTAATTGATTAAGCTCTCTCTTTTCTAAGGTAGAAATTTGATTATCTGAATATTTGCATTTGGAGAGTTTAAATTGCTTAGATCAATTGTTTCATTTGCATAGATGTGATGTGAATTGCCAGAAGTTGTTATTGAAAATCTAATTAACCAAGGCATATCAATTTTTGGAAAACTCATCCACATTCTTTTCTAGAGGACAAGCAAAATGCTCGTTTGGGGGAATTTGATGTGCTAAATTGGTATTATTTTTGCCCTAAGTTTATCACTGAAAACATGTAAAATCATGCTAAAAACTCCTTTGATGCGACCTTTTATGCATAGTTTTATATTATTTTTACAAATTGCTTTCACTGTTGTGTTTTCCATGTTTCAGGGACCAAACCTACCATATTTGAGAAGATTTTGACTTCGTGTGGGCCAATTTCGATAAGGAATGCTAAAACTGGACAAAAAGAACCCTGATCGAATATTCATCGAACAGGTCTAACACAGTTAGGTGATAAGGAACCTTGGTCGAACACGATTAGATGAAAAGAGTCTTCATCGAACACGAACACATGGTCAAAAAGAGTCCCGATCAAACACGAACACTTCTAGTAGAAAAGAGTCCCAATCGATCACGACTACCGCTTGGTTAGTTATTTGGCCAAGCAGAGCACGATCTCGGGCACGACACGTGTTCTTGGTCATGTTCAGCTCGGTTTCCATAGGTTTTAGTGGTCAGTTTTGGTCGGTTTTGAGTCAGATTTGTCCGTTCTCGTGTCATTTGAAGCTAGACTTTGTCATTTGCATGTGAAGGAGTTATTTTTGGGCACATTAACCCATGTATTATAAATAGAGAAGCTTTTGGCTCAATTAAACATGCTTTTTTAGGTTCTTCCTTAGCCTTTAGGGCTTTAGTAGTAGTTTTTAGATTGTTTTCTTAGAAGAGCATTCTCTATTTTTCCTGCATTTGTAAGATGGCAAGGACGATAGACTTAATTTTCAAGCAATCAAGTAAGTTTTCATTTAATTCTTATTATTATTTCTACATTATTATGACTTTTTGCGAGTAGTTCACTTCTAGGGTTAGAGATAACCTAATCCAGAAGGGGTGATTCTTCCTCATTCTTGATCTCAAGTTTTGAACTTATTTCCTTATGTTTTCTTCCTCCAAATCCTAAATTCTCGTTTTGGCAATAGACGTAACAGTTGAGTCTGAGCAAGAATTTAGGGGAGTCTTGAGTCCTTAGCGCTTTGACACGGGATCCTGAATAGGAGAGAGGCTATCGCCAAATGTAACAGTGCAAGCGATCCTTTCACTGTTGTACCAGCGACCATACTAGCAACTTAATTTGTCTTGGAAAACGATTGAAATTGACTTGCAATTCTCAAATCTTGGATAGAATTATGCCGGATGGTTATGGAACTCCCAAAACCCTAGGTTTTCATTCCTGCTTTACAATCCCTAGATTTCATAATTGCTCTTTATTGCTTTAAACCCTATATTGATAGCTTTAGTAGCAGATTTAGTTGTAGACAAACAAACCCCCAACTTGTTAAGATTTAATTAGTGATCCATTAGCCTAGAAAGACGAATATGCTTGTTTCTCAGGGAATTTGATCCTCAAGTACTCAACGTTCAACCGTTCACTTGCGGTTATTACACAATCACGCCGTTTCAGGCCCGATCACTGGGCGCTCAAACTCTCCGATGCAAAATCTAAACATTTGAAGCTCTGGTGTGGCTACCACATGGAGATGAATGGTAGTGTTCAAGAATGCTTTGGATCTCGTGGTTGGGCATGCATCTACAGTAAATGTTGTCAACTCCTTTGTCGAAAAGGTTGAGATCGTCCCAGTAGTAACGTCGCACATTGTGGAGGAAGCGCTTGTGTTTTTAGTGCATCAACCCTAGAGGAAATTCATGGTTGAACAAGTAATTTGCATAATCAGTATACCATGGTTTTCAATGAAGTAAGTAGAGCTGCTCGTTGGGCAAGGCATCATTGATGTGAACATTGGCAATGTCAGTGAAGAGTTGTGAAAGATGGTCGGCGATGACTGCTGTAACACCCTGGTTTTGGGGGTGAAAAGTTTTTGCATAAAATCCTGCATGCATGTATCCCTGTAGCAGTAGCCAGATCAGCTGAACCCTAATCTCTCTCAAACCCTAAAAATCTCCAAATCTATTCTCTAGATCCAGATCAAGATCTGACCATCTAGATTTAACCTATCAGTTATTCTGAAGATAAAAGTCTTCAGAAACCAGATTGAATTCTAACCCTAACTCTCAGTATCTAAGTCTCTTTCTGTTTTCGAAAACAGGAAATTCAGATTTACCCTAAGTACCCCAGTTTCCAAATAATTGAGTTATCATGATCTAACCCTATCCAGATTCAAGTAACTTTTGGAATATGTTCCTAGGTATACCCTCAACTTACTCCAAAAAGTTGGGAACCAGATTGTTTCATCTAAACACTTTTCGCAGTTTAGTCCAAATTTTACTGCGAATAAGTCCTTTTCTGTTTACCTGGAAGCCTGAAAAGGCTAAAATTCACAAATCAACTCCAACCTCAGAATTTCTTCAGGGAACACCTCCCAAATACTATTTGATACAGATTTCCCTTCTGTTTAAACGTCAAAATCTCACCCTAATTACCAGAATTCGAGATTGACAAAATCCAGATCTATTTTACCCTAATTTTACCCTATTTTCGAAAATAGGTGAAATCCCTCAAACCTTATCAAATTTTCTCCAGATTTGAGCTAAATGAGTATTAATAGAAATATTATACTCATCCATTAAATCAAATTCCAGATTAAACCTCTCTAAGACCAGAATTACAAATCAGTCCACTTTTCAACAGAAACTCTTACACTTATACCCCTGGATTCGACCTCACCCCTGTTCACGACCAAAAGCCGGCTTCGACCAGCGCCTGAGACTTCGACCACGACCTGGAACAGCGCACGAGCACGGGAGCCTTCGACCACGAGCGCGCCACTGCCGTTTGCTTCGCCTGCTGCCACGTGTGTGCCCGGCGTTGGCCACTGTGGATCTTCTCCAGCGAGGATCGCGACCAGCTAGTTCTCCCGTTTGCACGCCACCGGCAACGGCTCCAGCAGGAAAGCTTAGCCACGTGGAGTTCTTACCGCGGCCAGCCATCGAGTCGCCTCCATTTCGCAGCAGCTCCAGCTGCAAAAGCCCTCACGGCCGCTGAACCAGTCACCTCGACGCCAGCTCGCCGTGAAGTCACAATCCTGTCAATTCTTGCCGGCTACAACTTCCCGAGCATTTCCAACCGTTGAAGCACCTCCAGCTCGCCTATTTATACCCCCTGGAGCTTAGCTTTACTTCGTACACTCCAAAACGCTAGAAAATCAACAGCAGCACAGTGTCTTCTTCTTCCCCGGTGAGCAGCAAAGAGGGAGCACGGTGCTAGCTTCAACCACTGCTTCATCCTTCGATCCAACACCCCCAGTGAGCTTCCCTCATCCCCCTCATGCTTCTCGAGCTTGGAATTTAGTTCAAATGCCTTCTGTCACCGGCAATCGCCGTGTTTCATCTAGAACTCCGACGAGCAATTAATCCTTAACCAAATCGATTTAATCTTCGAGCCAGTAGTGAAAGATGCTTAGAATAGCTCACTTAAGACCCCTGAGCTATTGGTTTGAACAAATCCGTTGTAAAACAAAAACCCCCAATTTCCAGCCATGAACACGAAATTGTACTTACTGATTTAGCTCCTCTGTTGAGCAATCTGTTAATATAACTTCACCAATGCATTTCTAGTACCCTGAGGACCATACACAAGCAAGGAATTGAGTTCAATCACTTTAAATCAGAAATGCCCAAATTAGATTTGAGTTCATCTTTTCTCCAGCCAGTATCTTCCAAATCCAGGCGATCTAGCCCTAACCACTTTGCCATTTAGATGTTTTGGACCATTCTGAGCAACTTTGTCTTCTATCACGACTTCCAATTCGGCCTAGATTGTGAGATATAGCTATGCCCTAGTTGGCTGCACTGTTTATGTTGCATGTGCTCCAGGCCAGTCAACTTCCTTGCCGGTTTTCATCACTTTCCGGCCATCTCCTGCCCTATATCCTGTTGAGACATTTGTTCCTGTTACAAATGTCTAACTACCAGACAAAGTGGTGCATCATTTGGAGCCCTAGATCAAAAGTTATGGCAAACCCTAGTTTCTGGCCATGTCAACTCTATGTCAAACTATGCCAGTCAGTGGCATTAGCCCTGTTCACCCACCTTTGGTCATGAAAAACAGAAAATACTTTGTCTAATAGTTGCCTCACTACCTTGTGCACCATATGCTTGAATCAAAACTCATTTTGGCCATTGGGAACTATTCAAACCATGTCAATGCCATTCTTCGGCATTGTCAGCCCTTGTCAGCCTATGTCAGCCAATGGCATTGGGCCAGTTTGACCCCTTCTGGGTATGCAAACTGAACATAACTTTGTCCCTTAGACTCCTGATGTTGTGATCTACATTTTATTCTACTGTCACAACTTGAGTTGAGCCCTCTATCATCCATCAACCCTATGTCGATGCCTTGAACCGAATGTCGACCTAAAGACGTTTGCTGTTTTTGAGCGAACCAGCCGCAGCCTTGATATCATTCTGATATTTTGGAACCTTTGGAACCTTCTAAACCTTTGACGATTAATCTTAACCTTGGTTTCCATAGTTTAACCCTAATCGCTTCCAAATCTTGTATCGCCGAGGCGCTTTTACCTTGCATTATCGCATATAGTGGAATAATAAGAGTAGGATTGATTGTAATGCCTGTTTGCTTGTTGATCCTTGTTCAGAGCAAGAGTCCGAGTTCGAAGACTTCGTCGCAGACCCGACATCAACTGCTGTTTCTTACGACGCGGAAGGCAAGTCATATTCTTGAACATCTTGAACCTATATTTTATGAATTGCTAGAATATGCCTTGATTATAAAATAATAATATTGCATGAGAAAGATTGAGAATAGTTGAATTATGAAATGGCAGCATCAGGCTGATGCCTGTGAAATGTGAATTGATCAAATAATGAGCCATGAACTAATATATTATGTATATTTATATTCATGAAATAAAACCCCTAGCCGTGACCAGTATTTTGGTATGGAATGGTAAAAGCACTGGAGGTGCTTGGTCGCACAAGATGTGCCAGCACTGGAAGTGCATGGATTGTGGTATGAGCTGGTCACTGGCATATAAGGACCTAGAACCTTGTGTTGTGCGTCTAGTGGCATGATTAACGTGCCGACCGCAAGCCTGGTATGGGACAGGCCTGAACAAGTAGTATGTGGATCACACATGAAACCCCTATATGACAAACTCACGATTAACACGGGGTGCGCTCCAACACATATCACAGGATGTGATCATGCACGCTGACCCTGAGGGGAAGACGCCAATTAGTGGGGGTTGTGAAACCCTGCCACAACTGTGGTTTGCGTGAAGAAAACCACGGGGTCTGGGGTGAATTGTGTGTGAAACATGGCAAAAGTTCTTGTTATCTCCACCTTGCCACTCACAGTATGAAGTGAGTTAGGGGTCCAATCCTTGTGATAGGAAGGGCATGAAAGTGGATATATCTTGCGGGTAAATTGGTACCCCTCTGCAGAGTTAAAAATGTATTCGAATACTTCGTGCTCCCGAGTTTTAGGAGTATGCCGCGGTGGATTAAATCCACGGGGTGTGACACAAGTATTGCTTTATAAATTAAAATTTGTTAGTTCAAGATTACCCAAATGACATGTGTTGTCATGATAAGGGGTGCTGCCGTGGGCTGTCATGTGTTGACGTGTCGCGGTAGTACCATAATTTAGTGATCATGTGGATTGTGCCCTAAGTATATGAAATGCTGCCATGAGCATGAGATTTGAAAAGCTTGGAAGAAAAGTATTTATGGAAAAACCCTCTCACCTCTTTTCCCTCAATAGCATAGGATCATGTCATCTCTACTATACGTATCTCTACTCTTACCTATGACTTGCTGAGTACGTAAGTGCTCACCCTTGCAACTTATCAACAATAGATGGAGTGCTACAATACCAAGATGAAGGCTTGGAAGATTTCGTGGATCCAGAAGGAAGAGAGCCAGTTCTGCCAGAACCCTGAAGTGTGCTGTTCTGCTGTCAACTTCTTACGACTGTGGGGGTTTCGCCTAGCTTCCGCCGAGTAGTTGTCTTTTGTTTTAATTAGACCATTTGTGCCGTGAAGGCATTGTATTACCCTTGTTGTATCAGGCCAGCAGGCCATACTGTTTATCAATGATATTTTGTAAGTTACTCTGCTGCAATGAACTCCTGTGCTTGACTTATCCTGGGAAGTCAGTGGTATGTATGTATGAGGCCAGCTGCAGCGAGCTAGGTCTCCACGGGAGTAGTCGTGGTACCCTGTGCGGGGCGCGACAACTGCGCACACTGTGGATGGGCGCGGGCGTGGTGTGGGGTTTAATAACTGCAAGTGAATGGTTGAACATTGAGCACTTGAGGGTCGAATTCAATGAAGAACAAGCGTATTCATCTTTTAGGCTAACAAATTATTGATTAAGTTTGAACAATTTGGGGGTTGTTTTTCTACCACTAAATCTACTACTAAGGCTATCAATAAAGGTTTAAAGCAATAAAGAGTAAGTATGAAAACTAGGGTTTAAGGAACATAAAGGAAAACTTAGGATTTCAGGAATTGAGCCAAAAGATTCTCTATTTATAATACAATAAGTTCACATGCTCAAATATAATTCTTGACCTGCAGGCGACGTAATCTGGCTTCAAACGGCACGAGAAAAAGGTAAATCGGAGTTAAAACCACCAAAATCGTCGAAAATAGCCCTAGAAACCAAGTCGAGCACGACCTGTGGCACGGGTCGTGCTCCAAGTGTCAGAGATTATTGCCCAAGTTATTTACCTATGCCTTTCCGTGGTCGCTGGAGACAACAGAAAGAGATCCAAGTTGTTTGGTTATGCCTTTCCGTGGTCGCAAGAGACCACAGAAAGAGATCCAAGCTATTTGTTTATACCTTTATATGGTCACAGGACACCACGGAGAGAGATCATGGGATAATCCAAGATATTCTGGACATAACGCAAACTATTTTTGTAAATTAGACACAAGGGTCCATCATGGTGACTATTTTTGTAAGTTGTGGCCATGGGCCTATGTGGTCACAATGTCAGTTGTCACAGGGTGTGTGATCTCATATATTATGCTATCCACAACCACTCTGGTCGCAGAAATATTTGCCCACAGTCACCCTGGTCACAGAGATATGATAATCCCCAATACGTGTTCGCAGCCCATACGCGACCACGAAATAAAAGAGTTATTAGAACTGGAAGTACCTTTCGAATCAAGAAGGTCTGGTCGAGACTTGCCAACCATGGTCTAAGAGTTATACGGTTGCACCATAACAACACTCTGGCCAATATTCCCAGGATAATACTCTCTTCATTGACAAGATAAGGATAATTATGCACTTGCCTATGGCTGTGCAGTTATCCATAAACCGTCAACAAGATGAGGATGAATGTGCAGTTATCTATAACCACACATTCTAACTGGCGAATAGCAATCACTTGCAACCGTTGTGTAGCAATCGCCAAGCATCCTTCCGTTTAAGCAACTGGCGTCCTTTTCAAACAAGTATAAGAAGGGGGTTAGGGCTTGAAGGGAAGGGGACATGAAGTCTAATAGAAGACAAGAGGAGATTAGACTCAACAATATACACTGTAATTCCATTATTCCAATAGTGAGAATCTAACAGGACTAGGGCTATTACTCAGACTACGAGGGTCCGAACATGTATAAACATTGTGTCTATGCGCCTATTCTTACAGTGATTTCCTTTGGTGATTGATAGATGCTGTCTTCCTGCTAAATAAATCAAATTCGTGTAAGTTCGGCTTGGGATATTGTCTCAATGATGGACAGCTGGCACTGACCGTGGGGATAATAAGACATTTTCTTCTTCACCAAAGTTTGTTGTATCTATGGATTATGTGCCTTGCGCATATGTATTCGAGAACAACTCCGATCTCGCTGACTACATCGATGTCATGGATGAAGATGATGTTCCCGTGGAAGAGATCGATGCCAATCTTGAACCCTGTGCCGAGGAGAATTCCTCTCTGGTTCTGGTCACGACTATCGACCAAGAACCATAGAAAGCAGTTCATTCGCCTTCTGTGACCCTTGCCACATTCGAAGGCGAGTATGTACCACAACCCATTGCCTTGACTAATAAGGACAATGAGGATCCCGATGCATCCACATTAGATATGGATGATCCCGGTGATCACCGTTCGTTTCGTCTGGAAGAGTCTGCTCTAGACAATTTGAATTCCCTCTTTGATTTTGAGTATGACTTCGATAAAGAGGAGATGTTCTCCCCGTCTACGGTCTTGACTCTGCGGGAACTCATTATACTTTCTGAGGAGATCCTTGAGCAATGGCTTACTAGGGAAGAAGAAGTCCGCAAACATTTGGAAGATGAAGCTTGCATGCACAAAGAAGACGAAGTTTGCAAGACCACAGAGGAAACTCTGCGCCTTGTGCAACTTTGCCATGACACCGCGAACTTCTACCCCAGAACGTCCTGCCAATGACCTCCTGGTGGATGTAGGCGCAACCAATTGCCACTCACAGATCTGTAGTGTTCACTGGTAGCTGAGGCAATAATGGAAAAGACTCCTTTGGCTCCTAGAAGAAGCACACAAGAGCGCATTCACGTGATCACGGAAGCACTCTGTAACCCTCCTGTTGGTTTTACAAATGACGATGGGGTAACATTTGCAAGAGTTCTTGTAGAAAATCTCGACGGAGTTGCATCAGATGTAACTCCAACTACCTCATCGTGATCAGTGACCAATTCTCGGGAAGGAAATAGTGCTAATCATAGTTAGAGAAGACGCAATCGTGTTTGAGCCACGCCGACTCATCATGGTCATGAAAAGATCCAGAGAGTTGATTATTCCTGTGAGCCAATACGCTCATGCTTGGGACCACGACATGGAGTTCCACACACCAACCCTTCCCGCGACCATGGAGGTAGTCACGATGAACAGCAGCCACGTATTACATATGTTGGCTGCAAGATTTTTTCTGCATGACTAAGAGCAGTGGTCTGGCCCAATAAATTCAAGCCAGGCATAATCGAGCGGTTCAATGGGACGTAGAATCCATCTGAATTCCTCCAAATTTATGTCATTGCTATCCAAGCGGCAGGTGGAAATGAAAAAGTAATGGCTAATTATTTGCCAACAATCCTTGAAGGTCTAGCGCGAACATGGCTTTTCAATCAGCCAGATGGATCAATCTACAACTAGGAAATATTGTGTGATGTTTTCCTTAGCAATTTTCAGAATTGCTATGAGAAACCTGGCAAGGAGCATGATCTTCATCTTTTACATAAAACTTCAAGCGAGACCCTCTAGCAATTTGTTAAGAGGTTTGTGGGGATAAGAAATACTATCCCTAACATCTCTGACAATCTGCTAATCAGAGCCTTTAAATATGGTGTTCGATATCAAAGATTCATGAAGGATTTTAGCATTCACCTGCCAAGATCAGTGTCAAAATTTTTTGACATGGCTGATCGGTATTCCGCCACCGCTGAAGTAGTGGAGTGGAATAGAATGGTTGATAAGGGTAATTTGCTGCCCCAACCTGGTCTAGATTCTGAAAGGAAAGAGAATTCTAACAAGAAATCTGGATCATCCATGGGCGGGAAGTTCAAGAAGTCAAAAATGGATGGAGAGAACCATTCCCAAGAGGTCGCGAACATGGAAAAGCAACCATAGGATAAAGGAACAAAGTTCCATACAAAAATAACAAAACTCCTTCTGGTGGACGCAATAGTGACCACATGGAAAAACAGACTAACCCACAGGGAAGTAAGAAGTGGTGTCCATTGCATGAAGTTCCGGGACACGACCTCAAGAATTGTCGAAACTGGTTAAAGCGCATGGAAGAATTTTACCAAGGTAAAGCACCTATGCCTACTATACTAGAAAAAGGACAGCCCAGTGGGAATAAAGATGCCGATGGAGATGAGGACATGCCATACCATTCACCAAATAATCATGTTAATGTTATTTTTGGTGGTTCTTCGTCCTACCTTTCTAAGTGTCATTTTAACTCTGTTCGCCGAGAGGTGAATAATGTTGAAGCTTCCCCAGGAGAGCCTCAATACCCCCAATGGTCAGAGACATCCCTGACCTTCAGTTGGGAAATTGTCCCAGAGGACTATTGCGACCATGGTGACTCCCTCTGGTTATAACCCCCACAATTAGCAACGCTAAAATAGGTAGAGTCCTAGTCGATGGAGGAAGTTCTCTTGACTTGCTTTTTGCAAAAGCACTTGACGAGATGCAAATCCCTTGTTCCAGAATTAAAACTGTGGTTGATGAGGACATCACCCCTAACGATGCGTCCATTCTTCCAACACCCGTTGTGCAAGGACCAATAACAAGGGCACGTGCACGTCAACTAAATCACCAGGTGAGCTTGTTTCTTAGTACACGAGAGAATATTGACAAGAGCGAGTTACTACCTAATAATATTGTGCTTGTGCTCAGGAATCATGGTGTTGATCAGCGAGGGTGTCACTTTGCACTAAGACGGGTCGGGAATCAAGTCTACCGCGAGCTGGAGTCCGGGTCGGTCACGGCGGAGCAGCCTATCTTCAAACGGGTGTAGCAGATGCATACGAACTCCGTTTGGGGCGTTCAAGTACATTACGGAGAAGCCCTCGACAAGACCTTTCCAACGGATCTGGTCCCACGTCAAAAATCCTTCTGAGTCAATCATAATCGTCGAAACAAGTGGAGACTAGATTCTATTGGGCCTGCGGTGCTGCGTCACCTGTCTATTGGGCCTCAACCCGTGTATCCCGCGTGGGGGGGTGCGCCCCAAACCCTAGACGCCACCCCTCTCGCATATTAAAACCTCGTAGCCGTCATTGTTAGACTTGGGTTTTTCTTAGAATTTTTCTGCTGTCGCAATTCGCCGTCTTTCGGTTTGTGGAACCCCAACACTTCGTGATCTTAATACATACTTGCAATTCGAGATTGCTTCTTTTGTGTTCTTGCACGTGTTCTTTGATTCGCTTGCAGGAACAGGCCTTCGTGGCTAGGTCAACCGCGCCTCGGTACGGTTGATAACGAACGGAGCAGTGGTGTAGCGATTGCAGGCCTAGATCGGTTCTGGTCGAAAGTCGGATCGTCAACGTCGAGTCTCCGCCAATCGAACTATCCCCTACCTGTCGGAAGATCGGGACCCTGTTCCTCATCAGTGGTCCACCATTTTTTGGGATTATTCCTGGTCCTTCGTACACTCCTATAGGCTATATTGTACTGCCGGTAATGCTCGGGCAACTAGAGATTTTTTAACAGAATTGGTTACTTTGATGTAATTGATTTTGACTCAGCATACAATGTAATTCTTAGTAGGCTCTCGCTTGCCAAATTCATGGTAGCAACGCACTATGCTTACTAGTGCGTCAAGATGCCAGGACCAAAAGGCGTGATCACGATGAGGGGCAACCAAAATTTGGCCCTCACTTGCGATCGCATTTCCCTGAAATTGGCTGACCAGCTTCCTCTCAGGGATGTCAAGGCTGTGACTGTAACACCCCTGTTTTCACCAAACCCTAAAATAGCCAAAATCCACATCTTGACCCCAAACCCTAATCTGCTTCAGCCATTCCCTTCTAAATGTTATTCAGAACATTTTTCCCTTCGGGATCATCTCCAAAATCTCACCCTAAAGCTGAGTTTCAAGCCTTACCATTTTAAAACCCTAATTACCCTAATTACCCTAAACTGTTTTCCCCAATTTTGTCGAAACTCTTCAGATCTTACCTGATCTTACCAAACTTTGGCCAGATAAGTTCTATTAATCTTTTGCAACTTAGCTGCGAAATCAGATTTCAGATCGGACTCTTAGATCTCCAGAATTGCAGTCAAGTCCTTTTTCCTATTCAAGTTTTCCTCACAGAACAGTCCCTGTCGCAATTCGCCGTCTTTCGGTTTGTGGAACCCCAACACTTCGTGATCTTAATACATACTTGCAATTCGAGATTGCTTCTTTTGTGTTCTTGCACGTGTTCTTTGATTCGCTTGCAGGAACAGGCCTTCGTGGCTAGGTCAACCGCGCCTCGGTACGGTTGATAACGAACGGAGCAGTAGTGTAGCGATTGCAGGCCTAGATCGGTTCTGGTCGAAAGTCGGATCGTCAACGTTGAGTCTCCACCAATCGAACTATCCCCTACCTGTCGGAAGATCGGGACCCTGTTCCTCATCAGTGGTCCACCATTTTTTGGGATTATTCCTGGTCCTTCGTACACTCCTATAGGCTATATTGTACTGCCGGTAATGCTCGGGCAACTAGAGATTTTTTAACAGAATTGGTTACTTTGATGTAATTGATTTTGACTCAGCATACAATGTAATTCTTAGTAGGCTCTCGCTTGCCAAATTCATGGTAGCAACGCACTATGCTTACTAGTGCGTCAAGATGCCAGGACTAAAAGGCGTGATCACGATGAGGGGCAACCAAAATTTGGCCCTCACTTGCGATCGCATTTCCCTGAAATTGGCTGACCAGCTTCCTCTCAGGGATGTCAAGGCTGTGACTGTAACACCCCTGTTTTCACCAAACCCTAAAATAGCCAAAATCCACATCTTGACCCCAAACCCTAATCTGCTTCAGCCATTCCCTTCTAAATGTTATTCAGAACATTTTTCCCTTCGGGATCATCTCCAAAATCTCACCCTAAAGCTGAGTTTCAAGCCTTACCATTTTAAAACCCTAATTACCCTAATTACCCTAAACTGTTTTCCCCAATTTTGTCGAAACTCTTCAGATCTTACCTGATCTTACCAAACTTTGGCCAGATAAGTTCTATTAATCTTTTGCAACTTAGCTGCGAAATCAGATTTCAGATCGGACTCTTAGATCTCCAGAATTGCAGTCAAGTCCTTTTTCCTATTCAAGTTTTCCTCACAGAACAGTCCCTGGAACAAGTTTCAGAAATTGCAAATCGGCCCAAACTTCTTTTTAGGCCCTTTCGACCAGCCCCTGGTCGTTGCCACGACCAGTGCACGAGCCACCGTTGCCGCGCCGTGGTTCTCGCCGCGTTTGCTCGCCGCCGGCCACCGCCTCTTGTCGCCAGTGTTGTGAACAGCTGAACCACCCCGCGCGCACGTGCTAGCCACCGTAGCATCGCCTTGCCCAGCGGTTAAACGGCCGCGCTCCCGTTGCCGTGGCAATTGCATGCGTATACGTGTCACCGCCGGAGCTTTGCTGTTGCCTCCGCATCTGCGCCGTTCCAGGTGAAGTTCCAATGCAACTGGCAAAGCTGCAGCACTGCCTGAAGCAAATCACGTCGCCGTCGCCGTCGTTGCGCCTGCGCCCGACAAGTTTCTCCCCGGCGCAAGCAACCGCTGTCGCGTTTTCCCTCGCAAGCTTCGTCCCCGTGCCTATTTAAACCCCCCCAGTGCTGTGAAGAAGCAAAACCTCAGGACTTAGCCAAATTCCCAGTTAATTTCTCACCGCCGTCGAGTTTGCTTTCTTCTCCGGTGAGCAACCTCTGGAGCTCACGGTGCCAGCCTAATCCACTGCACCATTCTTCAAACCAAAGCCACCAGTGAGTTCCCCTCTTCCCCCTGTTCGTGTCATAGCACCCAATTGCACCCCGGCGAACCTTAACGCCGGTGATCACCGGAAAAGCTCAAAACCCCTGTTCCTGCAATGCTACCTGATTTAGTCCAAATTAGCCTTAGTACCAGTAGAAGAAATTGATCAGCATACTCTTTTTAGCAAGCCTACCAATCTGGTTTTCAAAATCGAGCTAAGATCATAGCCCTCCCCAAATCGCGCGCCACCAGTGAACTGGCTCTCGCCGCCAGGCCACGCCGGCGATCATCCGGTCAAATTGACCCCTCCAGTAGCTTTGTTGTGCCCTAGAGATCATTCCCAAGCTTGGAATTGAGCTCATTCGCCCTGAATCGAAAACCCCCTTTGTCCAGTGTCGTCTTCTCCAGCGCCGGTCGCCGGAATTTGTTCCCGGCCGATCCAGCCGACACCACCTTGTCCCTTAGCTTCGCCTCACCTCCCTGAACAATTCTTTCCACTAGCTCGACACCTGGATCTGCCTAGATTGTGAGTTATACCTATGCCAAGATCACTGTCCAGTAGCTCAGTTCATGTCCAGGCCACCGTAGTTCATCGCCGGATTTGGCCGCCCTCCGGCCACTTTCAGCTCTTGTCCCTGTTGAGTGATCTATTCCTGTTAGTAATGCCTACCTCCCAGACAAAGTGGTGTATCAATTGGAGCCCTGGATCAAAAGTTAAGCCATGCCCTAGTTTCTGGCCATGTCCAGCACTATGTCAGTGCATGTCAGCCATTGGCATTAGCCTTGTTTGACCCCTTCTGGTTGAGCAATTGAAATGCCACCTTGTCCTTTAGATTCCTGGAGTTGAGATCTACAACTTTCTCTACTATCACTTCTCCAGAAAACCATCCTAAGATCAGTTTGAAGTTATGCCAAAGCCATGAACTGAATGTCGACCCTTCGACGTTCAATCCTTTTTTAGCCGTTTCTTCGACCAGAGCCCTTGTGACCTTACCCTAACCTTTTCCCCTGCATGCATGACTTATTTACTTAATACTTTCTGTAGAAACTATTTTCAGTATGCTTATGTGGTATGTGTTTGTGTGTTATTTGATTGCCGCAGAGTCAGAAGCTGAAGGAGCGGAAGAAGTCTTTGAAGATCCGTCTGAGTACTTAGACCCAACATTGCAAGGCAAGCCTCATTCCTTTGATCATATCTCACCCAATATTTTCATATGAAGTATATTCACTGTTTCTTACTATGCATGCTTAATTGAAATACAAGTTATGTTTGAATGACATGAATAGATATTACCTAAAGAATCATGAAACCCCTTTTGTTATTGAACCTTCATAAATATGCTTTTTGTCACCCTAGGACTCATATACTGAATATTCACATTAAACTTGAAATGGTTAAATACATGAGAAGTTATGATGAAAACCGTTTTGTCAAGAAAACTGATAAAAGGGATCAGTAGTGAGGATTGGTTTGAATGGAGAGGGTGCGGTGCGCACCAGGGAATGTGAATGTTCCTCACTATTAATTGGTTCATAAGGACAAGAACCTTGTGCTGTGTCTCTATACGAATTGTAAACGTACCAACCACTTGCCTGGTATGGGACAGGCACAACTCAGTAGCTTTTTGGTATTAGCAGTTCTCTGCATGGTTTGACGATCTGGTTTCTCGCGTGGAAACTGGAAGGCCAAGGTTCGGCCATGAGTGATGTGAGCCAGAAAAATGATGAGAGAAAAAGGCGTAAATGAAGGAAGGCGCCCTAGACCTGATTAAGCCGTGAGCGGTTGTAATCTTAAATGGTCGTATGTCTCGCGTGGACATAGACCAAGGCTATGTGTCCTGAGGGAACATAGACCAGAGAGGCTAGGAAGTAAGGCAGTGGGGAAGACCCACAACGGTACTTGAGACTTAACTGTCTATTTACCGGGCAGGGATACTGTTAATACTGAACTGTAAAAGCGTTGTGTGATCTCGGCCTTGTCACATGTGTATAAGTCACATGGAGCTGATCCGACTTGAAAGCCGAGTGAACCAGTGGATTTAAAAAGAGGTACACCTTTGCAAAGTGTAAAA
Organism: Pharus latifolius; assembly: GCA_019359835.1. Taxonomy (NCBI): domain Eukaryota; kingdom Viridiplantae; phylum Streptophyta; class Magnoliopsida; order Poales; family Poaceae; genus Pharus; species Pharus latifolius. The sequence goes on from CM033323.1 coordinate 59,034,453, forward strand.
GAAGTATCAGATACTCTGTACTCCCAGGTTCAGGAGTCTTTTCGTAGTGGATGTTATCCATGGGTTATAGCACAAGTAATGTTTTGGAATGTTTTCATAATGCGGTTAACAAAGTAGTGACTCATGGGAGACCACTACATCTAATGTTTGTATTGAAAATCCGTTTAATGTTTAAAGTATTATTTTCATGACAAAGTACTGTTTTACTGAACAAACGACTTGAAAATCTATATGTCTCTATCCATATGAAACTAAAACCCCTGAATCATATGTTTCACCCTCATATAAGTATAATTACAATAATCCCCGGAATGAGTGTTGCTGAGCACCAAGTGCTCACCCTTGCATTTACATCCAACTGTAGAAGAGGGATTCGAGGATCCCGATTCCTTCAGTTATGAGTTCCCGGCAGAAGATGGAAGTGCCCCGGACGAACCCACGTTCTAGAAGGATTGCGCGCCAAGTCAAGTCAGATGTGGGAGAAGCCCCTTCAACCCCGCTGCGGATGGAGATCAAGCTTTTTGTCGTTGCTTTGTGCTTTATGCTGTGTGTTCGGTACTTGGATACCGATTCTGGTTCTGATAAACTAGTTATTTTCTTAGCAACTCTACTTAGCGCCATTTTTGGTGCTTTGGCTATGTAATATTGGCCATGTTGGCCTGATACTTGTTTAATGATATTACTATGCTTGTGTGGTTTGGAGCTCATGTAACATCCTGCTGTGTGTAACCTACCTGGGCGGTTACCAAGGCGATCCTCAAATGGGGGTCTCACAGTGACCAAAGCTAAAGAGCCAGATGCGGTCAAGGCAACTCCGCGACCAGACAAAAAACTTAAACAAGTTTCCTTATTCCCAGATGACCCATCCAGAATTGTTTGGATCGGGTTAGAACTGGAGCACAAATAGGAATTTGCGCTTATCTCTTTCCTCCAAGCTAATGCAGATGTGTTTGCGTGGAAACCATCCGATATGCCTGGAGTCCCAAGAGAAGTGATCGAGCACAGGCTAGCAATTTAGCCTGGACAACGGCTAATAAAGCAAAAACTCAGACGTTTTGCTTCTGATCAGAGAGAAGCCATTCATTTAGAGTTAGATAAACTCTAAGAGCCTCCGGGCTCCTGAAGAGCTGCTGCTGACCGTGGGGCCTCTAGGAAGTCAGCGGCGCCACGTGTCAAGCATCCGGGCCGTCCCTCTGGCCAAAGGACGTCTTCGCCCTTCCATCCAGCGGTCGCGGCAAGTGCTTTTTGGTCTTTTGTATTTCTTGGGGGCTATATATACCCCTCTTGTACCCCTTTTCGGGGATTCAAATTCATTTTGATATTAACGCAATACCCGGCTCTCTTGGAGACCTCTTCCCGAGAGCACACCTCCCCAGTGGACTCGCGTCCGGAGAGAGCCAACAGGACTAGGGCCCCCACTGGGACCCGAACCTGTATAAACCTCTGCGTCACTTTCTGTGTTGCCCGGCGGGAGGAGACCAGTAACTCGGTCTGCTCGCGCCGCTGTATTTGTGCTGTGCACATCCGAACCTGCCGGCGTATCCCTAATACCACGACAGTTGGTGCCGACCGTGGGGACGTCGCGACGAATCGCCATGGCTCCCGCAACAACCAGAGCTCAAGCCCTCTCATCTCCCGAGGGCGCTGGTCCCAGCAACCCGGCTCTGCCTCCGTGAGATGAGGCCTCCGCGGCCCTGCCGCCCGAGGGCGCGCGGGGGTAGGACCCGCTTCCTCCGCCCGTGGCCTCCGGCCAAAGGGTCCCCGTTTCCGACCCGGCGACCGCAACCGAGCTTGCGGGGCCTAGTGCGCCCCAACTCTCCGTTCCAGTCTCTGGAGATTCTATGCTGGGGGCTTTGATCCAGGGCCAGCTCCGCACCCAGCACACCCTGGAGGAGCTGCTGCGCGTCCTGGCGCGACCCCCCGCTCTCGTCGACCCGCCTCCATATCCGTTTATGGGGGCACTGACCCAATTCTTCATGGGGCACCCCGCCTTTGCCGGGCCGGGGATGTTCCCCGTTCCCGGAGGTGCGCTCGGGCCATATCTGGCTACGGGGATGCTTCCCGCGCCAGGGGGTCAACTCGTCTCCGAGCCCTGCCCCGCCTCGGGGAGTCGCCCGCCCCCGGGTCTGCAACCCCCGCGAGCGGCTACTGGCGCGCCGGGGACAACCTCCGCGCCCGAGCCCGAGAGCCTTCGGGGCCCGACGCCCGGAGCCGATGCAACGCCCTCTCCTGTAGACGCCCCGGGGACTCGAACCGCAACTACCCCCGCCGCCGCGCCGAACGCGGACCCGGTGTATGGCCCGGTCCGCGCGTCGGCGGCGTCTGCTGGGACGGTGGCAAATGGGCATCAGCTCCCTCCCCCCTGGGGCCGCCCCTGCGGGCGCCCCCGGCGGATCAGACTCGCTTTACAAGAGAGGAGGTCCAGCGAATGCGTACCGCCAAGTCCGGGGAAACCTCCTCCCGCCATCGGTCAGGACTCCCCCGAACCCGCGGGCGCGCGGAGCTGCACTCCCAACTCGCCAGGGGGAAGAGACCGTTCAAGGAAGCTGCTACCCTCCCCTCAGAATACCTCGATGCCCAAGTGGTCAGCTCAACCAATCCGGAGGAAAAGAGGCGATACCGTCACACCGGGGGACCGCTGCCACCCCTCCCAGACTCAGACAATGAGCATGCACCTCCGGTGAGAGAAGACGACGACCACGGATCCACCAAGGAAGTTGAGGGGACCAACCAACCGCTGTGCGGTCGCCTCCGCTGCATCCACTGGCCGCGGCCTTACCGTCCACCGCACATCGAGCACTACAACGGTGAGGCCGATCCTTACGAGTTTGTGCAGGTATACTCAATGGCCATCTCGGCGGCTGGGGGGGATGAGACAGTGCAATGCAATGTCTTTCCCCTCTACCTCACGGGCATCGCACGCTCATGGTTCTACAACCTGAAAGCTGGGTCCATCAAGTCCTTCATGCAGCTGAAGCGCGAATTTTGCGCGAACTTCCAAGGCAACTATGTGCGGCCCTTAGACTCGTCCCAGCTCTACACCGTCCGACAGAGGACGGGGGAGACTATCCGCAGCTTCTTTAAGCGCTTTGCTCAGGTGAAGAGCAAAGTGGCGCATCTTCCTGACTCCACGGTCATCGAAGCGTGCAAGAGCGGGATACTCCCCGGGGAGCTCCACCGGAGGGTCTCTCGGAGCTGCCCCACCTCCGCCGACGAACTCTTCACCGTACTTGAGAAGTACGCTCGCGCGGAGGAGGACGATCTTTGGAAGAAGAACCAGGGGGCTCCTGCCCCCGCCGACCGGGAGGCCAAAGATCCCCCCAGCAAACGTCCCCGAACAAGTGATCGCCGCGAGCCACGGCCTCGGGACGCTTTCGTCCTCGAGGGCGGAGGCGGCTCGTGCGACAGCGCCAAAGGCAGTCGTGCCCCTCCTAAGTCAAAAGGCTACGGGGGAGGACAATCCTCCCGCGGGTGCGAGAGCCGCCCCAAGGAGAGCAAGGAGGGCACAGCCAATATGTGGTGCACCTTCCACAAGTCGAGTACCCACGCTACTCGAGAATGCCATCAACTTCTACAACACTTCGCTGCTTTTCTCGACCAGCGCGGCCAGGGGGGAGGGGGCCCTGCCTCCTTGCCTCCCTCGACGGCTTTGCCAGCGCTCCCCGCTCCTGCGGGCGAGCAGCAAAGACAGACGCAAGAAGGGAGCTCGGCCCAGGAGCTCCCCATTCAAACCTCCCAAAGACGTATAAACGTCATTACGGGGGGATCTGCCTCGAGACGGGACTCCAAGCGTCAGCGCAAGGAGTACGCGCGAGAGGTGAAGGTGGTGGGGGTGCTGCATACGTCTCCGCCACCGAAGTGGTCAGACGTCCCCCTCACCTTCACATCGGAAGATGCGCATGGGGTTCGCTTCCCGCATGACGACGCGTTCATCGTCTCGGCTACAGTCTATAACTGCCAACTAGCACGCATCCTCGTCGACGGTGGAAGCTCCGCCGATGTCTTATACCTAAAGGCGTTCAGGGAGATGCAAGTCGACGAGAAGCTGCTGCAGCCCGCACTTGGGCCGTTACAAGGCTTCGTTCCCGGGAAGACCATCCAACCGGTGGGGAAGGTCGATCTACCAATGACCTTTGGCACCCCGGAAAACTACCAGACGGAGATGGTCCGGTTCGATGTGGTGGACCTCCCCTCTTCATACAACGCTATTATGGGGAGGACCACGATCAACCATCTGGGGGCGGCAATTCACCAGAACTATCTCTGCGTGAAGATCCCTGGGCCTCACGGTGCGATCACCGTTCGAGGCGACCAGAACGTGGCCCACGCTCTTTACGAGCACGCCATCGCCGCCATCGGAAACATCAACATGATCAAGACACCGGGGGGAGAGAACCCCCCCGAACCTCATAGTGCTCCGGCCGTTTCTTCTGGGAGGCCACTCCCGAGGCCGCGCCCCAAGGGAGACCTCCGAAAAGTCCAACTGTCCGCGGGAGATGAACAGAGGACCATCAGGATCGGAGCAGACCTCCCCGAGGAGCACGCCGAGCAACTCGCGGCTTTCCTTTGTGAAAACTCAGACGTTTTTGCTTGGGAGCCCTCGGACATGCAGGGCGTCGCCCGGGACACCATCGAGCATAAGCTCGTAGTGATACCTGGCCGCTCCCCGGTCAAGAAAAAGTTGAGGAAGCTATCCCTCGAGCACCAAGACGCCATCAAGGTAGAGGTCGCCAAGCTTCTAAAGGCGGGGTTTGTACGGGAAGTCCTCCATCCCGAATGGTTGGCAAACCCCGTCCTCGTAAAGAAGTCAAGTGGAAAGTGAAGGATGTGCGTGGACTTCACCGACCTCAACCGCGCTTGCCCGAAAGATAACTACCCACACCCGCGAATTGACCAACTGGTCGATTCGACCGCGGGGTGCGAACTGATGAGTTTCCTCGACGCATATTCGGGGTACCATCAGGTTCGAATGGCGACGGAGGACGAGGAAAAGACGAGTTTTATAACTCCCCTTGGCACCTTCTGCTATCTCCACATGCCCTTCGGGTTGAAAAACGCCGGGGCAACCTTCCAGCGTCTCATGACGCTAGTCCTGAAGGACCAAATCGGCCGCAACGTCGAGGTCAACGTTGACGACGCGGTCGTCAAAATCCTTCGCGCAGCCGCACACATTGACGACCTGGCGGAGACCTTCCGCAGCCTCCGCAAGTACGGGTTGAAACTCTACCCGGAAAAATGCTCCTTTGGCGTACGCGGCGGGAGGCTGCTTGGCTTCCTGGTGTCCCAGCGGGGCATTGAGGCGAACCCCGAAAAAATTTGGGCCCTACTGGACATGCCTCCCCCGCGTTCCGTCAAAGACGTGCAGAGGCTTGCAGGCCGCCTGGCCGCGTTGGGTCGTTCCGTCTCGCGGTCAGGAGAACGCGGACTCCAGTTCTTCAAAATCCTCCGGGATCTCGAGGGGTTCAGATGGACCCCCGAGGCCCAGACGGCATTCGACGCGCTGAAGAAGTACCTCGCGAGCCCTCCGATGCTCGTGAGCCCATCCCCGGAGGAACCTTTACTACTCTACCTCGTGGCGACCCCAGTCGCAGTGAGCGCGGTGCTCATGAGAGAGCAAGATGGGCAGCAACGCCCTGTGTACTACGTTAGCGAGGCCCTTCAAGGAGCTAAGACGCGGTACACTGAAGTGGAGAAGCTGTGCTATGCCCTCCTTATGGCATCGCGGAAGCTCCGCCACTACTTCCTCGGGCACCCAATCATGGTCCCGTCATCTCTCCCGCTGGGGGAAGTGGTGAGAAACAAGGAGGCCACCGGCCAAATTGGCAAGTGGGGGGCCGAGCTCACTCCTTTCTCCCTCACCTTTACGGGCCGCTCCGCCATCAAGTCGCAAGTCCTCGCTGACTTCGTGGCGGAATGGACCCCGACCGCTGAGACGGACGGAGGGACTCCCCTCGCCCCCCCCGGTGCCAGGACCATTGGACACTCATATTCGATGGCTCCTTGTGCCTCGCCGGGGCCGACGCGGGGGTGGTTCTTCGGAGTCCCGAAGGGAAGATGCTGGAGTACGCTGTCAGGCTCGAGTTCCCGGCTACGAATAATGTCGCCGAGTACGAGGCCTTGCTCCTGGGATTGAGCCTCGCGCGCTCCCTGGGAATCCGCCGCCTCCTGGTGAAAGGAGACTCCCAGCTGGTGGTCAACCAAATGGACAAGTCTTACTTGTGCCACGACGCGAACCTGAGTCTATACTTGGGGGAAGTGCGGAAGATGGAAAGGCACTTCGAAGGCTTGGAGGCCCGATACATCCCCCGACGGGATAACACCCGGGCCAACGCGTTGGCCCGGGCAGCCAGTGCCCAGGAACCTCTTCCCAAGGGCGCTTTCCTGGAAATCATCACAAGGCCCTCGATAACCCTTCCGGACGCGAACCCTGAGGTTCGCGTCCTGGAGGTTTCCGAGATCACTCGGACTGCATCGTGGATGGATCCCCTCATCTCCTGCATAAGGGACGAGGGGGAACCTTCCGGTGACGCTGAGGTGAAGCGCCTCCGCGCCAAAGCCAGGGCGTACGTTGTGCTGGACGGGAAGCTCTACAAGCAGGGGGCTTCCGCCCTCCTTCGCTGCCTCCCGCAGGCGGAAGGACTCCAGCTCCTCGAGGACATACACTCGGGGAGCTGCGGATCCCACTTGGCTCCGCGGGCGGTCGCGGCGAAGTCCCTTCGCCAAGGGTTTTACTGGCCCACGTTGGCCCGCGACGCACGGGATCTAATCTCCGCGTACGAGGCTTGCCAGAAGATGGCGAAGGGCACCAGGCTCCCCTCCGCAATATTCCAAATCATACCCGTCACTTGGCCCTTCGCGCGCTGGGGGATGGATCTCCTTGGTCCCTTCCCCCCAGCACCCGGGGGCTACAAATACGCGGTGGTCGCTGTGGATTACTTTTCCAAGTGGGTGGAGGCTGAGCCCTTGACCAGCATCACTTCCCGGGTGGTGCAACGTTTTTTCTGGAAAAATGTTGTATGTCGCTTCGGGGTCCCCCAAGAAATCACCGTCGACAATGGGACCCAGTTCGACTCGGCATATTTCCGGGAATTCTGCGAAGGCTTAGGCACTACCCTCCATTTTGCCTCCGTGGCTCATCCCCAAAGCAACGGAGCCGTCGAAAGGGTCAACGGCATGATCCTACAAGGCCTGCGCCAACGGCTTGAACAGACCGCCTCCAGGCGAGGCGCATGGGCAGAGGAGCTTCCAAGCATCCTCTGCTCCATGCGCACGACCCCTAGCCGAGCGACAGGGCGCACGCCTTTCTCACTCGTCTACGGGGCCGAAGCAGTTCTCCCCTCGGAGATCGATTTTCGATCGCTGCGGGTCCTTTCACTCGTTACCCACAGCGCGCGGAGCTGTGCTGCACCCCGCTGTGGGGGGTTGGGGAGGAAAACCTGGGACTCGGACAGAAAAACAACGGCTTCACGCGCGGAAGGCTTCGAAGTTTCTGAGACAAAGACGCGGCAAATAAACAAGTCTATGGCTTTATTGATACAACATCACACTGGGGGACAACCCCCCCCCGGTAGGACGGAAGCGCCCCCCGGGTGAGACCCGGGCGCACAAGCATGGCCCGGGGAGTTAGGCTCCCGCGGGAAGATGCTCCGAAGGACGATCCCCAAGAAGCAACTACACCTAATAATCCCGGAGACCCTCGGAGATCTCCTGGGAAAGATCCTTGTATAGACTTCTCATACGTCGAAGAGCACGCCGAAGGAGACTCTCCGGCCAGCACTCGTAGCCAGCAGGGGGGAGTCTCCTGAGCGGGGGGACCTTTAGGGCCCCCGGCCTCGGTGGAGATAACTCGGCGATACAATCGTCGAAGTTTCCTAAGTGCCACTCCGGGAGCCAACGCAGCAGCGCCAGCTCCCCGGAGGCACCTCCCTTCGCGGAGTTAGCATGAGCGGGTTCGGAGACTAGCCTGCCGGATGCTCCCCCGGCCGCCAGACTTAGTAAAATCGAGGCCGCCCGGGCGCTACCCGGGCTAGACCCCCCGGGCGACCCTCGAGCACTCTCCAAAAGATGTTCCTCAGGGCAAGAAGGCATCGGGAAAGCGATGTCTAAGGATACCTGCCGGCAAGTTGAACACACTTAGCAAAAGAACTACTTTATTCCAATTGAAAGACATTTACAAGTTCCCGGGGCTCTCTCTAGAGAAGCCACTCGGAGCAAAAAAGACCTAAAAAGAGAAGCCTAATCTAACCGGGGGGGGGGGGGGGGAGGAGCCGGAGGCTCGGGCACGAGGCCTCGCCGTCCCAGCACGCTCAAAGGCCACTATGTCCTCGGCAGCCCGGAGACGAGTGGCGAGCCGAGACCTGAAGCCCCAGGCCAGTGCAACCGTCTACGCGAAAACAATGATCAGAACACGAAAGACGGACGACCATGAAATTCAAGTAACCTACCCGAAGTCCGGAGGCGATCACCGCGTCGACGTCACCCTCGTCGTCCCCCGGGTCGCTCCCGCGCGAGGCCTCCCCACCATGCAGAGCCCCCTCCTCTGGAGTCCCATTGTCGGAGGAGCCGGAGGCCTGATCCAGCGGAGGCGCTGGAACCCCGGGGCGGACGAACAGGCCTTTACCCCTCCCGGGTACAGGGTGCGCCGCCGTCGTGGACCGAACAGCCGAGGAGCCCGTCTCTGGGGCCAGGATCGAGGCCATCGGCAGGCCGCCCGGCATCTGAAACCGGACGGAGACCTCGCTGGATGAGGGCTGCGGCCGGGTCCCCGCGGGTGCTGGAGGCGGCGAAGGACTCGGAGCATACATCTCCGAATCCGAGCCCTGGCCCTCTCCGGCTGGGACGCCGCCCATGGTATCCGGCCCGCCCGGGGTGCCGGGGGCTGCACCCGATGCCCCAGCAACCACCGCCGCAGAGTCCCTCGCGGGAGAAGGTGGAGGGGAAGACCGGGGCCTCGCGGGACTCCTCCGGGCTCGGGACCCCGCGGGGCTGCCAGACGGACGAGACCGCTTCGCAGGTCCGCCGGCGACCTCCTTCCCCCGCTTGCGCGAAGCGGGGGTAGGCAGAGGCACCCGGGCTGGGAGCCTCAGCCCGAACGCCTCCGCGAGGACGTTTCGGGGAGGACCCTCCCCGATAACGCACACCACCCTCTCATGCTCGTCCTCGTAGTACCGACCAACGAGGGTCGCCGCGACCTCCTTGGCCCGACCATAGGACCTAACTGCAAGAGTAACAAATAAAGCAAGCGTTAGGAAGAATCCCCCAGCAGGGAGAAAGAGTCCAGATACTTACGGTTTGCCACCGCCATCCGGGGTGGCCTGTGCGCCGCCGACATCCCCCTCCCTCGACGGGTGTGGAACGGCGCCACTCGGAGGAGGGCCATCTCCTCCGCGAGATCCCGCATGGACCGCCGGAATCGGGCCTCCGCCATCGAGGTGAGTAGGTCCATCTCCACCACGGTCCACTCGGTAGCCATCGGGCCACTGGACCGCAAGTATGTCGATGGCTCCCGAGAGTAAGTCACCCCCGGGTCTCCCACCCGGAGGTAGAACCAATGCTGGAGCCAGTCCCCCCAGTGATCCCGGGAGGCTAGCACCGGGTACTCGTCAACGCGGCCCGGGGTCAGCTGGATCATGATGGAGCCGAAGGCCGACCTAGGGCCGCCCCTCCTCACCACCGGGCCCCTCGCCGCTGGCTCGTAGAAGTACCGCAGGAGCCGCATGGTGGGCTCCGTCACGGCGGTCGTCTCGCACAACCAGATAAACAAGCCCATCCAAATGAGGGTGTTCGGAGTGAGGTGGTTGAGCGAGAGGCCACATACCTGCAGGAACTCGCGTAGCAGTGGGTGCACCAGAAGCCGAAGGCCCGCCTCCACGAAGGCCTCGAAAGCCACCACCTCCCCGTCCCAGGGGCTCGGCACCTGCTCCGTCGGGCCGGGGATCCTGATGTCTCCCGCCCGAAAATAGCCGCGCTCCAAAAAGGCCTCAAGGGCCCCCGAGGAGAGCTCGGTGGCCCCGAGGAAATCGGAGGTCACCTCCTCCGCAGGCAGCTCGGAGACCTTGGCGCGACTCTTCGGCGCCATCAGGGACGGACTTGTCGAAAGAACCGCCGGAAATCACCGGATGTTACCGGAAGCTACCGGGAGCCACCGGGAGTTACCGGAAGCTACCGGGGAATGGTCACCGGATCTTTCCGGAAGAATCACCGGAAACTACCGGGCGCTTCCGGACAAGATCACCGGATACTACCGGAAATCACCGGGAACTACCGGGAGACAACTGCAATTTGTGGGATTTTGAGGGCTTGTGGGCATGCTCAAACTAAGGGCCCCCCCTATTTATAGGTGGTGGAGGGGGGCCCGGATGCCCGACACGTGTCCACGAAGCCATCAGAGCCGCGGAGCTGAACCATCGCGCGCAAAACGATGCGTCGATTCGCGGATAGACGCGTCCCGCGGAGGAACGGTTCGGAAGCTGAAACGCAGCCAGGGGCGTAAGGGACTTCATGGAATACGGAGCGTCATCGTCGGGAGCTTCACATACCCATCGGAGGCACCAAGTGCCCCCGAGGGCCTGGGGGGCTGCTGTTGGGGGAATTCCCAGGGGCCCCACGAAGTCCCAAGGAGTCCTCGGTGAAACCCGGAGAGCCACTGGGCCCCCGGTGAGACCCGGAGTCTCACCGGAAGGTCACCGGGCGCCCGGTGAGACCCGGAAGGGTACCGGCCACCCGGTGAGACCCAAAGAGCCTCCGAGCTCCTGAAGAGCGGCTGCTGACCGTGGGACCTCTAGGAAGTCAGCGGCAGCACGTGTCAAGCATCCGGGCCGTCCCTCTGGCCCAAGGACGTCTTCGCCCTTCCATCCAGCGGTCGCGGCAAGGGCTTTTTGGTCTTTTGTATTTCTTGGGGCCTATATATACCCCTCTTGTACCCCTTTTCAGGGATTGGAATTCATTTATATTAATGCAATATCCGGCTCTCTTGGAGACCTCTCCCCGAGAGCACACCTCCCCAGCGGACTTGCGTCTGGAGAGAGCCAATAGGACTAGGGCCCCCACTGGGACCCGATCCTGTATAAACCCCAGTGTCAATTCCCGTGTTGCCCGGCGGGAGAAGACCAGTAACTCGGTCTGCTCGCGCCGTTGTACTCGTGCCGTGCACGTCCTAACCTGCCGAGGTATCCGTGATACCACGACATCTCCAAATGTGATCTTGTCATATTCCGCACCTTCGTTATTGAGAGAGAAGAACATATTGTGATTACCGGTCATATGTTGAGTGCATCCACTATCGAGAACCCAATGTTGTCCCCCGGCCTTGTAATTTATCTACAAAACAAAGTTCGGTCCTTTTAGGTACCCAAATCTTTTTGGGTCCTTGGAGATTAGTTACCAAGGATTTTGGAACCCAAATGGCTTTCTTTTTGGCACCAATTATAGGGGTTCCAACAAATTTGGCTTTAACATCACCATTATTCATTTTCTTCAAAACATAGCAAGAGTTGAATATAAGAGATGAGTTAGTTTTGCTAGCATGAAAATTTTTCTCAATATGACCTAAACTTTTTCATTTGTTGCAATACCCCTTTTCTTTTACAAATATGGTTTTAGTTGGAAGAAATGCATGTTTTCCCTTTTTAGGTATATAACCTAGTCCTTCTTTTCTTAAAGAGAACCTTTGACTATCTAGTAGATGTCTTAATTTTGATTCCCCCACATAGCATTTAGCTAGATCATTTGTTGGTTTTTCAATTTTGTCCCTAAGTTCGTTGTTTTCAAGACTAAGCACATGGTCATCAACTTTTGGACTAGATGGTAATTCAATTAAATCCTCGCAAGATGTAGATATGCTAGAAGTAGATATCATAGACAAGTCATTTAAAATATTGCAAGTAATGCCTATGTTATTACCCATTTTGTTGGCTTTATGAGCAATCAATGAGTCATGAGCTTCCTTAAGCATCTCATGAGTTTCTTTGACACTCTCATGAGATGTTTTTAGCTCCTCATAGGAATTTTGAAGAGTTTTGTATCTCTTCTTCAATTCCTTGAATTTCTCCTTTTCTTTGCTCATATAGTCATCAAAATCGGTGATCATCTCAACTAAGTCATCATAAGAGTATTCATCTTCATCACATGATACCTTAGATTCTCCTTTAGCCATGAGGCAATGAGGAGTGGAGAATAGAGATGGAGCTTCCTTGATAGCCACTCCAGCGAGTCCTTTAGGAGATGCTTCATCTTCATCTCCGGAATCGGAACTTGAAGCATCCGAATCCCATTCAATGAAGCAAGCTTGTCCGCCCTTCTTCTTCTTGTAATATTTCTTGAAAACCTTCTTCTTGCTTTCTCCTTCCTTTTCGTACTTCTTTTTTTTCATGGATTTTTCTTCTTCCTTGTTTTTGCATTGTGTGGAGATATGCCCCTTTTCACCGCAATCAAAACATCTTCTTTCTTCAAATGGATTCCTTTTTTGATGATTGTCCTTTTTTGAAGGATTTTCCTTGATATCTCTTTTTCATGAACCGCTTGAACCTTCTCACAAAGAGAGCCATTTTCTCATCAGTGTCTCTCTCATCGCTTTCTTCTTCATTATCTTCCCTCTTGGAGGCTTGAAATTTGAGTGCTATATTCTTCTTCTTAGAGTCGGAAGCCTCATCTTGTACCTCTTCTTGTGATTTCTTAAATATGTCATGAGTGAGAATTTCACTCAAGACCTCCAAAGGAGTCACACTCTTCAAATTAGATCGCACAAGTAAGGTCACAATAGTGTCATATTTTGAAGGTAAAGCTCTAAGAAATTTATGACAAAACTCCACATTTGTGACATCCATACCAAGCCCTTTTAGCTCATTTACTATATTATTTAATCGGTTGAACATTTCCGAGACATCCTCATTGGGCAACATAGCAAATTTTTCAAATTGTCCCTTATGAATGAATAATTTTGCATCCTTGACCATTGAGGTTCCTTCATGAATATCCATAAGGTTTCTCCAAATGTCATGAGCCGTTTCAAGGTTACAAATTCTGTTAAATTCACCTAGATTTAGAGCACTATAAAGAACATTCATGGCTTGAGCATTTGCTAGAGCATTTTCTCTATCTAGGTTAGTCATGTCTTCATCATCTATAATTGTGAAGCCCTCATCCACCACTTTCCAAATTTTTCCACCCATGGCTTTAAGATAGACCATCATTCTAGTTTTCCAATAGGTATAGTTTGATCCATCAAAGAGTGGTGGTTTGCCAATATTAATCCGACCCTCACTAGCCATCTTTATCCTACTCCGGGATGGTTAAATCCTCTAAATATGGAGTCCTTGCTCTGATACCAATTGAAAAGGATCTAGGATATCGACTAGAGGGGGGTGAATAGGCGATTTTAGCAATTCTACTACTAATCAAGCAATTACCAACAATTAAGAGCAAATAGCTAAAAACAAGATGAATATCAAGCAACTTGACACAAGGATATAACCCGTGGTCTCGGTGATTTGCCGATCACTCCTAATCGACGTTGAGGCAAACTCAAATCTCTAACCGCTCCTCTATCTAGTCGACTTCCTCTCAAGAAGTGACCTAGATCTCGAGCTGGATTAGTATGATGAGTTATCCAAACCTTGATTTCACTAGAGATGCACTTTACCGCTCCGGCAAGGCGTGCTCAACCCCATCACAAGTTGTTTTGAGGCTTCTTTACAATCTTCCTTGAAGAGCTCTCTAAAACCTTCCTCCTAGCCGTCTAGGAGCCGGCAAGCTCCAAGAGTAATAAGCCGGTGATGATCACTTAATGCTCTTCTAGTGCCACAAGATTGATTTAGTGAACTAAATGCAATGCACTAGAAGATCTCACTTGCACACTCTCTCAAATTCAAGAAATTGAACACTAGAGTGTATGAAATGTGTTTTAGCTCTTAAGAATGAAATCAATGTTCACACATATGCCAAAAAGTGTCAAACAAGACCATGCATGGGAGTATATATACCCCCCCTCAATAAATATAGCCGTTACAAGACGTTGGAGGAAAAAGATCACTTGGCGGTCAGACCGCAAGTACAAGCCCGGTTAGACCGCCGCAATTGCAATGGCATTAAATAGGCGCAATAAATGCTCACCTTCCCTTGTCAGGCACTCTCACGGTCAGACCGGAGCCAACGGCGGTCAGACCGTGAAACCATCCAGAGACGACATTGTTTCTGGACACGATTTACGGTCAGGCCGAAAACTTCGGACAGACTGACTACACGATCAGACCGCAGTACAAAATCTCGGTCAGACCGTTTTAGCGGTCAGACTGGACCAACAATCGGTCAGACCAACGAGCACACTAATTTTCATAAAAATATGATCATGAAGCTCCAGGAGTCTGACTCAAGGTTTAACTACGGACAGACCGGCCTTTTGGAAAATAAACACACTTCATCACAACTGTCGGTCAGTCTGAAACAACACTCGGTCAGACCATTTCTGCAGTCAGACCGAACCAACTTTCGGTCAGACCGACTAGAGACTGAACTTGGCTGTTTTGAATGGATAAAAGCATTTTCAAAAGATATGACCTTCTAGTATGCAATGCACATTGTTTTTATGACTTGTGGCACACAAATGAATTATTTAGTGATACACCACATGCTCCTCTTAATAGTACGGCGACTATCCTATAATCTGGTCAAAATTCTTCTCTAATCACCTTAGACCGGTAAAAGGAAAAAGGCCCTATTCCGTACCTTTGCCTCTTTGCTCAATCTCCTTTCTTCATCATGTAGCTCTTTGTTTGCCTTTCATTATCCTGTCTTTTGATTTTGTTCTTGACACAACTTAACAGGTATCGTTAGTTCAACATTTGTAATTGTCATTAATTACCAAAACACTCTTTAGGGGCCTAGAAACTATAAAGGGGGAGCCTCCCGGTGACGCTGAGGCGAAGCGCCTTCGTGCCAAGGCGCGGGTGTATCTCCTGCTAGAGGGAAAACTCTACAAGCGGGGGGCCTCCGCTCTGCTCCTCTGCCTCCCGCGGGCAGGGCTCTGGCTACTCGAGGAGCTGTGGTTCTCACCTGGCCTCACACGTAGTCGCGGCGAAGGTTCTCCGCCAAGGCTTTTATTGGCATACCCTGGTCTGTGATGCATGAGACCTTGTCTCCGCATGCGAGGCCTTCCAGAAAATGGCGAAGGGATCCAAACTGCCCTCCACAACGCTGCAGACCATCACCATCACTTGGCCCTTCGCGCGCTGGGGAATGTACCTCCTCGGACCCTTCCCCCCAGCGCCAGGGGGCTACAAGTATGTGGCAGTCGCAGTGGATTATTTCTCCAAGTGGGTAGAAGCTGAGCCCTTGGCCAGCATCACCTCCCGAGCGGTGCAGTGGTTTTTCTGGAAGAACATTGTCTGTCACTTTGGGGTTCCCCGAGAAATCACCATCGACAACGGGACCCAATTCGACTTGGCATACTTCTAGGAGTTCTGTGAAGGCTTGGGGGCTACCCTCCACTTCGCCTTTGTAGCTCATCCCCGGAGCAACGGAGCCATCAAAAGAGTCAACGGTTTGATCCTACAGGGATTACGCCAGCGACTCGACTAGATCGCTTCCAGGCGGGGTGCATGGCTGGAGGAGCTCCCAAGCATCCTCTGCTCCATGCGCACAACCCCGAGCTGGGAAACAGGGCGCACCCCCTTTTCGCTCGTGTAATGGGCGGAGGCAGTCCTCCCTTCGGAGGTCAGTTTTCGGTCGCTGCGAGTCGAGCTCTTAGATGGAGCTACGGCCTTAGCGTACCAAACCAACGAAGCAGCTCAATGGTTGGAAGTTGACCTCGTCGAGGAAGAGCGTGACCGAGCGCTCCTCCGCTACGCCATCTATGAGCGTGAAATGGCACGCGTGTACAATCAGCGCATCCGCGCGAGGGCTTTCCGCCTTGGGGACCTTGTCCTCACACTAGTACAGAAAAGCTTTCTTCTATCGGTAAAAAACACCCTTCTATTATCGGTTTTTGTACCGATAGAGATAGACATGATAGAACAAGACAGGTCATTTTCTACCGGTAAATAACCGATAGAAGAACTTTACTATTCTAACGGCATCTTAGGAGAACACCGGTAGAAAGCCCGTCATAGTTTGACGTCTGTGAAAGAGTTTACCGATAGAAAAAATATAGTACTCTCTCGGTTGTGAATGAGTTTAGCGGCAGGAAAAGTACCACTCTTCTAACGGTTAATTACAAGTTTACCAACAGAAAAAACTTTAGTACTCTCTCGGTTGGAAATGAGTTTACCGATAGAAAAAACGATTGCACTCTATATGTTGTAAAAGCGATTATCGATAGAAAAATCATAGTACTCTCTCGGTTGTGTATGAGTTCACCGGTAGGAAAAGTCACACTCTTCTAACGGTTAATTACGGGTGTATCGATAGAAAAAATGATAGTAGTCTCTCGGTTGTGGATGAGTTTACCGATAGAAAAAGTTATAGTAGTCTCTCGGTTGTGTATGAGTTCACCGGCAAGAAAAGTCACACTCTTCTAACGGTAATTACGAGTGTACCGATAGAAAAAATGATAGTAGTCTGTCGGTTGTGGATGAGTTTACCGATAGAAAAAGTGATAGTAGTCTTTCAGTTGTGAATGAATTTACCGATAGAACATTCATATATACAGTACATTCTTTACATTCACAATACAGTACATTCACATATACAGTATAGATTGGATACACAATACACTACAGATGCAAAGAAGGGTAAATTCACAGAACAGATTGACACATTAAACAGTTATTCACATTTATTCACATATATATGGACAAATACAAATTGCAATCCAATGTGGACATTAATTCACATGTATATAAACAGTCTATGCACAGAGTACACGAAAAAGGGAAAATTTTCATGGCGGATGGTTGGGCGCAACTTCCTCCATGACATATTGAGCTCAGATTTGTCGAAGATCTCTAATCTTTGCATTTTTGTATTGGTCTTTCGACATGGCGATCTGCAAGCATGTGTGAATACTGAGTAACTAACTTCCTAATTTTGAACGTGACACCCAATTTTCAAATTTGAGTTAGCTATCGATGCTTACCTGGGGGAATTGGGCAAAGTTTGTCTGCACTAGGTCGTACATGTAGCGCAGCACATAAAACCCGCATCCAACGATTGCGGCTGCTGATGGCACTGAGATAATTGCATATGCGAAGACATGTTAGCTACTGTTTCCATAAACTAATTAAGCATAAACAAAAAATCTCGTGTGTACCTCATATTCTTTCCAAGCTAGTAGGGAGCCCTGTGGTGCGGCATGCCTCCCTTCAGCGGACACATATTTATCAAAAGCCCTGCATTTCAGTTAGTATTGCCGGTTAATGTATTATCATTAGCTAGTGAGGTCAAAATTTAAATCAAACATATAAGTTACTTACGCCTCCATATTCCCCTTGACCACATATTCGGTCGATAATCTGTCACACATCGAATCGAGGTAGTACACCTCGTTCCTCGGTGGACAGATCACAATGAGGATCCAGTGGCCCCTGCATTGTACGTAAAAGAGGACCGCTAGCTCAAAGTATATATCAGGTGTAACATACAAGATTGAGTTAAATTAGTACGAAATGCACTAACCTTTGGTGGTACGGCACCAGAATGAACTCCCTGTCCTGCTGCGCCATCAGCGCCTTGGATATGTACTGCTCAGCGTGTGCGGCGTCGTGCTCTAGCATCGTGAGGCTTATTTTCTCTGGGTCGAGGAAACCCACCTTGTCACACGCAGTCTCCGATGCTAGCCTGTACATGCACCTGCATGCAAAGGACGTCATTAGTATTGCACAGAAAGTTACTACATTTCAAATGAACTACAACAATGCAAAGTTAGCAAACAGAGTTAGAAAACAGCAATACATAGCATCAGCAAACTCACAGGACTCCATTCCGTATGATGGACATATCGAGCTCCCGCCAGTTGTAGAGGTCGAACAGATCCTCGTGTGCCACGGATATACTCCCGGGCTCACGGTGGAACTGCCCAGGCCTGTAGGGAACTAAGAAGTTCAGATTGCTCCGAGCTCAGTGTAGGTACCACTCCTGGAGGTCTCTGGGTGATCGATCCAATTTGCGCAAACTTGCCTCCGACACGAGTGGGAACCCGTTCCTGAACCTCTCCAGCTGTCCCTGTCACCCTTTGCCCTTGCCTTTGCCCTTGGCTTTTGCCAGGGACTGAGCGCGTACCTTCGAAGGCAAGGGCGAGATGATGGCGGCTTTCTTCTGAGGTGAAGGCGTGGATGCGCTGGGTGGGGTCAAGGCCGTCTTTGATGTGTCCAGGTTCGCACGAGATCAGGCCTCATGCCCCGAGCTGGGGGCGCAGTCCCCTGGTAGCCCGCCGGTAGGCCACTTCAATTAATGAGCATGTATGTTAGATTTTGCAAGTTGAGTGTACTGAGTAGGATGTAATCTAAAATGTGTAGGATTCACCGGTTGTATTAGAAGACACTTCTTTGGCCACTGTACGTAGGAGCCCACTGCCTCAGCAAGTGTTTGCAGTTCCTCTGTTGGGACTGGTAATGGAGAATCGTTGTAGGCCGGCATGGCCATGTCCACCTGTACCTTTGCGAACCCCAACCACAGAGGTACGCAGTGGACCCGGACATCCGGCCCAGACGGATATACGAAGCCATGTCCAACCACTTCCTGCTCGGCGCCTAGGTGATTTTGTAGGATGCAGCCCTCCAGCTTCTGCAAATTTGTAACAATTAAAACAGTTTAGCGAAACAACTCTAACAGAATGGGAGTGGCATCAACTTAAGTGCACAGATGAACGCTTGCAGTACGTCAAGTAGATCCATTGGATCCGCGAGGATCTTCGAAGCGCAACTGCTTATCCGACCCCGCGGGGTACCGTCGCCCTGGGGATCCGCATTTGCACTGTTGGCCAGCAATGCTTCTCTCAACCATGCAAACTCTTCCCTCATTTGTGCGATCTCAGACTGCACCTCAGACTGCACCTCAGCCCGTATCTCCGCCCGTACCTCAGCCCGTATCTTATCGGAGAGCTCCGCTTCCTTTTCTTTCCAGGAGCTGGCCTTCTTCCTCGGTGGAGCCGGATCTGCGAAACCTGCTGATACCGGCCTAGACCGTCTCGTAATAGAACGAGATCGGTGCAATACAGGCGAGTATTCTATCGTTCTTTCCAAAGGGACTAGAGAAAACAAATTGTGAAGAACTAGACTAAATCAATGGAAAATAAAACTAAAATAGACGAAAGAGACGAGAAAAGACGTCAGAAGAAATAAGGAGAAAGAAAGAGGTGGTCATCTCGACAAGCGATCCGTGCTAAATCCATACACGTGTTCATGAATACAGATGATAGGGTCGTAATCGTTTAGTAGTCTCACTGCAGGGAGGTGAAAACAACTAAGACGAATGCGTGAAGAAATACCACAGACTGTTCCCCGACCCCACTCCTTCAGCCACATCCACAACCACAACAGATTCAATCCAGAGAAAACAAGACAGTCTAAACTGAAAAGAAGTTTAATGTCTAGAAATCAAAGAGTTGCAGCCTAACACAACTTCTCTATATAACTCAAGCGCAAAGTTAGTAGTGGCAGTACTAGAATTGAATATCATCACAAAGCACCATACAGCATCAGTTGAATTCCCAACATTCATTTCAAGAGACATTCAATTCAGACTCATAGCATCCCAGACAACAAGCACATTCCAGTAACTAATTCACAGTGAAAGCCAAGATCAAAAGAGCAAAGAGAAATTAAAACAGAGGATTTTGCAATTGGTCAGCTACTGTTCGAACTCTCTGAAGATTTCTGGAATTTAAACCTTCAACATCTCAGTCATCATAATACACACAGCAAAAGGATGATTTCAGCCCAATACACACTAGTGCAAGAATCAATCACACAGATTAAGCATCAATTACTAACAGCAATCAAAGTTACACAAAAGAGTGATCAATAGTTTTTCATCATAGAGAAGAACTTAAGCTCATTCAACAGGATCCTGAACTAAGGCATTCAAAACATTTCAAATCAAACAGAAGATGGAAATTAATCCAGCACAGTTTCATTTTGATTCAACTTAGAAACAGAAAGCAGATTCCATCCAAGATCCCAAATCTTATACATAGTGAGCAGAAGACATTCACAACACTTGGAAGTAAAGAATTGACCACTGGTTCATTCAGAAATCAATGCAATCAAGGTCTTGATCAATAGAAGTCATCAAACAAGAACCAATGAAGATTGAGGCAACAATATGGAAGCAACAGAGACAATGAACTTGATTCAGTTTAATCTAACCTTGCTATTTGCATTTGATTTAGAAACTGTATCTTGATTCTCAACATATACATTCATTCAACATCTCATACAGTGATTCCAGTTCATCTTAATTCAAGCACTGAGAAATAAGGGAGAAGAGAATTGAACCATAGTTGCTCGATGCCGGAGCTGCGGTCTTGGAAGTGGAAGTAGAAGCTGATGCACAGCAGGTAATGAAGTCGGGGTTGTGGTCGAGCTCGAGGTTGTGGAAGTCACCGGTGAGGCTGAAATCGAAGAGGTGGCCGAGGAAGAAGTGAAGAAGAAATAGAGAGAAGAAAAAAAGAGAAAGAAGGAAGAACGAGAAGAAAGAGAACGGCGGCGGCTGCGGAAGAAGAACAGCTATGTGGCCGTGGCTTGGGGCAGAGAAGCAGCGCCTGCTGTGTGGATGTGGAGGCGCGGCGCAGAGGCGCGCGGCCGGATCGGCGGCGCCGTGGAGATGGCGGAGAGGGAGGGGGCGGCTCCAGCGATTGGTGAAGAGGAGGCTGCGGATTCGGGCTGTGGAGGAGTGGATTTGGGGAACAAGCACCAGATTTGAGTGTGTGGAGTCGCTGTGATGGTGCTGTGAAATGGGAATGAGGAAGGTGCAATTGAAGAAGAGGCAGGAAGGAGAAAGAGAGGAAGAAAAGGCTGAAAAGTAACTCCGCCGGCGGCATACGGCCTGGTCGTCGCCGGCGTGGTGGACGGAGGTGTGGATCACGAGGAGGGAGGCAGAAGAAGAAGGTAAAAAGGAAAAAACCAGGCTCAAGCTTCTCCCATGGTGGCTGGCTAGGGTAAAAGAAGAAGGTCAAATTCCAAAAACGCCCTTGAGGTTTTAGAGAATTACAGAAATGGGATCTCGCGGCTAGTGTTTGGGATTCCGGGCCCCCAGAGACTCCGATTTTGGTGTGGTCAGTTCCTACGCGACCGCGGGAACGCGCACTTCCATCCGGAATCGACCGAAGGTCAGGATAAGTCGATGAGGCACGACCGCTGGCCAGAAATCCATCCGATTCGCGCTGACCTGCGATAAAAATTGCAAAACAAATAATCCGGTCGATTTGGCAGCAAATCTGGAATAATCTATGTAAATGCCGAGGTATATGACTAATATGTGCATGATCGGGGGTTTAAATATATAGAAATTATGCACAAATATGATAATTATCACCTGCCTTCCACGACACAATGGCTCCCACGGCCTGTGTCCGCCCGGGATGCTCCTTATTTCTTAGAGCTCGGGTGAGGATGTTGTTCTCCCTCTATGGGGTAAAAAATCCCTCCACTGCCTCCTTCTCAAAAGAGATCTGTTACATTTAAAGGTACCTTGTGAGACAAATTGCCTTATATACACTTGTGCGCACATAGTTTACGAGGTAAGCCAACTTACCATTCGCCTCACAACGTCGACGTCCCCAGGGGTTGCAAACTGCACAGACCCCGTGGATGACACGGACCCCCTCCCCTGATGCGCACGGTGGCCCGATCTTCCGACAGGTAGAGGTAAGTCGATTGGTGGAGACTCGACGTTGACGATCCGGCTTCCGATCAGAACCGATCCGAACCCAGCAATCGCTACACCACGGCTCCGTTGGTTATCAACCATGCACAAACACGATTGACCTCGCCAAGAAGGCTTATCCCTGCATGCGAATCGAGAACACAAGCAAGAACGAGAAAGAAGCAATCTGAAATATTGCAAATATAAATTGAATCTCACGAGTTGGGGTTCCACAAACCGATACACGGCGAAACTGCTCTTTGACAGATTAATCTAAGCAAAACCCCAAAGCAAACCCTAGCGGCGGCTACTGAATATAAGGGCTAAGGGACGTCCTAGAAACCCTAGACGTGTCCGTGATGGACTCCAACACGATACATGGGCCAAAGGCCCAAATTGGTGACACAGCACCCTGGGACAGATTCCCGTCGACTCAGCAGTCCAATTGACGTGAAACCGGTGCCATTGGAAAGGTTATCTCCTTAGCTTTCGATACATATGTGGATCATTGAAATCGGAGTCCGTTTGTGGCCTGGGCGACGATTTTAGTGAACACTGCTCCTGGTGGCCGAGGTAGTCGACTCCGAGATAAATTGGGACTCCGACTCCGAGATGAATTGGGACTCCAATTTGACTTGGACGCCCTCCTTGCCTCCCTCCTGGCCCTTGCTGGTTCCCAAGGCCTTCATAATCCTCTCCAAAGTTCCTAAGTACAATATAATCAATAATATCATTAGGTAGCATACTATCCTCACAAGTATATACACGGGCACTTAGGAACGAGCTCACCTGTTGATTCAATTGCCATGCTTGTGCTCTTGTCATGGGTCCTTGCATCACAACTGGAGGAGTCTCGGGCGTATGCATAGGAGTGATGTCCTCATCATCCCCCTCCACCATCGCTTGCACCTCTCATCCCGGATCTCGGAGAGCGCCAACTCATGGGAGTCGATGACAGGATTTTGCTCGTCTTCCTTCTTCCACTGCTCCTCCTTCCCTGCATAGCCCCGGGATCCGAGCCAATGCGGGTGGTCGTTCCTCTTTTGGATCGCCTTATTCTTCTCGCTAAGCGCCTTGAACTCCTCAGTCCCCTTCTGCTTGGTGAATTCCTCCCGTACCTCCTCCGATATGAAGGGGTACTTCTCGCAAGGAGATTTCCCTGCAGCGAGGAACTTACTGACGAGACAGCTCTTAAAGGTTTTCCATGTTCCGTTCATGTCCTTCAAGTAGGCCATCCTAGATGTATCGTCGGGAATGTTCCACTTAGCCTGTTTTCAAAAAATGCATACAATTAATCACGAGTTAGTTAAACTTTAGTGTAAACTAAGAGAATGTGATTACGAAAGAGTTCAGCGATTTCAGTTAATTTAACCTTCACTTCCGCCCACAACCTATCCCTCTCATCCGCCGTCACGTCCTTCCAGCTCTGGACGGTGATCACCCTTTCTTTCGCCAACAGCCCAACGTAGGCCGCGTACTTCCTAGCATTCTTTCCGATCGGCCTCCCAAATTGGTTGAACTCACAAGAAAGATCTGTTCGTTTGGCCAAACGGCCCAACGTCGTCGCGCCTCGCCCCACCCTCTTGCGCTGGGATGAACAAGCTGCATCTTCAGTTACGTTGGCGTTGGCCCTAGTCGAACCACTAGTACCATCCGATGAAGACGACGACATGTCTTTCCCTACAAAACCATCAACAAACCATGAAAAATTTAATGGAAACACAAACCAAATCATTTTACAAAGCAAAAGGACCAATGTTAAATATTTTTTCTATTGGTAAACACAGAAGCTACCAATAGAAGATAAGATTCTATTTCTCAGCATTTTCGACTACACATTTTCATATAGGAAGCAGGCAACATATGGCAATTAATTCTTCTTGGAGTTCCATAACTCAGCCCAGGACAGGAGACTAATTAGGGATGCAAAAGGGATGTCCGAAGAAAATAATACTAAAAGAAAGACATGCAAAAATTACTTCCTGAACTGTTCTGAAATATTTTCTATCGGTAAACACATGAGCTGCTGATAGACCATAACAATGTTTTCCATCGGCAAAGATACGAGATACCGATATAACATATTATTCTGGAATATTGTTGATAAGCCGCCATTCACTGGCATCACATAGTCTTGGTTTAAGTCAACATTCTCCATAATTTTCTATACTAATATTCATGAGCCAGCATTATTATTTCATACATAACAATGTTTTTTATCGGTAAACACATGCCTGCCGATAGAACATAGCCATGTTTTCTATCGGTAAATACAGGAGATACCGATAGAATATGTGTAAGAACACCTCCAACGTATAATGTGCATTACATGGCAGTTGGCTACAATTGATCACACATACAGCAGTACATATAAGTTAAAATCTCAAAATAGGTTCATTACAGCACTGGAACATATTATGTCAACCCTAATTTAAATCAACAATGCCTGCGGAATGTTCATAATCCAACACAATAGGGAACCCTAGTGTAATTACAAAACTCGAAGAATTAGTACGTACAAAACACAAAGATCAAATAAGGAAGATGCTGGAAAAAGAACGACGAATTAGGGTATTTACGGCGATCAGTTGTGGTGATGGAGAGGCGGTGTAGAACACAGCGACGGCCGGCGAAGGACGAAAATATGAACCAGTGGCAGTGGCGAACCAGTATCCAGCCGGCGATCGTCGTGTGGGAGAGAGGAAGTGAGTGGTCACTGCGGAGGTTGTGGTTTCCTTCGCTCTCGAAGAGACGCAATGCTATAAGTTGGAACTGTTCGACTGGAGGGAAACTCAAGGGCCATGTAAGAGTAATAAAGTAGTGGATGCCCTTTTCTATCGGTACAACAAAATAATACCGATAGAACAAGTAAATTTTTCCCAAAACAATATTTGAAGTAGTGGATGCCTTTTTTTATCGTATAAACAATAAAATCCCGTGAGACCAATTTTCTGCATAAAATTTTTTTAAGTGCCTGAAATTATAGTATTGGATGCCCTTTTGCTATTGGTAAAAACAACAAAATACCGTTAGAGTAATGAATTTATTCTAACGGTAGAACATAATAATACCGATAGAATAAGTAAATTCGTTAGTCTCACCTTCAAACAATCATATGTACACACAATGTAACATCAAATAGACCGTGCTTGAAAGCTGCAGAATGATAAAGAAAGAGGGAAGATAGCCGAAAAATTGGAAAATTGACATAAAACAAATTGTTCATTCATTGTTGTTTTATCACTTATAAAAAAAAATAAAAATCCAAAATGCTAGGTCATGGGGTGGTCTTAGCCCTGGCTGCATGTAGAATAGAGTCAGTTTGACTTGTAGCCAGGACGCAGGACTCCTCTAGCGACAAGTTGTCCCTAGGATCAGCTACTACCGCGTCGAGAAGGCCTGCGACCTCCCTCAGCTTCGCTATGGTATCCTTCATAGTCAAACCGCAGCCAGCGATGGTAATATCTGTGGCTTGCTTCTCCTCGTGAAGGAGCCTCGTCCTCGCCCTGGAATTGTCACCAGCCGTCTTCATGCGCTTAATGCGCTGGAGGAGATCATCCAGTTCAAGCAGTAGCTGAGTGTGCTTGTCCGTAAGGAGCTTGTGCTCCTCCTGGAGGGCCCTCAGCTCGGCCTTGACTTTGCCAGTGTCTTCCACGGCTCCCATTCCCTATGCAAATCAACAGGTCAAGAATGTACTGAATATGGATTAACAATACAGGGGTAAACCCAGGAGATTTAGAGTTCTTACCGGGGAGGGCGTGGCTGATGATCCCATTGAGGTTGCCATTGTGAAAGAGAAGATACAGAGTCGAAGAGTTTGAGAATTAGAAAAACTACAAAATACCGTGACGCTTGGCGAGGTACTTATAGAATTTTCAAGGCGACACATGGCGACACAGTTGAGAATTCAAAGCACCAGAGTATTGTTCTATCGGTACAAACAACAAAAAACCGTCAGACAAATTAATTTTTGCTATCGGTACAAACAACAAAATACCGTGAGACTAACGAATTTATTCTAACGGTAAAACATAATAATACCAATAGAATAAGTAAATTTTTCGCAGCGAAACTTTTGAAGTTCCTGAGACACATTAAAGTAGTGGATGTCCTTTTCTATCGGTACAAATAATAAAATACTGTCAGAAAAATGGATTTTTGGAGAGCTTAATTTGAAGAAGCAAGAGGCTGCAATGAGATTTTGCAAGAAAATTTGAAGGGAAGAATTAAGTACTTACAGGATAAAGGTACTATACATGTTAGAACTCATGCTGTGGAGTAAAATTGAGATATTTTAATGCTGTGAACTAGCTTATCATTAAGTTCTAAAGAAAAATGTACTGCCTGATGTATTAATGATAAGTTCCTCACCTTGCTACAGAACTTGTGGGCTGTTTGCTTGGCATTTATCCCTGAAATAGAAAATAATCATCAATGGTTCTCAACCCATAATCCTTCTTCGTGATCATCTCGCAGATACGTTGTTTCGTCTATATCTTTAGTAGGGATAGATTGAATGTCCTCTAAAAATGGAGGTATTTCATCGAATTGGTTATACTCCTCTTCGTCGACAACGTCTTCGACCCCAACAATACGTCTGTTACTGTGGAGGACAACATGCAAGTTTGGATTGGCCGGGTCAACGATGTAGAATACCTGTGTGGCTTGCTTTGCAAGTATGAATGGATCGTCTTGGTGTCCGACTCTATCAAGATCGACGAGAGTAAACCCGTAACTGTCAACTTGAACACCTCGAGGGATTTCGACCCATTGGCATCGAAACAGGGGAATCTTAAGTAATCCGTAATCGGGCTCCCATATTTCGTCAATAGCACCATAATATGAGTTCAGCGCCCTTACTGACCTGGCATCCTCGGAAATAGCAAACAGTGTCACTCCGCTACATTGCGTGCTACTCTTGGCGTCTTGAGCTCTTATGTAAAATGAATACCCATTGATGTCGTACCCCTGCCAAGTCCCTACAGTGAATCTTGGGCCTCTAGCCAACTATGTCATAATTTCACTTACGGAGCCCTCGGCAGCTCGCGTGACTCTTTCTTGGATCCA
Organism: Pharus latifolius; assembly: GCA_019359835.1. Taxonomy (NCBI): domain Eukaryota; kingdom Viridiplantae; phylum Streptophyta; class Magnoliopsida; order Poales; family Poaceae; genus Pharus; species Pharus latifolius. Next base: position 59,061,315 of record CM033323.1, read on the forward strand.
CCTAGCAAATTTCCTGTTATGTTCTCTGGTGACCCAAATGTCTGACTTCGAAGGATTTTGTGACTGTAACATTACCTTGTGCTCGTGTATGTATGGCTCGACCTCTGTCATGTGTTGTAAGACCCAAAAATGTGATTTTGCGTACACATCACGAGCGGGGACGATAGCTTTGAATCCAATCGTTCCGATGCCCTGAAGCCTACCCTCGTGTCAAGACCTAGGAACGCCAATTGGGTCAACCCCGGCCATATAATCTGTGCAAAATTAAATCACCTCCTCGGCGGCATAACCTTCCATGATACTCCCCTCGGGTCGCCGACGATTCCTTACGTATCCCTTCAATACACCCATAAATCTCTCAAATGGATATATGTAGCGCAGGCACACGGGTCCACAAAACTTAATTTCTCTGATAAGGTGAACAATCAGATGGACCATAACATCAAAAAAGGATGGAGGGAAATACATCTCGAGCTGACAAAGAGTTGTAACCACATCGTGTTGCAAAGCGTCCAGTCCATCCGGATCAATTACCTACGAGGACACAGTTGCGCCGAATATTCATATCAGAAAAATCTTCTAATTAAGCTCCACAAATGGGAGTAATGAACTTATAGTACGAGTGCACGTACTTACCTTGCAAGATATTGCGTTGAAGAAATAACATAGGTTTGTGATTGTCTCTCTGACTTTAACTGGGAGAATGCCTCTGATAGCAATGGGAAACATTTGTGACATCAACACATGACAGTTGTGGGACTTCGTGCCAACCAGTCTTAGGTCCTTCATGGACACAAGTTTTTTCAAGTTTGCGGAGTACCCACATGGAACTTTAACACCGTGCAGGCACCGACAGGGTTCTGTTTTTTCGCTCTTGGACAATGTATAGCAGGCCGGGAGGAGGTATGTACGCTTTCCATTCTCTAAAGGTGCAAACTCAGTCCTTATCCCCATTTCCACCATGTCACGACGAGCTTTCACACCATCCTTTGTCTTTCCCGGAATGTTCAACAACAAACCAATCAAACTATCACAGACATTTTTCTCTACATGCATGACGTCAATGCAATGTCGAACTTGTAAGTGCTCCTAGTATGGTAGATCCCAAAGAATCGATCTCTTCTTCCAAACATTTTTTTCTCAAGGATTAGAATACTTACCAAACTCAGCTTTGATGTCCTTCACTTGCGAGTAAATATCCTTACCGGTCAGAAACACTGGAGCTGATCCCTTCTCAGGCTTCCCGTTAAATGATTTCCTCTTCTTACGGTACGTGTGATGCACCGGAAGAAACCTGCGGTGACCCATGTACACTGTTTTCCGGCAGTTTCACAGCCACATGCTCTCAGTTTCATCTAGGCAAATAGGGCAAGCCTTGCTCCTTTCGTACTATACCGCGACAAATTGCTGTAGGCCGGAAAATCATTTATGGTGCAAAATATCAGGGCCCGCAAGATGAAATTCTCTTTCTTGTATGCATCCCACACCTGTACCCCCTCGCTCCACAATTTCTGTAAGTCCTCGATTAAAGGCGCTAGAAACACGTCAATATCATTTTCGGGTTGTCTTGGTCCTAAGATTAGTAACGCCATCATGATGTACTTGCGCTTCATGCATAACCAAAGGAGGAAGATTGTAGATGCATAAAAGAACCAGCCAAGTGCTAGGCCGATTGCTCATATTACCATGTGGGTTCGTACCATCTGTACTCAGCCCAAACCTTATATTCCTAAGTTCGCCGCTGAACTCAACAAATGTTCTGTTGATGTTTCTCCATGGAATAGAATCAGCTGGGTGTCTCAGTTTTCCGTCTTGTTTCCGGGCTTTAGCACGCCAACGCAAGTGCTTCGTGACTTTCGGATTTGCAAACAGCCGCTTCAATCTAGGTATTACAGGCAAGTACCACACAGTTTTCGCCGGAGGTCCTTTCTTTACCTCGTGACGTTCACTGTCAATCCGGTCCCTACGCGTATACCTTGATGCACCGCATCTTGGACAAACATGAAAACTGGAGTACTCGTTACAGTACAACACACAATCATTTGGGCATGCGTGTATTCTTTCGATTTCCATTCCCAACGGACACAACAGTTTTTTGGCTTGGTAAGTAGATCTTGGCAACTCATTTCCCTCTGGAAGCATGTCCGCTAGAAGATCTAATAGTGCCGTGAAACTCTTATCACTCCAACCGTTGCCTGCCTTCAAGTTATATAATCTCAGCACATAAAACAGTTTTGTAAATGTTGCACATCCAGGGAACAGAGGCTTCTCAGAGTCAGCAATCAGTTTCTCAAATTCATAGAAGTCGTTCTCGTTGTAATCTTCCTCTACATCACGTAACATCTCATCTAGATTGTCATCATCATCATCTACGTGCACATCGGAATGAACATTATCAAAATTGGGATGATCATCGATATTATTGCAATCCACATCCGAGTCCTGCTGATTGGTAGTAGTGGTGCTTGTTTCCTCAAGATCTTCGCCATGCCATATCCAAAGGGTGTATCGCGCGTTAAAACCACGACGAATCAAATGACTCTTAATTTGATCAGTGTTGGGGGAAATCTCCACGCGGTCAAGTCCAGGTAAGTTCATGATTGCCCCGGGCGCCGCCATTGGCCCGGGGACAGTGGCCTCCGGTGCCTGCCCCGGGCGCCGCCATTCGCCCGGGGACAGTGGCCTCCGGTGCCTGCCCCGGGCGCCGCCATTCGCCCGGGGACAGTGGCCTCCGGTGCCTGCCCCGGGCGCCGCCTTTTCGGCCCCCGGGACCTTGCCCCCCGGGCGAGTCCCGGGCGCCGCCATTCGCCCGGGGACAGTGGCCTCCGGTGCCTGCCCCGGGCGCCGCCTTTTCGGCTCCCGGGACCTTGCCCCTCGGGCGAGTCCCGGGCGCCGCCATTCGCCCGGGGACAGTGGCCTCCGGTGCCTGCCCCGGGCGCCGCCTTTTAGGCTCCCGGGACCTTGCCCCCCGGGCGAGTCCCGGGCGGCGCCAGTCGCCCGGGGACAGTGGCCTCCGGTGCCTGCCCCGGGCGCCGCCTTTTAGGCTCCCGGGACCTTGCCCCCCGGGCGAGTCCCGGGCGCCGCCATTCGCCCGGCGACAGTGGCCTCCGGTGCCTGCCCCGGGCGCCGCCTTTTAGGCCCCCGGGACCTTGCCCCCCGGGCGGGTACCGGGCGCTGCCATTTGCCCGGGGACAGTGGCCTCCGGTGCCTGCCCCGGGCGCCGCCTTTTAGGCCCCCGGGACCGTGCCCCCCGGGCGGGTACCGGGCGCCGCCATTTGCCCGGGGACAGTGGCCTCCGGTGCCTGCCCCGGGCGCCGCCTTTCAGGCCCCCGGGACCGTGCCCCCCGGGCGGGTACCGGGCGCCGCCATTTGCCCGGGGACAGTGGCCTCCGGTGCCTGCCCCCGGCGCCGCCTTTTAGGCCCCCGGGACCGTGCCCCCCGGGCGGGTCCCGGGCGCCGCCATTTGCCCGGGGACAGCGGCCTCCGGTGCCTGCCCCGGGCGCCGCCTTTTAGGCTCCCGGGACCGTGCCTCCGGGGTATGTCCTGGGCGCCGCCTTTTAGGCTCCCGGGACCGTGCCTCCAGGGTATGTCCCGGGCGCCGCCTTTTGGCTCCCGGGACCTTGCCCCCCGGGCGAGTCCCGGGCGCCGCCTTCAGGCTCCCGGGACCCTGCTCTCCGGTAGGGGTCCCGGACGTCATCGCCCTCCTAAAAGGTAAAATCCCTGTTTGTTCGTCACGTGCAGGTCACGCGAGGGACGCCTCGGGAATCAGCGACCACCTGTCAAGCATCCAAGACGTTTGACCGGAAGAAGGACGGTCCTACCCTTCAATCCGACGGTGGCTTCCGGGGTAGTTTAGGCTTTTTGCTTCTTTTTGAGGCTATAAATAGCCCTTGTACCCCTCTGTTGTAAAGGATCAGCTCATTATTATTTGGAATAGCTACTCACAGACGTGCTCCAGAAGCCTCTCCCCCGGAGAGAGCCTCCCCAGCCGGCTCCGGTCGGGAGCGCGTCAACAGGACTAGGGCCCCCACCGGGACCCGAACCTGTATAAATCCACGTGTCAATTCTTGTGTTTGTTCGGCGGGGGAGGACCGGTCACCCGGTCAACCCGCGCTGCGTAATCTCCGCTAGGATCGTCTTCAAAACCTGCCGGGGTATTCTTAATACCACGACAATCAGAGTTGCTAAACCTCTTCAAGTTCATACAATCTGTACAAGGACAAAGCATATTTTTCTCTCCCTTCCTCTCCTTTTGTTGCTCAGCAAATTTAATAAACTCATTCACACCATCCAAATATTCAAGAGTAGTACGTTTTATTCCATACATCCAATATTTCCTGTCCATCTACAATTAACAAAATTTAACGAGTCAGCCATGCATGAAACCTTCCCGATTAATTTATGTATATGTACATGTACTGCCTCTTACAACTGATGTGTTAAACCCTAGCCTGACGAAATTAACACTAATTAACCTAGCTAACTACACAATACAAGCTAGTTAGCTCCTAAAACATGAAGCATTTCCAGCAAGCTAGCTCCCAAGCTTAGAGCTACAAACTTGGAACTACACAATACAGCTAGCTTGCAAGTAGAGAGGGAGGGAGATCTAGAGGGAGAGAGAGATAAGTGTCGACAATTAAGCATACCTTAAAGAGAGGGTTGCAATCAACTTCCCTCTAGCTTGCCCTGATCAACCTAGCAGTGTAGCTGCGAGCGTCAAACTTTCATCACAAACAGAGGGACACAGAGTGCAACAGAACAAAAGAGCAACTTAGCAATGGTCGAGTGGGGTTTTCCTTATAATGAATCTTTTTCTAACGGTAAATACATGAAATAACCGTTACCCTAAGTAAGGTAATTTGCCGCTCACATATTCTATCGGTAAAAACACACATATACCGTTAGAGAATGTCCATTGCTGAGCAGGTACAGGTCTTGTTCTATCGGTAAATATGTGTATTGACCGTTAGATGATGCATGACACAGCAAGTACATGACTTTTCTATCGGTAAATATGTGTATTGACCGTTAGATGATCCATGACACAGCAAATACATGTGTTTTTCTATCGGTAAATATGTGTATTTACCATTAGATGATGCATGACTGAGCAAATACATGTGTTGTTCTATCGGTAAATATGTGTATTTACCGTTAGAGGAGGTACTGGTACCAAACTGGGTATTGCATGACACACATGACACCAGTTCTCACATCCAAAGAATCATATCTAAACACAATATAACATCAAACAGATCTTACATCAAACAGATCTTAACTAGAAGATAAAGCAATATTTCAAGAAATGCTAATTTGTAGGTTAACTAGGAGACACAAAAATACTTTTCTTAGGTACTTGGTACTTCATCTTGCCAAAGAAATTACACATGTCAGTTCACAAATTCAGGTACAAACATACACATGCCAGTTCACAAATTCAGGTACAAACATACACATGCCAGTTCACCAATACAAATTCAGGTACAAACATACACATGCCAGTTCACAAATTCAAGTGCATGTCTAAAACACCAGTACAAATACACACCTACCTACCAATACAATTAAATACACAAATACTCCCTACACATTCAAGTTCATGTCCCAAATAGCAATACATGATACACAAATATACAACAATATACAAATACAACAGTTCACACATTCGATGTATATTAGAAAAGCCACGTCTGAAATTAACAACAGATCACGACGAGGACCCAGTGGCCCATACATTTTACATAAAAGAGAACCTTTGCAGGTTGCGACAATGCAACTACCGACTACAAGTTAGACCTGATACATCACAAATCCATTCATCAAAAACAGTAAATGTCTGAACCACATTGGACTTAACCATAGGAGTTCAGTTCGAAGACGCCCGAGGAGCTGGAACTGCCATCGAGTTACATTTGTATTGGTGATTTCCTTGGACTCAAACTCGATCAACTCAACTCAACTCAACTCCATTAACAAAAAGAACCTACCTTCCAAGATGTTGTGTGTAGTGATGGTGTAGAATGGCTGTGCAAATGACAACAATTCTTCTTCTCCAAGCAGGTAAGCATCTGGCCACAAGCTGGTGCATGCAAAAAAATGTAAGATGCTTTCTATAGGTCCTGATTTGAGAAACACGCCGGGCTTAAGGATCTTCTTGACCGAGCCAACCAAGATCTTTCCCTTCATGTCCTTCCAGCTCTCGACGGTGATCTTCACCGTTTCTTTCGCCAACAAGCCAACGTAGGCAGCGTACTGCGATGAAGAACCGTGAAATATGTTGCCCCTCATGAGCATCATCCAAGGACCTGCACAGATCATAATCATATTGAAAAGAAGACACATCAAAATGAAGGATACAAAAATTGCAGAATAATTGCCATAATCGGATGAGAATACTCTAACAATATTGCCAAAATTTTATGTAGCTTGCTTGGATGCCGAAATCTAGAGGGTGTCGATGGAGGTGCGGAGGTGCAATGGTCGCCGGTAGAGGTGCGCCAGCCGTCCATGGAGCTTACGGGTTAGGACTACGAGCGCCAGATGAACTGCGAGAATGAAAGAGACATACCCGGGTATTTATAGTACTAGATAAGTTCTATCGGTACACAACCTCATACCGTTAGTAATTTGATATATCTTCTAACGGTACAAAAATAAATTACCGATAGAATAAAAATATTTGTAAAAGGCGAACGGTTCTATCGGCACAATACATATTGCCGATAGGAATTTTTGTACATACTCTGTCGGTATATACGTACATTGCCGATAGAATAAGACTAGTTGTAGAAGGTGAACAGTTCTAAAATATTTTCGCTATATTCTAACGGTATAAACATACATTACCGATAGAATAAAACTATTTGAAGACGAACAATTCTAAGCAATTTTTGATATATTCTAAAGGTACAAGCATCCATTACCGATAGAATAAAAATATTTGTAGAAGGCGAACGGTTCTATCGGCACACTATATATTGCCAATAGGAATTTTTGTACATATTCTGTCGGTATACACATACAGTACCGATAGAATAAGACTAGTTGTAGAAGTCGACCAGTCCTATCGGTGCACAACATTCTCCCGTCAGTACTTATACATCTCTTCTAACGACAAATATGTTCATCACCGCTAGAGTAAATCATACTGCTTCTTCTAATGGCAAGTTTCTTACAAACCGATAGGAAAAATACACCATTGGCCTTTAATGACCACGAGGCACATTTTCTATCGGTTTTCTACTAAATCACTAATAACTGATAGAAGATTGGGGTTAGTAGACTGCATTTCTATACTAGTGTCAAGCACGTGACTGACCCCCAAGCCCAAGGCAAACTTTCCCCCAAGTGGGAAGGCCCGTACAGGATCTCTACGATCCTGGGCTCGGGGGCTTATAAGCTCTCCAACCTTGAAGACTAGGAGCTGAAGCATACTTGAAACGTAGACTTGCTCCGTAAGTTCTACATCTAGCCTCCGGGCTCACTCCCTCCCCCATCGTGACTTCGCAGGGGGAGGCGCTGTATTCACTATTCCCTCCCCCGCCGCGGTCCCGCTAGGGACGTGTTGTATTCATCTTCACTAAATACAAATGGTTTTTTGTTCATACTCCGGAATTTTTGCAGATTCTTAACTTACCGCCTCCAAGGCGATGCGCTCTCCATGAAGATGCGCTCCCTACGAGGATGCCTACTGTGGGACCCTCATTTGAGGAATCTGGTGGCAACCGCCCAGGTGGGTTACACTCAGAAAAGTACATCACAAGCTCACAATAACACAATTACATTAAACTGCAGTAAAGATAATTAAACAGGTACTAGGTCACAAGGACCAATATTACAGTATCATAACACCAAGAATGACCATAATTAGAGTTAATACAAAAATAGTGAGTTTCTCAACACAAGAATCGGTATCAAGGTACTGAACACAGAGAACAATACAGAAAGCGACAACAAAGGTCTTCACTTCAATCGACAGTGGCTTTGGTAGGGCTTTCACCACATCTGACTCCACTTGGCACATGACCCTTCTAGAACGTTGATTCATCTGGAGCGTTTCCTTCTTCTTCATGATACACAAAACCAATGGAATCGGGATCGACGAATCCTTCTTTTGAATTTGTATACAAAGGCAAGGGTGAGCACGTTTTCACATGATGCTCAGCACATCTCATTACAAGAATGCAGATATATAGATGAGGGGTTCTCGAGAGATGAAGTCTTTGTTTTATATGTAAGAATAGAATAGATTTTCATTCTAGGGTTATAAGAAAAGGGGCTTTTAGCTTTAAAAACGATACTTTGAAATCTTAAATTATACTTTAGAAAATGTTATGTGTGATGGTCTTCCATGAGTCACCACTTTTATTAACCCATATTATGAAAATATTCCAAAATTTACTTGTGCTGAACCACATGGATAAAAATCCACCGCGAACAGACTCCATAACATGGGAGTACAGAGTATCCGATACTTTTTAACACTTTGCAAAGGTGTACCTCTTTTTAAATCCACTTCTTCACTCGACTTTCAAGTCAGGCCATTTCCATGCGACTTTTATGCATGTGACAAGGCTGAGATCACACAACGGTTTTGCAGTCTAGTATTAACAGTATCCCTGCCTGGTAAATAGACAATTAAGTCTAAAATACCATTGTGGGTCCTCCCCACTACCTTTCTTCCTAGCCTTGGCCTATGTCCTTGCAAGACATATGACCTATGGTTGCAGTCGCGTATGTCGACGATTCGGACTCGGAGTCCTCAGCCGAACTTATGCAAAATTTGTAATGGTGAGACCTTTCAAGATGACCCTCCGAGAAGGTATGTAGAAAAATGGTGAATGGGAGCACAGAGAGATTTATACAGGTTCGGGCCCTCGATGGTGGGAGTAATAGCCCTACGTCCTGTTAGGATTTCACTATAATTGATAAAAGGTTACAAAACAGGGGAAAAAATCCCTTCACAAGCGAAAGGTTTTTCCTATATAAATGTACAGAGTAAAGCCAGGGAGGCTTGTAAGAACTGTCTAATTTGGGCCGTAGACTTGGCTGTTTTTAGTGGTTGAGATGCCTTGTGTTTCACTTGTATCAGGAGTCTTGTTCTTCCAAATGGATCGGATCTCCCCCGTTTGTTGTATTTTGCCACCCTTTTATACTGGACGAAAGGATGCCATGTCGTAACTGCATCAAACAGTTGTTTGGATGGTTGGATGTGGTTTATCAAACCGCTATTAACTTCCAAGTAGATTAAGCACGTGTTATTCGTGAAATAACTGCTTGTATTAACCTCCTGGCGGTTAGTTTTCTACATGGAGGAATCTTCGGGATACTTGGAATATTCTCATCATAGGGATAACCGGTCAGATAAATTCCAAGTACCTTGGTCGAGAACATTCTGACCGCGGGTTGTTGGCTGACCGCGCGACAACTTCGACCTTCTGTTCGCGCATAACATACGAACTTCTGACCGCGCAAAGCCTGTGGTCTGATCGCACGAGGCTTGCGACCTGATAGCGCAAAGCCTGCGACCTTAGGCAGATGCTTCCCAAAATGACTTGAGTTCACACCGCCGGGCATGTGTTTGACTCGAATCTGTCTTGAGCCAACAGCGCATTTATTTGAACTGACTCGGGTGTCAATCCTCGTCAGCTAGCCCCCAAATTTAAAGAAAACGAAGGGATGTGTTCACTTTAAATTTAAAGAAATGCATCGGATTATTAACCCGATTCTTCAAATCTCCCGCTTAGTGGCGCACTAAGTAGGTCGATTGGTTCCCCGAGACATGCTCTGGGTATTATGTGACAGGTCATGATAGCACCGTAAAAATGTTTTTTAACTCGAGGTAAAATTATAAATGCTTTGTAGAAACCCAAGGCACCTGGAATGCGAACCGTCACCTTGGCGGCTATAAATACCGGGTTCTCGGTTCTGTAAAGCTTCACAATTTCTTCCCACGACTAAGTCCCTCTCTAGACAACCTTGATTCTTTTCTTCATACACTTCCTGATGGCAGATCACAACATCATCGAAATTGAGAGTGATGAAGAGAAAGTTGTCGAACGAGGGCCTCAGATATATGAAGATTTGTCTCCTTCAAGGAAGAAACCCAAGGTTGACGAGGAATCTTCCAGCAGAACGAAGGTGAAAAATGTAGCAAGTCTCTTTCTTCCTTCAGTTGCTATAACTCTTCCTGTTCATGCTTCTCGGCAAAGTAGTCCTTTGACTTTGGAGAGAAACCTTTCTCCATTTCATCCTAATACCTCCAACCTTTATTTGGGTGATCAACCTTCTGGTCGGCAAGCGGTGACTATCCCTCGACCAGATGATTCCCAAATTGTGTTGGTGAAGCAATCATATGGTGGGAATGTTGTACTTCCACCATCTGATGATCCTCTTCCCAAGACGAATATATCAACATGCCATGAGCTAGGACAGGTAATAATTCTTCTCCTTTTGCTGATAGTTATGGTCAGCATAACTAATTTTCGCAAATGTAGGAGGTTGGAGGCTCCAGCAATCAGCCTTCTGTTGCTCCATCTTTTCCTTCCAGAGAGATTCTTCTGGAGGAGAAGAATGCCCTGGAGAAGAAGACCGAAGAGATGTCTTCGAAGATTCTGCATTTAGCAGAATGTTTCAAAAGGTTCCGTGAAGAGGCGCGCCAGTTCCGTCGAGAAAGGGATCACGCTCAGCGACAACGAGAACTCTCTGACTTGATTAGGGACAATAGTGCGTCTCTCGTTAGGGATGATGTAGATAGACTTAGGTTAGTTTCTAGTTCCCTAGGGGTTGTCAGTGTAGATCCTACTGACAACAGCATGTCCCTTGGGGAACTTTGTAAACTCCTTTCGGATCAAGACGACGCTTTGATCGACTGTATCCCTTTTGTATGTAAAGAATGCAAGAAATAAAAATTTCTTTCTTCAAATAGTTATTTTTTACATCTTCTGTGTGAATACATGGCCATGAGTAACGCTTTCGCGACCATTCATACACAGGGAAATTTCAGTTCTGCGATCAGAATCATGCTTTTATAAAAGCACCGCGACCAGATCTGATACCGCGATTAGACCTAAGGCAGCTGTTAGAACTGAATTTCGACCAAGATTGAGGCTTGGTCGGACCGTCACTTCGATTAGAATCAGAGCTTAATCCAAAGCATAATTTCAATCAAACCACAACCCAATTAGGAATACATCCGTACGTCCAAAAATTAAGTTGCATGATTTTTTCGTAAAAAATGTTCAAAGCATACAAAAGGAAAAACGTCTTCTGAAAAGTACTAAAAATTTTTCAGTCCTTTTGCACTTTCAGTTTCCGAAACAAAGAAGTCTTTTTGTTTCAGATCCGATGCCTGAACACTTTATCGGGTCCGCCAGAGGCAGTATCCATTATGGGAAATGAATAAAGCATTCAATGGAACGTTTGAAATGAAACATTACTCACATTAATGCGCCGCCTTGGGTCTATAAAAAGAGCAGATGTCTTCTCAAAGAAGCCACACAGCCAAAAACCCTCATCGTTCCCGCCGCACAAAACCCTCATTTTCTTCAGCCTTCGTCTTCCCAAAATCGCCAACTTTTCCTTTGATTCTCCACCAAAAATGGCGTCCTGGAGCCGATCCATTCACCACTCTGAGGAGAGCCTAGTGGCGTTGGAGAAGGAGGAGATCCTTCCTCCACGGTTGCTCATCAACTGGCGGCCCGCGGAGAAGGACCAAGAAACCCCAACCATCCAAGAGGGCGAGTTGGTGGTTTTTGAGGAGTACTTGTGCTGCGGGTTCCGATTCCCTGAGAGTCGGTTCCTCAAAGATGTCCTCGAGCATTATGGGTTGGAGCTGATCAACCTCCACCCAAATGCTGTACTGATCCTGGCGGTGTTCCAGCATCTTTGCGAGGCGTTCGTCGGAGTGTATCCCAGCGTGGACCTCTTCCGACGATTCTATTTCTCAGCGTGGTCGAAGAGCGCCAACGCCGCCGGATGTATCTACTTCCGGCTGAGGGATAAGAAGGAGTATCCCTTTCCACCCCTGTGAGACTCAGTGCATGGGTGGCATCAGAAGTGGTTTTACTGTACCCCGCCGAAGGAGAGCGGGCTATGGTTTGAAAATTCGCGGCCAGAGAAGCCGAGCGAATTGGACACTCTCCCGGCGATGAACTCGGAGTTTATGAAACACGCCGAGGTAATTATTCACTTGGTCGAAGAAGGATTGACGGCTCGGGACATTATCCGAGACTTCGTGAAGAACCGGGTGAGCCCCCTGCGTGAAAGGGCTCATCCGGCTTGGGAGATTAGGTCCATGGCGGATGGCACCCTGGACTATAACGAAGGTATTCGTTTCTGACACCGAAAAACTTTCAAGTCTTTCCTGCAATATATTCATTCTAACTTGTATTTGGTAACAGTTCTGTCCTCTGTTGAAATTGAGAGGCGGACTAATCACCTCCTCCGGGCATATAACGCCGAGGTAGAGGGTGCTAAGGGGTCGCCTCGCCCCCAGAGCCTAATTCATGCCGGTGACGACCTCAGGCAAGAGCGCCGAAAGGTACATTCTCCACTTAGCCTCTGTTTTGCAAGTTTTATGTCTGTCCAGTACTAATCCCGTGTGAACAGCTTCTTGGGAGGTTCACTGAGGTGACATTTCCCAGCGAGAACGTCGGTTCCCTGGGAAAGCCGACGACCAAGAACGTGAAGAAGATTTCCTCAAGACCCCGGACGAGGAATCCCGCCCCCAAGAAAGTCAAGCTAAATCTTGAGGAAGGATCTTCACGCAGCACTCCTTCCACGGCCCGAAGAACTGCGGTAAGATATCAACTCCCACCGCTCTTTCCAGGTGCGAACTCGAATTACTTTTTCGTCATACAGGGAGAGGGGAGAGAGGAGGAGGAGGACGATGATGTCCCTCTAGTTCACCGGAGGAGGAGGATCGCGGGCTCCCCATCCGGTGATGCTCCAACCCATTCCGCAGGGATGACTGCTACTGCAGAGGCAGCTGTAGCAGACCCTATGACCATTGAAAGCCTTGTGGTCGCAGATGATCCTTTAGCCCCTGAAGCTCCCGAGGCATCAGAGCCAGTTGCCTCTACCTTCCCGGTCGAAGGGATGACTGTGGTAAGATTTTCCCACAGTCCGTTTTCTTCAATTCCCCCTGTGTACTTGATGAACTAATGCTTACGCAGGGAGAAGAGCTTCCCCCTGTGACTCCTACTAGCCTCAGGGAAGAAAATACTTCTCCTCCGCAGACAAGAGCGGAGGTGGTTATTCAAGATCCTGTGGCGGTTACGCATGAGGTACCGGCTACAGGATCCCAGGAGACAGCAAGGTCCTTGGATGGGACGTCGCCAATGGGATCAACCGCCCAGGTAATGATCCTTCTTGTTAGCCTTTTATCTTTCCCTTGAAAAAATGTTCATAGGGGAAGACATACAGGGAAGGGGGCCCTTGTTTTCCAAGAGGAAGATCAGGGCGGACGATACTTCACTACCACAGAAACAGACATCCAGGACGGCACATCACAGACGGGTATGAACTGTTCAATGGAAAACCGTCTGTGAAGGCCTGTCGGGAGAATATGTTCAGATATCACAGACGGTTCTGACGTCAAAAACAACTGTGACAGTAAACCAGACGGGTCTGAACACAAAACCGTCTATGATAGTATACTTATCACAGACGGCTCTAACCTAAAAACCGACTGTGATATATACAATCGGTTCCCAGCTAAGAACCGTCTGTGATAGTCTACTTATCACAGACGGTTCTAAACTAAAACCCGACTGTGATATATACAGACGGTTCGGAACTCAAAACCGTCTGTGATAATTATACCATCACAGACGGTTCGGAACTAAGAGCCGACTGTGATTTATACAGTCGGTTGTAAACAACGAAGCGTCTGTGATAGTGTAGTTATCACAGACGGTTCTGATGTATGAACCGACTAGAAAAGTACCAGCGCTTCGAATTCTCAACTGTGATCATTTCTGTCTCCGATCTTCGCGCGCGGCGCCTAGGAAAACATGAAGCAACGCTTTGGAAGTTCTATAAATTGACAGTGGAAAAATTGTCATTTACTTTACAAGTTTTTATAGTTCTCAGACTGTTCGACTCCTTAGCTTGTCTGCGCCAATGGCATCCTCGATGGCATGGTCAGCCTCGCCCTCCCCGGTATGAACGCTCAATCTTTTTGACTTACCCCTGTATTGTTAATCCATGTTCAATACATTCTTGACCTGTTGATTTGCACAGGGAAGGGGAGCCGTGGAAGACACTGCCAAAGTCAAGGCTGAGCTGAGGGCCCTCCAGGAGGAGCACAAGCTCCTCACGGAGAAGCACACTCAGCTACGGCTTGACCTTGACGATCTCTTCCAGCGCATTCAGCGCATGAAGACGGATGGTGACAATGCTAGGGCGAGGACGAGGCGTCTTCGCGAGGAGAAGAAAGCCGCGGATATGACCATCGCTGGCTGCGGTTTGACAATGAAGGATACCATCGCGAAGCTGAGGGAGGTCGCAGGCCTTCTCGACGCTGAAGTAGTTGATCCTGAGAAGGACAACTTGTCGCTGGAGGAGTCCTGCGTCCTGGCTGCAAGTCAAACTGACTTTATTCTAGATGCAGCCAGGGCTAAGACCACTCCTTGACCTAGCATTCTATATTTTTACTTTTTTTTGTAAGTGATGAAACAAATTATTGAAAACTTTGTTCTTATGTCAACTTTCTAATTTTCCAGCACATTCTTGGACTGCATGCAATCTTCCCTCTTTCTTTATCTTTCTTTAGCTTTTGTCGAACATTCAACCATACAAAGGTATGTACACAGTGTGCGATCAAGGAACGACTATTGCGATCTTTGGCTTGTGATCGGAGCCCTTGAAATAATATAGAAACAATATAGAAGTTGCAGGTCCCATGCAAATAATATAAAAAGAATATAGAAGTTATATATCAACGTGCTTTGAATATCACAAACGGCTCTGAGGTAAAAAACATCTGTGATAGTCACATTAGAGACGGTTTTTATGTAAGGCCCGACTGTGATAGTCCCAACAGTGTCCACCGCGTCGAATTCTCAACTTCTATCAATATCACAGACGGTTGTTAACTCCAAACCGTCTGTGATAGTAAAATTACAGACGGATTTTATGTAAGGACCGACTGTGATTGTCGAACAGTTATCGACGCTTCAAATTCTCAGCGGTTCAACTGGAAGCAAAACTCCAGGGAGGGAACAAGTATTTGTAGAAGTCGAACAGTTCAATATTCAACAGACATATTAAAGACGGTTCGGACATCAGAACCGTCTGTAATATTAATGCAGACGGTTTTGATCTCCCAACCGTCTGTGATAGTCCCAACAGTGCAATTCTCTACATGCAATTGTTGATAACCGCACATAATAACTGAGCAGATGAAGAGACTTAATTATTTACTTCAAATTTAATTTGCATCGAATTATGTAATCTGACTCTTCAACTTCCTTTGCCGTGTTGCAGTTTATCTCCCGAGAAGTTATATATCATGAATTTATTGACCTTGAAAACCAGTAGTGCGCTTTTTAGAACTCGAGGCACCCGCGCATATGAACCGTCACCTTCTGTTTCTATAAATAGCGAGGCTCCTAAATCCCTGTCTTTATTCCCTCCTCAACTCCCACCTTGATGGCGAGCCGAGATTCCAGTGAGGTTATTGAAATTGATCAAAGTGATGAGGAAGAGATAAGGAATGAACTCGATCAGGATCTTCAGAAAGTAAGTCCTCTCTGAAACTCTAATGCAGATCTTTCTTTTATGACTTGATTACCCCGAAACAAATGCATTTCGAAATCCACAGGTGCTTGAGGAAATGCTCCCTCCAAAGAAGATACTTAGAAATGATGAAAGATCGTACAGTGGAGCTGCAGCGAAGACTCTAGAGGGTGCTGAGGCCTGTGTTGCCACATTGCCCCTTGCAACCCCTCCAGTTGCATCGACTCCACCTTTGGAGATCCACAATAATCCTTCCAATATCCCCTCTCTAACACCTTTGTATCATCAGCTTTTCTGGGGTAAGGCTCACACTTCCACGTCCAAATCCACTCCGAAGCTTGGCAATCATCTTCACCCTCCCAGCATACGCCCCTAGGAGAAGCTGGAGAAGCATATGTGCAGGAGGAGAAAGCTGCCTTGTGCAGAACTCTCCAAAAAAAAAAAGAGGCGCTGGAGAAGCATTCTGAGGGGATGTCTTTTGCCATTCTGCACTTGGTAGAGTGCATGCTTTGAGTTGCAGCTTCATCTCCACCTTTGTTGTATCAACTTTAATTTCTTGGATGATCCTACTGATGCCAAATCCACTCCTTTGGTGAGAGATGATGTTGATAGTCTTAGAGCCATTGGTAGTTCTCCTGGGGCGGCCAGTGTAGATCCTACTGATGCCAATACGTCCCTAGGAGAACTTTGTAAATTACTTTCCGAACAGGTCGACACTAATCAATTGGTCGCTTAATTAATAGTATCTCTTATGTATGGAAAGATTGTAAGAAATAAGAAATTTCTTTTCCTTATATATCTGGCTTTCTATTGATTATGTAACTGATAATCACCAAACGATGTTCTGTGTAAAAATGTTAACAAGAAAATACTGCTGCGATCAAGACGGTTTTTAACTCAAAACCGTGTCTGCTTGAAAGATTACAGACGGTTTTAATTTCAGACATATATATAAAACAAATATGAAAAACAAGATAAAACCAAATAGTCTGAACGTTCATTTTTTTAAATACTAACATTGAAACAAGATAGAACCAAATATGAAAAATAAGTGGAACAACTGATGACCAGTAGTCGAATGCAAACAAACAATCTGGGATATTATAGACGGTTCGGACATTAAAACCGTCTGTGATAACACAGACGGTTCTGAGGTAAAAACCGACTGTGATTACCACATACACAGACGGTTCTTAGGTAAAAACCGACTATGATAATCAGACGGTTCGGACCTTAAAACCGTCTGTGATAATCAAATACACAGACGGTTCTGAGGTAAAAACCGACTGTGATAGTAAAGCGGACGGTTTGGAGGTCATAACCGTCTATGATATTTCTTTCATAGTTACACAAATTGCACCGATATTACCGACGGTTAATAGAGTGAAACCCGTCAGTAATATTCTGTTCTTCAATAATGCACTGATATTACCGACGGTATTATATAGAACCGTCTGTATTGAACCTGGTATAAAAGGTCTTTTGGCGGATGTTTTGAGGTAGTCGTACTCTCTTCCTCGACCTACACTGTCCAGTTCGAAGAGATTTGGGGCAAGGAAGAGCGAAATCTCGAAAGGCCGGGGGAGCATTTGGGGGCAAAAATTTGAGGATCGAACCAAGGTTGGTACTTGCTCCCAAGGCATACACATTACTTGATTTCATCATCAATATCGATCTCCATTGATTTACTAATTAGCATGTGTATGAATTTGATTAATTGCAGATGGTCCGAGACTGGATGTATAATGACAACCGAGTGGGTGAGGAATACATGAAAGGTGTTTTTAATTTCCAAAAGGTTGCTGAGCAAGACATGGCGAAGAAGGGTTTACCATATATGTACTGTCCTTGTGTAGACTGCCAGAATATTAAGATGTTCACCAACTCATCTCAAATTGTCGCCCACTTGATAAGACGTGGTTTCAAAAAGGGGTACACGTGTTGGGTCCACCATGGAGAAGAGCCAACTGCAGAAACAACTGCCACTCAGGTTGAGGAACAGGACATGTCAGATCCGAACAACGACTTCGACGAGGAAATGCCAGAGGATGACCATTTAGATGACATGTTGCGTGATGTGGAAGGAAATTACAGTGAAAGGGAGTTTGGCAAATTCAAGCGCTTGATTGAGGACTCAGAAAAGCCGTTGTTCCCTGGTTGCAAGTCGAAGTACACAAAGTTGGCCTCTGTGCTTGAACTGTTAAAATTGAAGGCAAGCAACAGCTGGACCGACAAGAGTTTCACAGCACTGTTAGATCTTTTGGCGGACATGCTCCCGGAACGAAACGAGTTGCCAAAAAACACCTACCAAGCGAAAAAGCTGTTGTGTCCTTTGGGAATGGAAGTGGAAAGGATACACGCATGCCCTAATGATTGCATCCTTTACCGTAATGACTACAAGAATATGCATGTTTGTCCGGTGTGCGGCGCATCCCGCTATAAGCGTACTAAGGACCGAACAGACGACGGCGACTGCTCGGAGATAAAGCAAGGACCTCCTGCTAAGGTATTGTGGTATTTGCCAGTCATTCCCCGCTTGCAGCATTTGTTTGCAAACCGTAAAGAGGCAAAATTACTGCGTTGGCACTTGGAAGACCAGAAGAAGGATGGAAAGCTGAGACACCCCGCTGATTCTTTGCAGTGGAGAAACATCGACAGGGAATTTGTTAACTTCGGAGCAGAATTGAGGAATATAAGGTTCGGGTTGAGTACCGATGGAATTAATCCTTTTGGTAACATGAGCAGTCGGCATAGCACTTGGCCGGTTCTTTTGTGTATCTACAACCTTCCTCCTTGGTTGTGTATGAAGCGCAAGTACATCATGATGTCTCTACTTATCTCAGGACCAAAACAACCCAGAAACGATATTGATGTGTACCTAGCACCATTGATAGAGGATCTCCTAACAATGTGGAACGAAGAGGTGCAGGTATGGGACGCATACAAACGAGAGAACTTCATCCTACGTGCTATATTCTGCACCATCAACGATTTCCCTGCCCTTGGAAATTTGTCGGGCCGTACTATGAAAGGAGCCAAAGCCTGCCCTCACTGCGAAGATGAGACTGAGAGCGTGTGGCTGAAGAATTGTAGGAAAACAGTGTACATGCGTCACTGTAGGTTTCTTCCGAAGAATGACGCGTACTGTAAGAGGAAGAGGGAATTTGACGGCCACAAGGAAGATGGTTCAGCCCCGAAGCCTACGCGCGGGAAAGATGTTTACTCACGGGTGAAGGACATAGACGTTGTGTTTGGAAAGGGTGGTAATAAATTGAAACCCCGCACGAAGAACACTTGGAAGAAGAGATCGATATTATGGGACTTACCGTATTGGGAGCATTTAGAGGTTCGTCATTGCATTGATGTCATGCATGTAGAGAAGAATGTTTGTGACAGTTTAATTGGCCTATTGCTGAACATTCCAGGGAAGACAAAGGATGGCGTCAATGTGCGGCGTGACATGATCGAAATGAGAATCAGGCCCGAGCTAGCACCGAGAGAGGATGATAAAGGCCGTATATACCTCCCCCCCTCATGCTACACTTTGTGCAAGGCTGAGAGGACAGAACTCTGTAAGTGTCTCTATGGTGTTAAAGTTCCATCGGGTTACTCCGCAAATATGAAAAAGCTTGTGTCCATGGGCGATTTGAAATTGCTGGGTATGAAGTCTCATGATTGTCACGTGTTGATGACACAAATGCTTCCTGTTGCCATCCGGAGTATTCTGCCGCATAAGGTCAGAGAGACGATCACGAGGCTATGTTTTTTCTTCAATGCAATTTCTTCGAAGGTCATTGATCCCGATGGACTGGATTCTTTGCAGAGCGAGGTGGTTCGAACTCTCTGTCAGCTTGAGATGTATTTTCCTCCATCGTTTTTTGATATCATGGTCCATCTCACCGTCCACCTTGTCAGAGAAATCAATATATGTGGACCCGTGTTCCTACGTTATATGTATCCATTCGAGAGGTACATGGGTGTACTTAAGGCCTACGTGAGGAATCGGTCCCGGCCCGATGGTAGCATTGTCGAAGGTTATGCAGCGGAAGAGGTTGTTGAGTTCTACGTCGATTACATGGCCGAGGTAGAAGCAATAGGAGTTCCTGTGTCTCGTCACGAGGGGAGGCTTGATGGTGTTGGCACTATTGGACGGAGAGCCATCACTCCTGATTTCGATATGTACTCGAAAGCTCATTTTTGGGTCTTGCAACACATGACGGAGGTGTCTCCGTACATCGACGAGCACAAGGAGATGCTACGACAAGACAATCCTCGCCGATCCGAGGTTTGGATCACGGGACAACATAACAGTCGATTCAACGCGTGGATGAAGGTGCGAATCACCGGAGAGTCCGCAAGTGAGAACCTTAAATGGTTGGCAAAAGGGCCCACGTTTACTGTACAGACATGGCAGGGATACGACATCAATGGGTACACATTTTACACGAAAGCTCAAGATCGAAAGAGCACTGTGCAAAATAGTGGAGTGAGCGTAGAAGCTTTCCATGAGGGGTTCATCAAGACAGGCCCAACAAGGGTAGTACGTGGATTGAACTCGTACTACGGGTTCATTGAAGAAATTTGGGAGCTCGATTACGTATTGTTCAAGATTCCCCTATTTCGATGCCGATGGGTCCAAATCCCACAGGGTGTGAAGGTTGACAGTTATGGTTTCACTTCTGTGGATCTGGATCGCGTTGCTTATAAAGGTGAGCCATTCATACTTGCAAATCAAGCCATTCAGGTCATTTATGTCACTGACCCGGCCAATAAGAAGTGGCACATCGTCCTTCATGGCAAGAGAAGGATTGTTGGAGTTGAAAATGTCGTAGACGAGGAGGAATACAATCAATTTGATGAGATTCCTCCATTTGGAGATGGCGTACAGGTTGATACCGAAGACATCGACAAAACCAGTTACGTGCGTATGGATCACCAGGAAGGGTTATACTTTAAAGGTAATGAACTGTGCGTCTTATCTCTCTGTTTCCATCGGTATAGCTTATATCTCCTGTAATTCTCGTCTTTGCAAGGCCGCGGCAAGTGGAAAGTTGAGGATAACATGGCTGTGTACGTGGAAATTGTCGGTGAAAGTTCCCATTTGTATGTAACATTAACTTGAGCATGCTCCACATACATTGTATGTTAAATTTATTTGAGCATGCTCCACATTGTAACCAATTATTGGATCTACGTACACAGTAACCAATTTACAGAGCATTTGGACTACATTTGAAATATCTGAGTGTTCATTTAAAACAAGTTTTCGAGCATTCAGAGTTGAAAGCTACAGATCAGTTTCAAGTTGTAAAACTAACGTTCAATAGAGAGATTATCAAGGAGTGTTTTGACCTAGCACAGACGGGTATGATTCTATAACCGACTGTGATAATCTCAGTCACAGTCGGTTCTCAACTCACAACCGTCTGTGATAATCTCTCCTCTAGTAGATTACCACAGACGGTTTTTATTTGAGAACCGACTATGATAATATTACTATCACAGACGGTTATGTATATATAACCGACTGCGATGTTTTCAACAGTGTCTGACTCTTCGAGTTCTTGACGTGCACCGTCGGTTTTCAATTCCAAACTGTCTGTGATAATCAGAGCACAGTCGGCTCTCAACTCAAAACCGTCTGTGATAATCTCTCTAGTGACTATCACTATGTCGATTATTACAGACGGTTCTGATGCGAGAACTGACTGTAATAATATCATCGCGGTTAATAGTTCAAGGCGGGGATTGTCCCGCTCATTCCAGTTCGCAACTGTTGCCCTAGCTCTCTCCTACCTCGCACCGTCCGGCGCGATCACCTCCATCGCCTCCCACCTTCTCCTCCTCTCCGTCCGTCGCGATCACCTGCATCGCCTTTCCACCGTCAGGCGTGATCACCTCCATCGTCCTCCCGCCTCCGACGCGATCACCTCCATCGCCTCCCCACCGTTTCTGTCATTCTTGGTTAATTATAAGTATATGGGTTTTGGTATAGAATTATTAGTTGCAGATTTACTTAAACTGTTATCTCTTTCACTTATGTTAGGAACTATGTCTGGTGACGAAATGCACCACTCGGGGAGTCAGGGTGACCTCGCTGGCGATGAGACGCCTGGGCCGGAGGTCGCCTCGTCCGCCGTGACCCCGCAGAAGAAGAGAAAGGGGCGAGGCCGGACGACATGCGCGCGTCTGAACAAGCGGGAAAAGCAGCACGTCCAGTTCGACGACAATAGTGTGCCGGAAGCTCCGGACAAACTTGTCGATCAGTACCGCTCACTATGCGGCAAAGTGGCAAGGGAGCGGGTGCCCATCACCACCTCCGACTGGGGTCAAGTGCCCCCAGAGTGCAAGGATGCGCTGTGGGAAGAACTGCAGGCGGCGTTTCACATTCCGGAAGATCGCCAGTTCACCATCCGCCGGAGGACACTGATGTCAATAAACAAGGCGTGGAGGAACTTCAAGAGCCACCTTGTCAGGCTCTATGTGAAGGAGTCGAAGACCCCCTTCGATGACTTCCCTTTCGTGACTCCCGAGGCATGGCAGCAGTTCGTCGAGATGAAGGCCAAGCCAGAGTTCCAGGAGCTTAGTGCGAAGGGCCAAGCTAACCAGGCCAAGAACACCCACCCACACAGACTAGGCACCGGTGGGTATGTGGGGAAGAAGGCGCTGTGGAGGAAGCAGGACGAGGAGGCTTCCCACTCTTCGGCCGGCAGTCCATATGCGGGCATAACAGACGTGCGCGCCCGCAATTGGTGCCGAGCAAGATCGACGATGAACTCCTCCGGAAGCGTCTCCGTGAGTAACCCTGCGGACAAGGAAGTGATCGACCGGCTGGTAAGATTGTCCGATCACGTACTATCCTCATAACACGCATGCAATGGGCTGTATTGCTAAGTTCTCCTGTTGCAGGTGACGCTGAGTGCGCAGGCGGCATCCGGAGAGTTCAACCCGAGGAGGGACAGGGATATCCTCACAGTGGCGCTAGGAAACAAGGAGCATCCAGGCGGCGTGCGCGGCCTCGGCGCCACTGTGCCTTGGAGGTATGGTTTCCCTGATGATGAGGAGGCGGCTAAGAGGAGAAAGAGATCCCACCAAGCCCGCGATGAACGGCTCAAGGAGGAGATGCGATCGGAGTTCGCTGTTCGGGACAAAGCACTCCTGCAGCAGTTGTCGGAGATGCGGTCCATGTATGAAGAGCTAAGAAAGGCGACCCAGGGCACCCCCGTTCTAGAAGCGGAAGTACCGACCCCCATTCTTGGCCACCGTAGTAGCTGCGCGTCTGCGCCGGGGTCTTCGCAGACGGAGCCCTCTCCAAAGTATCCGGTGGACTCTCTGCAGGTAATGACCGTTAATGCGCACTGTTTGTCTATGTTAATTCATTCGAAAGTGAGAAGCGGTGAAATTCAACATGTTAATGCGCACTGTTTGTAGGAACCCGCCTCCTGCAAGCTTATGGTGCTGGCCGGTGTCTTCCCAATCGAGGCTGCCCGTGGGATGGCGTAACCATGCACGGCGGGGGCCACAATCCATGGTGCCCCTCTATGTGAGGGTTTTGCACGGGTCCAGGTGGACAGTGTCTTTGACCATTGCAAGGATTTTCCGTTGGAGAAGCCGCCGAACGACGAGATTACCACTCTCGGGGATGCGGTGCACACGTTCGTGCAATGGCCCAAGAAAGACATCGGCCTGTATGAGGTAATTCCCCCACCAGTTTCATAATTTGTACTGTAATAATAGCCCTCAGAGTTAGTGTCCTAATACATAGGTTCTTACATCACAGACATCACAGACCGACACGCGGCCTACTAGCCAGCATACCCCTCCGATGACGAAGCTGACTCCGATTAAGAGGCAACCATTCAAGAAGCTGGCTATGAGGGGAAAAGCAAAGAAGAGCCCGGCGAAGGAGAGCGAGAAGAGTGCGCCAGCTCTCATGCCGTTCTCTGTGGGGATGCCCATGGCCTCCGATACCGCAATTTCGAGCATGGGGTTAGCATGCCAGAGCCTGCATGCATGGTACATGAGGAGGACAAACCAGACCAGGCCGCAGCGTCCGACGCACATCATGGTCAAGTACACCGTGGCAGAGTTCCATAACGACGTTGGGACCTACTCTGTGACCTTCGAAGACCTGCACAATTTACTGAACAAAGATGCGCTCGACTTGTCAATCCTACGGTCTTGGGTGCTGTAAGTATCCTACTATCCGTGCATATACGGATATATGTCATTTATTAATTGGTTACTTCCGTGCAGCTGCATGGCCAACTATGCCAAATCCAAGGGCATACCTGTTGGTTTCTTGGACCCCCAGATGGTCGCCGAGGTGATGTTTAGGACCGACATAGACTTCGTTGTCGACTACATCAAAAGAGGGTTGCTTGCTCAGGTCGACAAGGAGTATATACTTGTACCCTACAACCAGAGGTGAGTGCTTTCATCAGTACTTCACCCGTAGATTAGTGTCTCCATGTGCACACCCCCAAATTTAGATTAAATTTTTAATTCTCTACGTATAATATGTAGCTACCACTGGATCCTGCTGCTACTTATTCCAAAAAGCAACAAGGTGTTCTACCTTGACTCATTGCAGAGGAAAGGGTACTCGTATTGCGGCGCATGAGATGTATTCGGAAGGTGATGTGGACCTGTCTTGCATGCATCTAGATTTACTGTCCTCAAATTGTCAATTTTGGCTATCCTCAAACTGTCAATTTTGACTATCTACAGGGCTTTCACGAAGTACTTTGCCGAGGTAGGGAGACAACACGAGCGGCGAGCCGATAAGTTTCAGTGGTTACAATTTTCGGTACAAATTTCAACTGGCATCTGTTTTACTTTATAACTTGTCCCCACCTAACTCTCGGTCTGTAAATTGGCAGTGCCATCAGCAGCCGGACGACAATACATGTGGGTTCTACGTGATGCGCCACATGTATGACCTGATCAGCACCCCTCACCGGCCAGATTTCCCCGAGGTATATACAACTGCTCCCCTTAATTTGTCTCGATTTGACAGAATTTACAACTTCAGCTAATTTTTTATGTACCAACTCTTGCTGCAGGGGGTCGACTTCCCTTCAGAAAGCCTTGACCCTCGGCAGATTGGTAATGTCCGAGGGATGCTCGCTGAGTTTTTCCTTGCGGAGGTCATATCACCCAAGGGGAAGTTTAGGGACCCGCAAGGTTCGTATTAGTGCGGCCTTACATTTATTTGTACATCTAACACACTTTAATTGTCGATTACATTTATTTGTTCAATTGTACATATTTCTGAGTTCTGTGCTGTATATATGAAATGCTATACAAATATATTTGAGTACTGTGCATATGAAACTGTATATATTTGAGTACTGTACAAATATAATTCTGAGTTCAATTGTACAAATATATATGAGACTGTAACAGACGGTTTTGATCTTACAAACCATCTGAGATTATAACAGTCACCGATAATAACCCATCGTAGATGGTTTGGACCTCAGATCCGTCTGTGATATCACACTATCACAGACGGTTTCAAGATTAACACCGTCGCTAATATCGCAGATTGGTTTAATATGAGTATCACAAACGGTTTTGATCTCAGAACCGTCTGTGTTAAGAGTATCACAGACGGTTCTGAGATCAAAAACGTCTGTGTTGATATCCAAACCGTCTCTGGTCATCCTGAGTACCACAGACGGTTGTGATATCCAAACCGTCTCTGGTAATCTGAGTATCACAGTCTGTTATGACATCAAAGGCATCTGTGATACTCATACTAACACAGACGGTTCTGATGTCAAAATCGTCTGTGTATACTAAAGTATCACAGACGGTTCTGTTCTCAAAACCGTCTGTGATAGTCTAATTATCACAAACGGTTCCGAAAATAGAACCGTCTGTGTAGTATGACTATCACAGACGGTTCTGACCTTATCACAGACGGTTCTGACCTTATAACAGACTGTAAAATATGAGTATCACAGACGGTTCTGACCTTATCACAGACGGTTATGACCTTATAACAGTCTGTGAATGGATAGATCACAGACGGTTGAAAACATCAAAAACCGTCTGTGATAGTACATGATTATCACTGACGAGTAAGAACCGTCTGTGGTAGTATGACTATCACAGACGGTTCTGACCTTATAACAGACTGTGAAATATGAGTATCACAGACGGTTCTGACCTTATCACAGACGGTTATGACCTTATAACAGTCTGTGAATGGATAGATCACAGACGGTTGAAAACATCAAAAATCGTCTGTGATAGTACATGATTATCACTGACTCGAATATCACTGACGGGTAAGAACCGTCTGTGATGAATGTTTTGACTCGACTGTGATGATGAATTCTGTAGTATTGCTTGTCCCCGTACCCAAGGAGAACCTTCTCAGAAATCCCAAAAGCTAATGGGATTTCAATTAAGGTAAGAACGTTCATTCTGGTTGTATTAGAAATGATGGTCACGAATCGTTACCATTTGATTTCTCTTTTCCTCCATCAGACGGAAAGAAATAGCACCCAGTCCTCCAACCGCTTCGGGAAGGGTTGACGTCACTACTGGTGCAAGAGCCCCCAGTGAGGAGCGCTCCACCCCCGAGGCCCAGGAAGTCGTCCGAGTCACGGGGGGAGAAACAGATACGAGGACCCAGTCGCAGTCACCGGCGACTGGAAGCAGTACTCAGCAGGCACTTCCTCCTACTGTCCCTGCTGTAAGCACTTCCGGGCCTTCGACAAATCTTACAATTAGTCCGGAAGATGCCTCTCTGCAGAAATTCATGAAGGTATGATGAATCCCTTTCTGGATGTCCTGAATCACACATAGGACACTTTTCACTCCCTTTTTTGCATCACAGGAATTATCTCGGATGATGGCCCAGTCACGTGCCACGGCGGCGAGCATGGTGACCATACAAAGAGAACGAGACAGTTTGCGCAAGTAAGGATCATCATTCTTCAATTTATAGATGTATAAATTGGTTACGACCATTCCTTCTGTTTTACTACAGGAAGGTGGTATTGCAGGACAAGGAAATGGCCACAATGAAGCTCCATTCACTCTCAGTGATGAGGAACCAAGAGATCGAAAATAACAGGCTATGGTCGCAACTTGCTGGTAAGTCACCTCCTGAGCTAGGAAGACTTGTCTTAGCAATATGCGAGTAACCTTTTCCCTTGTTGCAGCGCAAGCGGGTCAAATAAAACAGCTCAGTGCGGATAATAAACTCCTCCAGGATTCTATCGAAGCCTCCACAAGGGTGATTGGAAAGCTGAGCTGTTCAGTCTTCGGAAAGCTGAAGGCGGTGGCTCATCTTCTGAAGGCTGATGTGGTTGAAACCACTCGAGACGATCTCAGCCAAGAGGACTGGGCTGCCCTAGTTATAGCTCAAGCAGAGTCACTTCTCAAGTATCTCCCTGAGGATACACAGCGAAGAGAAGAGGTGATCAGAACCAGAGTTCGGTCAGCCGCTTCTGCTATCCTAAGCCGGATTCGACTCCACTATGGCCCAGATGCAGATCTGAATCCACTGGTGGGACCGGTTGAGATCGAGAGTGAAGAGCAACTAGAGGCCGTCATGGAGGAGATTAGTCCCCTTGTAGATAAACTCCTGACTGAGCTCGGGATCGAATGATCCCTATACCTGTACAAAAACAGTTGTATACGATGCAATGCACATGAAAATTCACTTTTGAAAATGAATATATTTTTGTTTTATGTTGGTTTATATTATAGACCTATCCCCCTAGCCCCCGCCTGTGATTGTAGATACTGAAGGCTTAGTATTACAAACGCAGGGGAAAAATGAATATAACAACCAGGGGTGTATGAACAAATCAACAATTATAACACCTAGACTTGTTTGCTAACCAGCAGCCACTCGGATAACCAAGGACTTGTCAGAAAGCCCCGTGTGCGTTAAGAAACGGCTTATTTAGGAGTGCTTATCTGAAAGTGGTTATGAGATCGGCCAGCGAATCCGACCAGGATGTTATAATGATCTAACCGCGTACGACCAGCCCCCGAGCCGAATTCACAGTGGATGGGCATAAAGGGAAATATTCCTCATATAAACGCAAAACATTTTTAATTTTATGAAAGAATGCTAATTGAACAGGAAAAATGGGGTTGGGTACTTACACGTAGAACTTGCGAAGTTGATCGATGTTCCAAGTATTGGACAAACTTCGACCATCCCCCATGGCTAACCACGCGGATCCTGGTCGCGGCACCGAGACCACAGTGTAAGGGCCTTCCCACTTCGGGGAGAATTTATTGCGATTAGACTGATCTTGGATTCTTCGTAAGACCAGGTCGCCCACGTGAAGATCACGTGGTCGCACCCTTCTACTGTGATACTTGCGCAAAGCTTGCAAGTATGCTGCGGACTTGACCAAAGCGCGATCACGTCTTTCTTCTAAGAGAATAAGATCTTGTGAGCGCTGTTCGGACTGATTAATCTGTTCGAATTGTCTTGTCCGAACAGACCCAATACTAACTTCGATAGGCAATACAGCCTCGGCCCCATAGACCAGATGGAAGGGCGTCTCACCGGTGGCTCGAGTAGAAGTAGTTCGTAGTGCCCATAGAACAGTATAAAGCTCGTCCACCCAAGCCCCCGAGCGAGTCTTCAGGCGATCAAAAACACGTTTTTTAATGCCTTGTAGAATCTGCCCATTGGCCCGTTCTACAGTGCCATTGCTCTGTGGATGCGCCACAGAAGCAAAGCACACCTTAGTCCCAATCTGGTCGCAGTAGTCGAGGAAGAGACCACTAGCGAATTGGGAACCGTTATCAGTGATAAGGCGGTTTGGAACACCAAATCGAGCAACAATGTTCTTGTATAAGAACTTTTGTGCTGCTGATGCGGTAATATTGCGTACCGGTTCGGCCTCGATCCACTTTGTAAACGTGTCAATGGCTACGAACAGGAACTTGTACCCATTGACCGCTTGTGGCATAGGACCTACAATATCCATCCCCCAGACCGTGAAAGGCCATGCGAGGGGAATAGTTTGTAACGCATAGGCAGGTTGATGAACCTGTCTGGCATGGAACTGGCATTGAGGACACGTCTTGACCATACGCTTGGCATCATCGAGTGCCGAAGGCCAATAGAATCCTTGTCGAAAAGCTTTTCCGACCAGTGTTCGATAGGACGCGTGTGCACCACATACACCGTCATGTATTTCTTTCAAGAGGGATTTTTCTTCCTCCTGAGATACGCAACGCATGAATACTCCTTGAGTACCCTTTCTGTACAAAACCCCATCTATGAGTTTGTACAGTCGTGCTTTTCAAATTAACCGATTGCTTTCGGTTTCGTCCTCGGGTAGGGTCCCATGTTCAAGATAGACTATCAATGGACGAGTCCAATCCTGTTCCTGACCGAGGTTGGTAACAGAGGCTATTACCGGATCATCCTCAACCGAAGTCATGATTGAAGGATGGTCCAAGTGTTCAATGAATACTCCTGCCGGAGCGGATGTGCGTGAGGACCCAATTTTGGATAATTGGTCTGCGAGAATATTGTCCTTTCGCGGGATATATTGGACTTCGAAATGACTGAAGTGTTTTTCCAATCTCCTCACTTCCCCCAGGTAATGAGCCATTGTCTCATCGGAGGTGCTGTACTCCTTGTTTACCTGGTTTACGACCAGCTGTGAGTCTCCCCTCACCACTAATCGACGGACTCCGAGGAATTTTGCTGCCCGGAGCCCTGCAAGAAGACCTTCATACTCTGCTGCATTGTTAGTCGCAACAAAGTGTAGTTGAATGACATACTTAAACTGTTCGCCCTGGGGCGTAACTAAGACTACTCCAGCCCCCGAGTGTTGAAAACTACGGGGGCCGTCAAAGTACATTGTCCAATAATCGGGGCACTCCAGTTCCTCCGCCAACTACACGGGTGGCTCAGGGTTGGTCCATTCGACCACAAAGTCGGCCAAAACCTGAGACTTAACCGCCGTGTGGGGCGTGAAATGGATCTCGAAGGCACCGAGTTCGACCGCCCATTTGGCGATTCGACCAGATTTCTCTGGGTTTCAGACAATATCCCCCAAAGGAAAAGAGGAGGGTACTGTGATCTTGTGCGCTTGAAAGTAATGTCGTAGCTTACGGGAAGCCATCAGTAGCGCGTAAAGTATCTTCTGGACCTCAGGGTAGCGCTCCTTAGGACCATGAAGTACCTCGCTCACATAGTAGACGGGTCTATGTATTCCTTCCCTATCTGCGATCAGAACGGCGCTGACCGCGTGCGGTGTGGCCACTAGCTAAAGAAGCAATGGTTCTCCTTTGTCGGGAGACACCAATACTGGCGGACTGGATAGATATGTTTTTACCTCCTGAAATGCTTTTTCGGCCTCATCTGACCATGTAAAATTATGATGCTTCCGCAAGGCTTTGAAGAAAGGCAATCCCCTTTCGCCTAGTCGTGATATAAAACGACTTAAAGCCGCCATGCGACCAGCCAGGCGTTGAACATCCTTCATGGTTGAGGGCGATCTCATTTGTTCAATAGCCCTGATTTTCTCAGGATTAACTTCAATGCCCCTCGAACACACAAGAAAACTGAGGAGTTTTCCTGAAGAAACCCCGAAAGAACATTTCTCCGGGTTTAATTTTATTCCAAAGCGATTCAAATTACAGAAGGTTTCAGCGAGATCGTCCAAATGAGACAATCTCTTGGTACTTTTTACAACCAAATCGTCTACATATGCTTTGAGATTATGCCCTATCTGGGAAAAAAAGGTCTTTTGCATCAAGCGCTGGTACGTGGAACCTGCGTTCTTGAGACCGAACGGCATTCTGACGTAGCAGTATGTGCCGAACGGGGTGATGAAGGCAGTCTTCTCTTCATCGTCTTCTGCCATGCTAATTTGATGATATCCTGAGTAAGCGTCCAGAAAACTCATTAGTTCGCAACTCGCAGTCGAGTTGACCAGCTGGTCGATGCGGGGAAGGGGAAAGTCATCCTTCGGGCAGGCAGCGTTGAGGCTAGTGTAGTCGACGCACATGCGCCACTTGCCATTTGACTTGCGGACCATGACCGGATTGGCGAGCCATTCCGGGTGATCCACTTCACGGATAAACCCGGCCTTTAGGAGTTTGTCCAACTCCTCTCGAATGGCTTCCTGTCGGTCAGCAGCAAAACGCCTGAGCTTTTGCTTTATTGGTCGTTGTCCAGGTCGAATTGCTAACCTGTGCTCAATTACTTCCCTTGGGACACCGGGCATGTCGGACGGTTTCCACGCAAACACGTCTGCGTTAGCCCGGAGGAAAGCAACGAGGTCGAGTTCCTATTTGTCATCCAAAACTGATCCGACCCGAACTGTCTTTGATGGATCATCTGGGTACAAAGGAACCAATTTGAGCTTTTCATCTGGTCGAGGAGCAGCCTTGATCGCGTCGGTGGTAACAGTGGTGACTTGAGCGTCCCGGAGGGGAAGTTGATCGACCATCTCCAAAGATAGCCAGTTGCACGTGAGTGCCACGTTGCGACTGCCTCGGACCGAGATGACACCTTTGGGGCCAGGCAATTTCCCGCACTGATAAGCATAGTGCGTTGCCATCATGAACTTAGCAAGAGTTGGCCTGCCAAAAATTGCATTATAAGCTGAGTCACAATCGATTACATCAAAAGTAACCAATTCTGTCCGGAAGTTGTCTGGTTCTCCCAGAGTGACCGGGAGGACCACTTGTCCCAATGGCATCATGGAGGGGCCTGGGATTATCCCATAAAACGGATGGATTATGGGCTTAATCTTCGAACGAGAAATTTGCATCTCGTCGAGTGCCTTGACCAACAAAATGTCAAGGGAGCTTCCTCCGTCGATCAAGACCCTTTCAACTCTCGCGTTACTGATGATCGGGGTAATGACCAGAGGGAGTCTCAAGGGTCGTGTTAACCCCGCCGGACAATCAGCGCGATCAAATGTTAAAGGTGTATCCGACCAACGGGGGTACTGAGGTTCGCCAAGGGATGTCTCCGTTTGGTTAACCTCTCGGTAAAAGGCCTTAAACTGCCTTTTGGAAACGAAAGAAGAAGAACCTCCAAAAATAACGTTAACATGATTTTGAGGTACCTGGTAAGACATTTCTTCATCTCCGTCGGCGTCCCTAAGTTCGCACGCCTGTTCTTTAGGTGGTAAGGTTGGCATTGGCCCAACTCCCTGGTAGAAGTCATCCAGTTGCTTCAACCAACTCCTGCAGTTCTTGAGATCGTGGCCTGCGGAGTTGTGGAGTGGACACCACCTCTTGCCCTCCTGCGGATTAGTTGACTTTTTTGGCTGGTCGACATTTTGACCACCAGAGGCAGTTTTATTTTTGAATGAAGACTTATTACCTTTGGTCGAAGGTGGCTTCTCTGCGACTACGACCTCGCGGTACTGTCCAGAGGGGTTCCTCTTCGACTTCTTTGACTTCCCACCCGATGAAGATTCTGGCTTCTTGCTTGAATCTTCTTTCCTGGCGTCCTTGAAGCCTGGTTGGGGTGGTAGGTCCCCCTTGTCGACCATTCGGTTCCATTCGACTGCTTCGGCTGCATCAGAATATCGATCGGCCACTGATCGAGGAGGGTGGATAAGCAAGTCCTCAGTGAATCTCCGGTATCTAACGGCATGCTTAAATGCCCTGATTACGGAGCCATCAGATATGTTCGGGATGGTATTCCTCACCCCGACAAACCTCTTGACAAACTGCCGAAGTGTTTCGGTTGAAGTTTGCCGCAGCCGATGCAAGTCGTCCTCCTTACCCGGCTTTTGGTAACAATTTTGGAAATTGCTGAGGATGGCATCGCATAGCATTTCCCAATTGTAGATGGAACCCTCGGGCTGATTAAACAGCCAGGTTCTAGCCGGTCTTGCGAGGACTGTAGGCAGGTAGTTGGCCATGACTTTCTCATCGCCTCCTGCCGCTTGGATGGCAGTAATATAAATTTGAAGGAACTCGGATGGGTTCTGAGTTCCGTCAAACCTCTCAATGGCCCCTGGTCGAAACTCATCGGGCCAAGCGACTGCTCGCAGGCCAGGCGAAAAAGCTTTACAACCAACGTAAGGACCATGAATCGCCCTGTGACTGTCGGTTGGGTCTCGGGCGATCTCACGCAATGGCGAGGTTACTCGTGGTCCCAAACGAGAGTGAACAGGAACTCGATCCCTGCTACGGGAATCCTGCATTCGCCGGTATTTGTCCTGTCGGGATGGTACGGGCGGCGGGTAACTCCGTCGGCCGGAACCAGAATGAGGACCCTCTCACTCGCGGGAATGTGTTACCGAGCGGGAGGAGGCCGTTGGGGTCGCCTCGGACGCGACCTCATCCAGTCTCTCCGCCAGGATCCTAAAAAAGGCCGGTTTCTGCGCATCCGTGACCGTAGGAGGAAAGTTACGCATGACTTCCGTGATGGATCGCAGTCGACCATGGGTACTTCTCCTAGGGGCACCAGGTGTTATTGTTTCTTCGTCCACCGGGAAACGCTCCGGTGGCAAAGAAGGGGTCTGGTCACATTTTCGACCACGCGACCGTCGAGAAGAACTCAGAGCAGCATCGTAACGAGCCTGCGTATCTTGAAGAGCCTCTAGGGCAGTTCTGCGCAATTCGTTGTTTTGTTGCTCGAGATCTTGATCCTCCTTCTGTTTGCGATCTTGTTCTTCCTTGGCAGCCTGTTGATCGGGAGTTTCTTCCGACAGCGCAGCAAACTGCCTAGGGAGAGAGGTTGCCGATGGGGAAAACATCTCAGTTTGTTCCGAGTCGGACTCGAAATCAAAGAGACGGTGAAGGTTATCAGGGTCGAACCTTCCTGGGCTAATTTCCGGGTCATCATCATATTTTCCCTCAGCGGGGTCGTATGATGGGCCGGATTCATCACCTAGCACATTAAGAACCTCCGTGGGTTCTGACCTTGCGCCAATTGCTCCCTGGTCGATTGACATGACCTGGAGAGACGATTCAACCTGTGGAAGATTCTGGCCTTCGACCTCCTCCATCGGGACAGGATCGCTTGGAGAAGGCATTGGGATATGGGCATAATCCTCGAGATCGAAATCGTTCTCGGAATCATATGCCCCAGCCATGTTTCAGCGAACCTCCGGATTTCAGTTAGGACGCCTTGAGAAAGGCCCCACAGTGGGCGCCAGCTGTCGATGATTTGGACTCGGAGTCCTCAGCCGAACTTATGCAAAATTTGTAATGGTGAGACCTTTCAAGATGACCCTCCGGGAAGGTATATAGAAAAATGGTGAATGGGAGCACAGAGAGATTTATACAGGTTCGGGCCCTCGATGGTGGGAGTAATAGCCCTACGTCCTGTTAGGATTTCACTATAATTGATAAAAGGTTACAAAACAGGGGAAAAAAGCCCTTCACAAGCGAAAGGTTTTTCCTATATAAATGTACAGAGTAAAGCCAGGGAGGCTTGTAAGAACTATCTAATTTGGACCGTAGACTTGGCTGTTTTTAGTGGTCGAGATGCCTTGTGTTTCACTTGTATCAGGAGTCTTGTTCTTCCAAATGGATCGGATCTGCCCCGTTTGATGTATTTTGCCACCCTTTTATACTGGACGAAAGGATGCCATGTCGTAACTGCATCAAACAGTTGTTTGGATGGTTGGATGTGGTTTATCAAACCACTATTAACTTCCAAGTAGATTAAGCACGTGTTATTCGTGAAATAACTGCTTGTATTAACCTCCTGGCGGTTAGTTTTCTACGTGGAGGAATCTTCGGGATACTTGGAATATTCTCACCATAGGGATAACCGGTCAGATAAATTCCAAGTACCTTGGTCGAGAACATTCTGACCGCGGGTTGTTGGCTGACCGCGCGACAACTTCGACCTTCTGTTCGCGCATAACATACGAACTTCTGACCGCGCAAAGCCTGTGGTCTGATCGCACGAGGCTTGCGACCTGATCGCGCAAAGCCTGCGACCTTAGGCAGATGCTTCCCAAAATGACTTGAGTTCACACCGCCGGGCATGTGTTTGACTCGAATCTGTCTTGAGCCAACAGCGCATTTATTTGAACTGACTCGGGTGTCAATCCTCGTCAGCGTACGACTCAATTTAGGCTTAGGGCGACTTCCTTCTTTACTCCTTATCCTCTCATTATTTTTCTGATCTCACACCACTCATGGCCATCTGCGGCCCAACAGTGTCCACGCAAGAAATCGGACCGACATACCATGCAAGGAGCGGTTAATACCAAGAAAGCTACTAAGTTGTGCCTGTCCTATAGCAGGCAAGTGGTTGGTACGATTTTCATGCCGCATAGAGGCACAACACAAGGTTCTTGTCCTTATGAATCAATAGTGAGGAGACATTCACATACCCGATGCGCACATAGCAACCAACCATTCAAACCATCCTCACTATCAATTCTAATTCACATTTTCTTTCACAAAAAGGGTTTTCAAGCATTTTTATCATATGATTGACCACTTAACACTTAATGCATACATTTGAGTATGAGCATATCCTAAGCATGATGTCCTAGGGTGACAAGGGTACAAGTGATACACAAATACATAAAGGGGGTTTACAAAAGATTAGGTCATATCTATTCACATTCTTTCAACATAATACTTAACTTGAAGATAAAGCATGCATATATTCAAAACAGAATTTAATCTAGTTCACTTAAAATATTAGGAGAGATATGGTCAAGGGAATGAGACTTGCCTTGCAACGAGGGGTCTAACTGCTCTGCTGGGTCTTCAAAGATTCCTTCTGTTTCTGGCTCTTCTCTCGCAACCACGAAACAACATGACACATCGCAATACATAAGCATACAGAAAAATACTTGCTATAGAAAATAATAAGTAAAGTATAAACATGTAAGCAAAAGAAATGATCTGGTCGAAGATACAAGGGCTTGGCTCAAAGAATTTGGCTTAGAAGCATCGAATGTCTAAGGGCTGACATTCGGTTCACGGCCCGACAATGCCTGAGAATGGCATAGAGTTAATCTTGGGTTTCCAAAAGATCAAAAAGAGTTCAAAAAGGGGCATTAGGTGCCAAACACAGTAAGGCATCTAATTGACAAAGTGGTTTCAACAGAAAAGTCCAAGAATTAAGGAAAATTGCAGCAAAGTCCCTGACACAGGGAAAATTGCATGCCACTGCACAGCAGCGAGCTAGGGCACGCACGTCTGGACAATACACGCATGCGTTGCTTCACCAACCCTGTCAAATGCATAGGCGGGATCAAGACAAAGCTTCTGGTAAACTTAATTGGGCAGAGGCGGCTTGTCGGCGGCGAACGACAAGATTCAGTTCGTCGGCTGCAAGAGTCGAAGGTGAACTACGACGACAAGGCTGTAGAGTTGATGAATCCTGAAATTGGCTGAGGGGTTTTACCACTGGGGTGACACTAATCGTGCTGGAGTGAGGAATTTGGTTGGGATTGGGTTTCTAAGCTCGCCGGCGTTGACGCCGGGCTCGGGGACGATGATGAAATAGGTGCCATAGAAACATGGCAATGTTGGACAATTGGCTTGGGCTACACCATCTACAGGACACAAGAAAGGTGTAGATGGAGTTGAATTGGGTGGAGGTACAGTGGAGCATGCCGGCGATGTGAACCAGTCACGGCAGTTCCCGAAGAATTGGGAGACTTCTCGAATCGGCTTAATTTCAAAATGTGGCTGAACAGGCATGCTAAGAATCTGCTAACGGTCGATTTGTTTCACTGGAAGGGGTTAAGAAAATGGCTGGAGAGAGTTTAATTGCAGGAACAGGGCATTTTGGATTTTCAGTGATCACCGGCATGAGGAGCTTACTAGTGAAGACAAAGTGGAGTTTTGTGGAGTGAAGGGCTCTGGCGACGATGGCCTCAACGGCTGCTCGTCGGGGAAGAAGAAGAAAGCAGGAAAAAGAACTAGGACTTAGTTGATTTTGGAGGTGTGAAGATCACACAGAGTGAGGGGGTTTAAATAGGCGAGGGACGGAGCAAGCGACGGAAAATAGCACGGGACTTCCGTCGGGGAAAAGACCGGCCGGGCACAGAAGGAACAGCGGCGAATGGTGACGCGGTGGCGAGTAGGTGGCACACCAGCTTTACCAGCGGCGGTCGAGGCGTTGGAACTCGTTCTAGTTCGGCACAGATGCGGACACGACGAAGCTGCTCCGGCAACAACACGTACGCGCATGCAAATTGAATCTCCTCGAGCGCGCGCTGAAGCTGTTGCTGCTAGTCCAAGGGCTGCCATGGCGATGATCCAGGCGAAGACACGTGCGTGCATGCACGACCAGAAAGGTATGAACACGGGCGAAGGAGGGGCTTGGCCGGCAGCGAGGGAAGGTGGAGAACGGCACGGCGAAGATCTTGCCGAAGCACTGGTCGCGCTCTGGTCGAAAACAGTGTCAGGCTCTAGTCGAAAAGGGCTGGAAAAAGAGACTTAGGACCGATTTGCAATTTTAGAAACTTGATTTTAGGACCAATTTGTTTTAATCTGGCAAAAGACTTAGATACAAAGGGAATTGGTTTCACCAAATGGGCACACTAAACTAAATAAATAGTTTAGCAGTGATAGATGAAAAAATCTGGGGTTATGATCAGGTTTTGAGCCGAAACGAAAATAGGGTACTTAGGGTATTTAGGGTTTGGAGAAATTTGGCGAGGCTGGAAACTGAGGCTTCGGATGAGATTTTGGAAATCTTACAAAAGGGAAACTTGCTCATAATAGTGAATGGAAGATATTCCCTAAATCAGATCTAAATATTGGAGATAATATGTGCCTTTTAGCCTTTTTGGGCTCTCAGAAAATCTGAAAAGGACTAATCTGCGATACTTTTGGCTGATTTGCGAAAAAAGGTTTAAATGATGGAGTTTTACTATCAACTTCTGGGGTTAGGTTATTGGCATACATTGGATTATAATTCTGAGACAACAGACTTGGATTGATCAAGATTTGGGAAAAACAGGGATGTTACACCCTCCCCGCGAGGACATAGGCTATCGCAGCCTAAAAGTCCCTACGACGGGAGGCCACTCCGTAGGGCGGCTTACGGTAACCCCTCGTGGATTGAGGAGCTAAGCGGCAACCCAGTTCCCATGACTGCGGTAATGAGTCAATTTGAGTGACTAGTCCCCCCTCAAACACTCTAAAGCCCGTCATCGGGCTCATCCTCCTCTAGGAGAGTTTCCCCCTCTGTGGGTCATGGAATTCTCAGTTGTCTCGGAATTTTTTCTTTGCTCCCCATTCTCACGGCGACCGGGGGAATTTTCTACCAGGTTTCGGAATTCTCCAACCGGAAAATTTCTCGACCGACTCACTGTTTTCACGGCGACCAGGGGAATTTTCGACCGGGCCTTGGAATTCTCCGACCAGAAAAATTCACGGTCATTTCATAATTTTGATCGGCTCACCGTTTTCACAACAACTGGCAGAATTTTCGACCGGGCCTTGGAATTCTTCGACCGGGAAAATTCATGGTAGTTTCGGAATATTCGACTGGCTCACGTTTTCATGGTGACCGTGGGAATCTTTTGACAAGACCTTGGAATTTCTCAACCGGAAAAATCCACGACCACGTCAAATTTCCCGACCGGCTCCCCGTTTTCACGGTGACCGGGGAAAATTTCCGACCGGGCCTTAGAATTTTTTGACCGGGAAAATTCACGTTCATTTTCGACCGGGAGAGATTCCACCCATTTATCCGTCCGACCGGGGCTATGTGACTCCCGATATCTATTGATGTTCGGGACATTCGTTCCTTACCCACAGTGCACGGTGCTAAACGGCACCCCGCTGTGGTGGTTGGGGGGGGGAGGGGATAACCCGGACCCGGACAGAAGATATTAATTTTCGGAAAAAAGTTCAAAGGAAAATTCTCAAGAATATTCAAACAAAAGTTCTTTATTGATTAAACACTAAACCGGGGGACAAACCTCCCCGGTGGGCTAAGGTGTCCCCGGGACAACAATGCCCGGGTACAAACAAGATACAACCCGGGGAGTTAGGCTCCCGCGGGAAACTACCACAGAGGACAACCCCCTCCAGTGAGCAACTACGTCTAATATTCTTGGAGGCCTTCCTTGAGCTCCCGGGAAAGATCCTTGTACAAACTCCTAACCCTTCGGAAGAACCTTCAGAGAAGTTCCTCCGACCAAAACACGTAGCCAGTCGGGGGGCGTATCTGAAGCAGTCGGACCCTCTAGGGCCTCAGTTTCAGAGGGAACAACTCAATACGACAATTGTCAAAATTGTCCAAGTGCCACTCTGGAAGCCATCGCAGCCAGACCGGCTCCCAGAGAGCACCTCCGACGCACCACCAGAAAGAAACCCAGGAGCGAGGAGAAGTAGCATACAAACTGGAGCTACCGCCTGAATTAGCAGAAGTCCATAATGTTTTTCACGTATCCCAACTAAGGAAGTGTCTAAGAAAGCCAACGGAGCAAGTGTCTCCCACAGAAACAGAGATTCAACCAGATCTGATGTATCAGGAATACCCAGTCAAGGTGTTAGAGGTCAACAAAAGGAGATTAAAGTCAAGGACCATAAAATTCTGCAGAGTCCAATGGAATAACCACACTGAAGAAGAATCAACTTGGGAAAGAGAAGAAGAGCTGCGTCAGAATTTCCCCTACCTGTTCTCAGACTGATCAGAATCTCGAGGACGAGATTATTCCCAAGGAGGGTAGCTTGTAACATCCCAGTTTTTGCTATCTTTTCTGCTTGCTAGTCAGCATATCTTCTTTGAAATCTCAGATGTCTCAACCCTATTTTGATCTCTTATCTCAAAATCATAATCACAAGTGTGCCACTACCTTAACCTAAAAAGTTGGCAGCCAAACTTCATCTCCTAGATCATTTTCACCTTTCAGTCCAAAAGTATTTTAGTTTAGTCCATTTCAGAATTCTCAAAAAGCCCAAAAAGGCTAAAAGTCTC
The DNA here is from genome assembly GCA_019359835.1 of Pharus latifolius. Classification (NCBI taxonomy): domain Eukaryota; kingdom Viridiplantae; phylum Streptophyta; class Magnoliopsida; order Poales; family Poaceae; genus Pharus; species Pharus latifolius. Next base: position 59,100,940 of record CM033323.1, read on the forward strand.
AGATCATCTCCAAATTCAAATATGATCAAATGATTATCTTTCTTTCATTTTTCTGAACGTTTTTCCCTTTTGGAAGAACTCAAAAATCTCAACTGAAACCCTAGTTTCAGCCCCGACAAAAATGTCAAACCCTAATTACCCTATTTTACCCTGTTTTTGATTTTTGTTGAAACCCTCAGATCTTATCAAATTTTGCCATTTTCCTGCTGGATGAGTCCAAGTATTTTGGTAACACTCATCTGCAAAATCAGATTGCAAATCAGCCCTTCAGAATCCCAAATTTACAATCAGGTCCTAAATCCCGAGAAAAATCTTCACAATTCAGTCCAAAGCCTCGTGGTTTAGTCCCTGGCTTCTTTTCTTCGTCCACGACCAGAAGCTCGCGTGCACGACCATGACCTGAGGACGTTTCGACCGCGGCTGCCACTGTCACCGTGAACCACCGTAGCCTTCACCGCCGGCCAGTTGTACCTCCACCAACGGCTGAATCCTATGTGTCCGCACGTGCTCACGTCGAGCGAAGGAACGCCACCGTGGCGATGACCGGAGACCGCAGCTTCACTGTTCGCGCGTGCATGCCTGCTGTTGTCAGAGCTTTACTGCCACATTGCTGCCATGCCGAAACTCGCCATCCCGTCGTTCTGCCGAATCCAGATTTTACGCGATACCTTCGTCTCTGCCAGAGCTCTCGCCATGTCTCGATACGCCTCGTTGACTGCTCCGGCGCCAGAGAGTATCCCCGTCGATTTGCTGCCGCTCCCGAGGACTCAACCCCATGGCTATATAAAGCCCCCCCTTGCCAGTGCTTCACTCCACACCAAAGCTCACCAGCAACCGTAGCATTAGCTTTAGAGCTTGCCATTGCCATCGCCTTCGTCTTCTTCCCCGGTGAGCTGCTTCTGGAGCTCACGGTGCCAGCCTCAACCGCAGCATATCTCTCCAATCCAAAGCTACCAGTGAGTTCCTCTCACCTTCCTCTCTGTGCCATAGCTTTTAATTGAACCCCGGCGAGACCTAACGCCGGCGATCGCCGAGATTGTTTTTTGCCCTGTTCCACTAATGTCGAGTGATTCAAGTCAAATTGATCCTCGTGCTAGTAGAGAAAGTTGATTAGTGAGCTAGGAGAAGTAAGCCTGCAAGATTGGAATCTTCAATTTTGCCCCGAGCGTCGAATCCCCAAATTCGAGCTTCAGCAGTTCGCCGGAGAATGCCGCCGAGCTTCTCCAGCCATTCCCTGGCAAAATTGAGCACCCCAATAGCTTCCTGTTGTCCCCTAGATGCTTCACAAGAGAGGAATTGAGTTCAAACGCCTTAGATTGAAAACACCCAAATCCGTGCCTTCGTCTTCGGCTCCGATCAACGGAGTTTGTTTTCCGGCTGAACCAGCTGATGCAACCTTGTCATCTAGCTAGGCCTCAACCCCCTGAGTATTTTACTCCACTAGCTCGAACCCTGAATCGTCCTGGATCAAAAGTTATGATCATGCCAAGTTTTGTCCAGAACCCTGTCTGTGCCGTGTCGCCACCGTGGTTCATCGATGCTGTTCATCGCCGTCCGGCCACTTTCTGCCCTTAAGCCTGTTGAGTAATTTGTTCCTGTTATCAAGGACTAACTCCCAGACAAAGTTGTGCATCAATTGGTGCCCTGGATCAAAAGTTGTGCCCTACCCTAGTTTCTGGCCATGTCCAGCACTATGTCAGTGCATGTCCACCAGTGTCATTAAGTGATTTAGACCTGTTACATTTGAGCTATTGAAATGCCACTTTGTCCATTAAGGCTTTGGAGCCATGTTCTACAATATTCCCTACTGTCACATCTCCAGAAAATAGACCTAGAACCAATTTAGGGCTATGTCAAGCCATGAACCGAATGTCAGCCCTTCGACATTCAAGTCCTTTTGAGCCTATCCCTTCAATCAACACCAAGTGACCTTGTCCAAACCTTTTTCCCTGCATGCATGATATATTTACGTATTATTTTCTAGTACTTGTGTGCTTATATAGTGTGTATGTATTGTTTGTATCCGCTGTGGAACCAGAAGTTGAAGGAGCAGAAGAGAACTTCGAGGAATCATCTGAACAGTTAGACCCATCACTGCAAGGCAAGTCCCAATCCCTTGATCATATCTAGCCTATTATTTTGAAATGAAATATGTTAACTGTTTTCAAGTATATGCATGCCTTAGATTCAAATAAGAGCTATGTTTCAATGAAATGGTAGATATGACCTAAATAACTGTAAAGCCCCTTTTGTGATTGATTATCCATGCACCTTTGTCACCCTAGAATATTATGCTTAGGCTATGCTATGCTCAAGATTATATGTTAAATGTTGAATGGTCACATATGAGAAAAGCATATTCAAAACCCCTTTTTGTGAAAGAAAATGTGATTGAAATCGATAATGAGGATAGTTTGATTGCATGGTGCTGTGTGCGCACTGGGAATGTGAAAGACTCCTCACTAAAGATTCATAAGGACTAGAACCTTGTGTTGTACTTCTATGCGGCATGAAAAACATACCAACCACTTGCCCGGTTATGGGACGGGCGCAACTTAGTAGCTTTCTTTAGTATTAGCTTTTCCCTGCAATGGTTGTCGGTCTGGTTTTTTGCGAGAAACTGGTGGGCCAGTAAGGGCCGTGAGTGATGTGAGTTCAGAAAAATTATGAGAGGATAAGGTGGAAAGAAGGAAGACGCCCTATGCCAGATTAAGTCGTGCGCGGCTGTAATCAAGAGAGGCTATGTGTCTTGTGAGAACATAGACCCAGGCTAGGAACAAAGGCAGTCGGGAGGACCCACAACGGTACTTGAGACTTAACTGTCTATTTACCGGGCAGGGAATTGTTAATGCTAGGACTGTAAACTGTTGTGTCATCTTGGCCTTGTCACATGCGCAAAAGTCGCATGGAGAGGTACCGACTTGAAAGCCGAATGATCGGTGGATTAAGGTGGTACACCTTTGCAAAGTTTAAAAAGTATCGGATACTCTGAGCTCCCAAGTCATGGAGTCTGCGCGTTGTGGAATATATCCACGTCGATGCAGCACAAGTAGCTTTTGGAAAGTTTTTCACAAAATCTGAATAAAGTGGTGACTCATGAAAGACCGCCACACACAACATTTTCTAAAAATCTAGCTTAGGGTTTTAAAAGCCTCGCTTTTGAAAATAAAAACCTTTTCTTCAAAACTAAGTGTGAAAATCTATTCTATATGTATATAAAAAGCCAAAGAGCCATTCTTTGAGAATTTCCCCTCATCTATATATGCCTGCATTCTTATTTGGGACTTGTTGAGCACCATGTGGACAATGTGCTCACCCTTGCTTTTACAAACAAATTTAGAAGAAGGATTCATTGACCCTGAGTCCTACGGACTTGAACCCAATATGGAACAAGAAGAAGAAACTGAAGACCCAGCTTGTTAGAGGGTTACGTACCAAGTGGAGTCCGGTGTGGAGAAGGCCCGTACAACACCGCTGCAATTGAAGATCAAGACTGATGAAGTCCTTTTGCTTACCAATGTTGTTTTATTTTGTGCCGACCTTTGTGTCGAAAACTCCTTAATTTTGTATCAACATTTAAGTGCGTCATTTTGGCACTAAGTTATTGTAATGTTGGTCCCTGTGATCAGCACTTTTTTTTAAATTACTCTCATTTTTATATAATGCATCTTGTAGTTTTGAGCTGCAATGTACCTTTTCTGAGTGCAACCCACCTGGGCGGTTGCCACCAGATTCCTCAAATGAGGGTCCCACAGAATCTGGTATCAAAGCAAAAGGCTCGACTGTAGGTCGTGACCCTTCGATAGACTTTGGCGTCCCTAGAAGAAAAGTTCGCTAGTTCTTTGACAAAAATTTGTTTACAAAAACCTATTTTCCTTAAGAAGAATATTATTTTCGATTATTTGAAAAAGGCTTTAGACTTCTCTTTAAACTCATAGGTGCCTTTCATTCTGTCTTCAGATGGCTTCCGGCAGGAGATACCTTCATGGTGACGAGCTTGGATCATGGGCGCTGTTACTGTGGATGATGCTGCAATTTCTTGGAGCACGGGACAGTCAGAGACCAGTATACTGTGTCTGGCAGGATGAGATCAACAGATGACCCATTGGTTGTCGGGCTTCAGTGATTGTCTATGAGATTCCCGAGCACAGGAGAGGCTCAGTAAGACGTCAATCCCACAGAGAAGAAGAAGATGCTATCTTAGACGCTGCCCGTCGTGCCGTAGGTATGGTCCGGCAGTTGTACAATGACTACCTTTCTGATTCCCCCTACCGCTTCGTGTCTTAACAGGTCCCCGGATCAGAGTACCGAGTTGTTCTTCCGTCCAGCGACCGAGAGGACGCTATTCTGACGAAGACCCGAGACGTCGTTCGTGCTTCAGAGATCGGATACACCCGCCTACTTCGTGACTACGAGCGTGTTCGCGATGACCGTCACTACCTTGAGGGCATGCTTATGAGGGCACGTGCAAGTCTCCAAGAGAAGGAGAGGCAGATTCAAGAATTAGTTGAATCAAATGGAGAGAAGGACCTCAAAGCTACAGAGTCAGTTGTCAAGAAGAATTGCCCAAAGTTGAAGATCACCGCTGGCAAGAGAGTAGGAAACTTAAAGGAGTATCTCAGTGGTTTCACGCCTGCTTCATGCGGCATAGTTATCAACGGTCAGACGATCGAGCTCCCCTGCACTGCGGAAAAGGAGAAGACCCCTAAAGGAAAAGGGAAGGAGATTGTCAACATTGACGACGACAAGGAGGATGATCCGATGGATGCAGATGACAATGAGGAGGAGGATCCCGAGGAGGTAGAGCCTTGTGATTCTTCTGATGATGATGAGTGACCGCAGACTTCCTTCGATTCGACGTTTTGTGCCTGACCCAGCAGACGTTAGATTTCCTTTGTTGTAGCAGTTGTTTTAGTTTGGTTGATGTATGTCTGTGTGCTGGATGTTAGATGAGCTCTGTAAGCCGATGAGGCTAGAAGCTTTGTACCTTTTGAAAAGCTGATTTATGAAAAAGTCATTTTGCATATCCTTATTCTTACCTCTTGACACTAGTACAGAAAAGCTTTCTTCTATCGGTAAAAAAAATCCTTCTACTATCGGTTTTTGTACCGATAGAGATAGACACGATAGAACAAGACTGGACATTTTCTATCGGTAAATAACCGACAGAAGAAGTTCACTATTCTATCGGCATATTATGAATCTACCGATAGAAAACCCGTTGTAGTCTTACGTCCAGCGGCATGGAAAGTACCATTATTCTAACGGTTAATTACAAGATTACCGACAGAAAAAATCATAATATTCTATCGGCATATTAGGAGTGTACCGATAGAAAACTCGTCGTTAGCGGTTGGAAAAGTACTACTATTCTAACGGTTAATTACAAGTTTACCGACAGAAAAAAGCATAATATTCTATCGGTATATTTGGAGTGTACCGATAGAAAACTCGTCGTCAGTGGTTGGAAAAGTACCACTATTCTAACGGCTAATTATAAGTTTACCGATAGAAAAAATCATACTATTCTATCGGCATCTTACAAGTTTACCGATAGAAAACTCGTCGCTAGCGTTTGGAAAAGTACCACTATTCTAACGGTTAACTACAAGTTTACCGATAGAAAAAGTCATACTATTCTATCGGCATATTATGAGTGTACCGATAGAAAACTCGTCGTCAGCGGTTGGAAAAGTACCACTATTCTAACGGTTAATTACAATATTACCGACAGAAAAAAGCTTAGTACTCTATCGGATATTGTCGCGCCCCGAGACTGGGACAACGACTACTCCTGTAGAGACCTAGCTCGCTGCAGCTAGTCTCAACCACAACCCTTTGACTTCCCAGGATGAGTCAAACACAGGAGTATATTACATTGCAACAGAGTACTTACAAAATATTAAGCAGTGTGGCCTGCTGGCCTTAATATTACATAAAGAGGATTACAATGCCTGCAAGGCATTCAGGGTTTAACAAAATATTTAACTACACAGCAGAAGATAGGTGACCCTCCCACAAAAGAAGTTGACGGCAGAACAACACACTTCAGGGTTCTGGCGGAACTGATTCTCCTCCTTCTGGATCCACGTAATACTCCGTGCCATCATCTTGATCAAGGTAGGCTCCATCTATTGAGTTGAATGTTGCAAGGGTGAGCACTTACGTACTCAGCAAGTCATAGGTAAGAGTAGATACATATAGTAGTGATGATATGAACCTAGACTAGTCAAGAATTATGGATATTTGTAAAATAATCCTTTTTCTTTCATACCTCATCTCATGGCAGCACTTTTTATAATATAACATCATCATTCATGTTCACTAGATTATAGCACTACTGCGACACGTCGACACACGACAGCCCACGGTAGCACTCCTTATCATGACAACACATGTCATTTGGGTAATCTTGATTTAAACATATTTTATTTAGAAAATAGTACTTGTGTCATACCCCGTGGATTTAATCCACCGCAGCAGACTCCTATAAAACCCGGGAGCTCGGAGTATTCGAATACATTTTTAACTCTGCAGAGAGGTACCAATTTACCCGCAAGATATTCCACTTTCAAACCTTTCCTATCATAACAAAATGATTGGACCCCTGACTCACTTCATACTGTGAGCGGCAAGGTGGAAATAACAAGAACTTTTGTTATGTATCACTTACAATTCACCCCCGACCCTGTGGCTCTCAGCGAGGCACAGTTGTGGCAGGTTGTATCCAAACCTCCACCCCATTGCTTATTCCCATTACTGGGTCAGCGTGCTTGATCACCTTCAGTGATATGTGTGGGAGCCGCGCTCCGTGTTTATCGTGCATCACAACACATCTCATGCAGGGGTTTCATGTGCGATCCACATAATTACTTGTTCAGGCCTGTCCCATACCAGGCTTGCGGTTAGCACGTTGTTCATGCCACTAGACGCACAACACAAGGTTCTAGTCCTTATATGCCAGTGACCAGACCATCCACAACCCTGCACCTTTAGTGCCTGCATTCCTTTGCAGTCTAGCACCTCCAGTGCTACAGCCATCCATACCATTTTTCTGGTCACGGCTAGGGGTTTTATTTCATGAATATAAGTATATAAATACATATAATAGTTCATGGCTCAAAACTTGTTTATTTCACATTTCACCGATAACCAGTCTAGTACTGCCAATTCATAAATCAACCATTCTCAATCTTTCACATGCAATATTGCCTATATTCAAGGTTATATTATAGCAACATTTAAAATATAGGTTCAAGATGACCAAGGATGTGACTTGCCTTCCGCGTCGTAAGATACAGCAGTTGACGTCGGATCCGCAATGAAGTCCTCAAACTCGGGCTCTTGATCTGCTCTCCAATCAAACAAACAACCAATAATCATAATCTTTTCCATACATTATTATACTTTATGCAAAGATGCAAAGATGAAGTCTTGATGATTCTGAAATGATTGGGTTTAGAGGCTGATTAGGGTTAAGTTAAGGAAACCAATGTTAAGATTAGCTGTCAAAGGTTTACAAGGTTCCAAATGTCTCAAAATATCAGAATGATATCAAGGTTGCGACTGGTTCGCTCAAAAACAGCGAACGTCTTTAGATCGACATTCGGTTCAAAGCATCGACATAGGGTTGATGAATGATAGAGGGGTTATCTCAACTTGTGGTAGTAGAATAAAATGTAGATCACAACTCTACAAATTTAGTGGACAAAGTGGTTTTCAATTTACACAACCAGAAGTGGGTAAACAAGGCCAATGCCATTGGCTGGCATAGCCTGGCATTAATCTTGACATGGCCAGAAATTAGGGCTTAGCATAACTTTTGATCTAAGGCCCCAAATGATGCACCACTTTGTCTGGGAGGTAGGCATTGATAACAGGAATAAATCATTCAATAGGATCTAGGGCTGAAAATGGCTGGAAAGCAAGAAATTTGATGATGAACAAAGATGAACTGGCTGCACTGGAGCAGTTCTGGACACAAACTTGGCATGGCTATAACTTCAAATCTAGGCCGATCTAGGTGTCGGGCTAGAAGACAAAAATGCTCAGGAGGCTAAGGCACATCTAAATGACAAGGTTTCGAGGGCTGAAATGGCCGGGAACACTTTTCCGGTGAACTGTGCCGGAGAAGAACACTGCTATTTGGGGGTTTTTGCTACAGGCCGAGAGAACTTAATTCTTTGCTTGGAGAGCATCTAGGAGGTATAGGGAAGCTTCTGGTAACATCAAATTGACTGGAGGATCACCGGAGAAGCCTGGCGATGATCGCCGGTTTTCTGGTAGAGCTCGGTTTAGAGTAAAGCTTCGAATGATGTTTAATTAGGGATTCTAAGCTTACAGGCTTGCTTGAAATAACCCACTGATCAATTTGCTTCACAGGTTCGAGGGCTAATTCGAATTGATTTGGCCTGCATTGCCGGAACAGGGCAATCTTCGATTTTCAGCCATTTCCGGTGATCGCCGGCGTTAGGGGTCATCGGGGAGCAATTAAATAGTACAGCACGATGAGGGAGGCGAGGGGAACTTACTAGTGCTGTCAATTTGGTGGTTGAGGCTGCGGTTGAGGCTGTCACCGTGAGGCCTCGAACTGGTCTCGCCGGAGAAGAAGACTAAGACAGAAAATCTGAGATGTGGATGATTTCCAGTGAGGTTTGAGGGGGCTGCTGAGCACAGGGATGCTTAAATAGGCAGGCGAAGCATGCGAAGAGAAAGCAATGAAGAGATTGGCTGCTGGTGACTTGACTGGTTGCGTGCTGGAGCAACAGCGGCGAAGACACAGCGAAGAACGGTGATGCGACGGCGACAAGCCTTCAGCTGATCACAATGTCGCTTCATCGGGACCTGGCGAAGCTTGTACCAAGCGGTGGCGACAAGTACTGGCGCGGCGAGGCTACGTGGCGATGGATTGCTGACAAAGTTGCTGCTGATCGCGCGCGGGAGCAAACGCTGGTCGTCGACGTAGCAACGGCGCTGCCACGGTGACGGCTGAGGCGAGGACACGTGCGTACTGGCATGCACGGTCACAAGTGCGGCGAAGCTTGACCGGCGGCGAGCGTGCACGGCGCAAGAAAACACGGCGAGCTTCTGGTCGTGCACTGGCTGCTTCCCTGGTCGAAAATGGGCTGATTTGCAATATTTGATTTTCACAATTGGACCAATCTGTAATTCTGGAGATTTGGAAGGTTAGAGTTGAATTTGATTTCACTAATCTGGTAGATTATATTCAACAGGTTAATTGGCAATGATAATTGATAAAATATGATACGTTTGAATAGTTTTTGATACAAACTGAAAATAGGGTAATTTAGGGTAATTGAAATCTGAATTTCATTTGGTTTTGAATTCTGGTACTTAGGATGAGATTTTGGAATTTGAACAGAAGAGAAACTTGTGACAAATAGCATTTTGAGAAGATTTGCCGAAGAAATTTTGAATTTGGAGTTAATCTGGAGATTTTAGCCTTTTTGGATTTTCAAATAACAGATAAGGACTATTTTGCGATAATTCTTGGACTGATTTGTGAAAAGAGTCTAGATGGTGAAATATGGCTGTCAACTTTTTATATTAAGGTATTGACATACCCATGATCATATTCCAGGAATAATCTGGTCTGAACTTGGTCAAGATTCGGATTAAATCTGTATTTCTGAAACTTAGGGTATTTAAGTAATATAAGGTAATTCTGTTTTCGAAAACAGAAGGAGTTGATAATTCTGGGAGTTAGAGATAGAATTGGATCTAGGTTCTGAAGACTTTTAGATTCAGGATAACTAATAGATCACATCTGAACAATCTGATCTTAATTTGAGGTCACAGGATAGATTTTGGAGATTTTAGGGCTTAGGATAGAAACTGATCTGGCTATTACTACAGATACATGCATGCATGCTATTGATGAAAAAGGAAATTTTCACCCCTAACTCAGGGTGTTACAGATATGTATGAGTTCACCGGCAGGAAAGGTCACACTCTTCTAACGGTTAATTTTGATTGTACCGATAGAAAAAAGTACAGTAGTCTCTCGGTTGTTGATGAATTTACCGATAGAGCATTCACATATACAGTACTTTATTTGCATTCACAATACAGTACATTCACATATACAGTACAGATGCAATACAGTACAGATGCAATACAGTATAGATTGGATACACAATACAGTACAGATGCAAGGTAAATTCACAGAACAAATTGACACATTAGGCAGTTATTCACATTTATTCACATATGTATGGACAAATAAAGATTGCAATCCAATGTGGACATTTATTCACATATATATATTTATTCACATGTATATGAACAGTCTATGCAGAGTACACGAAAAGGAGAAAATTGTCATGCTGGATGGTTGGGCGCTACTTCCTCCATGACATATTGTGCCCAGATTTGTCGAAGATATATAATCTTTGCATTTTCATATTGGTCTTTCGACATGGCGATCTGCAAGTATGTGTGCATACTGAGTAACTAACTTCGATCCTAATTTAGAACGTGACACCCATTTTTGAAATTTGAGTTAGCTATCGATGCTTACCTGGGGGAATCGGGAAAAGTTTGTCCGCACTAGGTCGTACATGTAGCGCAGCACATAAAACCCGCATTCCCACGATTGCGGCTGCTGATGGCACTGAGATAATTGCATATGCGAAGACATGTTAGCTATATATTGTTTCCATAAACTAATTAAGCATAAACAAAAAGTGTCGTGAGTACCTCATATTCTTTCCAAGCTAGTACGGAGCCCTGCGGTGCGGCATGCCTCCCTCCAGCGGACACATATTTATCAAAAGCCCTGCATTTTAGTTAGTATTGCCAGTTAATGTATTATCATTAGCTAGTGAGGTCAAAATATAAATCAAACATATAAGTTACTTACGCCTCCATATTCCCCTTGAGCACATATTCCATCGATAATCTGTCACGCATCGAATCGAGGTAGTACACCTCGTTCCTCGGCGGACAGATCACGATGAGGATCCAGTGGCCCCTGCATTGTACGTAAAAGAGGACCGCTAGCTCAAAGTACATCTCAGGTGTAACATACAAGATTGAGTTAAATTAGTACGAAATGCACTAACCTTTGGTGGTACGGCACCAGGATGAAGTCCCTGTCCTGCTGCGCCATCAGCGCGCTGGATATGTACTGCTCAGCGTGCGCGGCGTCCTGCTCTAGCATCGTGAGGCTTATTTTCTCTGGGTCGAGGAAACCCACCTTGTCACACGCAGCCTCCAATGCTAGCCTGTACATGCACCTGCATGCGAAGGACGAGATTAATATTAATTTCACAGAAAGTTACTCAGTATTCAAATGAACTGCAACATTAATGCAGAGTTAGCAAACAGAGTTAGAAAACAGCAATACATAGCATCAGCAAACTCACAGGACTCCAGTCCGTATGATGGACATATCGAGCTCCCGCCAGTTGTAGAGGTCGAACAGATCCTCGTGTGCCACGGATATAGTCCCGGGCTCACGGTGGAATTGCCCAGGCCTGTAGGGAACTAAGAAGTTCAGGCTGCGCCGAGCTCGATGTAGGTACCAGTCGTGGAGGTCTCTGGTTGATCGATCCAATTTCCGCAAAGATGCCTCCGACAGGAGTGGGAGCACGTTCGTGAACGTCCGCGGCAGTCCCTGTCGCCCTTTGCCCTTGCCTTTGCCGCCCTTGCCTTTTGCCGGGGACTGAGCGCGTACCTTCGAAGGCAAGGGCGAGGTGATGGCGGCTTTCTTCCGAGGTGGAGGCGTGGATGCGCTGGGTGGGGTCGAGGCCGTCTTTGATGTGTCCAGGTTCGCACGAGATCGGCCCTCATGCCCCGAGCTGGGGGCGCAGTCCCCTGGTAGCCCCGCGGCAGGCCACTTCAATTAATGAGCACATATGTTAGATTATGGAAGTTGAGTGTACTGAGTAGGATGTAATCTAAAATGTGTAGGATTTACCGGTTGTATTACAAGACACTTCTTGGGCCACTGTACGTAAGAGCCCACTGCCTCAGCAAGTGTCTGCAGTTCCTCTGTTGGGACTGGCAACGGAGAATCGTTGTAGCCCGGCATGGCCATGTCCACCTGTACCTTTGCGAAACATAACCGCAGAGGTACACAGTGGACCCGGACATCCGGCCCAGACGGATATACGAAGCCGTGTCCAACCACTTCCTGCCCGGCGCCTACGTGATTCTGTAGGATGCAGCCCTCCGGCCCCTGCAAATTTGTAACAATTAAGTGCACAGATGAAGGCTTGCATCAACTTAAGTGCACAGATGAAGGCTTGCAGTACCTCAACTAGATCCACTGGATCCGCGAGTACCTTCGAAGTGCAACTGCTTATCCGACCCCGCGGGGTACCGTCGTCCTGGGGATCCGCATCTGCACTCTTGGCCATCAATGCTTGTCTCAACCGTGCAAACTCTTCCCTCATTTGTGCGACCTCGGTCTACACCTCAGACTGTACCTCAGCCCGTATCTCAGCCCGCATCTCCGCCCGTATCTCCTCCCGTACCTCAGCCCGTATCTTATCGGAGAGGTCAGCTTCCTTTTCCTTCCAGGTGCGGGCCTTCTTCCTCGGTGGAGCCGGATCTACGAAACCGGCCTTCCACGACACAATGGCTCCCACGGCCCGTGTACGCCCGGGATGCTCCTTATTTCCTAGAGCCCGGGTGAGGATGTCGTTCTCCCTCTGCGGGGTAAACAATCCCTCCGCTGCCTCCTTCTCAAAAGAGATCTGTTACATTTGAAGGTACCTTGTGAGACAAATTGCCTTATATACACTTGTGCGCCCACAGTTTATGAAGTTAGCCAACTTACCATTCACCTCACAACGTCGGCGTCCCCAGGGGTTGCGAACTGCACAGACCCCGTGGATGACACGGACCCCCTCCCCCTCCACCATCGCTTGCACCTCTCATCCCGGATCTCGGAGAGCGGCAACTCAGGGGTGTCGATGACAGGATTTTGTTTGTCTTCCTTCTTCCACTGTTCCTCCTTCCCCGCATAGCCCCGGGATCCGAGCCGATGCGGGTGGTCGTTCCTCTTCTGGATCGCCCTATTCTTCTCACTAAGGGCCTTGAACTCCTCAGTCCCCTTCTGCTTGGTGAATTCCTCCCATACCTCCTCCGATATGAAGGGGTACTTCTCGCAAGGAGATTTCCCCGCAGCTAGGAAGTTACTGACGAGCCAGCTCTTAAAGGTTTTCCATGTTCCGTTCATGTCCTTCAAGCAGGCAGTCCTAGGTGTATCGTCGGGGATGTTCCACTTAGCCTGTTTCCGAAAAATGCATACAATTAATCACGAGTTAGTTAAACTTTAGTATAAGCCAAGAGAACGTGATTACGAAAGAGTTCAGCGATTTCAGTTCATTCAACCTTCACTTCCGCCCACAACCTATCCCTCTCGTCCGCCGTCACGTCCTTCCAGCTCTGGACGGTGATCTTGACCCTTTCTTTCGCCAACAGCCCAATGTAGGCCGCGTACCTCCCAGCATTCTTTCCAATCGGCCTCCCAAATTGGTTGAACTCACAAGAAAGATCCGTGCGTTTGGCCAAACGCCCCAACGTCGTCGCGCCTCGCCCCACCCTCTTGCGCTAGGATGTAACAGCCCCATCTTCAGTAGTTACGATGGGGTTGGCCCTAGTCGAACCACTAGTACCATCCGATGAAGACGACGACATGTCTTCCCCTACAAAACCTTCAACAAACCATATATATGGCAATTAATTCGCCTTGGAGTTCCATTACTCAGCCCAGGACTGGAGACTAACTGGGGCGGCAAAAGGGAAAATAATACAAAAAGGAAAGACATGCATAAATTACTTACTGAACTCTTCAGAAATATTTTCTATCGGTAAACACATGAGCTGCCGATAGACCATAACAATTACCTCCACACAAGACAATTTTTCTATCGGCAAACACGTGAGATACCGATAGAACATAACAATGTTCTCTACATATGGAATTTTGTTGACAAGCCACCATTCACTGTCATCACATAACATTCTCGATGATTTGCTACACTAATATTCATGGGCCAGCATTATTATTTCACACGTAAATATGCACACAAGCATCTAAGTGCCACTGTGCATAATCTTTAGCCTAGCCTGTATGTGAGTCATCAGGACTTCACAGCTATTAGGTTGGGAAAAGTCATGTATATAGGCATTTGAAACATATACATCGAAGACCCATCCACATTGCCATATATTCATACGAAGTGAGTAAAAATTCCCAACCAAACTAGTACATTGCATGGCTCATGTCCTTCCAGATCCAAATTAAGTTTTACTACTTGTGCAGAAAAATTTTCTATCGGTAAACACATGAGCTGCCGATAGAATATGTGTAAGAACACCTCCAACATATAATCTGCATTACATGGCAGTTGGATACAATTGATCACACATACAGCAGTAGAGAGAAGTTAAAATCTCAAAACAGGTTCATTACAGCACTGGAACATATTATGTAAACCCTAATTAAAATCAACATTGCCTGCGGAATGTACATAAGCCAACACAATAGGGAACCCTAGTGTAATTGCAAAAATCGAAGAATTAGTACGTGCAAAACACTAGGATCAAATAAAGAAGATGCTGGAAATAGAACGACGAATTAGGGTATTTACGGCGGCGATCAGTTCTGGTGATGGAGAGGCGGTGTAGAACGCAGCAGCGGCGGGCGAAGGACGAAAATAAGAACCGGTGGCAGTGACGAACCAGTGTCCAGCCGGCGATCGTCGTGTGGGAGAGAGGAAGTGAGTGCTCACGGCGGAGGTTGGGGTTTTCTTCGCTCTCGAAGAGACGCAGTGCTCTAAGGTGGAACTGTTCGAGTGGAGGGAAACTAAAGGGCCGTGTACGAGTACTAAAGTAGCAGAGGAACTTTTCTATCGGTATAACAAAATGATACCGATAGACTTATGTAATTTTCTATCGAAACAACAAAATAATACCGATAGAAAAAGTAAATTTCCCGGAAAAATATTTGAATTAGTGGATGCATTTTTCTATCGGTATAAACAATAAAATCCCGTGAGACCAATTTTCCACAGAAAATTTTTTTAAAGTGCTTGAGATTGGGTGCCATTTTTCTATCGGTAAAAACAACAAAATACCGTGAGAGTAATGAAAAGGTGCCCTTTTCTATCGGTATAAACAAAAAAATCCCGTGAGCCCAATTTTCCCCAGAAATTTTTTTTGATTAAGTGCTTGAGATTTGTGTGCCCTTTTTCTATCAGTAAAAACAACAAAATACCGTCAGAGTAATGAAAAGGTACACAATTTAACATCAAACAGACCGTGGTTGAAAGCTGCAGAATGTTAAAGAAAGAGGGAAGATAGCCGAAAAATTGGAAAATTGACATAAAAAGAAATTGTTCATTCATTGTTGTTTTATCACTTACAAAAAAAAGTAAAACCCAAAATGCTAGGTCAAGGGGTGGTCTTAGCCCTGGCTGCATGTAGAATAGAGTCAGTTAGACTTGCAGCCAGGACGCAGGACTCCTCTAGCGACAAGTTGTCCCTAGGATCAACTACTACCGCGTCGAGAAGGCCTGCGACCTCCCTCAGCTTCGCTATGGTATCCTTCATAGTCAAACCGCAGCCAGCGATGGTCATATCCGCGGCTTTCTTCTCCTCGCGAAGACGCCTCGTCCTCGCCCTAGCATTGTCACCATCCGTCTTCATGCGCTTAATGCGCTGGAAGAGATCGTCAAGGTCAAGCCGTAGCTGAGTGTGCTTGTCTGTAAGGAGCTTGTGCTCCTCCTGGAGGGCCCTCAGGTCAGCCTTCACTTTGGCAGTGTCTTCCACGGCTACCATTCCCTGTGCAAATCAATAGGTCAAGAATGAACTGAACATGGATTAACAATACAGGGGTAAACCGAGGAGATTTAGAGTTCTTACCGGGGAGGGCGTGGATGACGATCCAATGGAGGTTGCCATTGTGAAAGAGAAGATGAGGAGTTGAACCGTTCGAGAATTAGAAAAACAACAAAATACCGCGACGTATGGCGAGGTACTTATAGAGTTTCCAAGGCAACGCATGGTGACACGTTTGAGAATTCAAAGCGGCAGAGTCTTCTTCTATCGGTAAAAACAGGGAAAAACCGTCAGACAACAAATACCGTGAGACAAACGAATTTATTCTAACGGTAAAATAGAACAATACCGATAGAAAACGTTTTGAAGTGCCTGAGAGAAGATGTCCTTCTCTATCGGTATAAATAACAAAATACCGTCAGAAAAAAGGGATTTTTGCAGAACTTAATTTGAAGAGGCTGCGATGAGATTTTTGCAAGTGCTATTTGAAGGGAAGAATTAAATATTTACAGGATAAAGGTACTGTACATGTTAGAACTCATGCTGTGGAGTAAAATTGAGATGTATTAATGCTGTGAACTAGCTTATCATTAAATTCTAAAGAAAAATGTACTGCCTGATGTATTAATGATAAGTTCCTCACCTTGCTGCAGAACTTGTGGGCTGTTTGCTTGGCATTTATCCCTGAAATAGAAATTAATCATCAATGGTTCTCAACCCATAATCCTTCTTCGTGGTCATCTCGCAGATACGTTGTTTCGTCGATATCTTCAGTACGGATAGATTGAATGTCCTCTAAAAATGGAGGTATTTCATCGAATTGGTTATACTCCTCTTCGTCGACAACATCTTCGACCCCAACAATACGTCTCTTGCTGTGGAGGACAACATGCAAGTTTTGATTGGCCGGGTCAACGATGTAGAATACCTGTGTGGCTTGCTTTGCAAGTATGAATGGATCGTCTTGGTGTCCGACTCTACCAAGATCGACGAGAGTAAACCCGTAACTGTCAACTTGAACACCTCGAGGGATTTCGACCCATTGGCATCGAAACAGGGGAATCTTAAGTAATCCGTAATCGAGCTCCCATATTTCGTCAATAACACCGTAATATGAGTTCAGCGCCCTTACTGACCTGGCATCCTCGGAAATAGCAAACAGTGTCACTCCGCTACATTGCGTGCTACTCTTGGCGTCTTGAGCTCTTGTGTAAAATGAATACCCATTGATGTCGTACCCCTGCCAAGTCCCTACAGTGAATCTTGGGCCTCTAGCCAACCATGTCACAATTTCACTTACGGAGCCCTCGGCAGCTCGCGTGACTCTTTCTTGGATCCACTCAGCAAATTTCCTGTTATGTTCTCTGCTTACCCAAACGTCTGACTTCGAAGGATTCTGTGACCGTAACATTACCTTGTGCTCGTGTATGTATGGCTCGACCTCCGTCATGTGTTGTAAGACCCAAAAATGTGATTTTGCGTACACATCACGAGTGGGGACGATAGCTTTGAATCCAATCGTTCCAATTCCCTCAAGCCTACCCTCGTGTCGGGACCTAGGAACACCAATTGGGTCAACCCCGGCCATATAATCTGTGCAAAATTCAATCACCTCCTCGGCGGCATAACCTTCCATGATACTCCCCTCGGGTCGACGACGAGTCCTTACGTATCCCTTCAATACACCCATAAATCTCTCAAATGGATACATGTAGCGCAGGCACACAGGTCCACAAAACTTAATTTCTCTGATAAGGTGAACAATCAGATGGACCATAACATCAAAAAAGGATGGAGGGAAATACATCTCGAGCTGACAAAGAGTTGTAACCACGTCGCGTTGCAAAGCGTCCAGTCCATCGGGATCAATTATCTACGAGGACACAGTTGCGCCAAATATTCATATCAGAAAAATCTTCTAATTAAGCTCCACAAATGGAGGTAGTGAACTTATAGTACGAGTGCACGTACTTACCTTGCAAGATATTGCGTTGAAGAAATAACATAGGTTTGTGATTGTCTCTCTGACTTTAACTGGGAGAATGCCTCTGATAGCAATGGGAAGCATCTGTGACATCAAGACATGACAGTCGTGGGACTTCATGCCAACCAGTCTTAGGTCCTTCATAGACACAAGTTTTTTCAAGTTCGCGGAGTACCCACATGGAACTTTAACACCGTGCAGGCACCGACAGAGTTCTGTTTTTTTGCTCTTGGACAACGTGTAGCAGGCAGGGGGGAGGTATGTACGCTTTCCATTCTCTAAAGGTGCAAGCTCAGTCCTTATCCCCATTTCCACCATGTCACGACGAGCTTTCACACCATCCTTTGTCTTTCCCGGAATGTTCAACAACAAACCAATCAAATTGTCACAGACATTTTTCTCTACATGCATGACGTCAATGCAATGTCGAACTTGTAAGTGCTCCCAGTACGGTAGATCCCAGAGAATCGATCTCTTCTTCCAAACATTTTTTTCTCGAGGTTTAGAATGCTTACCGAACTCAACTTTGATGTCGTTCACGCGTGAGTAAATCTCCTTACCAGTCAGAAACACTGGAGCTGATCCCTTCTCAGGCTTCCCGTTAAATGATTTCCTCTTCTTACGGTACGTGTGATGCACCGGAAGAAACCTGCGGTGACCCATGTACACTGTTTTCCGGCAGTTTCACAGCCACATGCTCTCAGTTTCATCTAGGCAAATAGGGCAAGCCTTGGCTCCTTTCGTACTATACCCCGACAAATTGCCGTAGGCAGGAAAATCATTTATGGTGCAAAATATCAGGGCCCGCAAGATGAAATTCTCTTTCTTGTATGCATCCCACACCTGCACACCCTCGCTCCACAATTTCTGTAAGTCCTCGATTAAAGGCGCTAGAAACACGTCAATATCATTTCCGGGTTGTCTGGGTCCTGAGATTAGTAACGCCATCATGATGTACTTGCGCTTCATGCATGTCGTGCCCCGAGACTGAGACAACGACTACTCCTGTAGAGACCTAGCTCGCTGCAGCTAGTCCCATTCTCACAAACCTTTGACTTCCCAGGATGAGTCAAACACAGGAGTATATTACATTGCAACAGAGTACTCACAAAATATTAAGCAGTGTGGCCTGCTGGCCTTAATATTACATAAAAAGGATTACAATGCCTACAAGGCATTCAGGGTTTAGCAAATAACATCTACACAGCAGAAGATAGGTGACCCACCCACAAAAGAGAAGTGGACAGCAGAACAACACACATCAGGGCTCTGGCGGAACTGACGCTCCTCCTTCTGGATCCAAGAAGTTCTCCACGCCTTCATCTTGATTGTTGATCGCTCCGTCTATTGATTTGTAGGTTGCAAGGGTGAGCACTTACGTACTCAGCAAGTCATAGGTAAGAGTAGATACATATAGTAGTGATGATATGAACCTAGACTAGTCAAGAATTATGGATAATTGTAAAATAATCTTTTCCTTTCTCATCTCATCTTATGGCAGCACTTTTCATAATATAACATCATCATTCATGTTCACTAGATTATAGCACTACCGCGACACGTCGACACACGACAGCCCACGGCAGCACTCCTTATCATGACAACACATGTCATTTGGGTAATCTTGATTAAACATATTTTATTTAGAAAATAGTACTTGTGTCACACCCCGTGGATTTAATCCACCGCAGCAGACTCCTATAAACCCGGGAGCTCGGAGTATTCGAATACGTTTTTAACTCTGCAGAGAGGTACCAATTTACCCGCAAGATATTCCACTTTCAAACCTTTCCTATCATAACAAAATGATTGGACCCCTGACTCACTTCATATTGTGAGCGGCAAGGTGGAAATAACAAGAACTTTTGTTATGCATCACTTACAATTCACCCCCGACCCTGTGGCTCTCCGCGAGACACAGTTGTGGTAGGCTGTATCATAACCTCCACCCCACCTCATTTTTCCCATTACTGGGTCAAATATCAGATCACCTTCAGTGATAGTAGGAGTCAGCCTCCAAATCAATCATCACAACACAACTCATGCAGGGGTTTCATGTACGATCCACATAAGTACTTGTTCAGGCCTGTCCCATACCAGGCTTGCGGTTAGCACGTTGTTCATGCCACTAGACGCACAACACAAGGTTCTAGTCCTTATATGCCAGTGACCAGACCATCCACAACCCTGCACCTTCAGTGCCTGCATTCCTTTGCAGTCTAGCACCTCCAGTGCTACCGCCATCCATACCATTTTTCTGGTCACGGCTAGGGTTTTTATTTCATGAATATAAGTATATAAATACATATAATAGTTCATGGCTCAAAACTTGTTTATTTCACTTTTCACAGATAACCAGTCTAGTACTGCCAAATCATAAATCAATCAGTCTCAATCTTTCACATGCAATATTGCCTATATTCAAGGTCATATTATAGCAACATTTAAAATATAGGTTCAAGATGACCAAGGATATGACTTGCCTTCCGCGTCGTAAAATACAGCAGTCGACGTCGGATCCACAGTGAAGTCCTCGAACTCGGGCTCTTGATCTGCTCTCCAATCAAACAAACAACCAATAATCATAATCTTTTCAATACATTATTATACTATATGCAATGATGCAAAGATGAAGTCTTGATGATTCTGAAATGATTGGGTTAAGAGGCTGATTAGGGTTAAGTTAAGGAAACCAATGTTAAGATTAGCTGTCAAAGGTTTACAAGGTTCCAAATGTCTCAAATATCAGAATGATGTCAAGGTTGCGACTGGTTCGCTCAAAAACAGCGAACGTCTTTAGATCGACATTCGGTTCAAAGCATCGACATAGGGTCGATGAATGATAGAGGGGTTATTTTAACTTGTGGTAGTAGAATAAAATGTAGATCACAACTCTACAAATTTAGTGGACAAAGTGATTTTCAAATTACACAACCAGAAGTGGGTAAACAAGGTCAATGCCACTGGCTGACAAGCTCTGGCATAGAGCTGACAATGTCAAAAACTAGGGCTTAGCATAACTTTTGATCTGGAGCTCCAAATGATGCACCACTTTGTCTGGGAGGTAGGCATTGATAACAGGAATAAATCATTCAATAGGATCTAAGGCTGAAAATGGCTGGAAAGCAAGAAATTTGATGATGAACAGAGATGAACTGGCTGCACTGGAGCAGTTCTGGACACAAACTTGGCATGGCTATAACTTCCAATCTAGGCCGATCTAGGTGTCGAGCTAGAAGACAAAAATACTCAGGAGGCTAAGGCACATCTAAATGACAAAGTTTCGAGGGCTGAAATGGCCGGGAACACTTTTCCGGTGAACTGCGCCGGAGAAGAAGACACTACCAATTGGGGATTTTCGATTTAGGCCGAATGAACTCAATTCCAAGCTTGGGAAGTGAAAGAGAGGTAAGTGGAAGCTACCTGCAGGATCAATTTGGCCGGAGGATGGCCGGAGAAGCCTGGCGACGATCGCCAGTTTCTGGAGAAGCTCAAAATTGGGGAAAGCTTCGGTTGAAGCTCAATCGGGAGATCTTGATGCATAGGCTTGCTGGAAATGAGTCACTGATCATTTTCTTCCACAGGATCGAGAGCTAATTCGAAGTAATTTGGCCTGCATTGCCGGAACAGGGCAATCTTCGAGTTTCAGTAATTCCGGTGATCGCCGGCGTTAGAGGTCACCGGTGAGCAATTAAATGGTACTACACATAGAGTATGGGTAGGGGAACTTACTGATAGCTTTAATTTGGTGAGAGGTGCAGCAGATTGTGCTGGCACCGTGAGGCCTCAATCTGGACTCGCCGGAGAAGAAGACGACGGCGAGGAGAATTTGCAAAATCGGCTAAGTTCTGGTGATGAGGAGACGATACAAGGCACTGGTGGTTTAAATAGAGCAGTGGGCGTAGCTTGCAAGGAGGTAATAGCATTGAATTTGCTGTCAGTTGATAGGAGTTGCCGGGCGCAGAAGCAGCAACGGCGAGCGGCGACGCGACTGTGCACTGGCAAGGCGAAGCCGTGCTACATCGGGACTCATCAATGTCGGGCGGTGCAAGGCAGTGGCGACAAGAGTTAGCAAAGCAAGCAACGTGGCAAGAGGATGCTGACAACGGTCGCGCACGGGAGCAAGCTGTTCAACGGCGTTGCCACGGCGATGGCTGGGGCATGGACACGTGCGCACATGCAGATTCAAGTGAGCACAAGCTCAGGCGAGGCGAGGCGTGGCCGGCGGCGAGCAAGCGCGGCGCAAATGCACGGTGAGTACTGGTCGTGCACAGCAGCTGCTGTCCTGGTCGAATAGGGCTGATTTGCAATAATTGATTTTCTTGATTTGGACTGAATTGTAAGTTTGCAGATTTGGAAGGTTTGATCTGGAATTGATTCTGCTGTTTTGATATACTTAATTCCATGGATGATTTGGCACAGCAAGAAGATAAAGTTTGAGACATTTGGATGACTTTTGATATGAACTGAAAACAGAGTAGATTAGGGTAAAATAAGTCTGAAACTTATTGATCTCGAATTCTGGGATTTAGGGTTTGATTTTGAGATACTCATATAAGAAGAATTTATGTTGAAAAGCATTTGGGAGATGTTCCCTGAATCAGATTCGAATTTGAAGATGATTTGCAACATTTTGCCTTTCTGGCTTTTAGAAAATCTGGAAAAAGGACTGATCTGCGAATCTGGAGTTTTGGAAGGTTTAAACTGAATTTGATTTCACTGATATGGCAGATTATATTCAACAGAATATTTGGCAAGAACATTTGATAAAATTGGCACATTTGAATAGTCTTTGATACAGACCGAAAATAGGGTATTTTTAGGGTAATTGAATCTGAGCTTCAATTGATTTCGAATTATGGTAATTAGGATGAGATCTTGAAATCTGCACAGAAAAAGAACTTGTTTCAAATAGCATCTAGAAAAGATTTGCCGAAGAAATTCTGAATTTGGAGTTAATCTGGAGATTTTAGTCTTTTTAGGTTTTCAGATATCAGATAAAGGACTAATTTGCAATAAGTCTTGAACTGATTTGTGAAAAGGTTTAGATGATAAAATCTGGCTGTCAACTTTTTAGATTAAGGTATTGACATACCCATGATCATATTCCAGGAATAATCTGGTCTGAACTGGGTCAAGATTTTGATTAAATCTGAATTTCTAAACTTAGGGTATTTAGGTAGTAACAGATATTCTGTTTTCGAAAACAGAAAGGAGTTGATAATTCTGGAAGTTAGAGATAGAATTGGGTCTGGGTTCTGAAGGCTTTTAGGTTTAGGATAACTGATAGATCAAATCTGAAAAGTCAGATCTTGACTTGGGGTCACAGGATAAATTTGGAGGAATTATGGCTAGAACAGAATAAAGCTGAGGCTGATTTGGTTGATCTAGAAGAGACATATGCATGCATGATTTTTAAGAAAGAACTTTTCACCCCAAACTCAGGGTGTTACAATGCATAACCAAGGAGGAAGATTGTAGATGCATAAAAGAACCGGCCAAGTGCTGTGCCGACTGCTCATATTACCATGTGGGTTCATACCATCTGTACTCAGCCCGAACCTTACATTCCTAAGTTCGCCGCCGAACTTAGCAAATGTTCTGTTGATGTTTCTCCATTGAATAGAATCAGCTGGGTGTCTCAGTTTTCCGTCTTGTTTCTGGGCTTCAGCATGCCAACGCAAGTGCTTGGCGACTTTCGGATTTGCAAACAGCCGCTTCAATCTAGGTATCACAGGCAAGTACCACACAGTTTTTGCCGGGGGCCCTTTCCTTACCTCGTGACGTTCACTGTCAATCCGGTCCCTACGCGTATACCTCAATGCGCCGCATCTTGGACAAACATGCAAACTGGAGTACTCGTTACGGTACAACACACAATCATTTGGGCATGCGTGTATTCTTTCGATTTCCATTCCCAACGGACACAACAGTTTTTTGGCTTGGTAAGTAGATCTTGGCAACTCATTTCCCTCTGGAAGCATGTCCGCTAGAAGATCTAATAGTGTCGTGAAACTCTTATCACTCCAACCGTTTCCTGCCTTCAAGTTATATAATCTCAGCACAGAAGAAGTTTTGTAAATGTTGCACATCCAGGGAACAGAGGCTTCTCAGAGTCAGCAATCAGTTTCTCAAATTCACAGAAGTCATTTTCGTTATAATCTTCCTCTACATCACGTAACATCTCATCTAGATTGTCATCATCATCATCTACGTGCACATCGGAATGAACATTACCAAAATTGGGATGATCATCGATATTATTGCAATCCACATCCGAGTCGTGCTGATTGGTAGTAGTGGTGCTTGTTTCCTCAAGATCTTCGCCATGCCATATCCAACGGGTGTATCGCGCGTTAAAACCACGACGAATCAAATGACTCTTAATTTGATCAGAGTTGCTAAACATCTTCAAGTTCATACAATCTGTACAAGGACAGAGCATATTTTTCTCTCCCTTCCTCTCCTTTTGTTGCTCAGCAAATTTAATAAACTCATTCACACCATCCAAATATTCAAGAGTAGTACGTTTTATTCCATACATCCAATATTTCCTATCCATCTACAATTAACAAAATTTAACGAGTAAGCCATGCATGAAACCTGCCTGATTAAGTTATGTATATGTACATGTACAGCCTCTTACAACAGATACATGTGTTGAACCCTAGCCTGACGAAATTAACACTAATTAACCTAGCTAACTACACAATACAAGCTAGTTAGCTCCTAAAACATGACGCATTTCCTGCTACCAAGCTCCCAAGCTTAGAGCTACAAACTTGGAACTACACAATACAGCTAGCTTGCAAGTAGAGAGGAAGGGAGATCTAGAGGGAGAGAGAGATAAGTGTCGACGATTAAGCGTACCTTAAAGAGAGGGGCGCAATCAACTTCCCTCCAGCCTGCGCTGATCACCCTAGCAGTGTAGCTGGAACTTTCGTCACAAACAGAGGGACACAGAGTGCAACAGAACAAATTAAAGAGCAGCTCAGCAATGGTCGAGTAGGGTTTTCCTTATAATGGACATTTTTCTAACGGTAAATATATGAAATAACCGTCAGACTAACTTAGGTAATTTGCCGCTCACATATTCTATCGGTAAAACCACACACATACCGTTAGAGAATATGCATTACTGAGCAAATATATGTGTTTTCCTATCGGTAAATATGTGTACTTACCGTTAGATCATGTATGACACAGCAAGCACATGTGTTTTTCTATCGGTATATATGTGTACTTACCGTTAGATGATGCATGACACTCGAGCATTAGTTTTTGTATCGGTAAATATGTGCATTTACCGTTAGACTATGCATGACTGAGCAAATATATGTATTTTTCTATCGGTAAAAACACATATTTACCGTTAGAATATGCATGACTGAACAAATATTTGTGCTTCCTATCGGTAAATATGTGTATTTACCGTTAGAATATGCATGACTGAACAAATATATGTGTTTTCCTATCGGTAAATATGTGTACTTACCGTTAGAGGAGGTACTGTTACCAAACTGGGACAAACATGCACATGCCATTTCTCACATTCAAGGAATCATATCAATGTAACATCAAACAGATCTTACATCAAACGGATCTTAACTAGAAGATAAAGAAATATATTTCAAGAAATGCTAATTTGTGGATTAACTAGGAGACACAAAAATACTTTTCGTAGGTAGTTGGGACTTCATCTTGCCAAAGAAATTACAGATGTCAGTTCACAAATTCAGGTACAAACATACACATGCCAGTTCACAAATTGAAGTGCATGTCTGAAACAGCAGTACAAATACACACCTACCTACCAATACAATTAAATACACAAATGCTCCCTGCACATTCAAGTTCATGTCCCAATTAGCAATACATGATACACAAATATACAACAATATACAAATACAACAATTCACACATTCGATGTATATTACAAAAGCCACGTCTGAAATTAACAACAGATCACGACGAGGACCCAGTGGCCCATACATGCATTTTACATAAAAGGGAACCTTTGCAGGTTGCCACAATGCAACTACCGACTACAAGTTAGACCGAATACATCACAAATCCATTCATCCAAAACAGCAAATGTCTGAACCACATTGGACTTAACCATAGGAGTTCAGTTCGAAGACGCCCGAGGAGCTGGAACTGCCGTCGACATACATTTGTACGTATTGGTGATTTCCTCGGACTCAAACTCGATCAACTCAACTCAACTCCATTAACAAAAAGAACCTACCTTCCAAGATGTTGTTCTGTGTAGTGATGGTGTAGAATGGCTGTGCAAATAACAACAATTCTTCTTCTCCAAGCAGGTAAGCATCTGGCCACAAGCTGGTGCATGCAAAAAAATGTAAGATGCTTTCTATAGGTCCTGATTTGAGAAACACGCCGGGCTTAAGCATCTTCTCGACCGAGCCAACCAAGATCTCGCCCTTCACGTCCTTCCAGCTCTCGACGGTGATCTTCACCATTTCTTTCACCAACAAGCCAACGTAGGCAGCGTACTGCGATGAAGAACCGTGAAATACGTTGCCCCTCACGAGCATCATCCAAGGACCTGAACAGATCATAATCATATTGAAAAGAAGACACATCAAAATGAAGGATACAAAAAAAGCAGAATTATTGCCATAATCGGATTAGAATAATCTAACAATATTGCAGAAATTTTACGTACCTTCCTTGGGATGCCGACGTCTAGAGGGCGTCGATGGAGGTGCGGAGGTGCAGCGGTCCCCTGTAGAGGTGCGTCGGCCGTCCATGGAGCTTACGGGTTAGGACTACGAGCCCCAGATGAACTGTGAGAATGAAAGAGACATACCCGTATATTTATACAATTATATATTTTCTATCGGTAAGAAAACAGAATACCGTTAGTAATAAAAACATCTGTAGAAGCCGAATGGTTCTATCGGCACAATAAATATTACCGATAGGAATTTTTGTACATACTCTATCGGTGTGTACGTACATTACCGATAGAATATTACTAGTTGTAGAAGGCCAACAGTTCTAAGATATTTTTTGCAATATTCTACCGGTATAAACATTCATTACCGATAGAATAAAACTATTAGAAGACGAACAGTTCTAAGAAATTTTCTATATATTCTAACGGTAAAAGAATCCATTGCCGATAGAATAAAAATATTTGTAGAAGGTCAACTATTCTATCGGCGAACTACATATTGCCGATAGGAATTTTTAATATACTCTGTCGGTATATTCATGCAGTAGCGAAACAATAAGTCTAGTTGTTGAAGTCGACCAGTCCTATCGGCCCACAACATTCTTCCGTCAGTACTTATGCATCTCTTCTAACGGTAAATATGTTCATCACCGCTAGAGTAAATCATACTATTTATTCTATCGGTAAGTTTCTTAGAAACCGATAGGGAAAATACATCCGTCGGGCTTATATGACCGCGAGGCACATTTTCTATCGGTTTTGTGCTGTTTCGCTAATAACCGATAGAAGATAGGGGTTAGTAGACTGCATTTATGTACTAGTGTGAGTTAATGCCAGCATTCTGCTAGCATCCCTGTGTGTGATTCTTTCCGAATCAATGTCTCTATTCTTAACCTCCTGTTTGAGTAGGATGGTTAACGTGCGTGCAAGACCCCAAGAAGGAGAACTCGAGGGAAATCCCAGCAATGCAAGGGCTACACCTGGAACAAGAAGCCGTACTAACCCTGATAGACCAGGATCTTCTTCAACGATGTCGCAAGGAGGCAACATCAATGACGTGCTACTATGGATGGAGCGAAACTGACAAGAGTCAGCAATTGTGCAGAATCAGATCTTAGGACAGTTGATGCAACACATAGCATCTGGACAAGCTGAGGGATCCGCGACGGGTGCAAAATTAACCGACTTTCAGAAAACATGTCCCCCGACCTTTTCGAGTACAGAGGACCCCATCGTGGCAGACGATTGGCTAAGAGATGTAGAAAAGAAGTTGAACACCGTTAGGTGTAGCGACGAAGAGAAGCTTCTGTATGGATCAAATCAACTAGCTGGACTCGCTGCTGCTTGGTGGGAAAACTACCAGACTGTGCACTCCAACAAAGATTCAATCACGTGGAACGAGTTCAAGGAAGAATTCCGCAAGTACCACGTCCCGAAAGGCGTTGTTCAAGCAAAACACCGAGAGTTTGTGAATTTACGACAAGGAAACAGAACCGTCAAACAGTACCTACATGAATTTATTCATCTGGCAAGGTATGCCCCTGAAGATATTGCAACGGAGGAGAGAAAGATCGATAAATTTTGCGAAGGACTGCAAAACTCCTTGCAATACCAGCTATCATCTCATGAGTTCGCGGACTTCCACGTTCTGATAAACCGACTGCTTAAGATGGAGGAGAAGAGGGAAGTAGTCGAGGAAGACCGAAAGAGGAAGGCTTTGCCCAACTCTTATCAAGGAAGCGCTAGTCGAAGAAGACCGATGCCTGCTTATCGGCCAGCCTTCAGACCGCCGCAAAGACCCCAAAGGCCTGCGCCTACTGCAATACCACAGTGTACCAGATGTAGAGGAAACCACTTCTTGAAGGATTGTCCCATGAAGAATGAAGAATGCTTTCATTGTGGAAGGAAGGGACATCGCAGGAACACTTGTCCACTACTACACTTACCATCCAACGTTGCCCGAGCACAAGCTGCAAGACCCCCTATTCCAACCCAAGGCTTCGGCAGAAGTGCTCCACCCTCTAGAGGAGGAAGATTCCAGAATGGCCGAGGGAGAGGAATGCCTGTTGCAAGTCGCGGAAGACTCAACTACGCATCTGCCATTGAAGCGGGAGAAGCATCTGATGTGGTGATCGGTAGGATCTTCATTCACTCCGAACTTTCAGTTGCATTATTTGACTCTGGTGCTACTCATTCATTTGTGTCAAGACCTTTCTGACGAGGGTTGACACCCGAGTCAGTTCAAATAAATGCATTGTTGGTTCAAGACAGATTCGAGCCAGACACGTGCCTAGCGGTGCGAACTCAAGTTATTCTGAGAAGCATCAGCTCAAGGTCGCAGGCTTTGCGCGATCAGATCGCAGGTTTTGCTCGATCAGACCGCAGGCTTCGCGCGGTCAGGAGTTCGTATGCTATACGCGAACAGAATGTGGAGGATGTCGCGCGGTCAGTCAATATCTGCGCGGTCAGCCAACATCCCGCGGTCAGCCAACATCCCGCAGTCAGGGTACTTTCGACCAAGGTACTTGGAGTTTACCTGTCCGGCTATCCTTATAGCAGGAATATCTCAAGTATCCTGGAGATTCTTCCACGTGGAAGATCAACCGTCAAGAAGTTAATACGTGTAGTTATCCATGAATAACACGTGTTTAACCTACGTGGAGGTTATGAGCGGTTCTCTAAAAACCGCATCCAACCGTCTGAACAACTGTTTGATGCAGTTACGACATGGCACCCTTTCGACCAATATAAAAGGGTGGCTAGGTGCATCAAACAAAAGGGGAACCATCTATCTAGAGGAGGTCAACATTTCTAATACAATCGAGACACAACACATCTCAATCACTCAAGTAACCAAGTCTACGGCCCAAGTTAGATAGTCTTACAAGCCTTTCTGGCTTCATTCTGTATATTGACATAGGAAAAACCCTTCGCCTGTGAAGGTGTTTTCCCACCATCTTGTAAACCTTTATCACCTATAGTGAAATCCCAACAGGACGTAGGACTATTACTCCCACCATCGAGGGTCCGAACCTGTATAAATTTCTCTGTGCTCTTATTCTCCATTTTTCTACATACCTTCCTGGAGGGTCATCTTGAAAGGTCTCGCAAATACAAATATTGCATAAGTTCGGCTGAGGACTCCGAGTCCGAATCGTCGACACTTTCGTGCTCAGAAATAAGTTACCAGTATCTACATTAGAGTCCCCTATTTTAATCCAATCCCCTGGGACTCGGATGCCTGTCAACTCTATCTGTAGAAATATCGCCTTTAGTATTGGCAATCTAGGATTCCTAGCAAACCTGCTAGTTTTGGACCTTCAAGGATTAGATGTCATCCTTGGAATGGATTGGTTAGCCAAGCATAAAGGTCAAATGGACTGTGAGAAGAAAGCAATAACCCTGACAAATGCTGAGGGAAAACAAGTCACATTCCACGCAGAAAGATCAATGGTGAACAACCGAGTATGCAGTTTGAACAGCTTAGAAGGAGTTGAGTTTGAAGGAGTTCCGATAGTAAACGAATATCCAGAAGTTTTTCCTGAAGAGCTTCCTGGAATGCCACCAGATCGGGACATTGAGTTCTCAATCGAATTAAAACCCAGATCTGCCCCTTATGCAAGAAAGCTTGCACGTATGACAAGTGAAGAACAAGAAGAATTAAGAAAGAAAGTAGAAGAATTGGAAAGAAAGGGATTTGTTAGAACAAGTTCCTCACCCTGGGGAGCCCCTGTGCTTTTCGCTAAAAAGAAAGACGGCAGTCTACAACTTTGTGTCGACTACCAAAAACTGAATGATATGACGATCAAGAACAAGTACCCTTTACCAAGGATCGATGATCTCTTTGATCAACTAAGAGGAGCGAAGATATTTTCAAGGATCGACCTGAGGTCTGGATACCACCAACTGAAGATTCGACAACAAGATATTCCAAAGACTGCATTCATAACGAGATATGGATTGCATGAGTTTACCGTGGTGCCGTTTGGTTTAACGAATGCACCAGCAGTGTTCATGAATCTGATGAACAAAGTTCTCATGGAATTTCTGGATAAGTTTGTCATTGTGTTTGTCGATGACATTCTCATCTTCTTAGAGTCAGAAGAAAAGCACGCACAACATCTCAGGATGGTGCTGGAAAAGTTAGTAGAACATCGGTTGTATGCCAAGTTTGATAAATGTGCCTTTTGGTTAAAAGAAATCTCATTCTTAGGCCACATTATCTCTGGCAAAGGAATTTCCATGGATCCATAAAAAATTCAGGCTGTCATGGAATGGAAACAACCGGAAACAGTAACTGAAGTAAGAAGTTTCCTAGGATTAGCCGGACATTACCGGAGATTTGTCAAAGGATTCTCCAAGATTACAAAGCCACTCACCAGACTACTAAAGAAAGATGTTCCATTCGACTGGACAGAAGGATGTGAGAAGAGCTTTGAGGAACTGAAGAGGATATTAACAACCGCACCTGTTCTTACGCTACCAGATAACAAAAAGGATTTTGAGGTTTATTGTGATGCGTCAAAGCAAGGACTAGGTAGTGTCCTCATGCAAGAAGGGAGAGTTGTAGCTTATGCATCAAGACAGTTGCGACCACATGAGGAGAATTATCCAACTCATGATTTGGAATTAGCCGCCGTTGTTCATGCGCTAAAGATTTGGTGACACTATTTGCTTGGAAATAGATGTGAAATCTACACGGACCACAAGAGTCTGAAATACATCTTCACCCAACAAAACTTGAACATGAGACAATGAAGATGGTTAGAACTGATTAAGGATTATGACCTTGGAATACATTACCACCTTGGAAAAGCAAATGTAGTAGCAGATGCCTTGAGTAGAAAATCCTACTGCAATCAAGCAAAGACATTGGAAATACCACCCCAATTGCTTAGAGATTTTGAAAAGTTGAATTTAGAGTTTGTTGAACAAGGAACCATCGCCGCATTAACAGTAAATTGCGAGCTGAAGGATCAAATTCGAAAAGCTCAACAAACAGATCAGAGCATTCAGAAGTTGAAAGAGGATATGAAATACGAAGATGCGATTGACCTTCGTGAGGACGAGGAAGGAATTTTGTGGTATCATAATCGAATCTGCGTTCTAGAAGACAAGGAAATCAAGAACATGATACTGCAAGAAGCCCATTGTACCCCGTACTCTATTCACCCAGGCAGTACAAAGATGTACCAAGATCTAAAGGATCGATTTTGGTGGAAAGGAATGAAGAAGGAAATTGCCGAGTTTATAGCGGAACACCTGAAACCTGCAGGACCGCTGCAACCCCTACCAACCCCGGAGTGGAAATGGGATGACATTGGAATGGATTTTGTAGTTGGTTTACCAAGAACCCAACAAGGATACGATTCTATATGGGTTATAGTCGATAGATTAACGAAAGTGGCTCATTTTCTACCTGTAAGGACGCAGTACACGACGAAAAAGCTGGCAGAACTATATCTTACCAGGATTGTCACGCTGCATGGAGTACCAAAAACAATTGTCTCAGACAGAGGAGCACAATTTGTATCAAGGTTTTGGGGAGAGTTACAGAAATCCCTGGGAACGAAATTAAAGTTCAGTACCGCTTACCACCCGCAAACTGGAGGCCAAACAGAAAGGGTGAACCAGATTTTAGAAGACATGTTGAGAGCGTGTGCTTTAGACTATGGGAATTCTTGGGAACAATTTCTGCCGTACGCAGAATTTACCTAAAACAATAGTTACCAAGCGAGTCTACAAATGGCTCCTTATGAAGCACTTTATGGAAGGAAGTGCCGCACGCCACTATATTGGACCGAAGTGGGACAGAAACAATTTTTGGGACCACAATTAGTAGAGGATGCTACTGCTCATGTGAAGATCATACAAGAGAGATTGAAAACGGCCCGATCCCGACAAAAGATTTACGCCGACAGCAGAAGGAGAGAACTATCTTTCGAGATAGGTGATTACGTGTATCTCAAAGTGACACCCTACAAAGGAGTTCGACTATTTCAGATGAAGGGAAGTTAAGCCCGAGATACGTAGGACCATACAAGATTTTGGAAAGGCGAGGAGAAGTAGCATACAAACTGGAGCTACCGCCTGAATTAGTAGAAGTCCATAATGTTTTTCACGTATCCCAACTAAGGAAGTGTCTAAGAAAGCCAACGGAGCAAGTGTCTCCCAAGAAATAAAGATTCAACCAGATTTGACGTATTAGGAATACCCAGTCAAGGTGTTAGAGGTCAACAAAAGGAGATTAAAGTCAAGGACCATGAAATTCTGCAGAGTCCAATGGAATAACCACACTGAAGAAGAATCAACTTGGGAAAGAGAAGAAGAGCTGCGTCAGAATTTCCCCTACCTATTCTTAGACTGATCAGAATCTCGAGGACGAGATTATTCCTAAGGAGTGTAGCTTGTAACATCCCAGTTTTTGCTATCTTTTCTGCTTGCTAGTCAGCATATCTTCTTTGAAATCTCAGATGTCTCAACCCTATTTTGATCTCTTATCTCAAAATCATAATCTCAGGTGTGCCACTACCTTAACCTAAAAAGTTGGCAGCCAAACTTCATCTCCCAGATCATTTTCACCTTTCAGTCCAAAAGTATTTCAGTTTAGTCCTTTACAGAATTCTCAAAAAGCCCAAAAAGGCTAAGAGTCTCAGATCATCTCCAAATTCAAATATGATCAAATGATTGTCTTTCTTTCACTTTTCTGAACGTTTTTCCCTTCTGGAAGAACTCAAAAATCTCAACCGAAACCCTAGTTTTAGCCCCGACAAAAATATCAAACCCTAATTACCCTATTTTACCCTGTTTTCGATTTTTGTTGAAACCCTCAGATCTTATCAGATTTTGCCATTTTCCTACTGGATGAGTCCAAGTATTTTGGTAACACTCATCTGCAAAATCAGATTGCAAATCAGCCCTTCAGAATCCCAAATTTGCAATTAGGTCCTAAATCCCGAGAAAAATCATCACAATTCAGTCCAAAGCCTCGCGGTTTAGTCCCTGGCTTCTTTTCTTCGACCACGACCAGAAGCCCGCATGCACGACCACGACCTGAGGACGTTTCGACCGCGGCTGCCACTGTCGCTGTGAACCACCGTAGCCTTCACCGTCGGCCAGTTGTACCTCCACCAACGGCCGAATCCTACATGTCTTCTCCGGGGCTTCTCCTAAGAAGCTACCGAAAGCAAAAATCCTAGAAAGCAAAACCTATCTAAAGACCGGGGGGGAGCTCGCACTTGTCCGTCGTGGTCTCAACCCCCCAGGGGAACCTTGGCCGCAGTCGCTGCCCCCACCGAGTGCGCGCTCCCCGGCTCCATCGCCCCGGTGACCAGGTTGAAGAGGACCCCGGCCACCTTCTTGAGCTCTTCTCGCCGAGCCTCGAAATCCTTGGGGAAGCCCTGGGGGAGCAGCTCCCCAATGACCCGGGCGCCCTCCCCGCGGTGCTCCATGAGAGCAGTCGCAAGGTCTATCATGGGAACGGCGAGGCCTTGAGTCCAGACGTCCGCTGCCACCAGGATCAAAGAGACCTACGTATCATGAAAATACGTGGCATCCCAGATCGACGACAGGGCCGGGTCAGGGCTGCCTTCCGACACGAGCTTGGGCCCAAGCTCCTCTAGGGCGGAGTGGATCATCTTCTCCTCGGAGATGACCACAAGAGGGCCTGAGGCCTCCGCCTCCCGGAGGGCCTCCCGCCCCGCATGCAGCTTCTTCTGGAGCCGGGAGGTAGTCTCCTCGAGGGATGCCAAATGCGCCCGGGTTGCCGCCAACTCCCCGAGTACCTTGCCCTTCTCGGAGCGGTCGGTGAGGGCGGCCTCCTTGGCAGCTGCCAGGTCCCTGAGCACCTTCTCCTTCTCAGAGGCTAGGGCCCCCTCGGTGGCCCAAAGACGCTCGGAGACACGGGGCTCAAACTCCCATACCAAAGCAACGGTCTGAAAAAAGAGGCATTAGCCAAAAAGCGAAGCACGAAGCCTAAGGCTTCGGTAACTGGCATTTACCCGGAGCCCGACGGAGATAGCCTGCTCGGAGCCTTCCCCCGGAGCGTCCTGGGGGTGGCTCTACCGGGAGACCTCTCCGCCCGCCACAGCACCATCCTCCAGTGTCCCGCCATCGGAGGAGTCGGACGACAGATCCAGCAGTGGGGCCGGGACCCTGGGGCGGACGAAGAGGTCCTTCCCCTTTCTGGGCGGGGGAGGCGACGACACCACTGGGGTAGGGACATCCGGAGCCATGAAGGAGGCCATTGGGAGGGCCCTCGGCACCTTAAATCGGACAGAGACCCCTCCGCATGGCACTGGTGGGCGAGCCTCCAGGGCCACCGGTGTTGGAGAGGGAGTCGAAGTGCACATCTCCCAATCCGACTCATGGCTCTCCCCGGCCACCAAACCCCCGGATGGCACGAAGGGACCCGCATCCGGGGACGGAGCCATCGGGGTCGTCAGTGGTACCGTCGGGGGAGCGGCCGGTGCCCTCACTGGCATCTTCATGGGAGTCCCCACTGAGGGGCCCGGGGGCATCGCCCGGGTCTTCGCGGGGCTTTTCTGTGCGCGAGCGCGCTTCAGAGGCCCCCCGGCTACCTCCTTCCCCCTTTTGTGCGAGCCAGGGGTGCGGAGAGGCACTCGGACGGGGAGCTGCAGGCCGAAGGCCTCTACCACCAGGTTATCGGGAGGCCCCTCCCCGATGACGCGCACAACCCGTTCGTGCTCGTCCACGTAATATCTCTCAAGGAGGTTGACCGCCACCTCCCGGGAGCTATCATAGGACCGGACTGCAAAAGCAAAAAAAAAGGGGTTAGAAAAAATTCGGTCAACACCTTCCAGGAGCTACTCCCTCCCCGTGGGATTGAGTTCAGGCACTTACACTGATCCACCATTGTCCGGGGCGGGCGGTGAGCAGCACTCACCCCTGTTCCCCAACGCAAGCTAAACAACGCCACCCGGAGGAGTGCCAGTTCCTCCATGACGTCCCGCAAGGACCTCCGAAGCCGAACCTCCGCCATCCGGGTAAGGAGGTCCATCTCCCGCTCGATCCACTTCGGAGCCACCGGCCTGGTCCATCAGCAGTAGGACGATGGCTCTGGGGAGTAGGTCACCTCCGGATCAGTCGATCGGCAGTAGGAGGCTTGGATCGGGTACTCGTCTGTCCGGCCGAGCATGAGTGTAATCATGACAGAGCCGAAGGCAGACTTGGGATCGCCCTTCATCATGAACGAGCCCCTCACCAAGGGCTCATAGAAGTACTAGAGAAGTCGGAGGGTGAGCTTCTCCCCGGTGGCTGTCTCACATAGCCACACGAATAACCCCATCCGGACGAGGGTGTTTGGGTGAGGTGGTTGAGCGAGAGGCCGTATTCCCGGAGAAACTCCCATAGTAGTGGGTGCACTAGGAGCCAGAGCCCGGCCTCCACAAAGGCCTCAAAGGTCACCACCTCTCCCTTGCGGGGGCACGGCACCATCTCCTCCATCCCAGGGATCCTGATGTCCCTGGTCGCGAAGAACTTCTGGTCGAGGAGGATCTCCAGGTCTCGGGGGGAGAACTCGGTGTCCCAGAGAAAGTCGGAGGTGACCTCCTCCGGGGGCAGTTCGGACACCTTGGTTCGGCTCTTCGGTGCCATCACCGGGAAGTGGAAGCGTCTGAGAGAAGTGAGATGGAAATGAAGCTACTGAGAAACTGAACTACCGGGAGAGCAAGTGTTTGAAGTTGGAAGTTGTGTCCTGGGATGGGGCCCCCTCCTACTATTTAGAAGCGACGGAGGGGGCCTCGGATGGACGCCACGTGTCCCCAGGCCCATCTGGGCCGTTGATTTGAACTATTGCGGGGATATCCAAGGGTTGTACGAAGATCGGAGCGTCGTACGGCGCGCGTGCGCACGAAACGAGGATTCACAACAGAAATTGGCCCGGGAGCCGAAGCGTCACGCGCGGCCTAGGGCGTGTCCCAGAAGGCGAAGCGGCGTCCGGGGCAAGTCCTATGCACACCCTCCAGGGCCGCTTCGTGTCCCCGAGGGTCTAGGGGGCTCCTGTTGGGGGAAATCCCGGACGCTTCCCGGGATTTGTCACGGACATATCGCGGGGAAAGCCTCGGACGCCTCTCGTGAGAAATCCCGAAGGGCTACCCGGAAAAGTCCCGGACGCCTCCTGTGAAAAGTCCCGGCGGACTCTCGTGGAAAGTGCTGGTGGGCTATCAGGAAAAGTCCCGGACGCCTCCCGGAAAAAGCCACGGAGGGTCCCGTGGAAAGTCTCGGAGGGCTACTAGGGAAAGTCCCGGAGGGCTCCCGTGGAGAGCCACGGACGCCTCCTGTGGGAAATCCCAGAGGGTTCTAGTGGAAATTCCCGGACACCTCCCGTGGAAACTCTCTGAGGGCTCCCGTGGAAAGCCACGGACACCTCCCGTGGAAAGTCTCGGAGGGCTACTGGGGAAAGTCCCGGAAACCTCCCATGAAAAGTCGCAGAGGGCTCCCGTGGGGAGCCACAGACGTCTCCCGTGGAAAGTCTCGGAGGGCTCCTGTAGAAAGTCACGGAGGCCTCCCGAAAAAAGCCACGGAGGGCTCCCATAGAAGGCCACGGGCACCTCTCTGAGCCCCGGACGCCTCCCACGAAATGTCACAGAGGCCTCCCAGGAAATGCCACGAAGGGCTCTCATGCAAGGTCATGTGCGAGTGACGTCGAGACCACCTCGGGAACTAGCGAGGACACTTGTCAAGCATCAAAGCCCTTCGGCCGGTGGAATGGTGTCGATGCCCCTCAATCCGACGGCCGTAGTTAGGGCTCTTTGGTCTTTTTGTTTCTTTTGGGGTCTCTATATAATCCCTTGTATCTCGATCTGAATTTCATTTCACACATACAAACAATAGGCATCCTTTCGAGCTTCTCTACCTGAGAGAGCACCTCCCCAGTGGACTCACGTTCGGAGGGTGCTGACAGGATTAGGGCTCCCACCCAGACCCGAACCTGTATAAAGCCACAGTGTCAATCTCTGTGTTGCTCGGCGGGAGGTGACCAGTCACTCGATCAGTTTGCGCCGTTGCACGCGTGTTACACATGTCCAGAAAAATCTGCCGGTGGTATATTTATACCACGACACGTCTGTTGACGATTCGGACTCGGAGTCCTCAGCCGAACTTATGCAGAATTTGTAATAGTGAGACCTTTCAAGATGACCCTTCGGGAAGGTACGCTGAACAATGGTGAACAGGAGCACAGAGAATTTAGACAGGTTTGGGCCCTCGATGGTGGGAGTAAAAGCCCTACGTCCTGTTGAGATTTCACTAAGTATGGTGAAAGGTTTACAAGTGGAGGAAAAAGTCCTCACAGGCGAGGATTTTTCCTGTAAAAGTGTACAAAGATAAGCTAAAGAAGACTTATAAAAATGCTATATGAGGTGTGCCGTAGACTTGGCTAACTTGGATCCCTCCCCTGATTGATGCTTCATGCCATCCTTTTATACTGCTTGAAAGGGTGCCATGTGAAGGAAACTGCATCAATCGGTTGCACGGACGGTTGGATACGGTTTTTGAAACTGCTCTTAACCTCCACGTAGGTTAAACACGTGTTATTCATGGATAACTGTACGTGTTAACCTCCTGACGGTTGATTCCCCACGTGTAGGAATCTTCGGGATACTTAGAATATCCTGTCGTATGGGCAACCGAATAGATAGATCCCAGGTATCCTGATCGGCAGATGTTCTGACCGCGGGATTCGGCTGACCGCGTAATATACCGAATGTGTAGTTCGCGTATAGCCCACAAACTTCTGACCGCGCAAGGCTTACGGTCTGACCGCGTAAAGCTGCGACTTGATCGCGTAAAGCTTGCGACCTCGTGGTGATGCCTCTCAGAATAGCTTGAGTTCGCATCTCCAGACACATGTCTGGTTCGAACCTGTCTTGAACCAGAAGTTTATCAGAAGTGACCCGGGTGTCAATCCTCGTCAGCTAGCCCCCAAATTCGAAGAAAACGAAGAGACGTGTTTATTTCGAATTTAAAAAACCGTGCATTGGATTTTTAACCCGGCCCTTTAACTTCTCCACTTAGTGGCGCACTAAGTGAAAACGGTTGGTTTTTCAAGACGGGTTCTGACATTACGTGACGGGCAATGATGGCGCCGTAGAGATTTTTATCTCGAGGTAAAATTGTAAATGTCTTAACAAAACTCGAGGTGTCTGGGAGGCGAACCGTCGCCCTGGCGGCTATAAATACCAGACCCCTGGTCATGTAAAGATTTACAATTCCCCTTTCACGCCTAAGTCTTTTTCTTGTTACCTGGCCTCCTTCCTTTTCACATACTCCTCCCAATGGCAGATCACGAAATCATCGAGATTGAGAGCGATGAAGGGGAAATTGTCGAACAAGGGTCTCAAACGAATGAAGTCCTGTCTCCCTTAAGGAAGAAACCCAAGGTTGACGAAGGATCTTCCAGTGGAACAAAGGTGAAGAATGTAGCGAGTTTCTTTCTTCCTTCAGTTCCTTTGACCCTCCCCGTTCATGCCTCTCGGCAAGTTAGGCCTTTATCCTTAGAGAAAGATCCCTTCACGTCCAATTCCCCCATCCTTTTGGGTGATCAACATCCTGGTCGGCAAGCGGTGACTATCCCTCGATCAGATGATTGCCATATTGGGTTGGCGAAGCAATCTTCTTCTGGGAAGGTTGCTCTTCCACCATATGATGATCTTCCTCCCAAGATGGGTGTATCAACGGGTTATGCACCGGGACAGGTAACAATTTTTCTCCCTTTTTGCTGATAATTTTAGTTAATATGACTAACTTTTGCAAAATGCAGGAGGTAGGAGGCCCCAGCGATCAGCCTTCTGCTGCTCCATCTCTTCCTTCCGGACAGACTCTTCTGGAAGAGAAGAATGCCCTGGAGAAGAAGACCGAGGAGATGGCCTCGAAGATTCTGCGTTTAGCAGAATGTCTTGATCGATCCCGAGAAGAGGCGCACCATTTCCGTCGAGAGAGGGACTTCGCTTAGCAACAGCGAGAACTATCTGACTTGATTAGGGACAATAGTGCGTCTGTTGTTAGGGACGATATAGATAGACTTAGAGTAGTCGCTAGTTCCTTGGGGGTTGTCAGTGTAGATCCTACTGACAACAATATGTCCCTTGGGGAACTTTGTAAACTTCTTTCGGAACAAGTCGATGCTTTTATCGACCGTATCCCTTTTGTATGTAAAGAATGTAATAAATAAAGTTTCTTTTATTCATATGAACATTCTTCATACCTTCTGTGCGAAATTATGGCTAAAAGCTTAGTCCGCGACCATTCATACACAGGAAATTTCAGTTCTGCGATTAGAATCGCGCTTTAAAAGATCACCATGACCTGCCCTGATGCCGCGATCAGACTTAAGGCCGCGGTTAGAACTGAATCGCGACCAAAGTTGAACATCCGGTTAGACTGTTACTTCAATTAGAGACAAAGTTTTAGCCTAGAATACGATTTGGATAAAACCATAACCCAATTAGAAACACTTCAGTACGTTAAAAATTGGGTTACGTGATTTTTTTGAATAAAATGTTCAAAGTATAAAAAGAAAAAACGTCCTCTGAAAAGTACTGGAAATTTTTCAGTCCTTTTACACTTTCAGTTTCCAAAACAAAGAAGCCTTGTTGTTTCAGATCCGACGCCTGAGTACTTTATCGGGTCTATCAGAGACAGTATCCATTATGGGAAATGAATAAAGCATTCAATGGAACGTTTGAAACGAGCCGTTTACCCATTAATGCGTCGCCTTGG
The DNA here is from genome assembly GCA_019359835.1 of Pharus latifolius. Lineage (NCBI taxonomy): Eukaryota > Viridiplantae > Streptophyta > Magnoliopsida > Poales > Poaceae > Pharus > Pharus latifolius. The sequence goes on from CM033323.1 coordinate 59,141,178, forward strand.
GTCTATAAAAAGCAGTAGGTAGCTTCTTGAGGAAGCCACTCAGCCGCGAAAAAACCCTTAGAATTCCCGCCGCTCAAAACCCTCATTTTCTTCAGCCTTCATCTTCCCCAAATCGCCAGCTTCCCCTTTGATTCTACACCATAGATGGCGTCCTGGAGCAGATCCATTCATCATTCTGAGGAGAGCCTGATGGCGCTTGAGAAGGAGGAGATCCTTTCTCCGCGGCTGCTCATTAACTGGCGACCTGCGGAGAAGGACCAAGAAACCCCAACTGTCCAAGAAGGCGAGTTGGTGGTTTTTGAGGAGTATTTTCGTTGCGGGTTCCAATTCCCTGAGAGTCGGTTCCTTAAGGATATCTTTGAACATTACGGGTGGGAACTGATCAACCTCCACCCCAACGCGATGCTGATTCTTGCAGTATTCCAGCATCTCTGTGAAGCCTTCGTCGGAGTATATCCCAGCGTTGATCTTTTCCGACGATTCTACTTTTCGGCGTGGTCGAAGAGCACCAACGCCGCCGGATGCATCTACTTTCGGCTGAGGGACAAAAAGGAGTATCCCTCCCCACCCCTGCGAGACTCAGTGCACAGGTGGCACCAGAAATGGTTTTACTGCACCCCGCCGACCGAGAGCGGGCTGTGGTTTGAGAACTCGCGGCCGGAGAAAACGAGCGAGTTGGATACTCTCCCGGCGATGAACGTGGAGTTCATGAAGCATGCCGAGGTGATCCTTCACTTAGTCGAACAAGGGCTGACGGCACGTGACGTCATCTGAGACTTTGTGAAGAATCGGGTGAGCCCCCTACGTGAAAGGGCTCATCCGGCTTGGGAGATCAAGTCCATGGCGGACACTACCCTGGACTATAACGAAGGTACTCATTTCTGACATTGAAATCCTTTTATGTCATTTTTGAAATGTATCAATTTAACTCGTATCTGGGAACAGTCCTGCCCTCAGCTGAGATTGAGAGGCGGACTAACTACCTCCTCAGGGCGTACAACGCCGAGGTAGAGGGCCCCAAGGGATCGCCTCGCCCCCAAAGCTTGATTCATGCTGGCGACGACCTTAAACAAGAGCGCCGAAAGGTAAACTTTCCACTTGGCCTCTGTTTTGCATGTCTCATGTATATCCAGCACTAATCAATCCCATTGGAATGAGAATAGCTCCTAGGGAGGTTTGCGGATGCAACATTCCCAAGTGAAAATGTCGGCTCTCTGAAGAAGCCGACGGCGAGGAACGTGAAGAAAGTCTCTCAGAGACCCAGGACAAAGAGTCCTGCCTCTAAGAAGACCAAGCTGAACCCTGGAGAGGGGTCTTCACGAAGCGTTCCTCGTCTCGCAAGAAAGACTGCGGTAAGATATCGCATTCCTGCTACTTTTTCAGGCGCGACATGGAATCACTTCTTCGTCGTACAGGGAGAGGGGAGCGAGGAGGAAGAGGATGACGTTCCTCTGATCCTTCGAAGGAGGAAGATCGCGGATCTTCCATCCAGCGATGCCCCAAGCTGCCCCGCAGAAACCACAGCTGTCGAAGAGGTGGCCGTGGCTGACCCTGCGGCCACCGAAGATCTTGTGGTCGCGGGTGACCTTCCAATTCCTGAAGCCCCCGAGGTTTCAGGGTCAATCATCTCTGCTTCCCTGGTCGAAGGGACGACTAAGGTAAAGGATCTTTTCGATCATTCCCTCCATGGCTCTTTCTGCGCATTTGACAAGTTAATGTACATACAGGAAGGAGAGCTTCCCCTTGGGTCCACTGGGGATTCCAGGGAGGAAAATCCTCCTCCTCCGCGGACAGAGGAGGAGGTAGACGAACAAAGGCCGGTTGTGACGGTTCCAGCAACTCAGGAATCGCCAAGGCCTTCGGATGCAGCCCCACCAGTTAGTCCGGTGGCCCAGGTAAAGACCTATGTGTTTTTACCTGTTCCCTAAGAATATGCTTGTAACGTGACATTTGCAGGGGGGTGCTGTCTTATTTACCATAAGGAAGGCAAGAACCGGAGACGGCTCTCCTTCACAAGGGGAATTTTCCCAGAAGTCCCAGGAACGAATGGGATTTCGAATAAGGTAAAAACTCTTACTTGACAGTAATCTTAGATAAAAGCTGTCTGACCCATTCTTCCTGTTAGGCAAAAGAAGACAGCGCCTATACCTTCAACCGCCACTGGGGAGGTTGAAGCTAGGGCTGATGAGGGAGCCTCTAATGAAGAGCGCTCTACTCCCGTGGTTCAGGAAGTCGTCCGGACCGCGGGAGGTGAAACAAGTACAGGGACTAGGTCACCACCAGTGGCCTCTGGGGGTGGCATCCGGCCGGCACTCCCATCAACTGTCCCCGTCGCAGGCACTTCAGGCGCGCTAGCAAGGATTCCTGCTAGCATGGATGATGCCGCTTTAAATAAGTTTATGAAGGTATGATCACCCCTGTTTCGGCGCTTGAATCGCCTTTAGAGCATACTTGACTCTCTTGCTTTGTGTCACAGGGCTTGTCATGGGTGACGAGCCAGTCGCATGCTGCAATGGCTAGCATGGCGGCTGTTCAAAAAGATCGTGACGGCTTGCGCAAGTGAGGATCATCATTCTTCCGTTAATATAAGTAGGCTTTAATTGTGACTAACCTGATTTTGCTGCAGAGAGATTACGTTCTTGAAGAAAGAGTTAGCCAAGATAAGGCTGAACTCAGTTACAGAGTTCCAGAAACTACAGACTGAAATCAATAAACTTCAGTCTGAGCAGGCTGGTAAGTCGATTCTCAATTTGAGAAGACTTAAAGCCGTTTCTTGTTTAATAACCTCTTTTCTCTGTACAGCGCAAGCAGGTCACATTACACAGCTTGTCAAGGACAAGATGCTTCTCGAGTCCTCGCTCAACCATACTGATCAAGTGGTCAAAGAGTTGAGCCTACTGGTCTTCGAAAAACTGAAGGCCATAGCCAGCCTTTTGAATACCAACATGGTAGAGTTGAGGAAGGACGACCCAAATGTCAGCGATTGGGCATCACTGCTCACAACTCAAGCAGAATCACTGCTCGAATATCTCCCTGGAGATTTACGGCGACGTGAAGAGACAATCAGGACGAGAGTCCGATCAGCCGCTTCTGCCGTACTCAGCCGGGTTCGACTTCACCATGGCCCAGATGCGAATCTGAGCGCGCTGGTGGGACCGGTTGAGGTCGAGAGTGAAGAACTGCTTGACGCCGTTATTGAAGAAGTTAAGCCCTTCGTTGACAAACTCTTGGCTGAGCTGAGGATTGAATGATCCTTATATTTTGTAACCAAACAATTGTAATTACAATGCTATGTATGTAAAACTATTTTTTTAAAAGAAAGTGCATATTCACATCATAAGTTTCATACTATAAGTATATTCCTCTAGCCCCCGCCTCTGTTTTATGAATACTGAAGCCTTAGTATTTTAAGCAGAGGGGAAAACATAAGTATGATGACCAGGGATATGTGCTTCAAGCCGATGGTCAAGATTAAAGTAACATTTTAACCTTATTGCAAACTGGTAGCCACCCAAATGACCGAAAACTAGCCAGATAGTCCCGTGTGCGTTGAGAAACGGCTTATTTAGGAGTGACTTATCTGGAAGTGATCATGGGATCGACCAGCGAATCCGGTTGAAAAATGATGTAATAACCTAACCGCCGGCGATCAGCCCCCAGGTGGCTTAAAGAAAAACACTCATTGTATGAAAACAAGACATGCTTTTTATGAAAAAAAAAATGCTAATTGAACAGGAAAAAAGCGATTGGAATACTTACACGTAAAACTTGCGAAGTTGATCGATGTTCCAAGTATTGGACAAAATCCGACCATCCTCCATGGCTAACCGCGCAGATCCTGGCCGCGGCACTGAGACGACAGTGTATGGTCCTTCCCATTTTGGGGAGAATTTAGTGCGGTTAGACTGGTCTTGAATTTTTCGTAAAACCAAGTCGCCGACGTTGAGATCACGTGGTCGCACCTTTTTACTGTGATACTTGCGTAGAGCCTGCAAGTATACCGCGGACTTAATCAGGGCGCGATCACGCCGTTCTTCCAGGAGGATGAGATCTTGCGATCGCTGTTCAGATTGGTTGACCTGTTCGAATTGATTCGTGCGAACAGATCCAATACTTACTTCCATAGGCAACACAGCCTCGGCCCAATAGACCAAATGGAAGGGTGTCTCACCGGTGGCTCGACTAGAGGTAGTCCGTAGTGCCCATAGAACAGTATAGAGCTCGTCTACCCAAGCCCCCGAGCGGGTCTTGAGGCGATCAAAAACACGTTTTTTGATGCCTTGCAATACTTGCCCATTGGCCCGTTCTACGGCACCATTGCTTTGTGGATGTGCCACGGAAGCAAAGCACACTTTAGTCCCAATCTGATCGCAGTAGTCTAGGAAAAGATCGCTAGCGAATTGAGAACCGTTGTCTGTGATGAGACGGTTTGGAACACCAAATCGTGCCACAATGTTCTTGTGAAAGAACTTTTGTGCGGCTGATGCAGTAATATTTCGTATTGGTTCGGCCTCAATCCACTTTGTGAATGTGTCAATGGCTACGAACAAAAACTTGTATCCATTGACCACTTGTGGCATAGGACCGACGATGTCCATTCCCCAGATCGCGAAAGGCCATGCGAGAGGAATAGTTTGCAATGCATAAGCAGGTTGATGAACCTGTCTTGCATGAAACTGACACTGTGGACACATCTTGACCATAAGCTTGGCATCATCGAGTGCCGAAGGTCAGTAGAATCCCTGTCGAAAAACTTTTCCGACCAGTGTTCGGTATGACGCGTGTGCACCACATACACCGTCATGTATTTCTTTCAAGAGGGATTTTCCTTCCTCCTGAGATATGCAGCGCATGAATACTCCTTGAGTACCCTTTCTGTACATAACCCCATCTATGAGTTTGTACAGACGCGCCTTTCGAATTAACCGATCGCTTTTGGTTTCGTCCTCGGGTAGGGTCCCATGTTCAAGATAGACCCTCAATGGATGAGTCCAATCTTGTTCCTGACCGAGGCTGGCAACGAAGACTATTGCCGGATCATCCTCGACCGAAGTCATGATCGAAGGATGGTCCAAGTGTTCAATCAACACTCCTGCCGGAGCGGATGAGCGTGAGGATCCAATTTTGGATAATTGGTCTGCGAGAATATTGTCCTTTCGCGGGATGTATTGGACTTCGAAGTGACTGAAGTGTTTTTCCAATCTCCTCACTTCCCCCAGGTAATGAGCCATTGTCTCATCGGAGGTGCTGTACTCCTTGTTTACCTGGTTTACGACCAGCTGTGAGTCCCCCCTCACCACTAATCGACGGACTCCGAGGAATTTTGCTGCCCGGAGCCCTGCAAGAAGACCTTCATACTCTGCTGCATTGTTGGTTGCAACAAAGTGCAGTTGAATGACATACTTAAGCTGTTCGCCCGGAGGCGTAACTAAGACCACTCCAGCCCCCGAGTGTTGAAAACTACGGGAGCCGTCAAAGTACATTGTCCAATAATCGGGGCACTCCAGTTCCTTTGCCAACTGCACGGGTGGCTCAGGGTTGGTCCATTCGACCACAAAGTTGGCCAAAACCTGAGACTTAACCGCCGTGCGAGGGGTGAATTCGACCGCCCATTTGGCGATTCAACCAGATTTTTCTGGATTTCGGACAATATCCCCTAAAGGAAAAGAGGAGGGTACTGTGATCTTGTGTGCTTGAAAGTAATGTCGTAGCTTACGGGAAGCCATCAGTAGCGCGTAAAGTATCTTCTGGACCTCAGGGTAGCGCTCCTTAGGACCATGAAGTACTTCGCTCACATAGTAGACGGGTCTGTGCACTCCTTCCCTTTCCGCGATCAGAACTGCGCTGACCGCGTGTGGGGTGGCCGCCAAATACAGAAGTAATGGTTCATCCTTTTCAGGAGACACCAATACTGGCGGACTGGATAGATATGTTTTTACCTCCTGAAACGCTTTTTCGGCCTCGTCTGACCACGTGAAGTTATGATGTTTCCGCAAGGCTTGAAAGAAAGGTAGTCCCCTTTCGCCTAATCGCGATATGAAGCGACTTAAAGCCGCCATGCGACCAGCCAGGCGTTGAACATCCTTCATGGTCGAGGGCGACCTCATTTGTTCAATAGCTCTGATTTTCTCATGATTAACCTCAATGCCCCTGGATCACACAAGAAAACCAAGAAGCTTTCCTGAAGAAACCCCGAAAGAACATTTCTCCGGGTTCAATTTTATTCCAAAGCGATTCAAGTTACAGAAGGTTTCAGCAAGATCGTCCAAATGAGACAATCTTTTGGTACTCTTTACAACCAAGTCGTCTACATATGCTTCGAGATTACGCCCTATCTGGGAAAGAAAGGTCTTTTGCATCAAGCGCTGGTACGTGGAACCAGTGTTCTTGAGACCGAACGGCATTCTGACGTAGCAGTATGTGCCGAACGGGGTGATGAAGGCAGTTTTCTCTTCATCGTCTTCTGCCATGCTAATTTGATGATATCCCGAGTAGGCATCCAGAAAACTCATCAGTTCGCAACCCGCAGTGGAGTCAACCAGCTGGTCGATGCGGGGAAGGGGAAAGTCGTCCTTCGGACAGGCACTGTTGAGGCTAGTATAGTCGACGCACATGCTCCACTTGCCATTTGACTTGCGGACCATGACCGGATTGGCGAGCCAGTCCAGGTGATTCACTTCACGGATAAACCCGGCTTGTAAGAGTTTGTCTAACTCTTCTCGGATGGCTTCCTGTCAGTCGGTGGCAAAACGCCTGAGCTTTTGCTTTATTGGTCGTTGTCCAGGTCGAATTGCTAACCTGTGCTCAATTACTTCCCTTGGGACACCGGGCATGTCGGACGGTTTCCACGCAAACACATCTGCGTTAGCCCGGAGGAAAGCAACGAGGTCGAGTTCCTATTTGTCATCCAGGGCTGACCCAACCCGAATTGTCTTGGATGGGTCATCTGGGTACAAAGGAACTTGTTTGAGTTTCTCATCCGGTCGAGGAGCAGCCCTGATCGCATCGGTGGCGACAGTGGCGACCTGAGCGTCCCGGAGGGGAAGTTGATCGACCATCTCCAAAGACAGCCGGTCGCACGTGAGCGCCACGTTGCGACTACCTCGGACCGAAATAACACCTTTGGGGCCAGGCAATTTCCCGCACTGATAAGCATAGTGCGTTGCCATCATGAACTTAGCAAGAGTCGGCCTGCCAAAGATTGCATTATAAGCTGAATCACAATCGATTACATCGAAAGTAACCAATTCTGTTCGAAAGTTATCTGGTTCTCCCAGAGTGACCGGGAGGACCACTTGTCCCAATGGCATCATGGAGGGGCCTGGGATTATCCTATAAAACGGATGGATTATGGGCTTGATCTTCAAACGAGGAATTTGCATCTCGTCGAGTGTCTTGACCAATAAAAGATCAAGGGAACTTCCCCCATCGATCAGGACCATTTCGACTCTCGCGTTACTGATGATTGGGGTAATAACCAGAGGTAACCTCAATGGTCGAGTTAGCCCCGCAGGACAGTCAGCGCGATCGAACGTCAAAGGCATATCCGACCAACGGGGATATTGAGGTTCACCAAGGGATGTCTCCGTTTGGTTAACCTCTCGGCAAAAAGTTTTAAACTGCCTTTTGGAAACGAAAGAGGAAGAACCTCCAAAAATGACATTAACATGATTTTGAGGTACCTGGTAAGCCATTTCTTCGTCTCCATCGACGTCTCTAACCCCGCACGCCTGCTCTTTGGGCGGTAAGGTTGGCATTGGCCCAGCTCCTTGGTAGAAATCGTCCAGCTGTTTCAACCAACTCCTGCAGTTTTTGAGATCGTGGCCTGCGGAATTGTGGAGTGGACACCACCTTTTGCCCTCCTGCGGATTAGTTGATTTTTCTGGCTGGTCGGAATCCCGGCCACCAGAAGCAGTTTTACTTTTAAAAGAAGACTTATTACCTTTGGTCGAAGGTGGTTTCTCCGCGACCGCGACCTCACGGTACTGTCCAGAGCGGTTCCTCTTCGACTTTTTTGACTTCCCGCCCGGTGAAGACTCCGGCTTTTTGCTTGAATCTTCTTTCTTGGCATCCTTGAAGCCTGGTTGGGGCGGTAGGTCCCCCTTGTTAACCATTCGGTTCCATTCGACTGCCTCGGCTGCATCGGAGTATCGATCAGCCATATCGAACAGATCGGCCACTGATCGAGGAGGGTGGATAAGCAAGTCTTCAGTGAATCTCCGGTATTGAACGGCATGCTTAAATGCCCTGATTACGGAGCCATCAGATATGTTCGGGATGGTATTTCTTACCCCGACAAACATCTTGACAAACTGCCGAAGCGTTTCGGTCGAAGTTTGCCGCAATCTATGCAAGTCGTCCTCCTTACCCGGCTTTTGGTAATAGTTTTGGAAATTGCTGAGGATGGCATCGCATAGCATTTCCCAATTGTAGATAGAACCCTTAGGCTGATTGAACAACCAGGTTCTAGCCGGTCCTACGAGGACTGTCGGCAGGTAGTTTGCCATGACCTTGTCATCGCCTCCTGCTGCTTGGATGGCAGTAATATAGATCTGAAGAAACTCGGATGGGTTCTGAATTCCATCAAACCTCTCAATGGCCCCTGGTCGAAACTTATCGGGCCAAACGACTGCTCGTAGGCCAGGCGAGAAAGCTTTGCAACCAACGTAAGGACCGTGAACCGTCCTGCGACTTTCGGTCGGGTTTCGAGCAAACTCACTTAATGGCGAGGTTACTCGGGGTCTCAAACGAGAATGAACGGGAACTCGATCCCTAGCACGAGAGTCCTGCATTCGCCGATATTTGTCCTGTCGGGACGGTATAGGCGGCGGGTAATTCCGTCGGCCAGAGCCAGAATGAGGACCATCTCGTTCATGGGAATGTGTCACTGAGCAGGGAGAGGCTGTCGGGGTAGCCTCGGATGCGACCTCATCCAGTCTTTCTGCCAAGATCCTGAAAAAGGCCGGTCTCTGCGCATCCGTGACCGTAGGAGGAAAATTGCGCATGACTTCCGCGATCGATCGCAGTCGACCATGGGTACTTCTCCTAGGGGCACCAGGTGTTATTGTTTCCTCGTCCACTGGGAAATGCTCCGGTGGTAAGGAAGGAGTCTGGTCACGTCTACGACCACGCGACCGTCGAGAAGAACTCGGGGCAGCATCGTAACGAGCCTGCGCATCTTGAAGAGCCTCTAGCGCAGTTCTGCGTAGTTCGTTGTTTTGTTGCTCGAGATCTTGCTGCTCCTTCTGTTTGCGATCTTGTTCTTCCCTGGCAGCCTGTTGATCGGGGGTTTCCTCCGACAACGCAGCAAACTGCCTAGAGAGAGAGGTCGCCGATGGGGAGAACATCTCGGTTTGTTCCGAGTCGGACTCGAAATCAAAGAGACGGTGAAGGTTATCAGGGTCGAATCTTCCTGGGCTAATTTCAGGGTCACCATCATATTTTCCCTCAGCGGGATCGTACGATGGGCCGGACTCATCACCTAGCACATTAAGAACCTCTGTGGGTTCCGACCTTGTGCCAGTTACCTCTTGGTCGATTAACATGACTTGGGGAGATGATTCAGCCTGGGGAAGATTCTGGCCTTCGACCTCTTCCATCGGAACAGGATCACTTGGAGAAGGCATTGGGATATGAGCATAATCCTCGAGATCGAAATCATTCTCGGAATCATATGCTCCAGCCATGTTTCGGCGAACCTCCGAATTTCAATTAGGACGCCTTGAGAAAGGCCCCACGGTGGGCGCCAGCTGTCGACGATTCGGACTCGGAGTCCTCAGCCGAACTTATGCAGAATTTGTAATAGTGAGACCTTTCAAGATGACCCTTCGGGAAGGTACGCTGAACAATGGTGAACAGGAGCACAGAGAATTTAGACAGGTTCGGGCCCTCGATGGTGGGAGTAAAAGCCCTACGTCCTGTTGAGATTTCACTAAGTATGGTGAAAGGTTTACAAGTGGAGGAAAAAGTCCTCACAGGCGAGGATTTTTCCTGTAAAAGTGTACAAAGATAAGCTAAAGAAGACTTATAAAAATGCTATATGAGGTGTGCCGTAGACTTGGCTAACTTGGATCCCTCCCCTGATTGATGCTTCATGCCATCCTTTTATACTGCTTGAAAGGGTGCCATGTGAAGGAAACTGCATCAATCGGTTGCACGAACGGTTGGATACGGTTTTTGAAACTGCTCTTAACCTCCACGTAGGTTAAACACGTGTTATTCATGGATAACTGTACGTGTTAACCTCCTGACGGTTGATTCCCCACGTGTAGGAATCTTCGGGATACTTAGAATATCCTGTCGTATGGGCAACCGAATAGATAGATCCCAGGTATCCTGATCGGCAGATGTTCTGACCGCGGGATTCGGCTGACCGCGTAATATCCCGAATGTGTAGTTCGCGTATAGCCCACAAACTTCTGACCGCGCAAGGCTTACGGTCTGACCGCGTAAAGCTGCGACTTGATCGCGTAAAGCTTGCGACCTCGTGGTGATGCCTCTCAGAATAGCTTGAGTTCGCATCTCCAGACACATGTCTGGTTCGAACCTGTCTTGAACCAGAAGTTTATTAGAAGTGACCCGGGTGTCAATCCTCGTCAACGTCCAAAAATCTGCTGGAGTATTTTTTTATACCATGACACTTATGTGATTAAAAAGGCCACAAATTATTCAATTTGAAATTAGAGGGTTTTTTATACTGTCCTTCAAAATTATTTTGGACCTTTAGAGATCAGTTAATCCAACCTTAAGGTCTAGCACGTTAAGAATGCTGGTTTAGCCTATCAAAGAGACTCGATTCCTATTTTTATTTCTCAGTTATATTACATTAGTACCCCTAAGGTCGTTCACTAATTAAACAATTTATTTGAGAGAAAATTAAATTCAATCCACTTATTGGCACTTAATAAGTATAATTGAAAGAAAAATACGCCAAGAAATTGTGTATAGCCACACTTGTTGCTAAAGTTTTTCTTAAAAAAAAATCTTCTCCTATGATACTCTTTACTATACGGGGATGCTATATCTTTTAGCATATCCTATTACGACACAATATATGTTATATTAATTTTTGTCATGCTAGCCAGCTGTTATTTGTAGCTCAACATCTAAGATATCAAATTTTGCTAACTTATATCAGGATTCAAATCCTACAATTGGCAATGTCACATAGATTAGAGATTTGATTTAGATCAACAAGGTTTCTACGTCTCAGGATTAGTGCCCTAAAAATTTGACATACATAATTATGTGCTATAGGTGTCTAGTTCAAGTCCAGAAAATATGTAAAGATGTACCAAATGCTGTCGGATTTTGATTTTAAATTAGTCTGAGTTAGCCCAAGCGATTACCAATTCTATCTGATTCCATCGGGCACAAGTCAAGTTTCGTTTTCCCTGAAAGCCCCCCAAAAACTTTATTTTTACGTCTACCAACTAGGTCTCTTATTTCAACCAAATAATCACTACAGCCAACTTCAATCTCCAAAAAAGAACAATTAGATCGGAAGAGCACAACATATATCTAATGTCAACTTAGACATTGGTGTGTACAGTTTGCTCGAGAACTAAGCCACTAACTCTCATCTACCGTAACAGAGCAACGCCAAACACTGCTTCTGCCAGCTCTCTTCGAATCTATCCGTAGCTCTGTTTCTCCCCTCTTAAATATTGTTACTATCTTATTTTATTTCAACATACTGCTAGTACTACATGCTAGATTCATGTGACGAAAACGATAGGCGAAGAGATAACTACGTCCAAGAAGACCACGATACCTCACATTGCGAGCACTCGACATGTGTCACCCTACTCTCGTGCCCTCCGTCCTCCATTCGTCTCCACATACATAAATAAATACCAGAAGCCTTAGCCTCCAACTTCTGAGGCCTCAGCTAGTTGCCTAATTATAACTTCACCAGTCACATTGCCACCTTTGGGACCGAACAGAGCTTGCATTTGCCATGGGAGTAATTGCAAGATTGCTCTTGCTCCAATGGATGGTGGTGGTGGCACTTGTGGCCTTGGCTTCGCATAGGGCCACTGCGAGGAACCACTTCCACAAGAGCCAACACGCCGGCGGCCGGCACAAGGGCGATGTCAAGAGGGGCTCCGCGGTGGCGTCCCCAGGGTTTCCCCAGGCCGACGACGTGCTGCCGGTATTTCCGGCGCCAGCATTTTCGCCACCGAACATTGTGCCTTCTGACCCGGCGCCGAACCCGGGACTAGAGGAGCCGTGTGTGTTCGACGTGCGGTCGTTTGGCGCGATTGGGGATGGGAACACGGATGATACCGAGGCATTCAGAGCGGCGTGGACGGCAGCCTGCGCCGTCAAGTCAGCCATCGTGCTCGTGCCGTCCGACGGCACGTTCACCGTCACCTCCACCATGTTCTACGGGCCATGCCAGCCCGGCCTCGTCTTCCAAGTAAGCTCAAATCTTGGGTCTGGTGTCTTGGTTGGGGACTTGGGGCCTTATAGAAATTACATGGCCTCCGGTGTGCATTCTAAAATCCGAGACATATTTGGACAGTGATATTAAATTATAGCCTCATTTCAAGTTTTGTCTTAAAATATGCCTAACACCAGGTGTAAAATTTTAAGTCCCGTGCGAGAAATGCGCACAAGTGATTCAGCAAATTTTAAAGAAAGAAGTTTACAAAAATTTGTTTTTTTTTAAATGAAGCAATTTCAAGGGTAATATAAAATGTGACGTAATTTAAGACATTACCTCGTGATATCGAGGTCACCAACTAAACAGTCTACTCTTACAAATCTTGTACATTAGATTAGTGTGTGATGGCCTGTGAAACATGGCAGGTGGACGGATTGCTGATGCCACCAGACGGCCCGGACTGCTGGCCGGAGTTGGACAGCCGCCGACAGTGGCTCGTCTTCAACAACCTCGATGGCATAACCCTCCGCGGTTCGGGGACTATCGAGGGGAACGGCGAGGGCTGGTGGAGCCTGCCCTGCAAGCCTCACAGGGTACGACGTGCCAGACTTAATCTCACAACATTCCAACTTAATTCCTATCCCAAAAAAATTGCCTCACGTTGACACTGTAACATCACAAGCACAACTGCAGGGACCGAAAGGATCCACGCTGCACGGCCCCTGCGACAGCCCCACGGTACGTGGCTTTGTTGTCTGTATCAGTAGTGTACTGTCTATGTGGCGTTGTTAGTCTGCGGTTTTCCTGTAGGTGAGAGAGCCAATCAAATCGAGAAAGAACCAACCAAATGGAAATAATGAAACCTAACTGAAGTGAAGTAAATAGTTTTATTTGGTTGTTTTCCTTATTTTGATTACATTAGTTTGCTTTGGTTTTGACTTTGAAAATCTGAAATAGCCGATAAAACAGAGCTAATACTGAGTTAACTTGTTTACCTAAATTTAGTATAATTAGTAAAAATCCCGTTCACTTAGGTAGAACATTAAAACTACAATTGTTTTGAGCTCACCAAATATATGTTGTAGATTTTTTTATTTAATTTGTATCATGTTTTAAGTTTTAACTTAAAATACAAGTAACACAATACTTATGTATTGTTTGATGCACACAGTAGTAAATTACAATATCTGCTAAATTAATACAAAGTAAAATCTTCAACTCTTCATAAAAATTAAAATCGAATGAACTACCCGAATAAGTGTTTTTATTGGTTAATTCTGTTATAGAAGTTTTAAAAGTGAATTTAATAATTTAATTATAAACTTTTGTGAAACTGATCAAAGAAATTGAATACTCACCCTTAACTGAACTTACAATGTATGTTTTTTGTGTTGTGCAGTTAATCAGGTTCTTCATGAGCCGCAACCTGCTGGTTCAGGACCTGAGAGTGGAGAACAGCCCGGAGTTCCATTTCAGGTTTGACGGATGCAGCGACGTGCATGTCGAGGGGCTGTCGATAAGCTCGCCGGCAACGAGCCCCAACACCGACGGCATCCATGTCGAGAATACCGAGCGTGTGTCCATATACAACTCCAGGATCAGCAATGGTAAACTTCTGGTGCCCCTGTTCTTGAAACTTGATGCAGTGAGTTTGATTTTTTTATGGCTGTGATGAGTTTGCATGGTGTGTGACACGGTGTGCCGAAACAATTTTGTTTCTGGTGTAGGTGACGATTGCATCTCAATTGGGACCGGGAGCTATGATGTGGACATACAAAATGTTACCTGCGACCCTGGTCATGGCATAAGGTAGACCTAATTCTCCTTTTTTTTTTTTTTCAAAATTGCAGCAAATTCTCATGGACTACTCCTTCCAGTATTTTTTTAATTTTTTTAATGTACATAGTCTCCTTATTATTTTTTATTATAATATGTTGACAAAAATTTATAAAGCTAGAACATTATGAAATTTTACAACAAATATATTTGTATAATTTTCTTATAGTTTATTTATGTATTAATAGATATATTAGTATTTAAAGTTAGAAAAGTTTTATTCGTGTGCAATTAAAAAAGATTTTTTTTTTTTGACTGAGGGACTTTTTTTAATGCATTTAGACATCTCTATCTAAGATTGAGCATATAAAGCTCTCCATTATTTGGATTATAACAAGTGGTCCTATCTATCAAATGATTGGTTAATAAGAGGTGGGTTTGTAGTATAGTGGTAATATCACTAGGTGGTAAATTAGAGGTCTTGAGTTCAACTCCCCACCTCTACCATTTATTCCTATAGGATGGAATCGTCGAAGTTTGGTTCTTATTTGACTCTTAAATAAAATATTTTTTGTCACGCGTGTGAATAAATAATGAAATTTAATTTAAAAATTACTCTTGACATGAAAATAATAGATCTTAAAATTCAAATAGTGGTACATGACATCATTGTGAAATAAACTAAAATTTAATTTGCAAAAAAAGTCTACTACGAAATACAATAAGATACTACTCATCGATGTGTTCTTTGAAACGTTGCCAAATGTGATCGACCAAGTCCTATTTTAGTTGCGTGTGTAGGCTGAGTACGGATGGCAGCGTTTCTTGTAAGTAGATCGGCAGATATTTGCGTAGGTCTACTGTGGATCACAGGGGTACTATGATGGATGTGCTCGGATGATCATTATAATCATAATTCTCAGTCGTAGTCGCGCTCGTTCTCTATGATCATGTTGTGCAAGATGATGCATCCTCACACGATGATGGTGAGGGTTGACTTGTCGCTAAATCGTGCCACACTATGCATGATGGCAAACCGAGACTGTAGGACTCCGAAAGTCTACTTAACATTTTTTCTTACTCCTTCTTGGTGTTGCCCAAACAACCAGTTTTGCACCATCGTGGGAGCGGTATCGTCTTCACAAAAATAGCCCACTCGGCGAGATAATACCCCAAGTTGTACTGTTGACCATTGATAGTGTACTGAACATGAGGAGCTCGCCCTTTCAATACATCGGTGAATAAAGACGATTGGTTTAGCACGTTGATGTCCTTATTGGAGCCTGCAACGCCAAACAAAGCATGTAATATCCAGAGATCATAAGAAGCCACTACTTCAAGTATAATTGTCGGGACTCCATAATCTCCACGAGTAAATTATCCCTTCCATGCTACTGAGCAATTTCTTCATTCTCAGTAGCATGCAATCAATGCTTTCCAGCATACTCGGAAAGCCATGAGCCTATCCTTGTTGCAGCAAGTGGTGGATATCCTCGACGGTGGGGCTACGAAGATATTGGTCGCCAAACTTGTCGACGATACCTTGTATGAAGTGCTCCAAGAATTGAATCGCTGTGAACTCCTCTATCCGCACGTACTCATCGACAGCATCAGCAGGGCCACCATATGTGAGCATATTCATCGTTGCGGTGCACTTTTGTAAATGGGAGAGTTCACAGTGATTAGTGGCATCCCTTCTTTCAGTGAAATAGAGGAACCACTCACTGAGAGTTTCGACAATGCGAAGAAAGAGGGGTCTCCCCATCCGAAATCACCAGCAGAATATACTGTTAGGGTAGACCAGAGAGTGAGAGAAGTAGTCCACAAAGAGTCGTTGATGGCCATCGTCACGGTCTCTCTCAATATATCTCCTATTGCTATGTCAGCGCCGTCCGTGGGATGAAGAATCATTGAATCGGGCGTAAAGACTAGTGATAATACGATCTTCTAACTCCTCCATAAAGTACACCAAAAAATCCTCCATTTTGTTGATGGCATCCTCCTCGGAGCTATGTGTACTCAAAGTACAGTTAGATGATATTTTGTGAGTGACTACCGAAACTGAGTTTGTCAAGAGCTGTGCTGTTTGAGAAGATAATTTTGGAATGGCTTTGGATGTAGATGATGAAGATTGTTGTGTGAAAATGATAAGAACAATATGGCCTTTATATAGGAGAGAGTTGGAAAAAATTTCTATGAGTTTTTAAGAATTTTCCTTTTTTTTATGTCAAAAAAGTATTAAAAATAGCTCCAACAGCTATTTGTAACGGCAATAATCCAACGGCCATTTTTTCTAACACTGACAGGTGGGACCCACGACTGACAATTTTTCAACGACTATTTTTATTTTTCAGTCACTGTGCAATGTCGACCCCACCTATCATTCCCTTTGAGTCAGCAATGACCACCATGCACAACACTGTTCCTGTTTTTTAATTTCAACGAACGGTCGTTTTTTCTTATTTCAATGGCAGGTGGGCCCTACAAATAGTAGACCCATTGATTAGTGAGTTAAAGTGGACCGTGTGTGCATCGTCGATGGCAATGAGGCTAGCACACTCACGCATTTTACAAGCTTGGTGGGCCCTACTTCTCTTGAACGTTGTACGATGCATCATAAATTAACTTATTAACCGACATGTGGGGACCCAAACTATGGGGGACAACTATTAGCTTCGTTGGTTGATTTTTGCGCAGTGCATGTGCTCATTAAGATGGGCACGCTGATCGTTGCTGTGGGGCCCATGCGATATTTCTTGAAGACGCATGCACCCAATACACACTGATTGACAAGTGGGTTTTTTTATTTTCTGGAATCATATGTCAGATTTACTTTTTCGTGGGTATGATTGGCTGGTTTATTTCTCGGTGGGGCTTGCAATATGTGTGACAAAGTGCCCACTTCATCTCCAACAATGGTGCTGCCCTCGCTGCACGCTCACCCGCCGCTCGCCTCCGTCCGAAACACGCATGCATCCCATCACGCCGAGCAACCGTCGAGCAAGCGCCAGCCTCCGTTGACATGCGCCGACGAAAGAGCTGCAATTCGAGAGAGCCTTATCATAATGAATAGAGAATTGAACTCGTCAATTACTCGTCTTAACATAATGAATAGAGAATTGGTCAAAAGAGTTTGATTGTGCCTATACAAAATATTATATGAGTTTTGTGCTCCTATTTTATATAATGGGGTTTGATTGTATAAGACGTGATATTAATGTTGGAAAACAAGTAATTATACTATCAAATATTTAAAAAAGTTTTACTTGAATATTGCAAGTATCATACCATGGATTAGATTGTTATTAGCAAGGAAAAGAGAGTGAGGGAAGCGACCGATCCAGCAACATACACAGTGACCGCTTGTGGATCGTCCTGATCAATGCACATAGATGATAGCAACTGTTTGTGGATTGTTTTAATCAATGCAACAATTGCAGCAGCATTTCTACTAATATCCACACGTTCTAGAATGGAACGGCGTATATGATGGTGTGTTAGCACCAACACACACGACAAAGGAGGTGGTGGCTAGAGTTTTCTTGATGTCTATGAAGGCGCACCATGCCTCTCTTTATATAGTGCCCTGATGAAGACACGAATGCCCGATCTTCTGGTGAGAGGGATAACTTCGATTTGATGGAGAGTGACTTTGGCGATCTGGCTACCAACCAAACAAGACTGGGCGCCCTAGCAATCGCTAAACCACACTCACGAGTGATTATCAATCGTGCCAAGACGCAGCTGACTTGATCACGAGGATCGATTCCTACAAGCAACCGAAGAACAAGCAAGAATAAGATAAAGGTAATCTGAAATTGCAAATATGGATGAAGCATAAGATAAATTTGATGTTGTGTAACTTGTAGTTGTTGGTCTAGCCGACACAATAACACAAGGATGAAGTTTCACACATAGGGAAAACTAATCTAAATAAAACCTAAGGAAGAAGAAGGGGGTAGCGGCCATATGTAGCAAGGATATGGCGGCCAGGGTAGCAAGGATATGGCGGCCATATGTAGCAAGGATATAGTACCCACGCCCACGCAACCCTAGGGATACACGGGCCTACGGCCCAAGGTGGAGGTGGTGCAGCACCCGGCAGGTTCTATCCACGAATTGTTTCATCGATTGTGGACGATCCAGAAGGAATTTGGCCATAAGACCAAGCCCATTGGAAAGGTATCATCGTGGGCTTCTCCGTGAAGTACTCATTTGCCCTAAACGAACTCCGTACGTGGCCTGGACATCCGTTTGAAGTTGGACTGTTGCTGGATGGCCGAACCAGATTTGTGGACGAATTGGGCTAGAACTTGGGCTTGACTTGATGCCTTGTGGGTTGGTCTGTATTGGGTGTGGCTTGCTGACCCTCCAGTGTAGATGGTTTGAATGGTTCAGCACATGGATTCATGCCGACTCGTCGTCCTCCTTGATCTTCCGACGATGTAGTGAAGGTAGTGAAAGTAGTGGAAGAGGTGAGAGGTGCCGTGTTCATGTCCGTGTTTGTGATGCCCTCATCCTGCAAGAGGAGTTCTACAATTTTTGGTTTTCAGACATGATAGAAAATTACATAACGAATTCTATCCGAACTACAGGAGGAGTTCTACATTAGGTCTCCTAATGTGATGGAATAATCTGAATAGAGTTGTTTTAACCCATTAAGTGTGTGACTTTGTAGGTTTATGCATAATTAGTTGCGGCCCAGAAAAACTTATCTGAACTATAAGTTGAGAATGACTCCTAGCAAGACATAATGATTATTCGAATGTACACGAAAATCATATCAACAAAACTATATAATGTACTCATGTTGATCCTTTTGTCATACAATACCAAATTAAACTCAAAACTGAAAATGTGCTACATTTACACGGTTCAATTCTTTCTCAATCTTATAGTGAACTGACCTCTCAGTAGTTGACACTTAACCACAAACAGCATGATCATGTACTTTTTAGTTCATCTATATCGAGAGGTCTAGAAATATCTCTCCCATTATATGAGAGAATAAATTCCATCTTAAACATTTATGTTCTTCCAGATGGTTCATAACATACCAGAATACTACTTTTATTACTACTCAACTAATAGTAACGTTTGATGGTATCAAAATATATTACTACAATATAGGAAACTATGACGATTTCAGGTCTAAGGATCAATCATAAATATTATTTGAGACATTCTAGTGACACTTATATAACAAATTCAAATAACGTCTCAAAGTGGATCAATCCAACATTATATTCTCTAATATATGTCCACATTGTTGATTTGATATTTTATATCTATGATCTGTAAAATATGATTATCAATCAATATATATGCTAATCTATTAATCAATAATATCATATTCAATGATAGTGGATCAGGGATTTTATAGAATTACATCACCAAATAAATTAAGAGTTTTACGAACAAGTCGCATACTTGTTTATCAAATAAAATGATAATTTATTAAAAATAGAATAACATATTATTCAAATATCCATAATATAAACATAACAAAGATAAAAACATCTTTATAATTTTCTCTATGACATATTACTAACAATTAAAGGGAAACTATAGCAATTTTTTTCTTTGTAGTTTCCTCTACTAAAAATTAATTGAATAGAAAAAAACTGAATGAACACTATTATTTCTCTCTCTAAAAAATCCGAATAACCAAACATATGTAAAGCCCAGCTTTTGATTTTAGTTTATTTAACTTGGGTTTGCAAGTCATTTTTATCTTAAAGCTTTTCTCGTTGGAGTCATAGTATAGATGACACTGATTTGTACTTTTGTTTTTGACAAATTTCAACATTTACTATTGATTTGTTGTAAATTACCACCTCTCATCTAATTATGTAAACTGATATTTTAGTCACCATATGCCGATACAAGCAACAAAATTTCACACATGAATTAAATGGGAATATGGTAATTTTCAACAATTTAATACAACATGTGGGAATTTGCCCAAAAATAACCAAAAAAAAAACATGTAGGAAACTTCAATTTTGTTGACTACGGCACACCAGTTTTTTTGTTGAACTCATCGTGCTGTAATAATAAGCTAGTCTAATTTTGCATCCTGCTCTTGCACTTTGGCTTTCCTGTTGTAAGTTTAGCCTTAGCCATCTATGTTCTCTGCTTTTCTATTTTATACCTTTTGCGATCTCTGTTGCTGTAAACTTATCAGGTTTCCTTAATGAAACCGGGGCGTCCAGCCCTTCCATACAAAAAGAAAGAAAAAGAAATCTTTGAAGTATAAAGATCAATATGTTTCAGTTTCCTCTGAAGCATAAACCACTTTTGATGTCATGTTGTTTACTTCACTATTCCGGTGCAGCATAGGGAGCCTTGGCGTGCACAACTCGCAGGCGTGCGTGGCCAACGTCTCGGTCCGGAACGTGGTGATCCGGAACTCCGACAATGGCGTCCGGATCAAGACGTGGCAGGGCGGCATGGGGTCCGTGTCCGGCATCGCCTTCGACACCGTCGTCATGGAGAACGTGCGCAACTGCATCATCATCGACCAGTACTACTGCCTCGACAAGCGTTGCATGAACCAGTCCACGGCGGTCTACGTCACCGACGTCTCCTACACCAACATTCGGGGCTCCTACGACACCCGGAGCGCGCCTATCCACTTCGCGTGCAGCGACACTGTGCCCTGCACGAACATCACCATGTCCGACGTCGAGCTGCTGCCGTTCGGTGGCACGCTGGTGGACGACCCCTTCTGCTGGAGCGCCTACGGCGAGCAACAGACCCCAACGATCCCGCCCATCTACTGCCTGCAGGACGGGCTGCCGGAGTCTGTTCTTGAGAACCATGACTTGAAGTGCCGGTGATTTGTGATTGAATGGATATAGAGTTTAGTAGCTAGTAAAATGAAGAAAATTTGAGTCATGTGGAGTTGTACATGTTTGCTCCTGCTCCCACTCAATCAACGTTTTTTTTTTCTGTATCCCACTCAATAAACATGTTTCTTACTATTTGTAGTCTTGTAGATCTTAAAATTAAGTCAGGATGTCACCTGCATTTGTTGATCATATAAAAATGTTTCTTAGCTAACAAATTAAGGTCTAATGGAACACAGCAGATTACCTTGATCAGATCGAAGAGTGCAGATTGCATGTGCAACAGCGGCATTTGAAAACTTTGAGTTACTAGGGGTAAATGGCGCGCGTTGCTGCAAGTATTTGAAATGAAGCTCATGTAATGTTACTTATGAACTTCCAAGAAACAATAGTGAAGAGCACATGGTTGTTGTATGAGAACAAGAGTTACCTGACTAATTATATTGTAACTATTTTCACGAAGTCCATACTGGTCCTATTCCGATAGATTAAGAACAATTTTTTCACCTATTTTTAAGCTGTCTGCGTGACAGAAAATTGGGAAAGAAAATGAAATGGTAAATTTTATTCTTTTAAAAATGGAAATTCTGGGCCGTTGTTGGGCTAATCTTGTATGCTCATCTTAATTGTTTAGGATACACCCAAACACACAGAATATAGAAGAAGAGACACCATCTCACAATTACATCGATAATAAACAAAATTTAATAGAGTACAGGAAGGGCCTTGGGGCTATATTATAGCACAAGGACTAAATGGTCAAGTTGAAATTGAAAGTCTTAATAGGTTTAGCAAAATAAGGACAACAAAACTAAACCCTCCATAGTTGAACCCAGCCGCTATACACCACCCTCAATGTCCTAATCATCATCGAATCATGAGCAGTGCCGAACCCAAAGAAATCCTGACCAACTAGTTCTTTCTCAACTGAATGATTTTTGTTGAGCAAGAGTGAGTACTAAGTTCTAAGTACTCAGTAAGTCATAATATAACTAATGCAGTATATATATGTGTGTGATCCGTTTGAAATTTAGCCTTGGTTTTTACACCAGACTTACCCAGATTCTAATATGCGGAATTACAGGATCTTACTCGGGATTACCGAAACCCAAAGATTGATTGAAACACAATTCAAAAGATAGCACGCTCTTTATTTCAAAGAAGCATCTTTACACATCGAATGTTAGAACGCACTCGCCTACGTCGATGAACTAGACTCGATATTATTCGATGATCTAAACTAGACCTATTATAAACTATTTATAGTCCAATCGTATGAATATGTATCAGACTCAATAATCTAAACTTATTAGACTCAAACAACTAACTACCTGAATACGTAAGACTTAGTTATATGTATATGGATCGGAATACAATCCGACCAGAGATCGAATCCATTACGTACTCGACCTTGCATCCTAGGCTGCGACCAAAGATGGCGACATCGGGTAGCACTACAACCTTGGACAATGCTGTGACCATGGCGGCGCTGAGACCCGAAGATCCTCCTGGATCATGACTCCCTTGTTGAGAAGGAGCCAACTCCTGTTGCGACCTCTTGATTAAACTGAAGATGTGGAAATTGAGGTTGACCTTCGTCTCTGATGTACCACTTTGCCGCACGTAATCGTTGACCTTTCCGACCGATGCAAAAAGTCTCTTTGGTGCCATTGCAGGTGGTAGTCACCTTATTCTCCAGGATCACGTCGTCAAATAGAGGTTCTTCTCGTTGATAGACCAAGTCTTGAACAGATGGTATTATGGTATCTGGCTCATCATCCAGCATTGAAGGCTCAAAGAGTTTGAGATGTTCAACATTGACAACTGAGTAAATATCCATGTATGGAGATAACTCGAGCTGGCAAGCATTCGTACCAACTTTTCACAAAATCCGAAAAGAACCATAACGAATGGGTTTAAGTTTTCTACATTCACCTTTAAGTCTCTCCTTATTCAGATGTAGTCATACAATATCATCTTCATGAAATTGAGCATCAGCTCGGTGCCGATCATGTCGCGCTTTGTACTTGAATTGAGCTTTCAGCAAGTTCTGTTCAACCTCACCATGGAGCCGTTCAATACCTTCCAGGAACTTTTGTGCTCGATCCTGATCAGATACTGATCCGTTTGAGACCTAGCCTTAGTTTTCGCACTAGACTCGCCCAGATTTTAATATGCGGAATAACGGGATCTTACTCGAAAATACCGAAACCCAAAAGTTGATCGAAAACACAATTCAAAGTAATTGCACACCTCTTTATTTCAAAGAGGGCTTTACACGTCGAACGTCAGGCACACTTGCCTATGTCGAAGGAACAATAAGTGTCTAAAACTCAAATAAATTCTATGATTTTTCGATTGTATTCGATGATCTAAACTAGTCCTATTATAATATATTTATAGTCCAATCATATGCGTACGTACCAGACTCAATAACCTAAACGTATTAGACATATAACTAACTAATCCTAAATGGATAAGTTTAGTTATATATATTCGGATCGGATTACAATTCCGAATAGGGAACAAATTCCTTTTTATGGTCGCAGACCCATCCATGGTTGCGAAACCTTTCCGAACACGGTTAAGGTCACGAAGTCGTATGCAATCAGGACTTGAAGATCCTCCCGGATCATGACTCTCTTGTTGAGAAGGAGCCAACCCCTGTTGCGACCTCTCAATCAAACTGGAGATGTGAAAATTGGGCTTGTCCATGTTCTCTGGTGTACCACTTTGCCGCCTGTGCCCGTTGATCTTTCCGACCGATTTGAAAAGTCTCCTTTGTGCCACTGCGGGTGGTAGTCACCTTCTTCTCTAGAATCACATCTTCGCGTAGTGGTTCATCTCGTTGATAGACCAAGTCTTCAACAGATGGTATTATGGTATCTGTATTATCATCCAGTATTGAAAGCTCGAAGAGTTTGAGGTGCTCAACATTGACAACAGAGTAAATATCCATGTATGGAGGTAACTCGAGCTGACAAGCATTATTACCCACTTTTCACAAAATCCGAAAAGGACCATAACGAATGGGTTTGAGTTTCTTATCTTCACCTTTAAGTCTCTCCTTACTCAGATGTAACCATACCATATTACCTTCTTGAAATTGCGCATCAACTCGGTGCCGATCATGTCGCGCCTTGTACTTGAGTTGTGCTTTCAGCAAGTTCTGTTCAACCTCACAATGGAGTCGTTAAATACCTTCCAGGAATTTTTGTGCTCGATCCTGTATCAGATGCTTCCTTGCTGTTCTGTGCTGAGGTAGGGATCACAAACTCCATGTCGAATGGACTCTATGGTAGAAATCCTAAACAGACTTCAAACAGTGACTTTCCAGTCGAGCCATGCACTACTCAATTAAAAGCAAACTGCATGTACGGTATGCTCTCATCCCAGGTCTTCGGGTGTTTCGAGTTATATCCTCTCAAAAGATGAACGACTGTGCGATTTACCACCTCGGTTTGACCATCAGTTTGCGGATGAAAAGTAGTACTCCTCTTTAGCTTGGTGTCCATCATCGTCCAGAGTGATCGCCAAAAGTGATTAAGGAAGCGGGCATCGCGATCAGACACAATAGAAGTCGGCAATCTGAAGTGTGTCCAAACGTGTTGAAAGAATACCGAAGCTGCTTCTTCTCCCGTGATAGTCTTTCCACAAGGTATAAGAATAATCATTTTGGAGAACTGATCAATGACCACGAATAGATAGTCGTTGCCATGTTGGGTCTTAGGCAATCCTCCCAAAAAATCCATGGATATGCTCTCCCATGGTCGCGATAGAATTAACAAAGGAGTGTACAAACCTAATTTTTGGTTTGTCGGTTTCGAGATGCTGTAGAGACCACAGCCTCAGACAAAACTAGCCACATCTTGCTACATACGTGGCCAGAACACATGTCGGTGAAGATTTTGCAATGTCTTTGTAACCCCAAAGTGACCAGCTACCTTCGATGTGTGCGCTTCTCGTATCCATTGAATTCGAGGTGTTCCACGAGGTATGCAAAGTAATTTGCCCTTGTACAAGAGTCCTTCCCGTCGAACGAACTCTATAGGTTTCCCTATTTCGAGCTCAGTCAGTGCTGTTTGAAAATCAGGGTCTTCACTATACATAGTGGCATATTCATCATGAGATGAGAGCTTGATCTGCATGAATGCTAATAAACAGAGGGTCGTAATTGGTGGTCACGACAACATGTCCGCCAATTTGTTATGTACGCCCTTCTTGTACTTAATCACCAGATTAAACTGCTGTAGATACGACGTCCACTTCATGTGCCGAGCTTGCTGTAGCTCGGACTGAGTTTGCAAATATTACAACGGTTGATGGTCGGTGTGGACAACAGTCTCTTTACCCAAGTGATAACACCGCCAATGTTTCACGGCCTGATGCAGTGCACACAACTCTTTGTCATAAGTCGGGTAGTTCTTCTGAGCTCCCTGGAATAACTCGGAGTGATATGCCACTGGTCGACCTTCTTGCATGAGCACTGCGCCCATCGCATAACCTGAGACATCGGTTTCTAGCTCGAACGGTTTCTGGAGATTCGACAAAGCTAACACAGGCGCCTCGCTGATCTTCCTTTTCAGTAAGAGAAACGTGTCCTCATGTTTCCCTGTCCACTCGAACTTATGATCGATCCTGGTTAATGCATGCAATGGAGAAGCCATAATCAAAAAGTGTCGGATGAACTTCTGATGATCCGGGAGGATCTCCAAGTCCTGATCGCATGTGGCTTCGCGACCAAGTCCTGATCGCATACGGCTTCGCGACCTTAACCGTGTTCGGAAAGGATTCGCGACCTGGATGAGTCTGCGACCATGGATTGGTTCGCGACCAGGAAAAGGAATTCGTTCCCTGTTCGGAATTGTAATCCGATCCGAATGTGTATGACTAAGCTTATCTATTTAGGATTAGTTATATGAGTCTAAGACGTTTAGGTCTCTAAGTCTGATACGTACTCATACGATTGGACTATAAATACCTTGTAATAGGTCTAGTTTAGATCATCGAACTCAATCGAAGAGTCATAGAACTTATTTGAGTTTTAGACACTTCCTTCGACGTAGACAAGTGTGTCTAACGTTCGACGTGTAAGCCCTCTTTGAAATAAAGAGTTGTGCAATTACCTTTGGGTTTCGGTATTTCCGAGTAAGATCCCGTTATTCCGCATATTAGAATCTGGGCGAGCCTAGTGCGAAAACCAAGGCTAGGTCTCAAACGGATCAAGTTGGTATCAGAGCAACTTTCCTATCCTGTGGATGGTAAAGACTCGTCAGGGTTACAAAACTTCCGGCGAAACTCCAGGAGATCAGTTGACGGTTCCTACAGCCGCGTCTCCAACAATGTCTGACGATACCTCCGTTCAAGCTAACCTGGCCGAACAAGTGGCTAAACTCTCTACCGACATGGAAACCGTGCTTGCTTGGATTAAGCAGCAGGCCATGATTGTACCTCCTGAAGTAGGGAAGGTTATGGGTGAGAAGACTAGTGAAGACTTGCGCAGGGCAGACGAAGATGAAGACGAAGGCGACCACAAGACCGACGACCTCGCCAACACCTCCTTAGCTGTCAGATCTTTTAAAGTCGACGCTAAGATTGATATACCCATATATGATGGGGTGATCGATGCCGAGAAGCTGGATTCTTGGATCGACCAACTTGAGACCTACTTTGACCTGAAAGGGTTTAGTAGCGCTCAAAAGGTCAAATTTGCACCTTTAAAGATGAAGGACCACGCCAAGATATGGTGGAAGGCCCTTGTCACCAGTGGTGAAGCTGACGACCTTGCGTGGGGTCAATTCCAACGACTTCTGCGACAAGAATTCTATCCGATGGGTTACCTTGAGGAGAGATGGGAGCGTTGGCACAGATTGTATCAACGGCGCGACCAGACCGTTCAAGACTATACGACAGAGTTTCGGCGACAAGCAATGGTCATCGGTATCTCACTGTCCGATCCTCAGGTATTTCGGAAGTACACATCTGGACTTCAGAAATCGATCAGTATTGAGCTAATTCTGTTCAGAGTTCAAGACATCTCGACCGCGAGCACGACTGCTTTGGCGATTGAGAAGAAGAATAAGACCCGCAACGACAAGAACTTGAGGGAGATTTCAACCACGACAAGCTCCGGAGAGGGTACCCATGATACGGGTAACATTTGTGAGCACTGTCATGTTGCTGGGCACACAAAAGAGAAGTGTTATAAACTTCATCCTGAACTGCGACCAGAAAGAAAAAGGAGGGATGAACCAAGCACACGAACAGCTATGGTTACTTCTATTCCGCTCGCAGAGGAAATTATCCAGTTGGACTCAGTTGAAAAGGCGGACACGACTTTGTCTCTAATGGCAATGCCGAAGGAGAAAGGTTCGGGTTCATCAATTGACCACAACCCGACAGAGGAATTGTTCACTGTTAACATACAGGTGAAGCACGAGGTGGTCGCAGCCATCTTCGACCCCGGAAGCCAAAAGAATTTGGTCTCCTCCGGGCTGGTTCGACGACTTGGTTTGCAGACGACTCATCATCCTCGACCATATCCTCTGGGATGGTTCACTTCCGACGTGAATCAGCAAATCAAGAGTCAATGTACTCTAAAATTTGCAATATCTGCTCGTTACATCGACGAGGTTCAATGTGATGTCATCCCCATCGATGTTTGCCAAGTGATTTTTGGAAGTCCGTTCTTGTACGATCGTGACGCCCATTACCACCGAAGAGCTCAAGAATACGACCTCACAAAGGATGGGACAAAATTTATCATCAGCAAAAATGACCACGTCGACACCAAGAACTTGATGATAGCAAATCAGGCGAAACGGATTGTCAATGCATGCTTAAAGTGTGTGGTGAGCGTGATGCGTCCAATTAGCCAAGAGGATTGTGCTGCATCGAGTATGGAAAGTGGTGGTTGTTTAGCAAGCTTGCCGGAAGAAAACAACGCGCTATTCGCAGAGGTATATAGTCGATCACTACAACGACTAGTCGAAAACGACATGCAACTTGTCTCTACGGCGCCACTATTCAAACTTCGCAATCCTAGTGTTGGGATCGGTGATGGTACCAACCTCGACAAGGGGAAGGCTATCCACGAGTGGCCAAGGTCACCATCCTTGACAGAGGTGCCAAGCTCCATGAGCACCTATCCATACATTCGATCCAATGATTATAGCATTGCTCATCGTGTGTTCGTTCCAAAACTCCCAGTTGTTCTCTACATCTTCACCGTTGGTCACCAACGGGTGTTGGCTCCTTCTCAACAGGGGAGTCATGATCTGGGAGGATCTCAGGTCGAGTTCGCAACGGATTTGCGACCACGAAAAGGTTTGTGACATTGGAAAGGTTTGCGACCTTGGGAAGGATTCAAAATCTTCGAGCCTTCAATGCTGGATGATGAGCCAGATACCATAGTACCATCTGTTGAAGACTTGGTCTATCAACGAGATGAACCTCTACACAAAGATGTGATTCTGGAGAAGAAGGTGACTACCACCCGCAGTGGCACTAAGGAGACTTTTCGAATCGGTCGGAAAGATCAACGAGCACGTGTGGCAAAGTGGTACACCAAAGAACGTGGACAAGCCCAATTTCCACATCTCCAGTTTGATCGAGAGGTCGCAACAGGGGTTGGCTCCTTCTCAACAAGGGAGTCATGATCCGGGAGGATCTCCAAGTCCTGATCGCATGTGGCTTCGCGACCAAGTCCTGATCGCATACGGCTTCGCGACCTTAACCGTGTTCGGAAAGGATTCGCGACCTGGATGAGTCCGCGACCATGGATTGGTTCGCGACCAGGAAAAGGAATTCGTTCCCTGTTCGGAATTGTAATCCGATCCGAATGTGTATGACTAAGCTTATCTGTTTAGGATTAGTTATATGAGTCTAATACGTTTAGGTCTCTAAGTCTGATACGTACTCATACGATTGGACTATAAATACCTTGTAATAGGTCTAGTTTAGATCATCGAATTCAATCGAACTCAATCGAAGAGTCATAGAACTTATTTGAGTTTTAGACACTTCCTTCGATGTAGACAAGTGTGTCTAACGTTCGACGTGTAAGCCCTCTTTGAAATAAAGAGTTGTGCAATTACCTTTGGGTTTCGGTATTTCCGAGTAAGATCCCGTTATTCCGTATAGTAGAATCTGGGCGAGCCTAGTGCGAAAACCAAGGCTAAGTCTCAAACGGATCATCTGAAGATATTGGCATCCTCCCAAAAAACTACGCACGTTCGTAACTGTTCGCGGTCGCGGTCATTCACGAATCACTTTTACCTTATCCGGGTCGATTTGCATGTGCTCCAGGCCAGTCAACTTCCTTGCCAGTTTTCATCACTTTCCGGCCATCTCCTGCCCTAAATCCTGTGGAGACATTTGTTCCTGTTACAAATGCCTAACTACCAGACAAAGTGGTGCATCATTTGGAGCCCTAGATCAAAAGATATGGCAAACCCTAATTTCTGGCCATGTCAACCCTATGTCAAACTATGCCAGCCAGTGGCATTAGCCCTGTTCACCCACCTCTGGTCATGCAAACCAAAAATTACCTTGTCAAACAGTTGCTTCACTACCTTGTGCATCATATGCTTGAATAAAAACCCATTTTGGCTACTAGAAACTGTTCAAACCATGTCAATGCCATTCTTGGGCATTGTCAGCCTATGTCAGCCAATGGCATTGGGCCATTTTGACCCCTTCTGGGTATGCAAACTGAACATAACCTTGTCCCTTAGACTCCTGATGTTGTGATCTACATTTTATTCTACTGCCACAACTTGAGTTGAGCCCTCTATCATCCATCGACCCTATGTCGATGCCCTGAACCGAATGTCGACCTAAAGGCGTTCGCTGTTTTTGAGCGAACCAGCAGCAGCCTTGATATCATTCTGATATTTTGGAACATTTGGAACCTTGTAAACCCTTGACAACTAATCTTAACCTTGGCTTCCATAGTTTAACCCTAACCGTTTCCCAGAACTCTCAAATCTTGTATCGCCTAAGTGTTTCTCCTTGCATTATCGCATATAGTGGAATAGTAAGAGTATGATTGATTGTAATGCCTGTTTGCTTGTTTGATCCTTGTTCAGAGCAAGAGTCCGAGTTCGAAGACTTCGTCGCAGACCCGACATCAACTGCTGTTTCTTACGACGCGGAAGGCAAGTCATATTCTTGAACATCTTGAACCTATATTTTATGAATTGCTAGAATATACCTTGATTATAAAATAATAATATTGCATGAGAAAGATTGAGAATAGTTGAATTATGAAATGGCAGCATCAGGCTGATGCCTGTGAAATGCGAATTGATCAAACAATGAGCCATGAACTAATATATTATGTATATTTATATTCATGAAATAAAACCCCTAGCCGTGACCAGTATTTTGGTATGGAATGGTGAAAGCACTGGAGGTGCTTGGTCGCACAGGATGTGCCAGCACTGGAAGTGCATGGATTATGGTATGAGCTGGTCACTGGCATATAAGGACTAGAACCTTGTGTTGTGCGTCTAGTGGCATGATTAACGTGCCGACCGCAAGCCTGGTATGGGACAGGCCTGAACAAGTAGTATGTGGATCACACATGAAACCCCTATATGACAAACTCACGATTAACACGGGGTGTGCTCCAACACATATCACAGGATGTGATCATGCACGCTGACCCTGAGGGGAAGACGCCAATTAGTGGGGGTTGTGAAACCCTGCCACAACTGTGGTTTGCGTGAAGAAAACCACGGGGTCTGGGGTGAATTGTGTGTGAAACATGGCAAAAGTTCTTGTTATCTCCACCTTGCCACTCACAGTATGAAGTGAGTCAGGGGTCCAATCCTTGTGATAGGAAGGGCATGAAAGTGGGTATATCTTGCGGGTAAATTGGTACCCCTCTGCAGAGTTAAAAATGTATTCGAATACTTCGTGCTCCCGAGTTTTAGGAGTATGCCGCGGTGGATTAAATCCACGGGGTGTGACACAAGTATTGTTTTATAAATTAAAATTTGTTAAGTCAAGATTACTCAAATGACATGTGTTGTCATGATAAGGGGTGCTGCCGTGGGCTGTCATGTGTTGACGTGTCGCGGTAGTACCATAATTTAGTGATCATATGATATCTAAGAGGCATGTGGATTGTGCCCTAAGTATATGAAATGCTGCCATGAGCATGAGATTTGAAAAGCTTGGAAGAAAAGTATTTATGGAAAAACCCTCTCACCTCTTTTCCCTCAATAGCATAGGATCATGTCATCTCTACTATACGTATCTCTACTCTTACCTATGACTTGCTGAGTACGTAAGTGCTCACCCTTGCAACTTATCAACAATAGATGGAGTGCTACAATACCAAGACGAAGGCTTGGAAGATTTCGTGGATCCAGAAGGAAGAGAGCCAGTTCTGCCAGAACCCTGAAGTGTGCTGTTCTGCTGTCAACTTCTTACGACTGTGGGGGTTTCGCCTAGCTTCCGCCGAGTAGTTGTCTTTTGTTTTAATTAGACCATTTGTGCCGTGAAGGCACTGTATTACTCTTGTCGTATCAGGCCAGCAGGCCATACTGTTTATCAATGATATTTTGTAAGTT
This sequence comes from Pharus latifolius, assembly GCA_019359835.1. Taxonomy (NCBI): domain Eukaryota; kingdom Viridiplantae; phylum Streptophyta; class Magnoliopsida; order Poales; family Poaceae; genus Pharus; species Pharus latifolius. Next base: position 59,172,773 of record CM033323.1, read on the forward strand.
ACTCTGCTGCAATGAACTCCTGTGCTTGACTTATCCTGGGAAGTCAGTGGTATGTATGTATGAGGCCAGCTGCAGCGAGCTAGGTCTCCACGGGAGTAGTCGTGGTACCCTGTGCGGGGCGCGACAGAAATTAACAACATATCGTCACGAGGACCCAGTGGCCCATACATTTTACATAAAAGAAAACCTTTGCAAGTTGCGACAATGTAACTACCGACTACAAGTTAGACCTGATACATCACAAATCCATTCATCGAAAATAGCAAATGTCTGAACCACATTTGACTTAACCATAGGAGTTCAGTTCAAAGACGCCCGAGGAGCTGGAACTGGCGTCGAGTTACATTTGTATTGGTGATTTCCTCGGGCTTAGACTCGATCAACTCAACTCAACTCAACTCAGTAATATAAGTGGTTTCCTCTTCCATTTTCTTGAAGGAATGGAGGCAAACCAATATGACCGGGCTTGGGAGGACCGGTCACTCGGTTACCCAGCGTCGTTTCCACTTAGCTTGGAAACCTCCACAAAACCTGTCGAGATATTCGCAATACCACGACAGTTGGCGCTGTCCGTGGGGACTTCGCGGCAGATCGCCATGGCTCCCCCAAGAAAGAGGGCTCGCGCCCTACCTGGTGCCGCCGGTCCCAGTGACCCGGCGCCACCCCTCAGAAGGATGGCCGCTCCGGTGCTCCCGCCCGGACACGGCCAAACCCAGGTACCACCTCTAACCATCCCGGCATTTTTCGGTGGACAGGCCTTCGGGTCTGACCCGGTGACCGTGGGCGCCCTGGGGGGTAGGCCTTCCCCCAGTGGCTTCCCTGGCCTCCCGGGACACCCTACTCGATGCTCTTGTGGAGGGCCAACTTCGCGCCCAGCGCTCGATGGATGAACTCCTCCGCATCCGGGCGCGGCCGCCGGCCCCATTTATGCGCCCCAATTCCCCTTCATGGGGCAATGCCCCCATTTATGGGACACCCGGTGGCCCCTCTGACCCTCGGAGGCCAGGTCGCTCCTGGGACCTACGATTCCATCGGGGGTTATGCTCCCCCGGCGGGCCCATCATCCAGAACCTTCCCGATCCTGGGAGCGTTCCCGATGCCGGGGGCTTGCCCCGTCCCCAGAGCCTTCCCCATGCCGGTGGCTCACTCCGCACCGGGGGTCTTCCCTAGGCCTGGAGCTGGCTTTGCCCAGCCAGTCGCATCCATCACGCCGAAAGCGGCCCACCGGACGGCTCCCTCACCACTGCTGGATATCCCCCGTGAGGGCCCCCCCTCTCCGGTTCCGAGCGGCACTCCCCGGTGGCGGGTTCCGCCTACACCCCGGTAGTACCTCCCAAGCCCGTGACCGCTGCGCATGAGCTCCCTCCTCCCCCGGGGCCACCCCTGAGGGCTCCCCCGGTGGATCAGGTCTGCTTTACTCGGGAGGAGGTCGAGCAAATGCGTACTACCAAGTCTGGAGAGGCCCCCTCGCATGGCCGGCCATAGCCTCCCCTGGTTCGTGGACGCGGTGAACCATGTTCCCGTCCTGGCCGAGGAAAGAGGCCTGCTAAAGAAGCAACCACCGTCGCGGAGGGGTGCCCAGACATCCAGGAGGTTAGCTCGACTAACCCGGAGGAGAAGAGGCGCTACCGCCACGTCGGTGGACCCCTTGGGCCCCTTCCTGACTCTGACAATGAACGCGCGTCCCTCGTCAAGGGGACAGTGACGGGACTCTCCCCGGGAGGTGGAGGGGGCTAATCAACTGCTATGCCACCGGCTCCATTGCATTCGATGGCCACGGCCTTACCAACCGCCGCACCTCAAACACTACAATGGTGAGGCCGATCCCTATGAGTTTGTGCAGGTGTATTCCACAGCCATCTCAGCGGCTGGGGGGGACGAGATGGTCCAGTGCGAAGTCTTCCCCCCTACCTGACCGGGATCGCCCGCTCGTGGTTTTAGAACCTGAAGGCCGGCTCCATCAAGTCTTTTGCGCAGCTCAAGCGCGAATTTTGTTTGAACTTTCAGGGGAACTACGTGCGTCCCCTGGATTCATCGCAGCTATACACTGTCCAACAGAGGACAGGGGAGATCATCCGCAGCTTCTTCAAGCACTTTGCTCAGGTCAAGAGCAAAGTAGCCCACGTCCCCGACTCCACAGTCATTGAGGCGTGCAAGAGCGGGATCCTCCCCGGGGAGCTCCAACCAAGACTCTCCCAAAACTGCCCCTCCTCCGCCGACGAGCTCTTCACTATACTCGAGAAGTACTCTCGGGCGGAGGAGGACGACCTTTGGAAGAAAAACCAGGGGGTTCCTACCCCCGTCGACCGGGAAGCTAGGGACCCCCTCAAGCGCCCCAAGAGGGGCAGTCGTAGCGAGCCACGGCCTCGGGACACTTTTGTCCTCGAGGGCCGAGGCGGGTCGCACGATGCCCCCAAGGACAATCGTCCCTTCCCCAAGCCGAAAGGCCGTGGGAGGGGGGCAGTCGTCCCCCGGGCGTGAAGGCCCCCTGACGGGAGGCAAGGAGAGCCTGTGGTGCACTTTCCACAAGTCCAATACCCAGGCTACTCGGGAATGCCACCAACTTCTCCAACACTTCGCTGCATTCCTCAACCAACATGGCCTGGGGGGCACTCCTGCCTCCTTGCCCTCTCAGTCGGCTTTACTGGCCCTTCCTATCCTTGCGGGGGACTAGCAAGGGCAAGCGCGGGAAGGGGGCCCATCAGAAGTGCTCCCCTTCCAAACCTCCGAAGGGCGTGTCAATGTCATCACGGGAGGGTCTGCCTCGGGGCAAGACTGCAAGCGCCAGTGCAAGGTTGTGGGGGTGCTGCATACGTCGCAGCCACCAAAGTGGTCGGACGTCCCCCTCACTTTTACTGTGAAAGACGCGCGCGGGGTTCACTTCCCCCATGACGACGCGCTCATCGTCTCCACCACTGTCTACAACTGCCACCTGGCACGCATCTTCGTCGATGGCGGAAGCTCCACCGATGTCCTGTACCTGAAGGTGTTTAGGGAGATGCAGGTCGACGAGAAGCTACTGCAGCCCGCAGCAGGGCCCCTGCAGGGATTCGTCCTGGGGAAGACGATCCACCCGGTGGGGAAGGTGGATCTCCCTATGACCTTCGGTACCCCAGACAACTACCGGACGGAGATGGTCTAGTTTGGCATGGTGGACCTCCCCTCCTCATACAACACAATCATGGGGAGGACCACGATCAACTGCTTGGGGTTAGCGATCCACCAGAGCTATCTCTGCGTGAAGATCCCCAGGCCTCACGTCGTGATCACCGCCCGAGGTGACCAAAACCTGGCTCGCGCTTTGTACGAGTGTGCCGCTGCGATGATCGGGAGCGCACACATGATCAAGACCCCGGGGGGAGAGACCTCTTCCCCGGCACTGGACGCCACAGCCGTCCCCTCCGGGAGGTCTCCCCCCAAGCCGCGTCCGGAGGGGGACCTCCGGAAGGTCCCGCTGTCCCTAGACGACGCGGACAAGACCATCAAGATTGGGGCGGATTTCCCCGAGGAGAAAGCAGAGAAACTCGTGGCTTTCCTACGCAAGAACTCCGATGTTTTCACATGGAAACTCTCCGACATGCAAGGCGTCGCCCGGGAAGTCATCGAGCATAAGCTCGCTGTGACCCCCGGTCACCCCCCGGTCAAACAGAAGCTGAGAAAACTCTGCCTTGAACACCAAGAGGCAATCAAGGCCGAGATCGCCAAGGTCAGAGAGGCGGGGTTCATTCGGGAGGTTTTGCACCCCGATTGGCTCGTGAACCCCGTCCTTGTGAACAAGTCAAACGGTAAGTGGCGAATGTGCGTGGACTTCACTAACCTCAACCGCGCTTGCCCCACAGACAACTTCCCCCTCCCATGGATCGACCACCGTAGGGTACGAGTTGATGAGCTTCCTGGACGCGTTCGGGCTATCACCAAGTCCGGATGGTAGAAGGGGACGAGGAAAAGATGAGTTTCATAACTCCCCTCGGAACCTTCTGCTACGTCCATATGCCCTTCGGGCTGAAGAATGCTGGAGCGACCTTCCAATGACTCATTACGCTGGTCCACAAGGACTAGATCGGCCGCAACGTCAAAGTCTACGTCGACGATGCAGTGTTCAAGAGCCTCCGCGGGGCCACTCACATCGATGATTTAGCGAAGACCTTCTGCAACCTCCGCGCATACGGGTTGAAGCTCAATCCGGGGAAATGCGCGTTCGTGGGGGGAAGCTCCTTGGCTTCCTCATGGCCCAGCGGGGTATAGAGGCCAACCTCAAAAAGATCCGAGCATTCCTGGATATGCCCCTGCCGCGCTTGGTCAAAGACGTGCAGCGGCTCACCGACCACTTGGCCACACTGAGTCGCTTCGTCTCGCGGTCGGGGGAACGTGGCCTCCAGTTCTTCAAAATCCTCCGGGGCCTCGAGGGGTTCCGATGGACTCCTGAGGCCCAGGAGGCCTTCGACGACCTGAAGAAGTACCTCATGAGCCCCCCAATGCTTGTGAGCCCGTCTCCGAAAGAACCCTTGCTCCTTTACCTCGCTGCGACCCCAGTCGTCGTAAGCGCGGTACTGGTAAAGGAGCAGGACTGGCAACAGTGTCCCGTGTACTATGTGAGTGAGGCCCTCCAAGGGGCTAAAACTCAGTACACGGAGATGGAGAAGATCTGCTACGCCCTTCTAATGGCGTCCCGGAAGCTTCGTCACTACTTCTTGGGACACCGGATTACTGTCCCGTCGTCCCTCCCTTCGGGGGAGGTACTCCGGAACAAAGAAGCCACCGGCCGGATCAAAAAGTGGGGGGTTGAGCTCGCTCCCATCTCCCTTTCCCTCACTGGGCGCTCTGCCATCAAGTCACAAGTCCTCGCGGACTTTGTGGCGGAGTGGACCCCGGCCTCCGGGTCCAGGGACGAGAGCCTCCCTGAACCGCCCCGACACAGTGACCATTGGACACTCATGTTTGATGGGTGTCTCGCTAGGGCCGGCGCGGGGGTAGTCCTCCGGAGCCCCGAGGGGAAGGAACTGGAGTACGCGGCGCGGCTTGAGTTCCCCACCACGAACAATGTTGCCGAATACGAGGTTTTGCTTGCCAGGTTGCACCTCGCGCACTCCATGGGGATTCGTCACCTCCTCGTGAAAGGCGACTCCCAGCTCGTAGTTTGCCAAGTGGACAAGTCCTACTTGTGCCATGACACAAACTTGAGTCTCTACTTGTAGAAGGTACGCAAGATGGAGAAGCACGTCGACGGCTTAGAGTCCCGGCACATCCCATGGAGGGACAACGACCAGGCCGATGCCCTGGCCCGGGCGGCCAGCGCCTCAGAACCTCTCCCCAGGGGAGCTTTCTTGGAGATCATCACGAAGCCCTCGGTGACCTCCCCGGACGCGGACAATGGGTCCTGCGTCCCGGAAGTCTCCAAGATCACCCGAGTTGCATCTTGGATGGGCCCCCTTGTCTCCTTCATAAAGGGGGAGGGGGACCCTCCCAACGAGACCGAGGCTAAGCGCCTCCGAGCCAAGGCTCGGGCATACCTCCTGCTGGAGGGGAAGCTTTACAAGCGGGGGGGCCTCCGCCCTGCTCTGCTGCCTCCCACGGCCGGAAGGGCTCCAACTCCTCGAGGACATCCACTCGGGGAGTTATGGGTCTCACCTAGCTCCGCGCGCCGTCGCGGTCAAGGCCCTTCGTCAGGGCTTTTATTGGCCCACAGTGGTTCGTGATGTGCGAGACCCTTTCTCCTCTTGCAAGGCCTGCCAGAAGATAGCCAAGGGTTCCAACCTCCCCTCCGTGGCGCTACAGACTATCCCCATTACTTGGCCCTTCGCGCGCTTGGGGATGGACCTTCTAGGCCCCTACCCCCCAGCTCCCGGGGGTTACAAGTATGCGGTGGTCGCAGTCGACTACTTCACCATGTGGGTAGAGGCCGAGCCCCTGGCCAGCATCATGTCCCAGGTAGTATAGCGGTTTTTTTGGAAGAATGTCTATGTCGTTTTGGGGTCCCCCGGGAAATCACTGTCGATAACGGGACACAATTCGACTCGGCATATTTCTGAGAATTCTGCGAAGGCTTGGGGCTCACCATCCACTTCGCCTCGGTAGCTCACCCCCAGAGCAACGGCATAATCCTACAGGGGTTACGCCGATGACTCGAACAAGCCGCCTCCAAACGGGGCGCATGGGCGGAGCAGCTCCCTAGCATCCTCTGTTCCATACATACGACCCCGAGCCGGGCGACGGGACGCACACCCTTCTCCCTCGTGTACGGGACCAAGGCAGTTCTCCCCTCAGAGATTGGCTTCCGGTCGCTGCGGGTCGAGCTCCTCGACGGAGCTACGACCACAACGTACCAAGCCAACGAGGGAAATCAGCGACTGGAGGTCGACCTGGTCGAAGAGGAACGCGACCGAGCGCTCCTCCACCACGCATACAACCAGCGTGCCCACGAGAGAGCTTTCCGCCTCGGGGACCTTGTCCTCAAGCGCGTAACCGACCCCCAAGCCCAGGGCAAGCTCTCCCCCAGGTCGGACGGCCCCTACAAGATTTCAGCAGTCCTGGGCTCAGGGGCTTACAAGTCTCCAACCTTCAAGCACAGGAGCTGAAGCACACGTGGAACGTACGCTTGCTTCGCAAATTCTACATCTAGCCTACGAGCTCGTTCCCTCCCCCGGAGTGATTACGCCGGAGGGGAGGGGGGCATTGTACTCACCGTTCCCTCCCCCATCGCGATCTTGAGGGGGGAGGTGTTGTATCTCAATTCCTTGTTAATACAATTGGCTTTTCCTCAGCTTGGGCTCACTGCAGGTCCCTACATTACTGTCTCTCACGGCGATGCCCTCCCTGTGAGGATGCCCTCTCCGTGAGGAAGTGGGCTATCCCGGACAAATATGAAGATACAATTCAGGGAGTTAAGCTCCCACGAAAAAACTAGTATGAAGGACAACCCCCTCCGGGAAGTACACACGACTAATACCCTCCGAGGTCTCGAGACATCTCCTGAGAAAGGTCCCAGTACAAATCCCTTATGCGTCGCTGAGTTTCTTCGAGAAATCTCCCGGGCCAATATTCGTAGCCGGCTGGGGGGCGTATCCTAAGTGGAGGAACCCTCTGGGCCTCCGGTCGCAGAGGAGGAAACTTGGCACGGCTATTGTCAAAATTATCCAAGTGCCACTCCGGGAGCCAGCGTAACTGGAGTGGCTCCTGGGGAGTATAGCGGTGAAGGCCCCCGGTGGCGAGACTTAGCAAAGCTAAGGACACCTGGGCCTCGGCCAAATCATGCGTCGTCGGGCCTAGTGGCCCCACCCTGGGGTGATCCCCGTTGTCACCGGGGCTCCCCCCGGGTTAAGACGTCCAGGTCTCAAAAACCCTCCCCAGGAAGCTGGCTCCCGGAGGACCTGTCAAGACAAGTTGAGACTTAGCAAAAAAATATTGTTCTATTGATTGAGCAAAGAGCTTTACAAATTTCCAGGGCTTCCTCTAAGAAGCTACCGCGAACAAAAGTCCTAAGCAAAAAGGAGGACCTATCTAAAAGCCCGGGGGGAGGTTCATACTTGCCCGTCACGGTAGCGCCCCCCCCCGGGGAGTCCCCCTGGTGGCCGGGGTACTCGTCCTCGGGAGTGCAGAGGTCAGGAATTGGGCTCGGACGACCATGTCATAGAAGCCGCCCGCCAACTCTTCTAAGTCTCGCCACTACAGCTCGAAGAAGTTGGGGAAGCTCCGGGGAAGCCAACCCCCGATCACCAGGGCGCTAGTCCCCCGATGCTCGACGAGGGCCGCGGCCGTGGCCACTACCGGGATAGTCCGACCCAGGCGAGCGCGTCGGCAGCCTCTGGATTGACGGAGACTTGTGCATCGAGAAAACGCATAGCCTCCGTGAACATCGCTGGAGCCACTCCCGAGCTGCCTCCTGGGCCGGGACCTAGCCCGAGCCCTTCAAGGGCCGAGCGAACAAAGCTGCCCAACTCCACCACCGCCCAGGAGTAAGAGCTCTCGAGCTCCCGGTGGGCACTCTCTCTTGCCTCCGCCTCCCTCTGGAGTCGGGCGTTTGTATCCTCCGAAGCGGCGAGTTGGGCGCGAAGGAGGGAGAGCTCCCCAAGAGCCTCATCCCTCTCAGCTGCTGAGGCCGCGGCCTTTTCCTACGCGTCCCTCAAAGCCACTTCGTAGCAATTCTCGACACCTTGGGCGAGGGACGCCGCCTGCAAACCCGGGGGTTAGACGACCTAACGGGGAAAGTGCCTAAAACACCCGAAGACTAACTCACCTGGAGGTAGAGCGAAACCAGTTCAGAGCTGCGCTCGCAAATGGTCCCGCGCTAGACATAGTCGACGACCTTCTGGGTTTGAAGACCCACAGCAAACCTCCGCGCCTCATCCGGAGAGAGCATTGGGGTCTCTCTCCCGGTGGCATAGACCTGTCCCCGTCCGAAGGCCCCCTATAACCGTCCTCGGGGATGATGCGGACTGGGCTGTCCTCGGGCAAAGCCGCGGGCGCTGAAGACTTGGTCTCTGAAGAATCAGAGGACGAGCTCACCGAAGGGATAGGACCCTTTGGGGGGATGAGGAACCCCTTACCCCTCCTGGGCTGCGGAGATCCCAGGGCGCCGCAGTCCGGATAGGCAGAAGGGCTCGCCCCCTCATCTACCGACCACTCGACGCGTGGAGGCGAGACCTCTGCGAACCGAACCTTCGAGCGTTCCGGAGCCACTGGCTCCGGTTCCACCGGAGAAGCTACCGCCAGATAGGGGGATGGGAGATAATCCGCCGAGTCGGAGTGGGCCGCCTCGTTCATGGCCCTCACCTTCTCACCCGAGCCGATGGGCCCTCTATTTTCCAAGTCTTCCAATTGACTCTTGAGTTCTTCTAATTCAGAAACTAACATCCGGTAGGGTCGCTTGGCTATGGGCGCTGCTCCTGGTTTAAGCTCAATAGAGAACTCTATGTCTCTATCAGGTGGCATTCCTGGAAGTTCTTCTGGAAATACATCGGAATATAGCTGTACTATAGGTACTTGTTCCAGACATATCTTCTGCAGTGCTTGAACAGATCCTAGCGGTTCCTTGGTTGATGATCTTTCCGCATAAAATAAAACTTTCTCCCCTTGACTACTGACAAGGCTTATGGTCTTCTCTTCACAGTCGACTAGACCTTTATGTTGGGACAACCAATCCATGCCCAATATAATGTCTAAACCTTGCAGTTCTAAAACTAGCAGATTTGCCTCGAATTCTACCCCTTCTATACTGAAGGTTATATTTGGGTAGATTGAGTAGACAGATAGTCTAGCCCCTGGAGTTTGTATAATCATGGGGTACTCTAATGGTGCTATATGCATTTCAACCTCAGATGCAAATGCTTTTGACATAAAGGAATTTGTAGCACCAGGATCAAACAATATTAAGGCAGATGCAGACTGGATCAGAAATCTACCTAGAAGAATGTCGGTGGCGTTTCCCGCTTATTGGATGGAAGTGTAGTTTAGCTTTTCTCCTGGAGTCGCCATTGGTGTCCTACCTCTTACTCTTCCTCGATTGGCCATGCTTCCTCCTCTTCCTGGTGGAGTTCCTCTAAACTTCTGTGGTTGTGACACCGGTACTCTGGGTGCTTCTGGCTGTGTTCCAGCCTGTGACCTGGCGATAGGTGATGGAAGTCTAATCCAAGGACAAAATTCTCTACGATGTCCACGCTGTCTGCAGTGGAAACAGTGGATGTTCATGTGAGGGCAGTCCTTTTGAAGATGATTTCCTCTGCAGTTTGGGCACAACGCCAATGCTGGTCTGGGAGTCTGATATGGTGGTCAAAAACTGGAAGCGATGGGAGCTCTTCTTCTGGTTGGGTTTGCCTGTGGCCGCGCTTGCTGGAGCATCTTGCGCTTCCGGCTTTCTTCTCCCATATTCCTCTTCTCTTCTATCTTTAAAACCCTGTTCACTAGTGTTTGGAATTCAATGAACTCATGGGAGGCGATTTGGTACTGTAGGTAGTGCTGAAGTCCTTCTGCAAAACGTTCTATTTTCTTCTCTTCAGTACTAACATCTTTAGGCGCATACCGGGCTAGGTGAGTAAACTGGTGCAAATACTCGGTGACCGTCTTGCTTCCCTGAATTAGATTATGGAATTCCCGACGTTTTGCAGCTATAACGCCGGTAGGTACATGGAATTTCCGAAATTGTTCCTTGAATTTCGTCCAAGAGATATTATCCTTGTCAAGGTGGGCCTCCTGGTAGTTCATCCACCATGCAGCTGCAGCTCCTGCTAACTGGTGAGATCCAAACAAAACCTTCCCTCGGTCGCTGCATCGGACCGTGTCCAGTTTCCTCTCGATATCCCTTAACCAATCATCGGCAACCATGGGATCGGTCGCACTAGAGAATGTTGGTGGATGGGTCTTTTGAAAATCCGTTAGTCGGGCACCTACAGTAGTTCCTTCTGTGGCTCCAGTAGGCATTCTCTGAACTATCTGAACCAGCAGTTGAGTATGGGCTGCTTGGGCTTCTTGACGATTTTTCTCCATGGATAGGAGAATTTCCTGAATACTGGGTTGTTCATTCTGGGGAGGATTAGAACTTTGAGATCCTTGCTGAAACAAAGGGTCTCTTGTCATAGTATCTTCTTCCTGCGGAGTCTGTTCTCTACCTTCTCCACTTCTTCGGGATCTTCTTCTTGTATCAACCATGGTGGCTCTGAAAAGAAGTTTGGACTGATCTAACTAACTAGGGCCAACTAAGACAGCAATGCAGAAAATAATGCAAACTACTTTAGTGCATGAAATACTTAGGCTACTAGCCATAATACACAAGTTAACCATTGCAAAAGCAACAGCGAATCACAAAACTATCAAGAGCATCCACCAGCTCTATCTATACCAACCCCTAAGATACTCTGAAATGATAGAACGTACTCTCACAATCTTACCGAATTTTAGAAAACCCAAATAAGATATTGAAATAAAAGTTTTTAGGAGCTACAAAGCTCATTGTTTTTCTCAAAATAAAGTTTTCAACAAATAGTTTCTAAATAAATTACGTCTTCCTGGCATAGCCAATTTCTAAAGGTGTCGTCCTACAGTCAAGTTCTCATGCTGCTCTGATACCAACTTTTTGTCGCGCCCCGAAACTGGGACTACGACTACTCCCGTGGAGACCTAGCTTGCTATAGCTAGTCCCATACAAGCATACCTTTGACTTCGCAGGATAAGTCAAGCACAGGAGTATATTCACATTGCAGCAGAAAAACTTACAAAGTATTAAGCAGTGTGGCCTGCTGGCCTTAATATTACATAAAAAGATTACAATACCTTCGCGGCATCAAGGTTTAGTTAAAACAAAATAAAACTTCTACACAGCGGATGATGGGTGTCCCTTCCACAGTAAGAAGTTGACGGCAGAACAACACATCAGGGATTTGGCGGTTCTGGCTCTCCTTCTTCTTGGTCCAAGAAGTTCTCCACGCCTTCCTCTTGATCTTGGTATGCTCCACCTTCTGGGTTGTAAGTTGCAAGTGTGAGTACTTACGTACTCAGCAAGTCATAGGGAATAGTAGATACATATAGTAGTGTTGTTATGAACCTAGACTAGTCAAGAATTATGGATGTTTATAAAATAATCTTTTCTTTCATATCTCATCTCATGTCATGGCAGCACTTTTCATAATATAACATCACTATTCATGTTCACTAGATTATAGTACTACCGCGACACGTCGACACACGACAGCCCACGGTAACACCCCTTATCATGACAACACATGTCATTTGGGTAATCTTGACTTATCAAATTTTATTTAGAAAACATACTTGTGTCACACCCCGTGGATTTAATCCACCGCAGCAGACTCCTATAAACCCGGGAGCTCGGAGTATTCGAATACGTTTTTAACTCTGCAGAGATGTACCAATTTACCCGCAAGATATTCCACTTTCAAGCCCTTCCTATCACAAGGATTGGACCCCTGACTCACTTCATACTGTGAGTGGCAAGGTGGAGATAACAAGAACTTTTGTTATGTTTCACTTACAATTCACCCCTGACCCTGTGGATCTCTCGCGAACCACAGTTGTGGCGGGCTATACCCCCACCCCTAAGCTTCTTCCCATTACTGGGTCAGCGTGCTTGATCAAATCACATTCAGTGATACGTGGAGGAGCTGAGCCCCGTGAGTTTAGTGTATTGTTTTCCATCTCATGCAGGGGTTTCATGTGCGATTCACATAAGTACTTGTTCAGGCCTGTCCCATACCAGGCTTGCGGTTAGCACGTTGTTCATGCCACTAGACGCACAACACAAGGTTCTAGTCCTTATATGCCAGTGACCAGATCATACCACACACCATGCACCTACAGTGCCTGCACATCCAGTGCAGCCAAGCACAACCAGTGCTAGTACCACCATTCCATACCAAAACTCTGGTCACGGCTAAGGGTTCTATTTCATGAATATATATAAATACACTTATAATAGTTTATGGCTCACTATTTGATGATTCTGAAATAATTGGATTTAGATATCATAGAAGTTGATTAGGGGTAACTCATAGAGTTAGGGCTGAAGATGAGTGCTAGGAACTTCTAGGGTTCTAGGGTATGGGAATTGAGATTAAGTCCGCGGCTAGTTTTCCCAAAATTGATGAATGTCTTTGGGTCGACATTCAGTTCAAGGCACCGACATAGGGTTGATGGATGATTGAGAGATTATCTCAACTTGTGGCAGTAGAATGAAATGTAGATTAAAACTCCACAAGTCTGATGGACAAAGTTATTTTCAATTTGCACTTCTGGAAAGTGGTGAAAAGAACTAATGCCACTGGCTGACATGCTCTGACATTGGGCTGACAATGTCAAAATCTAGGGCTAAGCATAAAATGCAATTCAAGGGTTCAAATAAAGTTGTGATAGAAGAAGAAATTGTAGATCACAACCTTAGGAGTCTAAGGGACAAAGTCATGCTCAAATTGCACATCAGGAAGGAAGTGAAAAGGGCTAATGCCAATGGCTGACATAGCCAGAAACTAGGGCTTGCTATAACTTTTGGTCTAGGGCTCCAATTGATGCACCACTTTGTCTGGGAGGTAGGCCTCAGTAACAGGAACAATTAACTCAACTGGATCTAGGGCAGGAGATGGCCGGAAAGTGATGAAAACCGGCGATGAACTCGGTGGCATAAGTTCTAAATCATAGCACTGGACAGGAATTAGGGCAAGGCTATAACTTCTGATTTAGACCGAGTTGGAAGTCGAGCTAGTAGACAAAGTTGCTCCGGAGATCAAGGTGCATCTGGTGGACAAGGTTTCTGAAGCTGGATCGGCCGGGAATAGACTTCCGGTGGCCGGCGCCGGAGAAGATGATATTGAATTTGGGGTTTTCTACTACGGATCGATTGAACTCAATTCCTTACTTGGAGAGTATCTGAGAGCTATAAGGAAGCTGTTGGTACGATTGAATTGGCCGGACGATCATCGGAGAAGCATGGCGACGATCGCCAGCGGCTGATGAAGCTCGGGCTAGGGAAAAGCTTCAATTCTTGCTCAATTTTGAAATCTGACTTCACAGGCTTGCTTAAAATAGCTCACGGATCATTTTTGTCTATTGAATCGAAGGCTAATTCGAACTAATTTGAGTTGTGCAACTAGAACAGGGCATTCTAACATTTCCAGCGATCACCGGCGACGAGATGCACGGGAATTCAATTGAAAGCTACAGCACAGATAGTGAGATACGGGAAACTCACTGGTGGTTTCAATTTGGAGTTTGGTGCAGTGGGTGAAGCTGGCGTCGTTGACCTCCTCAGCGGCTCGCCGGAGAAGAAGGCAACAGTGAAGAGAATTTTGTTTAAAAGCTGAGAAACTCTTAAAAGCAGTACTGGTAATATGGGGGCTGCTATTTAGAGGCAAGGCAAAGTGAAGCGAAGCTCAAGCTCACGGCTTGAAGCTAAAATGCTTGTGCCGGTGGAGACTTCGAGTTGAAGCAACGGCGAACAGCGAAGCTCCTCTCTGGCGTGCAGCAGCTGGTGAGCTGGGTAGAGATGGCCACGGCAACGACTAAGGTGCAAACACATGTGTGCATGCAAAGGCGGTTGCAAACAAGCACTGGCAAGCGTGGTAGTGATCGACGGTGAAACACGGCGACGAGGACACAGCACAATGCGCACTGGTCGCGGTCGAACTGCACTGTTCCACGCTAACCGAGGTCGAAGGCGAGCGCTGGTCGTGAACAGTGGCTGAGGTCGAGGTCGAAGTGCCCTGGTTATGAATTGCAGGTTCCCTGGTCGCAAACAGCAAAGGTGGTCGAGCTAGGGACCTAATTGCAAGGATTCTTGATTAAATTCTGGACTGATTTGTAACTTCTGACTTGGAGATGGTTGATTTGCAATCTGATTTCTCAAATGGGTATAAACTTATACCTTATACTCATCTAGCAAGAGATTTGGTAAAATCTAGCATGATTTGATGATTTTCGATATAAACTGAAAATAGGGTACTTTAGGGTAAAATAAGATCTGAGTTTTGTCGATTTCGAATTCTGGCCTTTAAGATGTAGTTTTGTAATCTGGACAGAAGGGAAATTTTTATCAAATAGCATTTGGAAAAGATTTGCTGTAGAAATTCTGAATTTGGAGTTGATCTGAATATTTTAGCCTTTTTGGTTCTCCAAATATCAGATAAAGGACTAAATTGCGATATAATTTGGACTGATATGTGAAAAAGACTTAGATGATATGATTTGGCTACCAACTTTCTGGATTAAGGTTTTGGCATACCTATGATCATAATCCAAGACTAATCTGATCTGGATTAGGTCAAGATTTAGCTAAATCTGAGTTCAAAATATTTAGGGTAATTAGAATAGTAATTAGAATTTCTGTTTTCGAGAACAGAAAAGAATTGATAGATCTGGAGGTTAGAGATGGAATTGAATCTGGCTTCTGAAGACTTTTATGTTCAGAGTAACTGATAGATCACATCCGAATAATCTGATCTTGATTTGGGTTCACAGGGAAGATTTTGAGATTTTAGGGTTTGAGATAGATTGGGGTAAAAGGGTTGAACTGATCTTGTTACTACTACAGATACATGGTATCATGCATGCATGGTGTTCATGAAAAAGAAAGTTTTACCCCTAAACTCAGGGTCTTACACAGCCCGATCCCCCTCCACCCGTGGGAGAAGGGGGAGAGCTTAAGTAGTGCGAGCTCCTCGGCAGTGTCCCTCATTGACCTCAGGCCCCGGATGCCGACGACTTTGCTGAGGAGCTTCAGCTCCTCGGAAGTCCACACCGGGGGCTTGGGGGCGGACGAGCGGCAGTAGGAAGGGGGCTCTGGGGAGTAGGTGAGCCTGGAGTCACGCACTCAGAGATAGAACCATCTCCGAAGCCAATCACCCCAGTGGTCCCGGTAGGCCGCCACCGGGTACTCCTCTACCCGGGAAGGGAGAAGCTGCATCATGATGCAGCCGTAGGCGGACTTCGGCCCTCCCCGGATGATACACGAGCCTCTCGCGGAGGGCTCATAGAAGTACCGGAGATGCTGAATCGTCGGCTCTAGCCCTGTGGCCATGTCAAACAGCCAGATGAAGAGGTGGTTCAACGCCACCTCGTACTCCCGGAGGAACTCCCGGAGCAAAGGATGCGCTAGGAACCGGAGGCCGGCCTCGAGGAATACCTCGAAGGCAACGACCTCTCCGGACCTGGGGCGTGGTGTGGTCTCCTTTGAGGGGATCCGGACGTCCCCGTCCGCAACCACCCCCGGCTCCACAAGGGACTCCAAGACCCCTGCGGTGAACTCTGTGGCTGTAGCTTCTAGGCCCGTAAAGGGTGTTTTGGTAATTAATGACAATTACAAATGTTGAACTAACGATACCTGTTAAGTTGTGTCAAGAAAAAAATCAAAAGACAGGATAATGAAAGGAAAAGAAAGAGCTAAATGATGAAGAAAGGATGTTGAGCAAAGAGGCAAAGGTACGGAATAGGACTCTTTTCTTTTTTACCGGTCTAAGGTGATTAGAGAAGGATTTTGACTGGATTGTAGTATATAGTTGCCGTACTATTGAGAGGAGCATGTGGTGCATCATTAAATAGTTCATCTTTGTGCCACAAGTCATAAAAACAACTTGCATTGCATACTAGAAGGTTATATCTTTTGAAAATGCTTTTATCCTCTCCAATCAGCAAAGTTTAGTCTCTGTTGGTCTGACCGTGTTAGCCGGTCTGACCAAGGGTTGTTTCGGACTGACCGACAGTTGTGGTGAATTGTTTTGAATTCCTAAAGATGGTCGGTCTGTCTGTGGTTAAACATTGGGTCAGACTCCTGGAGCTTCATGATCATATTTTGTGAAACTTAGTGTGTTAGTCGGTCTGACCGTGAGTTGGTCCGGTCTGACCGCTAAACCGGTCTGACCGAGATTTTGTACTGCGGTCTAACCGTCCAGCCGGTCTGACCGTAAATTGTGTCCAGAAACGATGTTTCTTCTTGATGTGTTCACGGTCTGACCGCCGTTGGCTCTGGTCTGATCGTGAGAGTGCCTGACACGGGTAGGTGAGCATTTACAGCGCCTGTTTAATGCCGTTGTAATTGCGGCGGTCTGACCGGGCTTATACCGGCGGTCCGACTGCCAGGTGATCTTTTTCCTCCAACGGCTTGTAACGGCTATATTTACTGAGGGGAGTATATATACTCCCTTGCATGGTCCTGTTAGACAACTTTTGGCATATGTGTTGTCGTGGTATTGCGAATACCCCGGCAGGTTTTGAGAATGATCCTAGCGAAGATTACGCAGCGCGGGTTGACCGGATGACCGGTCCTCCCCCGCCGGACAAGCACAAGAAATGACACACGGATTTATACAGGTTCGGGTCCCGGTGGGGGCCCTAGTCCTGTCGACGCGCTCCCGACCGGAGTCGGCTGGGGAGGCTCTCTCCGGAGGAGAGGCTTCCGGAGCATTTCTGTGAGTTTAGCTATTCGAATAAAAGTGATCCGATCCTTTACAACCGAGGGGTATAAGGGCTATTTATAGCCCCAAAAAAGAAGCAAAAAACCTAAACTACCCCGGAAGCCACCGTCGGATTGAAGGGTAGGACCGTCCTTCTTCCGGTCAAACGCCTTGGATGCTTGACAGGTGGTCGCTAGTTCCCGAGGCGTTCCTCGCGTGACTTGCACGTGACAAACAATTCGAGACTTTACCTTTAGGGGGGCGATGAGGTCTGGGATGGCGCCGGAGGCCAGGTCCCGGGGGCCAAAAGGCGGCGCCCAGGGGGGGCCGGAGGCCACGTCCTTGGGAAAATGGCGGCGCCCGGGACGGCGCCAGAGGCCAGGTCCCAGGGGCCAAAAGGCGGCGCCCGGGTAGGCCCCGGAGGCCACGTCCCCGGGCGAATGGCGGCGGCCGGGACGGCGCCGGAGGCCAGGTCCCGGGGGCCAAAAGGCGGCGCCCGGGGAGGGGCTGGAGGCCATGTCCCCGGGCCAATGGCGGCGCCCGGGACGGCGCTGGAGGCCAGGTCCCGGGGGCCAAAAGGCGGCGCCCGGGGAGGCCCCGGAGGCCAGGTTCCCGGGCCAATGGTGGCGCCCGGGACGGCGCCGGAGGCCAGGTCCCGGTGGCCAAAAGGCGGCGCCCGGGGAGGCCCCGGAGGCCTGGTCCCTAGGCCAATGGCGGCGCCCGGGACGGCGCCAGAGGCCAGGTCCCGGGGGCCAAAAGGCGGCGCCCGGGGAGGGGCCGGAGGCCACGTCCCCGGGGCAATGGCGGCGCCCGGGACGGCGCTGGAGGCCAGGTCCCGGGGGCCAAAAGGCGGCACCTGGGGAGGGGCGGTAGGCCATGTCCCCGGGCAAATGGCGGCGCCCGGGACGGTGCCGGAGGCCAGGTCCCGGGGGCCAAATGGCGGCGCCCGGGGAGGCCTCGGAGGCGACGCCGCTGGGCCATCGTGACGCAACTTACCTGGACTTAGTCCCGCAGAGATTTCCCCCGACAGCAGCCCCCCATGCACGCCGAGGACGATGCTCGAGTCCCCGGTGGGTATGGTACATGTCACCGGGAAAATCTTCGGGCCAAGTCACCGGTACTGTGGCGCTTCGATTTCCGTGCCCCGCGCTTAGGGCCGCGCCGTTTCGCCATAAATGCTCGCGCGGTTCGAACCGGCACCTCGATTCACGCACCCGTCCCTTCGTTTCCTGCGCACGGTTTGAACTTCAACGGTCCAGATTGATCCGCGGGTGCCACGTGGCGTGCATCTACACCACGTCCCGCCCCTATAAATAGGGTCTTGGGGGGCCCGGAAGTTCATTCCAAACTTTCAGCCTTAGCGATTTTTGCTCTCCCGGTAGCCCTTTCCGGTAGCTCTTTCCGGTAGTTAACTCCCGGTAGCCTCCTGGAAGGTTAGTCACCGAAGAAAAAAGAAGACACTAACCTCATGGCACCCAAGGGTCGAGCAAAGACCACAGAAGTGCCCCCGGAGGAAATCCCTCCGGATTTCCTCTGGGCGTCGGAGTTCACGGCCGAGGACGCCATGTCCTTGGTCGAACGCTGCGTCGTCGTGGACGGGGACATCCGAGTCCCCGTGAAGAAAGACGGAGGCCCCCGCCCCAGGCCCGGAGAGGTCATGGCCTTCGAGGCCTTCCTGGAGGCGGGGCTCCGGCTCCCGGTGCATCCCATGCTCCGGGAGTTTCTGAAGGAGTACGGGGTGGCGCTCAACCACCTCACCCCGAACGCGCTCGTCCGGATGGGCCTCTTCATCTGGCACTACGAGACGGCGACCGGGCGGGAGCCCACCCTTCGCGTCTTCCGGTACTTCTACGAACCGACGGTGCGAACCTCCCACCTGGTGAAGGGGGGCCCCAAGTCCCCCTTCGGTTCGGTGATGGTGCAATTGCTGCCGTCCCGGGTGATCGACTACCCGACGGCGGCCTCCCGGGATCACTGGGGCGACTGGGTCCGGAGGTGGTTTTACCTCCGGGTCCGGGACGAGGCGGTGGTGTACGCCCCGGAGCCCCCCACCTACAGCCGGTCGTCTGCACCGAAGCCTCCGGTGTGGACGGACGAGGAGTTCGAGCTCCTCGGCAAGGTGATCCTCTCCAAAAAGCCCCGCTCAATGCAGGACGTTGCCGAGGAGATGGCTCTCCTCCGGATCTCCCCCTTCTCGCGCGGGAAGAGGGGAGTCGGCATGGGCCCGGAACAGCGGCCCCCAGTGAAGCCGGTGACTCGACGTAAGCTCCGGGAACCTGCTGCATCACACTTACGAATTTTTTGAAAATTTAACTAACTCTTTACCTCTTGCAGTCCGGCCGTACCCAGTGGCGCGGGAGAAGGCGGAGAACCTCCTGGGGAGGTACTTCGCCGACGAGCACGAGCGCGTCGTGCGCCTCGTGGGGGAGGGCCCTCCCCAGAACTTGGTAGCGGCGGCCTGCGGGCTAAAGCTGCCGGAGAGGAAGCCTCTCCTGACCCCCGGGTCGCACAAACGGGGGAAGGAAGCGGCTGGGCGCTCGGAGCCCAAGAAGGCCAGGGTCCAGAAGGAGGAGCGTCAGTCCCGTCAGAGCCCTGATGTGTGTTGTTCTGCTGTCCACTTGTCTTTTGTGGGTGGGTCACGTACCTTCTGCTGTGCAGATGTTATTTTGCTAAACCATGTATGCCGTGAAGGCATTGTAATCTTTTTATGTAATATCAAGGCCAGCAGGCCACACTGCTTAACTATTTTGTAAGTTACTCTGTTGCAATGTGATATACTCCTGTGCTTGACTTATCCTGGGAAGTCAAGGGTATGTGTATGCTATGCATATATGGGACTAGCTGCAGCGAGCTAGGTCTCTATAGGAGTAGTCGTAGTCCCAGTTTCGGGGCGCGGCAAATCCCGAGCTCGGTCAGGAGTTTATCTACAAGGGGAGTGATCTCCTCCATGATCGCCTCCAGTTGCTCTTCACTCTCGATCTCTACCGGTCCCACCAGTGGATTCAGATCCGTATCTGGGCCATGGTGGAAACGAAACCGGCAAAGAATGGCGGAGGTTGCTGATCGAACCTTGGTTCTGATCGTCTCTTTCCGTCGTCGTGTATCTTCAGGAAGATAGTCGAGAAGTGACTCCGCTTGGGCCATGACTAGTGTAGACCAATCACTCGAACTGAGGTCGTCCTTTGTGGTCTCAACCATATCAACCCTCAGGAGATGGGCCACCATCTTTAGCTTTGCAAAGACGGATTGTCTCAGCTCTCTGTTCGCCTTTTGGGTGGAGTTAATGGAGCACTGGAGGATCGCCTTGTCCTGACCAAGTCATTTTATTTGGCTTGCTTTCACTGCAGTAAGAAGAGTGTTACTCACAAATTATGAATTCAAGTCTTCCTAGTCGGGAATCGACTTACCAGAGAGTTCAGACCGCAGCTTATTAAGCTCGACCTCTTGCTTCGAAACAAAAGATATTGACATGAGCTTGTTCGCGGCCAGCTCCCTCTTCAGAGATGCAACCTCCCTGTAACAGAAGAAATGGTTGTCATAACAAATTTGTATCTATACAAATTGGGGACTATTGATCCTTACCTGCGCAAGCTGTCTCTTTCTTTTTGAATGGCCTCGACGCTCGCTACCATAGCGATCGATCTGGCCGTCATCCGGGATAATTCCTGTGATACGAAGAGAAGTCAAAGGTGTCCTATGCACAATTCAGGTACCAAAAGAGAAGTTCATCATACCTCTGTATACTCCCGAAATGAAATATCGTCCGGGATGGTGGGAGGTCTGGGCGAGGGACCTGTCACAGCCTCGACAGGAGCAGCAGGAGGATGTGCATGCTGGGCCTCAGTCGTAGGTTCTATGGTCTGCAGCTGGGTCTCCGCGCCTGATTCATCCCTCACGGTCCGGATGACTTCCTGGAACAGAGGGAGAGAGCGCTCCTCACTGGAGGCTCCGGCACCAGTAGCAACTTCAACCCTCCCCGGGGCGGCTGAAGGGCTCGGTGCTACCTCTTTTCGCCTGCCAAGAAAAGAGGAATTGACGATTACGTTGATGATTGTCACAATCCAATCTAGTATAACCAGATTAGGGTTCTTACTATAGGAAATCGAGTAAGCTACACTAGCAGAATTTCTAAAAATTTACTCAAAAACTGCAAGTAATAGATCATAGATTAGATTGTTACCAGTAGCGGAAGCAGATTTGATGCAACGATCGAATGTTCGCAACAACCGTTTGCAGATCATCCAGAACAGTGGATGTAGATGACAACGACCGCTCATGGATCGTCCTGATCAGCACAGCAATTGCAGCAGCACCTTTACCGGTATCCACACGTACCGGGATGGAACGTCGTACGATGGTGTGCTAGCATCAACACGTACAACAAGGGTTTATAGGCTATCAAAAGAGATGGCAGCTATGGCTTTTGTGATGGTCCTCAAAGCCCATCATACATCTCTATATATAGGGCCATGTAGAGGAAATCCTAACAGATTAGGTTTCCTGATGTGATACAAATCTTATTCGAATTACTCATGCAGAAGAAATCCTAACAAATTAGGTTTCCTGATGTGATACGAATCTTATTTGAACTGCCCATGCAGAAGAAATCCTAACAGATTAGGTTTCTTGATAAGATTCAAATCTTATTCGAATTCGTATCTGATACGTATATTCTATAACAGACCCAATCCGGATCTGATACGAAAACCCATAACAAACCCAATTCGAATGCATAAGGAGTCTAATATTAAGTCTCCGAATCTGATACGGAAACCTATACCAAACCCAATCCAAATGGATAAGGAGTCTAAACCCAATCCAAATACATAAGGAGTCTAATATTAAGTTTCCGAATCTGATACAGAAACCCAAAATAGACTTAATCCGACTTGCATTGTTCCAACCCGTTAAGTGTGTGACCCTGTAGGTTCATGTATATTTGGTCACAACCCGAGAATATTTACCCGAATTGTAAGTCGGTAGTGGCCCCTAGCAGGACATAACGACTATCCAAATACACACAAAGATCATAATCAGCAAACCTATATAATGTTTTCATGTTGATCCTCTTGCCATACGATACCAGATTAAACCCATGGTAGGAAATGTGCCACCCTTGCCCGGTTCAATCCTTTCTCGATCTCATAGTGAATTGATCTTCTCGTAGTTGACACTTCAACCACAAACGGCATGGCCATGCACTTCTCAATTCATCTATATCGAGGGGCCCAGAGATCTCTCTCATTTTATGAGATATGCAAATTCCATTTTAACCATTCATATTCCTCTGCATGGCTCATAGTATACCCGAATATTACCTTTATTACTACTTAATTAAAAGTAGCGTTTGATACTATCAAAGTATACTACTATACATGTAGGAAACTATGATGGTCTCAGGTCAAAGGATCAATCATAAACATTATTTGAGACCAACTGGTAACACATAAATAATGAATCCAAACAGTGTCTCAAATGGATCTATCCAACATTATATTCTCCAATATATGTCCACATTATTGATTTGATATCTTGTATCCATGGTTCATGAAACATAACCATCAATCAATAAATGTGCTGATCCATTAATCAATAATGTCCTATTTAAAGATAATGGATCAGGGACTATATTAGAATAATATCATCAAATAAATTTAGAGTCTCACGAACAAGTCACATACTTGTTGATCAAACCAAGATGATAATTTATTCAAAAATAACATATAATTCAAATGTTCATAAATATAACAAAGATAAATACATCTCTGTGATTTGCTGTAGGACATATCACTAACAACCTCCCGCTTGGACTAGAGTCAATCACAAATGTATCTAATACCTATTGCTCTAGTATGCACCTCATGCTTTGGTTGCGGGAGAGGTTTTGTCAACGGATCAGCAACATTCAAATCCGTGGACACTTTGCAAATCTTCACATCACCTCTATTAACAATTTCTCGGATGAGGTGATAACGCCTGAGTATATGTTTGGATTTCTGATGAGACCTTGGTTTCTTGGCTTGCGCAATGGCTCCACTATTGTCACAATAGAGATCCACTGGGCTTGAAATACTAGAAACCACACCAAGTTCAGAGATGAACTTTTTAATCCAAATAGCTTCTTTAGCAGCTTCAGAAGCAGCAATGTACTCTGCTTCTGTTGTGGAATCAGTGACAGTTTCTTGCTTGGAACTCTTCCAGCTTACAGCTCCTCCATTAAGGCAAAATACAAAACCAGATTGCGATTTGAAATCATCTTTGTCGGTTTGGAAGCTAGCATCGGTGTAGCCACTAACAACGAGCTCTTCCTCACCTCCATAAACCAAGAACACATCCTTAGTCTTCCTCAAGTATTTAAGGATGTTTCTTACAGTAGTCCAGTGACTCTCACCTGGATTTGATTGGTATCTGCTAGTAACACTTAGAGCATAGGAGACATCTGGGCGTGTACATAGCATGGCATACATAATAGATCCAACAGCAGAAGCATATGGAATCTTATTCATTCGGTCCCACTCATCACATGTCGAAGGACATTGACTCTTGCTAAGACTAATGCCATGTGACATAGGTAGAAAACCTTTCTTGGAATCGTGCATATTGAATCTATTCAATACTTTGTCAATACATGTACTTTGGCTTAATCCAATTAGCCTTTTAGATCTATCTCAATAGATCTTAATGCCCAAAATATATGCTGCCTCACCTAAGTCTTTCATAGAGAAGCTACTTTTCAATGAGGACTTCACAGAATCAAGCATAGGAATATCATTTCCGATCAGAAGTATGTCATCCACATATAAGACCAGAAAAACAAGTGCGCTCCCATTTACCTTTTTATAAACACAAGGCTCTTCTTCATTTTTGATGAAACCAAACTGTTTGACTACTTCATCAAAACGAAGATTCCAGCTCCGAGAAGCTTGCTTCAACTCATAAATAGATTTATGAAGCTTGCATACTTTCCTAGTATTATCTGGATCGACAAAACCTTTAGGCTGTGCCATATACACATCCTCACTTAGGTTTCCATTTAGGAAAGCCGTTTTGACATCCATCTGCCATATCTCATAATCGAAATAGGCAGCAATAGCTAGGATGATCCTGATTGACTTTAACATAGCAACGGGCGAAAAGGTTTCATCATAATCAACACCTTGAATTTGCTTGAAACCTTTTGCAACTAATCGTGCTTTATGGATATGAACATGACCATCCATGTCAATCTTTCTTATAAACCCATTTGCACTCAATCGCTTTTACACCACCAGGCAGATCAACCAAGTTCCACACTCGATTGTCATGCATGGATTCAATTTCGGATCTCATGGCTCGAAGCCATTTCTCAGAGTCAGGGCTCATCATCGCTTCTTCGTAATTCTTAGGTTCATCATTATCTATCAATAATACTTCACGCTGCTCCATTGTAAGGAGCATGTACCTTCCAGGTGCATGACGTACCCTTTCAGACCTACGTATAACCGGTGCCTGTCCTACATCATTTTCTACATTGTTTTGCAGGTCTTGCTGAGCTTCAGTGGGTGCTGAAACAATTTCCAGTGGTTCCCGAATTTCTTCAAGTTGCACTGTGCTCCCACTTACTCCTTTTGAAAGAAACTCTTTCTCCAAAAAGACACCGTTTCGGGCAACAAACACTTTGTTTTCTTCTCGATTATAGAAGTAATATCCTTTTGTTTCCTTAGGATAGCCCACAAAGAAGCATTTATCTGATTTGGGTTTGAGCTTATCAGACATTAAACGTTTTACATAAACTTCACAACCCCAAATCTTAAGAAAAGACAATCCAGGACGCTTTCCATGCCATATCTCATATGGTGTGATGGAGCCCTATTTAATGTGAACGCAGCTGTTTCTAGAGCACATCCCCAGAAGGAAAATGGAAGATCAGTTTGGCTCATCATTGACCGAACCATGTCCAACAAGGTCCTGTTCCGTCATTCTGACACACCATTCCATTGAGGTGTTCCTGGCGGGGTCAATTGTGGAACAATTCCATGTTGTTTTAGATGATCACCAAATTCTTGGCTCAAATATTCTCCTCCACGATCAGATCGTAGGGTTTTGATTGTCTTGCCAAGTTGATTTTGTACTTCATTCTGAAATTCCTTGAATTTATCAAACATTTCAGATTTATGCCTCATTAAGTAGACATATCCATATCTACTAAAGTCATCGGTAAAAGTTATGAAGTACTGAAAACCACCTCTAGCTGTTGAACTTAATGGTCCACATACATCAGTATGAATAAGAGCCAATAAGTCATTTGCCCTTTCACTTTCACCCGTGAAAGGTGCCTTTGTCATTTTGCCAAGTAAACAAGATTCACACACATCAAATGATTGAAAATCAAATGAGTCTAGAAGCCCATCTTTCAGGAGTTCCATGATGCGTTTCTCATTGATATGGCCTAAACGACAATGCCAGATAAACGTGGGATTCAAATCATTGGACCTAAGCCTCTTAGTACATATGTTATAGACAGGTAATTCAAGATTTAGCTGATAAAGCCCATTCTCCAATGAGGCATTGCCATAAAACATATCATTTAAATAAAAGGAACAACGATTGTTCTTTATTCTAAATTCACAACCCAGTGTGTCCAAACATGACATGGATACAATGTTTTTGCTTATGCCAGGAACATAATAACAGTTATTAAGTTCTAAAACTAATCCTGAAGGTAAAGCTAATATAAAAGTTCCAACAGCTAAGGCTGCAACTCTTGCTCCATTGCCAACGCGAAGTTGAACCTTGCCCTTAGCCAAATTTCTACTCCTTTTAAGCCCCTGCATCGAAGTGCAAATAAGAGCAGCCGATCTGGTATCAATTACCCAAGAGTCGGAAGGAGAAGTAGCTAAATGAACTTCTATAACATATATACCTGAAGGAGTCTCACTTGCTTTCTTTTTCTTTAAATCTTCCAAGTATTTCTTGCAATTCCTCTTCCAATGGCCAGATTCCTTGCAATAGAAGCATTCAGTAGTAGGGGTGGCACCTGGCTTGGACTTTCCTTTGGAATTAGGCTTAGCGCTAGAGGATCTTTCTAGAGCTTTGCCATTTCCCTTAGCCTTGCCCTTGCCCTTCTTCTTAAAGATTTTTCCCTTTTGAACCATCATTACATTATTTGGGTTTTTCTTAATGTTCTGTTCCGCTGTTTTAAGCATCCCATGCAATTCGGTCAATGATTTCTCCAGATTATTCATGTTATAATTCATGACAAACTGGTCATAGCTCGGAGGGAGCGATTGGAGAATCATATCAGTAGCCAACTCTTGACTAAGGGGAAAACCAAGTTTTTCCAAATTCTCAATGTAACCAATCATCTTGATCACATGAGGACTGACCGAGCTTCCTTCTGCCAACTTGCAATCATGCAATTTCTTGGTGGTCTCATATCTTTCCACCCTGGCCTGCTCCTCAAATAAGTTTCTAAGAGACATGGCCATGTCATAAGCTGTCATGTTCTCATATTGCTTCTGAAGCTCAGAGTTCATTGTGACAAGCATTAGACAGCTGGCATCAAGTGCGTCATCGGTATGCTTTTTATAAGCATCCTTTTGAGCACGTAAAGCACTAGCGGCTGGTTCATCAGGTATAGGAGTCTCTAGAACATAATCCTTTTTCTCTTGTTTGAGAACAATTCTCAAGTTTCTATACCAATCAATAAAATTTGTTCCATTGAGCTTTTGTTTATTAAGGACAGATCGCAAACTGAAATTGTTTGAGGAGCTACCACTATCCATGGTCTACAATAGTAAAGAAATGCAAAATTATAGCATTATATTTATGAAAAGTCTTTTATTAAACAATTCAATAAAAGATGTACCAACTATATATTTTAGAAAAAATCCCTCAAGAAATATATATAGTAGGCCAAGATCCATATTTCACTAAGTTCTAGTGAGCTTTGGCATCACTGCTAGAAACCTAGTTATTTAGGTAAGCAACTCCTTACTAATTATATCATATATAACTCTTGTTTGTTGGGTGTCATCCCAACACCATGCCCCAAAGCCCAAAACCGTTTTGATGGCCTTGTTAAGTTAAACCAATTCTATGCTTATGAGTGTCCGACACACATGCTGTCTTATTAAGATAATTGATGGTGCCCTGATTTGTCAGGCTCATCAAGCAACGATCAAAATCTTGACAGGTGCAGCAATTGGAAGGGCATAATAAACACTTAATTTTTATGAGGGTTTAAAAATGGCAAAACATCCATATGCACGAAAATAACCATTAGCTAGATGATCTAATAGGTGCAATTTCGACTATATTTAACTTCCGTTGGCAATAACCTTGGCCAGGAAAGACCGCGACTGTTTTCGCTCACACCATGAAGGAAAGTGTTCCGCCAAGTGGGGCTTATTAAGAAAAACCTTATGATGTGTTCTTTCCTTAGACACCAAAGTTGACAGCTTCTGGTTGTCAAGTATAATCTTTATGTTTCATGAGGGGTTAAAAGATGTCACAACATTTATATGCATGAAAATAACCATCTGTTAGATAATCTCAAATGCATAACTACGACTATATTTAATTTCTATTGGCAGTAACCTTGGCCAAGAAAGACCGCGACTGTTTTCGCTCACACCATGAAGGAAAGCGTTCCGCCAAGCAGGGCTTATTAAGAAAAACCTTATGATGTGTTCTTTTCTTAGGCACCAAAGTTGACAGCTTCTGGTTATCAAATATAATCTTTTTTTTTAAATTAATCATATTAATCAAATTTTTGAACCAATCTGATTGGTTTAAATCCCCTTAAGTCATTCATATTAACTCCAATATGAATATCTAGAATAGGCAGCTAATGTCATATATAGATCCAATCTATACATATATGATTTAGAAGATCTCATCTACTATTGTCATATAAACCCTAACATCACCTCCCTCTGGCCCATGCTAGGATCATTAGACATTAGTTCATATTAAAGTCGGCCAAAAAATTGTTCATCACAACACTTGGATGTCAAAACAAACATGTATAATGAAACTTATACGGTAACAGATTAAATGAACTAGTAGATCTAATCTACTATAACTTCATATATCACATATATATATTATTAATCCAGATCTACTACTATACAGGATGGCTCTGATACCACTGTAGGAAATCGAGTAAGCTACACTAGCAGAATTTCTAAAAATTTACTCGAAAACTGCAAGTAATAGATCATAGATTAGATTGTTACCAGTAGCGGAAGCAAATTTGATGCAACGATCGAATGTTCGCAACAACCGTTTGCGGATCGTCCAAAACAGTGGATGTAGATGACAACGACCGCTCACGGATCGTCCTGATCAGCGCAGCAATTGCAGCAGCGCCTTTACCGGTATCCACACATACCGGGATGGAACGTCGTACGATGGTGTGCTAGAACCAACGCGTACAACAAGGATTTATAGGCTATCAAAAGAGATGGCAGCTATGGCTTTTGTGATGGTCCTCAAAGCCCATCATACATCTCTATATATAGGGCCATGTAGAGGAAATCCTAACAGATTAGGTTTCCTGATGTGATACAAATCTTATTAGAATTACTCATGCAGAAGAAATCCTAACAAATTAGGTTTCCTGATGTGATACGAATCTTATTTGAACTGCCCATGCAGAAGAAATCCTAACAGATTAGGTTTCTTGATAAGATTCAAATCTTATTCGAATTCGTATCTGATACGTATATTCTATAACACTTACCTTATTTGAAATCCCATCAGCTTTTGGGATTTTAGGGGAGGCTCTCCCTGAGAAAGGGGACAGTCACTGTCTGTCCTAATCTTCCTCTTTATGAATAGGCCTTTTTCCCCCTATATATGTCCTCCTGTAAGTACATTCATAAGGGATGATAAAGACTTGTGGTAAGAACTCATACCTGTGCAACCTGTCTGGTTGGCAGGGTTATGCCCATAGGCCTGGGAGGCTCCTGGACCTCTGGAGCCGGCATTTCATCCGCGACTCTCGCGGGGTCTTGTTCGGACACCTCCTCTCCTGTCCGTAGGAGTGGAGGATTTTCCTCCCTGGGACTCACAGGAGTTGCAGGGGGAATTTCTTCGCCCTGTATAAGTGTTAATTCGATAAACACGTGTATAGAGGAAATTGAGAAGATAAGACCATGAGGGAATCTTACCGTGGTCACCCCTTTGGTCCGGGAAGCAGAAGCAACTGACCCTGAAGCCTCGGGGGCCTCGGGAGCAGGGATCTCGCCCACGACCACAGGACTTTCGGTGGCTGCGGGGTCCGCTGCAGTTACTTCTGTTTCTACTGGACAAGGGAGAGTATCGCCGGATGGACAATCCGGTATCTTCCTCCTCCGGCGGATCAGGGGGACATCATCTTCCTCCTCCTCCTCGCTCCTCTCGCCCTGTTCGACGAAGAAATGATTCCAGTTTGTACCTGGAAGAACGGGAGGTACGCGATATCTTACCGCGGTCTTCCTTGCGGTAGGAGGAACGCTCCGTGAAGACCCCTCCCCAAGAGTTCACTTGGATTTCTTGGGGGCAGGATTCCTCGTCTTGGGCTTCGAGGAGATCTTCTTCACGTTCTTCATCGTCGGCGTTCCCAGGGAACCGACGTTCTCACTCGGGAATGTCGCCTCGGCGAATCTCCCCAAGAGCTGTTTCGTTCTGACAAACTCGTCAGCGCTGGGCATACATAAGACCTACAAATGGGAGCCGAGTGGAAGATGACATACCTTTCGGCGCTCCTGTTTTAGGTCATCACCGGCGTGAACCAAGCTTTGGGGGCGAGGCGATCCCTTGGGGCCCTCCACTTCGGCGTTGTAGGCCCTGAGGAGATAATTTGTCTGCCTCTCAACCTCGGAGGAGGGTAGGACTATTCCCAGAGTCCAATCAGAAGACATATCACAAGAATATGAGGTTTCGGTGTCAAAATCATATACCTTCATTGTAGTCCAGGGTATTGTCGGCCATGGACTTGATCTCCCAAGCTGGATGAGCCCTTTCACGCAGGGGGCTCACTCGGTTCTTCACAAAGTCGCGGATGATGTCGCGAGCCGTTAGTCCCTGTTGGACTAGGTGAAGAATTACCTAGGCGTGCTTCATGAACTCAGCGTTCATCGCTGGGGGGGAGTCCAACTCGCTCGGCTTCTCTGGCCGCGAGTTCTCGAACCACAACCCGCTCTCAGATGGAGGGGTGCAGTAGAACCACTTCTGGTGCCACCCGTGCACTGAATCCCGCAGGGGTGGGAAGGGATACTCCTTCTTCTCCCTTATTCGGAAGTAGATACATTCGGCGGCGTTGGCGCTCTTCGACCACGCCGAATAGTAGAAACGTAGGAAGAGATCCACACTGTGATACACTCCGACGTATGCTTCACATTGATGCTGGAACACCGCCATAATCAGGACCGCATTTGGGTGGAGGTTGATCAACTCCAACCCATAATGCTCGAGGATGTCCTTGAGGAACCGACTCTCGGGGAATCGGAACCCGCAGCGCATGTATTCCTCGAAGACCACCAGTTCTCCATCTCCGACGACTGGGGTTTCTTGGTCCTTCTCCACGGGCCGCCAGTTGATTAGCAGCCACGGAGGAAGGATCTCCTCCTTCTCCAGCGCCAGCAAACTCTCCTCGGAATGGTGGATCAATCTGCTCCAAGACGACATTTCTTGTGAGAAATCGGGAGAAAAGTTGGCGACTTTGGGGAAGACGGAGGATGAGAAGAATGAGGGTTTTTGTGTGGCGGAAGTATTGAGGAAGGGTTTTTGGCTATGTGGCTTCCTCAAGAAGCTAACTGTTCCTTTTATAGACCCGAGGAGGCGCACTAATGTGAGTAATGTTCCACTCAAACGTTCCGCTTAATATTTTATTCATTTCCCATAATGGATACTATCTCTGGAGGACCCGTTAAAGTGTTCCTGGTATCGGATTTGAAACAAAAAGGACTTCTTTGTTTCAAGGTTTGAAGATACAAAAACATGAAAAGTTCTTCAAGGGTTTTCGGAGGACATTTTCCTTTATATACCTTGTAAATTTTCATGAAAATATCGTATGACCAAGTTTTTAGACGTACGGATATGTTTGATCAGATTGCGGTATGATCAGAACCATGTCTTCGACTAAGCTCCGATTCTAATTGAAGTGATGGTCTGATCAAGTTTCAGTTCTGATCGCAGTAATCTTTCAGCTTGAACTTCGGTTCTAACCGCGGATTTAGGTCTGATCGCGGTATCAGTGTTGGTCGCGGTACTACTATAAAAGCGTGATTCTAATAGCAGAATTGAAGTTTGCCTGTGCATGAGTGGTTGTAAAGACATTGCTTATAGCCATGTTTTCGCATAGAAGATGTAACGAATTTCCATATGAAGAAAAAGAAAATTTTCATTTATTGCATTCTTTACATGCAAAAGGGACACCGGCGACTAGAGCGTCGACCTGATCCGAAAGAAGTTTGCAAAGTTCTCCTAGGGACATGTTGTCGTCAGTAGGATCTACACTGACAACCCCCAGAGAACTAGCAACTACCCTAAGTCTATCTACATCATCCCTAACAAGAGATGAACTATTGTTCCTAATCAAATCGGAGAATTCTCGCTATTCCTGAGTGTGGTCCCTCTCTCGACGGAACTGGTGCGCCTCTTCACGGGATCTTTCAAAACATTCTGCCAGATGCAGAATTGCCGAAGACATCTCTTCGGTCTTCTTCTCCAGGGCTTCTTTTTCCCCGTGGGGAGTCTGTCTGAGGGGAGGAGGTGGAATCTCAGCAGGCTGGTTGTTGGGGGCTCCAACAATTTTCGGCTCCTGCATTTGCAAATGTTAGTTTTACTAACTATGACAAACAAGCAAAGGGAGACAGAAGCAATTACCAATCCTCGCAAGCTACGGGTTGACATATGCATCCTGGAAAGTAGATCATCCGACAAAAGCGGATGATCACTGGATGGTCGAAGTGCAACCTTCCCACCATAAGATTGCTTCGCCAACACAAGTTGAGGATCATCTGCTCAGATAGTCACCGCTTGCCGACCAGAAAATCGATCACCCAAACAAAAATGGGGAGCATTGGGATGAAATGGAAAAGACTGAGGAGAATGTCCCTCCAAAGGTGGGGATGAAAGTTAAATCTACCTAGGTGCATGAGGAACAGAAGGAAGAAAGAACGACGTTGCATCTTTTACCTTTGCTCTGCTGGAGGATCCCTCGTCAACCTTGGGTTTCTTCCTTGAAGAAGATGGATCTTCAGGCATCTGAGGCCCTTGATCGGAAACTTCCTCTTCATCACTCTTAATCTCGATGATGTTGTGATCTGCCATCAGGGAGTGTATGAAGAGAAGGATGAAAGTAGCTTTGGAAAAAACTTAGCCGTGAGAAGAAGTTATGGAGCTTTGTGATTCGAAGGCTTCGGTATTTATAGCCGCCAAGGTGACGGTTCGCCTTCCGAACGCCTCGGGTTTTTAAAAAAAGCATTTACAATTTCACCTCGGGTTAAAAAATGTATCAACAGCGCCATCATTACCCGTCACATAATACCCAGAGCCCGTCTCGGGGAACCAACCGTCACACCTAGTGCGCCACTAAGTGGGGGATTTGAAGCGTCGGGTTAAAAATCCGATGCATGTCTTAAAATTTAAAATAAACACGTCCCTTTGTGTTCTTCGAATTTGCGGCTAGCTGACGAGGATTGACACCCGAGTCAGTTCAAATGAATGCACAACTGGTTCAGGATAGATTTGAACCAGACACGTGCCCGGCGGTGTGAACTCAAGTCATTTTGAGGAGTACCAGCCCGAGGTCGTAGTCCTTACGCGATCAGACCGCAGCTAGTGAGCGGTCAGGAGTTCGTATGCTGTGCGTGGACAGAAGGCTGAAGTTGTTGTGCGGTCAGCCAACATCCCGCGGTCAGAACTTTTTCAACCAGGGAACGTGGGAATGTTCTGTTCTTGTAACAGGAATATCCCAAGTATCCCGAAGATTCTTCCACGTGGGGGATCAACCGTCAGGAGGTTAATATGTGCAGTTATCCACAATTAACACGTGTTAAACCTGCGTGGGAGTTAAGAGCGGTTTCTAAACCGTATTCAAGCAACCGTTTGATGCCGTTACGACTTGGCGCCCTTTCGACCAGTATAAAAGGGTGGCATGGTGTATCAAATAGGACATCGAGAGATCAACGGATCACAAGATACAACACATCTCACTTGAAGAATCAAACAGCCAAGACTACGGCTTAGATTAGATAGCTTCCATAAGCCTTCCAGGCTTCATTTTGTACACTCATATAGGAAAAATCTTTGCCTGTGAAGGTCTTCTCCCGTCACTTTGTAACTCTTTACCACACATAGTGCAATCCCAACAGGACGTAGGGCTATTACTCCCACCATCGAGGGCCCGAACCTGTATAAACTTCTCTATGCTCCAGTTCTCCATAATTCTACATACCTTCCCGGAGGGTCACCCTGAAAGGTCTCACTGTTTATAAATTCTGCATAAGTTTGGCTAAGGACCCCGAGTCCGAATCGTCGACAAAAAGGTTTAGGTAAAATTGCCATCTCAAACGACCTCTCCATCTCTAATGTATTGCTTGTTGAATCTCTTAATTTTAATCTCTTATCCGTAGCTCAACTTTGTGATCTAGGATTTATATGTACATTTTCTTCAAACGATGTGATTATCACTAGTATAGATGAAAATAAGTTGATCTTCAAAGGTTTTAGACATGGCAACCTCTATTTAGTTGATTTCAATTCAAATGATGCAAATCTTGGTACATGTTTGTTCTCTAAAACATCTAAAGGTTGGCTATGGCATAGAAGGCTTGGACATGTTGGAATGAAACAACTAAATAGATTAGTTAAACATAATTTAGTTGTTGGCTTAAAAGATGTAAAGTTTGAAAAAGATAAATAATGTAGTGCTTGCCAAGCCGGAAAACAAGTTGCAAATTCACATCCAACCAAAAGCATAATGTCAACTTATAGACCACTCTAGTTATTGCATATGGATTTAATTGGACCAACTACTTATGTTAGCATTGGTGGTAGTAGTTATTGTCTTGTCATTGTAGATGATTTTTCTAGATTCACATGGATATTCTTTTTACATGACAAGTCAATTGTATTTAACACTTTCAAAAGTTTTGCACAAAGGGCCGAAAATGAATTTGAATTCAAGATCAAGAAAGTGAGAAGTGACAATGGCTCCGAATTCACGGATACCAAGGTTGAAAACTTGTGTGACAATAAGGGCATCAAACACGAGTTTTCGGCCAAGTATACACCGGAGCAAAATGGGGTAGTCGAACGAAAGAACCGGACATTGATAGATATGGCAAGATCCATGCTTTTGGAGTGCAATGTTTCGGACACCTTTTGGGCCGATGTGATCAACACCGGGTGCCATGCATCGAATCGACTTTATTGTCATCGGCTATTAAGAAAGCCCCATACGAGCTTCTCATCGGAAGGAAACCAAACATTTCCTACTTCCGAGTGTTTGGATGTAAGTGCTACACTTTATGAAAAGGTACACGTTTATCTAAATTTCAAAGTAAGTGTGATGTAGGATTTTTATTAGGATACTCATCAAATAGCAAAGCATATCGTGTCTACAACGAAAACTCCGGTTTGGTTGAAGAGACGCATGACGTAGAATTTGATGAGACTAATGGCTCTCAAGAAAAGCAAGACAACTTGGATGATGTAGGCAATGAAGGTTTAAGGGTGGCGATGAAGAACATGTCCATTGGGGATATCAAGCCGAATGAAGAAAGTGATCAAGGTGAAGATCCATCCACTCAAGCTATCTCCTCCTCTTCAACACCTCAACATGAAGATCAAGTAGTTGAATTGGTTAATGTGGAAGATTCGCCCCAACAACAACTGGAAGCAACATCTACCTCTACTTCACAAGACCCGGTTGATCATCCAAGAATTCATCACTCAATTACTAAGGATCATCCTGTCGATCAAATTGTCGGTGACTTGCGTCATGATGATCGGCGGCCTCACCATAAAGGATCGACACTAGAACCGAGGCGTTGGATAAGCGCCGGGCGATGCTTTCAGGGGAGATGTTCCCGGTGGTGTAGACCATTATCTTTAGAGACTCAGTGGATGTCTCCGGAAGACATGGGGGGCTGCTGTTGGGGGAAGTCTCCCCCACCCCGGTGGCAAGGGCCCCGATGATTTCATCCCGGGTGCTAGCACTTGCCAGGTGGCAAAGGTTCCTAGGGTCTTCGGCCTGGGCGCCGCCATTTGCCCAGAGAAAGAGCACCCGGTGAGCGCGTCCTGGACGCTGCCATTTGCTTGAAGGCATGGGCCCCCCCGGTGACTCCGTCCCGGGCGCCGCCTTTTCCCAGAAGCAAGGGCTCCCGGGGTCTTCGTCCCGGGTGCCGCCATTTGCCTAGCGACAAGGCTCTTGGTGACCCCCGTCCCGGGCGCCACCATTTGCCCAGGGACAAGGCCCCCGGTGACCCCGTCCCAGGCACCGTCTTTTGCCCGGAGGCAAGGGCCCCCCGGTGACTCCTTCCCTGGCACCGCCACCTGCCCGGTGGAAAAGGCTCACAGGGTCTTCGCCCCGGGTGCCGCCATTTGCCCGGAGGCAAGGGCCCCCGGTGACTCCGTCCTGGGCCGCCGCCTTTTGCCCAGAGGCAAGGACTCCCGGGGTCTTCATCCCGGCCGTCGCCATTTGCCCGGGGACAAGGCTCCCGATGACCCTCGTCCCGGGCGCCGCCATTTGCCTATGGACAAGGCCCCCAGTGACCCCGTCCCGGGTGCCGCCATTTGCCCGGGGACAAGGCTCTCGGTGACCCTCGTCCCGAGTGCCGCCATTTGCCCGGGGACGAGGCTCTCGGTGACCCTCGTCCCGGGCGTCGCCATTTTCCCAGAGGCAAGGGCCCCCGGTACTCCGTCCCAGGCGCCACCTTTTGCCCGGAGCCAAGGGCTCCCGGGGTCTTCGTCCCGGGCGCCGCCATTTGCCCGGGCAGAAGGCTCCCGGTGACCCTCGTCCTGGGCGCCGCCATTTGCCCGGAGGCAAGGGTCCCCGGTGACTCCGTCCCGGGCGACGCCTTTTGCTTGGAGGCAAGGGCTCCCGGGGTCTTCGTCCCGGGCGCTGCCATTTGCCCAGGGACTAGGCTCCCGGTGACCCTCGTCCCAGGTGCCACCATTTGCCTAACGACGAGGCCCCCGGTGACCCCTGTCCTGGGAGCCGCCATTTTCCCGAGGACGACGCCCAGGCCACCGGTGACCCTTGTCCCAGGCGGCGCCATTTGCCCGGGGACAAGGCTCCCGGTGACTCTAGTCCCGGGCGTCGCCATCTACCCGGGGACAAGGCTCCCGGTGACCCTCGTCCCAGATGCCACCATTTGCCGGGGACAAGGCCCCCGGTGACCCCGTCCCGGGCGTCGCCATTTGCCCGGGGACAAGGCTCCCAGTGACCCTAGTCCCGGGCGCCGCCTTTTGCCCGGAGGCAAGGGCCTCCGGTGCCGGGTCACGTGAGGATCAAGCGACTAGCAGCTCGGGAACTGGTGAGGACACTTGTCAAGCATCCAGCCCCCTCAACCAGAAGAAGGATGCTAGTGCCCTTCGATCCAGCGGGTGCAGCGGGGGTTGTTTCGTCTTTTTGCATCTTTTGGGCCTATATAAGCCCTTGTATCCCTCTCATGTAACGAAGGACAACTCATTTTTATAGCAATACACAAACAAACAGGCGTGCTTAGGAGCACTCTCTCCACGAGAGAACTCCCTAGTCAACTCTTGTTGGGAGCACGTCAACAGGATTAGGGTCTCCGCTGAGACCCGAACCTGTATAAATCTTCGTATCCCTTGCTGTGCTTGTGCGACGGGGGAGGACTGGTCACTCAGTCACCCCGTGTCATTTCCGCTTAGCTAGGAAACCTCCACAAAACCTGCCGAGGTATTCGCAATACCACGATAACATCAAAATGAAGGATACAAAAATTAATTGTAGGCTAATTGCCATAATTGGATTAGAATAATCTAACAATATTACCGAAATTTTACATGCCTTGCTTGCCATGCCGAAATCTAGTGCGCATCGATGGAGGTGTGGAAGTGCAGCGGTCGCCGGTGGAGGTGCATCGGCCGTCCATTTGAGAGTCCCATAAATACTCGGGTATGGCGCAGTTCTAACGGTACACAACAGCCTATCATTAGTAATTTTAGATATCTTCTAACGGTATAAACATACAGTACCAATAAAATAAAACTATTTGTAGAAAATGTACGGTTCTAACGGTACACAATAGCCTACGGATAGGAATTTGTGAAATCTTCTAACGGTATATACATACAATACCGATAGACTAAAACTATTTGTAGAAGACGAACAGTTCTAACAGTACGCAACAGACTGCCGTTAGTAATTTTGGGATCTATTCTAACGGTATAAACATACAGTACCGATAGAATAAATCTATTTATAGAAGTTGATCAGTTCTAACGGTACACAACAGTCTACCGTCAGTACTTATGCATCTCTTCTTACGGTAAATATGTTCATCACCGCTAGAGTAAATCATTCTGCTTCTTCTATTGGTAAATTTCGTACAAACCTATAGTAAAAATGCCTCCCTTATGCCTTTTAAGACTGCGAGGCACCTTTTCTAATAGTTTTCTTCTAAATCGCTAATAACCGTTAGAAGATAGGGGTTAGTAGACTGCATTTCTTTACTAGTGTGTATTTCTCCAACAGTCCCGACAAACAACCAGAATCTTCTCGGCATACCAATGACAATGCTGCTTGAGCACTATCACTTTGACCAACTAGTCGAATCATAACCTACACGTAATTATGACATGCGTTGATGATTCGTTTGGCCTGATTTGTGGAAATCAAGTTCAAAGTATTGACGTGGACGTCTCAACTAATCACAAACTTAACTCCTTTAGTGAGCTCGTACTCTTGCGCTCGTCGATGGAAGTGAGCGTCACAATCGTACAGATACGGACTCTCAAAAATCACTTGGCAAATATCGATAGGAACAACGTCGCATTGAACCTCACTAATATAACGAGCAGAGATCACAAACTTCAGCACACACTAACTCATAATATGTTGGTTCACGTCGGATGTAAACCAACGTAGTGGATACGGTCGTGGATGTGTGGTTGTCTTCAAACTAATTCGCCGAACCAGTCCAGCGGAAACCAAATTCTTCTGACTTCTGGGGTCGAATATCACTGCGACCACTTCGTGCTTCACCTGGATGTTGATAGTGAACAAGTCCTCTATTGAGTGATGGTCGTCAGGTGAATCCGAACCTTTCTCCTTCGGCATTACCATCAGAGATAAGGTCGTATTCGCCTCACCGACCGAAGTCACTCGGACAACTCCTTCGGGTGGAGCTGTAGTAGCTATAGCTGTTCCTTTCCCTGGTCGAATCTCAAGATGAAGCTTGTAGCATTTATCTTTGATGTGTCCCGCGACTTGACAATGCTTGCAAAGGCACCCATGCCCAGTTTTGAATCGTACTTCTTCGTATTCGGCTTTCTTTTTGTCGAGGTCACAATGTCCTTTGTTCCTTTGTAGCTGCGGGATTTATTTTTCTTCTCGATTGCCATAGATGTTGTGCTCACGGTCACTATGTCTTGAATGCCAAATAGGCTTAACTCAACACTGATTGATTTTTGAAGTCTGGACGTGTATTTCTGGAATACCTGAGGATCAGACAGCGAGATGCCAATGACCATTGCTTGTCTCTGGAACTCCATAGTATAGTCCTGGACAGATTGGTCGCACATTGGTACAATCAGTGCCAACGATCCCATCTCTCCTCGAGGTAACCCATCGGGTACAATAGGACAATAGGAGTCGTTTGAATTGACCCCACGCAAGGTCGTCAGCTTCACCACTGGAGACAAGGGTTTTCCACCAAGTCTTGGTGTGGTCCTTCATCTTCAAAGGTGCGAACTTCACCTTTTGAACGCTACTGAACCCTTTTAGGTCAAAGTAGGTCTCAAGTTGGTCAATCCAAGAATCCAATTTCTCAGCATTGATCATCCCATTGTATATGGTTATATCGATCTTAGCGTCGACCTTAAAAGATTCGATAGCTAAGGAGGTGTTGGCGAGGTCATCGGCCTTACGGTTGTCTTCGTCTTCATCTTCGTCTGCCCTGCGCAAGCCTTCACCAATCATCACACCCTTGACCTTGCCTTTTGAAGCATCAACTTCAAAAGGTACAGCCATGGCCTGCTGCTTAATCCAAGCAACCACGGTATCCATGTCGATGGAGAGCTTAGCCACTTGTCGGATTTGATCAGAACTGATCGAATCTGGTCAGTTTGACTCAGATTCATCCATTCCTTGCCAAACTTCATTGCGTGCATATCAAGGAATTATTTTTGGGCACATTAACCCATGTACTATAAATAGAGAAGCTTTTGGCTCAAATTAGGCATGCTTTTCACGCTCTTTTAGATGCTTTTTAGATAGTTTTTCTTAGTAGAGCCCCCTTCTCTATTTTTTCTGCTTTTGAAAGTTGGCAAGGACAGCCAATTCATTTCTCAAGCAATCAAGTGAATTTTTATTTAATTCTTATTATTATTTCTGCATTATTATGGCTTTTTGCGAGTAGATCCCTTATAATGTTAGGGATGACCTAATCTGGAAGGCGTGATTCTTCCTCGGTCTTGATCTCAAGTTTTGGAGTTATTTCCTAATGTTTTCTTCGTCTAAACCCTAAATTCTCGTTTCAACAAAAGATGTAATAGTTGAGTGTTAGCAAAAATTTACGGGAGTCCTTTAGTCCATAGTGCTTTGACGCGGTATCCTGAACAGGAGAGAGGCTCTCACCAAACGTAACAGTGGAAGCGATCCTCTGACCATTGTACCATCGACCATACTGGCAACTTAATCTGTCTTGGAAAACAATTGAAATTAACTTGCAATCCTTGGACCTTGAATAGAATTACGTCGGATGGTTATGGAACTCCCAAAACCCTAGATTTTCATTGCTACTTTAAAAACCCTAGATTTCATACATTCTCTTTACTGCTATAAAACCCTAGATTGAGTAGTAGACTTAGTTGTAGAATAACAAACCCCCAACTTGTTTAGACTTAATCAGTGATCTATTAAGCTAGAAAGCCGAATACGCTTGTTCCTCGTGGAATTCGACCCTCAAGTGTTCAATGTTCAACGTTCACTTGCATTTATTACAAAATCACACTGTATTAGGCGTGATCAAGTTTTGGCGCCGTTGCCGGGGAACAATGATAATTCATCTTTTTAGATTAATTTTCACTGATATAAGTCAATCTCACTTCTCAATCTTGCTTCTATTTTTCTTTTTCTTTTTTCTTCTTTTCTTTGTACCACTAACCTTTCAGGGAAGTAGTGAAAATCTGGATAACTCAGAAAAACCTGTCAAAACTGCACGCCTACTTCGATATGAGGCAAGGCAGGTAAGATTGGAGAAAAACTCGCAAACTTTTGAAGACGTCAAAGAACAACCATCAATGGATGACCAAAAGAGACTCAAAGATTATGCAATCCCGCTCAGCATGGGGTTGCAATCAAATATTCTTAGAACCCCGATTGAATCAAATAACTTTGAAATAAAACCTTTTTTTTTGCATTTTTAAATTTGGTTCAACAAAATCAGTTCAGCGGTCTTCCAACTGAAGATCCATCATTACATCTGCACATGTTTCTTGAGCATTATGATAATTTCAAGATTCATGGAGTTACACAGGACGCACTTCATTTGAGGATCTTTCCTTTCTCACTTCGCAAGAAGGCGAGGGCATGGCTATACGCTCTTCCCCTGTGTCGATCACTACATGGGACGAACTCTCATGAGCTTTTCTTGGTAAGTTTTCCCTCCTGCTAAAACTGTTCATATTAGCAACCGGATTGCATCTTTTTTGCAGCAGGTAGGTGAATCACTTACGACGATTGGGAACGATACAAGGACTTGTTGATCAAGTGTCCGCAGCATGGACTAGAGAAGTGTCTTATAGTTCAAATGTTTTGTAGTGGATTGAACTACAATGCACGGATAGCCGTAGACGCTGCAGCTGGTGGCGCACTAATGAACAAAAGTGTAGACGAAGCATATGACCTCATCGAGGTATTACCCAAAACTACACTCAATGGGGAACTGAACGGGCTTCTCAACAAACTCTGACCAACAACATGGATGTAAGTGTAATGTCGCAATTGGCCGAACAGGTAGCACTTCCAACTGATAAACTTGATATTCTTGGATCATTTTCTACTTCATCTGTTAATGCGATTACACCTATATTTGAAGTGTGCAGCATACAAGGCCACTATGGCCATGAATGCCAATTTAACCCTTCCATGGAGCAGGTAAACACTTTTCAGGGTACGCAACAATGGCAAGGTAAGTTATTCATGGCGCAACAATCAAAATTTTGCATGGTCAGGACAAAATCAGCAACCTCAACGTCAATAACCAAATTTTGGACAGCAGCGACTACATCAACAAAATCCCCCATATCAAGCTCAGAGGCCACCGTTCCAACCACAAAATCAGCAACCTTATCGACCGCCACACCAATGACAATCCGAGTAGTCAAACATAGAGTGCATGTTAGAGAACTTTCTAGCAAATCAAAAGAAAGAGAAGACGTCCATGAGTCAAAAGATAGACTACATATCGACTCACGTCCACATGCTCGAGACTCAAATCGCACAATTGATGAATCCTGCACCGAAAAACGATAACCCACTTCCTTCTCAACCTATCAAACCTCGCAATTCTGAACAAATTAACTCCATAGCTTGTTCTAACCCTCTTGTTTCTAATGCAGTGATCTTAAGGAGTGGAACAAAGCTACCGGAACAAACACGACCAACCGAACCAGCACCGGCAAGCAAAATCGAGGAAGTACCGCTGGCGAAGGATGACGACAAGGAAGTCGAACCAAAAGAAAAGGAAAGTGGGGAAAATTAGGTAACATGCATTTATAATCCAACTCCACCTTTCCTGGGAACGTACGTAAAAGTGAAACACGATAAGCAATTTGAAAAGTTTGTGGAAATCTTGAGGAAGCTTAATGTGGCTGTGCCTTTTACTGATTTAGTAACTCAAATGTCTTCTTATAGAAAATTCATGAAAGACATTCTTACTAAAAAGTGGGATTTGAGTGATATTCAAATTGTTGCTTTGACCGAGAATTGTAGTGCTTTGATTCAAAACAGGATGTTGACAAAGCTACAGGATCAACAAAGCTTCTCCATCCCTTGCAACATAGGTACGATACACATAAATCGAGCACTTTGCGATCTAGGCACAAGCGTTAGTGTGATGCCTCTCACTATTGCACAATGTTTGAGCATGGATGCGATCAAACCTACCTGCATGGTTCTGCAACTTGCTGGTCGATCGGTCAAGCAACCGGAAGGAATCCTGGAAGATGTGCCTCTTCAAGTCTGTAAATTTTATATTCAAGTTTATTTTGTCGTTCTTGATATGGATGAAGATGTTGCTATACCTATTATATTGGGACGACCAATGCTCTGGACAGCAGGTGCCCTCATTGATGTTCGTGATGGACGAATTACTTTTCGCATAGGGGAGGAGAAAATCTTCTTTAAAATGTCTAAACTTGCTGACTGCCCTACGTATGCGGAGAAAATTTGCAGTGTGGGTGACCTAGAAGAAGTCTTAGAAGAGGAGTCGCCACTTCGACTAACTTTTGGAGAAGGAATGATTGAAATATTCGAAATCAAAAAACAGATAGCAGGGAAGAAGATGAACAAAATGAAGACGAACCAACAAAAGAACCATACAAAAAGGATATCTCAGATTTCGACGCCACAGGTAAGGAAAAAGTAAGTAAACCTATTGGAGGAAATCCCAGACACTTACCAGGAAGTCTCGGAGGGCTCCCATGGAAACTCCCGGAGGACTACCGGGGAAAGTCCCAGATGCCTCCTAGGGAAAATCCCGGAGGGTTACTGTGGATAGTCCCGGACGCCTCCCAAGGAAAATCCCGGAGGGCTACCGGGGAAAATCCTGGAGGTCTACCCAGGAAAGTCCCGGACACCTCCCATGGCAAATCCTGGATGTCTCACGTGGCAAATCTTGGACGCATCCCGGGAAGAGCAATGGAGGGCTCCCGTGCAAGATCACATGCGGGTGGTGTGCGGGGTGCCTCGGGAACTAGCGAGGACACTTGTCAAGCATCCCCGCACTTCGGCTGGTGAAATGGCGTCAACGCCCCTCAATTTGACGGCCGTAGCTAGGGTTGTTTAGTCTTATGGCATGTTTTGGGTCCTATATCTACCCCCTTGTATCTCATTTGTAAGTGACTCGAATTTCATTTTTTCACACACACAAACAACAGGCTCCCTTGGAGACCTCTCTCCCTGAGAGAGCACCTTCCCAGCGGACTCACGTCCGAAGGGTGCCGACAGGACGAGGGCCCCCACCAGGACCCGGACCTGTATAAAAACCACCATGTCAATCTCTGTGTTGCCCGGCGGGAGGTGATCGGTCACTCAATCAACTCGCATCGCTGTGTTCATGTCAAACATGTTCGAAGAAACCTGCTGGGGTATTAGTAATACCACGACAGTTGGCGTCGTCCGTGGGGACTCGTGATGAATCACCATGGCTTCCCCGAGAACAAGAGCTCAAGCCCTCTCCCTTTCCGACGGTGCTGGTCCCAGCGTGTGGGACCCTCATTTGAGGAATCCGGTGGCAACCGCCCAGGTGGGTTGCACTCAGAAAGGTACTTCACAAGCTCACAACAACAGGATTTACTTTAAACAATAAAGCTGGTAGATAAAACAAGTACAAGGTCACGAGGACCACTATTACAATATCATAATGCCAAGGATGGCATTAATTAAAGTTGATACAAAAGTAGAGAGTTTTTCAAAATCAAGAATCAGTATCGAAGTACCGAACACAGAAAAATAACACAAAAAGCAACCACAAGGGTCTTCATTTCCTTCTGCAGCGGCTCTGGAAGGGCTTCCACCACATCGAACTCAACTTGGCTCATGACCCTTCTAGAAACTTGAATCGCCTGGAGAAGTTCCTTCCTCTTCTTGGTGCTCAAGGCCAAGGGAATCGAGATCCACGGATCCTTTCTTCTGAATTTGTGTGCAAAGGCAAGGTTGAGCATGTTTTTACACGATGCTCAGCAAGTCTCGTTATGAGAATGCAGGTA
Organism: Pharus latifolius; assembly: GCA_019359835.1. Classification (NCBI taxonomy): domain Eukaryota; kingdom Viridiplantae; phylum Streptophyta; class Magnoliopsida; order Poales; family Poaceae; genus Pharus; species Pharus latifolius. Next base: position 59,216,815 of record CM033323.1, read on the forward strand.
TATAGATGAGGGGTTCTCAAGGAATGAGGTCTTGGTTTTATATGTAAGAATAGAATAGATTTCACTCTAAAGTTATAAAGAAAAGCTTTTAGTTTCAAAAGCAATACATTGAAATCTTAAGTTATACTTTAGAAATTGTTATGTGTGATGGTCTCCCATGAGTCATCACTTTTATGAACCCACATTATGAAAACAATTCCAAATATTACTTGTGCTGAACCACATGGATAAATCCACCGTGAACATACTCCATGACCTGGGAGTACAGAGTATCCGATAGTTTTCTTACACTTTGCAAAGGTGTACCTCTTTTTAAAACCACTTCTTCACTCGGCTTTCAAGTTGGATCAGCTCCATGCGACTTTTACGCATGTGACAAGGCCGAGATCACACAACACTTTTGCAGTCAAGTATTAACAGTATCCCCGCCCGGTAAATAGACAATTAAGTCTCAAGTACCGTTGTGGGTCATCCCCACTGCCTTGCTTCCTAGCCTAGGCCTGTGTCCTCGCAAGACATATGACCTTATGATTACAGCCACGCACGACTTAATCAGGCGTAGGGCGACTTCCTTCTTTCCACCTTTTCCTCTCATAATTTTTCTGATCTCACACCACTCATGGACGAACTGCGCCCCACCAGTTTCCACGCGAGAAACCGGACCGACAAACCATGCAGGGAACTGCTAATACCAAGAAAGCTACTAAGTCGTGCCTGTCCCATACCAGGCAAGTGGTTGGTACGTTTTTCATGCTGCATAGAGGCACAACACAAGGTTCTTGTCCTCATGGATTAATAGTGAGGAGACATTCACATACCCAATGCGCACACAGCAGCCAACCAATCAAACCATCCTCACTACCAATTCTAATTCACATTTTCTTTCACAAAAAGGGGTTTTCAAACATGTTTCTCATATAAGCGACCATTTGATATTTAGCATAAGTCTTTAAGCATAAGAATAATCCTAAGCATATATCCTACGGTGACAAGGGTGCATGGGTATTCAACCACAAGAGGGGCCTCACAATCATTTAGGTTATATCTAACCACATTATTTGAACATACTCTCATTTGAATTTAAGGCATGCATATACTTTGTGTTGGGGGAATCCCCAGCGGCCCCATGAAGTCCCAAGGAGTCCCCGGTGAGATCCGGAGAGGCACCGGGCCCCCGATGAGACCCGGAGGGTCACCGGGCGCCCGGTGAGATACGGAGGGTCTTCGGAACCCCGGTGAGACCCGGTGAGACCCGGAGAGCCTCCGACCTCATGAAGCGCTGTTGCTGACCGTGGGGCCTCTAGGAAGCCCATGGCACCACGTGTCGAGCATCCAGGCCGTCCATCAGGCCAAAGGACGTCTTCGCCGTTCCATCCAACGGTCGCAGCGAGGGCTTTTTTGTCTTTTGTATTTCTTGAGGGCTATATATACCCCTCTTGTACCCTTTTTCAGGGATTCCAATTCATTTTATATTTACTCAACATTCGGTTCTCTTGGAGACCTCTCCCCGAGAGCTCACCTCCCCAGCGGACTCGCGTCCGGAGAGAGCCAACAGGACTATGGCCCCTACTGGGACTCGAACCTGTATAAACCTCTGTCACTTTCTGTGTTGCCCGGCGGGAGGAGACCAGTAACTTGGTCTACTCGCGCCGCTGTACTTGTACTGCGCACGTCCGAACCTGCCGGGGTATCCGTAATACCACGACAGTTGGCGCCGACGGTGGGGACATCGCGATGAATCGCCATGGCTCCCGCAACAACCAGAGCTCAAGCCCTCTCATCTCCCGAGGGTGCTGGTCCTAGCAACCCGGCTCCACCTTAGCGAGATGAGACCTCCGCAGCCCTGCCGCCCGGGGGCATGCGGGGAACGACTCGCTTGCTCCACCCGCGGCCTCCGGCCGAGGGGTCCCCGTTTCAGACCCAGCGACCGCAACTGAGCCCCCGTGTCCTAGTGCGCCCCAACTCTCCAGTCCGGTCTCCGGAGATTCTATGCTGGGGGCTTTGGTCCAGGGCCAGCTTCGTACCCAACACACCCTGGAGGAGCTGCTGCGCGTCCTGGCGCGGCCCCCGGCTCCTGTCTACCCGCCGCCGTATCCATTCATGGGGGCACCGCCCCAATTCTTCATGGGGCACCCCGCCTTTCCCGGGCCGGGGATGTTCCCCGTTCCCGGAGGCGCGCCCGGGCCTTATCCGATCCAGGGGACACTTCCTGCACCGGGGAGTCAACTCCTCTCCGAGCCCTCCCCTGCCTCTGGGAGTCGCCTGGCCCCGGATCCAGAACCCCCGCGAGCGGATACCGCCGTGTCGGGGACAACCCCGGCGCCCGAGCCCGGCAACCTCCGCGGGCCGACGCCCGGGATCGGTGCAACGCCCGCCCCTGCGGACGCCCCGGGGACTCGAACTGCGACCGCTCCCGCCGCCGTACCATTTGCGGACCTGGCGCGTGGCCCGGTTCGCGCGCCGGCAGCGTCCACTGGGACGGTGGCAAATGCGCAGCAGCTCCCTCCCCCTCCGGGGCCGCCCCTGCAGGCGCCCCCAGCGGATCAGACCCGCTTCACAAGGGAGGAGGTCGAGCGAATGCGTACCGCCAAGTCCGGAAAACCACCTCCCGCCATCGGTCAGGACTCCCCGGAACCCGCGGGCGCGCGGAGACACGCTCTCAAATCGCCCGGGGGAAGAGACCGTTCAAGGAAGCTGCCACCATTCCTGCGGAATACCTCGACGCCCAATAGGTCAGCTCAACCAATCCGGAGGAAAAGACACGACACCGCCAAACCGGCGGACCGCTGCCACCCCTTCTAGACTCCGACAATGAGCACGCGTCCCCGACAAGAGAAGACGGCGACGGTGGATCCCTCAAGGAAGTTGAGGGGACCAACCAACCGCTATGCAGTCGTCTCTGCTGCATACACTGGCCGCGGCCTTACCGCCCGCCGCACATCGAGCATTACAACGGTGAGGCCGATCCTTACGAGTTTGTGCAGGTGTACTCCACGGCCATCCCGGCGGCCGGGGGAGACGAGACGGTGCAATGCAATGTCTTCCCCCTCTACCTCACGGGCATCGCACGCTCATGGTTCTACAACCTGAAAGCTGGATCCATCAAGTCCTTCGTGCAGCTGAAGCGCGAATTTCGTGCGAACTTCCAAGGCAACTATGTGCGGCCCTTAGACTCATCCCAGCTCTACACCGTCTGGCAGAGGACGGGGGAGACTATCCGCAGCTTCTTTAACCGCTTCGCTCAGGTGAAGAGCAAAGTGGCGCATGTCCCTGACTCCACGGTCATCGAAGCATGCAAGAGCGGGATACTCCCCGGGGAGCTCCACCGGAGGCTCTCTCAGAGCTGCCCCACCTCCGCCGACGAACTCTTCACCGTACTTGAGAAGTACGCCCGTGCGGAGGAGGACGATCTTTGGAAGAAGAACCAAGGGGCTCCTGCCCCCGCCGACCGGGAGGCCAGGGACCCCTCCAGCAAACGTTCCCGAAGAAGTGATCGTCGCAAGCCACGGCCTCGGGACGCTTTCGTCCTCGAGGGCAGAGGCGGCTCGCGCGACAGCGCCAAAGGCAGTCGTGCCCCTCCTAAGTCAAGGGGCTACGGGGGAGGACAATCCTCCCGTGGGCGCGAGAGCCGCCCCAAGGAGAGCAAGGAGGGCACAGCCAATGTGTGGTGCACCTTCCACAAATCGAGTACCCACGCTACTCGAGAATTCAATCAGCTTCTACAGCACTTCGCGGCTTTTCTCGACCAGCGCGGCCAAGGGGGAGGGGGCCCTGCCTCCTTGCCTTCCTCGACGCCTCTGCCTGCGCTCCCCGCTCCTGCGGGCGAGCAGCGGAGACAAACGTAAGAAGGGAGCTCGGCCCAGGAGCTCCCCTTTCAAACCTCCCAAAGACGTATAAACGTCATCACCGGGGGATCTGCCTCGAGACGGGACTCCAAGCACCAGCGCAAGGAGTACGCACGGGAGGTAAAGGTGGTGGGGGTGCTGCACACGTCTCCGCCACCGAAATGGTCAGACGTCCCCCTCACCTTCACAGCGGAAGACGCGCACGTGGTTCACTACCCGCACGACGACGCGCTCATCGTCTCGGCTACAGTCTACAACTGCCAACTAGCACGCATCCTCGTCGACGGTGGAAGCTCCGCCGATGTCTTATACCTGAAGGCGTTCAGGGAGATGCAAGTCGACGAGAAGCTGCTGCAGCCCGCACTCGGGCCGTTACAAGGCTTCGTTCCCGGGAAGACCATCCACCCGGTGGGGAAGGTCGATTTACCAATGACCTTCGGCACCCCGGAAAACTACCGGACGGAGATGGTCCTGTTCAATGTGGTGGACCTCCCCTCTTCATACAACGCTATTATGGGGAGGACCACGATCAACCATCTGGGGGCGGCGATTCACTAGAATTATCTTTGCGTGAAAATCCCTGGGCCTCACGGTGCGATCACCGTTCGAGGCGACCAGAACGTGGCCCGCGCTCTCTACGAGCACGCCGCCGCCGCCGTCGGAAATATCAACGTGATCAAGACCCTGGGGGGAGCGCCCCACCCGAACCTCATGCTGCCCCGGTCGTTCCCTCCGGGAGGCCACTCCCGAGGCCGCGCCCCAAGGGAGACCTTCGGAAGGTCCAACTGTTCGCGGGAGATGAAGAGAGAACCGTCAGGATCGGACCAGACCTCACCGAGGAACACGCCGAGCAGCTCGTGGTTTTCCTTCACGAAAACTCAGATGTTTTCGCGTGGGAACCCTCGGACATGCAGGGCGTCGCACGGGACATCATTGAGCATAAGCTCGCTGTGATCCCCGGCCGCTCCCCGGTCAAGCAGAAGTTGAGGAAGTTATCCCTCGAGCGCCAAGACGCCATCAAGGTAGAGGTCTCCAAGCTTCCAGAAGCGGTGTTCGTGCGAGAAGTCCTCCATCCCGAATGGTTGGCAAACCCCTTCCTCGTAAAGAAGTCAAGTGGCAAGTGGAGGATGTGCGTGGATTTCACTGATCTCAACTGCGCTTGCCCAAAAGATAACTACCCACTCCCGCGGATAGACCAACTGGTCGATTCGACCGTGGGGTGCGAACTGATGAGCTTCCTCGATGCATATTCGGGATACCATCAGGTTCGGATGGCTGCAGAGGACGAGGAAAAGACAAGTTTTATAACTGCCCTCGGCACCTTCTGCTATCTCCACATGCCCTTCGGGTTGAAAAACGCCGGGGCAACCTTCCAGCGTCTCATGACGCTGGTCCTGAAGGACCAAATCGGCCGCAATGTCGAGGTCTACGTTGACGATGCGGTCGTCAAAAGCCCTCGCACGGCCGCACACATTGACGACATAGCGGAGACCTTTCGCAGCCTCCGCAAGTACGGGTTGAAACTCAACCCGGAAAAATGCGCCTTTGGCGTACGCGGTGGGAGGCTGCTTGGCTTCTTGGTGTCCCAGCGGGGCATTGAGGTGTCGCGCCCCAAAACTGGGACTACGACTACTCTTGAAGAGACCTAGCTCGCTGCAGCTAGACTCATATATGCATAGCACACACATACCCTTGACTTCCCAGGATAAGTCAAGCACAGGAGTATATCACATTGCAACAGAGTAACTTACAAAATAGTTAAGCAGTGTGGCCTGCTGGCCTTGATATTACATAAGAAGATTACAATGCCTTCACGGCATACATGGTTTAGCAAAATAACATCTACACAGCAGAAGATAGGTGACCCACCCACAAAGAGAAGTGGACAGCAGAACAACACACATCAGGGCTCTGGCGGAACTGACGCTCCTCCTTCTGGATCTAATAAGTTCTCCACGCCTTCATCTCGATTGTTGATCGCTCCGTCTATTGATTTGTAGATTGCAAGGGTGAGCACTTACGTACTCAGCAAGTCATAGGTAAGAGTAGATACATATAGTAGTGATGACATGAACCTAGACTAGTCAAGAATTATGGATGTTTGTAAAATATCTTTTTCTTTCATACCTCATCTCATGGCAGCACTTTTCATAATATAACATCATCATTCGTGTTCACTAGATTATAGCACTACCGCGACACGTCGACACACGACAGCCCACGGTAGTACTCCTTATCATGACAACACATGTCATTTGGGTGATCTTGATTAAAACATATTTTATTTAGAAAATAATACTTGTGTCACACCCCGTGGATTTAATCCACCGCAGCAGACTCCTATAAACCCGGGAGCTCGGAGTATTCGAATACGTTTTTAACTCTGCAGAGAGGTACCAATTTACGCGCAAGATATTCCACTTTCAAGCCCATCCTATCATAACAAAATGATTAGACCCCTCCTCACAACCATGTGTGAGTGGCAAGGTGGAGATAACAAGAACTTTTGTTATGTCTCACTCACAATTCACCCCCGACCCTGTGGCTCTCTGCGAGACACAGTTGTGGTAGGCTGTATCATAACCTCCACCCCTACATATGTTTCCATTACTGGATCAACGTGCGAGATCACCTTCAGTGATATGTGTGGGAGCCGTACTCCGTGTTTATCGTGCATCACTACACAATTCCAGCAGGGGTGTCATGTGTGATCCACATAAGTACTTGTTCAGGCCTGTCCCATACCAGGCTTGCGGTTAGCACGTTGTTCATGCCACTAGACGCACAACACAAGGTTCTAGTCCTTATATGCCAGTGACCAGACTATCCACAACCTTGCACCTTCAGTGCCTGCATTCCTTCGCAGTTTAGCACCTGCAGTGCTACCGCCATCCATACCATTTTCTGGTCACGGCTAGGGGTTTTATTTCATGAATATAAGTATATAAATACATACAACAGTTCATGGCTCAAAACTTGTTTATTTCACATTTCACAGATAACCAGTCTAGTACTGCCAATTCATAAATCAACCATTCTCAATCTTTCTCATGCAATATTATCTATATTCAAGGTTATGTTTTAGCAACATTTAAAATATAGGTTCAAGATGACCAAGGATATGACTTGCCTTCCGCGTCGTAAGAAGCAGCAGTTGATGACGGGTCAACAGCGAAGTCCTCGATCTCAGCTTCTAGATCTGCTCGACAACAAACCAAACAATACACACAAATATTACTTATATATTAAAATGATTTATGATCTATATGCAGATATGCTCAATAAGAATAACTGAACGATACTAGAGATAATTGAGATTGTAAGCTGAACTAAGTTGAGATCTAGGGTTTCAAGGAATTGGCTAAGAATGGATGTTAGATGCTCTTAGGATCTCAAGGTTACAATAAGAACATCAGTTTTGTGGCTGGTTTGATAAAAAACAGTGAATGTCAGCAGATTGACATTCGGATCAAGAATCTGACATAACTTCAAGGAAAACTAGAGAGCTTATCTCAAGTTATGACAGTAGAAGAAATGTAGATCATAACTCTACAAATTCAGTGGACAAAGTGGCTTTCAAAATGCACAATCAGAAGTGGGTAAACAAGGCCAATGCCATTGGCTGGCATGCACTGGGATAGTGTCAAAAGCTAGGGTTTAGCATAACATGCATTTCAAAGGCTCAAATCAAGTTGTGATAGAAGAAGAAAATGTTGATCACAACCTCAGGAATCTAAGGGACAAAGTTATGCTCAAAATGCACATCTGGAAGGAAGTGAAAAGGGCTAATGCCACTGACTGACATAGTCTGGCATTGATCTTGACATGGCCAGAAACTAGGGCTTGGCATAACTTTTGATCTAGGGCTCCAAATGATGCACCACTTTGTCTGGGAGGTGGGCATTGATAACAGGAACAAATCATTCAACAGGATCTAGGGCAGAAGATGGCTAGAAGGTGATGAAATTCAAAGGAGAAGTGTGGTGGCGACACGGCACAGTGAAGCTACTGGTCAAAATCTTGGCATGGCTGTATCTGGAATTCTGGACAGTTTCAAAGATCGAGCTAGAAGGCAAAAATGTTCAGGAGGTTGAGGCACACCTGAAGGACAAAGTAGATGAAGCTGAAACGGCCAGGAATAGGTTTTCCGGTGATCGACGCCGGAGAAGAAACACTGCCATTTGGGGCTTTTTGATACAGGCCGAATGAACTCAATTCCAAGCTTTGAGAGTGAAAGAGAGATAAGAGGAAGTTACCTGAACGGTCAATTTGGCCGGAGGATGGCCGGAGAAGCCTGGCGATGATCGCCGGTTTCTGGAGAAGCTCAAAATTGGGGAAAGCTTCGATTGAAGCTCAATCGGGAGATCTTGATGCATAGGCTTGTTGGAAATGAGTCACTGATCATCGTCTTCCACAAAATCGAGAGCTAATTCGGGCTGAATTAAGCTATATTGCAGGAACAGGGTAATCGGCAATTCCGGTGATCGCCGGCGTTAGAGGTCACTGGTGAGCAATTAAATGGTACAGCATGATGAGTGAGATGAGAGGAACTCACTGGTGCTGTTAATTTGGCGAGAGGTGCAGCAGATTGTGCTGGCACCGTGAAGCTCCTCGATGGCTCGCCGGAGAAGACGACTGCAGCGAGAGAATTTGCAAAATTGGCTAAGTCCTAGTGAAGAGGAGATGATACAAGGCACTGGTGGTTTAAATAGAGCAGTGGGCGAAGCTTGCAAGGATTTACAGCATTGAATTTGTGTTAGATGACAAGATTTGCCGGGCGCAGATGCAACAACGGCGAGCGGTGAAGCGACTATGCACTGGCGAGGCAAGCTGTGCTACATCGGGTCTCATCAATGTCGGGCGGTGCAAGGCAGTGGCGACAAAGGCTGGTGAAGCAAGTAACGTGGCAAGAAGACACTCACAATGGCTGCTGCTGGTCGTGCACAGGAGCAGATGTTGTTCAATGGTGCTGCCACGGCGTTGCCACGGCAATGGCTGGGGCGTGGATGCGTGTGCACATGCAACTCAAGTGAGTACGAGCTCAGGCGCAGGCGAGGCGTGGCCGGCGGCGAGCGAGCACGGCGCAGGAATCACGGCGAGGCTTCTGGTCGTGTACAGCAGTTGGCCTGGTCGAATTTGGGCTGATTTGCAATACTTGATTTCTTGATTTGGACTGAAATGTAAATCTGGAGATTTGGAAGGTTTGATTTGATTTTGATTCTGCTGATTTGGCAAACTTGATTCAACAAATGATTTGGCACAGATTGAAGATAAAATTTGAAATGTTTGGATGATTTCTGATATGAACTGAAAATAGGGTATTCTAGGGTAATATAAGTCTGATTCTTGTTGATCTCGAATTCTGGGATTTAGGGTTTGATTTTGAGATACTCATAAAAGAAGAATTTGTATTGAAAAGCATTTGGGATGTGTTCCCTGAATCAGATTTGAATTTGAAGATGATTTGCAACATTTTGCCTTTTCTGGCTTTTAGAAAATCTGGAAAAAGGACTGATCTGCGATACTCTTGGACTGATTTGCGAAAAGAGTCTAGATGATGAAATCTGGCTGCCAACTTTTTGGATTAAGGTATTGGCATACCCTTGATCATAATCCAAGAATAATCTGGTCTGAACTTGGCTAAGATTTTGATTAAATCTGAATTTCTGAAACTTAGGGTAAAAGGTAATAACAGATATTCTGTTTTCGAAAACAGAAAGGAGTTGACAAATCTGGAAGTTAGAGATAGAATTGAATCTGGGTTCTGAAGGCTTTTAGATTTAGGATAACTGATAGATCAAATCCGGAAAGTCAGATCTTGACTTGGGGTCACAGGATAGATTTTGAGATTTTAGGGCTTGAACAGAATAAAGCTGAAGCTGATTTGGCTGATCTAGAAGAGACATATGCATGCATGATTTTTAAGAAAGAACTTTTCACCCCAAAACTCAGGATGTTACATGAGGCGAATCCCGAAAAAAATCGGGCCCTGCTGGACATGCCTCCCCTGCGTTCCGTCAAAGACGTGCAGAGGCTTGCAGGCCACCTGGCCGCGTTGGGTCGTTTCGTCTTGTGGTCAGGAGAACGCGGACTCTAGTTCTTCAAATTCCTCCGGGACCTCAGGGGGTTCAGATGGACCCCGGAGGCCCAGACGGCGTTCGACGTGTTGAAGAAGTACCTCGCGAGCCCTCCGATGCTCGTGAGCCCATCCCCGGAGGAACCTTTACTACTCTACCTTGCTGCGACCCCAGTTGCAGTGAGCGTGGTGCTCGTGAGAGAGCAAGACGGGCAACAGCGCCCTGTATACTATGTTAGCGAGGCCCTTCAGGGGGCGAAGATGCGGTACACTGAAGTGGAGAAGCTGTGCTATGCCCTCCTCATGGCGTCGCGGAAGCTCCGCCACTACTTCCTCAGGCACCCAATCACGGTCCTGTCATCTCTCCCGCTGGGGGAAGTGGTGAGAAACAAGGAGGCCACCGGCCGAATTGGCAAGTGGGGAGCCGAGCTCGCTCCTTTCTCCCTCACCTTCAAGGGCCGCTCCGCCATCAAGTCGCAAGTCCTCGCTGACTTCGTGGCGGAATGGACCCCGACCGCTGAGAGGGACGGAGGGGCTCCCCTCGCCCCCCCGGTGCCTGGACCATTGGACACTCATGTTCGATGGCTCCTTGTGCCTTGCCGGGGCCAGTGCGGGGGTGGTTCTTCGGAGTCCCGAAGGGAAGATGCTGGAGTACGCCACCAGGCTCGAGTTCCCGGCTACCAACAATGTCGCCGAGTACGAGGCCTTGCTCCTGAGATTGCGCCTCGCGCGCTCCCTGGGAATCCGCCGCCTCCTGGTGAAAGGAGACTCCCAGCTGGTGGTCAACCAAATGGACAAGTCCTAGTTGTGCCACGACGCGAACCTGAGTCTATACTTGGGGAAGCGCGGAAGATGGAAAGACACTTTCAAGTTTTGGAGGCCCGATACATCCCCCGACGGGATAACACCCGGGCCGACGAATAGGCCCTGGCAGCCAGCGCCCGAGAACCTCTTCCCAAGGGCGCTTTTCTGGAAATCATCACGACGCCCTCTATAACCCTTCCGGACGCGAACCCGGGGGTTTGCGTCCCGGAGGTGTCCGAGATCACTCGGACTGCATCATGGATGGATCCCCTCATCTCCTGCATAAGGGACGAGGGGGAACCTTCCGGTGATGCTGACACCAAGCGTCTCCGTGCCAAGGCCAGGGCATATGTTCTGCTGGACGGAAAGCTATACAAGCAAGGGGCTTCCGCCCTTCTTCGCTGCCTCCCGCGGGCCGACGGACTCCAGCTCCTCGAGGACATACACTCGGGGAACTGCGGATCCCACTTGGCCCCGCGGGCGGTCGCGGCAAAGGCCCTTCGCCAAGGGTTTTACTGGCCCACGTTGGTTCGCGACGCACGGGATCTAATCTCCGCGTGCGAGGCCTGCCAGAAGATGGTGAAGGGCACCAGGCTCCCCTCCGCAATATTGCAAACCATCTGTGTTACTTGGCCATTCGCGCGCTGGGGGATGGATCTCCTCGGTCCCTTCCCCCCAGCACCCGGGGGCTACAAGTACGCGGTGGTCGCCGTGGATTACTTTTCCAAGTGGGTGGAGGCTGAGCCATTGGCCAGCATCACTTCCCGGGCAGTGCAACGTTTTTTCTGGAAAAAAGTCGTATGTCGCTTCGGGGTCCCCCAAGAAATCACCGTCGACAATGGGACCCAATTCGACTCGGCATTACCCTCCATTTTGCCTCCGTGGCCCATCCCCAAAGCAACGGGGCCGTCGAAAGAGTCAACGGCGTAATCCTGCAAGGCCTGCACCGACGGCTTGAGCAGACCGCCTCCAGGCGAGGCGCGTGGGCAGAAGAGCTTCCAAGCATCCTCTGCTCCATGCGCACGACCCCTAGCCGAGCGACAGGGCGCACGCCTTTTTCGCTCGTCTACGGGGCTGAAGCAGTTCTCCCCTCAGAGATTGGTTTTCGATCGCTGCGGGTCGAGCTCCTCGACGGAGCACCGACCGCGGCGCGTCAAACCAACGAGGATAATCAACGGTTGGAGGTCGACCTCGTCGAAGAAGAACGCGACCGAGCACTTCTCCACCACACCATCTACGAGCGCGAGATGGCACGCGCTTACAACCAGCGCGTGCGTGAAAGGGCCTTCCGCCTGGGGGATCTAGTCCTCAAGCGTGTGACAGACCCCCAAGCCCAGGGCAAACTATCCCCCAAGTGGGAGGGCCCGTACAGGATCTCCGCGGTCCTGGGTTCGGGAGCCTACAAGATCTCCACACTTGAGGACCAAGAGCTGATGCACACCTGGAACATAACCTTGCTCCGCAAGTTTTATGTTTAGCCTCCGGGCTCGCCACCTCCCGCCGCGCTTCCGCGGGGGGAGGTTTATGTACTTAGTTCCCTCCCCGGCCGCGCTTTCGCGGGGGGAGGAGTTGTATCTCATCGCATGTTAATACAAGTGGATTTTGTGCTCAACCCTGGAATTTTTACGTCTTCATTAAACTGAATGGCTTTTTTCCACTACACCGCTGGAGTCCTTTTACAGGAGTTTTTCTTCCGCCTAAAAGGCGACGTCTCCTCTATAAAAATCCCCTCCGTGAGGATACCCTCTCCGTGAGGAAGTGGGCTACCACAGCCTAAAGTCCCTACGATGGGAGCACAGCTCCCATTGGGCGGCTTACAGTAACCCCTCGTGGACTGAGGGGGTAAGCGGCAACTCAGTTTTCACAAACTGCGGTAACGAGTCAGTTCGAGAGATTAGTCCCCCCTCGAACACTCTACACCCGCTACCGGGTTACGGAACCCTCCTAATGGAATATCCATTGCCCCCCGCGGCAGACGGAGAACTCGGCTTTCGGAGTTCGCTCTCTCAAAACATAGACCGACCAGCTCCTCGGTCAAGCACCATCCATAAACCCCCGGGACTCCCGACGAGGGACTACGCAAACTAAGCACCCGGTGCAGCACCGGCCCCTTCACTCCTTACCCACAGTGCGTGGAGCTGAGCTGCACCCCGCTGTGGGGGGGGGGGCGGAGGAAAACCCTGAACCCGAACAGAAAAACAACGGCTTTACGCGAAAGGCTTCGAAGTTTCTGAAGCAAAGGCATGACGAATAAACAAATCTACGTCTTAATTGGTACAACATCACACTGGGGGACAACCCCCCCAGTAGGACGAAAGCGCCCCCCGGGAGAGACCCGGGCGCGCGAGTATGGCCCGGGGAGTTAGGCTCCCGCAGGAAGATGCCTCGAAGAATGATTCCCGAGAAGCAAGTATAGCTAATAATTCCGGAGACCTTCTGAGATCTCCCAGGAGAGATCCTTGTACAAACTCCTCATGCGTTGAAGAGCCCGCCGAACGAGATCCTCCGGCTTACATTCCTAGCCGGCCGGGGGGAGTATCCTGAGCGGGGGGACTTTTAGAGCCCCTGACATCGTGGAGACAACTCGGCACGACAATCGTCGAAGTTTTCCAAGTGCCACTCTGGGAGCCAACGCAGAAGGGCCGGCTCCCCGGAGGCACCTTCCTTCGCGAAGTTGGCATGAACGGACTCGGAGACTAGCCCGAAGGACGCACCCCGGCTGCCAGACTTAGTAAAATTGAGGCCGCCCGGGCACCACCTGGGCTAGACCTCCCGGGCGACCCTCGGGCACTCTCCAAAAGATGGTCTTCAGGGCAAGAAAGCCCTGGAAAGGCGACGCCTAAAGATACCTGCCGACAAGTTGAACACATTTAACGAAAGAACTACTTTATTCCAGTTAAAAGGTATTTACAAGTTCCCGGGGCTCTCTCTAAGGAAGCCGTCCGGAGCAAAAGAGACCTAAAAAAGAGAAGCCTAATCTAACCGGGGGGGGGGGGGGGGAGGAGCTCATACTTGCCCGTCCTTGTTCCCCCCGGGGGGATGTCCGTGCTGGCTGACGCGCCCTGACCCGGGCGCCGGCCGCCCATCTCCATGGCGCCGGTGATCCAGTCGAAGAGAACCTCGGCGGACCGCTCCAGGTCATGCCGCCGAGGGTCGAAGAAGGCGGGGAAGCTCCGGGGGACTAGATCCCCGATGACTCGGGCGCCCTCCTCGCGGTGCTCGACGAGGGCCGCCGCCAAAGCGATCGCCGGGACGGCGAGGCCTCGCGCCCGCGCCTCCGCAGTGACCGGGATCAGGGCAACCAGCGCACCATGAAAGTGCGCGGCCTCCCCGACCGACGTCGGAGCCGGGTCAGGGCCTGCCCCCCGACCGAGCTCGATCCCGAGCTCCTCGAGGGTAGTGCGGATCGCCCTACCCCCCGCGACCATGGCCTGGACGCCCGAGGCTGCGGCCTCTCGCTCCACCTGCAGCTCCCTCTGTAGCCAAGAAGCCGTATCCTCAGCGGCGGCGAGTCGAGCCTGCACCGCGGCAAGCTCCCCGAGTGCCCGCTCCTTCTCAGAGCGCTCCGAGGCCGCGTCCCTGAGCGCCTTCTCCTTCCCGGCGTGCTCCAAGGCCACTATGTCCTCGGCAGCCCGGAGGCGCGTGGTGAGCCAGGCCCTGAAGCCCCGAGCTAAGGCGACCGTCTGCATAGAAACCGTAATCAGAACGCAACCAACGAAGGAGCATGAGACAAGAAACTTACCCGAAGCTCGGAGGCGATGACCGCGTCGACGTCGCCCTCGTCGTGTCGCACCCCGAGACTGGGACAACGACTACTCCTGTAGAGACCTAGCTCGCTGCAGCTAGTCCCAAACCACAACCCTTTGACTTCCCAGGATGAGTCAAACACAGGAGTATATTACATTGCAACAGAGTACTCACAAAATATTAAGCAGCGTGGCCTGCTGGCCTTAATATTACATAAAGAGGATTACAATGCCTACAAGGCATTCAGGGTTTAGCAAAATATTTAACTACGCAGCAGAAGATAGGTGACCCTCCCACAAAAGAAGTTGACGGCAGAACAACACACTTCAGGGTTCTGGCGGAACTGATTCTCCTCCTTCTGGATCCACGTAGTACTCCGTGCCATCATCTTGATCAAGGTAAGCACCATCTATTGAGTTGAAAGTTGCAAGGGTGAGCACTTACGTACTCAGCAAGTCATAGGTACGAGTAGATACATATATTAGTGATGATATGAACCTAAACTAGTCAAGAATTATGGATATTTGTAAAATAATCTTTTCCTTTCTCATCTAATCTTATGGCAGCACTTTTCATAATATAACATCATCATTCATGTTCACTAGATTATAGCACTACCGCGACACGTCAACACACGACAGCCCACGGCAGCACTCCTTATCATGACAACACATGTCATTTGGGTAATCTTGATTAAACATATTTTATTTAGAAAATAGTATTTGTGTCACACCCCGTGGATTTAATCCACCGCAGCAGACTCCTATAAACCCGGGAGCTCGGAGTATTCGAATACGTTTTTAACTCTGCAGAGAGGTACCAATTTACCCGCAAGATATTCCACTTTCAAACCTTTCCTATCATAACAAAATGATTGGACCCCTGACTCACTTCATACTGTGAGCGGCAAGGTGGAAATAACAAGAAATTTTGTTATGTTTTACTCACAATTCACCCCCGACCCTGTGGCTCTCAGCGAGGCACAGTTGTGGCAGGTTGTATCCAAACCTCCACCCCTTTGCTTATTCCCATTACTGGGTCAGCGTGCTTGATCACCTTCAGTGATATGTGTGGGAGCCGCGCTCCGTGTTTATCGTGCATCACTACACATCTCATGCAGGGGTTTCATGTGCGATCCACATAATTACTTGTTCAGGCCTGTCCCATACCAGGCTTGCGGTTAGCACGGTGTTCATGCCACTAGACGCACAACACAAGGTTCTAGTCCTTATGTGCTAGTGACCAGGCCATCCACAACCCTGCACCTTCAGTGCCTGCATTCCTTTGCAGTCTAGCACCTCCAGTGCTACAGCCATCCACACCATTTTTCTGGTCACGGCTAGGGGTTTTATTTCATGAATATAAGTATATAAATACATATAATAGTTCATGGCTCAAAACTTGTTTATTTCACATTTCACAGATAACCAGTCTAGTACTGCCAATTCATAAATCAACCATTCTCAATCTTTCACATGCAATACTGCCTATATTCAAGGTTATATTATAGCAACATTTAAAATATAGGTTCAAGATGACCAAGGATATGACTTGCCTTCCGCGTCGTAAAATACAGCAGTCGATGACGGGTCAACAGCAAAATCTTCAAAGTCAGCTTCTGAATCTGCTCGACGACAAACAAACACACAATAATTACTTATAATATTTAAAATGTTTTAAGACTTATATGCAGAAATGCTTAACAAGAATGATTGAACTAAACTGGAGATAATTTGAACTGCAAACTGAACTGAGTCGAGATTCAAGGGTTTCAAGGAATTTGGGCTAAGGATGGTGATTAGATAATCTTAGGGTTTCAGGTTTGCAATAGGGATAACAATTTTGTGGCTGGTTTAATCAAAACAGCGAATGTCAACAGATCGACATTCGGATCAAAGCTTGGACATAGCTTTAAGAAAAGCTAGGGTGCTTATCTCAAGTTGTGGTAGTAGAAGAAAATGTAGATCACAACTCTACAAATTCAGTGGACAAAGTGGATTTCAAATTACACAACCAAAAGTGGGTAAACAAGGTCAATGCCACTGGCTGACAAGCTCTGGCATAGAGCTGACAATGCCAAAAACTAGGGCTTAGCATAACTTTTGATCTGGAGCTCCAAATGATGCACCACTTTGTCTGGGAGGTAGGCTTGAGTAACAGGAACAATTAAGTCAACAGGATCTAGGGCAAGAAATGGCTGGAAAGCAAGAAATTTGTTGATGAACTGAGATGAACTGGCTGCACTAGATTAGTTCTGGACAAAAACTTGGCAAAGCTATAACTTCCAATCTAGGCCGATCTAGGTGTCGGGCTAGAAGACAAAAATGCTCAGGAGGCTAAGGCACATCTAAATGACAAGGTGATTTGGGCTGAAACGGCTGGGAACACTTTTCCGGTGAACTGTGCCGGAGAAGAAGCACTGTTGATTGGGGGGTTTCTGCTACAGGCAACAAGAACTTAATTCCTTTCTTGGAGAGCATCTAGGAGGTATAGGGAAGCTTCTGGTACAATTAGATGGGCCGGAGGATCACTGCGGAAGCCTGGCGACGATCGCCGGTTTTCTGGTGAAGCTCGGTTTAGGGAAAAGGTTCGATTCTTGCTTAATTTCGAAATCCAACTTCACAGGCTTGCTTGATTTGGCTTACTGATAAATTTTGATTACAGCTACGAAAGCTAATTTGGAGTAATTCGAGCTACATTGCCGGAACAGGGCATTTAGCAATCCCGGCGATCACCAGCGATAAGGTGCAAGGTAATCCAATTAGATGGTACAGCACGATGAGGGAGACGAGGGGAACTCACAGATGCTGTTAATTTGGCAGGAGGTGATGTGAAATGAGCTGGCACCGTGAGCCTCCTCGATGGCTCGCCGGAGAAGACGACTGCAGCGAGGAAATTTGGAAATTGGTTAAGTCCTGGTGATGTGTGGAGGGAGCTGCTGAGCATAGGAGTGCTTAAATAGGTCAGGCAAAGATGGCGAAGGGGAACAACGAAGTGATTGACTGCTGTGATGAGGTTGCTTGCGTGCTGGACATCAGCGGCGAAGACACAGCAAGAGTGGTGATGCGACGGCGACAAGCTTTCAACTGATCACAATGTCGCCTCATCGGGATCTGGCAAAGCTTGTAGCAAGCGGTGGCGACAAGTACTGGCGCGGCGAAGCTACGTGGCGATGAATTGCTGACAAAAGTCACTGTTGGTCGCGCGGGGAAGCAGGCGCTGGTCGTCGACGTAGCAGCGGCCTTGCCACGGCACCAGCTGGAGCGAGGACACGTGCGCACTGGCATGCACGGTCACAAGTGCGGCGAAGCTTCACCGGCGGCGAACGTGCACGGCGCAAGGAAGCAAAACACGGCGAGGCTTCTGGTCGCGTACAGTAGCATACGGTCTGGTCGAAAATGGACTGAACTGTAGTTTTAATTCTTTGAGTTTTGGACTGAAATGTAAATCTGGAGATTTGGTAGGTTTAAACTGAAATTGATTTCACTAATCTGGTAGATTATATTCAACAAGGTATTTGGCAAAGATAATTGATAAAATTTGACACATTTGAATAGTTTTTGGTACAAACTGAAAATAGGGTAATTTAGGGTAAAATAAGGTTTAAGTTTTGTCGATTTCGAATTCTGGCATTTAGGGTTCGATTTTGATATCTGCACAGAAGAGAGACTTGTGGCAAATATCATTTTGAGAAAATTTGCCGAAGAAATTCTGAATTTGGAGTTAATCTGGAGATTTTAGCCTTTTTGGGTTTTCAGATATCAGATAAGGACTAATTTGCGATAACTCTTGAACTGATTTGTGAAAAGAGTCTAGATGGCGAAATCTGGCTGTCAGCTTTTTAGATTAAGGTATTGACATACCCATGATCATATTCCAGGAATAATCTGGTCTGAACTTGGTCAAGATTCGGATTAAATCTGTATTTCTGAAACTTAGGGTATTTGGGTAATATAAGGTATTTCTGTTTTCGAAAACAGAAGAACTTGATAAATCTGGAATTTAGAGATAGAATTGGATCTAGGTTCTGAAGACTTTTAAGTTCAAAGTAACTGATAGATCATATCTGAATAATCTGCTCTTAATTTGAGGTCATAGGATAGATTTTGGAGATTTTAGGGCTTGAGATAGAAACTTATCTGGCTATTACTACAGATACATGCATGCATGCTATTGCTGAAAAAGGAAATTTTCACCCCTAACTCAGGGTGTTACACGTCGCCCCCCGGGTCGCTCCCTCGGGAGGCCTCCCCATCGGGCAGAGCACCCTCCGAAGTCCCACCGTCGAAGGAGCTGGAAGCCTGATCCGGCGGTGCCGGAACTCCGGGGCGGACGAACAGGCCCTTACCCCTCCCGGGTACAGGGAGCGCCGCCGTCGCAGGCCGAACCGCCGACGAACCTGTCTCCGGGGCCAGAATCGAGGCCACCGGCAGGCCGCCCGGCATCCGAAACCGGACGGAGACCTCGCTATACGAGGGCTGCGGCCGGGTCCCCGCAGGGGCCGGAGGCGGCGAAGGACTCGGGGAGTACATCTCCGAGTCTGAGCCCTGACCCTCTCCGGCCGGGACGCCGCCCAAGGGATCCGGCCCACCCGGGGTGTCGGGAGCGGCACCAGATGGCCCGGCAACCGCTGCCGCAGTCTCCTTCGCTGGAGAAGGTGGAGGAGAAGACCGGCGCCTCGCGGGGTTCCTCCGGGCTCGGGACCCCGCGGGGCTGCCAGACGGACGAGACCGCTTCGAGGGTCCGCCGGCGACCTCCTTCCCCCGCTTGCGTGAAGCAGGGGTAGGCAGAGGAGCCCCGGCTGGGAGCCTCAACCCGAACGCCTCCGTGACAACGTTTCGGGGAGGACCCTCCTTGATGACGCGCAGCACCCTCTCATGCTCGTCCTCGTAGTACCGGCCAACGAGGGTCGCCGCCACCTCCTTGGCTCGACCATAGGACCTAACTGCAAGAGCAAAAAATGAAGCAAGTGTTAGAAAGAATCCCCCAGCGGGGAGAAAGAGTCCGAATACTTATGGTTCGCCACCGCCATCCGGGGTGGTCTATGCGCCGGCGACATTCCCCTCCCTCGACGGGTGTGGAACGGCGCCACTCGGAGGAGGGCCATCTCCTCCGCAAGATCCCGCATGGACCACCGGAATCGAACCTCCGCCATCGCGGTGAGGAGATTCATCTCCGCCACAGTCCACTCGGGAGCCACCAGGCCACTAGACCACGAGTACGTCGATGGCTCCCGAGAGTAAGTCACCCCCGGGTCTCCTACCCGGAGGTAGAACCATTGCCGGAGCCAGTCCCCCCAGTGGTCCCGGGAGGCTAGCACCAGGTACTCGTCGACGCGGCCTGGAGTCAGTTGGATCATGATGGAGCCGAAGGCCGACCTAGGGCCGCCCCTCCTCACCACCGGGCCCCTCGCCGCCGGCTCGTAGAAGTACTGTAGGATCCGCATGGTGGGCGTCACGGCGGTCGTCTCGCACAACCATATAAACAAACCCATCCGAACAAGGGTGTTCGGGGTGAGGTGGTTGAGCGCGAGGCCATATACCTGCAGGAAGTCGTGTAACAGCGGGTGCACTGGAAGCCGAAGGCCAGCCTCCACGAAGGCCTCGAAAGCCACCACCTCCCCGTCCCGAGGGCTCGGCACCTGCTCCGTCGGCCCGGGGATCCTGAGGTCTCCCGCCTGGAAGTAGCCGCGCTCCAAGAAGGCCTCAAGGGCCCCCGAGGAGAACTCGGTGGCCCCGAGGAAATCAGAGCTCACCTCGTCCGCAGGCAGCTCGGAGACCTTGGCGTGACTCTTCGGCGCCATCAGGGACGGACTTCTCGAAGAAACCACCGGGAATTACCGGAAACCACCGGGAATTACAGGAAGCCACCGAAAATTACCGGAAACTACCGGGCGTTTCCGGACAAAGTCACCGGAAGCTACCGGGCGTTTCCAGACAAAATCACCGGAAACTACCGGACGCTTCCGGACGAAGTCACCGGAAACTACCAGAAATCACCGGGAGACAACTAGAATTTGTGGGATTTTGAGGGCTTGTGGGCATGCTCAAACTAAGGGCCCCTCCCCCCTATTAATAGGTGGTGGAAGGGGGCCCGGATGCCCGACACGTGTCCGCGAAGCCATCAGAACCGCGGAGCTGAACCGTCGCGCGCAAAGCGAGGCGATGCGAACGCGGGCGCATCGGAGCGATGCGTCGGTTCACGGATAGACGCGTCCCGTGGAGAAACGGTTCGGAAAGCTGAAGCGCCGCCGGAGGCGTAAGGGACTTCATGGAATACGAGGCATCGTCGGGAGATTCACATACCCATCGGGGGCACCAAGTGCCCCCGAGGGCCTGGGGGGCTGCTGTTGGGGGAATCGCCAGCGGCCCCATGAAGTCCCAAGGAGTCCCCGGTGAGACCCGCAGAGGCACCGGGCCCCCGATGAGACCCGGAGGGTCATGTCGCACCCCGAAACTGGGACAACGACTACTCCTGTACAGACCTAGCTCGCTGCAGCTAGTCCCAAACCACAAACCTTTGACTTCCCAGGATGAGTCAAACACAGGAGTATATTACATTGCAACAGAGTACTCACAAAATATTAAGCAGTGTGGCCTGCTGGCCTTAATATTACATAAAGAGGATTACAATGCCTACAAGGCATTCAGGGTTTAGCAAAATATTTAACTACGCAGCAGAAGATAGGTGACCCTCCCACAAAAGAAAGTGACGGCAGAACAACACACTTCAGGGTTCTGGCGGAACTGATTCTCCTCCTTCTGGATCCACGAAGTACTCCGTGCCATCATCCTGATCACAGTAGGCTCCATCTATTGAGTTGAAGGTTGCAAGGGTGAGCACTTACGTACTCAGCTAGTCAAAGGTAAGAGTAGATACATATAGTAGTGATGATATGAACCTAGACTAGTCAAGAATTATGGATATTTGTAAAATAATCTTTTCCTTTCTCATCTCATCTTATGGCAGCACTTTTCATAATATAACTTCATCATTCATGTTCACTAGATTATAGCACTACCGCGACACGTCGACACACGACAGCCCACGGTAGAACTCCTTATCATGACAACACATGTCATTTGGGTAATCTTGATTAGACATATTTTATTTAGAAAATAGTACTTGTGTCACACCCCGTGGATTTAATCCACCGCAGCAGACTCCTATAAACCCGGGAGCTCGGAGTATTCGAATACGTTTTTAACTCTGCAGAGAGGTACCAATTTACCCGCAAGATATTCCACTTTCAAACCTTTCCTATCATAACAAAATGATTGGACCCCTGACTCACTTCATACTGTGAGCGGCAAGGTGGAAATAACAAGAACTTTGGTTATGCATCACTTACAATTCACCCCCGACCCTGTGGCTCTCAGCGAGGCACAGTTGTGGCAGGTTGTATCCAAACCTCCACCCCATTGCTTATTCCCATTACTGGGTCAGCGTGCTTGATCACCTTCAGTGATATGTGTGGGAGCCGCGCTCCGTGTTTATCGTGCATCACTACACATCTCATGCAGGGGTTTCATGTGCGATCCACATAATTACTTGTTCAGGCCTGTCCCATACCAGGCTTGCGTTTAGCACGTTGTTCATGCCACTAGACGCACAACACAAGGTTCTAGTCCTTATATGCCAGTGACCAGACCATCCACAACCCTGCACCTTCAGTGCCTGCATATCCTTTGCAGTCTAGCACCTCCAGTGCTACAGCCATCCACACCATTTTTCTGGTCACGGCTAGGGGCTTTATTTCATGAATATAAGTATAATAATACATATAATAGTTCATGGCTCAAAACTTGTTTATTTCACATTTCACAGATAACCAGTCTAGTACTGCCAATTCATAAATCAACCATTTTCAATCTTTCACATGCAATATTGCCTATATTCAAGGTTATATTATAGCAACATTTAAAATATAGGTTCAAGATGACCAAGGATATGACTTGCCTTCCGCGTCGTAAAATACAGCAGTCGATGACGGGTCAACAGCAAAATTTCAAAGTCAGCTTCTGAATCTGCTCGACGACAAACAAACACACAATGATTACTTACAATATTTAAAATGTTTTTTGACTTATATGCAGAAATGCTTAACAAGAATGATTGAACTATACTGGAGATAATTTGAACTGCAAACTGAACTGAGTCGAGATTCTAGGGTTTCAAGGAATTTGGGCTAAGGATGGTGATTAGATAATCTTAGGGTTTCAAGATTGCAATAGGGATAACAATTTTGTGGCTGGTTTAATCAAAACAGCGAATGTCAACAGATCGACATCGGATCAAACCTTGCACATAGCTTTAAGAAAAGCTAGAGTGCTTAACTCAAGTTGTGGTAGTAGAAGAAAATGTAGATCACAACTCTACAAATTCAGTGGACAAAGTGAATTTCAAATTACACAACCAGAAGTGGGTAAACAAGGTCAATGCCATTGGCTGACAAGCTCTGGCATAGAGCTGACAATGCCAAAAACTAGGGCTTAGCATAACTTTTGATCTGGAACTCCAAATGATGCACCACTTTGTATGGGAGGTAGGCTTGAGTAACAGGAACAATTAAGTCAACAGGATCTAGGGCAAGAAATGGCTTGCTGGAAATGGCGCACTGATCATTTTATCCCACAGAATCGAAAGCTAAATCGAAGTAATTTGGCCTGCATTGCCAGAACAGGGCATTCTTCGAATTTCAGCCATTTCCGGCGATCACCGGCGATAGGGTGCAAGAGAGTTAAATTAGTTGGTACAACACGATGAGGGGGACGAGGGGAACTCACTGATGCTGTCAATTTGGTGGTTGAGGCTGCGGTTGAGGCTGCCACCGTGAGGCCTCCTGCTGGACTCGCCAGAGAAGAAGACGACGGCGACGAGATTTGTAAATCTGGCTAAGTTCTGGTGATGAGGAAGTGACACAAGGTATGGCTGTTTATATAGACCAGTGGGCGATGCTTGCAAGGTGTAAACAGCAATGAATTTGGCATTAGTTGACAAGACTTGCCGGGCGCAGATGCAACAACGGCGAGTGGTGAAGCGACGACGCTCAGGCGAGGTGACTACTGCTCAGCTTGTCGGCTCTTTGGAACTCCACATTGTCGGGCGGTGCAAGCAGTGGCAACTGGAGCTGGCAATGCAAAGCAACGTGGCGCGGTGTTTCTGACAAAAGCTTGTTGCTGGTCGCGCACAGGAGCAATTCCTGTCGTTGGTGCTGCCACGGCGATGGCTGGGACACGGACACGTGCGCACAAGCATGCGCGGTCACAAGCGCGGCGAAACTTGGCCGGCGGCGAGCAAACGCGGCGCAAAGAAACCACGGTGAGGCTCTGGTCGTGCACTGGCTACTGCCCTGGTCGAAATTGGGCTGATTTGCAACATTTGATTTCTTGATTTGGACTGATCTGTAATTCTGGAGATTTGGAAGGTTTGATCTGATTTTGATTCTGCTGATTTGGCAAACTTGATTCAACAGATGATTTGGCACAGATTGAAGATAAAATTTGAGATGTTTGGTTGATTTTTGATATGAACTGAAAATAGGGTATTTTAGGGTAATTGAAATCTGAATTTCAATTGATTTCGAATTCTGGGATTTAGGGTTTGATTTTGAGATACTCATAAAAGAAGAATTTGTGTTGAAAAGCATTTGGGAGGTGTTCCTTGAATCAGATTTGAATTTGGAGATGATTTGCAACATTTTGCCTTTTTAGGCTTTTGGAAAATCTGGAAAAAGGACTGATCTGCGATACTCCTGGATTGATTTGCGAAAAAGGTTCAGATGGTAAAATCTGGCTGCCAACTTTTTAGATTAAGGTATTGACATACCCATGATCATATTCTAGGAATAATCTGGTCTGAACTTGGTCAAGATTTTGATTAAATCTGTATTTCTGAAACTTAGGGTATTTGGGTAATATAAGGTATTTCTGTTTTCGAAAACAGAAGAAGTTGATAAATCTGGAATTTAGAGATAGAATTGGATCTAGGTTCTGAAGGCTTTTAGATTCAGGATAACTAATAGATCACATCTGAACAATCTGATCTTGATTTGAGGTCACAGGATAGATTTTGGAGATTTTAGGGCTTAGGATAGATACTGATCTGGCTATTACTACAGATACATGCATGCGTGCTATTGATGAAAAAGGAAGTTTTCACCCCTAACTCAGGGTGTTACAGATCTACCCTCCTTAAAGGAATCTCGCCCCGAGATTTACCTAAGACAGGAAAAGATAAGGATAGGTTTGCTTAAGATCTTCTTCCTTCTCCCAAGTAGTCTCTTGCTCTGAATGATTTTTCCATTGAACTTTACACAATCTGATTTTCTTCCTTCTGAGCTGACGTTCATCAGTGGCTAGGATTCTGATTGGGTGCTCAAGATATGTGAGATTCTTTTGTAATGGCACATCTTGTACATCTATCTGGTCAGTAGGTTCCTGTAAACATTTCCGGAGCTGAGAGACATGAAACACATCATGCACTCCTGCTAATCCCACAGGTAATTCCAATTTATATGATACTTCTCCCTTCCTCTTGATTATCTTAAATGGTCTAATGTATCTTGGAGATAACTTTCCTTTCACCTGGAATCTTTGTAATCCTTTGAATGGTGTGACCTTGAGATACACAAAATCTCCTGGTTCAAATGATAATTCTCTCCGTCGTTTATCTGCATAACTCTTTTGTCGTGATTGTGCTGTTTTCAACCTTTCTCTGATGAGTCTGACATGAGCTTCTGCTTCTTCTACTATCTCTGGTCCTATGACCTTTCGTTCTCCTGGCTCATTCCAATGCAATGGAGTTCTGCATTTACGTCCATATAAAGCTTCAAATGGTGCCATCTGTATACTAGCTTGATAACTGTTATTATATGTAAACTCTGCAAATGGTAAACATTTGTCCCATGATGTTCCATAATCTAGTATACAAGCTCTTAGAAGATCCTCTAGGATTTGATTGACTCTTTCTGTCTGTCCTCCCGTCTGCGGATGATATGCAGTACTGAAATCCAACTGGGTTCCTAGGGTTTCATGCAATCTATTCCAAAATTTGGAGGTAAACTGTGTTCCACGATCTGAAACTATCTTCTTAGGAATACCATGCAATGCCATTATTCTTTGCATGTATAACTCTGCTAATTTACTGCCATCAAAAATCTTTTTGACTGGTATGAAATGAGCTACTTTAGTAAGTCTGTCCACAATAACCCATATGGAATCATATCCTCCGTGAGTTTTAGGTAATCCTGTAATGAAATCCATACCAATTTCTTCCCATTTCCATAATGGTATTGGTAGAGGTTGTAGCTTTCCTGCTATTTTCTGGTGTTCTGCTTTAACTCGCTGACATGTATCACAGTTTGCAATATATTCTGCAATCTCCCTCTTCATATTATCCCACCAGAATCTGGTCTTCAAATCTTGATACATCTTTGTGTTACCAGGGTGTATTGAGTATGGAGTTTTATGTGCTTCATGGAGAATTATTTCCTTAAGATCTGCGTTTTGAGGTACATAGATTCTTCCTCGATACCATACAATCCCTTGGTTATCTTCAGTAAAGCCTTGAGCCTTTCCTAACTTGATTTGATTCTTGATCTTACAAATTTCTTCATCTTTCTTCTGGGCATTTCCTATCTGTTCTTCAAGTTGAGATTTTATTGTTAAAGTAGCTACCGTTCCCTGTGGTACTATTTCCACTTGATGATTCTGCAACTCTTGTTGTAGGTAAGGGTTCTTCAACATAACCACTCCTTGCAGATTATAGACTTTTCTGCTTAGGGCATCAGCCACTACATTAGCTTTCCCTGGATGATACTGAATACTAAGATCATAATCTTTGATCAATTCCAGCCATCGTCGTTGACGCATGTTGAGCTCTGTCTGTGTGAAAATATACTTGAGGCTTTTATGATTTGTAAAGATTTCACACCTATGTCCAATGAGATAATGCCGCCATATCTTTAAAGCATGTACTACTGCTGCTAGCTCCAAATCATGGGTCGGATAATTTTCCTCATGTGGTCTCTATTGACGTGAAGCATAAGCCACTACTCGACCTTGCTGCATTAACACACAGCCTATTCCTTGCTTTGAAGCATCACAGTAAACTACGAAGTCTTCCTTGCTGTCCGGTATGGTGAGGACTGGTGTTGTTGTCAGTTTCTGCTTCAGCTTCTGAAAACTTTCTTCACACTTGATGGTCCATTCAAATGCAACATCCTTCTTTAGCAGGTTTGTAAGAGGTTTGGCAATTTGGGAAAATCCTTCGATGAATCTCCTATAATACCCTGCTAATCCCAAGAAACTTCTAATCTCTGAAACTGAGGTAGGTTGCTTCCACTCCTTGATTGCAGAGATTTTAGCTGAATCCACTGAAATTCCTTCTGCTGTCAACACATGTCCAAGAAATGAAATTCTTGACATCCAAAATTCACATTTGTCAAACTTGGCATAAAATTGCCTCTCTCGTAGCCTTTCCAAGACTAGGTGTAAATGTTGCTCATGTTCTTCCGTACTCTTGGAATATATCAGAATGTCATCTATGAATACTATGACAAACTTGTCAAGAAAATCCATAAATGTGCTGTTCATGACATTCATGAAAGCTGTCGGAGCATTGGTCAAGCCAAAAGGTACTACTGTAAACTCATATAAACCATATCTGGTAGTGAAAGCAGTCTTCGGTATATCTTCCTTCTTGATCTTCAGCTGATGATATCCAGATTTCAAATCTATCTTAGAAAATACTTTGGCTCCTCGAAGTTGATCGAACAAGTCATCAATTCTTGGTAATGGATACTTGTTTTTAATAGTGACTTCATTCAAAGCTCGGTAATCTACACACATTCGTAGAGTTCCGTCTTTCTTCCTCACAAACAAAACTGGGGCTCCCCATGACGAAGCACTGGGTTTGATAAATCCCTTGTTTTCCAAGTCTTCGAGTTGATTCTTGAGCTCCTCCAAATCTGTAACTGGCATCCTATAGGGACGTTTTGCTATAGGTGCTGCTCCTGGTTTAAGCTAAATACTGAATTCTATTTCTCTGTCAGGTGGCATTCCTGGAAGTTCTTCAGGAGACACATCAGAATATTGTTGCACTACAGGCACTTGTTCCAGGCATAATTTTTGCAATGCTTGAACAGATCTTAGCGCTTTCTTGACTGATGATCTTTCTGCATAGAATAGAACTCTCTCCCATTGGCTACTGACA
Source organism: Pharus latifolius (assembly GCA_019359835.1). NCBI lineage: Eukaryota > Viridiplantae > Streptophyta > Magnoliopsida > Poales > Poaceae > Pharus > Pharus latifolius. The sequence goes on from CM033323.1 coordinate 59,244,502, forward strand.
AGACTAAGGGTTTTCTCTTCACAGTCTATTAGACCTTTATGTTGGGACAACCAATCCATTCCCAAAATAATGTCTAGACCTTGCAGTTCTAGAACTAGTAGATTTGCCTCAAATTCTACCCCTTCTATATTGAAGGTTACATTTGGGCAGATCGAGTAGACAGATAATCTAGCCCCTGGAGTTTGTATAACCATGGAGTACTCTAGTGGTACTTGCTCTATATGCATTTCAACTTCAGATGCAAATGCTTTTGACATGAATGAATTTGTAGCACCAGGATCAAACAATATTAAGGCAGATGCAGATTGAATCAGAAATCTACCTAGAAGAATGTCGGTGGCATTGCCCGCTTCTTGAATTGAAGTATAGTTTAATCTTCCTCCTTGGGTTGCAGTTGGTGCTCTACCTCTTCCTCTTCCTCGATTAGCCATGTTTCCTCCTCTTCCTGCTGAATTTCCTCTAAAATTCTGTGATGGTGATGCCCTGGTTACTACTGGCTGTGTTCCTGACTGAGATCTGGCAATGGATATCGGAAGTTGTATCCAAGGACAGAATTCTTTACGATGCCCACGCTGTCCACAATGATAACACTCAACACGAGGATGAGGGCAATCCTTCTGAGGATGATTTCCTCTGCAGTTGGGGCACAATGTCGTTGCTGGTCTGGGATTTTGATAAGATGGTCGGAAATTGGGAGTGATAGGAACTCTTCCTCTGATTGGATTTGACTGTGGTCGTGTTTGCTGGAACATCCTCCTCTTTCGGCTTTCTTCCCCCATATTCTTCTTTTCTTCCACCTTTAAAGCTCTGTTCACTAGTGTTTGAAATTCCATAAGTTCATGAGAAGCAATTTGATACTGTAAATAGTGTTGAAGTCCTTCTGTGAAGCGCTCTATCTTCTTCTCTTCAGTATCCACATCTCCAGGTGCGTATCGAGCCAAATGAGTAAATTGGTGTAGATACTCAGTGACTGACTTACTTCCTTGAGTTAAATTCCGAAATTCCTGACGCTTAGCTGCCATAACACCAGTAGGTATATGAAATTTCCGAAATTGATCCTTAAATTCCCTCCAAGAGATATTATCTTTATCATGGTGAGCTTCCTTGTAGTTCATCCACCATGCAGCTGCAGCTCCTGATAACTGATGAGATCCAAACAAAACTTTCTCTCGTTCGCTGCATCGGACCGTGTCTAGTTTCCTCTCGATATCCCGTAACCAATCATCGGCAACCATGGGATCGGTCGCACTAGAGAATGTTGGTGGACGGGTCTTTTGAAAATCTGTTAATCTTGCTCCTACAGCAGAAGTAGTTCCTTCTGTTGTTCCAGTAGGCAGTTTCTGAACTATTTGAGCTAACAACTGGGTATGAGCTATCTGGGCTTCCTGTCGACTTTTCTCCATTGACAACAGAATTTCCTGAAGACTGGGTTGTTCATTCTGAGGTGGATTGGAACTCTGAGATCCTTGCTGAAACAAAGGGTCTCTTGTCATAGTTTCTTCTTCCTGTGGAGTCTGACCCATATCTTCTCTTCCACTTCGAGATCTCCTTCTGGTGTCAACCATGGTGGCTCTGAAAAAGGTTTAGACTGATCTAACTAACTAAGGCCAACTAAGACAGCAATGCAGAAATTAATGCAACTACTTTAATGCATAAAATTACTTTGGCTATCAGCCATAATACACAAATTAACCATTGCAAAAGAAACAGCGAATCACAAAGCTATCAAGAGCATCCACTAGCTCTGTCTACACCAACCCCTAAGACGCACTCTCACAATCTTACCGAATTTTAGAAAATCCAAATAAAATTTTGAAATAAAAGTTTCCAAGAGCTACAAAGCTCATTATTTTTACCAAAATAAAGTTTTCAACAAATAATTTCCAGAATAAATTACGTCTTCCTGGCACGGCCAATTTCCTAAAGGTGTCGTCCTACAGTCAAGTTCTCATGTTGCTCTGATACCAACTTTTTTGTCGCGCCCCGAAACTGGGACAACGACTACTCCTGTAGAGACCTAGCTCGCTGCAGCTAGTCCCAAACCACAAACCTTTGACCTCCCAGGATGAGTCAAACACAGGAGTATATTACATTGCAACAGAGTACTCACAAAATATTAAGCAGTGTGGCCTGCTGGCCTTAATATTACATAAAGAGGATTACAATGCCTACAAGGCATTCAGGGTTTAGCAAAATATTTTACTACGCAGCAGAAGATAGGTGACCCTCCCACAAAAGAAGTTGACGGCAGAACAACACACTTCAGGGTTCTGGCGGAACTGATTCTCCTCCTTCTGGATCCACGAAGTACTTCGTGCCATCATCTTGATCAAAGTAGGCTCCATCTATTGAGTTGAATGTTGCAAGGGTGAGTACTTACGTACTCAGCTAGTCATAGGTAAGAGTAGATACATATAGTAGTGATGATATGAACCTAGACTAGTCAAGAATTATGGATATTTGTAAAATAATCTTTTCCTTTCTCATCTCATCTTATGGCAGCACTTTTCATAATATAACTTCATCATTCATGTTCACTAGATTATAGCACTACCGCGACACGTCGACACACGACAGCCCACGGTAGCACTCCTTATCATGACAACACATGTCATTTGGGTAATCTTGATTAAACATATTTTATTTAGAAAATAGTACTTGTGTCACACCCCGTGGATTTAATCCACCGCAGCAGACTTCTATAAACCCGGGAGCTCGGAGTATTCGAATACGTTTTTAACTCTGCAGAGAGGTACCAATTCACCCGCAAGATATTCCACTTTCAAACCTTTCCTATCATAACAAAATGATTGGACCCCTGACTCACTTCATACTGTGAGCGGCAAGGTGGAAATAACAAGAACTTTGGTTATGCATCACTTACAATTCACCCCCGACCCTGTGGCTCTCAGCGAGGCACAGTTGTGGCAGGTTGTATCCAAACCTCCACCCCATTGCTTATTCCCATTACTGGGTCAGCGTGCTTGATCACCTTCAGTGATATGTGTGGGAGCCGCGCTCCGTGTTTATCGTGCATCACTACACATCTCATGCAGGGGTTTCATGTGCGATCCACATAATTACTTGTTCAGGCCTATCCCATACCAGGCTTGCGGTTAGCACGTTGTTCATGCCACTAGAAGCACAACACAAGGTTCTAGTCCTTATATGCCAGTGACCAGACCATCCACAACCCTACACCTTCAGTGCCTGCATATCCTTTGCAGTCTAGCACCTCCAGTGCTACAGCCATCCACATCATTTTTCTGGTCACGGCTAGGGGTTTTATTTCATGAATATAAGTATAATAATACATATAATAGTTCATGGCCCAAAACTTGTTTATTTCACATTTCACAGATAACCAGCCTAGCACTGCCAATTCATAAATCAACCATTTTCAATCTTTCACATGCAATATTGCCTATATTCAAGGTTATATTATAGCAACATTTAAAATATAGGTTCAAGATGACCAAGGATATGACTTGCCTTCCGCGTCGTAAAATACAGCAGTCGATGACGGGTCAACAGCAAAATCTTCAAAGTCAGCTTCTGAATCTGCTCGACGACAAACAAACACACAATGATTACTTACAATATTTAAAATGTTTTTTGACTTATATGCAGAAATGCTTAACAAGAATGATTGAACTATACTGGAGATAATTTGAACTGCAAACTGAACTGAGTCGAGATTCTAGGGTTTCAAGGAATTTGGGCTAAGGATGGTGATTAGATAATCTTAGGGTTTCAGGATTGCAATAGGGATAACAATTTTGTGGCTGGTTTAATCAAAACAACGAATGTCAACAGATCGACATTCGGATCAAACCTTGGACATAGCTTTAAGAAAAGCTAGAGTGCTTAACTCAAGTTGTGGTAGTAGAAGAAAATGTACATCACAACTCTACAAATTCAGTGGACAAAGTGAATTTCAAATTACACAACCAGAAGTGGGTAAACAAGGTCAATGCCACTGGCTGACAAGCTCTGGCATAGAGCTGACAATGCCAAAAACTAGGGCTTAGCATAACTTTTGATCTGGAACTCCAAATGATGCACCACTTTGTCTGGGAGGTAGGCTTGAGTAACAGGAACAATTAAGTCAACAGGATCTAGGGCAAGAAATGGCTTGCTGGAAATGGCGCACTGATCATTTTATCCCACAGAATCAAAAGCTAAATCGAAGTAATTTGGCCTGCATTGCCGGAACAGGGCATTCTTCGAATTTCAGCCATTTCCGGCAATCACCGGCGATAGGGTGCAAGAGAGTTAAATTAGTTGGTACAACACGATGAGGGGGACGAGGGGAACTCACTGATGCTGTCAATTTGGTGGTTGAGGCTGCGGTTGAGGCTGCCACCGTGAAGCCTCCTGCTGGACTCGCCGCAGAAGAAGACGACGGCGAGGAGATTTGTAAATCTGGCTAAGTTCTGGTGATGAGGAAGTGACACAAGGTATGGCTGTTTATATAGACCAGTGGGCGATGCTTGCATGGTGTAAACAGCAATGAATTTGGCATTAGTTGACAAGATTTGCCGGGCGCAGATGCAACAACGGCGAGCGGTGAAGCGATGGCGCTCAGGCGAGGTGACTACTGCTCAGCTTGTCGGCTCTTTGGAACTCCACATTGTCGGGCGGTGCAAGCAGTGGCAACTGGAGCTGGCAATGCAAAGTAACGTGGCGCGGTGTTTTTGACAAAAGCTTGTTGCTGGTCGCGCACAGGAGCAATTCCTGTCGTTGGTGCTGCCACGGCGATGGCTGGGACACGGACACGTGCGCACAAGCATGCGCGGTCACAAGCGCGGCGAAACTTGGCCGGCGGCGAGCAAACGCGGCGCAAAGAAACCACGGCGAGGCTCTGGTCGTGCACTGGCTACTGCCCTGGTCGAAATTGGGCCGATTTGCAATATTTGATTTCTTGATTTGGACTGATCTGTAATTCTGGAGATTTGGAAGGTTTGATCTGATTTTGATTCTGCTGATTTGGCAAACTTGATTCAACAGATGATTTGGCACAGATTGAAGATAAAATTTGAGATGTTTGGTTGATTTTTGATATGAACTGAAAATAGGGTATTTTAGGGTAGTTGAAATCTGAATTTCAATTGATTTCGAATTCTGGGATTTAGGGTTTGATTTTGAGATACTCATAAAAGAAGAATTTGTGTTGAAAAGCATTTGGGAGGTGTTCCCTGAATCAGATTTGAATTTGGAGATGATTTGCAACATTTTGCCTTTTTAGGCTTTTGGAAAATCTGGAAAAAGGACTGATCTGCGATACTCCTGGACTGATTTGCGAAAAAGGTTCAGATGGTAAAATCTGGCTGCCACCTTTTTAGATTAAGGTATTGACATACCCATGATCATATTCCAGAAATAATCTGGTCTGAACTTGGTCAAGATTTTGATTAAATCTGTATTTCTGAAACTTAGGGTATTTGGGTAATATAAGGTATTTCTGTTTTCGAAAACAGAAGAAGTTGATAAATCTGGAATTTAGAGATAGAATTGGATCTAGGTTCTGAAGGCTTTTAGATGCAGGATAACTAATAGATCACATCTGAACAATCTGATCTTGATTTGAGGTCACAGGATAGATTTTGAAGATTTTAGGGCTTAGGATAGATACTGATCTGGCTATTACTACAGATACATGCATGCGTGCTATTGATGAAAAAGGAAGTTTTCACCCCTAACTCAGGGTGTTATAGGTCACCGGGCGCTCGGTGAGATCCGGAGGTCTCCAGAACCCCGGTGAGACCCGGAGGGTCACCGGGCGCTCGGTGAGATCCGGAGAGTCTCCGGAAGCCCGGTGAGATCCGGAGGGTCTCCGGAACCCCGGTGAGAACCGGTGAGACCCGAAGAGCCTCCGATGTCATTAAGCGCTGTTGCTGACCGTGGGGCCTCTCGGAAGCCCGTGGTGCCACGTGTCGAGCATCCAGGCCGTCCGTCAGGCCAAAGGACGTCTTCGCCCTTCCATCCAACGGTCACAACGAGGGCTTTTTTGTCTTTTGTATTTCTTGAGGGCTATATATACCCCTCTTGTACCCTTTTTCGGGGATTCCAATTCATTTTATATTTACTCAACATTCGGTTCTCTTGGAGACCTCTCCCCGAGAGCTCACCTCCCCAGCGGACTCGCGTCCGGAGAGAGCCAACAGGACTAGGGCCCCCACTGGGACCCGAACCTGTATAAACCTCTGTCACTTTCTGTGTTGCCCGGTGGGAGGCGACCAGTAACTCGGTCTACTAGCGCCGCTGTACTTGTACTGCGCACGTCCGAACCTGCTGGGGTATCCGTAATACCACGACACTTTGAAAACAACTAACATACTTGATTTCAAAATATTTGGTGAGACATGATCAAGGGGTTGAGACTTGCCTTACAATGCTGGGTCTAGTTACTCGGCAGAAACTTCGAAGACTTCTTCCGATCCTTCAACTTCGGGCTCTGCGGCGGACACAAGCAATACAACACACACACCATATAAGCATACAGAAAATAGTTGCAATAGTAAATAATAAGTAAATATATCATGCATGCAAGGGAAAAGATTTGGACAAAGTCACTTGGGTGCTGGTCGAAGAGATGGGCTCAAAAGGAGTTGAATGTCGAAAGGCCGACATTCAGTCCACGGCTAGACATAGCCTTAAGTTTGTCTTAGGTAGGTTTTATGGAGAAGTGGCAGTAGAGCACAACTGCAGGAATTTAGGGGACAAAGTGGCATTTCAGTTGCTCAACTAGAAGATGATAAACAAGGCTAATGTCAGTGGCTGACATGCACTGACATTGGACTGACAATGTCAAAAACTAGGGCAAAGCATTAGATTTGATTCTGGACTTTGAACACTTCGCCAACTATGTCTAGGAGATAGGCGAAGATGCCAGGAATACAATGCAAGTGGTTTCAAGGCAAGAGATGGCCGGACAGTGGAGAACTCTGGCGATGAACCGCGGTGGCGACACGGCACAGACATTGATCGGGACAGAAAGTTGGGATGGTCATATCTTCCAATCTGGGCAGATCTAGATGTCGAGTTAGTGGAAGGAAATGCTCAAGGGGCTGAGGCCAAGCTAAGGGACAAAGTGGAGTTCACAAAAAAGTCCAGGGATTATAGGAAATTGCAACAAAGTCCCTGGCACAGGGAAAATCGAATGCCACTACATTGTAGCAACTAGGGTACGCGTGTCTGGACGAACCACACATGCGTTGCTTGTCTATGTTTGTCAAACATGTAGGCGGGATCAAGTTGGAGCCACTGGTGAGGTTAATTGAATTGGGATGGCTTGACGGCGACGAACGGCAGAGTTGAATTTTCTGGCCGCCTGAGACAAAGACTAGCCACGGTGATAGAGAGCTGGGGTGGGTTAAACTTGAAATTTATTGGGCGAAAACACTCCTGAGGTGCTGCTGATTGCTCTGGTGAAAGGAATTTGGCTGGGGTTGAGAATTTGAGCTCGTTGGCGTTGGCGTTGGCGCCGGACTTGGAGAAGATGGTGAACAACGAACAGGCGCTACACAACAATGCTGATCAAATGCTCTGGAGTACGCCATATAGGGGATACAAGCATGGTGTAGGTGGGTTCGATTTGGGTGAATACACAGTGAGGCATGCCGGCGACGTGAGGCATCCACGGCGGCGAGCGAAAAATCGGGGAACCTCTCGAACTGAGTTAAATTCAAAAAGTGGCTGAGCAGGCTTGCTGAGAAATGGTTAAGGATCATTTCATTCCACAGAAAGGAGTGGTGAAAAGGATTGGAGTGAGATTAATTTGGGGAACAGGGCAAAAGGCTTTTCACGGAGATCACCGGCGATGGGGTTCACCGGCGGCCAATTGGGAGCTATGACATAGACAAGTGGATGAGAGGAACTCACAGGTGAGCTTGGATTGGAGTGAGGGGCTGTGAATTGCTCTGGCGATGGTGGCCTCAAAAACAGATTGCCGGAGAAGAAGAAGAAAGTGGCTGTGCTTGGGACTTAGCCGATTTTCTGGAGGTTTGGAGTTTTCACAGCACAGGGGGGGTTTAAATAGGCTATGAGACGGAGCCAGCGAGGGAAACGACGAGGGAAATCGAGCCGGGGACAAGGATGGCCGGGCGCAGGCGTGACAACGGTGAACGGCGACGTGATGTGCGCGGGCTGTGCAGTAGCTTTGCCAACGCTGTCGGGGGCACGTTGGAACTGGGTTTGGAATGGCGCAGATGCGGAGGCAGCAACGCAGCTCCGGCGATGAAACGTACACGCATGCAAGTGCCACAGCCATGGGCGTGCGGGTGCGAAAACGGTGTTGGAGCGCGAGCATTTATCCATTGGTTTCAACGGGGCTCTGGTTGCTGGCACGTGCGGGCGGGGGTGGCTCAACCTATCACGAGCACAGGCGACCGAAGAAGATGGCCGGCGGTGAGTCCTACGGCGAGGCAAGGTGGTGAGGCGTGGATGAACGGGGCCTAGTCGTTGTCGAAAATGGCACAGGGGCCTGGTTGCAAGATTTGGACTGATTCGCAAGGGTTTTGGACTGATCTGCAAGGGATTCTTTTGGGATGTTGGACCTATTTGCAAATTTGGAGATCTGGAGGGCTAATCTGAGACCTGATTTTGTAGATGAGTGTTACTAAATCACTTGGACTCATCTAGCAAGAAAAATGGTAAGATCTGATAAGATTTGGTCATTTTGACAAAAATCGAAAATAGAGTAATTAGGGTAAACAGGGCAATTAGGGTTTTGGAAAATGGTGAGGCTGAAAATTAGGGTTTAGGATAAGATTTGGAAATTCTTCCAGAAGGGAAAATTCTTCAGAATAGTGAATGGGAGGTGTTCACTAATCAGATCAAAGTTTGGAGATGGTCTAAGACTTTTAGTCTTTTTGGGCTTCTGACAAATCTGAAAAGGACTGATTTGTGATACTTTTGGGCTGACTTGTGAAAATGATCTGAACGAAAGAATTTGATTGCTAACTTTTTGGGGTAAGATACTGGCACAACTAGGATCTCATTTTGAAATAGAGAGAGACGAGGCAAGCCAGGATTTGAGAAAAATAGGGGTGTTACACAGCGACCCGATGCCGCCTCCGTAAGATGCTGCTGTCACGACTCTACCGTCCGGGGACACCCAGAGAGAAGTACCACATTCTTCTCCCGTAGTCTCCGGCAGAAGTGTTCCCGTTTCCAACCCGGCGACTGCAACCCCGCGCTTGCGGGGCCTAGCGCCCCCCAACTCCTATTCCCAGTCTCTAGAGACCCCTTTCTTGGGGCTTTGGTTGAGGGCCAACTCCAGCTCGTGTTTACCCGCCCCCATACCCATTTATGGGGGTACCGTCTCCATATTTCATGGGGCACCCGGCCACCTTCCCCGCGTCGGGAACGTCTCCCGCGCCCGGGGGTTTGGGCTTGTCTGGAGCCTTCCCCGCGCTGGGAATGTTTCCTGCGCCGGGAGGCTTGCCCATGGCTGGAACCTTCCCCATTCCGGGGGGCTATCTATCATGGGGAAGGAACCTCTAGGCCCGGAACCTCCGTAGGCGGCAGCTGTCGCACCGGGAACCTCCCCCGCACCAGATGTCTTCCCCACCCCTGCGGCCGCCCATGTGCCATGAGGCCTCCCCGGGGCAACGCTTGGGGCCGTTTCGGTGCTCGAGCTGGTGGTCGCTCTTGGGAACCTCGCCGCACCCACTCCCGTCACCACCTTGGACACTCACCCAGCACCGGGCCAGTCCGGCACGCCGGTGGCATCTTCCGGGTTGGCGACCCACGCGGATCAGACCCGCTTCACCCGGGAGGAACTCGAGCGAATGCGTACTGCAAGATCTGGGGAGGCTCCCTCCCGCTACCGACCGGAACTCCCCCTCGGCTCGCGACCGCGGTGAGCCATACTCCCGGCTTGACCGAGGGAAGAGACTGGTCAAAGAAGCCACTGCCACCTCCGGGGGGGTACCCGGAGATCCAAGAGGTTAGCTCGACTAACCCCGAGGAGAAGAGGCACTATCGCCATGCCGGAGGACCACTAGGACCCCTCCCTAGCTCCGACAATGAGCACGCCTCCCTTGTAAAAGGGAACAGTGATTAGGAATCTCCCCGAGAAGTTGAGGGGGCTAACAAGCCACTGTGCCGTCGCCTCCAGTTCATCCGCTGGCTGTGGCCCTACCGACCGCCACACATCAAACATTACAACAGTGAGGCCAATCCTTATGAGTTTGTGCAGGTGTACTCCACAACCATCTCGGTGGCTGGGGGGGGGACGAGACGGTGCAATGCAACATCTTCCCCCCTCTACCTCACCGGAATCGCCCACTCATGGTTCTACAACCTCAGGGCCGATTCCATCAAGTCCTTCGCACAGCTCAAGCGCGAGTTCTACGCGAACTTTCAGGGGAACTACGTGCATCCCCTGGACTCATCATAGCTCTACACCTTTCGGTAGAGGACGGGGGAGACTATCCATAGCTTCTTCAAGCTCTTTGCTCAGGTCAAGAGCAAAGTGGCTCACGTCCCTGACTCCAAAGTCATCCAGGCGTGCAAGAGAGGGATCCTCCTTGGGGAGCTCCATCGGAGACTCTCCCAGAGCTGTCCCTCCTTTGCCGATGAGCTCTCCACTATGCTCGAGAAGTACTCTCGGGCAGAGGAGGATGTGTTAGTGATATGTCCTAAAGCAAATCACAAAGATGTATTTATCTTTGTTATATTTATGAACATTTGCATAATATGTTATTTTTGAATAAATTATCATCTTGGTTTGATAAACACTTAATTTTTATAAGGGGTCAAAACATGGCAAAACATCCATATGCACGAAAATAACCATCAGCTAGATGATCTAACATGTGCAATTTCTACTTTTTCAACTTTCGTTGGCAGCAACCCTGGCCAGGAAAACTGCAACTATTTTCACTCACACCATGAAGGAAAGCGTTCCGCTGAGCGGGGCTAATTAAGAAAAACCTTATGATGAGCTTCTGGCTGTCAAGTATAATCTTTATGTTTCATGAGGGGTTAAAAGATGTCACAACATCTATATGCATAAAAATAACCATCAGTTAGATGATCTAACATGCATAACCACGACTATATTTAACTTCCATTGGCAGCAACCTTGGCCAAAAAATAGTTCATCACAACACTTGGATATCGAAACAAACATGTATAACGAAACTTATACGATAACAGATTGAAGAAACTAGTAGACCTAATCTACTATAACTTCATATAACACATATATTATTAATCTAGATGGAATATACATATACGAAGATTTAATATTAAACTCATCCTGCAGTTCGGATAAGATTTGAATCACATCAGGAAACCTAATCTGTTAGGATTTCTTCTGCATGGGCAGTTCGGGTATGATTCGTACAACACCAGGGAACCTAATCTGTTAGGATTTCTTCTACATGGCCCTATATATAGAGATGTATGGCTTTGAGGATCATCACAAAAGCCATAGCTGCCATCTCTTTTTGCTAGCCCCTAAACCCTTGTCGTGCGCGTTGGTGCTAGCACACCATCGTACGACGTTCCATCCCGGTACGTGTGGATACCGGTAGAGGCGCTGTTGCAATTGCTGCGCTGATTAGAACGATCCGTGAGCGGTCGTTGTCATCTACATCTGCTGATCAGGGCGATCTGCAAACGGTTGCTGTGAACATTCGATCACTTCACCAAATCTATTTTCGCTGTTGGTAACAATCTAATCTATGATCTATTACTTGCAGCCTTCGAGTAAAATTTTTTGAAATTCTTCTAGTGTAGCTTACTCGGTTTCCTTCGGTGGTATCAGAGCCATCCTGTATAGTATTAGATTTGGATTAATAATATATATGTGATATATGAAGTTATAGTAGATTAGATCTACTAGTTTATTCAATTTGTTACCATATAAGTTTCGTTATACATGTTTGTTTCGATATCCAAGTGTTGTGATGAACTATTTTTTTTGGCCGACTTTAATATGAACTAATGTCTAATGATCCTAGCATGAGCCAGAGGGAGGTGATTTTAGGGTCTGTATGATAATAGTAGATTGGATCTTCTAAATCATATGTGTATAGATTGGATCTATATATGACATTAGCTGCCTATTCAAGATATTCATATTGGAGTTAATATGAATGACTTAAGGGGATTTAAACCAATCAGATTGGTTCAAAAATTTGATTAATGTGGTTAATTCAAAAAAAAATAATAATAAAAAGATTATACTTGACAACCAGAAGCTGTTAACTTTACTGCCTAAGGAAAGAACACATTATAAGGTTTTTCTTAATAAGCCCCGCTCAGCGGAACGCTTTCCTTCATGGTGTGAGCGAAAATAGTCACGGTCTTTCCTGGCCAAGGTTACTGCGAACGGAAGTTAAATATAGTCGTGGTTATGCATGTTAGATCATCTAACTGATGGTTATTTTCATGCATATAGATGTTGTGACATCTTTTAACCCCTCATGAAACATAAAGATTATACTTGAAAACCAGAAGCTGTCAACCTTGGTGTCTAAGGAAATAACACATCATAAGGTTTTTCTTAATAAGCCCCGCTTAGCGGAACGCTTTCCTTCATGGTGTGAGCGAAAACAGTCGCAGTCTTTCCTGGCTAGGGTTACTGCCAACGGAAGTTAAATATAGTCCGAATTGCACCTGTTAGATCATCTAGCTGATGGTTATTTTCGTGCATATGGATGTTTTGCCATGTTTTAACCCCTCATAAATATTAAGTGTTTATTGTGCCCTTCCAATTGCTGCACCTGTCAAGATTTTGATCGTTGCTTGGTGGGCCTGACAAATCAGGGCACCATCAATTATCTTAATAAGGCAGGATGTGTATTGGACACCCATAAGCATAGAATTGGTTTAACTTAACAGGGCCATGAAAACAGTTTTGGGCTTTGGGGCATGGTGTTGGGATGGCACCCAACAAACAAGAGTTATATATGATATAATTAGTAAGGAGTTGCTTACCTAAATAACTAGGTTTCTAGCAGTGATGCCAAAGCTCACTAGAACTTAGTGAAATATGGATCTTGGCCAACTATATATATATTTCTTGAGGTATTTTTGTTCTAAAATATATAGTTGGTACATCTTTTGTTGAATTGTTTAATAAAAGATTTTTCATAAATATAATGCTAAAATTTTGCATTTCTTTACTGTTGTAGACCATGGATAGTGGGAGCTCCTCAAACAATTTCAGTTTGCAATCTGTCCTTAATAAAGAAAAGCTCAATGGAACAAATTTTATTGATTGGTATAGAAACTTGAGAATTGTTCTCAAACAAGAGAAAAAAGACTATGTTCTAGAGACTCCTATACCTAATGAACCAGCCGCTAGTGCTCCACGTGCTCAAAAGGATGCTTACAAAAAGTATACCGATGACGCACTTGATGCCAGCTGTCTAATGCTAGTTACCATGAACTCTGAGCTTCAAAAGCAATATGAGAACATGACAGCTTATGACGTGGCCGTGTCTCTTAGACACTTATTCAAGGAGCAGGCCAGGGTGGAAAGATATGAAGCCACCAAGAAATTGCATGATTGCAAGTTGGCAGAAGGGAGCTCGGTCAGTCCTCATGTGATCAAGATGATTGGTTACATTGAGAATTTGGAAAAACTTGGTTTTCGCCTTAGTCAAGAGTTGGCTACTGATATGATTCTCCAATCGCTCCTTCCGAGCTATGACCAGTTTGTCATGAACTATAACATGAATAATCTGGAGAAACAATTGACCAAATTGCTTGGGATGCTTAAAACAACAGAACAGAACATTAAAAAAATTCCAAATAATGTAATGAAGGGCAAGGGCAAGAGCAAGGGCAAGAACATGGGCAAGGTTAAGGGAAAGGGAAAAGCTCTAGAAAGATCCTCTAGCGCTAAGCCTAATTCCAAAGGAAAGTCCAAGCCATGTGCCACCCCTACTACTGAATGCTTCTATTGCAAAGAATCTGGCCATTGGAAGAGGAATTGCAAGAAGTACCTAGAAGATTTAAAGAAGGAAAGTGAGACTCCTTCAGGTATATATGTTATAGAAGTTCATTTAGCTACTTCTCCTTCCGACTCTTGGGTATTTGATACCAGATCGACTGCTCATATTTGCACTTCGATGCAAGGGCTTAAAAGGAGTAGAAATTTGGCTATGGGTGACGTTCAACTTCGTGTTGGCAATGGAGCAAGAGTTGCAACATTAACTGTTGGAACTTTTATACTAGCTTTACCTTCAGGATTAGTTTTAGAACTTAATAACTTTTTATTATGTTCCCGCCATAAGCATAAATTTTGTATCCGTGTTGTGTTTGGACACGCTGGGTTATGAATTTAGAATAAAGGACAATCCTTGTTCCTTTTATTTAAATGATATGTTTTATGGCAATGCCTCATTGGATAATGGGCTTTGCCAACTAAATATTGAATTACCTGTCTATAACATATGTACTAAGAGGCTTAGGCCCAATGATTAGAATCCCACGTTTATCTGGTATTGTCGTTTAGGCCATATACATGAGAAACACATCATGGAACTCTTGAAAGATGGTCTTCTAGACTCATTTGATTTTCAATCATTTGATGTGTGTGAATCTTGTTTACTTGGCAAGATGACAAAGGAACATTTCACAGGTGAAAGTGAAAGGGCAAGTGACTTATTGGCTCTTGTTCATACCGATGTATGTGGAACATTAAGTTCAATAGTGTTGGGGGAAATCTCCGCAAGACTAAGTCCAGGTAAGTTGCGTCACATGCGCCCGGGAACATGGCCTCCGGTGCCTCCCCGGGCGCCGCCTTTTGGCCCCCGGGACCTGGCCTCCGGCGCCGTCCCGGGCGCCGCCATTTGCCCGGGGACCTGGCCTCCGGTGCAGCCCCGGGTGCCGCCTTTTGGCCCCCGGGACCTGGCCTCCGGTGCCTCCCCGGGCGCCGCCTTTTGGCCCCCGGGACTTGGCCTCCAGCGCCGTCCCGGGCGCCGCCATTTTCCCGGGGACTTGGCCTCCGGTGCCTCCCTGGGAGCCGCCTTTTTGCTACCGGGACCTGGCCTCCGGCGCATGTCCCGAGCCTCATCACCCTTCTAAAGGTAAAGTCTCGAGTTGTTTATCACGTGCAGGTCACGCGAGGAGCGCCTCGGGAATCAGCGACCACCTGTCAAGCATCCAAAGCGTTTGACCGGGAGAAAGACGTTGCTACCCCTCGATCCGACGGTGGCTTCCGGGGTAGATAGGTCTTTTTTCTTTTTTTTGGGGCTATAAATAGCCCTTGTAGCCCTCAGTTGTGAGCAAGTGATTCATTATTATTGGAATAGCTAAACTCACAGGTGTGCTCGGGAAGCCTCTTCCCCGGATAGAGCCTCTCCAGCCGACTCCGGTCGGGAGCGCACTGACAGGACTTGCGCCCCCATCGGGACCCGAACCTGTATAAATCCTCGTGTCATTTCTTGTGTTTGTCAGGCGGGGGAGGAGCGGTCATCCGGTCAGCCCGCGCCGTGTAATCTTCTCTAGGATCGTTCACAAAACCTACCGGGGTATTCGCAATACCACGAAAGTTGGCACCGTCCGTGGGGACCCAAGACAAGACGCCATGGCTCCCCCAGGAACAAGGGCTCGCACCCTTCCCGATGACGCCGGTGTCGGAGACCCGGCGTCGCCTGTCCGGGACACTGCTATCCCGGTGCTTCCACCCGGACGCGCCCAAGCCCAGGTACCGCCTCCCGCCTTTCCTCTTAACTTAGGTGCTTCTGCCTCCAGGTCGCTCCCGGTGACTGCGGGGACCTCGACCAGGACCAATCTCCCCCCGACGGCTCCCCCGGCTCCCCGGGATGCCCTGCTTGAGGCTCTCGTGGAGGGCCAGCTTCGCGCCCAGCGCTCTATGGATGAGCTGCTCAGCGTGTTGGCGCGGCCTCTGGCCCCCACATTTGCGTCGCAGCCATACCCGGGGACTATGCCCCCGTTTATGGGTTACCCGGCGGCCCCTCCGGCCTCCGGAGGTTTGGCCGCCCCGTATGATCCCGCCGGGGGGTTCCCTCCCCCTGTGGGATATACGTCCGGACCCTACCTGGCACCCGGGACCGTCCCGGTGCCGGGGGGCTACTTCCTACCCGGGCCTTTCATGGCACCAGGGGGTACCCCGTCCAAGGCCTATTCCCGGGGCCGGGGACCCATTTCATGCCAGGGGTTTTCCCTACGCCGGGAGCCAGTCTCGCCCCTCGCGTCGCGTTTACCATGCCAAGGGCGGTCGACAAAGCAGCTCCCGTGCCTCAGCGAACTCCCCCTCGCATCGGCTCCCCGGTCCCAGACGTCGCCGCCTCAGCGAACTCCCCCTCGCTGGTTCCGGATGTTACAGGGGCTTCCCCCTTTCCGGTTCCGGTCATTGCCACGGAGGCTCCCTCCGCGGTTCTGGATAATACAGGGGCTTCCCCCTTTCTGGTCCCGGGGGTCTTCGCAAGAGGCTCCCCCCAGCAGGCCCCGGAAGCCTCTGGGCCGGTAGCTACAGTGCATAAGCTCCCTCCCTCGGCGGGACAAGTCCGTTTCGCCCGAGGGGAGGTCGAGCGAATGCATTCACCTGAGCACGGGGAAGAACTTCCCCCCGGCCGTGGGCGTGGGGAGCCGCGCTCTCGCACCGGTCGGGGGAAGAGACCCGCTGAAGAGCCAGCCTCTCCGGAGGAGAGCCCGGACTTCCGGGAACTCAGCCCCGGTCTGGAGGAAAAGCGTCGCCACCGCCACTTTGGCGGACCTCTCGGACCGCTCCCTGACTCCGGCAACGAGGGCGTGTCCCCCGTCAAAGAAGACAGCGACCGGGATTCTCCCCGGGAAGTGCAGGGGGCTAACCAACCCCTGTGCTGGAGACTTCGTAGCATCCGGTGGCCGCGGCCCTTGTCACGTCTGCCACGACTGTGACATCACCTGTGAGGGGCCCAGCTCGGTGCAGCTGGTCCCATAAACCACTTGACTTCCCAGGACGAGTCAATCACAGGATTACATAGCAGCAGCAAAATAGTACAATAGTCATAATTGTATGGCCATCAGGCCTTAGTACAAAACGAGGTACAGTGCCGTACAAGGCACAAGGGTCTAACAAAATAACACATCTAGTCGGCGGAAGCTAGGCCCGAAAGCAATCCACAGGGAACAGAGGTTGACAGCAAGACAGCACCACATCAGGGCTCCGGAGGAAACTGCTCATCATCTCCTGGGTTCGCAGCATCTTCAGGGTATCCTCCAAGGTCGTAGAATGCTCCATCTATTGATGAGTTGTTGCAAGGGTGAGTACTTACGTACTCAGCAAGTCATAGGGAAGGTAGAGATACATATATATATATGACATGAACCTATGCTATTGGGGAAAGAGTGAGAGGTTTTTCCCAAAATACATTTCTTTCTCAATTCTTACTCAACTTCTGATCATACCCATGGCAGTAAATAAATCATATTGATGGTGATACATATATCCCATATCCAAGGCGATATATCCTCATATCACACTACTCTTATTCAAGTCTTTCAATCATATACTCTTAGCAATATTTCATAAATTAGGGCATAAACCACATGCCTCTTAAATATCATATGTTTGCTAGATTATGGTATTATCGTGACACGTCAACACATGACAGCCCACGGCAACGCCCCTTATCATGACAACACATGCCACTTGGGTAATCTTGAGCTAACAAATTTTTAGTTTATAAAACAATACTTGTGTCACACCCCATGGATTTAATCCACCACAGCATACTCCTAGAACTCGGGAGCACGAAGTATTCGAATACATTTTAAACTCTGCAGAGGTGTACTTCTTTTTAAATCCACTTTTTCACTCGACTTCCAAGTCGGGCCAACTCCATGCGACTTATACGCATGTGACAAGGCCGAGATCACACAACGTTTTTGCAGTCTAGTATTAACAGTATCCCTGCCCGGTAAATGGACAACACCATCCCAAGTACCGTTGTGGGTCCTCCCCACTGCCTTACTTCCTAGCTTGGGTCTATGTTCCCGCAGGACACATAACCTCTTTTGATTACAGTCGCGCACGACTTAATCTGGCGTAGGGCGTCTTCCTTCTTTACACCTTATCCTCTCATAATTTTTCTGTTCTCACATCACTCATGGACGAACTGCGTCCCACCAGTTTCCACGCGAGAAACCGGATCGACAAGCCATGCAGGGAACTGATAATACTAAGAAAGCTACTAGGTTGCGCCTGTCCCATACCAGGTAAGTGGTTGGTACGTTTTTCATGCCACTAGACGCATAACACAAGGTTCTAGTCCTTACATGCCAGTGACCAGATCATACCACAAACCATGCACCTTCAGTTCCTACACATTCAGTGCAGCCAAGCACCTCCAGTGCTACCACCATTCCATACCAAAATACTGGTCACGGCTAGGGGTTCTATTTCATGAATATAAATGTACATGTTTATACTTTTATTAGTTCGTGGCTTGCTATCTTATCAAGTTCACATTTCTCAAGTATTCAATCTATCACTGCCATAATATCATTGATCTCAACATGTGCAATATTAATGAAATATCTACTCATGGAATAGCATAGCAATTCATAAAATATGGGTTTCAATATGTTCAAAGTATGACTTGCCTTCCGCGTCGTAAGTATCAGCAGTCGATGACGGTTCAGCGACAAGATCTTCAACCCTGGACTCTTGCTCTGAACAAGATCAAACAAGCAAACAGGCATTACAATCAATCCTATTCTTACTAATTCACTACATGCAAAGATGCAAGGAGAAAATACTCTGGTGATACAAGGTTTTGAAGCGATTTGAGTTTAACTACAGTAACTAGGGTTAAGATTAGTTGTTAAGGTTTACAAGGTTCCAAAATATCAGGGTGATATCAAGGTGGTGACTGGTTCGCCCAAAAACAGCGAAAGTCCTTAGGTTGGCATTCGGTTCAAGGCATCGACATAAGGTTGATGGGTGATAGAGGGCTCAACTCAAGTTGTGACAGTAGAGAAAAGTGTAGATCACAACATCAGGAGTCTAAGGTACAAAGTTATTTCCAAGGTGCATGGCTGGAAGTGGGTGAAAAGGCTCAATGCCACTGGCTGACATAGGGTTGACACGGCCAGAAACTAGGGTTAGCCATATCTTTTGACTCAGGGCTCCAAATGATGCACCACTTTGTCTGGTGGTTAGGAATTTGTAACAGGAACAAATGTCTCAACAGTACCTAGGGCAGGAGATGGCCGGAAAGTGATGAAAACCGGCGAAGAAGTTGGCTGGCCTAGAGCACAGGTAATGTGAACAGTACAGCAAACTAGGGCATAGCTATATCTCACAATCTAGGCCGAATTAGGAGTTGTGATAGAAGACAAAGTTGCTCATAATGATCCAAAACATCTAGATGGCAAGGTTTCTATGGCTGGATTGGCTGGATTTAGGGGATATTGGCCGGAGAAAAGATTAACTCAAACCTGATTTGGGCATTTCTGATTTAGGGCAAATAAACTTAATTCCTTGCTTGAGGATGGTCTCTGGGGCATAAGAGTGCTACTGGTGAGGTTAGATTAACTAGAAATGTACCAGAAAAGCTTGAACAGCGAGCTCAGTTCACAAGCAAAGTTCCAATTTGGGGTTTTTCATATTTTAGCAAATTCTTTGATTCTGGTTGCTTAGATGTGTTCTAAATAGTCCACTGATCATGTTTGATTACAGGCTCGAGAGCTAATTCACTCTGGTTAGAGTTTAATTGCTCGCCGGAGTTGCTG
Source organism: Pharus latifolius (assembly GCA_019359835.1). Taxonomy (NCBI): domain Eukaryota; kingdom Viridiplantae; phylum Streptophyta; class Magnoliopsida; order Poales; family Poaceae; genus Pharus; species Pharus latifolius. The sequence goes on from CM033323.1 coordinate 59,264,209, forward strand.
GAGAGAAATGGAAATTGCCGGCGACTGGAGAGGTTTGAAGTCAATTACATGCTCGAGTACGATGAGGGAGGTAAGAGGAGCTTACTGGAGTAGCTGGAATCGAGGAGGAAGCAGTGTAGAGGCTTGGCACCGTGAGCCTCTTCTCGAGCTCGCCGAAGAAGAAGAAGACGACGGCGTGGTTAGAGGTTTTGGGTGGTTCTGGTGTGAGTGTCTTCGTGCTGGGCTGGGGCGTCTTTTATAGGCACAGAAAGGGCTTGCAACGGCGGGAATTGCACGGGGAAGTGAAGCTCGAGTCGATGGCGAGTTGACCGGTCGTGCGGGACAGCAGCGAAGCGACGTGCTCCAGCGGCCGTGCCGGCTTTGCAGGCTGGCGTGCGCTGTCCCAGGTGATGCAACGGCGAACTGACGGGCTCCTCCGGCATGCTTGCAACGTGGCACCATGCTTCTGCAGTGGCTGCAGCGATGGCGTCCGCGCGCGGGCAAAATTGGCGATGCTGGTGCGGCCGCGGTGGCTCCACGGTGGCGAACGGCGTGCGCACACGTGGCAGGAACGCGGTGGCAGAGGTGGCGACCACGGGGTTTCACCGGCGACGAAGTTCTTGGCATGGCAACGCGGTGGTCGCGGTCGTGCACAGCTGCTGGTGGTGCACAGCGTCTCTGGTCGAACCAGGGACCAAATTGCAAGGATTCTTATTTGAAATCTGGACTGATTTGTAATTTCTGTCTTAGAGATGGTTAATTTGAGAATTGATTTCATGGCTGAGTATAACATTTCTATTAGTACTCATCCAACTCAAATTTAGAGAAAATTTGATAAGATTTGGGGGATTTCACCTATTTTCGAAAATAGGGTAAAATTAGGGTAAAATAAGTCTCGATTTTGTCGATTTCGAATTCTGGTGATTGGAGAGAGATTTTGAAGTCTGATCAAAAGGGAGATCTGTATCAAATAGTATTTGGAAGGTGTTTCCTGAAGAAATTTTGGAGTTGGAATTAATTTGCGGATTTTAGCCTTTTCAGGCTTCCAGGTAAATAGAAAAGGACTTATTTGCAGTAAAATTTGGACTAAACTGCGAAAAGTGTTTAGATGAATTAATTTGGCTCCCAACTTTTTGAAGTGAGTTGAGGATGAACCTAGAAACATATTCCAGGGGTTACTTGAGTCTGAATAGGGTTAAATCAAAATAATTCAATCATCTGGAAACTGGGGTACTTAGGGTAAATCTGAATTTTCCTGTTTTCGAAAACAGAGAGGGGCTTAGGTACTGAGAGTTAGGGTCAGAATTTGATCTGGCTCCTGAAGACTTTTATCCTCAGGGTAACTGGTAGGCTAAATCTGGATGGTCAGATCTTGATCTGGATCTAGAGAATAGATTTGGAGATTTTTAGGGTTTGCGAGAGATTAGAGTTCAACTGATTTGGCTACTACTACAGGGATACATGCATGTAGGATTTTCATGCAAAACTTTTCACTCCCAAAACTAGGGTGTTACAGCCCTACCGGCCCCCGCACATTGAGCACTATAACGGTGAGGCAGACCCTTACGAATTCGTGCAGGTATACTCCACAGCCATCTCCGCGGCTGGAGGGGACGAGACGGTACAATGCAACGTCTTCCCCCTCTACCTCACCGGCATTGCCCGCTCCTGGTTCTACAATTTGAAAGCCAGCTCCATCAAGTCGTTCACGCAGCTCAAGCGGGAGTTCTGCGCGAACTTCCAGGGGAACTATGTGCTCCCCCTGGACTCCTCGCAGCTGTACACTATCCGACAGAGGACTGGGGAAACCATCAGAAGCTTCTTCAAGCGCTTTGCTCAGGTGAAGAGCAAAGTCGCCCACGTCCCCGACTCTACGGTCATCGAAGCCTGCAAAAGCGGCATCCTCCCGGGGGAGCTCCACCGAAGGCTCTCCTGGAGTTGCCCCTCTTCCGCCGATGAGCTCTTCAACGTACTCGAAAAGTACACTCAGGCGGAGGAAGACGACATCTGGAAGAAGACCCAGGGGGCTCCCGCCCCCGCCGATCGGGGGGCCAGGGATCCCCTCAAGCGCCCTAGGCAGGGAGGGAGTAACGAGCCACGGCCTCGGGACACCTTTGTCCTCGAGGGCGGAGGCGGCCCGCGCGACCCCCCGAGGGGCAACCGCCCCTTCCCCAAGTCGAAAGGTCATGGGGGTGGACAGTCTTCGCGCGGCCGGGAAGGCCCCGCGGGGAGAAGGCGGGAAGGACCGTGGTGCAGCTTCCACGGGTCCAATACCCACGCTACCCGAGACTGCAGCCAGCTATTGCAGCACTTCGCGGTGTTCCTCGATCAGCGCCGGCAGGGGGGGACTCCGGCCTCCTTGCTCCCTCGGCCAACTGTTCTAGCCCTTCCCGCTCCCGCGGGGGGTCAGCAGACACAGACGCAGGAGGGGGAGCCTTCAGAAGCTCTCCCCTTTCAAACTTCTCAGCGCCACATCAACGTCATCGTGGGACGGTCCGCCTCCGGGTGGGACTCTAAACTCCAGCGTAAGGAGTACGCGAGCGAGGTCAAGGTTGTGGGGGTGCTACACGCGTCCCCACCACCTAAGTAGTCAGACGTCCCCCTTACCTTCACAGCGGAAGACGCGCGAGGGGTTCGCTTCCCCCAAGACGACGCGCTCATAGTCTCCGCGATCATCTACAACTGCCACCTGGCCCGCATCCTCGTGGACGGCGGGAGCTCCGCTGACGTCCTATTCCTGAAGGCCTTCAAAGAGATGCAGGTGGATGAGAAGCTCCTGCAGTCGGCGGCCGGGCCCCTGCAAGGTTTCGTCCCGGGGAAGGCAATCCACCCCGTGGGCAAGGTAGACCTCCCTATGACATTCGGCACCCCGGAGAATTACCGGAACGAGCTGGTCCGCTTCGACGTAGTGGACCTCCCCTCCTCCTACAATGCAATTATGGGGAGGACCACAATCAACCGGCTGGGGGCTTCCACCCACGAAAACTACCTCTGCATGAAGATCCCCGGGCCGCATGGCGTGATCAACGTCCGGGGAGACCAAGACAACGCCCGGGGGGGAGGCTTCTCCCTCGGAACTAGACGCCGCTGCGCCACCGCCCGTGAGGCCCCTCCTCAAGCCGTGTCCGGAAGGGGGCCCCCGGAAGGTCCTGCTGTCCCCGGGCGGCGAAGACAAAACCATCTGGATCTGGGCGGAGCTCCCCGAGGAGCATGTGGCGCAGCTCTCAGCCTTTCTGCGCAAAAACTCTGATGTTTTCGCGTGGAAGCCTTCGGACATGCGGGGCGTCGCCCGGGAGGTTATCGAGCACAAGCTCGCAGTGGCCCCCGGTCACCTCCCGATCAAACAAAAGCTGTGGAAACTCTCCCTCAAGCGCCAAGAGGCAATCAAGGTGGAGATCACCCGGCTCCGAGAGGCGGGGTTCATTCGGGAGGTCCTGCACCCCGAGTGGCTCACCTAACCCCATCCTCGTGAAGAAGTCAACCGGCAGGTGGCGGATGTGCGTGGACTTCACCGACCTTAACCGCGCCTGCCCCACAAACAACTTCCCTCTCCCGCGGATTGACCAGCTCGTCGACTCCACCGCGGGGTGCGAGCTCATGAGCTTCCTAGACGCCTATTCCTGCTGTCCCTCGGAACCTTCTCTACGTCCATATGCCCTTCGGGCTCAAGAACGCGGGCGCGTCCTTCCAGCGCCTCATGACGCTGGTCTTCAAAGATCAAGTCGGCCGCAATGTCGAAGTCTACGTGGACGACGCGGTCGTCAAAAGTCCCCACGCAGCCTCCCACATCCACGACCTGGCGGAGACCTTCCGCAACCTCCGCGCGTTTGGGCTCAAGCTCAACCCAGAGAAGTGCGCCTTCGGGGTGCGCGGGGGGAAGCTCCTAGGTTTCCTCGTGTCCCAGCGGGGCATTGAGGTAAACCCTGAGAAGATCCGGGCATTCCTAGACATGCCCCCGCCGCGCTCCGTCAAGGATGTCCAGCAGCTCTCCGGCCACCTAGCCGCGCTCAGCCGCTTCGTCTCCCGGTCGGGGGAGCGAGGCCTCCAGTTCTTCAAGATCCTCCGAGGGCACGAGGGGTTCTGCTGGACCCCCGAGGCCCAGGAGGCGTTCGACAACCTCAAGAAGTACCTCACGAGCCCTCCAATGCTCCTGAGCCCGTCTCCAGAAGAGCCCTTGCTCCTCTATGTTGCCGCGACCCCCGTCGCCGTCAGCGCGGTCTTGGTGAAGGAGCAAGGGGGGCAGCAGCGTCCCGTGTACTACGTGAGTGAGGCCCTCCAAGGGGCCAAAACTCGGTACACAGAGATGGAGAAGATCTGCTACGCCCTCCTGATGGTGTCCTGGAAGCTTCGCCATTACTTCCTGGGAGACCCCATCACCGTCCTGTCGTCCCTCCCCCTGGGGGAGGTACTGCGGAACAAAGAAGGCACCGGCCGGATTGGGAAGTGGGGGGGCCGAGCTCGCCCCCTTCCCCCTGTCCCTTACCGGCCGCTCCACCATCAAGTCGCAGGTCCTCGCCGACTTTGTCGCAGAGTGGACCCCTGCCTCTGGGTCCGGGGACGAAGACCTCCCTGTGCCACCCCGACGCAGTGATCATTGGACCCTCATGTTCGATGGGTCGCCGTGTCTCGCCGGGGCTGGCGCGGGGGTAGTCCTCCGAAGCCCCGAGGGGAAGGAACTCTAGTACGCCGCGCGGCTCAAGTTCCCCACAACCAACAATGTTGCCGAGTACGAGGCTTTGCTCCTTGGATGCGCCTTGCGCGCTCCCTGGGGATCCGGTGCCTCCTAGTCAAGGGAGATTCTCAGCTCGTAGTTTGGCAAATGGACAAGTCTTACCTGTGCCAATACGCAAACTTAAGTCTTTATTTGCAGGAGGTGCGAAAGATGGAGAGGCATTTCGACGGCCTCGAGGCCCAATATATCCTGTGAAGGGACAATGGCCGGGCCGACGCCCTGGCCCAGGCAGCAAGCGCCCGGGAATCGCTCCCCATGGGGGCCTTCTTGGAAATCATCACGAAGCCCTCGGTGGCCTCCCCAGACACGGGCGACGAGCCTCATGTCCCGGAGGTCGCCGAGATCACCCAGACTTCGTCATGGATGGACCCCCTCATCTCCTTCATCAAGGGGGAGGGGGACCCTCCTAGTGAGACCGAGGCCAAACGCCTCCGGGCCAAAGCCCGGGCATATCTCCTGCTGGAGGGAAGGCTCTACAAGCGGGGGGCTTCCGCCCTCCTGCGCTGCCTCCCCCGGCCGGAGGGGCTTCAACTTCTCGAAGACATCCACGCGGGGAGCTGTGGTTCTCACCTAGCCCCGCGTGCCATCGCGGCCAAGGCTCTCTGACAGGGCTTCTACTGGCCCACGGTCATGCGCGACGCGCGAGACCTTGTCTCCGCGTGCGAGGCATGCCAGAAGATGGACAAGGGCTCGAACCTCCCCCCTGTAGCGCTGCAGACTATCCCCATCACTTGGCCCTTCGTGCGCTGGGGGATGGACCTCTTAGGGTCCTTCCCCCCAGCGCCCGGAGGATACAAGTATGCAGTGGTCGCGGTCGACTACTTTACAAAGTGGGTTGAGGCAGAGCCCATGGCTAGCATCACGTCCCGGGCCGTTCAGCGGTTTTTCTAGAAAAACGTCGTATGTCGTTTTGGTGTCCCCCGGGGAATCACCGTGGACAATGGGACCCAATTCGACTCGGCTTATTTCCAGGAATTCTGCGAAGGCCTGGGGCTTGTCATCCACTTCGCCTCAGTGGCCCATCCCCGGAGCAATGGGGCTGTCGAGTGGGTCAACGGCGTAATCCTACAGGGGTTACGCCGGAGACTCGAGCAAACCGCTTCTAAGCAGGGTGCATGGGCAGAGGAGCTTCCTAGCATTGTATGCTCCATGCGCACGACCCCATCCCGGGCAACGGGACGTACTCCCTTCTCCCTGGTCTATGGGGCGGAGGCAATCCTCCCCACGGAGATTGGCTTCCGGTCACTGTGGGTCGAGCTCCTGGAGGGAGCCACGCCCGCAGCATACCAGGCCAACGAGCCCAACCAGTGCCTGGAGATCGACCTCGTGGAGGAGGAACGCGACCGAGCGCTCCTCCGCCACACCATCTACGAGCAAGAGATGGCGCGCGCATACAACCAGCGCGTGCGCGAAAGAGCTTTCCGCCTTGGGGACCTTGTCCTCAAGCGCGTCACAGACCCCCAAGCCCAGGGGAAGCTCTCCCCCAAGTGGGAGGGCCCCTACAGGATCTCCGCGGTCCTGGGCTCGGGGGCTTACAAGCTCTCCAACCTTCAAGAGCAGGAGCTGAAGCACACGTGGAACTTGCGTTTACTTCGCAAGTTCTACATTTAGCCTTACGGGCCTGTCCCCTCCCCCGGAGCGATCACGGCGGAGGGGGAGGAGGGACACTATACCCACCTTTTCCTCCCCTTTCGCGACTTCACAAGGGGCGGCACTGTACTTCATTTTATTAGCAATACATAGGTCTTGCTCTTCAACTGTCTCATTGCAGGTTCTTCTCATTACCGCCCCTAGCGGCGATGCCCTCCCCACGAGGACGCCCTCCCAGTGAGGATGCCCTCCCCGCGAGGAAGCCCTCCCCGTGAGGACGCCCTCCCAGTGAGGAAGTGGGCCCAGACCCAGCAAGTCCCTCCTATAGGGAGGCTTACGATCAGCCCTCGTGGACTGAGGGTGTAAGCGGCAACCCGGCCCCCAGCGGCCGCGGTAACGAGTCACTTTGGTAGACTAGTCCCCTGCCCAAACACTCAAGACCCGTCATCGGGCACTTCCTCCTCCGGGAGTAGACGCTCTCCCCAGTGGGACGTCTAATGGCATTCTTGGATATTTGGTCCTCGGTGACTTTATTCCCGGATCCCTGTTCTCACGGCGACCGGATGATTGCCTCCTGGAGACCATATTCCCGGCTCCCCGTCCTCACGGCTACCGGACGATTGTCTCCCGGAGAAGTTACGAATTTCTCAGACATTTCTTCCCCGGAGACCCTATTCCCGGCTCTCCATTCTCACGGCGACCGGATGATCATCTCCTAGGAAGCTCGCCTCCGGAAATCTCATTGGGTTTTCTTGGAGGTTTCTTCCACACGAGGCCTTATTCGTGGCTCCCCGTTCTCACGGCGACCGGACGATTGTCTCCCGGAAGGTCTTTCCCTTGGAAACCTCATTTTAAAATTTTCTAACTTAAAAAAATTCCTATGCTACAGGTCACTTCCACCCCGGGGGCCTTGCTACCCCCACAGCGCGCGGAGCTACCCTCCGGCCTGCTGTGGGCGGGGGGGGGGGGGGGGGGGGGGGGGGGGGGGGGGATAAGGAACCCCCCGGTGTCGACCGCACCGCCCACGAGCAAACTTAGCTCATCCTTGTCAAGAGGAGTCGTCCAGACCATCCAAGAGGAAAAAACAAAAAGACGACAAAGAAGAAAAGCAACAACACAGCTTTATTCACCGTCAAACCCGGAGGACATCTTCCCCCTCTGGTGGGCATCGGAAACGGTACAACCCGGGTCCTAACCCGGGGGATTCTCTACATCCTAAGGCTCCTACGCCTAATACTCCCGGAGGCTCTCCGCTAGCTCCCGAGCCAAGTCCCGGTACAATGCGCGCACCCGGCGCCGAGCGTCCCGGAGCACATCTTCGGGCCAGAACTCATATCCCGCCGGTGGAAGTATCCTAAGAGGAGGTATCATCCGGAACCCCAGACGCGGGGGGGACAATTCGGCACGATGATTGTCAAAATTGTCCAAGTGCCACTCCGGATGCCACCTTAACCGGACGGGCTCCCGGACGGCATCCCCGCTGCGCTCCCTGGAGATGAGGCTTAGCAATATTAAAGCCGCTTGGGCGTCCCCCGGAGAGCCCCACCCGGACCTTCGCCCGGGAGCAACCTCCCGGGAACCTTGGTAACATTGCATTCAATTCAAAGACTTAGAAAAATTTTTAACTCTATTGCATTCAAAATATCTTTTTACAAGTGTCCGGGGCTTCTTCTAAGAAGCTACCGGGATCAAAAGTACTAAGAAAACAAAAGGGTCCTATCTAAAGACCTGGGGGGAGGCTCACACTCTTTCATTGGCGTCCTCCCCCCGGGGGGCCTCCTCCGAGGCCGGGGATGGGGCATCCACTGCCGGAGGTGCCGGTGTTGGGAATCTCACCCGGATGATCCGGTCGTAGAAACCCCCGGCGAGCAGCTCCACCTCCCGGCGTGAGGGCTCGAAGAACTCGGGGAAGCTCTGCGGGATGCGGCCCCCGATCGCCCGGGCGCCCACTCCCCGGTGCTCGATGAGCCCGGCCGCGGCCGCGACGACGGGGATCCCCCGGCCTCACGCCCGGGCGTCCGCTGCCTCCGGGATCACAGAGACTTGTGCGTTAAGAAAACGCACAGCCTCCGTGAGCGTGGCCGGGGGCACCTCCGAGCGACCCCCGGAGCCTAGGCTTACACCAAGTCTCTCGAGGGCCGAGCGCACGGAGCGGCCCGCGTCCACTACCGCCCGGACGCTCAACCCCTCGTCCACTACCGCCCGGACACTCGACCCTTCGCCTCCTCCCGGTGGCGGCCGTTGACGGTCTCCGAGACATGGACCTGGGCTCGAACCCGGGCCAGCTCCCGGAGAGCTTCATCCCGCTGGCCCAGGTAGGCGGCGGCCTTGTCCTCCTCGTCTTTGAGCAGCCAGACGACGCGCTGCTCAAAGCCCCAGGTAATCGCCGCCCCCTATAAATTTCTGAGTTAGAAAAATTTTGGGTGCAGCGAGGCAAAAGAAAGCCACAACCGCTTCGGGTGAATACCTGGGCTTGAAGGGGTCTGATGATCCCCCCCGCGACAAAGGTCTGGACCTTTGGGGTCTGCAGGCCTTCCGCATAACGTTCGACCTCCCTTGCGGAAAGCAGGGGGGTCTCCGGCCCGGCGCTTGTCCCGCCGAGGCCGGTAATGGCCTCCCGAACCTGGGCGCCCGATATGACCTCGGTCGGGGTGGCGGTCGTCGTTGTCTTCGGAAGTGGCCGAGGACGCTTCGGACGGGGTCCCTCGCCGGGGGGGATCATTTGCCCTTTCCCCGTCCCGGGCGGGAGGGCCCCCGGGGCCCCCACTTCCGACGGGACCTCGTAGACCGAGGGGCTCCCCCCTCATCCACGAGCCACTCCACCCGCGGAGGCGAGGTCTCTGCGAACCTCACCTCCGGTTTTTCCGGCTCCAAGGGTGAAGGGGGCGCCGGGAGGACTGCTACTGAAGGTGGCGACAGGGCGTAGTCCGCCGAATCGGACGCCGCCCCCCCCGCGGCCGGCTCCTTCCCCCGGGCCTCGACGGGGCTCTTCGGGGGAAGGGGTGTTGCTTCTTTTCGGGCCGATGCTCGGGCGCGCTCGGTCCCGGGGGTCTCGTCCTGGGGCTTTTTGGACTCTGGCCTTCTTAGGCTCAGAGCCCCCGGTCGCGTCCTTCCCCCGCTTGTGCGACCCGAGGGTGGGGAGGGGCTTCCTCTCCGGGAGCTTCAGCCCGTAGGCCTCAGCCACTAGGTTCGGTGGAGGGCCCTCCCCCACGAGGCGCACGACGTGCTCATGCTTGTCGGCGAAGTACCTCCCCAGGAGGTTCTCCGCCTTCTCCCGCGCTGCCAGGTACGGCCGGACTACAAGAGGTAAAGAGTTAGTCAAATTTTCAAAAATTTGTAAGTGCAATGAAGCAGGTTACCGGGACTTACGTCGGGTCACCAGCTTGACTGGGGGCCGCTGCTCCGGGCCCATGCCGATCCCCCTTCTCCCGTGTGAGAAGGGGGAGATCCTCAGGAGCATCATATCCTTGGCGGCGTCCCGCATAGAGCGGGTCTTCCGGGAGATGATCACCTTGCCAAGGAGCTCGAGCTCCTCGTCTGTCCACACCGAAGGCTTCGGCGCGGACGACTTGCTGTAGGAGGCGGGCTCCGGGGTGTACGTCACCTCGTCGTCCCGGACCCGGAGGTAGAACCACCTCCGGATCCAGTCGCCCCAATGTCCCTGGAGGCTGCCGCCGGGTAATCGGCCACCCGGGACGGCAGCATCTGCACCATCACAGAGCCGAAGGGGGACTTGGGTGCCCCCTTGACCAGGTGGGAGCTCCTCGCCGCCGGTTCGTAGAAGTACTGGAAGGCGCGTAGGGTAGGCTCCCGCCCGGTCGCCGTCTCGTAGAGCCAAATGAAGAGGCCCATCCGGACGATCGCGTTCGGGGTGAGGTGTTTTAGAGCCACCCCATACTCCTTCAGAAACTCCCAGAGCAAGGGATGCACCGGGAGCCGGAGCCCCGCCTCCAGGAAGGCCTCGAAGGCCACGATCTCTCCGGCCCTGGGGCGGGGGGCTTCGTCCTTCTTCACGGGGACCCGGATGTCCCCGTCCTCGACGACGCAGAGTTCGACCATGGACTCCGCGTCCTCGGCCGTGAACTCAGACGCCCAGAGGAAGTCTGGAGCGACCTCCTCCAGGGGCACCTCGGTCATCTTCGCTCGACCCTTCGGTGCCATCAGGTTAGTTTTTTCGGAGGCTAACTTTTCAGGAGGCTACGTCTAAAGGTTCCGGACGCTTGCTACCGGGCGCTAGCTACAGGGAAAGAGCTACCGGAAGAGAGCTACCGGGAGAGCTAAACTCGCTAAGGACAAGAAGTTTCGAATGAAGTTCCCGGGCCCCCCAAGGCCCTATTTATAGGGGCGAGCCGTGGTCCAGATGGGTGCCACGTGGCACCCCGCGAAGCAATCTGGACCATTGAAGTTCAAACCGCGCGCGGGAAACGAAGGGATTGGCGCGCAAATCGAGGCACCAGTTCAAACCGCGAGCGAATTTATGGTGAAACGGCGCGGCCTTAAGCGCGGGGCACGGAAGCCGAAGCGTCACGGCTCCGATGGCTTGGTCCGGAGATTTTCCCTATGACATGTACCACACCCACCGGGGACTCGAGCATCGTCCCCGGGGGGCATGGGGGGCTGTTGTTGGGGGAAATCTCCGCGAGACTAAGTCCAGGTAAGTTGCGTCACATGCGCCCAGGGACATGGCCTTCGGTGCCTCCCCGGGCGCCGCCTTTTGGCCCCCGGGACTTGGCCTCCGGCGCCGTCCTGGGCGCCGCCATTTGCCCGGGGACCTGGCCTCTGGTGTAGCCCCGGGCGCCGCCTTTTGGCCCCCGGGACCTGTCCTCCGGCGCCGTCCCGAGCGCCGCCCTTTGCCCGGGGACCTGGCCTCTAGTGCCTCCCCGGGCGCCGCCTTTTGGCCCCCGGGACCTAGCCTCCGGCGCCGTCCCGAGCGCCGCCATTTGCCTTGGGACCTGGCCTCCGGTGCCTCCCCGGGCGCCGCCTTTTTGCTACCGGGACCTGGCCTCCGGCGCATGTCCCGGCCCTCATCGCCCTTCTAAAGGTAAAGTCTCGAGTTGTTTATCACGTGCAGGTCACGCGAGGAGCGCCTCGGGAATCAGCGTCCACCTGTCAAGCATCCAAAGCGTTTGACCAGGAGAAAGACGTTGCTACCCCTCGATCCGACGGTGGCTTCCAGGGTAGATAGGTCTTTTTGCTTCTTTTTGGGGCTATAAATAGCCCTTGTACCCCTCAGTTGTGAGTAGGTGATTCATTTTTATTGGAATAGCTAAACTCATAGGTCTGCTCCGGAAGCCTCTCCCCCGGAGAGAGCCTCTCCAGCCGACTCCGGTCGGGAGCGCACCGACAGGACTAGGGCCCCCACCGGGACCCGAACCTGTATAAATCCTCGTTTCATTTCTTGTGTTTGTCCGGCAGGGGAGGGCCGGTCATCCAGTCAGCCCGCTCTGCGTAATCTTCGCTAGGATCGTTCACAAAATCTGCCGGGGTATTCGCAATACCACAACAAATAGCTAGAGGTTGTTTTCAGCACTTCATAACTTTTACCGATGACTTTAGTAGATATGGATATGTCTACTTAATGAGGCATAAATCTGAAATGTTTGATAAGTTCAAGGAATTTCAGAATGAAGTACAGAATCAACTTGGCAAGACAATCAAAACCCCACGATCTGATCGTGGAGGGGAATATTTGAGCCAAGAATTTGGTGATCATCTAAAACAACACAGAATTGTTCCATAATTTACCCCACCGGGAACACCTCAATGGAATGGTGTGTCAGAACGACGGAACAGGGCCTTGTTGGACATGGTTCAGTCAATGATGAGCCAAACTTTTTCTTCCATTGTCCTTCTGGGGATATGCTGTACAAACAGCTGCGTTCACATTAAATAGGGCTCCATCAAAAGCTGTAGAAAAGACACCATATGAGATATGGAATGGAAAGCGTCCTGGGTTGTCTTTTCTTAAGATTTGGGGTTGTGAAGCCTATGTAAAATGTTTAATGTCTGATAAGCTCAAACCCAAATCAGATAAATGCTTCTTTGTGGGCTATCCTAAGGAAACAAAAGGATATTACTTCTATAATCGAGAAGAGAAAAAAGTGTTTGTTGCCCGAAATGGTGTCTTTTTGGAGAAAGAGTTTCTCTCAAAAGGAGTAAGTGGGAGCACAGTGCAACTTGAAGAAATTCGGGAACTACTGGAAATTGTTTCAGCACCCACTGAAGCTTAGCAAGACCTACAAAATAATATAGAAAATGCAGGACAAGCACTGGTTATACGTAGGTCTAAAAGGGTACGTGACGCACTTGGAAGGTGCATGTTCCTTACAATGGAGCAGCGTGAAGTATTATTGATAGACAATGATGAGCCCAAGACTTACGGAGAAGCAATGATGAGCCCTGACTCTGAGAAATGGCTTGGAGCTATGAGATCCAAAATTGAATCAATGCATGACAATCGAGTGTGGAATTTGGTTGATCTTCCTGATGGTGTAAAAACCATTGAGTGCAAATGGGTTTATAAGAAAAAGATTGACATGGATGGTCATGTTCATATCCATAAAGCAAGATTAGTTGCAAAAGGTTTCAAGCAAATTCAAGGTGTTGATTATGATGAAACTTTTTCACCCGTTGCTATGTTAAAGACAATCAGGATCATCCTAGCTATTGCTGCCTATTTTGATTATGAGATATGGCAGATGGATGTCAAAACGGCTTTCCTAAATGGAAACCTAAGTGAGGATGTGTATATGGCACAACCTAAAGGTTTTGTCAATCCATATACTAGGAAAGTATGCAAGCTTCATAAATCCATTTATGGGTTGAAGCAAGCATCTCGGAGTTGGAATCTTTGTTTTGATGAAGTAGTCAAACAATTTGGCTTCATAAAAAATGAAGAAGAGCCTTGTGTTTACAAAAAGTCAAATGAGAGCGCACTTGTTTTTCTGGTCTTATATGTGGATGACATACTTCTGATCGAAAATGATATTCCTATGCTTGAGTCTGTGAAGTCCTCATTGAAAAGTAGCTTTTCTATGAAAGACTTAGGTGAGGCAGCATATATTTTGGGTATTAAGATTTACCGAGATAGATCTAAAAGGCTAATTGGATTAAGCCAAAGTACATATGTTGACTAAGTATTGAATAGATTCAACATGCAGGATTCTAAGAAAGGTTTTCTGCCTATGTCACACGACATTAGTCTTAGCAAGAGTCAATGTCCTTCGACATGTCATGAGTGGGACCGAATGAATAAGATTCCATATGCTTCTGCTGCTGTGTCTATTACGTATGCCATGCTTTGTACACGCCTAGATGTCTCCTATGCTCTAAGTGTTACGAGCAGATACCAATCAGATCCAGGTGAGAGTCACTGGATTGCTGTAAAAAACATCCTTAAATACTTGAGAAGGACTAAGGATGTGTTCCTGGTTTATGGAGGTGAGGAAGAGCTCGTTGTTAGTGGTTACACCGATGCTAGCTTCCAAACCGACAAAGATGATTTCAAATCACAATCTGGTTTTGTGTTTTGTCTTAATGGTGGAGCTGTAAGCTGGAAGAGTTCTAAGCAAAAAGCTGTCGCTGATTCTACAATAAAAGCAGAGTACATTGCTGCTTCTGAAGCTGCCAAAGAAGCTGTTTGGATTAAAAAGTTCATCTCTGAACTTGGTGTGGTTTCTAGCATTGCAAGCCCAGTGGATCTCTATTGTGATAATAGTGGAGCCATTGCGCAAGCCAAGGAACCAAGGTCTCATCAGAAATCCAAACATATACTCAGGTGTTATCACCTCATCCGAGAAATCGTGAATGGAGGTGATGTGAAGATTTGCAAAGTGTCCACGCATTTGAATGTTGCTGATCCGTTGACAAAGCCTCCCGCAACCAAAGCATGAGGTGCATACTAGAGCAATAGGTATTAGATACATTTGTGATTGACTCTAGTACAAGTGGGAGATTGTTAGTGATATGTCCTAAAGCAAATCATAGAGATGTATTTATCTTTGTTATATTTATGAACATTTGCATAATATGTTATTTTTGAATAAATTATCATACTGGTTTGATCAACAAATATGTGACATGTTCGTGAAACTCTAAATTTATTTGATGATATTATTCTAATATAGTCCCTGATCCATTTGACGAGGATTGACACCCGGGTCACTTCTAATAAACTTTTGGTTCAAGACAGGTTCGAACCAGACATGTATTTGGTTCGATGCGAACTCAAGCTATTTCTGAGGGGCATCACCATGAGGTCGCAAGCTTTACGCGATCAGGTCGCGGGTTTCGTGCGATCAGGCCGACAACTGTGTGCGGTCAGAAGTTCGTATGCCATACGCGGACTGGACTGAATATCTGGGATGTTGCGCGGTCAGCCCATATTCCGTGGTCAGAACATTCTCAACCAAGGTGCTTGGAGCTTGTTCGGTTATCTTCATACCAGGATATTCCAGACATCCCGGAGATTCCTCCATGTTGAAGACCAACCATCAGAGGTTATTATATGCGGTTATTCACGATTAACAAGTGTTAATAACCTCCGTGGAAGTTAATAGCGGTTCTTCAACAACTGCATCTAACCGTTTGATACAGTTTCCTTCATATGGCACCCTTTCGACCAATATAAAAAGATGGCAAAATACATCAAACAGGGGATCCAAGACATTTTTCGGAAGAACCAGACTCAAAAGAATAATCAAGATACAAGATATCTCGATCATTCAAACAGCCAAGTCTACGGCTTAGATTAAGCAACACTTACGAGTCTCCTATAGCTTCTCCTTGTACACCCTTACAGGAAAAATCCTCGCCTGTAAGGACTTTTTCCTCCATTTGTAAACCTTTTACCACACTTAGTGAAATCTCAACAGGACGTAGGGCTATTACTCCCACCATCGAGGGCCCGAACCTGTCTAAACTGTCTGTGCTCCTGTTCACCATTGTTCAGCATACCTTCCCGGAGGGTCATCTTGAAAGGTCTCACAATTACAAATTCTGCATAAGTTCGGCTGAGGACCCTGAGTCCAAATCGTCAACAGCTGGCGCCCACCGTGGGGCCTTTCTCAAGGCGTCCTAATTGAAATTCAGAGGTTCGCCGAAACATGGCTGGAGCATATGATTCCGAGAATGATTTCGATCTCGAGGATTATGCCCATATACCAATGCCTTCTCCAAGCGATCCTGTTCCGATGGAAGAGGTCGAAGGCCAGAATCTTCCACAGGTTGAATCATCTCCCCAAGTCATGTTAATCGACCAGGAGGTAACTGGCACAAGGTCAGAACCCGCAGAGGTTCTTAATGTGCTAGGTGATGAATCCGGCCCGTCATACGATCCCGCTGAGGGAAAATATGATGGTGACCCTGAAGTTAGCCCAGGAAGGTTCGACCCTGATAACCTCCACCGTCTCTTTGATTTCGAGTCCGACTCGGAACAAACCGAGATGTTCTCCCCATCGGTGACCTCTCTCCCTAGGCAGTTTGCTGCGTTGTCGGAAGAAACTCTTGATCAACAGGCTGTGCCAGGGAAGAACAAGATCGCAAACAGAAGGAGGAGCAAGATCTCGAGCAACAGAACAACGAACTACGCAGAACAGCCCTAGAGGCTCTTCAAGATGCGCAGGCTCGTTACGATGCTACCCCGAGTTCTTCTCGACGGTCGCGTGGTCGTAGACGTGACCAGGCTCCTTCCTTACCACCGGAGCATTTCCCAGTGGACGAAGAAACAATAACACCTGGTGCCCCTAGGAGAAGTACCCATGGTCGACTGCGATCTATCGCGGAAGTCATGCGCAATTTTCCTCCTACGGTCACGGATGCGCAGAGACCGGCCTTTTTCAGGATCCTGGCGGAAAGACTGGACGAGGTCGCATCCGAGGCGACCCCAACAGCCTCTTCCTGCTCAGTGACACATTCCCGTGAACGAGATGGTCCTCATTTTGGCTCTGGCCGGTGGAGTTACCCGCCGCCTGTACCGTCCCGACAGGACAAATACCAGCGAATGCAGGACTCTCGTAGTAGGGATCGAGTTCCCGTTCACTCTCGTTTGGGACCACGAGTAACCTCGCCATTACGTGAGTTTGCTCGAAACCCAACCGAAAGTCGCAGGACGGTTCACGGTCCTTACGTTGGTTGCAAAGCTTTCTCGCCTGGCCTACGAGCAGTCGTTTGGCCCCATAAGTTTCGACCAGGGGCCATTGGGAGGTTTGATAGAACTCAGAACCCATCCGAGTTCCTTCAGATCTATATGACTGCCATCCAAGCAGCAGGAGGCGATGACAAGGTCATGGCCAACTACCTGCCAACAGTCCTCGCAGGACCGGCTAGAACCTGGTTGTTTAATCAGCCTGAGGGTTCCATCTACAATTGGGAAATGCTATGCGATGCTGTAACACCCCAGTTTTTGATCATCTTTTCTGCTTACGAATCAGCATAACTTCTTTGGAAACCCTGATATTTTAACCCTATCTTGATCTTGGGTATGCCACTACCTTAACCTAAAAAGTTGGCTGCTAAACTTCATTGACCAGATCGTTTTCACATTTCAATCCAAAAGCGTTTCAATTTAGTCCTTTTCAGAAATTTCAGGAAACCCAAAAAGGCTAAAAGTCCCAGATCACCTCAAAATCCAAATCTGATCAAGTGATAACCTTTCTTTCATTTTTCTGAACATTTTTCCCTTCTGGAAGAATCCCAGAATCTCGACCAAGACCCTAGTTTCAGCCTCGACAAAAGTTCAAACCCTAATTACCCTAATTACCCTGTTTTCAAATTTTGTCCAAACCACCAAATGTTATCGGATTTCATCATTTTTCCTGCTAGATGAGTCCAAGACATTTAGTAGCACTCATCTGCAAAATCAGAATTCAAATCAGCCCTTCGGATCTTCAGAATTGCAATTAGGTCCAAACTCCCGAGCCAAAACCTTCACAGATCAGTCCAAATCGTTGCAATTAGGTCCAAAGTTCACAACCAGGTCCCTGTGAAGTTTTCAACCAGCAACCGCCATTTGCCGCGCCGTTGAACTCGCCGCCGGCGAAGCCCCTCGCGCTGCCACCTCACGGCCACGTAGCCACCAGCCGTGCGCAGCTGTACCGCCACCGTGGAGCGCTCAAGCCCCACCGTGCCACCTTCTTCCCCGCGCGCGCGCGTGCCTGCTGCTGCTGCCAGGAGCTTCACGCCACATGGCCGCCATCCCGTAGATCATCGCCACCACCCTGACCGAATCCTGATATCCCGCGATTCACCGTCTCTGGCAGAGCCCCGCCATGTCCCAAAGTGCATCGATGACCGCCCCAGCTCCAGAAGGAAGATCTTCCCCGGCGATTGCTGCTGCTCCCGAGAGCCTCACCCACGGCTATATAAACCCCCTCCCTTGCCCAGCATTGCCTCACACCACCCCACAGCTTCCTTGCCTTAGCCTTAGCACCCGAGAGCAACCGAGTCCTCAGCGCCGCCGCGAAGTTCGTCTTCTCCGGCGAGCAGTTTCTGGAGCTCACGGTGCCAGCTTCACCCGAAGCTTCTTCCTCCAAACCAACGCCACCAGTAAGCTCCCTACACCTCTCTCTTTGTACCGTAGCCATTAATTGGTCCCCGGCGCACCTCAACGCCGGCAATCACCGGAAAACCGAAATCCCCTGTTTCCGCAATGCCGAGCGATTCAAGCCAAATTGATCCTCGTGCCTGTAGAGGATATTGATCAGTGAGCTAGGAGTAACAAACCTGCAAGCTTGGATTCACCAATTTTGCCCCGAGCGCCGGATTTCCACGTTCGAACCTCGGTAGTTCGCCGGAGCACGCCGCCGTGCTTCTCCAGCCGATCTCTGGCAAAATTGAGTGCACCAATAGCCTTGTGACAGCCCCTAGATGCTTCCTGAGCGTTGAATTGAGTTCAAACGCCCTGGAACGAAAACCCCCAAATCGGTGCCTTCGTCTTCGGCCCCGATCGCCGGAGTTCATTTTCTGGCCAAACCAGCCGATGAGACCTTGTCATTTAGATAGATCTCAACCCCCTGAGCAATTTTGTCTACTAGCTCGACCTCTAAATCGACCTGAATCAAAAGTTATAGCCATGCCAAGGTTGCTGTCCAGTTGCTCAGTTCATGTCCAGGCCACCGTGTTTGCTCACCGGAATTGGCCACCCTCCGGACACTTTCAGCCCTTGAGCCTGTTGAGAGTTTTGTAGCTGTTGTCAATGCCTAAACCCCAGACAAAGTTGTGCATCAATTGGAGCTCTGAGTCAAAAGTTATGCAATGCCCTAGTTTCTGGCCATGTCTAACACTATGTCAGTGCATGTCCACCTGTGGCATTGGATGATTTGGACTTGTTTCTTTTGAGCAATTGAAATGCCACTTTGTCCACTAAGCCTTTTGAGCCATGTTCTACAACATTCCCTACTATCACATCTCCAGAAAACAAACCTAGAACCGATTTAGGGCAATGTCAAGCCATGAGTCGAATGTCAGCCCTTCGACATTCAAGCCCTTTGAACCCATCTCTTCAACCAATGTCAAGTGACCTTGTCTAAACTATTTCCCCTGCATGCATGATGTATTTACGTAATATTATTTCTAGTGCTTGTATGCTTATATGGTATGTATGTGTTGTTTGTACCCGTCGTGGAACCAGACGTTGAAGGAGCAGAGGAGATCCCTGAAGATTCATTTGAGCAGCTAGACCCGTCACTGCAAGGCAAGTCTCAAACCCTTGATCATGTCTCACCTGCTATTTTGAAATAAAGTATGTTAACTGTTTTCAAGTATATGCATGCCTTAGATTCAAATAAGAATTATGTTTCAATAAAATGACTAGATATGACCTAAATGATTGTAAAGCCCCTTTTGACATTGAATACCCCTGCACCCTTGTTACCCTAGATTATCATGCTTAGGCTATGCTATGCTTAAAGATTATATGACAAATGTTGAATGGTCACATATGAGAAAAGCATGTTCAAAACCCCTTTTTGTGAAAGAAAATGTGATTGGAATCGATAGTGAGGATGGTTTGATTGGATGGTGCTGTGTGCGCACTGGGAATGTGAAAGACTCCTCACTAAAGATTCATAAGGACTAGAACCTTGTGTTGTGCTTCTATGCGGCATGAAAAACGTACCAACCACCTGCTTGTTTATGGGACGGGCGCAACTGAGTAGCTTTCTTTAGTGTTAGCTTTTCCCTGCAATGGTTGTCGGTCCAGATTCTTGCGAGAACTGGTGGGCCGCAGAAGGACATGAGTGATGTGAGTTCAGAAAAATCATGAGAGGAAAAGGTGGAAAGAAGGAAGACGCCCTAAGCCAGATTAAGTCGTGCGCGACTGTAATCAAGAGAGGCTATGTGTCTTGCGAGAGCATAGGCCCAGGCTAGGAAGTAAGGCAGTGGGGAGGACCCACAACGGTACTTGAGGCTTAACTGTCTATTTACCGGGCAGGGAAATAGTTAATACTAGGACTGTAAATTGTTGTGTCATCTCGGCCTTGTCACATGCGTAAAAGTCGCATGAAGCTGATCCGACTTGAAAGCCGAATGATTGGTGGATTAAGGTGGTACACCTTTGCAAAGTTTAAAAAGTATCAGATACTCTGAGCTCCCAGGTTATGGAGTCTGCGCGCTGTGAATTCTATTCACGTCGATGCAGCACAAGTAGCTTTTGGAAGTTTTTCACAAAATCTGAGTAAAGTGGTGACTCATGAAAGACCGCCACACACAACATTCCTGAAAATCTAGCTTAGGATTTCAAAAGCCCCGCTTTCGAAAATAAAGACCTTTCTTTAAAGCTGCATGTGAAAATCTATTATATAATTATACACAGAGCCAAAGAGCTGTTCTTTGAGAAATTCCCCATCATCTATATATATATGCATTGTTACTTGGGACTTGTTGAGCACCATGTGGACAATGTGCTCACCCTTGCTTTTACAAACAAATCTAGAGGAAGGATTCGCCGACCCTGAATCTTATGGTCTTGAACCCAATGTGGAACAAGAAGAAGAAACTGAGGACCCATCTGGTTAAAGGGTTATGCACCAAGGTGGAGTTCAATGTGGAGAAGGCCCAAGCAATACCGCCGCTGCAGAGAAAGAAGACTGAAGAAGTCCTTTTGTTTATCGTTGCTGTTTTGTGCCGACCTTTGTGTCGAAAACTCCTTAATTTGTATTAACAATTAAGTGCGTCATTTCGGCGCTAAGTTATTGTAATGTTGGTCCTTGTGATCAGCACTTGTTTTTAATTACTCGCATTTTTATATAATGCATCTTGTTGTTGTGAGCTGCAATGTGCCTTTTCTGAGTGCAATCCACCTGGGCGATTGCCACTGGAATCCTCAAATGAGGGTCCCACAGATGCCATCCTCAGCAATTTCCAAAACTGTTACCAAAAGCCGGGTAAGGAGGACGACCTGCATAGACTGCGGCAAACTTCGACCGAAACACTTCGGCAGTTTGTCAAGAGGTTTGTCGGGGTAAGAAATACCATCCCGAACATATCTGATGGCTCCGTAATCAGGGCATTTAAGCATGCCGTTCGATACCGGAGACTCACTAAAGACTTGCTTATCCACCCTCCTCGATCAGTGGCCGATCTGTTCGATATGGCTGATCGATACTCCGATGCAGCCGAGGAAGTCGAATGGAACCGAATGGTTGACAAGGGGGACCTACCGCCCCAACCAGGCTTCAAGGACGCCAGGAAAGAAGATTCAAGCAAAAAGCCGGAGTCTTCACCTGGTGGGAAGTCAAAAAAGTCGAAGAGGAACCGCTCTGGATAGTACCGTGAGGTCGCAGTCGCGGAGAAACCACCTTCGACCAAAGGTAATAAGTCTTCTTTTAAAAGTAAAACTGCTTCTGGTGGCCGGGATTCCGACCAGCCAGAAAAATCAACTAATCCGCAGGAGGGCAAGAGGTGGTGTCCACTCCACAACTCCCCAGGCCACGACCTCAAAAACTGCAGGAGTTGGTTGAAACAGCTGGATGATTTCTACCAAGGAGCTGGGCCAATGCCAACCTTACTGCCTAAAGAGCAGGCGTGCGGGATTAGAGACGTCGACGGAGACGAAGAAATGGCTTACCAGGTACCTCAAAATCATGTTAATGTCATTTTCGGAGGTTCCTCCTCTTTCGTTTCCAAAAGGCAGTTTAAAACCTTTTGCCGAGAGGTTAACCAAACGGAGACATCCCTTGGCGAACCTCAATATCCCCGTTGGTCGGATATGCCTTTGACGTTCGATCGCGCTGACTGTCCTGTGGGGCTAACTCGACCATTGAAGCTACCTCTGGTTATTACCCCAATCATCAGTAACGCAAGAGTCGAAAGGGTCCTGATTGATGGGGGAAGTTCCCTTGATCTTTTATTGGTCAAGACACTCGACGAGATGCAAATTCCTCGTTCGAAGATCAAGCCCATAATCCATCTGTTTTATGGGATAATCCCAGGCCCCTCCATGATGCCATTGGGACAAGTGGTCCTCCCGGTCACTCTGGGAAAACCAGATAACTTTTGAACAGAATTGGTTACTTTCGATGTAATCGATTGTGATTCAGCTTATAATGCAATCTTTGGCAGGCCGACTCTTGCTAAGTTCATGATGGCAACGCACTATGCTTATCAGTGCGGGAAATTGCCTGGCCCCAAAGGTGTCATTTTGGTCTGAGGTAGTCGCAACGTGGCGCTCACGTGCGACCGGCTATCTTTGGAGATGGTCGATCAACTTCCCCTCCGGGACGCTCAGGTCGCCACCGTTGCCACCGATGCGATCAGGGCTGCTCCTCGACCAGATGAGAAACTCAAACAAGTTCCATTGTACCCAGATGACCCATCCAAGACAATTCGGGTTGGGTCAGCCTTGGATGACAAATAGGAACTCGACCTCGTTGCTTTCCTCCGGGCTAACGCAGACGTGTTTGCGTGGAAACCGTCCGACATGCCCGGTGTCCCAAGGGAAGTAATTGAGCACAGGTTAGCAATTCGACCTGGACAACGACCAATAAAGCAAAAGCTCAGGCGTTTTGCCACCGACCGACAGGAAGCCATCCGAGAAGAGTTAGACAAACTCTTACAAGCCGGGTTTATCCGCGAAGTGAATCGCTCGGACTGGCTCGCCAATCCGGTCATGGTCCGCAAGTCAAATGGCAAGTGGCGCATGTGCGTCGACTACACTAGCCTCAACAGTGCTGTCCGAAGGATGACTTTCCCCTTCCCCGCATCGACCAGCTGGTTGACTCCACTGCGGGTTGCGAACTGATGAGTTTTCTGGATGCCTACTCAGGATATCATCAAATTAGCATGGCAGAAGACGATGAAGAGAAAACTGCCTTCATCACCCCGTTCGGCACATACTGCTACGTCAGAATGCCGTTCGGTCTCAAGAACGCAGGTTCCACGTACCAGCGCTTGATGCAAAAGACCTTTCTTTCCCAGATAGGGCGTAATCTCGAAGCATATGTAGACGACTTGGTTGTAAAGAGCACCGAAAGATTGTCTCATTTGGACGATCTTGCTGAAACCTTCTGTAACTTGAATCGCTTTGGAATAAAATTGAACCCGGAGAAATGTTCTTTCGGGGTTTCTTCAGGGAAGCTTCTTGGTTTCCCTGTGTGTTCCAGGGGCATTGAGGTTAATCCTGAGAAAATCAGAGCTATTGAACAAATGAGGTCGCCCTTGACCATGAAGGATGTTCAACGCCTGGCTGGTCGCATGGCGGCTTTAAGTCGCTTTATATCGCGATTAGGAGAAAGGGGACTACCTTTTTTTAAAGCCTTGCGGAAACATCATAACTTCACGTGGTCCGACGAGGCCGAAAAAGCGTTTCAGGAGGTAAAAACATATCTGTCCAGTCCGCCAGTATTGGTGTCTCCTAAAAAGGAAGAACCATTACTTCTGTATTTGGCGGCCACCCCACATGCGGTCAGCGCTGTTTTGATCGCGGAAAGGGAAGGAGTACACAGACCCGTCTACTATGTGAGCGAAGTACTTCATGGTCCTAAGGAGCGCTACCCTGAGGTCTAGAAGATACTTTACGCGCTACTAATGGCTTCCCGTAAGCTACGACATTACTTTCAAGCACACAAGATCACAGTACCCTCCTCTTTTCCATTAGGGGATATTGTCCGAAATCCAGAAAAATCTGGTCGAATCGCCAAATGGGCGGTCGAATTCGGTGCCTTCGAGATCCATTTCACCCCTCGCACGGCGGTTAAGTCTCAGGTTTTGGCCGACTTTGTGGTCGAATGGACCAACCCTGAGCCACCCGTGCAGTTGGCAGAAGAACTGGAGTGCCCCGATTATTGGACAATGTACTTTGACGGCTCCCGTAGTTTTCAACACTCGGGGGCTGGAATAGTCTTAGTTACGCCCCAGGGCGAACAGCTTAAGTATGTCATTCAACTACACTTTGTTGCAACCAACAACGCAGCAGAGTATGAAGGTCTTCTTGCAGGGCTCCGGGCAGCAAAATTCCTCGGAGTCCGTCGATTAGTGGTGAGGGGGGACTCACAGCTAGTCGTAAACCAGGTAAACAAGGAGTACAGCACCTCCGATGAGACAATGGCTCATTACCTGGGGGAAGTGAGGAGTTTGGAAAAACACTTCAGTCACTTCGAAGTCCAATACATCCCGCGAAAGGACAATATTCTCGCAGACCAATTATCCAAAATTGGATCCTCACGCTCATTCGCTCCGGCAGGAGTGTTCATTGAACACTTGGACCATCCTTCGATCATGACTTCGGTCGAGGATGATCCGGCAATAGCCTTCGTTGCCAACCTCGATCAGGAACAAGATTGGACTCATCCATTGAGGGTCTATCTTGAACATGGGACCCTACCCGCGGACGAAACCAAAAGCGATCGGTTAATTCGAAAGGCGCGTCTGTACAAACTCATAGATGGGGTTATGTACAGAAAGGGTACTCAAGGAGTATTCATGCGCTGCATATCTCAGGAGGAAGGAAAATCCCTCTTGAAAGAAATACATGACGGTGTATGCGGTGCACACGCGTCATACCGAACACTGGTCGAAAAAGTTTTTCGACAGGGATTCTACTGGCCTTCGGCACTCGATGATGCCAAGCTTATGGTCAAGATGTGTCCACAGTGTCAATTTCATGCAAGACAGGTTCATCAACCTGCTTATGCATTGCAAACTATTCCTCTCGCATGGCCCTTCGCTATCTGGGGAATGGACATCGTCGGTCCTATGCCACAAGCGGTCAATGGGTACAAGTTTCTGTTCGTAGCCATTGACATGTTCACAAAGTGGATTGAGGCCGAACCAGTACGAAATATTACTGCATCAGCCGCACAAAAGTTCTTTCACAAGAACATTGTGGCACGATTTGGTGTTCCAAACCGTCTCATCACAGACCACGGTTCTCAGTTCGCGAGCGGTCTCTTCCTAGACTACTGCGATCAGATTGGGACCAAGGTGTGCTTCGCTTCTGTGGCACATCCACAAAGCAATGGTGCCGTAGAACGGGCCAATGGGCAAGTATTGCAAGGCATCAAAAAACGTGTTTTTGATCGCCTCAAGACCCGCTCGGGGGCTTGGGCAGACGAGCTTTATACTGTTCTATGGGCACTACGGACTACCTCTAGTCGAGCCACCGGTGAGACACCCTTCCATTTGGTCTATGGGGCCGAGGCTGTGTTGCCTATGGAAGTTAGTATTGGATCTGTTCGCACGAATCAATTCGAACAGGTCAACCAATCCGAACAGCGATCGCAAGATCTCATCCTCCTGGAAGAACGGCGTGATCGCGCCCTGATCAAGTCCGCGGTATACTTGCAGGCTCTACGCAAGTATCACAGTAAAAAGGTGCGACCACGTGATCTCAACGTTTGCGACTTGGTTTTACGAAAAATTCAAGACCAGTCTAACCGCAATAAATTCTCCCCAAAGTGGGAAGGACCATACACTGTCGTCTCAGTGCCGCGGCCAGGATCTGTGCGGTTAGCCATGGAGGATGGTCGGATTTTGTCCAATACTTGGAACATCGATCAACTTCGCAAGTTTTACGTGTAAGTACCACACCCCTTTTCCTGTTTAATTAGCATCTTTTCATAAAAACGCATGTCTTGTTTTCATACTATGAGTGTTTTTCTTTAAGCCCAAATTATACAAATTCGACCTGGGGGCTGATCGCCGGCGGTTAGGTTATTACAGCATTTTTCAACCGGATTCGCTGGTCGATCTCATGATCACTTCCAGATAAGTCACTCCTAAATAAGCCGTTTCTCAACGCACACGGGACTATCTGGCTAGTCCTCGGTCATCTGGGTGGCTACCAGTTTGCAATAAGGTTAAAATGTTACTTTAATCTTGACCATCGGCTTGAAGCACATATCCCTGGTCATCATACTTATGTTTTCCCCTCTGCTTAAAATACTAAGGCTTCAGTATTCACAAAAGAAAGGCGGGGGCTAGAGGGATATACTTATACTATGAAACTTATGATGTGAATATGCACTTTCTTTTGAAAAAAAAAAGTATAGTTTTACATACATGGCATTGTAATTACAATTGTTTGGTTACAAAATATAAGGATCATTCGATCCTCAGCTCAGCCAAGAGTTTGTCAACGAAGGGCTTGACTTCTTCTATAACGGCGTCAAGCAGTTCTTCACTCTCGACCTCAACCGGTCCCACCAGCGTGCTCAGATTCGCATCTGGGCCATGGTGAAGTCGAACCCGGCTGAGTACGGCAGAAGCGGCTGATCGGACTCTCGTCCTGATTATCTCTTCACGTCGCCGTATATCTCCAGGGAGATATTCAAGCAGTGATTCTGCTTGAGTTGTGAGCAGTGATGACCAATCGCTGACACTTGGGTCGTCCTTCTTCAACTCTACCACGTTGGTATTCAAAAGGTTGGCCACGGCCTTCAGTTTTTCGAAGACCAGTAGGCTCAACTCTTTGACCGCTCGGTCGGTGTGGTTGATCGAGGACTCGAGAATCGTCTTGTCCTGGCCGAGCTGTATAATGCGACCTGCTTGCGCTGTACAGAGAAAAGAGGTTATTAAGAAGGCATGGCTTTAAGTCTTCTCAAGTTGAGAATCGACTTACCAGCATTCTCAGACTGAAGTTTATTGATTTCAGTCCGTAGTTTCTTGAACTCTACAACTGAGTTCAGCCTCATCTTGGCTAACTCTTTCTTCAAGAATGTAACCTCTCTGCAACAAAATCAAGTCAGTTACAGATACAGCCTACTTATATTAACAGAAGAGTGACGATCCTCACTTGCGCAAGCAGTCACGATCTTTTTGAACAGCCGCCATGCTAGCCATTGCAGCATGCGATTGGCTCGTCACCCATGACAAGCCCTGTGATACAAAGCAAGAGAGTTAAATATACTCTAAAGGCGGTTCAAGCGCCGAAACAGGGGTGATCATACCTTCATAAACTTGTTTAAAGCGGCATCATCCATGCTAGCAGGAATCCTTGCTAGCGCACCGGAAGTGCCTGCGACAGGGATAGTTGGGGGAAGTGCCGTCTGAACACCACCCCCAGAGGCCACTAGTTGTGACCTGGTCCCTGTACTTGTTTCACCTCCCGCGGTCCAGACGACTTCCTGAACCACAGGAGCAGAGCACTCTTCATTAGAGGCTCCCTCATCAGCCCTAATTTCAACCTCCCCAGTGGCGGTTGAAGGGTTAGGCGCTGTCTTCTTTTGCCTAACAAGAAGAATGGGTCAGGCAGCTTTCATCTAAGATTACTGTTAGGAGTTCTTACCTTATTTGAAATCCCATTCGTTCCTGGGACTTCTGGGAAAATTCCCCTTGCGAAGGAGAGCCGTCTCCGGTTCTCGCCTTCCTTATAGTAAACAAGGCAGCACCTCCCTGGAAATGTTCTGTTACGAGCACATTCCTAGGAAAAAAGATGAAAACACCTAGAAAGGTTTTTACCTGAGCCACCGGGCTAACTGGTGGAGCTGCATCCGAAGGCCTTGGCGATTCCAGAGTTGCTAGAACCGTCACAGCCGGCCTTTGTTCATCTACCTCCTCCTCTGTCCGCAGAGGAGGAGGATTTTCCTCCCTGGAACCCCCAGTGGTCCCAGGGGGAAGCTCTCCTCCCTGTATGTACATTAACTTGTCAAATGTGCAGAAAGAGTCATAGAAGGAACGGTCGAAAAGATTCCTTACCTTGGTCGTCCCTTCGACCAGGGAAGCAGAGATAATTAACCCTGAAACCTCGGGGGCTTCAGGAATTGGAAGGTCACCTGCAGGGGACTCTTCGGTGGTTGCAGGGTCGGCCACGGCCACCTCTTCGGTAGCTGTGGTCCCTACTGGGCAGCTTGAGGCGTCACCAGCAGGGGACTCCCCGGTCCTCCTCCTCTTGATGACTAGAGGCACATCATCGTCCTCTTCCTCCTCGCTCCCCTCTCCCTGAACGACGAAGAAGTGATTCCATGTCGCATCTGAAAAGGTAGAAGGAATGCGATATCTTACCGCAGTCTTTCTTGCGGGACGAGGAATGCTTCGTGAAGACCCCTCCCCAGGGTTCAGCTTGGTCTTCTTGGGGGCAGGACTCTTTATCCTGGGTCTCTGAGAGACCTTCTTCACATTCTTCGCCGTCGGTTTCCCCAGAGAGCCGACATTTTCACTTGGGAACGTCGCATCAGCAAACTTCCCTAGGAGCTGGTTCACAGTCCATTACAATGGATTAGCGCTGGATACACACAAGACCCGCAGAAGCGAAGCTGGACCAGGAAATTACCTTTCGGCGCTCCTGTCTGAGATTATCGCCGGCATGAATCAAACTCTGCGGGCGAGGTGATCCCTTAGGGCCCTCTACATCGGCATTGTAGGCCCTAAGGAGGGAATTAGTTCGCCTCTCAATTTTGGCTGAAGACAGAACTGTTCCCAAATTCAAGTCAGAAAACATAAATTTCAAAAATGACAAAGCACAGTGCTAAAAGGTTGAGTACCTTCATTGTAGTCCAGGGTTCCATCCGCCATGGACTTGATTTCCCAAGCAGGATGAGCCCTTTCTCGCAGGGGGCTCACTCGGTTCTTCACAAAGTCTCGGATGACATCCCTCGCTGTCAATCCTTGACCCACCAAGTGAAGAATCACCTCGACATGCTTCAGGTGCTCCACGCCCAGCGTCGGGGGAGCATCCAACTCGCTTGACTTCTCTGGTCGCGAGTTCTCAAACCATAAACTACTCTCGGACGGCGGAGAGCAGTAAAACCACCTCTGGTGCCACCCGTGCACCGAATCCCGTAGAGGTGGGGAGGGATATTCCTTCTTGTCCCTCAGCCGAAAGTAGATGCATCCGGCGGCATTGGTGCTCTTCGACCATGTCGAGAAGTAGAACCGTCGGAAGAGGTCCACGCTAGGATATACTTCGACGAAGGCCTCGCAAAGATGCTGAAACACCGCCAGGATCAGCATCGCATTTGGGTGGAGGTTGATCAGTTCCCACCCATAATGTTCGAGGATGTCCTTTAGGAACCGACTCTCAGGGAATCGGAACCCGCAGCACGGATACTCCTCGAAGATTACCAACTCGCCCTCTCGGACGGTTGGAGTTTCTTGGTCCTTCTCCGCAGGCCGCCAATTGATCAGCAGCCGCGATGGAAGGATCTCCTCTTTCTCCAACGCCACCAGAGTCTCCTCAGAATGGTGGATGGATCTACTCCAAGATGCCATTTTTTGAGGAAGATCGGTGAAAAAAGTCGATGATTTTGTGGAAGATGAAGGCAAGAAGATGAGGGTTTTGTGCGGCGGGAACTCTAAGAGTTTTTTGCGGCTGAATAGCTTCCTCAAGAAGCTACCTACTGCTTTTATAGACTCGAGGAGTCACGCCTCTGTGAGTAACGTTCCACTCAAGCGTCCTCTTAAATATTTTATTCATTTCCCATAATGGATATTCTCTGATAAACCCTTTAAAGCGTTTCGGGTATCGGATCTAAAATAAAAAGACTTCTTTATTTCGGAAGCTGAAAGGGCTAAAACTCGAGAAGTCTACTAAGGCTTTTTGAGGGTTATTTACCTTTCTTTTTACTTGAACATTTTTGTAAAAAATATCATGTAACTCAAATTTTGACGGACGGATATATTCTAACTGGGTTATGGTTTGGTTAAAACCATGTTATTTAACTTCGTTTCTGATCGAAGTAATGGTCTAACCGAACGTTCGACTCTAGTCGCAATTCAGTTCTAACCGCGGCCTTAAGTCTAATCGCGGCATCAGGGCAGGTCACGGTGATCTTTTAAAGCGCGATTCTAATCGCAGAACTGAAATTTCCTGTGTATGAATGGTCGCGAACTAAGCTTTTGGCCATAATTTCACACAGAAGGTATGAAGAATGTTCATATGAATAAAAGAAACTTTATTTATTACATTCTTTACATACAAAAGGTATACGGTCGATAAAAGCATCGACCTGTTCCGAAAGAAGTTTACAAAGTTCCCCAAGGGACATGTTGTTGACAGTAGAATTTACACTGGCAACCCCCAGGGAACTAGCAACTACCCTAAGTCTATCTATATCATCCCTAACAACAGACGCACTATTGTCCCTAATCAAGTCAGAGAGTTCTCGCTGTTGCTGAGCGAAGTCCCTCTCTCGACGGAAATGGTGCGCCTCTTCTCGGGATCGATCAAGACATTCTGCTAAACGCAGAATCTTCGAGGCCATCTCCTCGGTCTTCTTCTCCAGGGCATTCTTCTCTTCCAGAAGGGTCTGTCCGGAAGGAAGAGATGGAGCAGCAGAAGGCTGATCGCTGGAGCCTCCTACCTCCTGTATTTTGCAAAAGTTAGTCATATTAACTAAAATTATCAGCAAAAAGGGAGAAGAATTGTTACCTGTCCCGGTGCATAACCCGTTAATACACCCATCTTGGGAGGAAGATCATCATATGGTGGAAGAGCAACCTTCCCATCAGAAGATTGCTTCGCCAACCCAATATGGCGATCATTTGATCGAGGGATAGTCACCGCTTGCCGACCAGGATGTTGATCACCCAAAAGAATGGGAGAATTGAATGTGATGGGATCTTTCTCTATGGATAAAGGCCTAACTTGCCGAGAGGCATGAACGGGAAGGGTCAAAGGAACTAAAGGAAGAAAGAAACTTGCTACATTCTTCACCTTTGTTCCACTGGAAGATCCTTCGTCAACCTTGGGTTTCTTCCTTAAAGGGGACAAGACTTCAATCGTTTGAGGCCTTTGTTCGACAATTTCCCCTTCATCGCTCTCAATCTCGATGATTTCATGATCTGCCATTGGGAGGAGTATGTGAAAAGGAAGGAGGCAGGATAACAAGAAAAGGACTTTAGGCGTGGAGGGAAATTATGAAGCTTTACAAATCCAAGAACCTGGTATTTATAGCCGCCTGGGTGACGGTTTGCATTCCAGGCGCCTCGGGTTTCGTCAAAGCATTTACAATTTTACCTCGAGATAAAAACAATTCTACGGCGCTATCATTGCCCGTCACGTAATGTCAGAACCCGTCTTGGCAAACCAACCGTTTTCACTTAGTGCGCCACTAAGTGGAAAAATTGAAGAGTCGGGTTAAAGATCCAATGCATGGTTTTAAAATTCGAAATAAACACGTCTCTTCGTTTTCTTCGAATTTGGGGGCTAGCTGACGAGGATTGACACCCGGGTCACTTCTAATAAACTTTTGGTTCAAGACAGGTTCGAACCAGACATGTATTTGTTCGATGCGAACTCAAGCTATTTCTGAGGGGCATCACCATGAGGTCGCAAGCTTTACGCGATCAGGTCGCGGGTTTCGTGCGATCAGGCCGACAACTGTGTGCGGTCAGAAGTTCGTATGCCATACGCGGACTGGACTGAATATCTGGGATGTTGCGCGGTCAGCCCATATTCCGTGGTCAGAACATTCTCAACCAAGGTGCTTGGAGCTTGTTCGGTTATCTTCATACCAGGATATTCCAGACATCCCGGAGATTCCTCCATGTTGAAGACCAACCATCAGAGGTTATTATATGCGGTTATTCACGATTAACACGTGTTAATAACCTCCGTGGAAGTTAATAGCGGTTCTTCAACAACTGCATCTAACCGTTTGATACAGTTTCCTTCATATGGCGCCCTTTCGACCAATATAAAAAGGTGGCAAAATACATCAAACAGGGGATCCAAGACATTTTTCGGAAGAACCAGACTCAAAAGAATAATCAAGATACAAGATATCTCGATCATTCAAACAGCCAAGTCTACGGCTTAGATTAAACAACACTTACGAGTCTCCTATAGATTCTCCTTGTACACCCTTACAGGAAAAATCCTTGCCTGTAAGGACTTTTTCCTCCATTTGTAAACCTTTTACCACACTTAGTGAAATCTCAACAGGACGTAGGGCTATTACTCCCACCATCGAGGGCCCGAACCTGTCTAAACTCTCTGTGCTCCTGTTCACCATTGTTCAGCATACCTTCCCGGAGGGTCATCTTGAAAGGTCTCACAATTACAAATTCTGCATAAGTTCGGCTGAGGACCCTGAGTCCGAATCATCGACACCATTATTTTTAAATAGGACATTATTGATTAATGGATCAGTGCATTTATTGATTGATGGTTATGTTTCACGAACCATGGATATAAGATATCAAATCAATAATGTGAACATATATTGGAGAATATAATGTTGGATAGACCTATTTTGAGACACTGTTTAGATTTGTTATTTAAGTGTCACTAGTTGGTCTCAAATAATGTTTATGATTGATCCTTAGACTCGAGACCATCATAGTTTCCTACATGTGTAGTAGTATACTTTGATACTACCAAACGCTACTTTTAATTAAGTAGTAATAAAGATAATATTCGGGTATGCTATGAGCCATGCGGAGGAATATGAATGGTTAAGATGGAATTTGCATATCTCATATAATGAGAGAGATATCTATGGGCCCCTCGATATAGATGAATTGAGAAGTGCATGGCTATGCCGTTTGTGGTTGAGTGTCAACTATGGGAAGATCAATTCACTATGTGATCGAGAAAGGATTGAACTGTGCAAGGGTGGCACATTTCCTACCTTGGGTTTAATCTGGTATCATATGGCAAAAAGATCAACATGAAGACATTATATAGGTTTGCTGATTATGATCTTTGTGTATATTTGGATAGTCGTTATGTCCTGCTAGGGGCCACTACTGACTTACAATTCGGGTAAGTATTCTCGGGTCGTGACTAGATATACATGAACCTACAGGGTCACACACTTAACGGGTTGGAACAATGCAATTTAGATTAAGTCTATTTTGAGGTTTCTGTATCAGATTCGGAGACTTAATATTAGACTCCTTATGCATTTGGATTGGGTTTGGTATGGGTTTCCGTATCAGATTCAGAGACTTAATATTAGAGTCCTTATGCATTTGGATTGGGTTTGGTATGGGTTTTCGTATCAGATTCAGAGAATTAATATTAGAGTCCTTATGCATTTGGCTTGGATTTGGTATGGATTTTTGTATCAGATTCGAAGACTTAATATTAGACTTCTTATGCATTCAGATTGGGTTTGGTATGAGTTTCTGTATCAGACTCGGAGACTTAATTTTAGACTCCCTATGCATTCGGATTGGGTTTGTTATGGGTATTCGTATCAGATCCGGATTGCATCTGTTATGGAATATACGTATCAGATATGAAGATTTAATATTAAACTCATCCTGCAGTTCGGATAAGATTTGACTCACATCAGGAAACCTAATCTGTTAGGATTTCTTCTGCATGGGCAGTTTGGGTAAGATTCGTATCACAACAGGAAACCTAATCTGTTAGGATTTCTTCTGCATGGCCCTATATATAGAGATGTATGGCTTTGAGGATCATCACAAAAGTCATAGTTGCCATCTCATTTTGCTAGGCCCTAAACCCTTGTCGTGCATGTTGGTGCTAGTTCCATCCCGGTACGTGTGGACACAGGTAGAGGCGCTGCTGCAATTGCTGCGCTGATTAGAACGATCCGTGAGCGGTCGTTATCATCTACATCTGCTGATCAGGACGATCCGCAAACGGTTGCTATGAACATTCGATCACTTCACCAAATCTGCTTCCACTGTTGGTAACAATCTAATCTATGATCTATTACTTGCAGCCTTCGAGTAATGTTTTTTGAAATTCTGCTAGTGTAGTTTACTCGGTTTCCTTCAGGATGATCTCTGGAAGAAGAACTAGGGGGCACTTGCCCCCACTGACTGGGAGGTGAGGGACCCCCTCATCAAGCGTCCCAAGAGGGGCAACCGCAGTGAGCCACGGCCTCAGGACACCTTTGTCCTCGAGGGCGGAGGCAGCTCGTGCGACGACAGCATGGGCAACCACCCCTTCCCCAAGCCGAAAGGCCATGGGGGGGTACAGTTGTCCCGTGGCCGGGAAGGCCCCGCGATGGGAGGCAAGGAGGGCACAACCAACTTGTGGTGTGCCTTCCACAAGTCCAATACCCACGCTACTCGGGAATGCCACCAACTTCTCCAACACTTCGCCGCATTCCTCGTCCAGCGTGGGCAGGGGGGAGCCTTGCCTCCTTGCCCCCTCCGCCGGCTTTACCGGCTCTCCCTACTCCTTCGGGGGAGCAGTAGAGACAAGTACAAGAAAGGGGCTCAGCGGTAGTGCTCCCCTTCTAAACCTCCCAAAGGTGCTTAAACGTCATTACGGGGGATCCACCTCGGGGTGAGACTCCAAGCGGCAGCGCAAGGAGTACGCATGAGAGGTAAAGGTTGTGGGGGTGCTGAACGCGTCCTGGACACCATAGTGGTCAGACATCCCCCTCACCTTCACAGCGGAAGACGAGTGCGGGGTTCGCTTCCCCCATGACGACACGCTCATCGTCTCCGCTATCATCTACAACTGCTAGTTGGTGCGCATCCTCGTCGATGGTGGAAGCGCCGCTGACATCCTGTACATGAATGTGTTCAGGGAAATGCAGGTGAATGAAAAGCTGCTACAACCCGTAGCCGGGCCCTTGCAAGGCTTCATCCCGGGGAAGACCATCTACTCGGTGGGGAACGTCGATCCCCCCATGACCTTCGGCGCCCTGGACAACTACCGGACATAGATGGTCCGGTTTGACGTAGTGGACCTCTCCTCTTCTTACAATGCGATTATGGGGAGGACCACGATCCATTGCTTGGGGGCCGTAATCCATCGAAGCTATCTCTATGTCAAGATCCCTGGGCCTCCCGGTGTGATCACCGCCCGTGGCGACTAGGACGTGGCCCGTGCTCTTTATGAGCGCACCACCGCGACGATCGGGAGCATCAACAAGATCAAGGCCCCGGGGTGGGGGGGAGCCGCCGTGCGATTCCGGACGCCCCTGGAGTCCTCTCCAGGAAGTTTCTCCCGAAACCACGCCCGGAGGGAGACTTCCGGAAGGTCTAGTTATCCTCGGAGGATGGGGAAAGGATCGTTAAGATCGGGGCGGACCTCTCCGAAGAGCATGCAGAGAAACTCACGACATTCCTTCGCAAAAACATCGATGTCTTTGAATGGAAGACTGCCGACATGCGGGGCGTCACCAGGCTCCAAGAGGTGGGGTTCGTTCGGGAGGTATTGAACGCCGAATGGCTAGCAAACCCTGTCCTCATGAAGAAGTCGAACGGCAAGTGGAGGATGTGCGTGGACTTCACCCAGCTCAAGAAAGCCTACCCAAAAGACAACTTCCCACTCCCGTAGACCGACCAGCTAGTGGATTCGACTGCGGGGTGCGAGCTTATGAGTTTCCTGGACGCGTATTCCGACTACCACCAAGTCTAGATGGCTAAGGAGGACGAGGAAAAGACGAGTTTTATAACTCCCCTTGGCACCTTCTGCTACGTCCACATGCCCTTTGGGCTAAAGAACGCTGGGGCAACCTTCCAACGCCTCATATCACTGGTCCTCAAGGACCAGATCAGCCGCAATGTTGAGGTCTACATTGAATACGCTGTTGTCAAAAGTTTCCGTGCGGCCGCTCACCTCGACAACTTAGCGGAAACCTTCCGCAACCTCTGCAAGTATGGGTTGAAGCTCAACTCAGAGAAGTGCGCCTTCGGCGTATGCGGGGGGAAGCTACTTGGCTTCCTCATGCCCCAGCGAGGTATAGAGGCCAACCCCGAAAAAATTCGGGCCTTGTTGGACATGCCCCCACCGTGCTCCATCAAAGATGTACATCGGCTTACCGGCCCCTTGGCCGCGCTAAGCCGCTTCGTCTCGCGATCGGGGGAACATGGCCTCCAGTTCTTCAAAATCCTCCGGGACCTCGAAGGGTTCAAGTGGACCCTCGATGCCTAGGCAGCTTTCGACAACCTGAAGAATACCTCACGAGCCCTCCAATGTTCGTGATCCCATCTCCAAAAGAACCCCTACTCCTTTACCTCGCTACTACCCCAGTCGCTGTGAGTGCGGTATTGGTAAAGGAGTAGGACAGGCAACAGCACCCCGTGTACCGTGAGCAAAGCTCTCCAAGGGGCTAAGACTCGGTACACGGAGGTGGAGAAGATCTGCTATGCCCTCCTGATGGTGTCCCGGAAGCTTCGCCACTACTTCCTAGGACACCCGATCACGATCACATCTTCCCTCCCCCTGGGGGAGGAGCTGCGAAACAAGTAGGCCACCGATCGGATCGAGAAGTGGGGGGCCGAACTGGCTCCTTTCTCCCTGTCCCTTACGGGCCGTTCCACCATCAAATCTCAAGTCCTCGCTGACTTTGTGGCAGAATGGACCCCCGCCTCTGGGACGGAGGGGGAGACTCCCGTCGGGCCACCATAGCGCAACGAACATTGGACGCTTGTCGCGCCCCTACCTTGGGGACAACGACTACTCCCGTGGGGACCCAGCTTGATGCAGCTGATCCCATACATGCATACCATTGACTTCCCAGGATAAGTCAAGCATAGAAGTATATTTACATTACAGCAGAGTAACTTACAAAATATTTAAGCAGTGTGGCCTGCTAGCCTTAATACAACATAAAGAAATTACAATGCCTTCGCGGCATACATTGTCTAGCAAAATAACAACTACACAGCGGAAATTAGGTGAACCCCCACAGCAAGAAGTTGACGGCAGAACAACACGGAATAGGGCTCTGGCGTAATTGGCTCTCCTCCTTCTGGATCCAAGAAGTTCTCCACGCCTTCATCTTGATCATGGAACGCTCCATCTACTAGATTGTAAGTTGCAAGGGTGAGTACTAACGTACTCAGCAAGTCATAGGTAAGAGTATATACATATAGTAGTAATGATATGAACCTATGCTAGTAAAGAAGTGTGGATGGTTATAAAATAGTCTTTTCCTTTATGTCTCATCTCATGATCATGGCAACATTATTCATAGGATAGCATTGCTATTCATGTTCGACTATTTATAGTACTACCGCGACACATCGACACATGACAGCCCACGGCAGCACCCCTTATCATCACAACACATGTCATTTGGGTAATCTTGACTTATCAAATTTTATTTAGAAAACATACTTGTGTCACACCCCGTGGATTTAATCCACTGCAGCAGACTCCTATAAACCCGGGAGCTCGGAGTATTCGAATACGTTTTTAACTCTGCAGAGAGGTACCAATTTACTCGCAAGGTATTCCACTTTCATGCCCATCCTATCAATATGATTAGACCCTACTTCGCTGCATAATGTCAGTGGCATGGTGGAGATAACAAGAACTTTTGTATGTTTTACTCACAATTCACCCCTGACTCTATGGTCGGACTACTAGACCTTCCACAGTTGTGGCGAGCTATACTCCCACCCTGAATGCCTCTTCCCATTACTGGGTCAGCGTGCAATCACATCCAGTGATATGTGTAGGAGCCACACTCTGTGCCAATCGTGCATCACTTCCCATCTCATGCAGGGGTTTCATGTGTGATCCGCATACTTACTTCTTCAGGCCTGTCCCATACCAGGCTTGCGGTTAATACAATTTTCATGCCACTAGATGCACAACACAAGGTTCTAGTCCTTTTATGCCAGTGACCAGACCATCCACAGCCACACACATCTAGTGCTCGCACATCTAGTGCCACCACCATTCCATACCAAACTCTGGTTACGGCTAGGGTTTTATTTCATGAATATCAATATATACATATATATTAGTTTATGGCTCACTATTTAATCATTTCACATTTCATAGGCATCCAGCCTAGTACTGCCAATTCATTTATCAACCATTCTTTCACATCCAATACTACTTATATTCAAGGTCATATCATAGCAACTCCTAAAATATAGGTTCAAGATGTTCAAGAATTTGACTTGCGTTTTGCGGCGTAAAATCAGCAGTTGGTGTCGGGTCAACAGTGAAGTCCTTGAACTTAGCTTCTGGATCTGCTCGGCGACAAACAAACATATAATGATTACTAACTATATTAGAATGTTTTATTATCTACATGCAAATATGCTTTAAAAAGAATAACTAAACGATGCTGAAGATAATTGAGACTGCAAGCTGAACTGAGTCGAGATTCTAGGG
Organism: Pharus latifolius; assembly: GCA_019359835.1. Lineage (NCBI taxonomy): Eukaryota > Viridiplantae > Streptophyta > Magnoliopsida > Poales > Poaceae > Pharus > Pharus latifolius. The sequence goes on from CM033323.1 coordinate 59,301,948, forward strand.
TTTCAAGGAATCTGGGCTAAGGTTGAGTACTGAAGGTTACTAGAGTCTCAAGGCATCAATATTGATATTGAGTTCACGGCTGGTTTGCTCAAAAATGACGAATGTCAACAGATCGACATTCGGTTCATGGCCTGACATGGCTTTGGTTGGCTTTAGAAAGCTCTTCTAAAGATATGGAAGTTGAAGCAAATGTAGAACATGGTTCTACAAATTTGGTAGACAAAGTGAATTTCAATTTGCACAACCAGAAGTGGTCAAACTGAGCTGATGCCACTGGTTGACATAGATTGACAAGGGCTGATAATGTCGAAGAATGGCATTGACATGTTTTAGGAGGTTTCTAGTGGACAAAACAGATTTGGATCAAGGAATTGGGTTCATAATTGAACAAGCCATTTGTTTGATAATAAGGTTTTCACAGAAAAGTCCAGAAGTTCAAAGAATTTGCAAAAGATCCCCGTGCACAGTGAACTGAGTGTCTGTGCATAGTGAACTGGGTGTCTATGCATTGTAAAAAACTAGGGCTTAAGCATTTGATCGATTTAGGGCTTCGATTGCTTCGCCAACTATGTCTAGGAGGTAGGCGAAAGCAACAGGAATCCAATGGTGGTGGTTTCGATCACTGGAGTGGCCGGACGGTGACGAACGGCAGCGAAGAAACACTGTGGTGACACGGCACAGTACAGCTACTATACACAATCTTGGTACGGTGATAACTTGAGATTTGTGCAGAACCAAAGGTCGATGTGGTGGAGAGATATACTCAACAGGTTAAGGCGGATCTACTGGACAAAGTGGAATGAACAACAGCGATGAGACAATGACGAATGACAAGATCAAAGTCGTCGGCTTTGAAAACTTGAGGTGAGCCATGTTGACAGCAGGCTACAGAATATGAAATTTGAAATTGATCGAGGGCTTTTGCTCCTGGGATGATGCTGATAGTGCTGGAGTAAAGCATTTGGTTGCAGTTGAGGTTTTAGGGCTAGCCGGCGTTGACACCGGAGTTGAACAAGACGGCAAAGAGGGCGCAACTGCTACAAAACAGTGCTGGACAATTAAACTTGGCTACACCATCTACGGGATACAAGGAATGATTTGGTGCAGTTGGTTTGGTCGAAGATGATGTGGAGCTCGCCGGCGACATGAGGCGTTCACGGCAGCACGCGAAGAAACGAAGAACTCACGACACAGCTTCAATTCAAATTCTGGTTAAGATCTAGCGTCGAGCTCCTCCTCGGCGGCTCACAGGAGAAGAAGACGAAAATGAAGAAATTTTAGTTTAAATGGCTAAGGAAACATTGGAGTGAAGTTGTTGGGGGAAATCTCCACGGGATCAAGTCCAAGTAAGAGGCTGTTCGATTTGCCTGGGGACAAGGTCCCCCGGTGGCTTGTCTCGGGCGTCGCCATTTGCCCGGGGACAAGGCCCCCCGGTCGCTTGTCCCGGGCATCGCCATTTGCCCAGGGGACAAGGCCCCCCGGTGGCTTGTCCCGGGCGCCGCCATTTGCCCAGGAAGAAGGCCCCCCAGTGGCTTATCCCGGGCACCACCTTTTTCCCGGGGGCAAGGTCCTCCGGTGGCTTGACCCGGGTGCCGCCATTTGCCCGGGGACAAGGCCCCTCGGTGGCTTGTCTCGGGCGCTGCCATTTGCCTGGGGACAAGGCCCCCCAGCGGCTTGACCCGGGCACCACCATTTCTCCGGGGACAAGGCCCCCCGGTGGCTTGACCCGGGCGCCGCCTTTTGCCCGGGGACAAGGCCCCCGGTGGCTTGTCCCGGGAGTCACCATTTGCCCGGGGACAAGGCCCCGCGGTGGCTTGTCCCGGGCGCCGCCTTTTGCCTGGGGACAAGGCACCCGGTGGCTTGTCCCGGGCGCCGCCAGTTGCCCGAGGACAAGGCCCCCCGCTGGCTTGTCCCGGGCGTTCCGTCCTCCCGAAGACAGGGGTCTCCGGTCCTGGGTCACATGAGGGTCATGCGAGAAGTGCCTCATGAATCGGCAGACACCTACCAAGCATCCAAGGTTCCTGGCCGGGAGAAGGACGTTGCTACCCCTCGTTCCAACGATGGCAGGCGGGGTAGTCCTGTCTTTCTGTGTCTTTTGGGGCTATATAAGCCCTTGTAACACCTCATGTAAGAGATATAATTTATTATTACTTCGAATAGACAATCTCACAGATGTGCTCTAGAGCCATCTCTCCCCCGAGAGATCTCCCCTAGCCATCTCCGGCTGGGAGCACGCCGACAGGACTATCATTCACTGTGTTTGGTTGACGGGAGAGGACCGGTCACTCGGTCAGCTCGCGTCGTATTTTCTTCGCTAGGATCTTCAACAAAACCTGCCGGGGTATTCGCAATGCCACGACAGTTGGCGCCGTCCGTGGCGACTCATGACAAGACGCCATGGCTCCCCCAAGAACGAGGGCCCGTGCCCTTCCTGATGACGCCGGTCCCTGTGACCCGGCGCCGCCTATCCAGGACACGACCGTCCCGGCGCTTCCGCCCAGAGGCGGCCAGACCCAGGTGCCGCCTCCCACCTTCCCTGTTAATTTTGGTGGTTCGACCTCCAGGTCAATCCCGGTGACCGCGGTCGCCTTGGCCGGGACTAGTCTCCCCCCGACGGCTTCTCTGGCCCCCCGGGACGCCTTGCTCGAGGCCTTAGTGGAGGACCAGCTCCGCGCCCAGCGCTCTATGGATGAGCTGCTCCATGTCTTGGCGCTGCCACCAGCCCCCACTTACCCACTGTACCCGTTCTTGGGGCCTATGCCCCCTTTTATGAGTCACCCGATGGCCCCTCTGGCCCCCCGAGGCCCGCCCGCTCCGTACGACCCCGCCAGAGGGTATCCCCCCCGGCGGGCCATCCGTTCAGAGCCTTCCCGGTGCCGGGAGTCTTCCCGATGCTGGAGGGTTACCTCATGCCCTGGGCCTTCGCGGTATCGGGGGGACACCCTGTTACAGGCCCATTCCCGGGGCCGGGGGCCCACTACTTGTCGGGGTTTTTGCATGCGCCGGGAGCGAGTCCCGCCTCGCAGGTCGCGTTTACCGCACCAGGGGAGGTTGACAGAGCAGCTCCTGCGTTGCAGTGGGTTTCCCCCCGCAACGGCGCCCCGGTTTCGGACGTCGCCGCGGGAGTTCCCCCCTCTTCGGTTCCGGATAATACAAGGGTTTCCCCCTTTCCGGTTCCGGGCGTGGCCACAGGGGTCTCCCCCTCACCGGCCCCGGTAGCGCTCGGGCCGGTAGCTACGGCACATGAGCTCCCTCCTCCCCCGGGGACGCACACAAAGGTGCATCCGACAAATCAAGTCCGCTTCACCCAGGAGGAGGTTGAGCAAATGCGTACAACTAAGTCCAGGAAGGAACTTCCCCCGGGCCGCAGACGCGGAGAGCTTCGCTCCCGCTCCAGCCAGGGGAAGAAACCCGCCGAAGAACCAACCTCTCCGGGGGAGCGCCCGGATGTCTTGGAGGTCAGCTCCACCAACCCAATAGAAAAGCGCAGTTATAGCCATGCCGGCGGACCTCTTGGGCCCCTTCCCGACTCCGGCAACGAGCGCGCATCCCCTGTCAATGCAGACAGTCACCGGGACTCTCCCCGAGAAGTGGAGCGGGCTAACCAGCCGCTGTAACGAAGACTACGGTGCATTCGATGGCCGCGGCCTTACCGCCTGCTCCACTTCGTGCAGGTTTATTCCACAGCCATCTCAGTGGCCGGGGGGGACAAGACAGTGCAATGCAACGTCTTCCCCCTCTACCTCACCGGGATCGCCCGCTCATGGTTCTACAACTTGAAGGCTGGCTCCATCATGTCCTTCGCGCAGCTCAAACACAAATTCTACGCGAATTTCCAGGGGAACTATGTGCGTCCCCTGGACTCCTTGCAGCTGTACACCGTCCGGCAGAGGACGGGGGAGACCATCTGCAGCTTCTTCAAGTGCTTCGCTCAGGTTAAGAGCAAAGTAGCTCACGTCACTGACTCCACAGTCATTGAGGCGTGTAAGAGCGGGATCCCCCCGAGGGAGCTCCACTGGAGGCTCTCCCGAAGCTGCCCCTCCTCCGCCGACAAGCTCTTCGACGTACTTGAGAAGTACGCTCGGCCGGAGGAGGATGACCTCTGGAAGAAGAACCAGGGGCCTCCCGCCCCCGTCGACTGGGGAGCTAGGGACCCCCTCAGATGCCCCAAGCAGGGGGGTCGTGGCGAGCCACGGCCTCTGGACACCTTTGTCCTCGAGGGCGGAGGTGGCTCACGCGATGCCTCGAAGGGCAATCACCCCTTGCCCAAGCCGAAAGGCCGTGGGGGAGGACAGTGGTCCCGCGGTCGGGAAGGGCAATCACCCCTCAGATGCCCCAAGCAGGAAGCAGGGAAGGTCCATGGTGTACCTTCCACAGGTCTAATATCCATGCCACCAGGGAATGCCATCAACTACTGCAACAATTCACCGCATTCCTCGACCAGCATGGGCAGGGGGGGACTCCGGCCTCCTTGCCCCCTCAGCCGGCCTTACCGACCCTTCCTGCTCCCGCGGGGGGACAGCAAGGATGTGTTGCATCTAGGCCTTCATGCCTAACCCTAATTTTGATGATTAATGAAAACAAGGTGTTCTGGACTAATCGTGCTTTTGAGATTGATTGATACAGGGATCAGTTGGGAAGAAATGCAAGAAGATCAAGATGAACCCGACTTGAGGTGAAGCACAAGACACAGAAGAGCAACAGACGAGTCGCAAAATCTTGAAGATGCGAAAGACCTCAGGTATTACGAGTTTTTATTTTTACCGATCTTGGCGTGTGGAGATGATCGGTTAGGAAAATTCTTTTTTAGTTTTAACCGTACTATAAAGAGGGGTAGCGAAAGTCCTCCTTTTATCTCCAGCACAAACCGAGAATTCTAGGTCATTGCATTGCATCTTTTTGGTTGGATTTGATTTGTTTTTGGTTTGAGAGATTTTGATTTTCAAATGATTTTTTTAAAGCAGAAGTGTTTTTCATTTTTCCAGAAAGATCTAGGTAGATCTGGGTTTTGCTTCTGTTGACAAAAATGTAACCCTTGAAATTATCTTTCAAACGAGCTATTAAACTATCAATTTGGATTTCTGGATCAAAAGTTATGGATGTTTTTATCGGACTGTCAGTTATTTGGTTTTTCAGTTTAGTTTTTGACAGCAGAAGAGTTTTTGCATTTTCTGGAAAGATCTAGAGAGATCTGGCTTTTTCTTCTGTTGACAAAAAGATAGTCCTTTAAAATATCTTTCAAATGAGCTATTAAACACCTCTTTTGGATTTCTGGATTTAAAGTTATAGCTGTTTATGTTCAGACTGACTGTCAGTTTGCTGAACTGACTGTCAGTTTGAATGTCAGTTTGTGTTAACTGACAATTGTCCAGAGAGTGTGTTTTTCGGGCCAAAAATTTTTGTACTAAACTGACTGTCAGTATACCCATGCTGACTGTCAGTTTGGGTTTCGACCACAACTGTTTTTATCTGAGTTTCTATTTGATCTGGTCGATGTTTTGGTCGAACTGACTGTCAGTTTGAATAACTGACTGTCAGTTGTGGGTTTCAGCTTTCCTGTTTTGGCTGCAAACGGCTAGCTATTTTTTATCCGTAAATTTTGTCGGCCGTTGTGCACTAAACTGACTGTCAGTTTGCATAACTGACTGTCAGTTTGGGTTGCTGATTTTCAGCCCTAGCTCCAACGGTTCATTTGCTTCTTGAGGCTATAAAAAGGGGCTTTGGGCATGTGTTTCTTATAACAAGCAGCAGCATTTCATATACACTCTTGAGCATTAGTTTCTTATATAAAATCTTGATCTTTTGATCAAGTTGAGTGCTTTCCGATCCACCGAGAGTTTCAGTTCTTTTGCATTTGCATATACTTAGCTTCTCGGTGCGTGTTTGGAGGTCTAGAGAAGACCTCGCTGCCTTTTACTCTTGGTGAGCGCCCTCACCTAGACGGTTCGGAGGCGTGGCCGTTGATCTCTCCATTCGGAGATTGTCGGAGAGGCTCGGCAAGTGTGTACAAGGCATCGGTGCTCGCCTTTCCGGAGTGGACAAGGAGCAACCTTAGTTGATAATACTCTTCGTGAGTATTGAGGCAAGACTCAAGTGATTTGAGTGCTTCCACGAGGATTAGTGGAGACTGGGCGAGTCTCCGATACCTCGGTAAAAACCATTGTGTTCGTTTTCTTTCCCTTGCTTACATTATTTGTTCTTGATTTGTTCTTTATTTGATTTAAGTTTTAAAGTTTTTAAAGCCTCCTATTCACCCCCCCTCTAGTCGGCATCCTTGATCCAACACGTGGTATCAGAGCTTGGTCTCTCGATTCATTAGGCTTTACCGCCTAGAGAGAGGATGTCGTCAAGAGGGGATTTTCTTCTTGGACATACCGGTCGTGCGCCCATCTTTGATGGAACAAACTATCCTTATTGGAATGTGCGCATGTCGGTATTCCTAGAAGCCATGGGGCTTGACGTATGGGATATCGTTAAACTCGGCTTTACTCCTCCGGTTGATCCGGCAAGTCAATCCGAAGACGATAGGAGAAAGTTGCATTTAAATGCCCGTGCAAAAAATGCTCTCTTTGCCGGTTTATCCTTAAACGAGTTCAACCGTGTGAGCAACCTCACGACTGCTCATAAGGTTTGGACTACCCTCGAAGAAATTTACGAGGGCACTACAAAGGTTAAAGAGGCAAAATTGCTAATGGTGAGGCAAAAATATGAGACATTCACCATGTCATCAACCGAGTCCGTGGATTCCATGTTTACTCGGTTAAATAACATTGTGAATGAACTCAAGGGTCTTGGCGTTGTGTTTACTGACCTTGAGCTTGTGAGAAAGATGCTTAGGGCCTTGCCGGAAAGCTTCGACACCTTGGTCACGGTTCTCACAAACTCCGACCTATCAACCACAACTCCAACCGATCTCTATGGGAACCTCATCACCCATGAGATGCACAAGAAGGAAAAGAAGGAAGCGGCCGAACCCACGGAGACGAAGAAGAAAGCTTTGGCCTTCAAAGCTAATGCAAGGAATGATTCAAGCGAAGGCTCCTCCGATGAAGACCTCGCACTTATGGTAAAGAACACCCAAAAACTTCTTCGCAGGTTACATAAGAAGGGTGTCAACATTGACACACGACCGAAGGGGCAAAAGCAAAACAACTTCAAGGACATCATTTGCTATGGATGTCATGAGAAGGGACACATAGCTTCAAGATGCCCAAACAAGAACAAGGCGTGGAACAAGAAGAAGAAGTTTTTCAAGAAGAAGAACGAAGAAATCAAAGAAGCCTGTTTTGGAGAATGGATGTCCGGCGGAGAGAGCTCCGACTCCGACTCCGACAACGAACGAAGTTGCTCCAAGAAGATGGCCGGACTAGCTCTCGGCAACAACACTTCATCCATGTGCCTTATGGCCAAAGGCGATGAAAAGGTACACTCCAATGATCCATCATATGATGATTTAGTTGAGATGATAACTGAATTAAATGAAGTTTTTGGAAAAACTAAGATGAAGTATAAGGCGCTTAAGGAAGAGCATTCTTCCCTACGTGCTCAATACTCTGAACTTAAAGATTCATATGAAAGCATGCTTATAAAAGATGTTACAAATGCTTCATCTAAGGTAGATGCTTCAACTTCATGTAACTTGAATGAATCTCCCTCTAGTAGTCATCACACTCCATGTGTTTCAAATGACAACATCTTAAATGAAAATAATGTACTTAAGGCACAAGTTGAAAAACTTGGAAAAGGCTTAGAAAATTGCTTTAAAGGTAAAGTATCTCTTGATCTAATCCTTAGTAAACAAAGATGTTCTTTTAGAAAAGAAGGATTAGGATATTTTCAAAAGAAAGGAAGGAAACAAAATTCTAAAACTATATTTGTTAAAGCATGCAACACATTTTGTCATAAATGCCATGAAACCGGTCATTCACATGAAGCATGTCCCTTAATGACTCCGAATTATTTTGATACTTGCTACATGCTTCAAAAGTCGAGAAAAGGTTATGCTATAGCAAAGTATGTTGGTGCACCCATGTTAAACAAAAAGAAGAAATCTATTTGGGTGCCCAAAGCTTTGATTGCTAACATTGAAGGACCCAAAAAGGTTTGGGTACCTAAAAGAACTTAATTCTTTTCATGTAGGTGAACTACAAGACCGGTGGGAGACATTGGGTGCTAGATAGCGGATGCTCCGAACACATGACCGGTAACAAGAAGTTGTTCACCTCAATAGAAGACAACTCAAGCGAGAACCAAAAGATTACCTTTGGCGACAACCGTCAAGGAAATGTGGTCGGCTTGGGTAAAATCGCAATCTCAAATGATCTATCTATTTCAAATGTTTTATTGGTCGAATCTCTGAATTTCAATTTGCTTTCCGTTGCTCAAATTTGCGATTTTGGTTTTAGTTGCACGTTCTTCCCAAAAGAAGTTTTGGTTGAAAGTTTAAAAGATAAATCTTTGATCTTTAAAGGCTTTCGTTTTGGAAATCTTTATTTGGTTGATTTTCATTCAAAAGATGCATCTCTTTCAACATGTCTTGTCTCTCAAACCTCAAAAGGTTGGCTATGGCATAGACGACTTGCACATGTTGGAATGCATCAATTGAGAAAACTTTTAAAACGTGATTTGGTTGTTGGCTTAAAGGATGTGAATTTTGAAAAGGACAAACCTTGTAGCACTTGTCAAGCGGGCAAGCAAGTAGCTACTTCACATCCAACTAAGCGCATTCTTTCGACTTGCAAACCTTTGGAACTTCTTCATATGGATTTATTTGGACCTTCCGAGTTCCAAAGTATCGGGGGTAGCAATTATGGTTTTGTGATTGTTGACGATTTTACTCGCTATACTTGGGTTTTCTTTATTTCTCAAAAATCTGAAACCCCCGATGTTTTCAAAAGTTTTGCAAAACGTGTTTCTACTGAATTCGAATTATCCATCAAGAAAATCCGTAGTGATCATGGTGGAGAGTTCGTTAATTCAACTCTATTTGATTTTTGTGACTCTCTTGGAATTAAACACGAATTTTCCACATCCTACACTCCACAGCAAAATGGAGTCGTTGAAAGGAAAAATCGAACACTTATAGAAATGGCAAGGACTATGCTAAGTGAGTATGATACTCCTACTCGCTTCTGGGCTGAAGCCGTGCATACAGCTTGCTATTCTATAAATCGACTTTATTTGCATCCTCTTCTGAATTTGACTCCTTATGAACTTCTTGTTGGGCGCAAGTCAAATATTTCTTATTTCCGAGTCTTTGGTTGCAAATGTTATATTCTTAAGAAAAGAAATTTTGGTGGAAAATTTCAAAGAAGAGTAGTGAAGGCTTTCTAGTCGGATACTCCACCACTAGTAAAGCTTATCGTGTTTTTAATAAAAATACAAGTTGTATTGAAGAATCGGGTGATGTCGAATTTGATGAAACTAATGGCTCACAAAAGGAGCAAGTATCTCATGAAGTTTCAGGTGAAGATCTTCAAGAAGCAATGAAGAACATAACCATTGGAGACATCAAGCCAACAGAGGAAGATCAAGAAGATGATGTCAACGTTGAAAATATTGATCAAGACGCATCATCATCTCATGTTGATCCTCCAAAACAAAGTCAAGATGAAGCAATACAAGATGAAGAACCAAGGCAACACCAAACCATCACCAAGGATCACCCTCTAGACCAAATATTGGGTGACGTCAGTAAGGGTGTTCAAACTCGATCTCGTATTGCTGCATTTTGTGAACATCATTCATTTGTGTCTTCTTTAGAACCCAAACATGTTAATGAAGTTTTAAATGATCCTGATTGGGTTAATGCCATGCATGAAGAACTTAATAACTTTGCTAGAAATGAAGTTTGGACTCTAGTAGAAAGACCCAAAGATCATAATGTAATTGGAACAAAATGGGTTTTCAGAAATAAGCAAGATGAAAATGGTGTTGTAATCAGAAACAAAGCTCGTCTTGTTGCTCAAGGCTTCACTCAAGTCGAAGGTTTAGACTTTGGTGAAACTTTTGCACCGGTAGCAAGACTTGAAGCTATTCGCATTCTTCTTGCTTATGCATCATGCTTTAATATCAAACTTTTTCAAATGGATGTAAAAAGTGCTTTTCTAAATGGTGAAATTTCTGAACTTGTATTTGTTGAGCAACCTCCCGGTTTCGAAGATTCTAAATTTCCAAACCATGTATTTAAATTGTCGAAAGCTCTCTATGGTCTCAAACAAGCTCCTCGAGCCTGGTATGAGCGACTTAGAGACTTTCTATTATCAAAAGGTTTTAAAATTGGGAAGGTTGATACAACTCTCTTTACAAAGAAAATTGAAAAAGATTTGTTCATTTGTCAGATTTATGTTGATGATATCATATTTGGATCTACTAATGAACATTTCTGTCATGAGTTTGGAGAGATGATGTCTAGGGAGTTCGAGATGTCCATGATTGGTGAGCTGAGCTTCTTCCTTGGACTTCAAATCAAGCAACTCAGGAACGGTACGTTCGTGAGTCAAACAAAGTACGTGAAGGACCTGCTCAAGCGCTTTGGGATGGAAGACGCCAAACCAATCAAAACTCCCATGGCGACCAATGGACATCTGGACATGGACAAAAGCGGCAAATCGGTTGATTCTAAACTGTATAGGTCTATGATTGGTAGTCTTTTATATCTCACTGCATCTAGGCCTGATATCATGTTTAGTGTGTGCTTATGTGCTAGATTTCAATCTGATCCTAAGGAATGCCATTTAACTGCTCTTAAAAGAATCCTTAGGTATTTAAAATGCTATCCCAGTTTAGGCCTTTGGTATCCGAAAGATGCAAATTTTGAATTAATTGGGTATTCGGATTCTGATTATGCTGGGTGTAAGATTGATCGAAAAAGAACATCTGGTAGCTGTCAGCTGTTGGGGAGATCATTAGTATCATGGTCATCTAGGAAGCAAAATTCTGTAGCTCTCTCCACAGCTGAAGCTGAATATGTGTCTGCAGGTAGTTGCTGTGCTCAATTATTATGGATGAAGCAGACATTTTTGGATTATGGGATTATATTTGATAAAGTGCCACTATTGTGTGATAATGAAAGTGCCATTAAAATTGCTAATAATCCTGTTCAACATTCTAGAACTAAGCATATTGAAATAAGGCACCATTTTATTAGAGATCATGTGGCAAAAGGAGATATTGATGTGAATTATGTTAGAACTGATATGCAACTAGCAGATATTTTCACTAAACCCTTAGATGAATCAAGATTTTGCTTTCTAAGAGGTGAACTGAACATTATTGATATATCAAATGCTAGTTGATCTAAAATAACTGTCTGATTTTCCTGTCCTCCCGCCTTTTTGTGCTTGATGACAAAGGGGGAGAGATTCTTGAGTCTTCTTGCTTCATTATTGACATTGTTTATTCTTAGGGCAGAGATTGGGGAGAAGTATTTTGGATAGTATTTTATTTTGGATATTAGAGTCTGTCTTTTGATGTATTGAACAGATGGTCTTTATATATATATGGAGATGTTTTTGTTCATCATATATGTCTGTGTGTCATGTGTTTATCTTTTTAGATCTTTTTAGCTCTGATACATATGATGACTTGTGCTTTGCTCTGATATACATGAAGTCATTGTTTTTCTTGAGATGATGCTCTTGAGCTCTGATATGTGATTATAGCTCTGATACATTGATATATATGATGTCTTGATGTGCATGTGTATGCTTTGATATGTCTTGTGGATATTTGCACATCCGTGACTTGCTTATGTATGAGATGCCCCTGATGTATATGTATTAGTTTATGATCTTGTATGATGAGATGCATATACTCAGGGGGAGCTATTTCATTTATTTTGTTATTGAACACTTGTTGTCATCAATCATCAAAAAGGGGGAGATTGTTGCATCTAGACCTTCATGCCTAACCCTAATTTTGATGATTAATGAAAACAAGGTGTTCTGGACTAATCGTGCTTTTGAGATTGATTGATACAGGGATCAGTTGGGAAGAAATGCAAGAAGATCAAGATGAACCCGACTTGAGGTGAAGCACAAGACACAGAAGAGCAAGAGACGAGTCGCAAAATCTTGAAGATGCGAAAGACCTCAGGTATTACGAGTTTTTATTTTTACCGATCATGGCGTGTGGAGATGATCGGTTAGGAAAATTCTTTTTTAGTTTTAACCGTACTATAAAGAGGGGTAACGAAAGTCCTCCTTTTATCTCCAGCACAAACCGAGAATTCTAGGTCATTGCATTGCATCTTTTTGGTTGGATTTGATTTGTTTTTGGTTTGAGAGATTTGGATTTTCAAATGATTTTTTGACAGTAGAAGTGTTTTTCATTTTTCCAGAAAGATCTAGGTAGATCTGGTTTTTTATTCTGTTGACAAAAATGTAACCCTTGAAATTATCTTTCAAACGAGCTATTAAACTATCAATTTGGATTTCTGGATCAAAAGTTATGGATGTTTTTATCGGACTGTCAGTTATTTGGTTTTTCAGTTTAGTTTTTGACAGCAGAAGAGTTTTTGCATTTTCTGGAAAGATCTAGAGAGATCTGGCTTTTGCTTCTGTTGACAAAAAGATAGTCCTTTAAAATATCTTTCAAATGAGCTATTAAATACCTCTTTTGAATTTCTGGATTTAAAGTTATAGCTGTTTATGTTCAGACTGACTGTCAGTTTGCTGAACTGACTGTCAGTTTGAATGTCAGTTTGTGTTAACTGACAATTGTCCAGAGAGTGTGTTTTTCGGGCCAAAAATTTTTGTACTAAACAGACTGTCAGTATGCCCATGCTGACTGTCAGTTTGGGTTTCGACCACAACTGTTTTTATCTGAGTTTCTATTTGATCTGGTCGATGTTTTGGTCGAACTGACTGTCAGTTTGAATAACTGACTGTCAGTTGTGGGTTTCAGCTTTCCTGTTTTGGCTGCAAACGGCTAGCTATTTTTTATCCGTAAATTTTGTCGGCCGTTGTGCACTAAACTGACTGTCAGTTTGCATAACTGACTGTCAGTTTGGGTTGCTGATTTTCAGCCCTAGCTCCAACGGTTCATTTGCTTCTTGAGGCTATAAAAAGGGGCTTTGGGCATGTGTTTCTTATAACAAGCAGCAGCATTTCATATACACTCTTGAGCATTAGTTTCTTATATAAAATCTTGATCTTTTGATCAAGTTGAGTGCTTTCCGATCCACCGAGAGTTTCAGTTCTTTTGCATTTGCATATACTTAGCTTCTCGGTGCGTGTTTGGAGGTCTAGAGAAGACCTCGCTGCCTTTTACTCTTGGTGAGCGCCCTCACCTAGACGGTTCGGAGGCGTGGCCGTTGATCTCTCCGTTCGGAGATTGTCGGAGAGGCTCGGCAAGTGTGTACAAGGCATCGGTGCTCGCCTTTCCGGAGTGGACAAGGAGCATCCTTAGTTGATAATACTCTTCGTGAGTATTGAGGCAAGACTCAAGTGATTTGAGTGCTTCAACGAGGATTAGTGGAGACTGGGCGAGTCTCCGATACCTCGGTAAAAACCATTGTGTTCGTTTTCTTTCCCTTGCTTACATTATTTGTTCTTGATTTGTTCTTTATTTGATTTAAGTTTTAAAGTTTTTAAAGCCTCCTATTCACCCCCCCTCTAGTCGGCATCCTTGATCCAACAGGATGAACGGAGGCGGAGCCATCAGAAACTCTCCCCTTCCGAACCTCCCAGAGGCGTGTCAACGTCATCAAGGAGGGTCCGCCTCTGAGCGAGACTCTAAGCGTCAACGCAAGGAGTACGCACACGAAGTGAAGGTGGTGGGGGTGCTACATACGTCTCCGCCACCTAAGTGGTCGAACGTCCCCCTCACCTTCACGGCGGAAGACGCGCGTGGGGTTCACTTCCCCCACGATGACGCGCTCATCGTCTCAGCCACTGTCTACAACTGCCACCTGGCCCGCATCCTCGTGGATGGTGGGAGCTCCGCCGACGTCCTTTATTTAAAGGCGTTTAGGGAGATGCAGGTGGACGAGAAGCTCTTGCAGCCTGCAGCAGGGCCCTCGCAAGGGTTCGTCCCTTGGAAGACCACCCACCCCGTGGGGAAGGTGGATCTCCCCATGCCCTTCGGCACTCCAGACAATTACCAGACAGAGATGGTCCGGTTTGATCTGGTAGACCTCCCCTCTTCTTACAACGCGATCATGGGGAGGACCACAATCAACCGCTTGGGGGCCGCGATCCACCAGAACTACCTCTACGTGAAGATCCCCGGGCGTCATGGCGTGATCACTGCCCGGGGAGACCAAGACGTGGCCCGCGCTCTATACGAGCGCGCCGCCGCATTGATCGGGAGCGTCAACATCATCAAAACCTCGGGGGGGAGTTGTCCCCCCCGGAGTTAGACGCCGCTGTGGTACCTTTTGGGGGGCCCCTTCCCAAGCCACGCCTAGAGGGGGACCTCCAGAAGATCCCACTGTCCCCAGATGATGGGGACAAAACCATTAGGACCGGGGCGGATGTCCATGAAGAGCACGCGGAGCAACTCACGGCTTTCCTACGAGAAAATTCGATGTTTTCACGTGGAAGCCCTCCGACATGCGAGGCGTCGCCCGGGATGTCATCGAGCACAAGCTCGCGGTGACCACCAGTCACCCCCGATCAAGCAGAAGCTGAGGAAACTCTCCCTTGAACGCCAAGAGGTGATCAAGGTAGAGATTGCCCGACTCCGAGAGGCGGGGTTCATTCGGGAGGTCTTACACCCCGAATGTCTTGCGAACCCGTCCTCGTAAACAAGTCGAACGGCAAGTGGTGGATGTGCGTGGACTTCACCGATCTCAACCGCGCCTGCCCCAAGGACAACTTCCGGCTCCAGCGAATTGACCAGTTGGTCTACTCGACCGTGGGGTGCGAGTTGATGAGCTTCCTGGACGCATACTCGGGCTATCACCAAGTCCGAATGGCGGAAGGGGTCGAGGAAAAGACGAGTTTCATAACTCCCCTCGGAACCTTCTGCTACGTCCACATGCCCTTCGGGCTGAAGAACGCTGGAGCGACCTTCCAGCAGCTCATGATGCTGGTCTTCAAGGACCAAATCGGTCGCAACGTCGAAGTCTACGTTGACGAAGCGGTCGTCAAAAGTCCCCACGTGACTACTCACATCGACGATTTAGTGGAGACCTTCCGCAACCTCTGCACGTATGGGTTGAAGCTCAACCCGGAGAAATGCGCCTTCGGCGTGCGCGGGGGGAAGCTCCTGGGCTTCCTTGTGTCCCAGCGGGACATAGAGGCACAACCCTAGAACATTCAGGCATTCCTGGACATGCCCCCGCCATGCTCGGTCAAGGACGTTCAATGACTCATCGGCCGCTTAGCCGTGCTGAGCCGCTTCATCTCGCGGTCGGGGGAACGCGGCCTCCAATTCTTCAAAATCCTCCGGGGGCTCGAGGGGTTCCGGTGGACCCCCGAGGCCCAGGAGGCCTTCGACGACTTGAGGAAATACCTCACGAGCCCCCCATGCTCGTGAGCCCATCTCTAGAAGAGCCCTTGCTCCTTCACCTCACCGCGACCTTGGTCGCTGTAAGCGCGATATTGGTAAAGGAGCAAGACGGGCAGCAGCGTCCTGTGTACTACGTGAGCGAAGCCCTCCAAGGGGCCAAAACTCGGTACCCAAAGATGGAGAAGAGCTGCTACGCCCTCCTGATGGCGTCCTGGAAGCTTTGCCATTGCTTCCTGGGGCACCCCATCACCGTCCCGTCATCCCTCCGCTTGGGGGAGGTGCTCCGAAACAAAGAAGCCACCGACCGGATAGGGAAGTGGGGGCCGAGCTCACCCCCTTTTCCCTTTCCCTCACGGGGCGCTCCGCCATCAAGTCACATGTCCTCACCGACTTCGTGGTGGAATGGACTCTTGCCTGCAGGCCCGGGGACGAAGGCCTCCCCACGCTGCCCCGACGCAGCGACCATTGGACACTCATGTTCGATGGCTCCTTGTGTCTTGCCGGGGCCGGTGCGGGAGTAGTCCTCCAGAGCCCCGAGGGGAGGGCACTCGAGTACGCGGCGCGGCTAGAGTTCCCCGCCACGAACAACATCGCCGAATACGAGGCTTTGCTCCTTGGGTTGTGCCTTGTGCCCTCCCTGGGGATTCGACACCTCCTAGTGAAAGGAGACTCCCAGCTCGTAGTTTGTCAAATGGACAAGTCCTACTTGTGCCATGACGCAAACTTGAGCCTTTACTTACAGGAAGTGCGCAAGATGGAGAAGCACTTTGACGGCCTAGAGGCCCAGCACATCCCGCGAAGGGACAACGATCGGGCCGACGCCCTGGCTTGGGTAGCCAGCGCCCGGGAACCACTCCCCAAAGGGGCCTTCCTGGAGATTTTATTACGAAGCCCTCGGTGACCTCCCCGGACACGGGTCACGAGTCCTGCATCCCAGAAGTCACCGAAATCACCCTGGCCTCGTCTTGGATGGACCCCCTTGTCTCCTTCATCAAGGGGGAGGGGGACCCTCCCAACGAGATCGAGGCTAAGCGCCTCCGGGCCAAAGCACGAGCATACCTCCTGTTGGAGGGGAAGCTCTACAAGCAAGGGGCTTCCGCCTTGCTCCGTTGCCTTCCACTACCGGAGGGGCTCCGGCTTCTCGAGGATATTCAAAAGGGAAGCTGCGGGTCTCATCTGGCCCCGCGTGCCATCACGGCCAAGGCCCTTCGCCAGGGTTTGTATTGGCCCACGGTGATTCGTGACGTGCCAAGGGTTCGAACCTCCCCCCGTAGCACTGCAGACTATCCCCATCACTTGGCCCTTCGCGCGCTGGGGGATGGACCTCCTGGGCCCCTTGCCCCCAGTGCCCGGGGGCTACAACTATGCGATGGTCGCGGTCGACTACTTTACTAAGTGGGTAGAGGCTGATCCTTTGGCCAGCATCACGTCCCGGGCAGTACAGCGGTTTTTCTGGAAAAATATCATGTGTCATTTTAGGGTTTAGAGATCACTGTCGATAACGGGACCCAATTTGACTCGGCGTATTTCTGGGAATTCTGCGAAGGCTTGGGGCTCACCATCCACTTCGCTTCAATGGCCCATCCCCAGAGCAACGGGGCCGTTGAAAGGGTCAACGGCGTAATCCTACAAGGGTTACGACGACGGCTCGAGTAAACCGCTTCCAAGCGGGGTGCATGGGTAGAGGAGCTCCCTAGCAAACTCTGCTCCATGCACACGACTCCGAGCCGGGTGACGGGATGTACTCCCTTCTCCCTGGTATACGGGGCTGAGCCAGTTCTCCCCCAGAGATTGGCTTTCGGTCGCTGCGGGTCGAGCTCCTAGACGGAGCTACGACTACGACGTACTAAGCCAACGAGGCAAATCAACGACTGGAGGTGATCTCGTGGAGGAGGAATGCGACCGAGCGCTCCTCCGCCACACCATCTACGAGCGTGAAATGGCGCGCTCGTACTACCAACGCGTCCGTGAAAGGGCTTTTTGACTAGGGGACCATGTCCTCAAGTGCGTCACGGACCCCCAAGTCCAGGGCAAACTCTCCCCCAAGTGGGAGGGCCCCTACAGGATCTCAGCGGTCCTGGGCTCGGGGGCTTACAAGCTCTCCAACCTTCAAGAGCAGGAGCGGAAGCACACGTGGAACGTGTGCTTGCTTCGCAAGTTCTACGTCTAGCCTACAGGCTCGTTCCCTCCCCCGGAGCGATTACACCGGAGGGGAGGGGGGCATTGTACTGGTTTAATTAATTGTCAATACAACTGGTTTTTTCCTCAGCTCCGGCTCATTGCTGGTTTTTACATTACCGTCTCTCACGGTGATGCCCCCCACGTGAGGATGCCCTCTCAACCAGGATGCCGTCCCCGTGAGGAAGTGGGCTATCACGACCCAACAAGTCCCTACAACGGGAGTCCCACTCCAGTAGGGCGGCTTACGATCACCCCTCGTGGATTGAGGGTGTAAGCGGCAACCTAGTCCTCAAGGATCGCGGTAACGACTCAATTTGGGACACTAGTTGTGAGACCCCCATTTGAGGATCACCTTGGTAACCGCCCAGGTAGGTTACACACAGCAGGATGTCACATGAGCTCCAAATCACACAAGCATAGCAATAACATTAAACAAGTATCAGGCCAACATGGCCAATATTACATAGCCAAAGCACCGAAAATGGCGCTAAGTAGAGTTGCTAAGAAAATAACTAGTTTATCAGAACCAGAATTGGTATCCAAGTACCGAACACACAACATAAAGCACAAAGCAACGACGAATAGCTTGATTTCCATCCGCAGCGGGGTTGGAGGGGCTTCTCCCACATCTGACTTGACTTGGTGCGCAATCCTTCTAGAACGTGGGCTCACCCGGGGTGCTTCCATCTTCAGGTGAGTACTCATAACTGAAGGAATCGGGATCCTCGAATCCCTCTTCTACAGTTAGATATAAATGCAAGGGTGAGCACTTGGTGCTCAGCAACACTCATTCCGGGGATTAATGCAATTGTACTTATATGAGGGTGAAACATATGATTCCGGGGTTTAGTTTCATATGGATAGAGATATATAGATTTCCAAGTCATTTATTCAGTAAAACAGTGCTTTTGTCATGAAAATGATACTTTAAACATTAAACAGGTTTTCAATAAAACATTAGATGTAGTGGTCTCCCATGAGTCACTACTTTGTTAACCGCATTATGAAAACATTCCAAAACATTACTTGTGCTATAACCCATGGATAACATCCACTACGAAATGACTCCTGAACCTGGGAGTACAGAGTATCTGATACTTCTTTTACACTTTGCAAAGGTGTACCTCTTTTTAAATCCACAGGTTCACTTGGCTTTCAAGCCGGATCAGCTCCATGTGACTTATACACATGTGACAAGGCCGAGATCACACAACGCTTTTACAGTTCAGCATTAATAGTATCCCTGCCCGGTAAATAGACAGTTAAGTCTCAAGTACCGTTGTGGGTCTTCCCCACTGCCTTACTTCCTAGCCTCTCTGGTCTATGTTCCCTCAGGACACATAGCCTTGGTCTATGTCCACGCGAGACATACGACCATTTAAGATTACAACCGCTCACGGCTTAATCAGGTCTAGGGCGCCTTCCTTCTTTTACGCCTTTTCCTCTCATCATTTTTCTGAACTCACATCACTCATGGCCGAACCTTGGCCTTCCAGTTTCCACGCGAGAAACCAGATCGTCAAACCATGCAGGGAACTGCTAATACCAAAAAGCTACTAAGTTGTGCCTGTCCCATACCAGGCAAGTGGTTGGTACGTTTACAATTCGCATAGAGACACAGCACAAGGTTCTCGTCCTTATGAACCAATAGTGAGGAACATTCACATTCCCTGGTGCGCACCGCACCCTCTCCATACAATCCAATCCTCACCACTGATCCCTTTTATCAGTTTTCTTGACAAAACGGTTTTCATTATAACTTCTCATGTATTTGACCATTTCAAGTTTAATATGGATATTCAGTATATGAATCCTAGGGTGACAAAAGTATATATAAGAAGGTTCAATAACAAAAAGGGGTTTCATGATTCATTAGGGAATATCTACTCATGTCATTCAAACATAACTTGTAATTCAACTAAGCATGCATAGTAAGAAACAGTGAATATACTTCATATGAAAATATTGGGTGAGACATGATCAAAGGAATGAGGCTTGCCTTGCGATGTTGGGTCTAAATACTCAGACGGATCTTCAAAGACTTCTTCCGCTCCTTCAACTTCTGACTCTGCGGCAATCAACCAACACACAAACACATACCATAAGCATACAGAAAATAGTTTCTATAGAAATTATTAAGTAAATAAGTCATGCATGCAGGGGAAAAGGTTAGGGCAAGGTCACAAGGGCTCTGGTCGAAGAAACGGCTCAAAAGGATTGAACGTCGAAGGGTCGACATTCAGTTCATGGCTTTGGCATAACTTTAAACTGATCTTAGGATGGTTTTCTGGAGAAGTGATAGAAGGGAAAGATGTAGAACACAACTCCAGGAATCTAGGGGACAAAGTGACATTTCCATTGCTCAACCAGAAGGGGTCAAACAAGGCTAATGCCAGTGGCTGACATGCACTGACATAGTGCTGGACATGGCCAGAAACTAGGGCATGGCTTAACTTTTGATCCAGGGCTCCAATTGATGCAACACTTTGTCTGGGAGGTAGGCATTACTAACAGGAACAAAATACTCAACAGGGACAAGAGCTGAAAGTGGCCGGAGGGTGGCCAAATCCGGCGATGAACTGCGGTGGTGACATGGCACAGGTACAGCTCTGGACAAACATTTGGCAAAGGCATAACTCACAATCTAGGCAGATCCAGGTGTCGAGCTAGTGGAATAAAATGCTCAGGGAGGTGAGGCGAAGCTAAGGGACAAAGTGGTGTCGGCTGAATCGGCCGGGAACGAAGTCCGGCGACCGGCGCTGGAGAAGATGACACTGGAGCTCGGGGATTTTTGATACAGGGCGAATGACCTCAATTCCAAGCTTGGGAATGATCTCTAGGGCACAACAAGGCTACTGGAGGGGTTAATTTCATTGGAGATCGGCCGGAGGGGCTCGGCGATGAGGTCCGGCGAACGGCTGAGGTTCCAGTTTGGGATTTCTTCGATTTGAGCGCAATTGGGGATCCTAATTCAACAGGCTTGCTAAGAAATGGCTAAGGATCAATTTCTACTACTGGGACGAGTGCTAATTTGGATTAAATCAGGTAGCATTGCAGGAACAGGGGTTTTGAGCTTTTCCGGTGATCACCGGCGTTAAGGTTCGCCGGGGTGCAATTGGGTGCTATGACACGAACAGGGGGAAGAGGGGAACTCACTGGTGGCTTTGGTTTGAAGAATGGTGCAGTGAATTGGGCTGGCGCCGTGAGCTCACTCACTGGCTCGCCGGAGAAGAAGGTGAAAACGGCGAGAGCTCTGGAAAAATGGCTAAGTCCTGAGATGAGGCTTAAGCACAGCACTGGAGGGTTTAAATAGGTCCAAGGGCGGAGCTTGCGAGGGGGAAACGGCGCGAAACTTGTGCCGGGGACGAGACCGACCGGGTGTAGCTGCGACAGCGGTGACCGGCGATGTGATGCGCTTCAGGCGGTGTTGCAGCCTTGCTGACCCTGTCGGTTGCATCGGAACTTCACCTGGAACGGCGCAGATGCGGAGGCAGCAGCAAAGCTCCGGCGGTGACACGTACACGCATGCAATGCCACGGCAACGGGCACGCGCGTGCGAAAACGCTGCTGGGGCGCGGCCGTTTAACTGCTGGACATGGCGAAGCAACGGCGCTGGCACGTGCGCACGGGGTGGCACAGCGGCTCACGGGCACAAGCGACAAGAAGCGGTGACCGGCGGCGAGCAAACACGGCGAGAACGCGGCGACACGCGCTGGTCGTGGGCAACGACCAGGGACTGGTCGAAAACAGCCGAAAAGATTAGAGGGGCTGATTTGTAATTTTCAGAACTTTGCTTCCAGGGACTGATCTGCAAATCTGGAGATCTGGAGGGCTGATCTGAAATCTGATTTAGCAGATACGTTGCGTAAAATTATTAGAACTTATTTGGCCAAAGTTTGGTAAGATCAGGCAAGATCTGAAGGGTTTCGACAAAATTAGGGAAAACAGTTTAGGGTAAAATAGGGTAATTAGGGTTTTAAAAAATGGCAAAGGTTGAAACTCAGCCTTAGGATGAGATTTTGGGGATGATCCCGAAGGGAAAAATGTTCTGAACAACATTTAGAAGGGAATGGCTGAAGCAGATTAGGGTTTGGGGTCAAGATGTGGATTTTGGCTATTTTAGGGTTTGGCAAAAACAGGGGTGTTACACTAGTCCCCTACCCAAACACTCAGACCCGTCATCAGGCACATCCTCCTCTGGGAGTCAGTTATCTCCTTAGTGAGACAAAATTCTCGGATATTCTTTCTTGGAGACCTCGTTCCCGGCTCCCCGTTTCCACGGCGTCCGGAGGGTTGTCTCCCAGAAAAATTATCCCCGGCAATTTCGCCTTGGATTTTCTTGGATGTTCTTTCCTGGAGATCTCATTCTCGGATTCCCATTTTTCACGGTGACCGGAGGGTCCTTTTCCGGAAAAATTCCCGAAGATATTGGGCCTCCCGGAAGACTCCTAGGTTTCTCGCTCTCACGGTGACCGGAGAATTTCAGAATCCTCAGATATTTTTCTCGGAGATCTCGTTCCCGGCTCCCCGTCTTCACAGCGACCAGAGGGTTGTCTCCCGAAAAAACTATCCCCGGGAATTTCACGCATTTTCTTGGACGTTCTTTCCCCAGAAACCGCACCCCCGGCTCCCCGTTATTATGGCGACTGGAGGATCCCACCGGGGCTTTCGAAAAATCGTTCTCGGAATTTTTTATAACCTTGGGAAAACATGAAGAATTCTTAAGCTAAGGGTCCTTGCCCTGGGAGCTTTGTCACCCCCACAGCATGCGGAGCCACCCTCTGGCCCGCTGTGGATGGGGGGATAAGGAGCACCCGGGAATCACCCCGTTTCGAACCATCTAAGAATGCAAAATACACGAGCAAACTTAGCTTTATTAAAGAAATCAAAGTACACAAGCAAACAGCTTCATTGACGATCATTTAAACGGAGGACATCTTCCCCCTCCGGTGGGCATCATTACATCAGAAACGATACAACCCAGAAAGATCCTACGCCTAATAATCCCGGAGGCCTTCCGATATCTCCCGGGCCAGGTCCCGGTACAAGCCGCGTATGCGACGCTGGGACTCCCGGAGTAGGTCTTCGGACAATATTCGTAGCCCACCGGTGGAAGTATTCGAAGTGGGAGAACCCTTCGGGACCCCGGTCGCGGAGGGGACAGTTCAGCGTGGTGATTGTTGAAATTGTCCAGGTGCCACTCCGGATGCCACCTCAACCGGATTGGCTCCTGGGAGACGCCCCTGCCGCGGCCCCCGGAGAGAAGACTTAACAAAATAAAGGCGGCCTGGGCATCCCCCGGGTGACACCCGCCGGGGCCCAAAGGCCTCACCCCCGGAGAGTTTCTCTGGGACCTTCGCCCGGGAGTAACCTCCAGGGTAACCTGGTAAAATCGATTCAAAGACTTAGCAAAAATTCCAATTTCTATTGCATCAGAAATATCTTTGTACAAGTGTTCGTGGCTTTCTCTAAGAAGCAACCGGGAGCAAAAGACCTAAAAAAAAAAACGGTCCTATCTAGACCACGGGGGAGGCTCATACTTGGTCATTGGCGTCCTCCCCCCAGGGGGCTCCCGCCGGAGCCACAGCATCCGCTCCCAGAGGAGCCGGCGCCGGGAATAGCACCTGGATTATCCGGTCGTAGAAGCCGCCGGCGAGCTGCTCCACTTCTCGCCTAGATGGCTCGAAGAATTCCGGAAAGCTCCGGGGAATCCGGCCCCCGATCGCCCGGGTGCTAACCCCCCGGTGCTCCACGAGCCCGGCCTTGGCAGCCACGACCGGGATCGCTCAGCCCCAGGCCCTGGCGTTGGCAGCCTCCGGAATCACGGAGACTTGTGCGGTAAGAAAATGCACAGCCTCCACGAGCGTCACCGGTGCCGCCTCGGAGCTACCTCCCGAGCCCATGCTCACTCCAAGCCCCTCGAGGGCTGAGCGAACGGAGCATCCCGCGTCCTTTACGGCCCGAACACTGGAGCCCTCGAGCTCAAGGAGAGCGTCCTCTTTCGCCTTCGCCACCCTCTGGAACCGGTCATTGGTAGTCTCGGAGGCGTGGATTTGGGCCCAGACCCGGGCTAGCTCCCGGAGGGAACCATCCCGCTGCTCCAGATAAGCGGTGGCCTTCTCCTCCGCGTCCTTCAGCACCCAGCTAAAGCGCGCTTCAATCCCCCAGGTGATGGCCGCCCCCTACAAGCGTAAGAGTTAGAAAAAATTCAAGACGGGAGCGCCGAAGGAAACCATCGACGGGCCCCCTCGCAACAGATGCGGGGGTGATGTGAACCGGGGTGGCAGTGGTTGGCGTCCTTGCCGTCGAGGAAGTGGCCGCCGAAGAGGAGGGCGACAAGCTTTCAGAGGGGGTCCCCCCCGGGGAGGGATCAGGAGCCCCTTCCCCTTTCCAGGCCGTGGGGCCCCCGGGACCTCCATCCCCGGGGTGCATCGTAGACCGAGGGGCTCCCCCCTCGTCTACCGGCCATTCGACGCGCGAAGGGGAGGCCTCCGCGAATCAAACCCCCAGCCTCTCCGGCTCCGGTAGCGCCGGGGCCGCCGGGAGGGCTATCGCCGAAGGTGGCGAGGGGGCATAATCGGCTGAATCGGACTCCCCCTTGTCAGTGGCTGGTTCCTTCCCGTGAGCCTCTCCGAGGTTCTTCGGGGGAGGGGGTGTTGCTTCCTGCCGGCGAGGCGCCCGCGCACGCCCTGACCCGGGGGCTACTTCCCAGGCCTTCACAGGCGTGGAGCCCGGAGTCATCAATGGACCGGGGGCTTTCTGAGCCTGGGCCCGCTTTTTCTCAGAGCCCCCGGTGGCCTCCTTCCCCCTCTTGTGGGAACCGGGGGTGGGGAGGGGCGTTCTCACCGGTAGCCTCAGCCCGAAGGCCTCGGCCACCAGGTTCCGGGGAGGGCCCTCCCCCATGACGCGCATGATGTTCTCGTGCTCGTCGGCGTAGTACCTCCCGAGGAGGTTTTCTGCCTTCTCCCGGGTGGTCGGGTACGGCCAGACTGCAAAAGGTAAGAGTTACCGAAATACGCAAAAGAAGCGAGCAAAGTAACCAGGAGCTTACGTCGGGTCACCGGCTTCTGCGGGGGCCGCTGGGACGGGCACATCCATATGCCCCTCCTCCCATGTGAGAAGGGGGAGATCTTCAGCAGCGTCAACTCCTCGGTGCCGTCCCTCATAGAGCGGATGCCCCGGGAGCCCACGACCTTGCTGAGGAGCTTCAGCACTTCCTCGGTCCACACCGGGGGCTTGGGAGCAGACGACCGGCTGTAGGAGGGGGGCTCCGGGGAGTACACCACCTTGTCGTCCCGGACTCGGAGGTAGAACCACCTCCGGATCGAATTCCCCCAGTGGTCCCGGGAGGCCGCTACCGGGTACTCCACTACTCGGGACGGCAGCAACTGGATCATCACCGAGCCGAACGGAGACTTCGGCCCTCCTTTCACCAGGTGGGAGCTCCTCGCCGCTGGCTCATAGAAATACCGGAACAGCTAGAGCATTGTCTCCTGTCCGATGGCCATCTCGAAAAGCCAAATGAAGAGGCCCATCCGGACGAACGCGTTCGGCGTCAGGTGGTTCAAGGCCACCCCGTACTCCTTCAAAAACTCCCGGAGCAGCGAGTGCACCGGGAGCCGGAGCCCGGCCTCGAGGAAAGCCTCGAAGGCCACCACTTCCCTGGGCCTAGGGCATGGGGCTCCGTCCTTCTTCACGGGGATCCAGACGTCCCCGTCCGCAACCATCCCCCGGTCCACCAGGGAATCCAGGTCCCCGTATCTAAACTCTGTGGCCCAGAGGAAGTCCGCGGTGACTTCCTCCAGTGGCACCTTCGCGGCCTTGGCATGGCCCTTGGCTCCCATTTAATTTTTTTGGTGGCTTAGGCTCTATGAAAAAGGGGGGCTTCGGGGTTTTGGAGGCTAAGCTTCCGGGATTGAACTTCTGGAAGAATGCTACCGAGAGAGCTAAAGGCGCTGGAGGCTAAGAATTGAAGTCCAGAATTGTTTCTCTGGGCCCCTCAAGGCCCTATTTATAGGGGCCAAACGCGGCCCTGATGGGTGCCACGTGGCCCCTCGTGGTGCATCCGTACCGTTCAATTCAAACAGCGCGCAGGAAATGAAGGGACGCGCGCATGAAACGAGGCATCGCCAGTTCGAACTACGAGCGGCCATTATGGCCGAACGGCACGCTCCCATCGAGAGAAGACCTTAATGAACGACGGCGAGGTAATAAACGCGTGGCGTGGGAATCGAAGCGTCACGACTCTTGTGGCTTGTCCTAGAGATTTTCCCGGTGAGATGAACCATCCCCTCCGGGGACTCAAGCATCGTCCCCGGAGGGTATGGGGGGCTGTTGTTGGGGGAAATCTCCATGGGATCAAGTCCAAGTAAGAGGCTGTTCCATTTGCCTGGGGACAAGGCCCTCGATGACTTGTCCTGGGCGCCTCCTTTTGCCCGGGGACAAGGTCCCCCGGTGGCTTCTCCCGGCTGCCGCCTTTTGCCTGGGGACAAGGCCCCTGGTGGCTTGTCCCGGGTACCGCCTTTTTGCCAGGGGACAACGCCCCTGGTAGCTTGTCCCGGGTACCGCCTTTTGCTTGGGGACAAGGGCCCCCGGTGGCTTGACCTGGGCGCCGCCAATTGCCTGGGGACAAGGCCCCCCAGTGGGTTGTCCTGGGCGCCGCCTTTTGCCCGGGGACAGGCCCCGGTGGCTTGTCCCAGGCGCCGCCATTTGGCAGGGGACAAGGCCCCCCGGTGGCTTGTCCCGGGCGCCGCCTTTTGCCCGGGGACAAGGTCCACCGGTGGCTTGACCCGGACGCCGCCATTTGCCCGGGGACAAGGCCCCCCGGTGGCTTGACCCGGGCACCGCCATTAGCCAGGGGACAAGGCCTCCCGGTGGGTTGTCCCGGGCACCGCCATTTGGACGGGGACAAGCCCCCGGTGGCTTGTCCCGTGCACCGCCTTTTGCCCGGGGACAAGGTCCCCCGGTGGCTTGTCCCGGGCTCCGCCTTTTGCTCGGGGACAAGGTCCACCGGTGGTTTGACCCAGGTGCCGCCAGTTGCCCAGGGACAAGGCCCCCCGGTGGCCTCTCTCGGGCGCCGCATTTTGCCTGGGGACAAGGCCCCCGATGGCTTTCCCGGGCGCGCCATTTGCCTGGGGACAAGGCCCCCCGGTGGCTTGTCCCGAGCACCGCCTTTTGCCCGGGGACAAGGGCCCCGGTGGCTTCTCCCGGGCGCCGCCTTTTGCCCCGGGACAAGGTACCTTGCTGGCTTGTCCTGGGCGCCGCCATTTGCCTAGGGACAAGGCCACCCGGTGGCTTCACCCGGGCGCCGCCTTTTCCCCGGGGACAAGGTCTCCCGGTGGCTTGTCCCAGGTGACGCCATTTGCGCGGCGAGAAGGCCCCCCCCCGGTGGCTTGTCCCGGGCGCTGCCTTTTGCTCGGGGACAATGTCCCCTGGTGGCTTGACCAGGGCGCCGCCATTTTTCAGGGACAAGGCCCCCAATGGCTTGTCCCGGGTGCCGCCTTTTGCCCGGGGACAAGGCCCCCGGCGGCTTGTCCCGGGCGCCGCCATTTGCCCGGGGACAAGGCCCCCCGGTTGCTTGTTCTGGGCGCCGCCTTTTGCCTGGGGACAAGGCCCCCGGTGGCTTCTCCCGGGCGCCGCCTTTTGCCCGGGGACAAGGTCCCCCGGTGGCTTCTCCCGGGCGCCGCCTTTTGCCTGGGGACAAGGTCCTCGGTGGCTTCTCCCGGTGTAGCTTCTAGGCCCCTATAGGATGTTTTAATAATTAATTACAACTACAAATGCTATACTAACGTTACCTGTCTAGTTGTGTCAAGAAGTTACTTAAAAGACAGGTTAATGAAAGGCGAAGAAAGGGCGCATTGATCAAAAAGGGAAAGGTACGGAATAGGGTCTTTTCCTTTTTACCGGTCTAAGGTGATTAGAGAAGAATTTTGACCGGATTTTAGGATAGTTGCTGTACTATTAAGAGGAGCATGTGGTGTATCACAATATACTTCATCTTTGTGCACAAATCATAAAATCAACATGCATTGCATACTAGAAGGTCACATCCTTTGAAAATGCTTGTATCAGCTCATTTCTGCTCAGCACTGTCTCAGTCGGTCTGACCGTCAGTTAGACCGGTCTGACCGAATTCACGGACTGACCGATTAAAATCTCGGACTGACTGACGTGTAGTCTAGGCATGGTGCATTCTTTTTATAGGCCGGTCTGTCCGTAGTTGAGACCAAGGTCTGTCTCCTGGAACTTCTTGATTTACCCCTTCTGGTGTTTTGAGCTTTACGGTCTGACCGTTTGTTAGACCGATCTGACCGCGAAATCGGTCTGACCGTGTTTTTGAACTACGGTCTGACTGTTTGGCCGGTCTGACCGTATATATTGGCCTGACCGTATAAGGTGTCCAGAAACTATGTCGTCTCTGGACAGTTTCACGGTCTGACCGAAATATACTCCGGTCTGACCGTATGTGTGCCTGACAAGGGCAGTTGAGCATTTATTGCGCCTGTTTAATGCCGTTGCAATTGCGGCGGTCTGACCGAGCTTGTGCCTGCGGTCTGACCGCCAAGTGATCTTTTTCTCCCAACGGCCTGTAACGGCTATATTAATTGTGGGGGGTATATATACTCCCTTGCCCGGCCCTGTTCATAACTTTTGGCATAATCTTGAGCATTGTCATCATCCTTGAGAGCCTAAGCTTGTTCCATACACTCTAGGGTTCCAATTCTCGAATTTGTGAGAGTGTGCATTTGAGATCTTCTAGTGCATTGCATTTAGATCATTAAATCAATCTTGTGGCACTAGAAGAAGGCTAAGTGATCATCACCGGCTTGTTACTCTTGGAGTTTGCCGGCTCCTAGACGGCTAGGAGAAAGGTTTTGAAGAGCTCTTCAAGGAAGATTGTGAAGAAGCCTCAAAACGTCTTGTGAATGGTTTGAGCATGCCTTGCCGGAGCGGTAAAGTGCATCCTTAGTGAAATCGAGGTTTGGATAACTCATCACACTAATCCGGCTCAAGATCTAGGTCACTTCTCGAGAGAAGGTTGACTAGATAGAGGAGCGGTTAGAGATTTGAGGTTGCCTCAACGTGGATTAGGGGTGATCGGCAAATCACCGAGACCACGGGATATATCCTTGTGTTGGAATTGTTCTTTATTCATATTGTGTTATTTATTTGCTCTCATTATCTTTAAATTGTTTGATTATTTGCTAAATTGCTAAAATCGCCTATTCACCCCCCTCTAGTCGATATCCTAGATCCCTTTCAATTGGTATCAGAGCAAGGACTCCATTTTAGAGGATTTAACCATCCCGGAGTAGGATAAAGATGGCTAGTGAGGGTCGGATCAATATTGGTAAACCACCACTCTTTGATGGATCTAACTATACTTATTGGAAAACTAGAATGATGGTCTATCTTAAAGCCATGGGTGGAAAGATTTGGAAAGTGGTGGATGAGGGGTTTGCAATTCTTGATGATGATGACATGACCAACTTAGATAGAGATAATGCCTTAGCAAATGCTCAAGCCATGAATGTTCTTTATAGTGCTCTAAATCTAGGTGAATTTAATAGAATTTGTAAACTTGAAACGGCCCATGATATTTGGAGAAATCTTATGGATATTCATGAAGGAACCTCGATGGTCAAGGATGCTAAACTATTTATCCATAAGGGCCAATTTAAAAAGTTTGCCATGTTGCCCAATGAAGATGTATCGGAGATGTTTAACCGATTAAATAACATCGTAAATGAGTTAAAAGGGCTTGGTATGGATGTCACAAACGTGGAGTTTTGTCATAAGTTTCTTAGAGCTTTACCTTCTAAATATGATACAATTGTAACCTTACTTGTGCGTTCGAACTTGAAGAGTGTAACTCCGTTGGAAGTCTTGAGCGAGATTCTCACTCATGATATATTCAAGAAATCTCAAGAAGAAGTGAAAGATGAGGCTTCCGACTCCAAGAAGAAGAACATTGCACTCAAAGCTCAAGTCTCCAAAAGGGAAGACATTGAAGAGGAAAGTGATGAGAAAGACACCGATGAGGAAATGGCTCTCTTTGTGAGAAGGTTTAAGCGGTTCATGAAGAAGAGATATCAAGGAAAGTCCTTCAAGAAAGGACAATCATCCAAGAGGAACCCATTTGAAGAGAGAAGATGCTTCGATTGCGGTGAAAAGGGTCACATCTCCACACAATACAAAAATAAGGAAGAAGAAAAATCAATGAAGAAGAAGAAGTACGAAAAAGAAGGAGAAAGCAAGAAGAAGGTTTTCAAGAAATATTATAAGAAGAAGAAGGATGGACAAGCTTGCTTCATCGAATGGGATTCGGATGCTTCAAGTTCCGATTCCGATGATGAAGATGAAGCATCACCCAAAGGACTCGCCGGGGTAGCTATCAAGGAAGCTCCATCTCTATTCTCCACTCCTCATTGCCTCATGGCTAAAGGAGAATCAAAGGTACCTTGTGATGAAGATGAATATACTTATGATGACCTAGTTGAGATGATCACTGATTTTGATGACTATATGAGTAAGGAAAAAGAAAAATTCAAAGAATTGAAGAAGAGATACAAAGCTCTTCAAAATTCCTATGAGGAGCTAAACACATCTCATGAGAGTCTCAAAGAAACTCATGAGGTGCTCAAGGAAGCTCAGACTCTCTAATTACTCATAAAGCCAACAAATCGAGTAATGACATAGGCATCACTTGCAATATTTTGAATGATTTGCCCATAATGTCTACTTCTAGCATATCTACTTCTTGTGAAGACTTAATTGAATTCCCATCAAAACCTAAAATTGATGATAATGTGCTTAGTCTTGAAAACAATGAACTTAAGGATAAAATTGAAAAACTAACCAATGACCTAGCTAAATGCTATGTAGGAGAATCAAAATTAAGACATCTTCTAGATAGTCAAAGATTTTCCTTAAGAAAAGACGGACTAGGTTTCATTCCCAAAAAGGGTAAACATGCTTTTGTTCCATCTAAAACCATTTTTGTAAAAGAAAAGGGATATTGTAAAAAATGTAAAAATTTAGGTCACATTGAAAAGAATTGCCATGCTAACAAAAGCATTTCATCTCTTATATTCAATTCTTGCTATGTATTGAAGAAAATGAACAATGGCGACATTAAAGCCAAATTTGTTGGAACCCCGATCATTGGTCCCAAAAAGAAAGCCATTTGGGTCCCAAAATCCTTGGTAACTAACCTCCAAGGACCCAAAAAGGTTTGGGTACCTAAAAGGACCTAACTTTGTTTTGTAGGTTAATTACAAGGCGGGCGGACAACATTGGGTGCTCGATAGTGGATGCACTCAACACATGACCGGTAATCACAACATGTTCTCCTCACTAAATAACAAAGGTGCGGAATATGACAAGATCACGTTTGGAGACAATAGTAAAGGAAAGGTAAAAGGTTTAGGTAAAATTGCCATCTCAAACGACCTCTCCATATCTAATGTATTGCTTGTTGAATCTCTAAACTTCAACCTCTTATCCGTAGCTCAAGTTTGTGATCTTGGATTCATATGTGCTTTTTATCCAAAAGAAGTGATTATCACTAGCATTGTTGACAATAAGTTGATTTTCAAAGGTTTTAGACATGGCAACCTCTACTTAGTTGATTTCAATTCAAATGATACTAATCTTGGTACATGCTTGTTTACAAAATCTTCTAAAGGTTGGCTATGGCATAGAAGGCTTGGGCATGTTGGAATGATACAACTAAATAGACTAGTTAAACATGATTTGGTTGTTGGATTAAAAGATGTAAAGTTTGAAAAAGATAAATTGTGTAGTGCTTGCCAAGCCGGAAAACAAGTTGCAAACTCACACCCAACTAAAAGCACAATGTCAACTTCGAGTCCACTTGAACTATTGCATATGGATTTATTTGGTCCAACTACTTTTGTGAGCATTGGTGGCAATAGTTATTGTCTTGTCATTGTAGATGATTTTTCTAGATATACATGGATATTCTTCTTACATGATAAGTCAATTTTGTTTAACACTTTCAAAAGCTTTGCTCAAAGGGCCGAAAATGAATTTAGCTTCAAGATCAAGAAAGTGAGAAGTGACAATGGCTCCGAATTCAAGAATACCAAGGTTGAAAATTTGTGTGATGATAAAGGCATCAAACATGAGTTTTCGGCCAAGTATACACCGGAGCAAAATGGAGTAGTCGAACAAAAGAACCGGACATTGATAGATATGGCAAGGTCTATGCTTTCGGAGTACAATGTTTCGGACACTTTTTGGGCCGAAGCAATCAACACCGCGTGCCATGCATCAAATCGTCTTTATTGTCATCGACTTCTAAAGAAAACTCCTTATGAGCTTCTCATTGGAAGGAAGCCAAACATTTCCTACTTCCGAGTGTTTGGGTGTAAGTGCTATATCTTGCGGAAAGGTACACGCTTATCTAAATTTCAAAGTAAATGTGATGTAGGATTTTTGTTAGGATACTCATCAAATAGCAAAGCATATCGTGTC
This sequence comes from Pharus latifolius, assembly GCA_019359835.1. NCBI lineage: Eukaryota > Viridiplantae > Streptophyta > Magnoliopsida > Poales > Poaceae > Pharus > Pharus latifolius. The sequence continues at coordinate 59,334,084 of CM033323.1, forward strand.
TACAACCAAAACTCCGGTTTGGTTGAGGAGACTCATGATGTTGAATTTGATGAGACTAACGGCTCTCAAGAGGAGCAAGATAATTTGGATGATGTAGGTAATGAAGGGTTGAGAGTGGCAATGAAGAACATGACCATTGGGGATATCAAGCCGAAAGAAGATAGTGATCAAGATGAAGATCCATCCACTCATGCTATCCCCTCTTCATCAACTCCTCAACACGAAGATCAAATAGTTGAAGTGGTCAATGTGGAAGACTCCTCTCAACAACAACCGGAAGTACCTTCTACCTCTACTTCACAAATCCCGGTTGACCATCCGAGAATTCATCACTCAATTTCAAAGATCACCCCGTCGATCAAATTGTTGGTGACTTGTGTAAGGGTGTTCAAACTCGTTCTCGTCTTGCTTCATTTTGTGAAAATTACTCCTTTGTTTCCTCTTTTGAGCCCACACTTGTAGATGAAGCTTTAAAAGATCCGGATTGGGTGAATGCTATGCATGAAGAATTAAACAACTTCACCCGCAACAATGTTTGGGAATTAGTAGAAGAACCAAATCCGGATGAGCATAATGTCATTGGAACCAAATGGATTTTCAAGAATAAACAAGATGCAAACGGAGTGGTAGTGAGAAACAAGGCAAGATTGGTGGCTCAAGGATACACTCAAGTTGAAGGTTTGGACTTCGGTGAAACCTTTGCTCCCATAGCTAGACTTGAGGCTATTAGAATCTTGCTTGCTTTTGCTTCATCTCATAATATTAGACTATATCAAATGGATGTCAAAAGTGCATTTTTAAATGGAAAGATTAATGAGTTAGTATTTGTTAAACAACCACCCGGATTTGAAGATCCTACAAAGCCAAATCATGTTTATAAACTCTCCAAGGCTCTTTATGGTCTTAAACAAGCACCTCGTGCTTGGTATGAAAGACTTAGAGACTTTTTAATTTCAAAAGATTTTAAAATTGGGAAAGTTGATACTACATTGTTTACTAAGAAAATTGGAAATGATTTCTTTGTATGTCAAATTTATGTTGATGACATCAAATTTTGATCTACTAACCAAGATTTTTGCGAGGAATTTGGTAATATGATGTCCAAGGAATTTGAGATGTCTTTGATAGGTGAATTAAGTTTCTTTCTCGGACTTCAAGTTAAACAACTCAAGGAAGGAACTTTCATCAGTTAAAACAAATATGTGAAGGATCTACTCAAGAAGTTTGGACTTGAAGAAGCAAAGCCAATCAAGACACCAATGGCTACAAACGGTCACCTTGTCTCTGACGAAGGAGGTAAACCGGTAGACTCAAAGCTTTATAGATCTATGATTGGTAGTCTATTGTATCTTACTGCTTCTAGGCCCGATATTATGTTTAGTGTGTGTATGTGTGCAAGATTTCAAGCCTCTCCTAAAGAAAGTCATTTAATGGCCGTTAAGCGCATTTTGAGGTATCTAAACTATTCTTCTAGCATAGGGTTGTGGTATCCTAAAGGTGCAAAATTCGAATTAATTGGATATTCCGATTCCGATTATGCGGGTTGTAAAGTGTGTAGAAAAAGCACCTCAGGCAGTTGTCAACTATTAGGAAGATCTTTAGTATCTTGGTCCTCTAAGAAACAAAACTCTGTAGCCTTATCAACCGCCGAAGCGGAATATGTTTCCGCGGGTAGTTGTTGTGCACAATTGCTTTGGATGAGGCAAACATTGTTGGATTATGGAATAAAATTTGAAAAAGTGCCTCTTTTGTGTGATAATGAGAGTGCGGTGAAAATAGCCACAAATCCGGTTCAACACTCTCGGACCAAGCATATAGATATTCGACACCACTTCCTTAGAGATCATGTTAGCAAAGGTGATGTGGTGGTGGAAAATGTGAAAACCGAAGATCAATTAGCGGATATATTCACTAAGCCCTTAGATGAAAGTCGTTTTTGCAAACTTCGAAATGAGCTTAACGTCATTGATATCTCAAATGTGGCTTGAAATGTTGAACTCATATGAAATGTGCTTAGAGTATCACTTGGTTGCTTGAACTTCCTCTTTTAGAGGTTTTTAAGCTCCTTTATCGGCAATTGAGTAAAATGAACCAAAAATTTGTTAAGTTGTAAGATAAATACTTCCCCTTTGGTGATATTGCCCATATCTTACTTATAATCATCTTATAGTTATATATCTCTCTATCCAAATCTCTTGAGCTTCAAATCAATCAAAATCTTCCAAGAATTTCAGTCCTTCCAGCGGTCTGACCGAACCATATGCGGTCTGACCGAATGCATCTCCAGAGAGCATCTTATATTCCTGCTTCCAGCGGTCTGGCCGGTACCCTTTCTACGGTCTGACCGAATATTCATGACCAGAGACCTTTTAAACCCGAATCTCTTGTCTTTTTCACTTTCTTCCCCACCTGTCTCTTTCACGTGCGCCTCAACTCCTTGGATTCTTTCTCTCCGGTCAAACCCTCATCAAGCTCGGACAAACCGTGGTTCAAGATCATCACCAAATCATGTCTTCTAGGTACATTGCTCATATTCTTCTTCGTTTTCCTGTTCTCTTCTGTTCATCCTGAGGTTTAGGGTAAAATGTGGTGAATCTAGTTTAAATTTTGTCAATATCCTGAAATTGACTCATCCAGTTGATGCAATGAGTATTCTCTCACATATATCTGTCTACATTGCACCCTAAAATCAAGTAAATCCCAGAAATCATGCCAAACCCTAACTCTACGGTTGCGCCGGTCTGACCGCCCCTGTTTCGGTCTGACCGACTGCAACAGCAGAGCCAGGATGTGCAGTTCTATTGTCATCTCTATTCTCGTCATGCTTTCCTGTTTCATGTATCTTACCTGCTGCATATCTTCCAAATTGTATAGTGGTCGAGGTACTCAATGCACTGCCTCCATTCGGACCAACAAGAAGAAATTGGCTAAGCGGCCGAAAAGGGTTCTACCCTCGAGTAGCAGCGACAGTCACGATGACGATTGGGTGCCCTCGGCCGGTGATTCAGAGACAGAGCAGTCGTCTCATCGTGGTGGATCTTCTCATGTGGGCATGGACATAGAGAGTGAGGATGATGAAATAAACGTCCACGCTTATCAAGGCCCGAAGAAAAATTGGACGTCAAGCGACTACACGAAGGCGAGGACCATCTATGCCTACAATCATGCAAATGACGCCACGACTCCTCATTTCCACACATTGACACAGCAGGATGCCTTCTACGGTCATTTGGTCCACAAAAACATCTTCGAACACAAATGGATCGAATGGGCCTATGTTGTTAATCAGCCCATCATGGCTCCCTTGGTGCAGATCTTCAAGGATATAGGGCTGTATGACTTTGTGGAGCACAAGTGCCCATGTAACGCCACTGCCATCAGACAGTTCTATGCTACAGTTGAGATCAGATGGGCGGACCAGTAGATTATATGGATGACTGGGTCTAGGCGCTATGAGGCCACCTTTGAGGAGTTTGCTGTGGCAAACAAGCTAAACTATGAGGAGCTGAAGTAGGGGATCGATATGGAGGAAGAGGATTACCTCCATGAGGACGACTGGCTCCAGTTCTATGAGCAGCCGGGAGGTGGACAGCGGATTGTACCCGGTACTGTTACCGGTCTCAAAGTCCTCCCTGCTGTAGTCAACAAAATTGTACGAGCCACGATCCATCCAAAGAGTGGAAACCGAGAAGCGGTCCGGGATTACTACTGGAACTTCATCGACCACATCCTCAAGAGTCATCGGATCAACATTGTCTCTTTTATTTTGAAGACAATTGAGGATGTCTCGGCGACCACTCTCCCGAATCTTTACTATGCACCGTTTATCATGTCCTTGTTGCTCCAGAAGACGAAGTTTCCTCGCGGTTCTTGCGACATCAGACATCTTGGCTATAAGCCATTCAGTGTCAACCCGCGCGTCTTAGCTCGAGGCCAAGGAGCACAGCATCAGCAGCAGCCGGCTCAGCCTATGCCTCCTCCTCCTCCACCTCAGGCTCAGCAGGCACCTCAGTCGAGCCAAGCCCCCGCCTGGTTTTCTCAGTTCCAGCAGCAGTTCCATCCGCCGATGATGGATCAGTTTGCTACTCTTCTCCAGGGGCTTGAGCTCGCTCGCTCGGACTTGGCGGCCTTGCATGATCAGTTCCAGACTTTCTCTTCGCGCCAGGATCAGTTCGAGCAGCGCTTCGACGCCTTCTCCACTCACTTCTACACTCGTTTCCCTCAGACTCCTCCTCATCCCGATGATGATGCTCCAGCCGCTCCTTAGCTTTTATGGCAGTTGATGCCAAAGGGGGAGAGAGAAGAGAGTAGAAGAGTAGGAGAGAGATGATGAACCTTAAATGTAAATGAAAACTTTTGGATGAAAGAACTTTTGGTGTGTGTATAGAAGTTTTAATTTAGCTTGTTTAATTGAATGTCTCTTTTATGACTTATATTGAATGACTCTATTGTGAGATTGGTACTTCATTATATATGAGATGTGCTTGTGATGATGATATCATGTGTAGAATTGAATGTCTTATTTGTGATATTTCATGATTCTATAGTGAATGAATTGAGATTGCATCTTATACACATGCTTGAACTCCACTAAAATGTCAAAATTCTCTTATTCATACATTTAGGGGGAGTGTCTTATTCTTCGATGCTTATTGTAAAATTCCCTTTATGCTTAAAACTCTTTCATCTACTCTTTATGTTGTCATCAATTACCAAAAAGGGGGAGATTGTAGCTTCTAGGCCCCTATAGGATGTTTTAATAATTAATGACAACTACAAATGCTATACTAACGTTACCTGTCTAGTTGTGTCAAGAAGTTACTACAAAGACAGGTTAATGAAAGGCGAAGAAAGGGCGCATTGATCAAAAAGGGAAAGGTACGGAATAGGGTCTTTTCCTTTTTACCGGTCTAAGGTGATTAGAGAAGAATTTTGACTGGATTTTAGGATAGTTGCCATACTATTAAGAGGAGCATGTGGTGTACCACAATATACTTCATCTTTGTGCCACAAATCATAAAATCAACATGCATTGCATACTAGAAGGTCACATCCTTTGAAAATGCTTGTATCAGCTCATTTCTGCTCAGCACTGTCTCAGTCGGTCTGACCGTCTGTTAGACCGGTCTGACCGAATTCACGGACTGACCGACGTGTAGTCTAAGCATGGTGCATTCTTTTTATAGGCCGGTCTGTCCGTAGTTGAGACCAAGGTCTGTCTCCTGGAACTTCTTGATTTACCCCTTCTGGTGTTTTGAGCTTTACGGTCTGACCGTTTGTTAGACCGGTCTGACCGTGTTTTTGAACTACGGTCTGACCGTTTGGCCGGTCTGACCATATATATCGGCCTGACCGTATAAGGTATCCAGAAACTATGTCGTCTCTGGACAGTTTCACGGTCTGACCGAAATATACTCCTGTCTGACCGGATGTGTGCCTGACAAGGGCAGTTGAGCATTTATTGGCCTGTTTAATGCCGTTGCAATTGCGGCGGTCTGACCGAGCTTGTGCCTGCGGTCTGACCGCCAAGTGATCTTTTTCTCCCAACGGCCTGTAACGGCTATATTCATTGTGGGGGGTATATATACTCCCTTGCCCAGCCCTGTTCATAACTTTTGGCATAATCTTGAGCATTGTCATCATCCTTGAGAGCCTAAGCTTGTTTCATACACTCTAGGGTTCAAATTCTCGAATTTGTGAGAGTGTGCATTTAAGATCTTCTAGTGCATTGCATTTAGATCATTAAATCAATCTTGTGGCACTAGAAGAAGGCTAAGTGATCATCACCGGCGTGTTACTCTTGGAGTTTGCCGGCTCCTAGACGGCTAGGAGAAAGGTTTTGAAGAGCTCTTCAAGGAAGATTGTGAAGAAGCCTCAAAACGTCTTGTGAAAGGTTTGAGCACGCCTTGCCAGAGCGGTAAAGGGCATCCTTAGTGAAATCGAGGTTTGGATAACTCATCACACTAATCCGGCGCAAGATCTAGGTCACTTCTCGAGAGAAGGTTGACTAGATAGAGGAGCGGTTAGAGATTTGAGTTTGCCTCAACATGGATTAGGGGTGATCGACAAATCACCGAGACCATGGGATATATCCTTGTGTTGGAATTGTGCTTTATTCATATTGTGTTATTTATTTGCTCTCATTATCTTTAAATTGTTTGATTATTTGCTAAATTGCTAAAATCGCCTATTCACCCCCCTCTAGTCGATATCCTAGATCCCTTTCACCCGGACGCCGCCTTTTGCCCGGGGACAAGGTCCCCCGGTGGCTTCTCCCGGGCGCCGCCATTTGCCTAGGGACAAGGCCCCCCGGTGGCTTGACCCGGGCGCCGCCTTTTCCCCGGGGACAATGTCCCACGGTGGCTTGTCCCGGCTGACGCCATTTGCCCGGCGACAAGGCCCCCCGGTGGCTTGTCCCAGGCGCCGCCTTTTGCCCGGGGGAAAGGTTCCCCAGTGGCTTGACACGGGCGCCGCCAGTTGCCCGGGGACAAGGCCACCTGGTGGCTTGTCCCGGGCGCCACCTTTTGCCCGGGGACAAGGTCCCCCGGTGGCTGGACCTGAGGGAAACCATTTACCTGGGGACAAGGCCACCCAGTGGCCTGTCCCAGGCCCCGCCTTTTCCCCGGGGACAAGGTACCCCAGTGGCTTGTCCCGGCTTACGCCATTTTCCCGGCGACAAGGCCTCCCGGTGGCTTATCCCGGGCGCCGCCTTTTGCCCGGGGACAAGGTCCCCCGGTGGCATGACCCGGGGGCCGCCATTTGCCCGGGGACAAGGTAGCCTGGTGGCTTGTCCCGGGCCCCGCCTTTTGCCCAGGGACAAGGCCCCCCAGTGGCTTCTCCTGGGCGTCGCCTTTTGCCCTTTGACAAGGCCCCCAGTGGCTTGTCCCGGGCGCAGCATTTTGCCCGAGGACAAGGTCCCCTAGTGCCTTGTCCCGGGCGCCGCCATTTGCCTGAGGACAAGGCCCCCTGGTGGCTTGTCTCGGGCTCCGACTTTTGCCCGGGGACAAGGTCCCCCGGTGGTTTGTCCCGGGCGTTGCCGTCCTCCCGGAGACAGGGGTCTCCGGTCCCAGGTCACGTGAGGGTCACGCAAGAAGTGCCTCGGGAATCGGCGGACACCTGTCAGGCATCCAGGGTTCCTGGCCGGGAGAAGGATGTTGCTACCCCTCGATCCAGCGGTGGCAGGCGGGGTAGTCCAGTCTTTTTGCGTCTTTTGGGGCTATAGAAGCCCTAGTAACACCTCATGTTAGAGATATAATTCATTATTACTTGGAATAGACAATCTCACAGGTGTGCTCCGGATCCAGCTCTCCCCCGAGAGATCTCCCCTAGCCAACTTCGGTTGGGAGCACGCCGACAGGACTAGGGTCTCCACTGAGGCCTGAACCTGTATAAATCTTTGTGTCATTCGCTGTGTTTGCCCGACGGGAGAGGACCGGTCACTCGGTCAGCTCGCGTCGTATTTACTTCACAAGGACCTTCCACAAAATCTGCCGGGGTATTCGCAATACCACGACAGAAGTGGTGAAGACGAAGCTGATCTAGGCCTGCTATTTATAGGCACAGGATGGAGATGGTGAGGCTAGAGCAGTGAAAATTGCGCTGGCGACAAGTAAATGATTGAAGCAATAGCGGCAGAGACGGGACGGCGAGCAGGCAGCTTTGCAACTGTGTTTGGTCGACTCATCGGGACTTGGCGCTGGGTGGTGCAAAGCGGAGGCGACAAGGCTGGCACAGCGTGGTGATGTGGCGCGAAGTTACTGACAAAGCTGCTGTTGCTGCTGGAGTGTGGTCGCGAGTGCGCAGTTTCTTGTGGTCGCTGGTGCTGCCATGGTGACGCTTTTCGTGCGGACACGTGAACACATGCAAGCACAAACGAACACATGAACGGGGGAAGGCGAAGCTTGGCCGGCGGCGAGAATACAAGGCGAGAAGCACGGCGAAGTTGGCGCTGCTGGTCGAAAAGGGCTGGGGAGCTCTGGTCGAAACAATGATTTGGACCAGATTGCAATTAAAAAAATTGGGTCTTGGACTGATTTGCAATTCCTAAGATTTAGATGGTTAGGGCGGAATCTGATTTCACTGATCTGGCAAACTTTATTTAGTAGATGATTTGGCAAAGATAGAAGATAAGATTTGCAACATTTGAATAGTTTTTGAATGAAAATGACAATAGGGTAATTTAGGGTAATTGAAATCTAGACTTTGTCAAAACTGAAATTCTGGGATTTAGGATTAGATTTTGATATCCTGACAGAAGAAGATTTTGTATTGAACAGAATTTGAGAGGGTTCCCAGAATCAGATTTGAATTTGGGGCTGATTTGCAATATTTATCCTTTTCAGGCTTCTGGAAAATCAGAAAAAGGACTAATCTGCGATACTTCATGGACTGATTTGTGAAAATGGTCTAGATGATAGAATCTGGCTGCCAACTTTTTGGATTAAGGTATTGGCATACCCTAGATCATAATCCAAGAATAATCTAGACTGGATTAGGTCAAGATTTGATTAAATTAGAGTTCAGAGTATTTGGGGTAATTAGGATACTTAATTAATTAATTTTTGTTTTCAAAAATGGAAAGGATTGACAAATCTGGAAGTTAGAGAATGAATTGGATCTAGCTTCTGAAGGCTTTTAATCTCAGGATAAATAGTAGGTCGAATCTGGAAAGTCAGATCTTGATTTGTATTCACACGGAAGATTTTGAGATTTTAGGGCTTAGGATAGAAAAAGTTTGGGCTGATTTTGCTGATCTTGAAGAGTGTTGGGGGAAATCTCCGCGAGACCAAGTCCAGGTAAGTTGCGTCACATTAGCCCGGGGACATGGCCTCCGGTGCCTGCCCCGGGCGCCAACTTTTGGCTCCCGGCACCCGGCCTCCGGCGCCGGTCCCGGGTGCCGCCATTTGCCCGCGGACGTGGCCTCCGGTGCCTGCCCCGGGCGCCGCCTTTTGGCCCCCGGGACCCGGCCTCCGGCACCGGTCCCGGGTGCCGCCATTTGCCCGGGGACGTGGCCTCCGGTGCCTGCCCCGGGCGCCGCCTTTTGGCCCCCGGGACCCGGCCTCCGGCGCCGGTCCCGGGTGCCACCATTTGCCCGGGGACGTGGCCTCTGGTGCCTGCCCCGGGCGCCACCTTTTGGCACCCGAGACCAGGCCTCCGGCGCCGGTCCTGGGCGCCGCCATTTGTCCGGGGACGTGGCCTTCAGTGCCTGCCCCGAGCGCCGCCTTTTGGCGCCCGGGACCCGGCTTCCGACGCCGGTCCCGGGTGCCGCCATTTGCCCAGGGACGGGGCCTCCGGTGCCTGCCCCGGGCGCCTCCTTTTGGCTCCCGGGACCCGGCCTCCGGCGCTGGTCCCGGCGCCGCCATTTGGCCGGGGATGTGGCCTCCGGTGGCAGCGCCGGGCGCCGCCATTTGCCCGGGGACGTGGCCTCCGGTGCCGGCCCCGGGCGCCGCCTTTTGGCTCCCGGGACCTGGCCCCCGCCGTCGGTCCCGGGAGCCGCCTTTGGCCCGAGGCCCTGGCCTCCGGTGCGTGTCCCGGGCCTCGTCGTCCTTCTAAAGGTAAAGTCTCTGGCTGTTGATCACGTGCAGGTCACGCGAGGAGCGCCTCGGTAATCAGGGACCACCTGTCAAGCATCCAAGGCGTTTGACCGGGAGAAGGACGTTGCTACCCCTCAATCCGACGGTGGCTTCCGAGGTAGATAGGTCTTTTTGCTTCTTTTTGGGGCTATAAATAGCCCTTGTACCCCTCAGTTGTAAGCAAGTGATTCATTTATTAGAATAGCCAAAACTCACAGGTGTGCTCCGGAAGCCTCTCCCCCGGAGAGAGCCTCCCCAGCCGACTCCGGTCGGGAGCACGCCGACAGGACTAGGGCCCCCACCGGGACCTGAACCTGTATAAATCCTCGTGTCAATTCTTGTGTTTGTCCGGCGGGGGAGGACCGGTCACCCGGTCAGCCCGCGCCGCGTAATCTTTGCTAGGATCGTTCACAAAACCTGCCGGGGTATTCGCGATACCACAACAGTTGGCTCCGTCCGTGGAGACTCGTGACAAGATGCCATGGCTCCCACAAGAATAAGGGCTCGCACCCTTCCCGGTGATGCTGGTCTCGGAGACCCGGCGCCGCCCGTCCGGGACACGGTTGTCCGGTCGCTTCCTCCCGGGGGCGGTCAGGCCCAGGTACCTCTGTCGACGATTCGGACTCGGAGTCCTCAGCCGAACTTATGCAAAATTTGTAATGGTGAGACCTTTCAAGATGACCCTCCGGGAAGGTATGTAGAACAATGGTGAACAGGAGCACAGAGAGATTTATACAGGTTCGGGCCCTCGATGGTGGGAGGAATAGCCCTACGTCCTGTTAGGATTTCACTATAGGTGATAAACGGTTACAGAAATAGCAGAAAAACTCCTTCACAGGCGAAGGATTTTTCCTGTGTAAACATACAGAATAAAGCCAAGGAGGCTTGTAGGAACTATCTAACTTGGGCCGTAGACTTGGCTGTTTTTAGTGGTTGAGATGCGTTATGTCTCACTTGTATCAGGAGTCTTCTTCTTCCAAATGGATTGGATGATCCTCCTCGGACTTCTATGCCACCCTTTTAAACTGCATCAAACGGTTGGATGCGGTTTTAGGAGAACTGCTGTTAACTTCCACGGAGGTTATCAGCACGTGTTAATCATGAATAACCGCATATAATAACCTCTGACGGTTGGTCTTCAACGTGGAGGAATCCTCATGATGCTTTGAATATCCTGTTATATGAATAACCGAATGAACTCCAAGCACCCTGGTCGAGAATGTTCTGACCGCGGAATGTGGGCTGACCGCGCAACATCCCGGATATCCAGTTCGCGTATAGTATATGAACTTCTGACCGCGCAAATTTGTCGGCCTGATCGCACGAAGTCCGCGACCTGATCGCGTAAAGCTTGTGACCTCATGGCAATGCCCCTCAGAATAGCTTGAGTTCGCATTGCCAGATACATGTCCGGTTCGAACCTGTCTTGAACCAAAAGTTTATTAGAAGTGACCCGGGTGTCAATCCTCGTCAACTAGCCCCCAAATTCGAAAAAAACGAAGAGACGTGTTTATTTCGAATTTTTAAGACCATGCATTGGATTTTTAACCCGACTCTTCAATTTTTCCACTTAGTGGCGCGCTAAGTGAAAAACGGTTGGTTTCCCAAGACGGGTTCTGACATTATGTGACTGGCAATGATAGCGCCGTAGAACTGTTTTTATCTCGAGGTAAAATTGTAAATGCTTTGACAAAACCCGAGGCGTCTAGAATACAAACCGTCACCCTGGCGGCTATAAATACCAGGCTCCTAGACTTGTAAAACTTCACAGTTCCTCCCCACGCCTAAGTTCTTTTCTTGTCATCCTGCCTTCTTCCTTTTTACATACTCCTCCTGATGGCAGATCACAACATCATCGAGATTGAGAGTGATGAAGAGGAAGTTGTCGAACAAGGGTCTCAAACGATTGAAGACCTGTCTCCATTAAGGAAGAAACCCAAGGTTGACGAAGGATCTTCCAGTGGAACAAAGGTGAAGAATGTAGCAAGTTTCTTTCTTCCTTCAGTTCCTTTGACCCTCCCCGTTCATGCCTCTCGGCAAGTTAGGCCTTTAACCTTGGAGAAGAATTCTTCTCAACACTCTCCTTTTCCCTCCAATTCTCCCATCCTTTTGGGTGATCAACATTCTGGTCGGCAAGCGGTGACTATCCCTCGATCAGATGATTGCCATATTGGGTTGGCGAAGCAATCTTCTGATGGGAAGGTTGCACTTCCACCATCTGATGATCCTCCTCCCAAGATGGGTATATCAATGGGTTATGCACTGGGACAGGTAACAATTCTTCTCCCCTTTTGCTGATAATTATAGTTAGTACGAATAACTTTAGCAAAATGCAGGAGGTTGGAGGCTCCAGCGATCAGCCTTCTGCTGCTCCATCTCTTCCTTCCGGACAGACTCTTCTGGAGGAGAAGAATGCCCTGGAGAAGAAGACCGAGGAGATGGCCTCGAAGATTCTGCGTCTAGCAAAATGTCTTGATCGATCCCGGGAAGAGGCGCACCATTTCCGTCGAGAGAGGGACTATGCTCAGCAACAGCGAGAACTCTCTGACTTGATTAGGGACAATAGTGCGTCTGTTATTAGGGACGATGTAGATAGACTTAGGGTAGTTGCTAGTTCCCTGGGAGTTACCAGTGTAGATCCTACTGACAACAACATGTCCCTTGGGGAACTTTGTAAACTTCTTTCGAAGCAAGTCGACGTTTTGATCGACTGTATCCCTTTTGTATGTAAAGAATGCAAGAAATAAAAGTTTCTTATTTCTCATGAATATTTTTCACATCTTCTATGCGAAAATATGGCCTTAAACTTTATGTTCGCGATCACTCATACACAGGAAACTTTAGTTCTGCGATCAGAATCTTGCTTCCAAAAGCATCGCGACCTGCCCTGATACCGCGATCAATTTCAGGGCCGCGGTCAGAACTGAATTGCGACCAGAGTTGGAACTCGGTCAGACTGTCACTCCGATTAGAATCGAAGTTTTAGTCTAAAACACGGTTTCGATCAAACCATAACCCAATTAGAAACATTCCAGTACGTCAAAAATTGAGTTGCATGATTTTTTCGTAAACAATGTTCAAAGCATACAAAGAAGAAACATCTTCCGAAAAGTACTGAAAATTTTTCAGTCCTTTTGCACTTTCAGTTTCCGAAACAAAGAAGTCTTTTTATTTCAGATCCGATGCCTGAACACTTTATCGGGTCCACCAGAGGCAGTATCCATTATGGGAAATGAATAAAGCATTCAATGGAACGTTTGAAATGAAACGTTTACTCACATTAATACGCCGCCTTGGGTCTATAAAAAGAGCAGATGTCTTCTCAAAGAAGCCACACAGCCGAAAACCCTCATCGTTCCCGCCGCACAAAACCCTCATTTTCTTCAGCCTTCGTCTTCCCAAAATCGCCAACTTTTCCTTTGATTCTCCACCAAAAATGGCATCCTGGAGCCGATCCATTCACCACTCTGAGGAGAGCCTAGTGGCGTTGGAGAAGGAAGAGATCCTTCCTCCGCGGTTGCTCATCAACTTGCGGCCCGCGGAGAAGGACCAAGAAACCCCAACCGTCCAAGAGGGCGAGTTGGTGGTTTTTGCGGAGTACTTGCGCTGCGGGTTCCGATTCCCTGAGAGTCGGTTCCTCAAAGATGTCCTTGAGCACTATGGGTGGGAATTGATTAACCTCCACCCCAACGCGATGCTGATCCTTGCGGTGTTCCAGCATCTCTGTGAGGCGTTCGTCGGAGTATATCCCAGCGTGGATCTTTTCTGGCGATTTTACTTTTCGGCGTGGTCGAAGAGCACCAACGCTGCCAGATGCATCTACTTCCGGTTGAGGGACAAAAAGGAGTATCCCTCCCTACCCCTGCGCATGGGTGGCACCAAAGGTGGTTTTACTGCTCTCCACCATCTGAGAGCAACCTGTGGTTTGAAAACTCGCGACCAGAGAAGTCGAGCGAGTTGGATGCTTCCCCGGCGATGAATTCGGAGCTCTTGAAGCATGCCGAGGTGATCCTTTACTTGGTCAGTCAAGGGTTGACAGCTCGAGACGTCATCCGAGACTTTGTGAAGAATCTGGTGAGTCCTTTGCGCGAAAGGGCTCATCCGGCATGCGAGATTAGGTCCATGGCGGACAGCACCTTGGACTATAGTAAAGGTATTTATTTCTTTGGCGCTGAGCCTTGCCATTCTTGAATTGCGTAAATTCTGACTCGAATTTGGGAACAGTCCTGCCTTCATCTGAAATTGAGAGGCGGACCAACTCCCTCCTTAGGGCCTACAATGCTGATGTAGAGGGCCCTAAGGGATCGCCTTGCCCACAGAGCCTGATTCACACCGGCGACGACCTTAAACAGGAGCACCGAAAGGTACACTCTTTATCTGGCCTCCGTTTTTCAGGTCTTATGTATGTCCAGCGCTAAACAATTCCATCGGAAATGTGAATCAGCTCCTAGGAAGGTTTGCCGAGACGACTTTCCCAAGTGAAAACGTCGGCTCTCGGGGGAAGCCTATGGTGAAGAATGTGAAGAAGGTCTCCCAAAGACCCAGGACAAAAAGTCCTGCCCCCAAGAAGGCCAGGCCAAATCCGGGGGAGGGGTCTTCACGGAGCATTCCTCCTACCGCAAAAAAGACGGCGGTAAGATATCACATACCTTCTGTTTTACCAGGCGCATATTGGAATCACTTCTTCATCGTACAGGGAGAGGGGAGTGACGAGGAAGAGGATGATGTTCCTCTGGTCCTTCGGAGGAGGAAGATGGCGGATGTCGACGATTCGGACTCGGGGTCCTCAGCTGAACTTATGCAAAATTTGTAATTGTGAGACCTTTCAAGATGACCCACCGGGAAGGTATGTAGAACAATAGTGAACAGGAGCACAGAGAGATTTATACAGGTTCGGGCCCTCGATGGTGGGAGTAAAAGCCCTACGTCCTATTAGAATTTCACTATATGTGATAAAGGTTTACAAACTAGCGGGAACAAACCTTCACAGGTGAAAGTTTTTCCTATATAAGTGTAAAAAAAAGAAGCTCTAGGAGATTTGTGAATATTGTCTAATCTAAGCCGTAGACTTGGCTGTTTGAGTGGTTGAGATATGTCGTATCTCACTTGTATCAGGGGTCTTGTTCTTCCAAATGTCTTGGATCCCCCATTTGATGTACTTTGCCACCCTTTTATACTGGTCGAAAAGGTGCCATATGTAGAAAACTGCATCAAACGGTTGGATGCGGTTTCTGGAGAACCGCTGTTAACTTCCATGGAGGTTATTAACACGTGTTAATCATGAATAACCGCATACATTAACCTCTGACGGTTGGTCTTCAACGTGGAGGAATCTTCGGGATGCTTGCAATATCCTGATATAAGGATAACCGAAAAAACTCCAAGCACCCTGGTCGAGAATGTTCTGACCGCGGAATGTGGGCTGACCGCGCAACATCCCGGATATCCAGTCCGCGTATAGCATATGAACTTCTGACCGCACAAGGCTGTCGGCCTGATCGCACGAAACCCGCGACCTGATCGCGTAAAACTTGCGACCTCATGGTGATGCCCCTCAGAATTGCTTGAGTTCGCATCGCCAGATACATGTCTGGTTTGAACCTGTCTTGAACCAAACTTCGATCAGAAAATGCTGGTAAGCCGATTCCTGATTAAGAAGACTTGAATCCATAATATGCAAATAATCTCCTCTCTCTGTACAGCGCAAGCAGGTCGAATTACACAGCTTAGTCGGGACAAGGGGACTCTTGAATCCTCGATTCGCCACACCGATCGGGCCATCAAAGAGCTGAGCCTCCTGATCTTCGAAAAACTGAAGGCGGTGGCTGATCTTTTGAAGACCGATGTGGTAGAACCGAAGAAAGACAACCTCAGCATAAGTGACTGGACATCGCTGCTCACTGCCCAGGCAGAATCACTGCTTGAGTATCTCCCTGGAGATACACGGCGACGCGAAGAGGTGATCAGAACCAGGGTTCGATCAGCCGCAGTAGCCGTACTCAGCCGGGTTCGACTTCACCATGGCCTAGATGCAGATCTGAGCGCACTGGTGGGTCCGGTTGAGGTCGAGAGTGAAGAGCTGCTCGATGCAGTCATGGAGGAGGTCAAGCCCTTAGTAGATAGGCTCCTGACTGAGCTGGGGATCGAATGATCCTTATTTTTGTATCTAGACAATTGTGTATAATGCAATGTATGTAAAAAATCATTTTTGACAGGAAGTACATATTTTGCATTTTTATATTATGAGTTCCATACTATAAGCACATCCCCCCTAGCCCCCGCCTCTTCTTATGAATACTGAAGCCTTAGTGTTATAAGCAGAGGAGAAAACATAAGCGTAACAACCAGGGGTGTGCGTTTTAAACCGACAATCAGGATCAATGTAACGTCTAATCTTATTGCGAACTGGTAGCCACTCAGATGACCAAGGACTTGCCAGATAGCCCCGTATGCGCTGAGAAACGGCTCATTTAGGAGTGACTTATCTGGAAGTGGTCATGAGATCGACCAGCGAATCCGATTAGATCGTTGTAATGATCTAATCGCCGGCGGTCAGCCCCCAGGTCGAATGCTTATGATACGGGCTTAAAGAGAAAAACTCATTGTATGAAAGCAAAACACATTTTATGTTATGAAAAGATGCTAATTGAACAGGAAAAAAGTGATTGGAATACTTAAACGTAAAACTTGCGAAGTTGATCGATGTTCCAAGTATTGGACAAAATCCGACCATCCTCCATAGCTAACCACGCAGATCCTGTTCGCGGCACTGAGACAACAGTATAAGGACCTTCCCATTTTGGGGAGAATTTGTTGCGATTAGACTGGTCTTGAATTTTTCGTAAAACCAAGTCGCCCACGTTGAGATCACGTGGTCGCACCTTTTTACTGTGATACCTGCGTAAAGCTTGCAAGTATGCCGCGGATTTAACCAGGGTGCGATCACGCCGTTCTTCTAAGAGGATGAGATCTTGCGCCCGTTGTTCGGACTGATTAATCTGTTCGAACTAATCTGTCCGAACAGAACCAATACTTACTTCCATAGGCAATACCGCCTCGGCCCCATAGACCAAATGGAAGGGCGTCTCGCCGGTGGCTCGACTAGAAGTGTCTGTAATGCCCATAGAACGGTATAGAGCTCGTCTGCCCAAGCCCCCGAGCGGGTCTTAAGGCGATCAAAGACGCGCTTTTTAATGCCTTGCAGTATTTGCCCATTGGCCCGTTCTACGGCACCATTGCTTTGTGGATGTGCCACAGAAGCAAAGCACACCTTGGTCCCAACCTGATAGTAGTAGTCCAGGAAAAGACCGCTGGCGAACTGAGAACCATTGTCTGTGATGAGACGGTTTGGAACACCAAATCGTGCCACAATGTTCTTATGGAAGAACTTTTGTGCGGCTGATGCGGTAATATTTCGTACTGGTTCGGCCTCAATCCACTTTGTAAATGTGTCAATGGCTACGAACAGAAACTTGTACCCATTGACCGCTTGTGGCATAGGACCGACGATATCCATCCCCCAGACCGCGAATGGCCATGCGAGAGGAATGGTTTGCAACGCATAGCCAGGTTGATGAACTTGTCTTGCGTGGAACTGACACTGGGGACATGTCTTGACCATATGTTTGGCATCATCAAGTGCCGAAGGCCAGTAGAATCCTTGTCGAAAAGCCTTTCCGACCAGAGTCCGATATGACGCGTGCGCACCGCATACACCGTCATGTATTTCTTTCAAGAGGGATTTTCCTTCCTCCTGAGATATACAATGCATGAATACTCCTTGAGTACCCTTTCTGTACGAAATCCCATCTATGAGTTTGTACAGACGCACTTTTCGAATTAACCGATCACTTTCTGTTTCGTCCTCGGGTAGGGTCCCATGTTCAAGATAGACCCTCCATGGATGAGTCCAATCTTGTTCCTGACCGAGGTTGGTAATGAAGGCTATTACCGGATCATCCTCGACCGAAGTCATGATCGAAGGATGGTCCAAGTGTTCAATGAACACTCTTGCCGGAGCGGATGAGCGTGAGGACCCAATTTTGGATAATTGGTCTGCGAGAATATTGTCCTTTCGCGGGATGTATTGGACTTCGAAATGACTGAAGTGTTTTTCCAATCTCCTCACTTCCCCCAGGTAATGAGCCATTGTCTCATTGGAGGTGCTGTACTCCTTGTTTACCTGGTTTACGACTAGCTGTGAGTCTCCCCTCACCACTAATTGACGGACTCCGAGGAATTTTGCTGCCCGGAGCCCTGCAAGAAGACCTTCATACTCTGCTGCATTGTTGGTCGCAACAAAGTGTAGTTAAATGACATACTTAAGCTGTTCGCCCTGGGGCGTAACTAAGACCACTCCAGCCCCCGAGTGTTGAAAACTACGGGAGCCGTCAAAGTACATTGTCCAGTAATCGGGGGCACTCCAGTTCCTCTGCCAACTGCACGGGTGGCTCAAGGTTGGTCCATTCGACCACAAAGTTGGCCAAAACCTGAGACTTAACCGCCGTGCGGGGTGTGAAATGGATCTCGAAGGCGCCGAGTTCGACCACCCATTTGGCGATTCGACCAGATTTCTCTGGGTTTCGGACAATATCCCCCAAAGGAAAAGAGGAGGGTACCGTGATCTTGTGCGCTTGAAAGTAATGTCGTAGCTTACGGGAAGCCATCAGTAGCGCGTAAAGTATCTTCTGGACCTCAGGGTAACGCTCCTTAGGACCATGAAGTACCTCGCTCACATAGTAGATGGGTCTATGTATTCCTTCCCTGACCGCATGCGGTGTGGCCGCCAGGTAAAGAAGCAACGGTTCTCCTTTGTCGGGAGACACCAATACCGGCAGACTGGATAGGTATGTCTTTACCTCCTGAAATGCTTTTTCGGCCTCATCCGACCATGTAAAGTTATGATGCTTCCGCAAGGCTTTGAAGAAAGGCAATCCCCTTTCGCCTAATCGTGATATGAAGCGACTTAAAGCCGCCATGCGACCAGCCAGGCATTGAACATCCTTCATGGTCGAGGGCGACCTCATTTGTTCAATGGCCCTGATTTTCTCAGGATTAACTTCAATGCCCCTGGAACACACAAGGAAACCAAGGAGTTTTCCTGAAGAAACCCCGAAAGAGCATTTCTCCGGGTTTAATTTTATTCCAAAGCGATTCAAATTATAGAAGGTTTCAGCAAGATCGTCCAAATGAGACAATCTCTTGGTAATTTTTACAACCAAATCGTCTACATATGCTTCGAGATTACGCCCTATCTGGGAAAGAAAGGTCTTTTGCATCAAGCGCTGGTACGTGGAACCTGCGTTCTTGAGACCGAACGGCATTCTGATGTAGCAGTATGTGCCGAACAGGGTGATGAAGGCAGTCTTCTCTTCATCGTCTTCTGCCATGCTAATTTGATGATATCCTGAGTAAGCGTCCAGAAAACTCATCAGTTCGCAACCCGCAGTCGAGTCGACCAGCTGGTCGATGCGGGGAAGGGGAAAGTCATCCTTCGGACAGGCAGCGTTGAGGCTAGTGTAGTCGACACACATGCGCCACTTGCCATTTGACTTGCGGACCATGACTGGATTGGCGAGCCATTCCGGGTGATCCACTTCACGGATAAACCCGCCCTGTAGGAGTTTGTCCAACTCCTCTCGGATGGCTTCCTGTCGGTCAGCAGCGAAACGCCTGAGCTTTTGCTTTATTGGTCGTTGTCCAGGTCGAATTGCTAACCTGTGCTCAATTACTTCCCTTGGGACACCGGGCATGTCGGACGGTTTCCACGCAAACACGTCTGCGTTAGCCCGGAGGAAAGCAACGAGGTCGAGTTCCTATTTGTCATCCAGGGCTGATCCAACCCGAATTGTCTTGGATGGGTCATCTGGGTACAAAGGAACTTGTTTGAGTTTTTTATCTGGTCGAGGAGCAGCCTTGATCGCATCGGCGGCGACGGTGGCAACCTGAGCGTCCCGGAGGGGAAGTTGATCGACCATCTCCAAAGATAGCCGGTCGCACGTGAGTGCCACGTTGCGACTGCCTTGGACCGAGATGACACCCTTGGGGCCAGGCAATTTCCCGCACTGATAAGCATAGTGCGTTGCCATCATGAACTTAGCAAGAGTCGGCCTGCCAAAGATTGCATTATAAGCTGAGTCACAATCGATTACATCAAAAGTAACCAATTCTGTCCGGAAGTTGTCTGGTTCTCCCAGAGTGACCGGGAGGACCACTTGTCCCAATGGCATCATGGAGGGGCCTGGGATTATCCCATAAAACGGATGGATTATGGGCTTGATCTTCGAACGAGGAATTTGCATCTCGTCGAGTGCCTTGACCAATAAAAGATCAAGGGAACTTCCTCCGTCAATCAGGACCCTTTCGACTCTCGCGTTACTGATGATTGGGGTAATGACCAGAGGTAGCCTCAATGGTCGGGTTAGCCCCATAGGACAATCAGCGTGATCGAACGTCAAAGGCATATCTGACCAATGGGGGTATTGAGGTTCACCAAGGGATGTCTCCGTTTGGTTAACCTCTCGGCAGAAGGTTTTAAACTGCCTTTTGGAAACGAAAGAGGAAGAACCCCCGAAAATGACATTAACATGATTTTGAGGTACCTGGTAAGCCATTTCTTCATCTCTGTCGACGTCTCTAATCCCGCACGCCTGCTCTTTAGGCGGTAAGGTTGGCATTGGCCCAACTCCTTGGTAGAAATCGTCCAGTTGTTTCAACCAACTCCTGCAGTTTTTGAGGTCGTGGCCTGCGGAGTTGTGGAGTGGACACCACTTCTTGCCCTCCTGCGGATTAGTTGATTTTTCTGGCTGGTCGGAATCCCGACCACTAGAGGCAGTTTTACTTTTAAATGAAGACTTGTTACCTTTGGTCGAAGGTGGCTTCTCTGCGACTGCGACCTCGCGGTACTGTCAAGAGCGGTTCCTCTTCGACTTCTTTGACTTCCCACCCGGTGAAGACTCCGGCTTTTTGGTTGAATTCTTTCCTGGCGTCCTTGAAGCCTGGTTGGGGTGGTAGGTCCCCCTTGTCGACCATTCGGTTCCATTCGACCGCTTCGGCTGCATCGGAATATCGATCAGCCATGTCGAACAGATCGGCCACTGATCGAGGAGGGTGGATAAGCAAATCTTCAGTGAATCTCCGGTATCGAACGGCATGCTTGAATGCCCTGATTACGGAGCCATCAGATATGTTCGGGATGATATTCCGCACCCCGACAAACCTCTTGACAAACTGCCGAAGTGTTTCGGTCGAAATTTGCCGCAGCCTATGCAGGTCGTCTTCCTTACCCGGCTTTTGGTAATAATTTTGGAAATTGCTGAGGATAGCATCGCACAGCATTTCCCAATTGTAGATAGAACCCTCGGGTTGATTGATGTCGCGCCTTGAAACTGGGACAACGACTACTCCTGTAGAGACCTAGCTCGCTGCAGCTAGTCCCAAACCACAAACCTTTGACTTCCCAGGATAAGTCAAACACAGGAGTATATTACATTGCAACAGAGTACTCAATAAATATTAAGCAGTGTGGCCTGCTGGCCTTAATATTACATAAAGAGGATTACAATGCCTACAAGGCATTCAGGGTTTAGCAAAATATTTAACTACGCAGCAGAAGATAGGTGACCCTCCCACAAAAGAAGTTGACGGCAGAACAACACACTTCAGGGCTCTGGCGGAACTGATTCTCCTCCTTCTGGATCCACGTAGTACTCCATGCCATCATCTTGATCAAAGTAGGCTCCATCTATTGAGTTGAATGTTCCAAGGGTGAGCACTTACGTACTCAGCAAGTCATAGGTAAGAGTAGATACATATAATAGTGATGATATGAACCTAGACTAGTCAAGAATTATGGAAGCACTTTTTATAATATAACATCATTAATCATGTTCACTAGATTATGGCAGCACTTTTTATAATCTTTTCCTTTCTCATCTCATCTTATGGCAGCACTTTTTATAATATAACATCATTAATCATGTTCACTAGATTATAGCACTACCGCGACACGTCGACACACGACAGCCCACGGCAGCACTCCTTATCATGACAACACATGTCATTTGGGTAATCTTGATTAAACATATTTTATTTAGAAAATAGTACTTGTGTCACACCCCGTGGATTTAATCCACCGCAGCAGACTCCTATAAAACCCGGGAGCTCGGAGTATTCGAATACGTTTTTAACTCTGCAGAGAGGTACCAATTTACCCGCAAGATATTCCACTTTCAAGCCCATCCTATCAAAATGATTAGACCCCTCCTCACAACCATGTGTGAGTGGCAAGGTGGAGATAGCAAGAACTTTTGTTATGCAGCACTTACAATTCATCCCTGACCCTGTGGCTCTCAGCGAGACACAGTTGTGGCAGGTTGTATCCAAACCTCCACCCCTTTGCTTATTCCCATTACTGGGTCAGCGTGCTTGATCACCTTCAGTGATATGTGTGGGAGCCGCGCTCCGTGTTTATCGTGCATCACTACACATCTCATGCAAGGGTTTCATGTGCGATCCACCTAATTACTTGTTCAGGCCTGTCCCATACCAGGCTTGCGGTTAGCACGTTGTTCATGCCACTAGACGCACAACACAAGGTTCTAGTCCTTATATGCCAGTGACCAGACCATCCACAACCCTGCACCTTCAGTGCCTGCATATCCTTTGCAGTCTAGCACCTCCAGTGCTACAGCCATCCATACCATTTTTCTGGTCATGGCTAGGGGTTTTATTTCATGAATATAAGTATATAGATACATATAATTGTTCATGGCTCAAAACTTGTTTATTTCACATTTCACAGATAACCAGTCTAGTACTGCCAATTCATAAATCAACCATTCTCAATCTTTCACATGCAATATTGCCTATATTCAAGGTTATGTTTTAGCAACATTTAAAATATAGGTTCAAGATGACCAAGGATATGACTTGCCTTCCGCGTCGTAAAATACAGCAGTCGATGACGGGTCAATAGCAAAATCTTCAAAGTCAGCTTCTGAATCTGCTCGACGACAAACAATCACACAATAATTACTTATAATATTTAAAATGTTTTATGACTTATATGCAGAAATGCTCAACAAGAATGATTGAACTAAACTGGAGATAAGTTGAACTGCAAACTGAACTGAGTCGAGGTTTTAGGGTTTCAAGGAATTTGGCTAAGGATGGTGATTAGATAATCTTAGGGTTTCAAGATTACAATAGGGATAACAATTTTGTGGCTGGTTTAATCAAAACAACGAATGTCAACAGATCGACATTCGGATCAAGGCTTGGACATAGCTTTAAGAAAAGCTAGGATGTTTATCTCAAGTTGTGGTAGTAGAAGAAAATGTAGATCACAACTCTACAAATTCAGTGGACAAAGTGGTTTTCAAATTGCACAACCAGAAGTGGGTAAACAAGGTCAATTCCATTGGCTGGCAAGCTCTGGCATAGAGCTGACAATGCCAAAAACTAGGGCTTAGCATAACTTTTGATATGGAGCTCCAAATGATGCACCACTTTGTCTGGGAGGTAGGCTTGAGTAACAGGAACAATTAAGTCAATAGGATCTAGGGCAAGAAATGGCTGGAAAGCAAGAAATTTGATGATGAACAGAGATGAACTGGCTGCACTGGAGCAGTTCTGGACACAAACTTGGCAAAGCTATATCTTTTGATCTAGGCTGATCTAGGTGTCGGGCTAGAAGACAAAAATGCTCAGGAGGCTAAGGCACATCTAAATGACAAGGTGATTTGGGCTGAAACGGCCAGGAACACTTTTCCGGTCATCGGCGCCGGAGAAGAAACACTGGATTTGGGCATTTCCAACACAAGCCGATTGAACTCGATTCCTTGCTCTAGGAGTGATAGAAGGGTATGAGTAAGCTACTGGCGACGTCAATTTGGCCGGAGGTTCGCCGGTGTGGCTTGGCGACGAGAGCCAGCAACTGATAAATTGCAAAATTGGGGATAGCTTCAAATTGGGCTCAATTGATTGTTCTAAGTTCACAGGCATGCTTGATTTAGCTTACTGATCAATTTTGATTACAGATACGAGAGCTAGTTTGGAGTAATTCGAGCTACATTGCCGGAACAGGGCATTCTTCGACTTTCAGCCATTTCCGGCGATCACCGGCGTTAGAGTCCACCGGAGAGCAATTAGATAGCACTACACAGAGAGGTTGAGTAGATGAACTCACTGATGGCTTTAATTTGGCAGGAGATGCAGTGAAGTGAGCTGGCACCGTGAGCTTCCTCGACGGCTCGCCGGAGAAGATGACTGAAACAGCGAGAGTTGGAATTTAACTGGTTTCTGGTGAAGTATGGAGAAGCTGCTGCACACAGTAGGGTTTAAATAGGCCAGGCGAAGCTTGCAAGGAGGAGACAACGAAGTGATTGACTGCTGTGATGAGGTTGCTTGCGTGCTGGACATCAGCGGCGAAGACACAGCAAAGAGCGGTGATGCGATGGCGCACTGGCGAAGCAAAGCTGTTGCTACCTTGGGACTCAATCATGTCGGGCAGTGCAAAGCGGTGGCGACAACGGCTGGCAAGGCAAGCGACGTGGCAAGAAAATGCTGACAACAGTCACTGCTGGTCGCGCGGGGAAGCAGGCGCTAGTCGTCGACGTTGCAGCGACGCTGCCACGGTGACGGCTGAGGCGAGGACACATGCGCAACAGCATGCACGATCAAGTTGCAGGCGAAGCTTGGCCGGCGGCGAACGTGCACGGCGCAAGGAATCACGGCGAGGCTTCTGGTCGTGTACAGCAGTTGGCCTGGTCAAATTAGGGGCCTGATTGCAATACTTGATTTTCACATTTGGATTGAAATGTAAATATGGAGATTTGGAAGGTTTAAACTGAAATTGATTTCACTAATCTGGTAGATTATATTCAACAAGGTATTTGGCAAAGGTAATTGATAAAATTTGATACATTTGAATAGTTTTTGATACAAACTGAAAATAGGGTAATTTAGTGTAAAACAAGATTTAAGTTTTGTCGATTTCGAATTCTGGCATTTAGGGTTCGATTTTGATATCTGCACAGAAGAGAGACTTGTGGTAAATAGCATTTTGAGAAGATTTGCCGAAGAAATTCTGAATTTGGAGTTGATCTGGAGATTTTAGCCTTTTTGGGTTTTCAGATATCAGATAAGGACTAATTTGCGATAACCCTTGGACTGATTTGTGAAAAGAGTCTAGATGATAGAATCTGGCTGTCAACTTTTTATATTAAGGTATTGACATACCCATGATCATATTCCAGGAATAATCTGGTCTGAACTTGGTCAAGATTTTGATTAAATCTGTATTTCTGAAACTTAGGGTATTTGGGTAATATAAGGTATTTCTGTTTTCGAAAACAGAAGAAGTTGATAAATCTGGAATTTAGAGATAGAATTGGATCTGGGTTCTGAAGGCTTTTAGATTCAGGATAACTAATAGATCACATCTGAACAATCTGATCTTGATTTGAGGTCACAGGATAGATTTTGGAGATTTTAGGGCTTAGAATAGATACTGATCTGGCTAATACTACAGATACATGCATGCATGCATGCTATTGATGAAAAAGGAAGTTTTCACCCCTAACTCAGGGTGTTACAATTGAACAACCAGGTTCTCGCCGGTCCTGTGAGGACTGTAGGCAGGTAGTTGGCCATGACCTTGTCATCGCCTCCCGCTGCTTGGATGGCAGTAATATAAATCTGAAGGAACTCGGATGGGTTCTGAGTTCCATCAAACCTCTCAATGGTCCCTGGTCGAAACTTATCGGGCCAGACGACTGCTCGTAGGCCAGGCGAAAAAGCTTTGCAACCAATGTAAGGACCGTGAACCGCCCTGTGACTCCCGGTTGGGTCTCGAGCAACCTCATACAATGGCGAGGTTACTCGTGGTCCCAAACGAGAGTGAACAGGAACTCGATCCCTACTACGAGAATCCTGCATTCGCCGGTATTTGTCCTGTCGGGACGGTACGGGCGGTGGGTAACTCCGCCGGCCGGAACCAGAATGAGGACCATCCCGCTCACGGGAATGCGTTACCGAGCGGGAGGAGGCCGTTGGGGTCGCCTCGGACGCGACCTCATCCAGTCTCTCCGCCAGGATCCTAGAAAAGGCCGGTTTCTGCGCATCCGTGACTGTAGGAGGAAAATTACGCATGACTTCCGCGATAGATCGCAGTCGACCATGGGTACTTCTCCTAGGGGCACCAGGTATTATCGTTTCTTCGTCCACCGGGAAACGCTCCAGTGGTAAAGAAGGGGTCTGGTCACGTTTTCGACCACGCGACCGTCGAGAAGAACTCGGGGCAGCATCGTAACGAGCCTGCGCATCTTGAAGAGCCTCTAGGGCAGTTCTGTACAATTCGTTGTTTTGTTGCTCGAGATCTTGATCCTCCTTCTATTTGCGATCTTGTTCTTCCCTGGCAGCCTGTTGATCGGGAGATTCTTCCGACAGGGCAGCAAACTGCCTAGGGAGAGAGGTTACCGATGGGGAAAACATCTCAGTTTGTTTCGAGTCGGACTCGAAATCTAAGAGACGGTGACGGTTATCAGGGTCGAACCTTCCTGGACTAATTTCCGGGTCATCATCATATTTTCCCTCAGCGGGGTCGTATGACGGGCCGGATTCATCGCCTAGCACATTAAGAACCTCCGTGGGTTCTGACCTTGCGCCAGTTGCTCCCTGGTAGATTGACATGACCTGGAGAGACGATTCAACCTGTGGAAGATTCTGGCCTTCGACCTCCTCCATCGGAACAGGATCGCTTAGAGAAGGCATTGGTATATGGGCATAATCCTCGAGATCGAAATCGTTCTCGGAATCATATGCTCTAGCCATATTACAGTGAACCTCCGGATTTCAATTAGGACGCCTTGAGAAAGGCCCCACGGTGGGCGCCAGCTGTCGACGATTCGGACTCGGAGTCCTCAGCCGAACTTATGCAAAATTTGTAATGGTGAGACCTTTCAAGATGACCCTCCGGGAAGGTATGTAGAACAATGGTGAACAGGAGCACAGAGAGATTTATACAGGTTGGGGCCCTCGATGGTGGGAGTAATAGCCCTACGTCCTGTTAGGATTTCACTATAGGTGATAAAAGATTACAGAAATAGCAGAAAAACTCCTTCACAGGGGAAGGATTTTTCCTGTGTAAACATACAGAATAAAGCCAAGGAGGCTTGTAGGAACTATCTAACTTGGGCCGTAGACTT
Organism: Pharus latifolius; assembly: GCA_019359835.1. Taxonomy (NCBI): domain Eukaryota; kingdom Viridiplantae; phylum Streptophyta; class Magnoliopsida; order Poales; family Poaceae; genus Pharus; species Pharus latifolius. The sequence continues at coordinate 59,360,863 of CM033323.1, forward strand.
GGCTGTTTTTAGCGGTTGAGATGCGTTATGTCTCACTTGTATTAGGAGTCTTCTTCTTCCAAATGGATTGGATGATCCTCCTCGGACTTCTATGCCACCCTTTTATACTGTCGTGTTATTACGAATACCCCGGCAGGTTTTGAGAATGATCCTAGCGAAGATTACGCGCCGCGGGTTGACCGGATGACCGGTCATCCCCCGCCGGACAAGCACAAAAAATGACACACGGGTTTATACAGGTTCGGGTCCCGGTGGGGGCCCTAGTCCTGTCGACGCGCTCCCGACCGGAGTCGGCTGGGGAGGCTCTCTTTGGGGGAGAGGCTACCGGAGCACGTCTGTGAGTTTAGCTATTCCAATAAAAGTGATCCGATCCTTTACAACAGAGGGGTACAAGGGCTATTTATAGCCCCAAAAAGAAGCAAAAAACCTAAACTACCCCGGAAGCCACCGTCGGATTGAAGGGTAGGACCGTCCTTCTCCCGGTCAAACGCCTTGGATGCTTGACAGGTGGTCACTAGTTCCCGAGGTGCTCCTCGCGTGACCTGCACGTGACAAACAGTTCGAGACTTTACCTTTAGGAGGGCGATGAGGCCTGGGACGGCGCCGGAGGCCACGTCCCCGGGTCAAAGGAGGCGCCCGGGATGGCACCGGAGGCCATGTCCTGGGGGCCAAAAGACGGTGCCCGGGCAGGGGCCGGAGGCCGCGTCTCGGGAGCCAAAAGGGCGGCGCCCGGGATGGTACCGGAGGCCGCGTCCCGGGAGCCAAAAGGCGGCGCCCGGGGAGACCCCGAAGGCCACGTCCCCTGGCAAATGGCGGTGCCCGGGAGGGCACCGGAGGCCGCGTCCCGGGAGCCAAAAGGCGGCGCCCGGGAGCGCATCGGAAGCCGCGTCCCGGGAGCCAAAAGGCGGCTCCCGGGGAGGCCCCGGAGGCCAAGTCCCCGGGCAAATGGCGGCACCCGGGAGGGCACTGGAGGCCGCGTCCCGGGAGCCAAAAGGCGGCGCCCGGGGAGGCCCCGGAGGCCAAGTCCCCGGGCAAATGGCGGCGCCCGAGAGGGCACCGGAGGCCGCGTCCCGGGAGCCAAATGGCGGCGCCCGGGAAGGCCCCGGGGGCTGGATCCTCGGGCAATCGTGACACAACTTACCTGGACTTAGTCCCGCGGAGATTTCCCCCGACAGCAGCCCCCCATGCACGCCGGGGACGATGCTCGAATCCCCGGTGGGTATGGTTCAGGTCACCGGGAAGATCTCCGGGCCAAGTCACCGGAGCCGCGGCGCTTCGGTTTCTGTGCCCCTCACTTAGAGCCGTGCCGTTTCGCCATAAATGCACGCGCGGTTCGAACCGGTGCCTCGATTCACGCGCCCGTCCCTTCGTTTCCCGCGTACGGTTTGAACTTCGACGGTCCAGATTGATCCGCGGGTGCCTCGTGGCGTGCATCTAGACCACGGCCCGCCCCTATAAATAGGACCACGGGGGGCCCGGAAGCTCATTACAAATTTTCAGCCTCAACGATTTTTGCTCTCCCGGTAGCCCTCTCCCGGTAGCTCTTTCCGGTAGCCCCTTCCGGTAGCCCTTTCCGGTAGCAGGCGTCCGGGAGTTTATAGTAGTAGCCTCCTGCAAAGTTAGTCTCCAAAAAAGAAGACTAACCTCATGGCACCCAAGGGTCGAGCGAAGACCACGGAAGTGCCCCCGGAGGAAATCCCCTCGGATTTCCTCTGGGCGTCGGAGTTCACGGCCGAGGACGCCGAGTCCTTGGCCGAAAGAGGCATCGTCGTGGACGGGGACATCCGAGTCCCCGTGAAGAAGGACGGAGGCCCCCGCCCCAGGCCCGGAGAGGTCGTGGCCTTCGAGGCCTTCCTGGAGGCAGGGCTCCGGCTCCCGGTGCATCCCATGCTCCGGGAGTTTCTCAAGGAGTACGGGGTGGCTCTCAACCACCTCACCCCGAACGCGCTCGTCCGGATGGGCCTCTTCATTCGGCTCTACGAGACAGCGACCGGGCGGGAGCCCGACCTTCGCGCCTTCCGGTACTTCTACGAACCGGCGGCGCGGACCTCCCACCTGGTGAAGGGGGGCCCCAAGTCCCCCTTCGGCTCGGTGATGGTCCAGATGTTGCCGGCCCGGGTAAAGGACTACCCGGTGGTGGCCTCCCGGGACAATTGGGGGGATTGGGTCCGGGACGACGCGGTAGTGTACGCCCCGGAGGCCCCCACCTACAGCCGGTCGTCCGCACCAAAGCCGCCGGTGTGGACGGACGAGGAGTACGAGCTCCTCGGCAAGGTGATCCTCTCCAAGCAGACCCGCTCGATGCGGGACGCAGCTGAGGAGATGGCTCTCCTCCGGATCTCCCCCTTCACCGGCGGGAAGAGGGGGATCGGCATGGGCCCCGAGCAGCGGCCCCCGGTGAAGCCGGTGACGCGACGTAAGCTCCAGGAACCCGCTGCATTGTACTTACGAATTTTTTAAAAAATTGACTAACTCTTTACCTCTTTCAATCCGGCCGTACCCGGCGGGGCGGGAGAAGGCGGAGAACCTCCTAGGGAGATATTTCGCCGATGAGCACGAGCGCGTCATGCGCGCCATGGGGGAGGGCCCTCCCAAGAACATGGTGGCGGCAGCCTACGGGCTGAAGCTGCCGGAGAGGAAGCCTCTCCCCACCCCCGGGTCGCACAAACGGGGGAAGGAGGCGGCCGGGGGCTCGGAGCCCAAAAAGGCCCGGGTTCAAAAGACCCCCGGCCCATCGACGACGCCGGCGGCGACACCGGCGAAGCCCCGGGACGAGACCCCCGGGAGCGAACGTGCCCGGGCACCGTCTCGGAAGGAGGCAACACCTCCTCCCCCGAAGGGCCCCGTCGAGGCGCGGGGGAAGGAAACGACCGTGGGCGGGGCGGCGTCCGACTCGGCGAACTACGCCCCGTCGCCGCTCATAGTGGAGCCCCTCTCGCCCCTTCCGGCTTCTCATGAGCCGGAGAGGCTGGAGGTGAGATTCGCGGGGGCCTCGCCCCCGCGGGTTTGGCCGGTGGACGAGGGGGGGAGCCCCTCCGTCTACGAGGTTCCTCCAGAGGAGGAGGCCCCGAGGACCTTCCGGCCCGGGGCAGGGAAAGGCCTGATGGTTCCCCCCGGGCGGAGGCTCCCGCCGAGAGCTCTTCGGCCACGTCTTCGGGGGGCACTACTTCGTCGACGAAGACGCCGGCCGCGTTACCGGACCTTGAGGTCTGGGGACCCCCCGCCGGCCGCGCTGGCGGCGACGGGCGGGAGACCCCTTTGCTTCCCGCGAGGGAGGTCGCCCGCTACTCGGAGGGCCTGCATACCCGGAAGGTGCAGGCCTTCGTCGAAGGAGGGACGCTCCATGAGCGTTTCGAGGGGCTTCAGTCCCTCGGGGCCCAGGTAACCCGAGTCGATAATGCCTTCGTTCATCCCCTGCACTTTGAAATTTTTCTAACTCTTATGTATTTTGTAGGTGGCAGCTGTTACCTGGGGCCTTGAGCAGCGGCTCGCCCGGCTGCTTAAGGAAGCGGAGGGCCGGGCCACGGCCTCCGTAGGGCAGCGCGAGGAGGCCCTCCGGGAATTGACCCGGGTACGGGCCCAGGTCCATCTTTCCAAGGTCGTCAACGGCCGCCTCGGGGAGGAGGCCAAGGCGAGGGAGGAGGCGCTCCGGGAGCTCGAGACCTCGAGCGTCCGGGCGGTGGCAGACGCGGGCCGCTCCGTCCGGTCGACCCTCGAGGGCCATGGCGTAAGCCTAGGCTCCGGGAGCAGGGAGGTGCCGCCGGCGACCCTCGCGGAAGCTGTGCGTTTTCTCAACGCACAGGTCTCCGCCATCCCGAAGGCTGCCGTCGTTCGGGCGCGGGGACCCGTGATCCCCGTCGTCGCGGCCGCTGCGGGGCTCGTCGAATTCCGGGGGGTCGGCGCCCGGGCGATCGGGGGCCGCATCCCCCGAAGCTTCCCGAACTCCTTCGAGCCTTCGCGCCGGGAGGTCGAGCAGCTTGCCCGGGGGTTCTACGACCGGATCATCCGGGCGTGGTTCCCGGCTCCGGCGCCTCCGGCGGGAGACGTCCCAGCCCCGGCCTTGGAAGAAGCCCCCCGGGGGGAGGACTCCAATGAACATGTATGAGCCTCCCCCCGGGTTTTAGCTAGGGCTCTTTTTTGTTTTAGGACTTTTTGATTCCGGTAGCTTCTTAGAAGAAGCCCTGGGCACTTGTACATAACCATTTTGAATGCAATGAAGTTAGAATTTTTTCTAAGTCTTTGAATTGAATATACTGTTACCAGGGTTCCCGGGAGGTTGCTCCCGGGCGAAGGTCCGGGAGGGGCTCCCCGGGGGACGCCCAAACGGCTTTAATTTTGCTAAGCCTTATCTCCGGGAATCGCGGCGAGGATAGTGTCCGGGAGCCGATCCGGTTGAGGTGGCCTCCGGAGTGGCACTTGGACAACTTTGATAATCATCGTGCCGAATTGTCCCCTCCGCGACCAGCTCGGTCCGGTAGTTCTCCGGGGTGCCGAAGGTCATTGGAAGATCTACCTTGCCCACGGGGTGGATTGCCTTCCCCGGGACAAAACCTTGCAGGGGCCCGGCAGCAAGCTGTATGAGCTTCTCATCCACCTGCATTTCTTTGAAGGCCATCAGGAATAGGACATCGGCGGAGCTCCCGCCGTCCACCAGGATAGGGGCCAGATGGCAGTTGTAGATGGTCGCGGAGACAATGAGCGCGTCGTCGTGGGGGAAGCGAACCCCCCCCGCGTCTTCCGCCGTGAAGGTGAGGGGGACGTCCGACCACTTCGGTGGCGGGGACGCGTGTAGCACCCCCACAACCTTGACCTCGCGTGCGTACTCCTTACGCTGGCGCTTAGAGTCCCGCCCGGAGGTAGATCCTCCCACGATGACGTTGATGTGCCGCTGTGAAGTTTGAAAGGGGAGAGCTTCTGAAGGCTCCCCCTCCTGCGTCTGCTGACCCCCCGTGGGAGCGGGAAGGGCCGGAACAGCTGGCCGAGGGAGCAAGGAGGCCGGAGTCACCCCCCTGCCCGCGCTGGTCGAGGAAGTCCGCGAAGTGCTGCAGCAGCTGGCTGCAATCTCGGGTAGCGTGGGTATTGGACCTGTGGAGGCTGCACCACGGTCCTTCCCGCCTTCTCCCCGCGGGGCCTTCCCGGCCGCGCGAAGACTGTCCTACCCCATGGCCCTTCGGTTTGGGGAAGGGGCGGTTGGCCCTCGGGGGGTCGCGCGAGCCGCCTCAGCCCTCGAGGACAAAGGTGTCCCGAGGTCGTGGCTCGCTACGCCCCCCTTGTCTAAGGCGTTTGGGGGGATCCCTGGCCCCCCGGTCGACGGGGGCGGGAGCCCCCTGGGTCTTCTTCCAGATATCGTCTTCCTCCGCCCGAGAGTACTTTTCGAGCACGTTGAAGAGCTCGTCGGCGGAAGAGGGGCAGCTCCGGGAGAGCCTTCGGTGGAGCTCCCCCGGGAGGATACCGCTTTTGCAGGCTTCGATGACCGTAGAGTCGGGGACGCGGGCCACTTTGCTCTCTACCTGAGCAAAGCGCTTGAAGAAGCTTCTGATGGTTTCCCCAGTCCTCTGCCGGACAGTGTATAGCTGCGAGAAGTCCAGGGGACGCACATAGTTCCCTTGGAAGTTGGCACAGAACTCCCGCTTGAGTGTTATAGTGCTCGATGTGCGGAGGGCGGTAGGGCCGCGGCCACCGGATGCTGCGAAGCCTTCGGCACAGGGGCTGGTTAGCTCCCTGCACTTCCCGGGGAGAGCCCCGGTCCCTATCTTCTTTCACGGGACCTTCGTTGTCTGAGTCTGGAAGCGGTCCGAGAGGTCCGCCAGAATGGCGGTGACGACGCTTTTCCTCCAGACCAGGACTGAGTTCCCGGACGTCCGGGCTCTCCGCCGGAGAGGTTGGCTCTTCCGCGGGTCTCTTCCCCCGGCTGGTGCGAGAGCGAGGCTTCCCACGCCCGCTGCCGGGGGGAAGTTCTTCCCCGCGCTCTGTGAACGCATTCGCTCGACCTCCCCCGAGGCGAAGCGGACATGTCCCACCGAGGGAGGGAGCTCGTGCGCTGTAGCTTCCGGAGCCGGTTGGGGCGTGCCGCCTGCGACGACCCCCGGGACCAGAAAGGGGGAAGCCCCTATATCTTCCGGAACCGGGGAGGGGGCGCCCGCGGCGATGCCTGGAATCGAAGTGGAGGGGGCCCCAGTGGCCACGACCGGAACCGGGAAAGGGGCAGGCCCTGTAACACCCGGAACCGTCGAGGGGGGAGCCCCCGGGGCGACGTCCGGAACCGGGGAGCCCACGCGGGAGAAAGTCCGCTGCGGCACGGGGGCTGCTCTGTCAACCGCCCCCGGTGCGGTAAACGCGACGCGGGGGGCGAGACTGGCTCCCGGCGCAGGGTAAACCCCCGGCAAGAGGTGGGCTCCCGGCCCCGGGAACAGGCCAGGGACGGGGTACCCCCCTGGTGCCACGAAGGGCCCTGGCATGAAATAGCCTCCCGGCACCGGGACAGGCCCGGGCGCCGGGAAGGGTCCGGATGTATATCCCGCAGGGGGAGGGAACCCCCCGGCAGGATCATACGGGGCGGACAACCCCCCGGTGGCCGGAGGGGCCGCCGGGTAACCCATAAACGGGGGCATGTTCCCCGGATACGGGTGTGACGCAAATGTGGGGGCCGGAGGCCGCGCCAACACGCTAAGGAGCTCGTCCATAGAGCACTGAGCGCGGAGCTGGCCTTCCACGAGAGCTTCGAGCAGGGCGTCCCGGGGAGCCGGGGGAGCCGTCGGGGGGAAACTAGTCCCGGCCGAGGTCCCCGCGGTCACCGGGAACGACCTGGAGGTGGAAGCACCTAAGTTAAGAGGAAAGGAGGGAGGCGGTACCTGCGCCAGGTCGCCTCCGGAAGGGACCGCCGGGACAGCGGTGTCCTGGGCAGACGGCGGCGGGTCTCCGAGACCCGGATCTCCGGGAAGGGTGCGAGCCCTTGTTCTTGGGGGAGCCATGGCGTCTTGTCACGAGTCCACACGGACGGCGCCAACTGTCGTGGTATTACGAATACCCCGGCAGGTTTTTAGAATGATCCTAGCGAAGATTACGCGGCGCGGGTTGACCGGATGACCGGTCCTCCCCCGCCGGACAAGCATAAAAAATGACACACGGGTTTATACAGGTTCGGGTCCCGGTGGGGGCCCTAGTCCTGTCGACGCGCTCCCGACCGGAGTCGGCTGGGGAGGCTTTCTCCGGGGGAGAGGCTTCTGGAGCACGTCTGTGAGTTTAGCTATTCCAATAAAAGTGATCCGATCCTTTAGAACAGAGGGGTACAAGGGCTGTTTATAGCCCCAAAAAGAAGCAAAAAACCTAAACTACCCCGGAAGCCACCGTCGGATTGAAGGGTAGGACCGTCCTTCTCCCGGTCAAACGCCTTGGATGCTTGACAGGTGGTCACTAGTTCCCGAGGTGCTCCTCGCGTGACCTGCACGTGACAAACAGTTCGAGACTTTACCTTCAGGAGGGTGATGAGGCCCGGGACGGCGCCGGAGGCCACGTCCCCGGGTCAAAGGAGGCGCCCGGGATGGCACCGGAGGCCATGTCCCGGGGGCCAAAAGACGGTGCCCGGGGAGGGGCCGGAGGCCGCGTCCCCGGGCAAATGGCGGCGCCCAAAATGGCACCGGAGGCCGCGTCCCGGGAGCCAAAAGGCGGCGCCCGGGGAGGCCACGGAGGCCAAGTCCCCGGGCCAATGGCGGCGCCCTGTGGGACCCTCATTTGAGGATTCCATTGGCAACCGCCCAGGTGGATTGCACTCAGAAAAGGCACATTGCAGCTCACAACAACAAGATGCATTATATAAAAATGCGAGTAATTAAAAACAAGTGCTGATCACAAGGACCAACATCACAATAACTTAGCGCCGAAATGACGCATTTAATTGTTAATACAAATTAAGGAGTTTTTGACACAAGGGTCGGCACAAAATAAAACAGCAACGATAAACAAAAGGACTTCATCAGTCTTCTTTCTCTGCAGCGGCGGTATTGCATGGGCCTTCTCCACATCGAACTCCACCTTGGTGCATAACCCTTTAACCGGATGGGTCCTCAGTTTCTTCTTCTTGTTCCACATTGGGTTCAAGACCATAAGATTCAGGGTCGACGAATCCTTCCTCTAAATTTGTTTGAAAAGCAAGGGTGAGCACATTGTCCACATGGTGCTCAACAAGTCCCAAGTAACAATGCATGTATATATAGATGAGGGGGAAATTTCTCAAAGAACAGCTCTTTGGCTCTGTGTATAAATATATAATAGATTTTCACATGCAGCTTTGAAGAAAGGTCTTTATTTTTGAAAGCGAGGCTTTTAAAATCCTAAGCTAGATTTTCAGAAATGTTGTGTGTGGCGGTCTTTCATGAGTCACCACTTTACTCAGATTTTGTGAAAAACTTCCAAAAGCTACTTGTGCTGCATCGACGTGAATAGAATTCACAGCGCGCAGACTCCATGACCTGGGAGCTCAGAGTATCCGATACTTTTTAAACTTTGGAAAGGTGTACCACCTTAATCCACCAATCATTCGGCTTTCAAGTCGGATCAGCTTCATGCGACTTTTACGCATGTGACAAGGCCGAGATGACACAACAATTTACAGTCCTAGTATTAACTAATTCCCTGCCCGGTAAATAGACAGTTAAGTCTCAAGTACTGTTGTGGGTCCTCCACACTGCCTTACTTCCTAGCCTGGGCCTATGTTCTCGCAAGACACATAGCCTCTCTTGATTACAGTCGCGCACGACTTAATCTGGCATAGGGCGTCTTCCTTCTTTCCACCTTTTCCTCTCGTGATTTTTCTGAACTCACATCACTCATGGCCTTCTGCGGCCCACCAGTTCTCGCAGGAAACTGGACCGACAACCATTGCAGGGAAAAGCTAACACTAAAGAAAGCTACTAAGTTGCGCCCGTCCCATAAACAGGCAGGTGGTTGGTACGTTTTTCATGCCGCATAGAAGCACAACACAAGGTTCTAGTCCTTATGAATCTTTAGTGAGGAGCCTTTCACATTCCCAGTGCGCACACAGCACCATCCAATCAAACCATCCTCACTATCGATTCCAATCACATTTTCTTTCACAAAAAGGGGTTTTGAACATGCTCTTCTCATATGTGACCATTCAACATTTATCATATAATCATCGAGCATAGCATAGCCTAAGCATGATAATCTAGAGTAACAAGGGTGCAGGGATATTCAATGTCAAAAGAGGCTTTACAATCATTTAGGTCATATCTAGTCATTTTATTGAAACATAATTCTTATTTGAATCTAAGGTATGCATATACTGGAAAACAGTTAACATACTTCATTTCAAAATAGTAGGTGAGACATGATCAAGGGTTTGAGACTTGCCTTGCAGTGACGGGTCTAGCTGCTCAAATGAATCTTCAGGGATCTCCTCTGCTCCTTCAACGTCTGGTTCCACGACGGGTACAAACAACACATACACACTATATGTAACACCCTAGTTTTGGGGGTGAAAAGTTTTGCATAAAAACCCTGCATGCATGTACCTCTGTAGTAGTAGCCAGATCAGCTGAACTCTGATCTCTCCCAAACCCTAAAAATCTTCAAATCTATTCTCTAGATCCAGATCAAGATCTGACCATCCAGATTTAACCTACCAGTTACCCTGAAGATAAAAGTCTTCAGGAGCCAGATCAAATTCTGACCCTAACTCCCAGTGCCTAAGCCTTTCTCTGTTTTCGAAAACAGGAAAAATTCAGATTTACCATAAGTACCCCAGTTTCCAGATGATTGAGTTATCTTGATTTAACCTTATCCAGACTCAAGTAACCCCTGGAATATGTTCCTAGGTTCATCCTCAACTCACTCCAAAAAGTTGGGAACCAGATTAATTCATCTGAATACTTTTCGTAGTTTAGTCCAAATTTTACTGCGAATAAGTCCTTTTCTGTTTACCTGGAGGCCTGAAAAGGCTAAAATCCACGAATCAACTCCAACCTCAGAATTTCTTCAGGGAACACCTCCCAAATGCTATTTGATACAGATTTCCCTTCTGTCCAGACTTCAAAATCTCACCCCAACTACCAGAATTTGAGATCGACAAAATCCGGATCTATTTTACCCTATTTTCGAAAATAGGTGAAATCCCTCAAATCTTATCAAACTTTCTCCAGATTTGAGCTAAATGGGTACTAATAGAAACATTATACTCAGCCATGGAATCAAATTCCAAATTAATCCTCTTTAAGACCAGATTTGCAATTTAGTCCAAAACCCATCAAAAATCATCACAACCAGGCCCCTGGTTCGACCACGGGCTACTGTTCACTCAGTTCGACTTCGACCACATCTCCTGTTCACAGCCAAGCCGTTTAAATCGACCACAGCACCAAGTTGCGACCACCTCCTGTCTTCGACCACGCCTGTTGAATCGATCACGAGCACTGTAGCATAGACTAGTTACTGTTCACTTGACCAGCTGTTGTCGTTGCTTCGACCTCCAGCTACAGTACTACATCCAATTGCTTGCCGCCACGTGTGTGCTCGATGATTGACACTGTGGATCTTCTCGGGCTCACCTCACGGCCAGCTGATCCTCCCCGATTGTGCACGCCACCGGCAACGTTTCAGACAGGAAAACCCGGCCACGTGGAGTCCATGCCGAAGCCCAACATCAATTCGCCTTCACCTCCACCAGAGCAGCAGGTTAAAGCCCCTAATCCAGCTGCAGGCCGTCACTTCGCCGGGATTTAGCCGAGTTGTCACCTCCAGCCAGCTTCACTTCCCCGTGCATTTCGAGCCGTTGCAGCCTCCTCAAATCGCCTATAAATAACCCTCAGGACTTAGCCAACTTCACCACACAGCAAAGCACCAGAAATCGCCACACTCCACCGTGTCTTCTTCTTCTCCGGTGAGCAGCAAGAAAGAGCTTCGGCGCCAAACTTCTACACTGCTTCCCCCTCCAATCCAGATACTTCAGTAAGTTCCCCTTACCTCCCTCACCCTATTCGAGCTAGGAATTAACTTCAATCTCACTCAATCGTCGAAATTTGCCACTTCTGCTCATTTACTCCGACGGGCAATTAACTTCATTCCAGAATGAATTGATCTTTGAGCCAGTAGTGAAAGATGCTTAGAATAGCTCACTTAAGACCCCTGAGCTACTGGTTTGAACAAATTCGTTGTAAAACAAAAACCACCAAATTCCAGCCATGAACATGAACTTGTGCTTATTGATTTAGCTTCTCTGTTGAGCAATCTGTTAATCTAACTTCACCAATGCATTTCTAGTACCCTGAGGACAATACACAAGCAAGGAATTGAGTTCAATCACTTTAAATCAGAAATGCCCAAATTAGGTTTGAGTTAACCTTTTCTCCAGCCAATATCTCCTAAATCCAGCCAATCCAGCCCTAGAAACTTTGCCATCTAGATGTTTTGTACCATTCTGAGCAACTTTGTCTTCTATCACGACTTCTAATTCGGCCTAGATTGTGAGATATAGCTATGCCCTAGTTTGTTGTACTGTTCATATTACATGTGCTCCAGGCCAGTCAACTTCTTTGCCGGTTTTCATCGCTTTCCGGCCATCTCCTGCCCTAGATCCTGTTGAGACATTTGTTCCTGTTACAAATGCCTAACCACCAGACAAAGTGGTGCATCATTTGGAGCCCTGAGTCAAAAGATAAGACTAACCCTAGTTTCTGCCCATGTCAACCCTATGCCAGGCTGTGTCAGCCAGTGGCATTGAGCCTTTTCACCCACTTCCAGCCATGAAACTTGGAAATAACTTTGTCCCTTAGACTCCTGATGTTGTGATCTACACTTTTCTCTACTGTCACAACTTGAGTTGAGCCCTCTATCACCCATCGACCTTATGTCGATGCCTTGAACCGAATGCCAACCTAAAGACGTTCGCTGTTTTTGGGCGAACCAGTCACCACCTTGATATTACCCTGATATTTTGGAACCTTGTAAACCTTAACAGCTAATTTTAACCCTGATTCCCATAGTTTAACTCTAATCGCTTCCAAACCTTGTTCTCCCAGAGTATTTTCTCCTTGCATCTTTGCATGTAGTGAATTAGTAAGAATAGAATGAATTGTAATGCCTGTTTGCTTGTTTGATCTTGTTTAGAGCAAGAGTCCGGGGTTGAAGATCTTGTCGCTGAACCGTCATCGACTGCTGATACTTACGACGCGGAAGGCAAGTCATACTTTGATCATATTGAAACCCATATTTTATGAATTGCTATGCTATTCCATGAGTAGATATCTCATTAATATTGCATCTGTTGACATCAATGATATTATGGCAGTGATAGATTGAATACTTGAGGAATGTGAACTTGATAAGATAGTAAGCCACGAACTAATAAAAGTATAAGCATGTACATTTATATTCGTGAAATAGAACCCCTAGCCGTGACCAGTATTTTGGTATGGAATGGTGGTAGCACTGGAGGTGCTTGGCTGCACTGAATGTGTAGGCACTGAAGGTGCATGGTTTGTGGTATGATCTGGTCACTGGCATGTAAGGACTAGAACCTTGTGTTATGCGTCTAGTGGCATGAAAAACGTACCAACCACTTACCTGGTATGGGACAGGCGCAATCTAGTAGCTTTCTTGGTATTAGCAGTTCCCTGCATGGCTTGTCGATCCGGTTTCTCGCGTGGAAACTGGTGGGACGCAGTTCGTCCATGAGTGGTGTGAGATCAGAAAAATTATGAGAGGATAAGGTGTAAAGAAGGAAGACGCCTTACGCCAGATTAAGTCGTGCGCGACTGTAATCAAAAGAGGTTATGTGTCCTGCGGGAACATAGACCCAGGCTAGGAAGTAAGGCAGTGGGGAGGACCCACAACGGTACTTGGGACGGTATTGTCCATTTACCGGGCAGGGATACTGTTAATACAAGACTGCAAAACGTTGTGTGATCTCGGCCTTGTCACATGCGTATAAGTTGCATGGAGTTGGCCCGACTTGGAAGTCGAGTGAAAAAGTGGATTTAAAAAGAGGTACATCTCTGCAGAGTTTAAAAATATATTCGAATACTTCGTGCTCCCGAGTTTTAGGAGTATGCCGCGGTGGATTAAATCCACGGGGTGTGACACAAGTATTGTTTTATAAACTAAAATTTGTTAGCTCAAGATTACCCAAGTGGCATGTGTTGTCATGATAAGGGGCATTGCCGTGGGCTGTCATGTGTTGACGTGTCGCGGTAATACCATAATATAGAGATCCTATGATAATTAAGAGGCATGTGGTTTATGCCCTAAGTTATGAAATACTGCTATGAGTATATGATCAAAAGACTTGAATAAAAATAGTGTGATATGAGATTATTTCGCCTTGGATATGGGATATATGTATCACCATCAATATGATTTATTTACTGCCATGGGTATGATCAGAAGTTGAGTAAGAATTGAGAAAGAAATGTATTTTGGGAAAAACCCTTCACTCTTTCCCCAATAGCATAGGCTCATGTCATTTATACTGTAACTATATCTCTACCTCCCCTATGACTTGCTGAGTACATAAGTACTCACCCTTGCAACAACTCCTCAATAGATGGAGCGTTCTACGACCTTGGAGAATGCCCTGAAGATGCTGCGGACCCAGGAGATGATGAGCAGTTTCCTCTGGAGCCCTGATGTGGTGTTGTCTGCTGTCAACCTCTGTTTCCTGTGGATTGCTTTTGGGCCTAGCTTCCGCCGACTAGATGTGTTATTTTGTTAGACCCTTGTGCCTTGTAAGGCACTGTACCTCGTTTTGTACTAAGGCCTGATGGCCATACAATTATGACTACTGTATTATTTTGCTGCTTCAATGTATCCCTGTGATTGACTCATCCTGGGAAGTCAAGTGGTTTAAGGGACCAGCCGCACCGAGCTGGGCTCCTCACAGGTGATGTCACAGTCGTGGCAGACACGACACTATATAAGCACACAAGCACTAGAAAATAATACGTAAATACATCATGCATGCAGGGGAATTGGTTTAGACAAGGTCACTTGACATTGGTTGAAGAGATGGATTCAAAGGGCTTGAATGTCGAAGGGCTGACATTCGACTCATGGCTTGACATTGCCCTAAATCGGTTCTAGGTTTGCTTTCTGGAGATGTGATAGTAGGGAATATTGTAGAACATGGCTCAAAAGGCTTAGTGGACAAAGTGGCATTTCAATTGCTCAAAAGAAACAAGTCTAAATCATCCAATGCCACAGGTGGACATGCACTGACATAGTGTTAGACATGGCCAGAAACTAGGGCATTGCATAACTTTTGACTCAGAACTCCAATTGATGCACAACTTTGTCTGGGGTTTAGGCATTGATAACAGATAGAAAACTTTCAACAGGCTCAAGGGCTGAAAGTGGCCGGAGGGTGGCCAAATCCGGTGAGCAAACACGGTGGCCTGGACATGAACTGAGCCACTGGACAGCAACCTTGGCATGGCTATAACTTTTGATTCAGGTCGATTCAGAGGTCGGGCTAGTAGACAAAATTGCTCAGGGGGTTGAGATCTATCTAAATGACAAGGTGAGCAAGGCTAGATCGGCCGGGGTTAAATTCCGGCGACCGGCGCTGGAGAAGACAACCTCCAAATTGGGCGTTTCTGATTTAAGAGGTTTGAGCTCGATTCCTTACTCAGGGAGTGAGAGGGTGAGGTGAGGGATCTATTTGCGGGGTTAAATCGGCCGGAGAGTGGCCGGAGAGGCTTGGCGACGAGGACCAGCTCACTGGTGGCGCGCGAACCTCGGAAAGGCCATGATTATTGCTCAAATTTGAAATCTAAGCTTGTAGGCTTGCTCAAATGGGTGCACTGGTCAATTCCTATCATTGGCACGAAGGTTAATTCGGGCTAAATCGTTAAGCATTGCGGGAACAGGGGTTTTTCAGTTTTCCGGTGATTGCCGGCGTTGAGGTGCGCCGGGGACCAATTAATGGCTACGGTACGAAGAGAGAGGTGTAGGGAGCTTACTGGTGGTGTTGGTTTGGAGGAAGAAGCTTCGGGCGAAGCTGGCGCCGTGAGCTCTAGAAACGACTCGCCGGGGAAGATGAGCTTCGCGGCGGCGCTGAGGGCTCGGTTGCTCTCTGGTGCTAAGGCTAAAGCAAATAAGCTGTGGGGTGGTGCGAGGTACTGTTGGGCAAGGGAGGGGGCTTATATAGCCGCGGGTGAGGCTCTCGGGAGCAGCAGCAATCGCCGGGGAGATCTTCTTCTGACGCCGGGACGGTCATCGATGCACTTCGGGACGCGGCGGGGCTCTGCCAGAGACGGTGAATCGCGGGGAAACAGGATTTGGTCAGGATGGTGGCGATGATCTTCGGGATGGTGGCCAAGTGGCATGAAGTTCCTGGCAGCAGCAGCAGCAGCAGCAGCAGGCACGCGTGCGCGGGGAAGAAGACGGCACGGTGGGGTTTGAGCGCTCCACGGTGGCGGTACAGCTGCGCACGGCTGGTGGCTACGTGGCCGTGAGGTGGCAGCGCGGCGAAGTTCGCCGGCGACGAGTTAACGGCGCGGCAATTTGGCGGTTGCTGGTTGAAAACTTCACAGGGACCTGGTTGTGAACTTTGGACCTATTTGCAATGATTTGGACTGATCTGTGAAGGTTTTGGCTCAGGAGTTTGGGCCTAATTGCAATTCTGAAGATCTGAAGGGCCGATTTGAATTCTGATTTTGCAGATGAGTGCTACTAAATGTCTTGGACTCATCTAGCGGGAAAAATGATGAAATCCGATAACATCTGGTGGTTTTGACAAAAATCGAAAACAGGGTAAAACAGGGTAATTAGGGTAATTAGGGTTTGAACTTTCGTCGAGGCTGAAACTAGGGTTTTGGTCGAGATTCTGGAATTCTTCCAGAAGGGGAAAATGTTCAGAAAAATGAAAGAAAGGTTATCACTTGATCAGATCTGGATTTTGAGGTGATCTGGGACTTTTATCCTTTTTGGGTTTTCTGAAACTTCCGAAAAGGACTAAATTGAAACGCTTTTGGACTGAAATGTGAAAACGATCTGGTGAATGAAGTTTAGTAGCCAACTTTTTAGGTTAAGGTAGTGGCATACCTAAGATTAAGATAGGGTTAAAATATCAGGGTTTCCAAAGAAGGTATGCTGATTCGTAAGCAGAAAAGATAGTCAAAAACTGGGGTGTTACACGCCCGGGAGGGCACCGGAGGCCGCGTCCCGGGAGCCAAAAGGGCGGCGCCCGGGAGGGTACCGGAGGCCGCGTCCCGGGAGCCAAAAGGCGGCGCCCGGGGAGACCCCGGAGGACACGTCCCCGGGCAAATGGCGGCGCCCGGGAGGGCACCGGAGGCCGCGTCCTGGGAGCCAAAAGGGCGGCGCCCGGGAGGGTACCGGAGGCCGCGTCCCAGGAGCAAAAAGGCGGCGCCCGGGGAGACCCTGGAGGCCACGTCCCCGGGCAAATGGCGGCGCCCGAGAGGGCACCGGAGGCGGCGTCCCGGGAGCCAAAAGGGCGGCGCCCGGGAGGGTACCGGAGGCCGCGTCCCGGGAGCCAAAAGGCGGTGCCCGGGGAGACCCCGGAGGCCACGTCCCCGGGCAAATGGCGGCGCCCGGGAGGGCACCGGAGGCCACGTCCCGGGAGCCTAAAGGCGGCGCCCGGGAGGGCACCGGAGGCCGCGTCCCGGGAGCCAAAAGGCGGCGCCCGGGGAGGCCCCGGAGGCCAAGTCCCCGGGCAAATGGCGGCGCCCGGGAGGGCACCGGAGGCCGCGTCCCGGGAGCCAAAAGGCGGCGCCCGGGAAGGCCCCGGGGGCCGGATCCTCGGGCAATCGTGATACAACTTACCTGGACTTAGTCCTGCGGAGATTTCCCCCGACATATACTGGTCGAAAGGGTGCCATATGAAGAAAGTGCATCAAACGGTTGGATGCGGTTTTAGGAGAACTGCTGTTAACTTCCACGGAGGATGTCAACACGTGTTAATCATGAATAACCGCATATAATAACCTCTGACGGTTGGTCTTCAACGTGGAGGAATCCTTGGGATGCTTTGAATATCCTGTTATATGAATAACCGAATGAACTCCAAGCACCCTGGTCGAGAATGTTCTGACCGCGGAATGTGGGCTGACCGCGCAACATCCCGGATATCTAGTTCGCGTATAGTATACGAACTTCTGACCGCGCAAATCTGTCGGCCTGATCGCACGAAGTCCGCGACCTGATCGCGTAAAGCTTGCGACCTCATGGCAATGCCCCTCAGAATAGCTTGAGTTCGCATTGCCAGATACATGTCCGGTTCGAACCTATCTTGAACAAAAAGTTTATTAGAAGTGACGCGGGTGTCAATCCTCGTCAACCTCCTCCCGCCTTTCCTCTTAACTTAGGTGCTTCTACCTCCAAGTTGCTCCCGGTGACCTCGGGGACCTCGGCCGGGACCAGTCTCGCCCCGACGGCTCCCCCGGCACCCCGGGACGCCCTGCTTGAGGCTCTCGTGGAGGGCCAGCTTCGCGCCCAACGCTTTATGGATGAGCTGCTCAGCGTGTTGGCGCGGCCTCCGGCCCGCACATTTGCGTCGCACCCATACCCGGGGATGATGCCCCCGTTTATGGGTTACCCGGCGACCCCTCCGGCCTCCGAAGGTCTGGCCGCCCCGTATGATCCCGCCGGGGGGTTCCCTCCCCCTGCATGATATACGTCCGGACCCTTCCTGGCACCCGGGCCCGTCCCAGTACCGGGGGCCTACTTCATGCCCGGGCCCTTCGTGGCACCAGGGGGGCACCCCGTTCCGGGCCCATTCCCGGGGCCGGGGACCCATTTCATGCTGGGGGTTTTCCCTGCACCAGGAGCTAGTCCTGCCCCTCGCGTCGCGTTTACCGCACCGGGGGTGATCGACAGAGCAGCTCCCGTGCTTCAGCGGACTTCCCCCCGCATCGGCTCTCTGGTCCCAGACGTCGCCGCGGGGGCTCCCCCCTCGCCGGTCCCGGATGTTACAGGGGCTTGCCCCTTTCCGGTTCCAGTCGTTGCCACGAGGGCTCCCTCCACTTCGGTTCCAAACGTCGCCGTGGGCACCCCCTCCCCGGTTCCGGATAATACAGGGGCTTCCCCCTTTCCGGTCCCGGGGGTCTTCGCAGGGGGCTCCCCCCAGCCGGCCCCGGAAGCCTCCGGGCCGGTATCTACAGTGCATAAGCTCCCTCCCTCGGCGAAACATGTCTGTTTCGCCCGGGGGGAGGTCGAGCGAATGCATTCACTTGAACGCGGGGAAGAACTTCCCCCTGGCCGTGGGCGTGGGGAGCCTCGCTCTCGCACCGGTCGGGGGAAGAGACCCGCTGAAGAGCCAGCCTCTCCGGAGGAGAGCCTGGACGTCCGGGAACTCAGCCCCGGTCCAGAAGAAAAACGTTGCCACCGCCACTCCGGCTGACCCCTTGGACCGCTCCCAGACTCCGATAATGAGGGCGTGTCCCCCGTCAAAGAAGACAGCGACCGGGGCTCGCCCCTGGAAGTGCAGGGTGTCGATGATTCGGACTCGTAGTCCTCAGCCGAACTTATGCAATATTTGTATTTGCGAGACCTTTCAAGATGACCCTCTGGGAAGGTATGTAGAAAAATGGAGAACAAGAGCACAGAGAAATTTATACAGGTTCGGGCCCTCGATGGTGGGAGTAATAGCCCTACGTCTTGTTGGGATTTCACTATAGGTGATAAAGGTTTACAGGATGGTGGGAAAACACCTTCACAGGCAAAGGGTTTTTCCTATGTCAATATACAGAATGAAGCCAGAAAAGCTTGTAAGACTATCTAACTTGGGCCGTAGACATGGCTACTTGAGTGATTGAGATGTGTTGTATCTCGATTGTATCAGAAATGTTGACCTCCTCTTGATAGATGGTTCCCCTTTTGTTTGATGCACCTAGCCACCCTTTTATATTGATCGAAAGGGTGCCATGTCGTAACTACATCAAACAGTTCTTCAGACGGTTGGATGCGGTTTTTAGAGAACCGCTCATAACCTCCACGTAGGCTAAACACGTGTTATTCATGGATAACTGCACGTATTAACTTCTTGACGGTTGATCTTCCACGTGGAAGAATCTCCAGGATACTTGAGATATTCCTGCTATAAGGATAGCCAGACAGGTAAACTCCAAGTACCTTTGTCGAAAGTACTCTGACCACGGGATGTTGGCTGACCGCGTGGATATTGACTGACCGCGCGACATCCTCGACATTCTGTTCGCGTATAGCATACGAACTCCTGACCGCGCGAAGCCTGCGGTCTGATCGCGCAAAACCTGCGACCTGATCGCGCAAAGGCTGCGACCTGATCGCGCAAAGCCTGCAACCTTGAGCTGATGCTTCTCAGAATAACTTGAGTTCGCACCGCTAGGCACGTGTCTGGCTCGAATCTGTCTTGAAACAACAGTGCATTTATTTGAACTGACTCGGGTGTCAACCCTCGTCAGCTAGCCCCCAAATTTAAAGAAAATGAAGGGACGTGTTTACTTTAAATTTAAAGAAATGCATCGGATTATTAACCCGACTCTTCAAATCCCCCACTTAGTGGCGCACTAAGTAGGTTGGTTGGTTCCCAAGACGGGCTCTGGGCATTACGTGACAAGTAATGATGGCGCTGTTGAAATGTTTTTTAACTCGAGGTGAAATTGTAAATGCTTTTTAAGAACCCGAGGTGATTTAGAATGTGAACCGTCACCTTGGCGGCTATAAATACCGGGTCTTTCGATTTGCAAAGCTCCACAATTTCTTCTCACGGCTAAATCCTTTCTAAAGTCACCTTCATTCTTCTCTTCATACACTTCCTGATGGCAGATCATAACATCATTGAGATTGAAAGTGATGAAGAAGAAATTCTTAAGCAGGAGCCCCGAATGCCTAAAGATCCATCTCCCTCAAAGGAGAAACCCAAGGTTGACGAAGGATCCTCCAGCAGAGCAAAGGTAAAAGATGAGCCATCATCTTTTCTTCCTACAGATTTCTTCTCCAACACCCCCTGCTTTTGTTTGGGTGATCAATTTTCTGGTCAGCAAGCGGTGACTATACGACCGGAAAGTCCTCAACTTGTGTTGGGGAAGCAATCTTCTGGTGGAAAGGTTGTACTTCCACCATCTGGTGATCATCTGATTTTATCGGGTGATCTGCCTCCTAGGATGGATACATCAACGTATCACAAGCAGGGACAAGTAATAATCCTTATCTCCCTTTGCTGATAGTTTATGGTTAACACAACTAATCTTTTGCAAATGTAGGAGACTGGAGGCCCCAGTGATCAGCGTTTTGCTGCTCCATCTCTTCCTCCCGGACAGAATCTTCTGGAGGAGAAGAATGGCCTGGAGAAGAAGACCGAAGAGGTGTCTTCGGCGATTCTGCATCTGGCAGAATGTTTTGAACGATCCCGTGAAGAGGCACATCAGTTCTGTCGAGAGAGGGACCACGCTCAGCAACAGCGGGAACTCTCCGACTTGATTAGGAACAGTAGTGTACCTCTTGTTAGGGATGACGTAGATAGGCTTAGATTAGTTGCTAGTTCTCTGGGGGTTGTCAGTGTAGAACCTACTGGCAACAACATGTCCCTAGGAGAACTCTGCAAACTTCTCTCGGATCAGGTTGACGCTCTGGTCGCCGGTATCCCTTTTGTATGTAGAGAATGCAAAAAATAAAATTTCTTTCTTCATATAAATATTCTTTACATCTTCTGTGTGAATTTATGGCCATGAGTAATGCCTTCACGACCATTCATACACAGGGAAATTTCAATTCTGCGACCAAAATCACACTTTTATAAAAGTACCGCGACCAACTCTGATACGGCGATCAGACTTAAAGCCGCGATTAGAACTGAAAAATACTGCGACCAGAATTGGGGCTCGGTCAGACCGTCACTTCGATTAGAACCAGAGCTTAATCGAATAAATGGTTTCGACCATACCACAACCCGGTCAAAATATATCTATACGTCCAAAAAATTAGGTCGTAAGTTATTTTTGTAAATGTTTTCAGGGTACATAAAGGAAAAAACGTCCTCTGAAAAACTCTGAGAAACTTTTCAGGCTTTTGCACTTCCAGTTTCTGAAACAAAGAAGTCTTTTTGTTTCAGATCCGATGCCTGAACACTTTAACAGGTTCGCCAGAGACAGTATCCATTATGGGAAATGAATGAATAAAATACTCAGTGGAACGTTTGAATGGAACGTTACTCACATTAATGCCTCTCCTCGGGTCTATAAAAGGAGCAGGTGTCTTCTTGAGGAAGTAACTCAGCCAAAAACCCTCATCATTTCTGCCGCACAAAACCCTCATTCTTCTGAGCCTTCGTCTTCCCCAAAAGTCGCCAACTTTTCCTTCGACTCTCCACCAAAAAATGGCGTCCTGGAGCCGATCGATCCACCATTCTGAGGAGAGTCTGGTGGCGTTGGAGAAGGAGGAGATCCTTCCTCCGTGGCTGCTAATCAACTGGCTGCCCGCGGAGAAGGACTAAGAAACCCCAACTGTCCAAGAGGGCGAGTTGGTGGTTTTTGAAGAGTATTTGCGCTGCGGGTTCCGATTCCCTGAGAGTCGGTTCTTGAAAGACGTCCTCGAGCACTACGGGTTGGAGCTAATCAACCTCCACCCCAACGCGGTGTTGATACTGGTGGTATTTCAACACTTGTGTGAGGCATTCGTCGGAGTGTATCCCAGCGTGGATCTCTTCCGGCGATTTTACTTTTCGGCGTGGTCGAAGAGCACCAACGCCGCCGGATGCATCTACTTCCGGCTAAGGGATAAGAAGGAGTATCCCTTCCCACCCCTGCGAAACTCGGTGCACGGGTGGCACCAGAAATGGTTTTACTGCACCCCGCCAACCGAGAGCGGGCTGTGGTTTGAAAACTCGCGGCCGGAGAAGCCGAGCGAGTTGGACACTCTCCCGGCGATGAACACGGAGTTCACGAAGCAAGCCGAGGTAATCCTTCACTTAGTCGCACAAGGGTTGACAGCACGGGATGTCATCCAAGACTTTGTGAAGAACTGGGTGAGCCCCCTGCGTGAATGGTCTCATCCAGCTTGGGAGATCAAGTCCATGGTGGACAGCACCCTGGACTATAATGAAGGTATTCACTTCTGGAATTGAAATCTTTTTATGTCATTTCTGGAATGCACCAATTTTTACTTGTATTTGGGAACAGTCCTGCCCTCAGCTGAGATCGAGAGGTGGACTAACTACCTCCTCAGGGCGTACAACGCCGAGGTAGAGGGCCCCAAGGGATCGCCTCACCCCCAAAGCTTGATTCACGCCGGTGATGACCTTAAATAGGAGCGCCGAAAGGTACATTTTCCACTTGGCCTCTGTTTTGCAGGTCTTATGTATGTCCAGCACTGATAACTCCATTGGAATGATATCAGCTTCTAGGGAGGTTTGCCGAGGCGACATTTCCCAGCAAAAACGTCGGTTCCCTGGGGAAGCCGATGACAAAATGTCGCGCCCCGAAACTGGGACTACGACTACCCCTGAAGAGACCTAGCTCGCTGCAGCTAGTCCCATATATGCATAGCATACACATACCCTTGACTTCCCAGGATAAGTCAAGACAGGAGTATATTCACATTGCAACAGAGTAACTTACAAAATAGTTAAACAGTGTAGCCTGCCGGTCTTGATATTAAATAAGAAGATTACAATGCCTTCACGGCATACATGGTTTAGCAAAATAACATCTACACAGCAGAAGATAGGTGACCCACCCACAAAGAGAAGTGGACAGCAGAACAACACACATCAGGGCTCTGGCGGAACTGATGCTCCTTCTTCTGGATCCAAGAAGTTCTCCACGCCTTCATCTTGATTGTTGATCGCTCCGTCTATTGATTTGTAGGTTGCAAGGGTGAGCACTTACGTACTCAGCAAGTCATAGATAAGAGTAGATACATATAGTAGTGATGATATGAACCTAGACTAGTCAAGAATTATGGATGTTTATAAAATAATCTTTTTCTTTCACACCTCATCTCATCTTATGGCAGCACTTTTCATAATATAACATCATTATTCATGTTCACTAGATTATAGTACTACCGCGACACGTCGACACACGACAGCCCACGGCAGCACTCCTTATCATGACAACACATGTCATTTGGGTAATCTTGATTTAAACATATTTTATTTAGAAAATAGTACTTGTGTCACACCCCGTGGATTTAATCCACCGCAGCAGACTCCTATAAACCCGGGAGCTCGGAGTATTCGAATACGTTTTTAACTCTGCAGAGAGGTACCAATTTACCCGCAAGATATTCCACTTTCAAGCCCATCCTATCATAATAAAATGATTAGACCCCTCCTCACAACCATGTGTGAGTGGCAAGGTGGAGATAACAAGAACTTTTGTTATGCATCACTTACAATTCACCCCCGACCCTGTGGCTCTCAGCGAGACACAGTTGTGGCAGGTTGTATCCAAACCTCCACCCCTACATATGTTTCCATTACTGGATCAACGTGCGAGATCACCTTCAGTGATATGTGTGGGAGCCGTACTCCGTGTTTATCGTGCATCACTACACAATTCCAGCAGGGGTATCATGTGCGATCCACATAATTACTTGTTCAGGCCTGTCCCATACCAGGCTTGCGGTTAGCACGTTGTTCATGCCACTAGACGCACAACACAAGGTTCTAGTCCTTATATGCCAGTGACCAGACCATCCACAACCCTGCACCTTCAGTGCCTGCATTCCTTTGCAGTCTAGCACCTCCAGTGCTACAGCCATCCATACCATTTTTCTGGTCACGGCTAGGGGTTTTATTTCATGAATATAAGTATATAGATACATATAATAGTTCATGGCTCAAAACTTGTTTATTTCACATTTCACAGATAACCAGTCTAGTACTGCCAATTCATAAATCAACCATTCTCAATCTTTCACATGCAATATTGCCTATATTCAAGGTTATATTATAGCAACATTTAAAATATAGGTTCAAGATGACCAAGGATATGACTTGCCTTCCGCGTCGTAAGAAACAGCAGTTGATGATGGGTCAACAGCGAAGTCCTCGATCTCAGCTTCTAGATCTGCTCGACGACAAACCAAACAATACACACAAATATTACTTATATATTAAGATGTTTTAGGATCTATATGCAGATATGCTTTACAAGAGTGACTGAACGATATTGGAGATAATTGAGATTACAAGCTGAACTGAGTTGAGATCTAGGGTTTCAAGGATTTGGCTAAGGATGGGTGTTAGATGCTCTTAGGATCTCAAGGTTACAATAAGAACATCAGCTTTGTGGTTGGTTTAATCAAAACAGCGAATGTCAGCAGATTGACATTCGGATCAAGATTTTGACATAGCTTTAAGGAAAGCTGGAGAGCTTATCTCAAGTTATGACAGTAAAGGAAAGTGTAGATTATAACTCTACAAATTCAGTGGGCAAAGTGGCTTTCAAAATGCACAATCAGAAGTGGGTAGACAAGGCCAATGCCATTGGCTGGCATGCACTGGGATAGTGTCAAAAGCTAGGGTTTAGCATAACATGCATTTCAAGGGCTCAAATCAAGTTGCGATAGAAGAAGAAAATGTAGATCACAACCTCAGAAATCTAAGAGACAAAGTTATGCCCAAAATACACATCTGGAAGGGGGTAAAAAGGGCTAATGCCACTGACTGACATAGTCTGGCATTGATCTTGACATGGCCAGAAACTAGGGCTTGGCATAACTTTTGATCTAGAGCTCCAAATGATGCACCACTTTGTCTGGGAGGTAGGCAATGATAACAGGAACAAATCATTCAACAGGATCTAGGGCAGAAGATGGCTGGAAGGTGATGAAATTCGAAGGAGAAATGTGGTGGCGACACGGCACAGTGAAGCCATTGGACAACAATCTTGGCATGGCTATAACTTGAATTCTGGGCAGTTTCAGAGATCGAGCTAGAAGGAAAAAATGTTTAGGAGGTTGAGGCACACCTGAATGGCAAGGTAGATGAAGCTGAAACGGCCAGGAATAGGTTTCCGGTGAACTGCGCCGGAGAAGAAGACATTGCCATTTGGGGGTTTTCGATTTAGGCCGAATGAACTCGATTCCAAGCTCATGGAGTATCTGCGGAGTATAAGGGAGCTACTAGGATGGTCAATTTTGTTAGAGGATGGCTGGAGAAGCCTGGCAATGATCGCCGGTTTCTGGAGAAGCTCAAAATTGGGGAAAGCTTCGGTTGAAGCTCAATCGGGAGATCTTGATGCATAGGCTTGCTGGAAATGAGTCACTGGTCATTTTCTTCCACAGGATCGAGAGCTAAATCGAGGTAATTTGGCCTGCATTGCCGGAACAGGGCAATCTTTGCGTTTTAGTAAATTCCGGTGATCGTCGGCGATAAGGTGCAAGGTAATCCAATTAAGTGATACAGCACGATGAGAGAGATAAGGGGAACTCACTGGTGCTGTTAATTTGGCAGGAGATGCTGTGGTTGAGGCTGCCACCGTGAAGCTCCTCGATGGCTCGCCGGAGAAGACGACTGCAGCGAGAGATTTTGCAAAATTGGCTAAGTCCTGGTGAAGAGGAGACGATACAAGGCTCTGGTGGTTTAAATAGAGCAGTGGGCGAAGCTTGCAAGGATTTACAGCATTGAATTTGTGTCAGATAACAAGATTTGCCGGGCGCAGAAGCAGCAACGGCGAGCGGCGACGCGACTGTGCACTGGTGAGGTGACTGCTGATCAAACCATTGCTTCATCGGGACGCAATGCTGTTGGGCGGTGCAAGGCAGTGGCGACAAGGGCTTGGCAACGTGGCGCAGTGTTGCTGACAAAAGCCTGTTGCTGGTCGCGCGCAGGAGCACATGCTGTTCAACGGCGCTGCCACGGTGTTGCCACGGCACGGCTGAAGCAAGGACACGTACACACAAGCATGCACGGTCACGAGTGCGGCGAAGCCTTACCGGCGGCGAGTAAACACGGCGCAAGGAAACCACGGCGATCTCTGGTCGTGCACAATAGCTGCTATCCTGGTCGAATAGGGCTGATTTGCAATAATTGATTTTCTTGATTTGGACTGAATTGTAAATCTGAAGATTTGGAAGGTTTGATCTGGAATTGATTCTGCTGTTTTGGTATACTTAATTCCATAGATGATTTGGCACAGCAAGAAGATAAAGTTTGAGACATTTGGATGACTTTTGATATGAACTGAAAACAGAGTAGATTAGGGTAAAATAAGTCTGAATCTTATTGATCTCGAATTCTGGGATTTAGGGTTTGATTTTGAGATACTCCTATAAGAAGAATTTGTGTTGAAAAGCATTTGGAAGGTGTTCCCTGAATTAGATTTGAATTTGAAGATGATTTGCAACATTTTGTCTTTTCTGGCTTTTAGAAAATCTGGAAAAAGGACTGATCTGCGAATCTGGAGTTTTGGAAGGTTTAAGCTGAATTTGATTGCACTGATCTGGCAGATTATATTTGTAACATGCTGAGTTTTGGGGTGAAAAGTTCTTTCTTAAAAATCATGCATGCATATGTCTCTTCTAGATCAACCAAATCAGCCTCAGCTTTATTCTGTTCTAGCCCTAAATCTCCAAAATTTATCCTGTGACCCCAAGTCAAGATCTGACTTGCCAGATTTGATCTATCAGTTATCCTAAACCTAAAAGCCTTTAGAACCCAGATTCAATTCTATCTCTAACTTCCAGAATTATCAACTCTTTTCTGTTTTCGAAAACAGAATATCTGTTATTACCTTTTACCCTAAGTTTCAGAAATTCAGATTTAATCAAATTCTTAGCCAAGTTCAGACCAGATTATTCCTGGATTATGATCAAGGGTATGCCAATACCTTAATCCAAAAAGTTGGCAGCCAGATTTCACCATCTGAACCTTTTTCGCAAATCAGTCCAAGAGTATCGCAGATCAGTCCTTTTCCAGATTTTCCAGAAGCCTAAAAAGGCAAAATGTTGCAAATCATCTCCAAATTCAAATCTGATTTAGGGAACACCTCCCAAATGCTTTTCAATACAAATTCTTCTTTTATGAGTATCTCAAAATCAAACCCTAAATCCCAGAATTCGAAATCAATTGAAATTCAGATTTCAATTACCCTAAAATACCCTATTTTCAGTTCATACCAAAAATCATCCAAATGTCTCAAATTTTATCTTCAATCTGTGCCAAATCATTTGTTGAATCAAGTTTGCCAAATCAGCAAAATCAATTTCAGATTTAACCTTCCAAAAACTCCAGATTTACAAAACAGTCCAAAACTCAAGATTTGAAATTTGTAGTTCAGTCCAATTCGACCAGAGGACTTAGCCGTTTTCGACCAGAGCTTGCCGTGCCTGTGCGCCGTGGCTGTTCGTCGCCGGTGAAGCTACGCCGCGCTCGTGACCGTGCATGTTGGGTGTACGTGTCCTCGCCTCAGCCAATGCCGTGGCAATGTCGCTGCAACGTCGACGACCAGCGCCTGCTCCCGCACGCGACCAGCAGCCTTTTGTCAGCAACTCACTGCCACGTTGCTTTGTCGCGCCAGTTGCTGTCGCCACCGCTTGCTCCAGCTTTGCAAAGTCCCGATGAACCGACATGGTGATCAGCCGCAGACTTGTCGCCGTCGCAATCACCGCTTCTTGCTGTGTCTTCGCCGCTGATGTTCAGCACGCAACCAATCTCATCACCGGCTGCTAATCACTTCGCTGCTCCCTCCTTGCAAGTTGCGCCTGGCCTATTTAAACACTACTTTACCCCCAGCAACTCTTTTCCTTCACTGGAAATCAGCTAAGTCTCGAAATTCTCCTGTCTTGGTCTTCTTCTCCGGCGAGCCGTCGAGGAGCCTCACGGTGCCAGCACAATCCACAGCATCTCCTGTCAAATTAACAGCATCAGTGAGTTCCCCTCATCTCCCTCATCGTGCTGTATCATTTAATTGAGTTATATTGCATCCAGTCGCCGGTGATCGCCGGAATTCCCGATTGCCCTGTTCCGGCAATGCAGACCAAACACTTCGAATTAGCTCTCGAACTTGTGAAGAAAAATGATCAGTGAACCTTTTGAAGCAAGCCTATGCATCAATATCTCCAGATTGAGCTCGAATTGAAGTTTTCCCCAGTTTTGAGCTTGTCCAGAAACCGGCGATCGTCGCCAGGCCACACCGGCCACCCTCCGGCCAAATTGATCGTGCAGGTAGATTCCCCTTATCTTTCTATCACTCCTCAAGCTTGGAATCGAGTTCTTTCGGCCTGTATCAAAAACCCCCAAATGGCAGTGTTCTTCTCCGGCGTCGATCACCGGAAAACCTATTCCTGGCCGTTTCAGCTCCATCCATTTTGTCATTCAGGTGTGCTTCAAACTCCTGAACATATTTGTCTTCTAGATCGATCTTTGAAACTGCTCAGAATTCAAGTTATAGCCATGCCAAAATCTTGTCCAGAACTGCTCCAGTGCAACTAGTTCACCTCAGTTCATCACTGAATTTCACCATCTTCTGCCCTAGATCTTGTTGAATGATTTGTTCCTGTTTTCATTGCCTACCTCCCAGACAAAGTGGTGCATCATTTGGAGCTCTAGATCAAAAGTTATGCCAAGCCCTAGTTTCTGGCCATGTCAAGATCAATGCCAGACTATGTCAGTCAGTGGCATTAGCCCTTTTCACTTCATTCCAGATGTGCATTTTGGGCATAACTTTTTCCCTTAGACTCCTGAGGTTGTGATCAACATTTTCTTCTTCTATCACAACTTGATTTGAGCCCTTGAAATGCATGTTATGCTAAACCCTAGCTTTTGACACTATCTCAGTGCATGCCAGCCAATGGCATTGGCCTTGTTTACCCATTTCTGATTGTGCAATTTGAAAACCACTTTGTCCACTGAATTTGTAGAGTTATGATCTACATTTTCTTCTACTGTCATAACTTGAGATAAGCTCTCTAGTTTTCCTTGAAGTTATGTCAGAATCTTGATCCGAATGTCAATCCGCTGACATTCGCTGTTCTTGATCAAACCAACCACAAAACTAATGTTCTTATTGTAACCTTGAGATCCTAAGAGCATCTAACACCATCCTTAGCCAAATCCTTGAAACCCTAGACCTCAACTCAGTTCAGCGTGTAATCTCAATTATCTCCAGTATTGTTCAGTCACTCTTGTAAAGCATATCTGCATATAGATCCTAAAACATCTTAATATATAAGTAATATTTGTGTGTATTGTTTGGTTTGTCGTCGAGCAGATCTAGAAGCTGAGATCGAGGACTTCGCTGTTGACCCGTCATCAACTGCTGTTTCTTACGACGCGGAAGGCAAGTCATATCCTTGGTCATCTTGAACCTATATTTTAAATGTTGCTAAAATATAACCTTGAATATAGGCAATATTGCATGTGAAAGATTGAGAATGGTTGATTAATGAATTGGCAGTACTAGACTGGTTATCTGTGAAATGAGAAATAAACAAGTTTTGAGCCATGAACTATTATATGTATTTATATACTTATATTCATGAAATAAAACCCCTAGCCTTGACCAGAAAATGGTATGGATGGCTGTAGCACTGGAGGTGCTAGACTGCAAAGGAATGCAGGCACTGAAGGTGCAGGGTTGTGGATGGTCTGGTCACTGGCATATAAGGACTAGAACCTTGTGTTGTGCGTCTAGTGGCATGAACAACGTGCTAACCGCAAGCCTGGTATGGGACAGGCCTGAACAAGTACTTATGTGGATCATACATGAAACCCCTGCATGAGATGTGTTGTGATGATTGACTTGGAGGCTGACTCCTACTATCACTGAAGGTGATCTGATATTTGACCCAGTAATGGGAAAATGAGGTGGGGTGGAGGTTATGATACAGCCTACCACAACTGTGTTTCGCTGAGAGCCACAGGATCAGGGGTGAATTGTAAGTGATGCATAACAAAAGTTCTTGTTATCTCCACCTTGCCACTCACACATGGTTGTGAGGAGGGGTCTAATCATTTTGTTATGATAGGATGGGCTTGAAAGTGGAATATCTTGCGGGTAAATTGGTACCTCTCTGCAAAGTTAAAAACGTATTCGAATACTCCGAGCTCCCGGGTTTTATAGGAGTCTGCTGCGGTGGATTAAATCCACGGGGTGTGACACAAGTATTATTTTCTAAATAAAATATGTTTAAATCAAGATTACCCAAATGACATGTGTTGTCATGATAAGGAGTGCTGCCGTGGGCTGTCGTGTGTCGACGTGTCGCGGTAGTGCTATAATCTAGTGAACATGAATGATGATGTTATATTATGAAAAGTGCTGCCATGAGATGAGGTATGAAAGAAAAAGATTATTTTATAAAGATCCATAATTCTTGACTAGTCTAGGTTCATGTCATCACTACTATATGTATCTACTCTTACCTATGACTTGCTGAGTACGTAAGTGCTCACTCTTGCAACCTACAAATCATTAGACGGAGCGATCAACAATCAAGATGAAGGCGTGGAGAACTTATTGGATCCAGTAGGAGGAGCGTCAGTCCCGTCATTTCCCTGATGTGTGTTGTTCTGCTGTCCACTTCTCTTTTGTGGGTGGGTCACCTATCTTCTGCTGTGTAGATGTTATTTTGCTAAACCATGTATGCCGTGAAGGCATTGCAATCTCCTTATGTAATATCAAGGCCAGCAGGCCACACTGCTTAACTATTTTGTAAGTTATTCTGTTGCAATGTGATATACTCCTGTGCTTGACTTATCCTGGGACGTCAAGGGTATGTGTATGCTATGCATATATGGGACTAGCTGCAGCGAGCTAGGTCTCTACAGGAGTAGTCGTAGTCCCAGTCTCGGGGCGCGACAATATTCAACAGAATATTTGGCAAGAACAGTTGATAAAATTTGGCACATTTGAATAGTCTTTGGCACAGACTGAAAATAGGGTGTTCTTAGGGTAATTGAATCTGAGTTTCAATTGATTTCGAATTAGGATGAGATCTTGAAATCTGTGCAGAAGAAGAACTTGTTTCAAATAGCATCTAGAAAAGATTTGCCGAAGAAATTCTGAATTTGGAGTTGGTCTGGAGATTTTAGTCTTTTTGGGTTTTCAGAAATCAGATAAGGACTAATTTGAAATAACTCTTGGACTGATTTGCGAAAAGGGTCTAGATGATGAAATCTGGCTGTCAACTTTTTGGATTAAGGTATTGGCATACCCTTGATCATAATCCAAGAATAATTTGGTCTGCACTTGGCCAAGATTTGGATTAAATCTGGATTTCTGAAACTTAGGGTAATTGGGTAATATAAGATATTCTGTTTTCGAAAACAGAATGGAGTTGATAAATCTAGGATTTAGAGATGGAATTAAATCTAGCTTCTGAAGACTTCTAAGTTTAGAGTAACTGATAGATCACATCTGAACAATCTGATCTTGATTTGAGGTCACAGGATAGATTTTGGAGATTTTAGGGTTCAGGATAGATACTGATCTGGCTATTACTACAGATACATGCATGCATGCTATTTATGAAAAAGGAAATTTTCACCCCTAACTCAGGGTGTTACACAAAATTCGTGAAGAAGGTTTCCTCAAGACCTAGAACGAGGAATCCTGCCCCCAAGAAAACCAGCGTGAATCTTGGGGAAGGGTCTTCACGAAGTGTTCCTCCTACCGCCAAAAAAACTGCGGTAAGATATCACATCCCTCCGATCTTTCCAGATGCGAACTGGAATTACTTCTTCGTTGTACAGGGAGAGGGGAGCGAGGAAGAGGAAGAGGATGAAGTCCCTCTAGTTCACCGGAGGAGGAAGATTGCGGGCTCTCCATCCGGTGATGCTCCAACTCATTCCGCCAAAACAACGACCGCTGCAGAAGCGGTTGTAGCAGACCCTGTGGCCACCGAAAGCCTCGTGGCCGCAGATAATACCCTAGCTCCTGAAGCCCCCGAAGCTTCAGGGCCAGTCGCCTCCACTTCCCTGGTCGAAGGGACGACCGTGGTAAGATTCTTTCACAGTTTCGTTTTCTTCAATTCCCCCTGTGCATTTGATGAGCTAACACTTATGCAGGGAGAAGAGCTTCCCCCTGCGACTCCTGTGAGTCCCAGGGAGGAAAATCCTCCACCTCCGCAGACAGGAGTGGAGGTGGTTGCACAAGATCCTGTGGCGGTGGCACACGAGGTGCCGGCCCTAGAAGTCCAGGAGCCATCGAGGCCTTCGGATGCTGCCCCGCCAACGGGACCGATTGCCCAGGTAAAGATTCTTCGCATTCATCTTCATCTTCCCTTAGAAATGTGCTCACGGAGGAACATACCCAGGGGGGATGCCTTGTTCTCCAAGAGGAAGATCAGGACAGATGACAATCGTCCCCTTTCTCGAGGGGAACCTTCCCTGAAATCTCAAAGGCTAATGGGATTTCAAATAAGGTAAGAACCTTTATCCTGGTTGTATTAGAAATGATGATCATGAATTGTGATCATTGATGCTTCTTTCCCTTTGTCAGGCGAAAAGAAACAGCACCCAGCCCTTCAACCACTTCGGGAAGGGTTGAAGTCGTTGCTGGTGCAGGAGCCTCCAGCAAGGAGTGCTCCGCCCCCTTGGTCCAGGAAGTCGTCCGGGCCGTGAGGGGAGAAGCAGGCGCGAGGACCCAGTTGCAACAAATGGCGACTGGGGGCAGTGCCCGGCAGGCACTCCCACCAACTGTCCCTGCTGTAGGCGCCTCCGGGCCCTCGATGAGTGTTCCCGTTGGTCCGGAAGATGCCTCCTTACAGGAGTTTATGAAGGTACGATGAACCACTCCCTGGGTGCCTGAATTGTACATAGGACACCTTTAACTCCCTTTTTTGCATCACAGGAACTATCCCGGATGATGGCCCAATCGCGTGCTACGGTGGCAGGCATGGAAGCCATACAAAAGGAATGAGACAACTTGCGCAGGAAGGAATCATTACTCCTCAATTTGTAAAGATACAAATTGGTTATGACCACTCCTTCTGTTTTACTACAGAAAGGTGGCATTGTTGGACAAAGAAGTGGCCACAGTCAAGCTTCATTCGATCTTAGTGGCCAGGAACCAAGAGATTGAAAACAACAAACTACGGTCACAACTTGCTGGTAAGTCGATTCCTAATTAGGAAGACTTGTTTTCATAACATGCGAGTAATATTTTCTTTTGTTGCAGCGCAAGCAGGTCAAATAAAACAACTCAGTCAGGACAATAAACTCCTCCAGGACTCTATTCGTACCTCCGAAAAGGCAATCGGAAAGCTGAGCCATTCAGTCTTCGAAAAACTGAAGACAGTGGCTCATCTTCTAAAGGCTGATGTGATCGAAACCACAAGAGACAATCTCAGCCAAGATGACTGGTTTGCACTAGTCATGGCCCAAGCGGAGTCACTTCTCAAGTATCTCCCTGAGGATACACAGCAACGAGAAGAGGCGATCAGAACCAGAGTTCGGTCAGCCGCTTCCGGCATCCTTAGCCGGGTTCATCTTCACCATGGCCCAGATGCAGATCTGAATCCATTGGTGGGACCGGTTGAGGTCGAGAGTGAAGAACAGCTAGAGGCCGTCATGGAGGAGATTAGGCCCCTTATAGATAAGCTCCTGACTGAGCTTGGGATCGAATGATCCCTATACCTGTACAGAAACAGTTGTATACAATGCAATGTATATGGAACTTCATTTTTGAAAATGAATATATTTTTTATGTCGTTTCATATTATAAACATATCCCTCCAGCCCCCGCCTGTGATTGTAGATACTGAAGACTTAGTATTACAAACGCAGGAGAAAAGTGAATATAACGACCAGGGGTGTGTGATTGAATCAATAATTATGATCATTATAACGCCCAGCCTTGTTTGCAAACCAGCAGCCACTCAGATAACCAAGGACTTGCCAGAAAGCCCCGTGTGCGTTGAGAAACAGCTTATTTAGGAGTGACTTGTCTGGATGTGGTCATGAGATCGGCCAGCGAATCCGACTAGAACGTTATAATGATCTGACCGCGGCCGACCAGCCCCCGAGTCGAATTCGTAGCATACGGGCGTAACGGGGAATACTCATCATATGAAACCAAAGCGTTTTTTGTTTTATGAAAAGATGCTAATTGAACAGGAAAAGGGTTTGAGTACTTACACGTAGAACATGCGAAGTTGATCGATGTTCCAAGTATTGGACAAAATTCGACCATCCTCCATGGCTAACCGCGCGGATCCTGGTCGCGGCACTGAGACAACAGTGTAAGGGCCTTCCCACTTCGGAGAGAATTTGTTGCGATTAGACTGGTCTTGGATTTTTCGTAAAACCAGGTCACCCACGTGAAGACTACGTGGTCGTACCCTTTTGCTGTGATACTTGCGCAGAGCTTGCAAGTATGCCACGGACTTGACCAAAGCGCGATCACGCCTTTCTTCTAAGAGGATGAGATCTTGTGACCACTGTTCGGACTGATTAACCTGTTCGAATTGTTCTGTCCGAACAGACCCAATACTAACTTCCATAGGCAATACAGCCTCGGCCCCATAGACCAGATGGAAGGGCGTCTCACCGGTGGCTCGACTAGAGGTAGTTCGTAGTGCCCATAGGACGGTATAGAGCTCGTCTGCCCAAGCCCCCGAGCGACTCTTAAGGTGATCAAAAACACGTTTCTTGATTCCCTGTAGTATCTGCCCATTGGCCCGTTCTACAGCACCATTGCGTTGTGGATGCGCCACAGAAGCAAAGCACACTTTAGTTCCGATCTGATCGCAATTGTCTAGGAAAAGAGCACTAGCGAACTGGGAACCATTGTCGGTGATAAGACGGTTTGGAACACCAAATCGAGCCACAATGTTCTTGTGAAAGAACTTTTGTGCTGCTGATGCGGTAATATTTCATACCGGTTCGGCCTCGATCCACTTTGTAAATGTGTCAATGGCTACGAACAGAAACTTGTACCCGTTGACCGCTTGTGGCATAGGACCGACAATATCCATTCCCCAGACCGCGAAAGGCCATGCGAGGGCAATGGTTTGTAACGCATAGGCAGATTGATGAACCTCACTAGTACAGAAAAGCTTTCTTCTATCGGTAAAAAAAACCCTTCTACTATCGGTTTTCGTACCGATAGAGATAGACACGATAGAACAAGACAGAACATTTTCTATCGGTAAATAACCGACAGAAGAAATTAACTATTCTATCGGCATATTAGGAGTGTACCGATAGAAAACCCGTCGTAGTCTAACGATTAACGGTGGGAAAAGTACCACTATTCTAACGGTTAATTACATGATTACCGACAGGAAAATATTACTATTTTATCGGCACCTTATGATTGTACCGATAGAAAACCCGTCGTCGTCTGATGTTTAGCGTTGGGAAAATACCCATATTCTAACGGTTAATTACAAGTTTACCGACAGAAAAAAGTGTAGCACTCTCTCGGTTGGAAATGACATTATCGATAGAAAAAAGCTTAGTACTCTCTCGGTTGTGTATGAGTTCACCGGCAGGAAAAATCAGACTCTTCTAACGGTTAATTATAAGTTTACCGATAGAAAAAACTACAGTAGTCTCTCGGTTGTGGATGAGTTCACCGGCAGGAAAAGTCACACTATTCTGACGGTTAATTTCACGTTTACCGATAGAAAAATGGGTAGTAGTCTCTCGGTTGTGGATGAGTTTACCGATAGAAAATTTGTAGTTGTCTGTCGGCTGTGAATGAATTTACCGATAGAACATTCACATATACAGTACGTTATTTACATTTACAATACAGTACATTCACATATACAGTACAGATGCAATACATTATAGATTGGATACACAATACAGTACAGATGCAACGAAGGGTAAATTCACAGAACAGATTGACACATTAGACAGTTATTCACATTTATTCACATATATATGGACAAATACAAATTGCAATCCAATGTGGACATTTATTGACATATATATTTATTCACATGTATATAAACAGTCTATGCACAGAGTGCACGGAAAAGAGAAAATTATCATGGCGGATGGTTGGGTGCAACTTCCTCCATGACATATTGAGCCCAGATTTGTCGAAGATCTCTAATCTTTGCATTTTCGTATGAGTCTTTCGACATGGCGATCTGCAAGCATGTGTGAATACTTAGTAACTAACTTCCTAATTTAGAACGTGACACCCAATTTTCAAATTTGAGTTAGCTATCGATGCTTACCTGGGGGAATTGGGCAAAGTTTGTCTGCACTAGGTCGTACATGTAGCGCAACACATAAAACCCGCATTCCCACGATTGCGGCTGCTGATGGCACTGAGATAATTGCATATGCGAAGACATGTTAGCTATTGTTTCCATAAACTAATTAAGCATAAACAAAAAGTCTCGTGAGTACCTCATATTCTTTCCAAGCTAGTAGGGAGCCCTGCGGTGCGGCATGCCTCCCTCCAGCGGACGCATATTTATCAAAAGCCCTGCATTTCAATTAGTATTGCCCGTTAATGTATTATCATTAGCTAGTGAGGTGAAAATTTAAATCAAACATATAAGTTACTTACGCCTCCATATTCCCCTTGACCACATATTCGATCGATAATTTGTCACGCATCGAATCGAGGTAGTACACCTCGTTCCTCGGCGGACAGATCACGATGAGGACCCAGTGGCCCCTGCATTGTACGTAAAAGAGGACTGCTAGCTCAAAGTATATCTCAGGTGTAACATACAAGATCGAGTTAAATTAGTACGAAATGCACTAACCTTTGGTGGTACGGCACCAGATTGAACTCCCTGTCCTGCTGCGCCATCAGCGCCTTGGATATGTACAGCTCAGCGTGCGCGGCGTTGTGCACTAGCATCGTGAGGCTTATTTTCTCTGGGTCGAGGAAACCCACCTTGTCACACGCAGCCTCCGATGCTAGCCTGTATATGCACCTGCATGCAAAGGACGACATTAGTATTGCACAGAAAGTTACTACATTTCAAATGAACTACAACAATGCAGAGTTAGCAAACAGAGTTAGAAAACAGCAATACATAGCATCAGCAAACTCACAGGACTCCAGACCGTATGATGGACATATCGAGCTCCCGCCAGTTGTAGAGGTCGAACAGATCCTCGTGTGCCACGGGTATACTCCCGGGCTCACGGTGGAATTGCCCAGGCCTGTAGGGAACTAAGAAGTTCAGATTGCGCCGAGCTTGGTGTAGGTACCACTCGTGGAGGTCTCTGGTTGATCGATCCAATTTGCGCAAAGCTGCCTCCGACATGAGTGGGAACCCGTTCCTGAACCTCTCCGGCTGTCCCTGTCGTCCTTTTCCCTTGCCTTTGCCCTTGCCTTTTGCCGGGGACTGAGCGCGTACCTTTGAAGGCAAGGGCGAGGTGATGGCGGCTTCCTTCCGAGGTGAAGGCGTGGATGCGCTGGGTGGGGTCGAGGCCGTCTTTGATGTGTCCAGGGTCGCACGAGATCGGGCCTGATGCCCCGAGCTAGGGGCGCAGTCCCCTGGTAGCCCAGCGGTAGGCCACTTCAATTAATGAGCACGTATGTTAGATTATGCAAGTTGAGTGTACTGAGTAGGATGTAATCTAAAATGTGTAGGATTTACCGGTTGTATTACAAGACACTTCTTGGGCCACTGTACGTAGGAGCCCACTGCCTCAGCAAGTGTCCGCAGTTCCTCTGTTGGGACTGGCAACGGAGAATCGTTGTAGCCTGGCATGGCCATGTCCACCTATACCTTTGCGAAACCCAACCGCAGAGGTACACAGTGGACCCGGACATCCGGCGTAGACGGATATACGAAGCTGTGTCCAACCACTTCCTGCCCGGCGCCTACGTGATTCTGTAGGATGCAGTCCTCCGGCTTCTGCAAACTTGTAACAATTAAAACAGATTAGCGAAACAACTCTAACAGAATGGGAGTGGCATCAACTTAAGTGCACAGATGAAGGCTTGCAATACCTCAAGTAGATCCACTGGATCCGCGAGTACCTTCGAAGCGCAACTGCTTATCCGACCCCGCGGGGTACCGTCGTCCGGGGGATCCGCATCTGCACTCTTGGCCAGTAATGCTTCTCTCAACCGTGCAAACTCTTCCCTCATTTGTGCGACCTCGGACTGCACCTCAGACTGCACCTCAGCCCGTATCTCAGCCCACATCTCCGCCCGTATCTCCTCCCGTACCTCAGCCCGTATCTTATCGGAGAGGTCAGCTTCCTTTTCCTTCCAGGAGTGGGCCTTCTTCGTCGGTGGAGCCGGATCTACGAAACCGGCCTGCCATGACACAATGGCTCCCACGGCCCGTGTCCGCCCGGGATGCTCCTTATTTCCTAGAGCCCGAGTGAGGATGTCGTTCTCCCTCTGCGGGGTAAACAATCCCTCCGCTGCCTCCTCAATAGAGATCTGTTGCATTTAAAGGTACCTTGTGAGACAAATTGCCTTATATACACTTGTGCGCACACAGTTTACGAGGTTAGCCAACTTACCATTCGCCTCACAACGTCGGCGTCCCCAGGGGTTGCGAACTGCACAGACCCCGTGGACGACACGGACCCCCTCCTCCTCCACCATCGCTTGCACCTCTCATCCCGGATCTCAGAGAGCGGCAACTCAGGGGTGTCGATGACAGGATTTTGCTCGTCTTCCTTCTTCCACTGCTCCTCCTTCCCCACATAGCCCCGGGATCCGAGCCGATGCGGGTGGTCGTTCCTCTTCTGGATCGCCCTATTCTTCTCGCTAAGGGCCTTGAACTCCTCAGTCCCCTTCTACTTGGTGAATTCCTCCCATACCTCCTCCGATATGAAGGGGTACTTCTCGCAAGGACATTTCCCCGCAGCGAGGAAGTTACTGACGAGCCAGCTCTTAAAGGTTTTTCATGTTCTGTTCATGTCCTTCAAGCAGGCAGTCCTAGGTGTATCGTCGGGGATGTTCCACTTAGCCTGTTTCCGAAAAATGCATACAATTAATCACGAGTTAGTTAAACTTTAGTATAAGCCAAGAGAACGTGATTACGACAGAGTTCTGCGATTTCAGTTAATTTAACCTTCACTTCCGCCCACAACTTATCCCTCTCGTCCGCCGTCACGTCCTTCCAGCTCTGGATGGTGATCTTCACCCTTTCTTTCGCCAACAGCCCAACGTAGGCCGCGTACCTCCCAGCATTCTTTCCAATCGGCCTCCCAAATTGGTTGAACTCACAAGAAAGATCCGTGCGTTTGGCCAAACACCCCAACGTTGTCACGCCTCGCCTCGCCCCACCCTCTTGCGCTGGGATGTAACAGCTGCATCTTCAGTAGTTACGATGGGGTTGGCCCTAGTCGAACCACTAGTACCATCCGATGAAGACGACGACATGTCTTCCCCTACAAAACCTTCAACAAACCATATGGCAATTAATTCGCCTTGAAGTTCCATAACTCAGCCCAGGACTGGAGACTAACTAGGGCGGCAAAAGTGAAAATAATACAAAAAGAAAGACATGCATAAATTACTTCCTGAACTGTTCAGAAATATTTTCTATCGGTAAACACATGAGCTGCCGATAGACCATAACAATTACCTCCATAGAAGACAATTTTTCTATCGGCAAACCCGTGAGATACCGATAGAACATAACAATGTTCTCTACATATGGAATTTTGTTGACAAGCCACCATTTACTGTGATCACATAACATTCTCGATGATTTGCTATACTAATATTCATGGGCCAGCATTATTATTTCACACGTAAATATGCACACAAGCATCTAAGTGCCACTGTGCATAATCTTTAGCCTGTATGTGAGTCATCAGGACTTCACATCTATTAGGTTGGGAAAAGTCATGTATAGGCATTTGAAACATATACATCGAAGACCCATCCACATTGCCATATATTCATACCAAGTGGGTAAAAATTCCCAACCAAACTAGTACATTGCATGGCTCATGTCCTCCCAGATCCAAATTAAGTTTTACTACTTATGCAGAAATATTTTCTATCGGTAAACACATGAGCTGCCGATAGAATATGTGTAAGAACACCTCCAACATATAATGTGCATTACATGGCAGTTGGATACAATTGATCACACATACAACAGTATAGATAAGTTAAAATCTCAAAACAGGTTCATTACAGCACTGGAACATATTATGTAAACCCTAATTTAAATCAACAATGCCTACGGAATGTACATAATCCAACACAATAGAGAACCCTAGTGTAATTGCAAAACTCGAAGAATTAGTACGTGCAAAACACTAGGATCAAATAAGGAAGATGCTGGAAATAGAACGACGAATTAGGGTATTTACGGCGGCGATCAGTTCTGGTGATGCAGAGGCGGTGTAGAACACAGCGGCGGCTGGCGAAGGACGAAAATAAGAACCGGTGGCAGTGGCGAACCAGTGTCCAGCCGGCGATCGTCGTGTGGGAGAGAGGAAGTGAGTGGTCACGGCGGAGGTTGTGGTTTTCTTCGCTCTCGAAGAGACGCAGTGCTCTAAGGTGGAACTGTTCGGGTGGAGGGAAACCCAAGGGCCGTGTACGAGTAATAATGCAGTGGAGGAACTTTTCTATCGGTAAAAAATATGATACCGATAGAATTATGTACTTTTCTATCGGTACAACAAAATAGTACCGATAGAACAAGTAAATTTCCCGGAAAAATATTTAAAGTAGTTGATGCTTTTTTCTATCGGTATAAACAATAAAATCCCGTGAGACCAATTTTCCCCAGAAAAATTTTTTAATTAAGTGCTTGAGATTATAGTATTGGGTGCCCTTTTTCTATCGGTAAAAACAACAAAATACCATCAGAGTAATGAAAAGGTACACACAATTTAACATCAAACAGACCGTGGTTGAAAGCTGCAGAATGATAAAGAAAGAGGGAAGATAGCCGAAAAATTGGAAAATTGACATAAAAAGAAATTGTTCATTCATTGTTGTTTTATCACTTACAAAAAAAAATAAAACCCAAAATACTAGGTCAAGGGGTGGTCTTAGCCCTGGCTGCATATAGAATAGAGTCAGTTAGACTTGCAGCCAGGACGCAGGACTCCTCTAGCGACAAGTTGTCCCTAGGATCAACTACTACCGCGTCGAGAAGGCCTGCGACCTCCCTCAGCTTCGCTATGGTATCCTTCATAGTCAAACCGCAGCCAGCGATGGTCATATCCGCGGCATTCTTCTCCTCGCGAAGACGCCTCGTCCTCGCCCTAGCATTGTCACCATCCGTCTTCATGCGCTTAATGCGCTGGAAGAGATCTTCAAGGTCAAGCCATAGCTGAGTGTGCTTGTCTGTAAGGAGCTTGTGCTCCTCCTGGAGGGCCCTCAGGTCGGCCTTCACTTTGGCAGTGTCTTCCACGGCTATCATTCCCTGTGCAAATCAACTGGTCAAGAATGAACTGAACATGGATTAACAATACAGGGGTAAACCGAGGAGATTTAGAGTTCTTACCGGGGAGGGCATGGCTGACGATCCCATGGAGGTTGCCAATGTGAAAGAGAAGATGAGGAGTCGAACCGTTCGAGAATTAGAAAAACAACAAAATACCGTGACGCATGGCGAGGTACTTATAGAGTTTCCAAGGCGACGCATGGCGACACGGTTGAGAATTCAAAGCGGTAGAGTATTCTTCTATCGGTAAAACCAGGAAAAAACCGTCAGACAACAAATACCGTGAGACTAACGAATTTATTCTGACGGTAAAATAGAATAATACCGATAGAAAAAGTAAACTTTTCGAAAAGTTTTGAAGTGCCTGAGAGAAGTGCCTGAGACACATGAAAGTAGCGGATGTCCTTTTCTATCGGTAGAAATAACAAAATACCGTCAGAAAAAAGGGATTTTTGCAGAACTTAATTTGAAGAAGCAAGAGGCTGCGATGAGATTTTTGCAAGTGCTATTTGAAGGGAAGAATTAAGTATTTACAGGATAAAGGTACTGTACATGTTAGAACTCATGCTGTGGACTAAAATTGAGATGTATTAATGCTGTGAACTAGCTTATCATTAAGTTCTAAAGAAAAATGTACTGCCTGATGTATTAATGATTAGTTCCTCACCTTGCTGCAGAACTTGTGGGCTGTTTGCTTAGCATTTATCCCTGAAATAGAAATTAATCATCAATGGTTCTCAACCCATAATCCTTCTTCGTGGTCATCTCGCAGTACGTTGTTTCGTCGATATCTTCAGTACGGATAGATTGAATGTCCTCTAAAAATGGAGGTATTTCATTGAATTGGTTATACTCCTCTTCGTCAACAACATCTTCGACCCCAACAATACGTCTCTTGCTGTGGAGGACAACATGCAAGTTTGGATTGGCCGGGTCAACGATGTAGAATACCTGTGTGGCTTGCTTTGCAAGTATGAATGGATCGTCTTGGTGTCCGACTCTACCAAGATCGATGAGAGTAAACCCGTAACTGTCAACTTGAACACCTCGAGGGATTTCGACCCATTGGCATCGAAACAGGGGAATCTTAAGTAATCCGTAATCGAGCTCCCATATTTCGTCAATAGCACCGTAATATGAGTTCAGCGCCCTTACTGACCTGGCATCCTCGGAAATAGCAAACAGTGTCACTCCGCTACATTGTGTGCTACTCTTGGCGTCTTGAGCTCTTGTGTAAAATGAATACCCATTGATGTCGTACCCCTGCCAAGTCCCTATAGTGAATCTTGGGCCTCTAGCCAACCATGTCACAGTTTCACTTACGGAGCCCTCAGCAGCTCGCGTGACTCTTTCTTGGATCCACTCAGCAAATTTCCTGTTATGTTCTCTGCTGACCCAAACGTCTGACTTCGAAGGATTCTGTGACCGTAACATTACCTTGTGCTCGTGTATGTATGGCTCGACCTCCGTCATGTGTTGTAAGACCCAAAAATGTGATTTTGCGTACACATCACGAGCGGGGACGATAGCTTTGA
Organism: Pharus latifolius; assembly: GCA_019359835.1. Lineage (NCBI taxonomy): Eukaryota > Viridiplantae > Streptophyta > Magnoliopsida > Poales > Poaceae > Pharus > Pharus latifolius. Next base: position 59,403,648 of record CM033323.1, read on the forward strand.
ATCCAATCGTTCCGATTCCCTGAAGCCTACCCTCGTGTCGGAACCTAGGAACGCCAATTGGGTCAAAATTCAATCACCTCCTCGGCGGCATAACCTTCCATGATACTCCCCTCGGGTCGACGACGAGTCCTTACATATCCCTTCAATACACCCATAAATCTCTCAAATTGATACATGTAGCGCAGGCACACGGGTCCACAAAACTTAATTTCTCTGATAAGGTGAACAATCAGATGGACCATAACATCAAAAAAGGATGGAGGGAAATACATCTCGAGCTGACAAAGAGTTGTAACCACGTCACGTTGCAAAGCGTCCAATCCATCCGGATCAATTACCTACGAGGACACAGTTGCGCCAAATATTCATATCAGAAAAATCTTCTAATTAAGCTCCATAGATGGAGGTAATGAACTGATAGTACGAGTGCACGTACTTACCTTGCAAGATATTGCGTTGAAGAAATAACATATGTTTGTGATTGTCTCTCTGACTTTAACTGGGAGAATGCCTCTGATAGCAATGGGAAGCATTTGTGACATCAGGACATGACAGTCGTGGGACTTCGTGCCAACCAGTCTTAGGTCCTTCATGGACACAAGTTTTTTCAAGTTCGCGGAGTACCCACATGGAACTTTAACACCGTGCAGGCACCGACAGAGATCTGTTTTTTCACTCTTGGACAACGTATAGCAGGCCGGAGGGAGGTATGTACGCTTTCCATTCTCTAAAGGTGCAAGCTCAGTCCTTATCCCCATTTCCACCATGTCACGACGAGCTTTCACACCATCCTTTGTCTTTCCCGGAATGTTCAACAACAAACCAATCAAACTGTCACAGACATTTTTCTCTACATGCATGACGTCAATGCAATGTCGAACTTGTAAGTGCTCCCAGTACGGTAGATCCCAGAGAATCGATCTCTTCTTCCAAACATTTTTTTCTCGAGGTTTAGAATGCTTACCGAACTCAACTTTGATGTCATTCACGCGCGAGTTAATCTCCTTACCGGTCAGAAACACTGGAGCTGATCCCTTCTCAGGCTTCCCGTTAAATGATTTCCTCTTCTTACGGTACGTGTGATGCACCGGAAGAAACCTGCGGTGACCCATGTACACTGTTTTCCGGCAGTTTCGCAGCCACATGCTCTCAGTTTCATCTAGGCAAATAGGGCAAGCCTTGGCTCCTTTCGTACTATACCCCGACAAATTGCCGTAGGCCGGAAAATCATTTATGGTGCAAAATATTAGGGCCCGCAAGATGAAATTCTCTTTCTTGTATGCATCCCACACCTGCACACCCTCTCCACAATTTCTGTAAGTCCTCGATTAAAGGCGCTAGAAACACGTCAATATCATTTTCGGGTTGTCTGGGTCCTGAGATTAGTAACGCCATCATGATGTACTTGCGCTTCATGCATAACCAAAGAGGAAGATTGTAGATGCATAAAAGAACCGGCCAAGTGCTGTGCCGGCTGCTCATATTACCATGTGGGTTCATACCATCTGTACTCAGCATGAACCTTACATTCCTAAGTTCGCCGCCGAACTCAGCAAATGTTCTGTTGATGTTTCTCCATTGAATAGAATCAGCTGGGTGTCTCAGTTTTCCGTCTTGTTTCCGGACTTCAGCATGCCAACGCAAGTGCTTCGCGACTTTCAGATTTGCAAACAGCCGCTTCAATCTAGGTATCACAGGAAAGTACCACACAGTTTTTGCCGGGGGTCCTTTCCTTACCTCGTAACGTTCACTGTCAATCCGGTCCCTACGCGTATACCTCGATGCGCCGCATCTTGGACAAACATGCAAACTGGAGTACTCGTTACGGTACAACACACAATCATTTGGGCATGCGTGTATTCTTTCGATTTCCATTCCCAACGGACACAACAGTTTTTTGACTTGGTAAGTAGATCTTGGAAACTCATTTCCCTCTCGAAGCATGTCCGCTAGAAGATCTAATAGTGCCGTAAAACTCTTATCACTCCAACCGTTTCCTGCCTTCAAGTTATATAATCTCAGCACAGAAGACAGTTTTGTAAATGTTGCACATCCAGGGAACAGAGGCTTCTCAGAGTCAGCAATCAGTTTCTCAAATTCACAGAAGTCATTTTCGTTGTAATCTTCCTCTACATCACGTAACATCTCATCTAGATTGTCATCATCATCATCTACGTGCACATCAGAATGAACATTACCAAATTGGGATGATCATCGATATTATTGCAATCCACATCCGAGTCGTGCTGATTGGTAGTAGTGGTGCTTGTTTCCTCAAGATCTTCGCCATGCCATATCCAACAGGTGTATCGCGCGTTAAAACCACGACGAATCAAATGACTCTTAATTTGATCAGAGTTGCTAAACCTCTTCAAGTTCATACAATCTGTACAAGGACAGAGCATATTTTTCTCTCCCTTCCTCTCCTTTTGTTGCTCAGCAAATTTAATAAACTCATTCACACCATCCAAATATTCAAGAGTAGTACGTTTTATTCCATACATCCAATATTTCCTGTCCATCTATAATTAACAAAATTTAACGAGTAAGCCATGCATGAAACCTGCCCGATTAAGTTATGTATATGTACATGTATAGCCTCTTACAACAGATACATGTGTTGAACCCTAGCCTGACGAAATTAACACTAATTAACCTAGCTAACTACACAATACAAGCTAGTTAGCTCCTAAAACATGACGCATTTCCAGCTACCAAGCTCCCAAGCTTAGAGCTACAAACTTGGAACTACACAATACAGCTAGCTTGCAAGTAGAGAGGAAGGGAGATCTAGAGGGAGAGAGAGATAAGTGTCGACGATTAAGCGTACCTTAAAGAGAGGGGCGCAATCAAATTCCCTCCAGCCTGCGCTGATCACCCTAGCAGTGTAGCTGGAACTTTCGTCACAAACAGAGGGACACAGAGTGCAACAGAACAAATTAAAGAGCAGCACAGCAATGCACGAGTGGGGTTTTCCTTATAATGGACATTTTTCTAACGGTAAATACATGAATTAACCGTTAGACTAACTTAGGTAATTTGCCGCTCACATATTCTATCGGTAAAAACACACACATACCGTTAGAGAATGTACATTACCGAGAAAGTACAGGACTTCTTCTTTCGGTAAATATGTGTATTGACCGTTAGATCATGCATGACACAGCACGTACATGAGTTTTTCTATCGGTAGATATGTGTACGAACCATTAGATGATGCATGACACACGAGCAAGAGTTTTTCTATCGGTAAATATGTGTATTTACCGTTAGAATATGCATGACTGAGCAAATATATGTGTTTTCCTATCGGAAAATTTGTGTACTTACCGTTAGAGGAGGTACTGGTTGGGACAAACATGCACATGCCATTTCTCACATTCAAGGAATCATATCAATGTAACATCAAACAGATCTTACATCAAACAAATCTTACATCAAACGGATCTTAACTAGAAGATAAAGCAATATATTTCAAGAAATGCTAATTTGTGGATTAACTAGGAGACACAAAAATACTTTTCTTAGGTACTTGGGACTTCATCTTGCCAAAGAAATTACACATGCCAGTTCACAAATTCAGGTACAAACATACACATGCCAGTTCACAAATTCAAGTGCATGTCTGAAACAGCAGTACAAATACACACCTACCTACCAATACAATTAAATACACAAATACTCCCTGCACATTCAAGTTCATGTCCCAATTAGCAATACATGATACACAAATATACAACAATATACAAATACAACAATTCACACATTCGATGTATATTAGAAAAGCCACGTCTGAAATTAACAACAGATCACGACGAGGACCCAGTGGCCCATACATTTTACATAAAAGAGAACCTTTGCAGGTTGCCACAATGCAACTACCGACTACAAGTTAGACCTGATACATCACAAATCCATTCATCCAAAACAGCAAATGTCTGAACCACATTGGACTTAACCATAGGAGTTCAGTTCGAAGACACCCGAGGAGCTGGAACTGCCGTCGACATACATTTGTACGTATTGGTGATTTCCTCGGACTCAAACTCGATCAACTCAACTCAACTCAACTCCATTAACAAAAAGAACCTACCTTCCAAGATGTTGTTCTGTGTAGCGATGGTGTAGAATGGCTGTGCAAATAACAACAATTCTTCTTCTCCAAGTAGGTAAGCATCTGGCCACAAGCTGGTGCATGCAAAAAAATGTAAGATGCTTTCTATAGGTCCTGATTTGAGAAACACGCCGGGCTTAAGCATCTTCTCTACCGAGCCAACCAAGATCTCGCCCTTCACGTCCTTCCAGCTCTCGACGGTGATCTTCACCATTTCTTTCGCCAACAAGCCAACGTAGGCAGCGTACTGCGATGAAGAACCGTGAAATACGTTGGCCCTCATGAGCATCATCCAAGGACCTGAACAGATCATAATCATATTGAAAAGAAGACACATCAAAATGAAGGATAGAAAAAAAGCAGAATTATTGCCATAATCGGATTAGAATAATCAAACAATGTTGCAGAAATTTTACGTACCTTCCTTGGGATGCCGACGTCTAGAGGGCGTCGATGGAGGTGTGGAGGTGCAGCGGTCCCCTGTAGAGATGCGCCGTCCATCCATGGAGCTTACAGGTTAGGACTACGAGCCCCAGATGAACTGTGAGAATGAAAGAGACATACACGTGTATTTATACAAATATATATTTTCTATCGGTATGAAAACAGAATACCATTAGTAATAAAAACATCTGTAGAAGGCGAATGGTTCTATCGGCACAATAAATATTACCGATAGGAATTTTTGTACATACTCTATCGGTGTGTACGTACATTGCCGATAGAATATTACTAGTTGTAGAAGGCCAACAGTTCTAAGATGTTTTTGCAATATTCTACCGGTATAAACATTCATTACCGATAGAATAAAACTATTTGAAGACGAACAGTTCTAAGCAATTTTCTATATATTCTAACGGTAAAAGAATCTATTACCGATAGAATAAAAATATTTGTAGAAGGCCAACGATTCTATTGGCGCACTACATATTGCCGATAGGAATTTTTAATATACTCTGTCGATATATTAATACAGTACCAATAGAATAAGTCTAGTTGTAGAAGTCGACCAGTCCTATCGGTGCACAACATTCTCCCGTCAGTACTTATGCATCTCTTCTAACGGCAAACATGTTCATCACCGCTAGAGTAAATCATACTATTTATTCTATCGGTAAGTTTCTTACAAACCGATAGGAAAAATACACCCGTCGCCCTTTTATGACCGCGAGGCACATTTTCTATCGGTTTTCAACTAAATCGCTAATAACCGATAGAAGATAGGGGTTAGTAGACTGCATTTCTGTACTAGTGCCTGTCTCGCGTGGAACTGACACTGAGGACACATCTTGACCATATGCTTGGCATCATCGAGTGCCGAAGGCCAGTAAAATCCCTGTCGAAAAGCTTTTCCGACCAGTGTCCGATATGACGCGTGCGCACCGCATACACCGTCATGTATTTCTTTCAAGAGGGATTTCCCTTCCTCCTGAGATATGCAACGCATGAATACTCCTTGAGTACCCTTTCTGTACAGAACCCCATCTATGAGCTTGTACAGACGCGCTTTTCGAATTAACCAATCGCTTTCGGTTTCATCCTCGGGTAGGGTCCCATGTTCAAGATAGACTCTCAATGGGTGAGTCCAATCCTGTTCCTGACCGAGGTTGGTAACGGAGGCTATTACCGGATCATGCTCGACCGAAGTCATGATCGAAGGACGGTCCAAGTGTTCAATGAACACTCCTGCCGGAGCGGATGTACGTGAGGACCCAATTTTGGATAATTGGTCTGCGAGAATGTTGTCCTTTCGCGGGATGTATTGGACTTCGAAATGACTGAAGTGTTTTTCCAATCTCCTCACTTCCCCCAGGTAATGAGCCATTGTCTCATCGGAGGTGCTGTACTCCTTGTTTACCTGGTTTACGACCAGCTGTGAGTCTCCCCTCACCACTAATCGACGGACTCCGAGGAATTTTGCTGCCCAGAGCCCTGCAAGAAGACCTTCATACTCTGCCGCGTTGTTGGTCGCGAAAAAGTGTAGTTGGATGACATACTTAAGCTGTTCGACCTGGGGCGTAACTAAGACCACTCCTGCCCCCGAGTGTTGAAAACTACGGGAGCTGTCAATGTACATTGTCCAGTAATCGGGGCACTCCAATTCCTCTGGCACCTGCACGGGTGGCTCAGGGTTGGTCCATTCGACCACAAAGTCGGCCAAAACATGAGACTTAACCGCCGTGAGGGGCGTGAAATGGATCTCGAAGGCACCGAGTTTGACCGCCCATTTGGCGATTCGACCAGATTTCTCTGGGTTTCGGACAATATCCCCCAAAGGAAAGGAGGAAGGTACTGTGATCTTGTGCGCTTGGAAGTAGTGTCGTAGCTTACGGAAAGCGATCAGTAGCGCGTAAAGTATCTTCTGAACCTCAGGGTAACACTCCTTAGGACCATGAAGTACTTCGCTCACATAGTAGACGGGTTTGTGTATTCCTTCCCTATCCGCGATCAGAACGGCGCTGACCGCGTGCGGTGTGGCTGCCAGATAAAGAAGCAATGGTTCTCCTTTGTCGGGAGACACCAATACTGGCGGACTGGATAGATATGTCTTCATCTCCTGAAACACTTTTTCGGCCTCATCCGACCATGTAAAATTGTGATGCTTCCGCATGGCTTTGAAGAAAGGCAATCCCCTTTCGCCTAGTCGCGATATGAAACGACTTAAGGCCGCCATGCGACCAGCTAGGCGTTGAACATCCTTCATGGTCGAGGGCGATCTCATTTGTTCAATGGCCCTGATTTTCTCAGGATTAACTTCAATGCCCCTGGAACACACAAGGAAACCAAGAAGTTTTCCTAAAGAAACCCTGAAAGAACATTTCTCTGGGTTTAATTTTATTCCAAAGCGATTCAAATTACAGAAAGTTTCAGCAAGATCGTCCAAATGAGACAATCTCTTGGTACTTTTTACAACCAAGTCGTCTACATATGGTTCGAGATTACGTCCTATCTGGGAAAGAAAGGTCTTTTGCATCAAGCGCTGGTACGTGGAACCTGTGTTCTTGAGACCGAACGGCATTCTAACGTAGCAGTATGTGCCGAACGGGGTGATGAAGGCAGTTTTCTCTTCATCTTCTTCTGCCATGCTAATTTGATGATATCCTGAGTAAGCGTCCAGAAAACTCATCAGTTCGCAACCCGCAGTTGAGTCGACTAGCTGGTCCATGCGGGGAAGGGGAAAGTCATCCTTCGGACAGGCAGCGTTTAGGCTAGTGTAGTCGACGCACATTCCGGGTGATCAACCTCACGGATGAACCCGGCCTGTAGGAGTTTGTCCAACTCCTCTCGGATGGCTTCCTGTCGGTCAACAGCAAAACGCCTGAGATTTTGCTTTATTGGTCGTTGTCTAGGTCGAATTGCTAACCTCTGCTCGATTACTTCCCTTGGGACACCAGGCATGTCGGACGGTTTCCACGCAGACACATCTGCATTAGCCCGGAGGAAAGAAATGAGCTCGAGTTCCTATTTGTCATCCAGAGCTGATCCGACCCGAATTGTCTTGGATGGATCATCTAGGTACAAAGGAACCAGTTTGAGTTTCTCATCTGGTCGAGGAGAAGCCTTGATCGCGTCGGTGGCGACGGTGGCGACCTGGGCGTCCCGGAGGGAAAGTTGATCGACCATCTCCAGAGATAGCCGGTCGCACGTGAGTGCCACGTTGCGACTACCTCGGACCAAGATGACACCTTTGGGGCCAGGCAATTTTCCGCACTGGTAAGCATAGTGCGTTGCCATCATGAATTTAGCGAGAGTTGGCCTGCCAAAGATTGCATTATAAGCCGAATCACAATCGATTACATCAAAAGTAACCAATTCTGTTCGGAAGTTATCTGGTTCCCCCAGTGTGACCGGGAGGACCACTTGTCCCAACGGCATCATGGAGGGGCCTGGGATTATCCCATAACACAGATGGATTATGGGTTTAATCTTCGAACGAGGAATTTGCATCTCGTCGAGTGCCTTGACTAACAAAATGTCAAGGGAGCTCCCTCCGTCGATCAGGACCAGAGGGAGCCTCAATGGTCGTGTTAACCCCGCCGGACAATCAGTGCGATCAAATGTCAAAGGTGTATCCGACCAACGGGGGTATTGAGGTTCACCAAGGGATGTCTCCGTTTGGTTAACCTCTCGGTAAAAGGCCTTAAACTGCCTTTTGGAAATGAAAGAAGAAGAACCTCCAAAAATAACATTAATATGATTTTGAGGTACCTGGTAAGACATTTCCTCGTCTCCATCGGCGTCCCTAAGTGCGCACGCCTGTTCTTTAGGTGGTAAGGTTGGCATTGGCCCAACTCCCTAGTAGAAGTCATCCAGTTGCTTCAACCAACTCCTGCAGTTCTTAAGGTCGTGGCCTGCGGAGTTGTGGAGTGGACACCACTTCTTGCCTTCCTGCGGATTAGTTGACTTTTTTGGCTGGTCGGCACTCCGACCACCAGAGGCAGTTTTATTTTTAAATGAAGGCTTGTTAACTTTGGTCGAAGGTGGCTTCTCTGCTACTGCGACCTCGCGGTACTGTCCAGAGCGGTTCCTCTTCGACTTTTTTGACTTCCCGCCTGACGAAGATTCCGGCTTCTTGCTTGAATCTTCTTTCCTGGAGTTCTTGAAACCTGGTTGTCGTGGCAGGTCACCCTTGTCGACCATCCGGTTCCATTCGACCGCTTCGGCTGCATCAGAGTATCGATCGGCCATGTCGAACAGATCAGCCATTGATCGAGGAGGGTGGATAAGCAAGTATTCGGTAAATCTCCGGTATCGAACAGCATGTTTAAATGCCCTGATTACGAAGCCATCAGATATGTTCGGGATGGTATTCCTCACCCCGACAAACCTTTTGACAAACTGCCGAAAAGTTTCGGTTGAAGTTTGTCGTAGCCGATGAAGATCGTCCTCTTTACCCGGCTTTTGGTAACAGTTTTGGAAATTACTGAGGATGGCATCACATAGCATCTCCCAATTGTAGATGGAACCCTCAGGCTGATTAAACAGCCAGGTTATAGCCGGTCCTGCAAGGACTGTAGGCAGGTAGTTGGCCATGACCTTGTCATCGGCCCCCGCCGCTTGGATGGCAGTAATATAGATTTGAAGGAACTCGGATGGGTTCTGAGTTCCATCAAATCTCTCAATGGCCCCTGGTCGAAACTTATCAGGCCAAATGACCGCATGTAGGCCGGGCGAGAGAGCTTTACAACCGACGTTGGGACCATGAATTGCCCTTTGAGTCTCGACCAGGTTTCGGGCGACCTCACGCAGTGGTGAAGTTACTCGTGGTCCCAAACGAGAGTGGACAGGAACTCGATCCCTACTACGAGAATCATGTGTTCGCCGATACTTGTCCTGTCGGGACGGTACGGGCGGCAGGTAACTTCGTCGGCCAGAACCAGAGTGAGGATACTCTCGTTCGCGGGAATGTGTTATCGAGCGGGAAGAGGCCGTTGGGGTCGCCTCAGACGCGACCTCATCCAGTCTTTCCGCCAGGATTCTGAAAAAGGCTGGTTTCTGCGCATCCGTGACCGTAGGAGGAAAGTTACGCATGACTTCCGCGATAGATCGTAGTCGACCATGGGTGCTTCTCCTAGGGGCACCAGGTGTTACTGTTTCTTCATCCACCGGGAAATGCTCCGGTGGCAAAGAAGGGGTCTGGTCACGTTTGCGACCACGCGACCGTCGAGAAGAACTCGGAGCAGCATCGGAACGAGCCTGCGCATCTTGAAGAGCCTCTAGGGCAGTTTTGCGCAGTTCGTTGTTTTGTTGCTTGAGATCTTGATCCTCCTTCTATTTGCGATCTCGCTCTTCCCTAGCAGCCTGTTGATCGGGAGTCTCCTCCGACAAAGCAGCAAACTGTCTAGGGAGAGAGGTAGCCGATGGAGAAAACATCTCGGTTTGTTCCGAGTCGGACTCAAAATCAAAGAGACGGTGAAGGTTATCGGGGTCGAATCTTCCCGGGCTGATTTCCAGGTCGACATCATCCTTCCCCTCAGCGGGGTCGTATGACGGACCGGATTCATCCGCTAGCGCATTAAGGACCTCTGTGGGTTCTGACCTTGCACTAGTTTCCCCCTGGTCGATGGACATGACCTGGAGAGATGATTCCACCTCTGGAAGATTCTGGTGTTCAAATTCCTCCATCGGAACAGGATCACTTGGAGAAGGCATCGGAATGTGAGCATAATCCTCGAGATCAAAATCGTTCTCGGAATCATATACTCCAGCCATGTTTCAGCGAACCTCTGGATCAAAATCGTTCTCGGAATCATATACTCCAGCAAGCTGTCGACGATTCGGACTCGGAGTCCTCAGCCGAACTTATGCAATATTTATATTTGCGAGACCTTTCAAGATGACCCTCTGGGAAGGTATGTAGAAAAATGGAGAACAAGAGCACAGAGAAATTTATACAAGTTCGGGCCCTCGATGGTGGGAGTAATAGCCCTACGTCCTATTGGGATTTCACTATAGGTGATAAAGGTTTACAAGATGGTGGGAAAACACCTTCACAGGCGAAGGGTTTTTCCTATGTCAATATACAGAATGAAGCCAGAAAGGCTTGTAAGACTATCTAACTTGGGCCGTAGACTTGGCTACTTGAGTGATTGAGATGTGTTGTATCTCGATTGTATCGGAAATGTTGACCTCCTCTAGATAGATGGTTCCCCTTTTGTTTGATGCACCTAGCCACCCTTTTACATTGGTCGAAAGGGTGCCATGTCGTAACTGCATCAAATAGTTGTTCAGACGGTTGGATGCGGTTTTTAGAGAACCGCTCATAACCTCCACATAGGTTAAACACGTGTTATTCATGGATAACTGCACATATTAACTTCTTGACGGTTGATCTTCCACGTGGAAGAATCTCCAGGATACTTGAGATATTCCTGCTATAAGGATAGCCGGACAGGTAAACTCCAAGTACCTTGGTCGAAAGTACTCTGACCGTGGAATGTTGGCTGACCGTGTGGATATTGACTGACCGCGCGGCATCCTCGATATTCTGTTCACGTATAGCATACGAACTCCTGACCGCGCGAAGCCTGCGGTCTGATCGCGCAAAACCTGCGACCAGATCGCGCAAATCTTGCGACCTTGAGCTGATGCTTCTCAGAATAACTTGAGTTCGCACCGCTAGGCACGTGTCTGGCTCGAATCTGTCTTGAACCAACAGTGCATTTATTTGAACTGACTCGGGTGTCAACCCTCGTCACAGGGGGCTAACCAGCCCCTATGCCGGAGACTTCGCAACATCCGGTGGCCGCGGCCCTACCTCCCTCCGCACATCGAGCACTATAACGGTGAGTCTGATCCTTACGAATTTGTGCAGGTATACTCCACAGCCATCTCCGCGGCTGGGGGGGACGAGACAGTACAGTGCAACGTCTTCCCCCTCTACCTCACCGGCATCACCCGCTCCTGGTTCTAGAACCTGAAGGCCGGCTCCATCAAGTCTTTCACGCAGCTCAAACGAGAGTTCTGCGCGAACTTCCAGGGGAACTACGTGAGTCCCCTGGACTCCTCGAAGCTGTACACCATCCGGCAGAGGACTGGGGAAACCATCAGAAGCTTCTTCAAGCGCTTTGCTCAGGTGAAGAGCAAAGTGGCCCACGTCCCCGACTCTACGGTCATCGAAGCCTGCAAAAGCGGGATCCTCCCGGGGGAGCTCCACCGAAGGCTCTCCCGGAGCTGCCCCTCCTCCGCCGATGAGCTCTTCAACGTACTCAAAAATTAAGCTCGGGCGGAGGAAGACGACATATGGCAGAAGACCCAGGGGGCTCTCGCCCCAGCCGACCGGGGGGCCAGGGATCCCCTCAAACGCCCCAGGCAGGGGGGGCGTAGCATGCCACGGCCTCGGGACACCTTTGTCCTCGACGGCGGAGGTGGCTCGCGCGACCCTCCGAGGGGCAACCGCCCTTTTCCCAAGCCGAAATGCCATGGGGGAGGACAGTCCTCGCGCGGCCGGGAGGGCCCCGCGGGGAGAAGCCGGGAAGGACCGTGGTGCAGCTTCCCGGGTCCAGTACCCACGCCACCCGACATTGCCACCAGCTGCTGCAACACTTCGCGGCATTCCTCGATCAGCGCGGGCTGGGGGGGGACTCCGGCCTCCTTGCTCCCTCGGCCAGCTGTTCCAGCCCTTCCCGCTCCCGCGGGGGGTCAACAGAAGCTCTCCCCTTTCAAACTTCTCAGCGTCGCATCAACGTCATCGTGGGAGGGTCTGCCTCCGGGCGGGACTCTAAGCGCCAGCGTAAGGAGTACGCGAGTACGCGCGCGAGGTTAAGGTTGTGGGGCTGGTACACACGTCTCCGCCACCCAAGTGGTCGGACGTCCCCCTCACCTTCACGGCGGAAGACGCGCGAGGGGTTCGCTTCCCCCACGACGATGCGCTCATCGTCTCCGCGACCATCTACAACTGCCACCTGGCCCGCATCCTCGTGGACGGCGGGAGCTCCGCCGACGTCCTATTCCTGAAGGCCTTCAAAGAGATGCAGGTGGATGAGAAGCTCCTGCAGCCCGCAGTCGGGCCCCTGGAAGGTTTTGTCCCGGGGAAGGCGATCCACCCCGTGGGCAAGGTAGATCCTCCTATGACGTTCGGCACCGCGGAGAACTACCGGACTGAGCTAGTCCGCTTCGACGTGGTGGACCTCCCCTCCTCCTACAACGCGATTATGGGGAGGACCACAATAAACCGGCTAGGGGCTGCCACCCATCAAAACTACCTCTGCATGAAGATCCCCGTGCCGCATGGCGTGATCAACATTCGGGGAGACCAAGACATGGCCCGTGCTCTATACGAGCGCGCCGCCGCCACAATCGAAAGCGTCAACATCATTAAGGTGCCCGGGGGGGAGGCGTCTCCCCCGGAATCAGACATCGCTGCGCCAACGCCTGGGAGGCCCCTCCTCAAGCCGCGTCCGGTAGGGGGTCTCTGGAAGGTCCTGCTGTCCCTGGGTGACGAAGACAAAACCGTCCGGATCGGGGTGGAGCTCCCCGAGGAGCATGCAACGCAACTTGTGGCTTTTCTGCGCAAAAAATCCGATGTTTTTGCGTGGAAGCCTTCGGACATGCGGGGCGTCGCCCGGGCGGTCATTGAGCATAAGCTCGCAGTGGCCCCCGGTCACCCCCCGATCAAACAAAAGCTGCGGAAACTCTCCCTCGAGCGCCAAGAGGCAATCAAGGTGGAGATCACCCGGCTCCGAGAGGCGGGGTTCATTCGGGAGGTCCTGCACCCCGAGTGGCTCGCGAACCCCGTCCTCATGAAGAAGTCAACCGGCAGGTGGCGGATGTGCGTGGACTTCACCGACCTTAACCGCGCCTGCCCCGAAGACAACTTCCCGCTCCCGCGGATTGATCTGCACGTCGACTCCACCGCGGGGTGCGAGCTGATGAGCTCCTAGACGCCTACTCGGGCTACCATCAAGTCCGGATGGCGGAAGGGGACGAGGAAAAGACGAGTTTCATAACTCCCCTCGGAACCTTCTGCTACGTCCATATGCCCTTCGTGCTCAAGAACGCGGGCGCGACCTTCCGGCGCCTCATGATGCTGGTCTTGAAAGATCAAGTAGGCCGCAACGTCGAAGTCTACATAGACGACGCGGTCGTCAAAAGTCCCCGCGCAGCCTCTCACATCGGCGACCTGGCGGAGACCTTCCGCAACCTCCGCACGTTTGGGCTCAAGCTCAACCCGGAGAAGTGTGCCTTCGGGGTGCGCGGGGGCAAGCTCCTGGGTTTTCTTGTGTCCCAGCGGGGCATAGAGGCAAATTCCTAGACATGCCCCGGCCGCGCTCCGTCAAGGACGTCCAACCGCTCTTCGGCCGCCTAGCCGCGCTCAGCCATGTCGTCTCGCGGTCGGGGGAGTGAGGCCTCCAGTTCTTCAAGATCCTCCGGGGGCTCGAGAGGTTCCGCTGGACCCCCGAGCCCCAGGAGGCATTTGACGACCTCAAGAAGTAGCTCACGAGCCCTCCAATGCTCGTGAGTCCGTCCCCAGAAGAGACCTTGCTGCTCTACCTCGCCGCAACCCCTGTCGCCGTCAGTGCGGTCTTGGTGACGGAGCAAGGGGGGCAGCAGCGTCCTGTGTACTACGTGAGTGAGGCCCTCCAAAGGGCCAAAACTCGGTACACGGAGGTGGAGAAGATCTGCTACGCCCTCCTGATGGCGTCCCGGAAGCTTCGCCATTACTTCCTGGGACACCCCATCACCGTCCCGTCGTCCCTCCCCCTGGGGGAGGTACTGCGGAACAAAGAAGCCACCGGCCGGATCGGGAAGTGGGGGGCCGAGCTCGCCCCCTTCTCCCTGTCCCTCACAGGTCGCTCTGCCAGCAAGTCGCAGGTCCTCGCCGACTTCGTCACAGAGTGGACTCCAGCCTCCCACTCCGGGGACGAAGACCTCCCTGTGCCGCCCCGACGCAGTGACCATTGGACCCTCATGTTCAATGGGTCACTGTGTCTCGCCGGGGCTGGTGCGGGAGTAGTCCCCCGGAGCCCAGAGGAGAAGGAACTCGAGTACGCCGCGCGGCTGGAGTTCCCCGCAACCAACAACGTCGCCGAGTACGAGGCTTTGCTCCTTGGGATGCGCCTTGCGAGCTCCCTGGGGATCCGGCGCCTCCTAGTGAAGGAGGTGCGAAAGATGGAGAGGCATTTCGACGGCCTCGAGGCCCGGCATATCCCGCGAAGGGACAATGACTGGGCCGACACCCTGGCCCGGGTGGCCAGTGCCCGGGAATCGCTCCCCAAAGGGGCCTTCTTGGAAATCATCACGAAGCCCTCGGTGGCCTCCCCGGACAAGGGCGGCGAGCCTCACGTCCCGGAGGTCGCCGAGATCACCCGGACTCAGTCATGGATGGACCCCCTCATCTCCTTCATCAAAGGGGAGGGGGACCCTCCTAATGATACCGAGGCTAAGCGCCTCCGGGCCAAAGCCCGGGCATATCTCCTGCTGGAGGGGAGGCTCTACAAGCGGGGGGCTTCCAACTTCTCGAAGACATCCACGCGGGGAGCTGTGGTTATCACCTAGCCCCGCGTGCCATCGCGGCTAAGGCTCTCCGACAGGGATTCTACTGGCCCACGGGCATGCGCGACATGCGAGACCTTGTCTCCGCGTGCGAAGCATGACAGAAGATGGCCAAGGGCTCGAACCTTCCCCCTGTAGCGCTGCAGACTATCCCCATCACTTGGCCCTTCGTACGCTGGGGGATGGACCTCTTAGGGCCCTTCCCCCCAGCGCCCGAAGGATACAAGTATGCGGTGGTCGCGGTCGACTACTTTACAAAGTGGGTTGAGGCGGAACCCTTGGCCAGCATCACGTCCCGGGCCGTTCAGCGTTTTTTCTGGAAAAACGTCGTTTGTCGTTTTGGTGTCCCCCGGGAAATCACCGTGGACAACGGGACCCAATTCGACTTGGCTTATTTCCGGGAATTCTGCGAAGGCCTGGGGCTCGTCATCCACTTCACCTCAGTGGCCCATCCCCGGAGCAATGGGGCCGTCGAGAGAGTCAACGGCGTGATCCTACAGGGATTGCGCCAGAGACTCGAACAAACCACTTCTAAGCGGGGTGCATGGGCAAAGGAGCTCCCTAGCATCCTCTGCTCCATGCGCACGACCCCGTCCCGGGCGACGGGGCGTACTCCCTTCTCCCTGGTCTACGGGGCGGAGGCAGTTCTCCCCCCAGAGATAGGCTTCTGGTCGGTGTGGGTCGAGATCCTAGACTGGAGCCACAACCGCAGCGTACCAGGGCAACGAGGCCAACCAGCAACTGGAAATCGACCTTGTGGAGGAGGAACGCGATCGAGCGCTCCTCCGCCACGCCATCTACGAGCGCGAGATGGCGTGCGCGAGAGAGCTTTTCGCCTTGGGGACCTTGTCCTCAAGCGTGTGACGGACCCCCAAGCCCAGGGTAAGCTCTCCCACAAGTGGGAGGGCCCCTACAGGATCTCGGCGGTCCTGGGCTCGGGGGCCTACAAACTCTCCAACCTTCAAGAGCAGGAGCTAAAGCACACGTGGAACTTGCGTTTACTTCGTAAGTTCTATGTTTAGCCTTACGGGCCTGTCCCTTCCCCCATAGCGATCACGCCGGAGGGGGAGGAGGGACATTGTATTTGCTTTTCCCTCCCCCTTCGTGGCTTTGCAGGGGGAGACACTGTATTTCATTTTGTTATCAATACATAGATCTTGCTCTTCAACTGTCTCATTGCAGGTCCTTCTTATCATTACCGCCCCTAACGGCGATGCCCTCCCAGCGAGGATGCCCTCCCCGCGAGGATGCCCTCTCCGTGAGGAAGTGGGCCCAGACCCAGCAAGTCCCTCCTGTAGGGCGGTTTACGATCAGCCCTCGTGGACTGAGGGTGTAAGCGGCAACCCAGTCCCCAGTGGCTGTGGTAACGAGTCAGTTTGGGAGACTAGTCCCCTACCCAAACACTCAGACCCGTCATCGGGCACTTCCTCCTCCAGGAATAGACCCTCTCCCCAGCGGGACGTCTAATGGATTTCTTGGATATCTTTTCCCCAGAGACTTTATTCCCGGCTCCCAGTTCTCTCGGCGACCGGATGATTGTCTCCCGGAAGGATTTTCTCCGGAATCTTCCTCAGGATTTCTGGCCTTATTCCCGGCTCCCCGTTCTCACGGCGACCGGATGATTGCCTCCCGGAGACCTATTCCCTGCTCCCCGTTCCCACGGCGACCGGATGATTGTCTCCCAGAGAAGTTACGGATTTCTCGGACATTTCTTTCCCGGAGACCCTATTCCCGGCTCCCCGTTTTCACGGCGACCGGACGATCGTCTCCCAGGAAACTTGCCTCCGGAAATCTCATCAGGTTTTCTTGGGTTTATTCCACACGAGGCCTTATTCCCGGCTCCCCGTCCTCATGGCGACCGGATGATTGTCTCCTGGAAGGTCTTTCCCTTCGAAACCTCGTTTTAGAATTTTCTAACTTGGAAAAATTCTTATGCTACAGGTTATCTTCACCCCGGGGGCCTTGCTACCCCCACAGCGCGCGGAGCTACCCTCCGGCCCGCTGTGGGCGGGGGGGATAAGGAACCCCCCGGTGTCGACCACACCGACCACGAGCAAACTTAGGTCATTCTTGTCAAAAGGAGTCGTCCAGACCATCCAAGAAGAAAATAAAAGGACTCAAAGAAAGCAACAACACAGCTTTATTAATTGTCAAACCCGGAGGACATCTTCCCCCTCCGGTGGGCAGCAAAAACGATACAACCCGGGTCAAAACCCGGAAGTTCTCTACATCCTAAGGCTCCTACCCCTAATACTCCCGAAGGCCCTCTGCTAGCTCCCGGGCAAAGTCCCGCTACGATGCGGGCACGCGACGCCGAGCTTCACGGAGCACATCCTCGGGCCAGTACTCGTAGCCCGCCGGTGGAAGAATGCAAAGTGGGGGGACCATCCGGAACCCCGAACGCGGAGGGGACAATTCGGCGCGATGATTGTCAAAATTGTCCAAGTGCCACTCTGGATGGCACCTTAACTGGACAGGCTCCCGGATGGCGTCCCCGCTGCGCTCCCTGGAGATGAGGCTTCGCAAGATTAAAGCCGCTTGGGCGTCTCCCGGGGAGCCCCTCCCGGACCTTCGCCCGGGAGTAACCTCCCAGGAACCCTGGTAACACTGCATTCAATTCAAGACTTAGAAAAATTTCTAACTCCATTGCATTTCAAAATATCTTTTTACAAGTGTCCGGGGCTTCTTCTAAGAAGCTACCAGGATCAAAATCCTAAAAAAGCAAAAGGGTCCTAACTAATACCCGGGGGGAGGCTCATACTTTTTCATTGGCGTCCTCCCCCCGGGGGGCTTCCACCGGTGCCAGGGCCGGAGCATCCGCTGCCGGAGGCGCCGGTGCCGGGAATCTCACCCGGATGATCCAGTCGTAGAAGCCCCCGGCGAGCTACTCTACCTCCCGGCGCGAGGGCTCGAAGAACTCGGGGAAGCTCCGGGGGATGCGGCCCCCGATCGCCCGGGCACCGACCCCCCAGTGCTCAACAAGCCCCGCCGCAGCCGCAACGACGGGGATCGCCCGGCCTCGAGCCCGGGCGTCGGCAGCCTCCGAGATGATGGAGACGTGCGCGTTGAGAAAACGCACGGCCTCCGCGAGGGTCGCCGGGGGCACCTCCGAGCTGCTCCCGGAGCCTAGGCTCACACCAAGGCTCTCGAGGGCCGAGCGGACGGAGCGGCCCGCGTCCGTCACCGCCCGGACGCTCGAGCCCTCAAGCTCCCGGAACGCCTCCTTCCTCGCCTTGGCCTCCTGCCGAAGGCTGCCGTTGACGGCCTCGGAGACGTGAACCTGGGCCCGCACGCGGGCCAGCTCCTAGAGGGCTTCGTCGCGCTGCCCCAGGTGGGTCACGGCCCTGTCCTCAGCGTCCTTAAGCACCCGGCCGATCCGCTGCTAAAGGCCCCAGGTAATGACTGTCGCCTACAAACTATAGAGTTAGAAAAAATTCAAGTGCAGGGCACGAAGGAAGACGTCACCGACTCGGGTTACCTGGGCCTGGAGAGATTGAAGCCCCCGGAAACGCTCATGGAGCGTCCCCTCTGCAACGAAGGCCTGCGCCTACCAGGTCTGCAGGCCCCCCGTATAGCGGGCGACCTCCCCCGCGGAAAGCAGGGGGTCTCCCGCCCGGCGCCGATCCCGTCGCAGCCGGTGAGGGGTCCCCGGACCTGGGCGTCCGACAGCGTAGACGGCATCTTCGTCGCCGATGAGGTGGCCTCCGCGGAAGTGGCCGAGGAGCTCTCGGAAGAGGTCCCCGCCCGGGGAGGGACCATCAGTCCTTTCCCCTTCCCGGGCGGGAAGGCCCCCAGTGCCTCCACTTCCGGAGGAACCTCGAAGACCGAGGGGCTCCCCCCCTCGTCCACTGGCCACTCCATCCGCGGAGGCGAAGCCTCCGCGAACCTCACCTCCAGCTTCTCCGGCACCAAGGGGGCCGAGGGTGCTGGGAGGGCCGCTACCGAAGGCGGTGATGGGGTGTAGTTCGCCGAATCCGACGCCGCCCCGCCCGCGTCCGGTTCCTTCCCCCGGGCCTCAGCAGGGCTCTTCGGGGGAGGGGGAGTTACTTCCTTCCGGGCCGGCACTCATTCGCGCCCTGTCACGAGGGTCTCGTCCCGAGGCTTCGCCGGTGTCGCCGCCGGCGTCGTCGACGGGCCGGGGGACTTTTTGGACTCTGGCCTTCTTAGGCTCAGAGCCCCCGGCCGCGTCCTTCCCCTGTTTGTGCGACCCGGGGGTGGGGAGGGGCTTCCTCTCTGGTAGCTTCAGCCCGTAGGCCTCAGCCACCAAGTTCCGAGGAGGGCCCTCCCCCAGGAGGTTCTCCGCCTTCTCCCGCGCCGCCGGGTACGGTCGGACTACAAAAGGCAAAGAGTTAGTCAAAATTCCAAAAATTTGTAACTGCAATGCATCAAGTAGCTGGGACTTATGTCGGGTCACCGGCTTGACCGGGGGACGCTGTTCCGGTCCCAGGCCGATCCCCCTTCTCCCTCGTGAGAAGGGGGAGATCCTCAGGAGCATCATCTCCTCGGCGGCGTCCCGCATAGAGCGGGTGCTCTGGGAGATGATCACCCTGCCGAGGAGCTCGAGCGCCTCGTCCGTCCACACCGGAGGCTTCGGCACGGACGACCTACTGTAAGAGGGGGGCTCTGGGGCGTACGCCACCTCGTCGTCCCATACCCGGAGGTAGAACCACGTCCGGATCCAGTCGCCCTAGTGGTCCCGGGAGGCCGCCGTCGGGTAATCGGCCACCCGGGACGGCAGCATCTGCACCATCACCGAGCCGAAGGGGGACTTGGGTCCCCCCTTTACCAGGTGGGGAGCTCCTCGCCGCAGGTTCGTAGAAGTACTGGAAGGCGCGTAGGGTAGGCTCCCACCCGGTCGCCGTCTCGTAGAGCCAAATGAAGAGGCCCATCCGGACGATCGCGTTCGGGGTGAGGTGGTTTAGGGCCACCTCATACTCCTTCAAAAACTCCCGGAGCAAGGGATGCACCGGGAGCCGGAGCCCCGCCTCCAGGAAGGCCTCGAAGGCCATGATCTCTCCGGGCCTGGGGCGGGGGGCTCCGTCCATCTTCACGGGGACCCGGATGTCCCCGTCCTCAACGATGCAGCGTTCGACCATGGACTCCGCGTCCTCGACCATGAACTCGGACGCCCAGAGGAAGTCCGGAGTGACCTCCTCCGGGGGCACCTCGGTCGTCTTCGCTCGACCCTTCGGTGCCATCAGGTTTGTTTTTTCCGGTGGATAACGTTTCAAGAGGCTACGCCTAAAGGTTCCAGACGGCTGCTACCGGGTGCTAGCTACCGGGAGAGAGCTACCGGGAGAGCTAAATGCGCTAAGGTTGAGAAGTTTGGAATGAACTTCCCGGGCCCCCTAAGGCGCTATTTATAGGGG
Organism: Pharus latifolius; assembly: GCA_019359835.1. Taxonomy (NCBI): domain Eukaryota; kingdom Viridiplantae; phylum Streptophyta; class Magnoliopsida; order Poales; family Poaceae; genus Pharus; species Pharus latifolius. The sequence continues at coordinate 59,424,126 of CM033323.1, forward strand.
CGAGCCGTGATCCAGATGAGCGCCACGTAGTACTCCGAGGAGTAATCTGGGCCGTTGAAGTTCAAACCGTGCACGGGAAACGAAGGGACTGGCGCGCAAACCGAGGTGTCGTTTCGAATCGCGAGCGCATTTATGGCGAAGCGGCGGTCATAAGCGCGCGGCATGGGAATCGAAGCGTCACAGCTCCAGTGGCTTGGTCCGGAGATTTTCCTGGTGACATCTACCATTCCCACCGGGGACTCGAGCATCGTCCCCGGGGGGCATGGGGGGCTGCTGTTGGGGGAAATCTCCGCGAGACTAAGTCCAGGTAAGTTGCGGCACATTTTCCCGGGGACGTGGCCTCCGGTGCCGGCCCCGGGCGCCGCCATTTGCCCTGGGACGTGGCCTCCGGTGCCGCCTTTTGGCTCCCGGGACCCGGCCACCGGCGCCGGTCCCGGGCGCCGCCATTTGCCCGGGGACGTGGCCTCCGGTGCCGCCTTTTGGCTCCTGGGACCCGGCCACCGGCGCCGGTCCCCGGCGCCGCCATTTGCCCGGGGACGTGGCCTCCGGTGCCTGCCCCGGGCGCCGCCTTTTGGCTCTCGGGACCCGGCCTCCCGCGCCGGTCCCGGGTGCCGCCATTTGCCCGGGGACGTGGCCTCCAGTGCCTGGCCCGGGCGCCGCCTTTTGGCGCCGGGACCCGGCCACCGGCGCCGGTCCCGGGCGCCGCCATTTGCCAGGGGACGTAGCCTCCGGTGCCTGCCCTGGGTGCCGCCTTTTGGCGCCCGGGACCCGGCCTCCGACGCCGATCCCGGGCGCCGCCATTTGCCGCGGGACAGGGCCACCGGTGCCTGCCCCGGGCGCCGCCTTTTGGCACCCGGGACCCAGCCTCCGGCGCCGGTCCCGGGCGCCGCCATTTGCTCTGGGACGTGGACTCCGGTGCCGGCCCCAGGCCCCGCCTTTTGGCTCCCTAGACCCGGCCTCCGGCGCCAGTCCCGGGCGCCGCCATTTGCCCGGGGACGTGGCCTCCGGTGCCTGGCCCGAGCGCCACCTTTTGGCGCCGGTCCCGGGCGCCGCCATTTGCCCGGGGACGTAGCCTCCGGTGCCTGCCCTGGGTGCCGCCTTTTGGCACCCGGGACCCGGCCTCCGACGCCGATCCCGGGCGCCGCCATTTGCCACGGGACAGGGCCTCCGGTGCCTGCCCCGGGCGCCGCCTTTTGGCTCCCGGGACCCAGCCTCCGGCGCCGGTCCCGGGCACCGCCATTTGCCCTGGGACGTGGCCTCCGGTGCCGGCCCCAGGCCCCGCCTTTTGGCTCCCTGGACCCGGCCTCCGGCGCCGATCCCGGGCGCCGCCATTTGCCCGGGGACATGGCCTCTGGTGCCTGCCCCGGGCGCTGCCTTTTGGCCCCTGGGACCCGACCTCCAGCGCCGGTCCCAGGCGCTGCCATTTGCCCGGGGAAGTGGCCTCCAGTGCCTGCCCCGGGCGCCGCCTTTTGGCGCCCGGGACCCGGCCTCCGACGCCGGTCCCGGGCGCCGCCATTTGCCCAGGGACGGGGCCTCCGGTGCCAGCCCCGGGCGCCGTCTTTTGGCTCTCGGGACCCGGCCTCCAGCGCCGGTCCCGGGCGACGCCATTTGCCCGGGGACGTGGCCTCCGGTGCCGGCCCTGGGCGCCGCCATTTGGCTCCCGGGACCTGACCCCTGGCGCCGGTCCCGGGAGCCGCCTTTGTCCCAGGGCTCTGGCCTCCGGTGCGTGTCCCGGGCCTCGTCATGCTTCTAAAGGTAAAGTCTCTGGCTATTGATCACGTGCAGGTCACGCGAGGAGCGCCTCGGGAATCAGCGACCACCTGTCAAGCATCCAAGGTGTTTGACCGTGAGAAGGACATTGCTACCCCTCAATCCGACGGTGGCTTTCAGGGTAGATAGGTCTTTTTGCTTCTTTTTGAGGCTATAAATAGCCCTTGTACCCCTCAGTTGTAAGCAAGTGATTCATTTATTGGAATAGCCGAAACTCACAGGTGTGCTCCGGAAGCCTCTCCCCCGGAGAGAACCTCCCCAGCCGACTCCGTTCGGGAGCACGCCGACAGGACTAGGGCCCCCACCGGGACCCGAACCTGTATAAATCCTCATGTCAATTCTTGTGTTTGTCCGGTGGGGGAGGACCGGTCACCCGGTCAGCCCGCGCCGCGTAATCTTTGCTAGGATCGTTCACAAAACCTGCCGGGGTATTCGCGATACCACGACAAAGAGACATATGCATGCATGACTTTTTATGAAAAGAATTTTCACCCCAAACCCAGGGTGTTAGAACGCTCATGTTCAATGGCTCCTTGTGTCTCACAGGGGCTGGCGATGGGGTAGTCCTCCGGAGCCCGGAGGGGATGACGCTGGAGTACGCGGCGAGGCTCAAGTTCCCCTCTACAAACAATGTAGCTGAGTACGAGGCCTTGCTACTTGGGCTGCGCCTCGCGCACTCCCTGGGGATTCGTCGCCTCCTGGTTAAGGGGGCCTCCTAGCTCCTCGTTTGCCAAATGGACAAGTCATACTTTCGCCATGACGCAAACTTGAGCCTCTATTTGGGGGACGTGCGCAAGATGGAGAGATACTTTGAGGGCCTGGAGGCCCGACATGTCCGCCAGAGGGACAATGACCGTGTCGATGCCCTGGCCCAGTCAGCCAGCACCCCGGAAGCTCTCCCGGGGGGCGCGTTGCTAGAGATCATCGCGAAGCCCTAGGTGACCCCTCCGGACGTGGACCCCGAGTCCCATGACCCGAAGGTCTCCGAGCTCACCCAGACTGCATCCTGAATGCACCCCCTCGTCTCCTTCATTAGGGGCGAGGGGGAGCCTCCCAGTGACACCGAGACGGAGCGCCTCCATGCCAAGGCACGGGCGTACCTCCTACTAGAGGAAATGCTCTACAAGCGGGGAGCTTCCGCCCTACTCCGCTGTCTCCCACGTGCAGAAGCGCTCCGGCTCCTCGAGGACATTCACTCGGGGAGCTACGGGTCTCACCTGGCTCCGCACTCAGTCACGGAGAAGGTTCTCCGCTAAGGATTTTATTGGCCCACATTGGTGCGCGATGCACGAGATCTTGTCTTCGCTTGCGAGGCCTGCCAAAAAATGGCGAAGAGCTCCAGACTACCATCCGCGATGCTGCAGACCATCCCCATCACTTGGCCCTTCGCGCGCTGGGGGATGGACCTGCTTGGTCCCTTCCCCCCAGCGCCAGGGGGCTACAAGTTTGTGGTGGTCGCAGTGGACTATTTCTCCAAGTGGGTGGAGGTTGAGCCTTGGCCAGCATCACCTTCTGAGCATTACAGCTATTTTTCTGGAAGAATAGCATGTGTCACTTTGGGGTCCCACGAGAGATCACCGTCGACAACGGGACCCAATTCGACTCGGCATACTTCTGGTAGTTCTGCGAAGGCTTGGGGGCTACCCTCTACTTCACCTTTGTAGCTAATCCTTAGATCAACGGTGCCATCGAAAGGGTCAAAGGTGTGATCCTACATGGATTATGCCGGTGACTCGAGCAAACAACCTCTAGGCGGGGTGCGTGGGCGGAGGAGCTCCCGAGCATCCTCTGTTCCATGCGCACGAACCTGAGCCGGGCAACAAGGCGCACACTCTTCTCACTCGTGTACGGTGCTAAGGCAGTCCTCCCCTCGAAGATCGATTTTCGGTCGCTGCGGGTCGAGCTCTTAGGTGGAGCTACGGTCGCGGCGTACCAAACCAACAAAGCAAGCCAGCAGCTGGAAGTTGACCTCATCGAAGAAAAGCACGACCGAGCGCTTCTTCGCCACGACATCCGATGCGTCCGTGCGAGAACTTTCCACCTTGGGGACCTTGTCCCCAAGCGCATGACTGACCCCCAAGCCCAGGGCAAGCTTTCCCCCAAGTGGGCGGGCCCCTACAAGATCTCTATGGTCTTGGACTCGGGGGCTTATAAGTTCTCCAACCTTGAAGACCAGGAGCTGAAGCACACTTGGAACGTCGACTTGCTCCGCAAGTTCTACATCTAGCCTCCGGGCTCAATCCCTCACCCGTTGCGACTTCGCAGGGGGAGGCATTATACTCCCTGTTCCCTCCCCCGCCACGATTCCGCGGGGGGAGGCGTTGTATCTATCTTCATTAATACAAGTGGTGTTGTGTTCAACTCTGGGATCTTTACAGATTCTTGACTTACGCCCTCCTTGCGAGGATGCCCTCCCTGTTAGGACGTGGGCTATCGCAGCCTAAAAGTCCCTACGACGGGAGCCCCACTCCCGTAGGGCAGCTTACAGTAACCCCTCATGGACTGAGGGGTTAAGCGGCAACCTAGTTTTCATGAACTGCTGTAGCGAGTCAATTTGAGAGACTAGTCCCCCGTCAAACACTCAAGCCCGTCATCGGGCTCGTTCTCCTCTGGGAGCAAGGTTCCCCCTCTGTGGATCACTGAATTCTCGGTTATCTCAGAATTTTTTTGACCTGAAAATTTGCGATCGGCTTCCCGTTCTCACGGCAACCGAGGGAATTTCTAACTGGACTTTGGAATTTTTTGACCGGGGAATTCTCGACCTGCTCCCCATTCTCACGGCGATCGGTGGAATTTCTTACTGGGCGTCAGAATTTTTCGACCGGGAAATTCTCGACCGGCTCCCCGTTATCACGGTGACAGGCTAAATGGCTTGCTGGTATCTATGGACATTCGGGCCCTTAGTTCCTTATCCACAGCGTGCAGCACTACATTGTACCCCACTGTGGGGGGGGGGAGGGGACAACCCAGACCTGGACAGATGATATGTTTCAGAAAATTTTCAATACAACTCAAGCAAATTCAAACAAGTCTTTATTGATTGAACATTGAACCAGGGGACAACCCCCCCCCCCTCGCCCGGTGGGCTCAGGCATCCCCGGTGTTGCATCTAGGCACTTATGCCTGATTTTGATGATTAATTAAAATAAGCGTTTCAGACTAATTGTGTTTCTTGAGTTATTTGGATACAGAGTTCTTTTAGCAAAGATATGCAAGATGATCAAGATAGAAGTCATATGAACCCAGGTACAAAGATGAGACGCAAGTCTCAAGATTGAATTTGCGAAAGATCTAAGGTAAAATTAGTTTTTATTTTTACCGATCTGGGTGTTTGGAGTTTGATCAGTTTATAGAAATCTATTTTTATTTTAACTCTTAGGTCATTGCATTCATTCATCTCGGTTGGATTTGGTTTTTAAATGGCTTGGGTTTTCAGATATTTTAGCAATAGGAACTATTTTAATGTTTATGGATTTATCTTGGCCAATCTAGGTTTTTCTCTATTGACAAAGTTGTAGCCCTTTAAATTGTCTTTCAAACGAGCTATAAAACTCTTCAATTCGATTTCTGGATCAAAAGTTATGGCTATTTTTATCCACAATAACAGTCAGCCAGTGATGCTGACAGTCAGGCTGAATGTCGGTTTGTTTAGCTGCCAATTGTCCAGAGAGCATTTTTTTGAGCTAAAACTTTTTTGAATTACACTGACTGTTAGCATGTCTTTCTGACTGTCAGCATGAATTTTGACCACATTTGCTTTGTTTCTGAGTTTGTTTAACTGGACATTTTTGTGGTCGTTGCTGATTGTCAGCATATGAGGCTGAATGTCAGCATGAGCAATTTCTTTCCATATGCGACCCCAAGTGGCTAGCTAAGTTTTATCCATGATTTTGGTCGAGCCGTTGATGTAGATGATGACTTTCAGCATGTGTTGCTGACTGTTAGCATGAGTTTTGACCACATGTGCTTTGTTTCTAAGTTTGTTTAACTGGTCGTTTTTGTGGTCGTTGCTCACTGTCAGCGTGAGCAATTTATTTCAATATGCGACCACCAATGGTTAGCTAAGTTTTATCCATGATTTTTGTCGAGCCGTTGATGGAGATGCTGATTGTCAGCATGTGTTGCTGACTGTCAGTATGTGCTGTTTGTTTCTATTTTTGACCACAACGGCTAGCTGAATTTCCTCTGGGATTTGCTTGTTACTGCTCATGGTCTATGCTGACTGTCAACAAGCTATACTGGCTGTCAGTGTGTACTATCTTTTTCCAGCTCGAGCACAACGGCTATTTTATTCTTTTGGGCTATACATAAAGGCTTTGAGAAGATGTTTCTAACAACCAACAACCTCATTCTCTCATATACACTTGAGCACTTGTTCTTAGAGCTAAAATCTTGATCTTTGATCAAGTCTTGAGTTTTGTGATCCACTGAGTGTTTTATTCACATCATTTGCATACTTAGAGTTTCTTTGTGTTTTTTGGAGGTCTAGAAAAGACCTTGCAGCTTATTACTCTTGGTGAACGCCCTCACCTAGAAGGTTTGGTGGCGTGGCCATTGATCTCTCCATTTCGAAGGTTGTCGGAGAGGCTCGGCGTGATTGTAAAAGGCATCGGTGCTCGCCTTTTTGAAATGGACAAGGAGCAACCATTAGTGAGAAATATCCTTCGTGGATATTGAAGCAAGACTAATTCATTTGAGTGCTTTAGCAAGGAGTAGGGGAGACCGGGTGTATCTCCGAGACCTCGGGATAAATCTTCGTCTTTGTCTTCTCTTCCTCTTCCTTTTAGTTGTGTGATATATTATTCAATTGTTTTGGTTCTTTTTGTTTGAAATATTTGTTTTTATTGAAAAGTTTTAAAGCCTCATATTCCACCCCTCTAGTCGGCATCCTTGATCATACACGTGGTATCAGAGTGTGGTCTCTTTTTGAGTAGGCTTCACCGCCTAGAGAGAGGATGACGTCAAATGAGGGTTTTCATCTTGGTCATACCGGACGTGCACCTGTAACGCCCTGAGTTTAGGGGTGAAAACTTCCTTTTTCATGAATATCATGCATGCATGTATCTGTAGTAGTAGCAAGATCAGTCAGGCTCTAATCTATCTCAAGCCCTAAAATTCCCAAATCTATCCTGTAGACCTAAATCAAGATCAGATTTCTCAGATGTGATCTACCAGTTGCTCTGAACATAAAAGCCTTCAGAAGCCAGATTCAATTCCATCTCTAACTCTCAGATCGTGCAATTCTTTTCAGTGTTCGAAAACGGGATTTTAATTAATATCCTAATTACCCTAAATACTCTGAACTCAGATTTAGCCAAATCTTGACCTAATTAGGACCAGATTATTCTTGGATTATGATCATGGGTATGCCAATGCCTTAATCCAGAAAGTTCGTAGCCAGATTTCATCATCTAAGCCTTTTTCACATATCAGTCCAAATTATATCGCAAATTAGTCCTTTTTCTGATATCTGGAAACCCAAAAAGGCTAAAATCTTCAGATTAACTTGAAATTCAAATCTATTTCGGGGAACACCTCCCAAATGCTAATTAATACAAAATCTTCTTTTATCAGAATACCCAAATCTCATCCTAGATGCCAGAATTCAAAATCGACCAACACTCAAATTTAATTTACCCTAAATACCCTATTTTCGGTTTATATCGGAAACCATCAAATCATGCCAGATTTTACCAAATTTCTTTCCGGATGAGTATAAGGTATAAGTTTATACTCATCTATGAAATCAGATTGCAAATTAACTACCTCTAAGTCAGAAATTACAATTCAGTCCAAAGCCAATTTTCAGATTTTGCAATCTAGTCCAATTGGCTGTTTTCGACCAACAACCACCAGGCGCCATTGACCAGGGCTCAGCTTCTTCGACCGGAGCCACTGTTCACGACCGGAGTAGCAGCAATTCACGACCAGAGCTCGCAGCCCCTTCGATCTCGACCACAACCTGCAGTGCATAGCTTCGATCAACGCCGTTGCGACCGCGACCAGTGCGTCGTGTCACCGTGCCTTTGCCCGCTGATCAGCGCCGCTCTAGCCATGCTTTTTCGCAACCTTGTTTGCATGCACACACGTGTTTGTACCTTAGCTATTGCGGTGGCAATTCTTGTCCAGCTCACCAGCAGCTCGCGCGCCAGAGAGAAGCTTCGCTTGCTTGTTTGCTCGCCGTTGCTTCAACTCAAAGCTTCACCAGCACAAGTTCCTTAGTCTCCAGTGTAGCAAGCTTCTAACCGTGCCTATAAAGGCCACCCCATACTCAGCTTAACTTCACACACACACACACACACACACACACACACACACACACCAGAATTAGCTGAATCTCTAACCTCGCCGTCTTCGTCGTCTTCTCCGGCGAGCACAGAAGGAGGCTCACAGTGACAGCTTCAACCGCAGCCCCTTCATCCAAATTAACAGCACCAGTAAGGTCCTCCCATCTCTGTTATCGTGCTGTAGCTTTGAATTGAGTTCATATGCACCTCATCGTCGGCGATTGCCGTAATTAGCAAACGACCTGTTCCAGCAATTGCATCTACTCCAGTTCTAATTAGCTTTCGCTGTAGTGGAAGAAATTGATTAGAGAAGTATTCCCAACAAGCCTGTGCAACAAGATTTCAGAATTAAGCTCGAATTGGAGTTTTCCCCTTTCTCGCGCGCCACCGGTGACTGACTCACGTCGCCAAGCAGCACGACCATTCCTCCGGCCGAATTGACGTTACCAAAAGCTTCACCTCACCTCCCTACTGCTCTCACAGCGAGCAATTGAGCTTTATGGCTGTGTATCGATTTCGCGCAATTTAGCTCTTCTTCTCCAGCCGCGGTGTTGAAATTCTTGCCGTGCCATCAATTTTGAGTTTAAATCACCCCAGTGCCTTGTCACTGGTGAAGCCATCTCCTTCTCCAACGCAATTCATCGCCGTTCGCCGCCGTGCCATCTCCAGTCGAGCCCACTTCATCAAACAGTACCACTTATCTCTAGCTAGCTTCAGCAACCTCAAGTCTTAGCACCGCAGCACCAAATCCTGATTTGAGTGTTTTAGCCATCGTAGCCGTGCCGCTAGTGTGCCGCCCAGTCGCCGCCGACCACCGCCGTCGATGCCACCTTGTCTAGCATCTTCGCCTTTTTCTCCTGAACACTTTCCTCTACTAGCTCGATCTCTGAATCTAAACAGAATTGCCAGTCATCGCTATGCCAAGATCTTGTCCAGTGGCTTCACTATGCCGTGTCGCCACCATAGTTCATCATCACCGTTCATCGCCGTCCGGCCATCTCAGTTCCTAAAACCACCATCAACAAGTTCATGTCATCTTCGCCTACCTCCCAGACATAATTGGAGAAGCAATCAAACCCTGAATCAGACAAAGCATCAAAGCCCTAATTTTGACAATGCACTGACATCCAGTTCACTGTGTCCAGGGGTGTTTTTGCAAAATCCTTGACCTCTAGACCTTTTCTGTGAAAACCACCTTGTCAAATAGCTACCTCATAGCATTATGCACCCAATGCTTGAAACAGAACATATTTTGCCTACTGAGAATCTCCAAAACCATGCCAATGCCAATCCTTGACAATGTCAGCTTGTGTCATCTCAATGTCAGCCAGCGGCATTAGCCCAATTTGACTACTTCTGGTTATGAAAACTGAAAACTACTTTGTCTACCAACTTTATAGGACCATGCTCTACATTTCCTTCAACTATCACATCTTGAGATAAGTCCTTTAGCTTTCTCTGAAGCTATGTCAGGCCGTGAACCGAATGTCGAGCCGTTGACATTCGCTGTTTTTGCGCAAACCAGCCGCGGACTTGATGTCCATATTGGAGCCTTGAAACCCTAAGAATTTGTAACACCATCCTTAGCTCAGATTCTATAAATTCCAGGGTTTTAACCCAAATCAACTTGCAATCTCAGTCCATTTCATTATCGCCAAGATCTTTTCTCTTAAAAGCATGTTGCATATAGATTTTAAAGTACTTAAAATAGTTTGTGATCTTTGTGTGCTTGTTTGATTGGAGTAGATCAAGCGCCCAAGTTCGAAGACTTCGTCGTAGACTCGACATCAGCTGCTGTATTTTACGACGCGGAAGGCAAGTCATAGTCTTGATCATCTTGAACCTATATTTTATGAATTGCTATGATATGACCTTGAATATAAATAGTATTGCATGTGAATGGTTGAGTCGTGAATTGGCAGTGCTAGGCTGGATGCCTATGAAATGTGAAAAGATCAAATAGTGAACCATGAACTATTATATATGTATTTATATATATTCATGAATATTGGGGGAAATCTCCGCGGCACTAAGTCCAGGTAAGTTGCGTCACGTTTGCCCGGGGACCTGGCCTCCGGTGCCGTCCCGGGTGTCGCCATTTGCCCGGGGACCTGGCCTCCGTCCCTTCCATGGGCGCCGCCATTTGGACCCCGGGACATGGCCTCCGGCGCCGTCCCGGGCGCCGCCATTTGCCCAGGGACCTGGGCTCCGGGGCCTCCCCGGGCACCGCATTTTGGCCCCCTGGACATGGCCTCTGGGGCCGTCCCGGGCGCCGCCATTTGCCCGGGGACCTGGGCTCCGGGGCCTCCCCGGGCACCGCCTTTTGGCCCCCGGGACATGGCCTCCGGCGCCGTCCCGGGCACCGCCATTTGCCCAGGGACCGGGCCTCCGGCCCCTCCCCGGGTGCCGCCATTTGGCCCCCGGGACCTGGCCTCCGATCCCTCCCCGAGCGCCGCCATTTGGCCCCCGGGACATCGCCTCCGGCGCCGTCTCGGGCGCCGCCATTTGCCTTGGGACCAGGCCTCGGGCCCCACCCCGGGCGCCGCCCTTTGGCCCCCGTGACATGGCCTCCGGCGCCGTCCCGGGCGCCGCCATTTGCCCAGGGACCTGGGCTCCGGCGCCTCCGCGGGTGCCGCCTTTTGGCCCCCGGGACATGGCCTCCTGCGCCATCCCGGGCGCCGCCATTTGCCCGGGGACCGGGCCTCCGGCCCCTCCCCGGGCGCCGCCATTTGGCCCCCGGGACATGGCCTCCGGTGCCGTCCTGGGCACCACCATTTGCCCGGGGACCTGGCGTCCGGCCCGTCCCCGGGCGCCGCCCTTTGGCCCCCGGGAGTTGGCCTCCGGCGTCGTCCTTGGCGCCGCCATTTGCCCGGGGACCGGGCCTCCGGTGCCTCCCCGGGCGCCGCAATTTGGCCCCCGGGACTTGGCCTCCGGCGCCGTCCCGGGCGCCGCCATTTGCCCAGGAACTTGGCCTTCGGTGCCTCCCTCGGCGCCGCCATTTGGCTCCCAGGACTTGGCCTCCGGCGCCGTCCCGGGCGCTGCCATTTGCCCGGGGACCTGGCCTCCGGTGCCTCCCCGGGCGCCGCCATTTGGCCCCCGGGACTTGGCCTCCGGCGCCGTCCTGGGTGCCGCCATTTGCCCAGGGACCTGGCCTCCGGGGCCTCCCCGGGCGCCGCCTTTTTGGCCCCCGGGAGTTGGCCTCCGGCGCTGTCCCAAGCGCCGCCATTTGCCCGGGGACCTGGCCTCCGGGGCCTCCTCGGGCGCCACCTTTTTGGCCCCCGGGACTTGGCCTCCGGCGCACGTCCCGGGCCTCATCGTCCTCCCCCAGGTAAAGTCTCGAGTTGTTTGTCACGCGCAGGTCACGCGAGGAGCGCCTCGGGAATCAGTGACCACCTGTCAAGCAACCAAGACGTTTGACCGGGAGAAGGACATTCCTACCCCTCGATCCGACGGTGGCTTCCGGGGTAGTGTAAACTTCCAGGGGAACTATGTGCGTCCCCTGGACTCCTCGCAGCTGTACACTGTCTGGCAGAGGACTGGGGAAACCATCAGAAGGTTCTTCAAGCGCTTTGCCCAGGTGAAGAGCAAAGTGGCCCACGTCCCCGACTCTACGGTCATCGAAGCCTGCAAAAGCGGCATCCTCCCAGGGGAGCTCCATCGCAAGCTATCCCGGAGCTGCCCCTCTTCCGCCGATGAGCTGTTCAACGTACTCGAAAAGTACGCTCGGGCAGAGGAAGACGATATCTGGAAGAGGACCCAGGGGGCTCCCGCCCCCGCCGACCAGGGGGCCAAGGATCCCCTTAAGCGCCACAGACAGGGGGAGCGTAGCGAGCCACGGCCTCGGGACACCTTTGTCCTCGAGGGCGGAGGCGGCTCGCGTGACCCCCCGGGGGGCAACCGCCCCTTCCCCAAGCCGAAAGGCCATGGGGGAGGACAGTCCTCACTCGACCGGGAAGGCCCCGCGGGGAGAAGGCGGGAAGGACCGTGGTGCAGCTTCCACAGGTCCAAGAGATATCGCAAATTGGTCCTTATCTGATATCTGAAAACCCAAAAAGGCTAAAATCTCCAGATTAACTCCAAATTCAGAATTTCTTCAGCAAATCTTCTCAAAATGCTATTTGCCACAAGTCTCTCTTCTGTGCAGATATCAAAACCAAACCCTAAATGCCAGAATTCGAAATCGACAAAACTCAAATCTTACTTTACCTTAAATTACCCTATTTTCAGTTTGTATCGAAAACTATTCAGATGTGCCAAACCTTATCAATTACCTTTGCCAAATATCCTGTTGAATATAATCTACCAGATTAGTGAAATCAATTTCAGTTTAAACCTCCCAGAATTCCAGATTTACATTTCAGTCCAAAACTCAAAGAATTGAAATTGCAACTCAGCCCATTTCGACCAGGACAGCAGCAAGCATTCGACCAGAAACCGCCGTGCCTGTGCGCCGTGGTTGCTCATCGCCGGTGAAGCTTCGTCGCGCTTGTGACCGTGCATGCCAGTGCGCACGTGTCCTCGCTCCAGCCAGTGCCGTGGCAAGGTTGCTGCTACGTCGACGACCAGTGCATGCTCCCGCGCGTGATCAACGGCTTTTGTCAGCAATTCATCGCCACGTCGTCTTGCCGCGCCAGTGTTGTCGCCACCGCTTACTACAAGCTTTGCCAGGTCCCGATGAGGCGACATTGTGATCAGCTGAAAGCTTGTCGCCGTCGCATCACCGCTCTTGCTGTTTCTTCGCCGCTACTGCTCCAGCACGCAAACAATCTCATCACAGTAGCCAATCACTTCATTGTCCCCTTCGCCATCTTCGCCTGGTCTATTTAAACGCTCCTGTGTGCAGCAGCTTCTCCACACTTCACCAGAAACCAACCAAATTCCAAATCTTTGTTGTTTCGTTTTCTTCTCCGGTGAGCCGTCGAGGAGGCTCATGGTGCCAGCTTCATCCACATCATCTCCTGCCAGATTAAAGCCATCAGTGAGTTCCCCTACTCATCCTCTGTGTTGTACTATCTAATTGCTCCCCGGTGACCTCTAACGCCGGCGATCACCGAAAATTGCAGTTTGCCCTGTTTCTGTAATGTGGCTCAATCCAGTACAAATTAGCTTTCGATTTTGTAAACAAAATTGATCAGTAAGCCAAATCAAGCAAGCCTGTGAAGTTAGATTTCAAAATTAAGCAAGAATCGAAGCTTTTCCCTAAACCAAGCTTCACCAGAAACCCGCGATCGTCGCCAGACTTCTCCAGTGATCCTCCGGCCAATCTAATTGTACCAGAAGCTTTCTTATACCTCCTAGATGCTCTCCAAGCAAGGAATTAAGTTCTTTTGGCCTGTAGCAGAAACCCCCAATTGGCTGTGCTTCTTCTCCGGCGCCGATGACCGGAAAAGTGTTCCCGGCCGTTTCAGCCCAAATCACCTTGTCCTTTAGATGTGCCTTAGCCTCCTGAGCATTTTTGTCTTCTAGCCCGACACCTAGATCGGCCTAGATTGGAAGTTATAGCTTTGCCAAGTTTGTGTCCAGAAATGATCTAGTGCAGTGTGTTCATCTTAGTTCATCATCAAATTTCTTGCTTTTCAGCCATTTCCTGCCCTAGATCCTGTTAACTTAATTGTTCCTGTTATCAATGCCTCCCTCCCAGACAAAGTGGTGCATCCTTTGGAGCTCCAGATCAAAAGTTATGCTAAGCCCTACTTTTTGGCATTGTCAGCTCTATGCCAGAGCTTGTCAGTCAGTGGCATTGACCTTGTTTACCCACTTCTGGTTGTGTAATTTGAAAACCACTTTGTCCACTGAATTTGTAGAGTTGTGATCTACATTTTCTTCTACTACCACAACTTGAGATAAGCACCCTAGCTTTTCTTAAAGCTATGTCCAAGCTTTGATCCGAATGTTGATCTGTTGACATTCGCTGTTTTGATTAAACCAGCCACAAAATTGTTATCCCTATTGTAATCCTGAAACCCTAAGATTATCTAATCACCATCCTTAGCCCAAATTCCTTGAAACCCTAGAACCTCGACTCAGTTCAGTTTGCAGTTCAAATTATCTCCAATTTAGTTCAATCATTCTTGTTGAGCATTTCTGCATATAAGTCATTAAACTTTTTAATATTATAAGTAATCATTGTGTGTTTGTTTGTCGTCGAGCAGATTCAGAAGCTGGCTTTGAAGATTTTGCTGTTGACCCGTCATCGACTGCTGTATCTTACGACGCGGAAGGCAAGTCATATCCTTGGTCATCTTGAACCTATATTTTAAATGTTGCTAAAACATAACCTTGAATATAGGCAATATTGCATGTGAAAGATTGAGAATGGTTGATTTATGAATTGGCAGTGCTAGACTGGTTATCTGTGAAATGTGAAATAAACAAGTTTTGAGCCATGAACTATTATATGTATTTATATATTTATATTCATAAAATAAAACCCCTAGCCGTGACCAGAAAAATGGTGTGGAATGGCTGTAGCACTGGAGGTGCTAGACTGCAAAGGATATGCAGGCACTGAAGGTGTAGGGTTGTGGATGGTCTGGTCACTGGCATATAAGGACTAGAACCATGTGTTGTGCGTCTAGTTGCATGAACAACGTGCTAACCGCAAGCCTGGTATGGGACAGGCCTGAACAAGTAATTATGTGGATCGCACATGAAACCCCTGCATGAGATGTGTAGTGATGCACGATAAACACGGAGCGCGGCTCCCACACATATCACTGAAGGTGATCAAGCACGCTGACCCAGTAATGGGAATAAGCAAAGGGGTGGAGGTTTGGATACAACCTGCCACAACTGTGTCTCGCTGAGAGCCACAAGGTCGGGGCTGAATTGTAAGTGATGCATAACAAAAGTTCTTGTTATCTCCACCTTGCCACTCACACATGGTTGTGAGGAGGGGTCTAATCATTTTGATAGGATGGGCTTGAAAGTGGAATATCTTGCGGGTAATTTGGTACCTCTCTGCAGAGTTAAAAACGTATTCGAATACTCCGAGCTCCCGGGTTTATAGGAGTCTGCTGCGGTGGATTAAATCCACGGGGTGTGACACAAGTATTATTTTCTAAATAAAATATGTTTAATCAAGATTACCCAAATGACATGTGTTGTCATGATAAGGAGTGCTGCCGTGGGCTGTCGTGTGTCAACGTGTCGCGGTAGTGCTATAATCTAGTGAACATGAATGATGATGTTATATTATGAAAAGTGCTGCCGTGAGCTGAAATAAGATGAGATGAGAAAGAAAAAGATTATTTTACAAATATCCATAATTCTTGACTAGTCTAGGTTCATATCATCACTACTATATGTATCTATTCTTACCTATGACTTGCTGAGTACGTAAGTGCTCACCCTTGCAACATTCAACTCAATAGATGGAGCCTACTTTGATCAAGATGACGGCACGGAGTACTTCGTGGATCCAGAAGGAGGAGGATCAGTTCCGCCAGAACCCTGAAGTGTGTTGTTCTGCCGTCAACTTCTTTTGTGGGAGGGTCACCTAACTTCTGCTGTGTAGTTAAATATTTTGCTAAACCCAGAATGCCTTGTAGGCATTGTAATCCTCTTTATGTAATATTAAGGCCAGCAGGCCACACTGCTTACTATTTTGTGAGTACTCTGTTGCAATGTAATATACTCCTGTGTTTGACTCATTCTGGGAAGTCAAAGGTTTGTGAGAATGGGACTAGCTGCAGCGAGCTAGGTCTCTACAGGAGTAGTCGTAGTCCCAGTCTCGGGGTGCGACAGACTTGGCCTCCGGCGCCGTCCCGGGTGTCGCCATTTGCCCGGGGACTTGGCCTTCGGTGCCTCCCCGGGCGCCGCCATTTGGCCCCCGGGACTTGGCCTCCGGCGCCGTCCCGGGCGCCCCCATTTGCCCGGGGACCTGGCCTCCGGTGCCTCCCCGGGCGCCGGCATTTGGCCCCCGGGACATGGCCCTCGGCGCCGTCCCGGGCGCCGCCATTTGCCAAGGGACATGGCCTCCGGGGCCTCCCCGGGCGCCGCCATTTGCCCGGGGACCTGGCCTCCGGTGCCTCCCAGGGCGCCGCCATTTGCCTAGGGACCTGGCCTCCGGGGCCGTCCCGAGCGCCGGCATTTGCCCGGGGACCTGGCCTCCGGTGCCTCCCCGGGCGCCGCCATTTGGCCCCCGGGACTTCGCCTCCGGCGCAGTCCCGGGCGCCGCCATCTGCTCGGGGACTTGGCCTTCGGTGCCTCCCCGGGCGCCGCCATTTGGCCCCCGGGACTTGGCCTTCGGCGCCGTCCCGGGCGCCGCCATTTGCCCGGGGACCTGGCCTCCGGTGCCTCCCCGAGCGCCGCCATTTGGCCCCCGGGACTTGGCCTTCAGCGCTGTCCCGGGCGCCGCCATTTGCCCGGGGACCTGGCCTCCGGGGCCTCCCCGGGCGCCGCCTTTTTGGCCCCCGGGACTTGGCCTTCGGCGCACGTCCCGGGCCTCATCGTCCTCCTCCAGGTAAAGTCTCGAGTTGTTTGTCACGTGCAGGTCACGCGAGGAGCGCCTCAGGAATCAGCGACCACCTATCAAGCATCCAAGACGTTTGACCGGGAGAAGGACGTTCCTACCCCTCGATCCGACGGTGGCTTCCGGGGTAGTTTAGGTTTTTTGCTTCTTTTTGGGGCTATAAATAGCCCTTGTACCCCTCAGTTGAAAGCAGGTGATTCATTTGTTGGAATAGCTAAAAACTAACAGGTGTGCTCCGGAAGCCTCTCCCTCGGAGAGAGCCTCCCCAGTCGACTCCGGTCGGGAGCGCAACGACAGGACTAGGGCCCCCACCGGGACCCGAACCTGTATAAATCCTCGTGTCATTTCTTATGCTTGTCCGGCGGAGGAGGACCGGTCATCCGGTCAACCCGCGCCGCGTATTCTTCGCTAGGATCATTCTCGAAACCTGCCGGGGTATTCGCAATACCACGACAATGAAATAAAACCCCTAGCCGTGACCAGAATTTTGGTATGGATGGCTGTAGCACTGGAGGTGCTTAACTGCAAAGGATAGCAGGCATGGAAGGTGCATGGTTTGTGGATGGTCTGGTCACTGGCATATAAGGACTAGAACCTTGTGTTGTGCGTCTAGTGGAGTGAAACACGTGTTAACCGCAAGCCTGGTATGGGACAGGCCTGAAGAAGTACTTATGCGGATCGCACATGAAACCCCTGCATGAGATGTGTTGTGATGCACGATTTGCACGGAGTGCGGCTCCCACACATATCACTGAAGGTGATCATGCACGCTGACCCAGTAATGGGAATATGCATAGGGGTGGGGGTTTGGATACAACCCGCCACAACTGTGGTTCGCGAGAGATCCACAGGGTCAGGGGTGAATTGTGTGTGAAACATGACAAAAGTTCTAGTTATCTCCACCTTTCCAGTCACACATGGTTGTGAGGAACGGTCTAATCATATTGATAGGATGGGCTAGCAAGTGGAATATCTTGCGGGTAAATTGGTACCTCTCTGCAGAGTTAAAAATGTATTTGAATACTCTGAGCTCCTCGGTTTATAGGAGTCTGCTGCGGTGGATTAAATCCACGGGGTGTGGCACAAGTATCTTTTCTAAATAAAATTTGATAAGTCAAGATTACCCAAATGACATGTGTTGTCATAATAAGGGGTGCTGCCGTGGGCTGTTGTGTGTCGACGTGTCGCGGTAGTGCTATAATTTAGTGAACATGAATAGCGATGCTATGTTATGAAAAGTGCTGCCATGAGATGAGATATGAAAGAAAAGATTATTTTACAAACATCATAATTCTTGACTAGTCTAGGTTCATAACAACACTACTATATGTATCTACTCTTACCTATGACTTGCTGAGTACGTAAGTACTCACTTTTGCAACATACAAATCAGTAGATGGAGCGTTCCATGATCGAGATGAAGGCGTGGAGAACTTCTTAGATCCAGAAGGAGGTGAGCCAGTTCCTCCAGATCCCTGATGTGTTGTTCTGCCGTCAACTTCTCATTGTGGGAGGGTCACCTATCTTCTGCTGTGAAGATGTTATTTTGCTAAACCATGTATGCCACGAAGGTATTGTAATCTCTTTATGTAATATTAAGGCCAGTAGGCCACACTGCTTAAATATTTTGTAAGTTTTTATGTTGCAATGTGAATATACTTTTGTGCTTGACTTACCCTGGGAAGTCAAAGGTATGCATATATGGGACTAGCTACAGTAAGCTAGGTCTCCACGGGAGTAGTCGTAGTCCCAGTTTCGGGGCGCGACAGCGCCTATCTTTGATGGAACTAACTATCCTTATTGGAAAGTGTGCATGTCGGTATTTCTAGAGGCCATGGGACTTGATGTTTGGGACATAGTTAGGCTTGGTTTTACTCCTCCGGATGATCCGGCAAGTCACTCTGATGACAATGGGAGAAAACTCCACTTAAACGCCCGTGCTAAAAATGCTCTCTTTGCCAGCTTATCTTTAAATGAGTTCAACCGTGTGAGCAATCTTACCACCACTCACAAGGTTTGGACCACCCTCGAGGAAATATACGAGGGCACTACTACAGTCAAGGAGGCAAAGTTGCTCATGATTAGGCAACGATACGAGACATTCACCATGTCTTCAAATGAGTCCGTGGATTCCATGTTTACTCGGTTGAACAACATTGTGAATGAGCTCAAGCGGCTAGGAGTTATTTTTCCTAATATCAAAATTGTGAGAAAAATGCTCAGGGCTCTTCCGGAGAGTTTCGACACACTAGTGACAGTTCTCACCTTCGACCTATCATCCACCACGCCTATTGATCTCTATGGGAACCTCATCACCCATGAGATGCATCGAAAGTAGAAGAAGGAAGCGGCCGAACCATTGGAAATGAAAAAGAAGACGATGGCTTTCAAAGTTGGCTCCAAAGATGACTCAAGCGATGGGTCCTTCGATGAGGATCCAGCTCTTATGGTAAAAAACACTCAAAAACTTCTTCTCAAGTTGCATAAGAAAGGAGTCAACATCGACACAAGACCAAAGGGGTTAAAGCAAGCAAACTTCAAGGACATCATATGCTATGGATGTCACAAAAAGGGACATATAGCCTCAATATGTCCAAACAAGAACAAGTCTTGGGACAAGAAGAAGAAATTCTTCAAGAAGAATAATGGTGCAACCAAAGAAGCCTGCTTCGAAGAATGGATGTCCGGAGGAGAAAGCTCGGACTCCGACTCCGATAACGAAGAAGGATGTTCCAAGAAGCTAGCCTAACTAGCTCTTGGCAACATTAACACATCGACAAGTCCATCCATTTGTCTTATGGCTAAAGGTGATGAAAAGGTACATTCTCTTGATCCTTCATATGATGAACTAGTTGAAATGATTAGTGAATTGAATAAGGTTTTTGGAGCCACAAAGAAGAAGTATAGAGCACTTAAAGAAGAGCACTCTTCTTTGCTTCCTCTTTACTCCGACATAAAAGACTCATATGTAGGTCTTCTTATCAAGGATATCACCAATGCACCTAATAAGTTTGATGTAGCTATTTCGTGTGAATTAGTTAATGATCTACCACATAATGACATGTCAACCAATTGGAATAATCTACATGTTACACCTTGTTCATCTAGCTCTAGTGATAAAGATTTGCAATGCCATGTATTTCCTTCCAATGAAATAATCTTAAATGAAAATAATGAGCTTAAGGCACAAATTAAGAAGCTTGGAAAAGGATTAGAAAATTGTTACAAAGAAAAAGTATCTCTTGATCTTATTCTTAGCAAACAAAAATACTCATTTAGAAAATAAGGACTTGTATACTTTCCAAAGAAAGGAAAGAAATTAAATACAAAAACCGTCTTTGTAAAAGCATACAACACATTTTGCTTTAAATGCCATGAAAC
The DNA here is from genome assembly GCA_019359835.1 of Pharus latifolius. Lineage (NCBI taxonomy): Eukaryota > Viridiplantae > Streptophyta > Magnoliopsida > Poales > Poaceae > Pharus > Pharus latifolius. The sequence continues at coordinate 59,444,037 of CM033323.1, forward strand.
AAGTCATTCACATGATGCTTGTCCTTTAATGTCTTCAACTTATTTCGATACTTGCTACATGCTCAAAAGGTCAAAGAAAGGGTATGCTATAGCAAAGTTTGTTGGTGCACCCATGCTAAATAAAAGAAGAAATCAATTTGGGTGCCCAAAGCTTGATCACTAACATCGAAGGACCCAAAAGAGTTTGGGTACCTAAAAAGACTTAATTCTTTTGTTTTTGTAGGTGAACTATAAGACCGGTGGAAAACATTGGGTGCTAGATAGCGGATGCTCCGAACACATGACTGATAACAAAAAGATATTCACTTCATTGGAAGATAACTCAAGTGAAAATCAAAAGATCACCGTTGGCGTCAATCGTCAACGAAATGTGGTAGCCTTGGGGAACATTGCTATATCCAATGATCTTTCAATTTCAAATGTTCTACTTGTTGAATCTCTGAACTTTAATTTTCTATCTGTTACGCAAATTGAAAGTTTAAAAGATAATTCTTTGATTTTCAAAGTCTTTCGTTTTGGAAATCTCTATCTTGTTGATTTTCACTCTAAAGATGCATCCCTTTCAAATGTCTTGTCTCTCAAACCTCAAAAGGTTGGCTATGGCATAGAAGGCTTGCACATGTTGGAATGCATCAACTTAAAAAGCTTCTAAAATGTGATTTGGTTGTTGGCTTAAAAGATGTGAATTTTGAAAAGGATAAACCTTGTAGTGCTTGTCATGCTGGCAAGCAAGTAGCTACTTCACATCCGATTAAGCGTGTTAATTCAACTTGCAAACCTTTGGAACTGCTGCATATGGATTTATTTGGACCTTATGAGTTCCAAAGTATCGGGGGTAACAACTATGGTTTTGTTATTGTTGATGATCGTTACACTTGGGTCTTCTTTATTTCTAAAAAATTTGAAACCCCCGAAGTTTTCAAAAGTTTTGCAAAACATGTTTCCACTGAATTCGAACTTTCCATCAAGAAAATCCGTAGTGATCATGGTGGAGAATTCGTTAATTCAACTTTAGTTGATTTTTGTGACTCGCTAGTCATGAAACACGAATTTTCTACTTCTTACACTCCACAACAAAATGGAGTTGTGGAAAGAAAAAATCAAACACTAATAGAGGCAGCAAGAACAATGTTAAATGAGTATGACACTCCTACTCGCTTTTGGGCCGAAGCCGTGCATACTGCTTGCTATTTTATTAATCGGCTTTATTTGCTTCGTCTTCTAAATTTAACTCCCTATGAGTTTTTTATTGGGCGTAAGCCAAATGTTTCTTATTTTCGAGTTTTTGGTTGTAAATATTACATCCTTAGAAAAAAATTTGGTGGTAAATTTCAAAGAAGAGTAGATGAAGGCTTTCTAGTCGGATACTCCACCACTAGCAAGGCTTATCGAGTTTTTAACAAAAATACAAGTTGCATTAAAGAATCTTCTAATTTCGAATTCGATGAAACTAATGGCTCTCAAAAGGAGCAAGTGTCTTGTGGTATTGTAGGTGAAGATATTCAAGAAGCAATGAAGAACATTACTATTGGAGACATCAAACCAAGAGATGATGATCAAGAAGATGATGACAATCTAGAGTATGATGAACAATATACATCATCACCTCTTATTGTTAATCCACCCGAGTCAAATCAAGTAGAAGCAACACAAGTTGAAGCACCAAGACAACATCAAGCCATTGTCAAAGATCACCCTTTAGACCAAGTATTGGGTGATATCACTAAGGGTGTTCAAACTCGCTCTCGTATTGCTTCTTTTTGTGAACATCTTTCTTTTGTATCATCCCTAGAACCTAAACTTGTAGATGAGGCTTTTAGTGATCCTGATTGGGTAAATGCTATGCATGATCAACTTAATAATTTCTCTAGGAATAAAGTATGGACTTTAGTAGAAAGACCCAAGGATCAAAATATGATTGGAACAAAATGAGTTTTTAGAAATAAGCAAGATGAAAATGGTGTAGTCATTAGAAACAAAGCTCATCTTGTTGCACAAGGTTTTTCTCAAGTTAAAGGTTTAGACTTTGGTGAAACCTTTGCACCGGTAGCAAGACTTGAAGCTATTCGTTTACTTCTTGCTTATGCATCAAATTTTAATATTAAGTTATTTCAAATGGATGTAAAAAGTGCCTTTTTAAATGGAGAAATATCTGAATTAATTTTTGTGGAACAACCTCCCAATTTCGAAGATTCCAAATTTCCAAACCATGTGTACAAACTTTCTAAAGCTCTCTATGGTCTCAAGCAAGCTCCTCGACCTTGGTATGAACAACTTAGAGACTTTCTTTTATCAAAAAGTTTTAAAATTGGGAAGGTAGACACAACGCTTTTTACAAAGATGATTGAAAAGGACTTATTCATATGTCAAATATATGTTGATGATATTATTTTTGGACCTACTAATGAATATTTTTGTTATGAGTTTGGAGAAATGATGTCTAGGGAATTTGAGATGTCAATGATCGGCGAGCTAAGTTTCTTTCTTCTACTTCAAATCATGCAACTTAAGAACGGAATGTTCATAAGTCAAACGAAGTATGTGAAAGACTTGCTCAAGTGCTTTGGGATGGAAGATGCTAAAGCAGTCAAAACTCCCATGGCCACTAATGGACATCTCGATATGGACAACAACGAAAAAGCGGTTGATTCTAAACTTTATAGGTCTATGATTGGTAGCTTGCTATATCTTACTGCATCTAGGCCTGACATCATGTTTAGTGTTTGCTTATGTGCTAGATTTTAGTCAGCTCCTAAGGAATGTCATTTGATTGCTATTAAAAGAATCCTTAGGTACTTGAAATGCTATCCCAATTTAGGCCTTTGGTATCCGAAAGATGCAAACTTTGAACTAATTGGTTATTCAGATTCAGATTATGCGGGTTGCAAAATTGATAGAAAAAGCACATCTGGTAGTTGTCAACTTTTGGGGAGATCACTAGTGTCTTAGTCATCCAAGAAACAAAATTCTATTGCTCTCTCCACCGCCGAAGCGGAATATGTGTCGGTGGGTAGTTGTGGTGCTCAAATTTTGTGGATGAAGCAAACATTTTTGGATTATGGAATTATATTTGGAAAAGTGCCACTCTTGTGTGATAATGAAAGTGCAATTAAAATTGTAAAAAATCCTACTCAACACTCTAGAACTAAGCATATTGAAGTACAATACCATTTTATAAGAGATCATGTGGCAAAAGGAGATATAGATTGTCGTGGTATTGCGAATACCCCGGCAGGTTTTGAGAGTGATCCTAGCGAAGATTACGCGGTGCGGGTTGACCGGATGACCGGTCCTCCCCCGCCGGACAAGCACAAAAAATGACACACGGGTTTATACAGGTTCGGGTCCCGGTGGGGGCCCTAGTCCTGTCGACGCGCTCCCGACCGGAGTCGGCTGGGGATGCTCTCTCCGGGGGAGGGGCTTCCGGAGCACGTCTGTGAGTTTGGCTATTCCAATAAAAGAACCGATCCTTTACAACAGAGGGGTACAAGGGCTATTTATAGCCCCAAAAAGCAGCAAAAAACCTAAACTACCCCGGAAGCCACCGTCGGATTGAAGGGCAGGACCGTCCTTCTCCCGGTCAAAAGCCTTGGATGCTTGACAGGTGGCCGCTAGTTCCCGAGGAGCTCCTCGCGTGACCTGCACGTGACAAACAGTCCGAGACTTTACCTTTAGGAGGGCGATGAGGCCCGGGACGGCGCCGGAGACCAGGTCCCCGGGCCAAAGGCCGCGCCCGGGACGGCACCGGAGGCCACGTCCCGGGAGCCAAAAGGCGGCGCCCGGGGAGGCCCCGGAGGCCCCGTGTAACATCCCAAATTTTGCCATCTCTTTAGCTTGTCAGCCGGTATATGTTCATTGGATTCTTGGATGTCTCAACCCCATTTTGATCTTTATCTCAGAATTATGATCTCAGGTGTGCCACCACCTTAATTTAAAAAGTTGGCAACCAAACTCCGCCTTTCAGACCATTTTCGCTTTTTAGTCCCAAAGCATTGCGGATTAGTCCTTTTTAGATTTGTCAGAAGCTCAAAAAGACCAAAAGTCTCAGACCATCTCCAAACTTTGATATGATTCAGCGAATATCTCCCATTCACTATTCTAGACATTTTTCTCTTCAGGAAGAATTCCAAAAACTGAACCGAAACCCTAGTTTCAGCCACGCCAAAGTTTCAAACCCTAATTACCCTATTTTCGATTTTTGTCAAAACCACCAGATCTTGTTGGATTTCACCATTTTTCCTGCTGGATGAGTCCAAATGAATTAGTAGCACTCACCTGCAAAACCAGAACTCAGATCAGCCCCTTAGATCTCCATATTTGCAAATAGGCCCAAGATCCCGAAAGAAAACCTTGCAGATTAGTCCAAATCCCTTGCAGTTCAGTCCAAGCATTACAACCAGGCCCTTGTGCAATTTTTGTCCTCGACCAGGTTGCACGACCAGAGCCTCGCCACCTCGCCTCGCCGCAGGACTCGCCGCCGACGAAGTCTCGCCCGCAGCCACCGTCACCGCCACGTAGAGCCACCTGTGCGCAACCGTGCCGCCACCGTGGAGCAACCTCAGCGTGCCTTGCCGTGATTCTCCCGCGCGCGCGTGCTCCAGCAGCAGCAAAGCAACGCCACGTTGCAGCCATGCCGAAGCCAGTGATCTCGTCGCCCTGCTCCAGCCCAATTTCGTGTGATTCTTCTTCCCTGGCTCAGTCCTTGCCGCGTCCCGTCGTCGTCTCGATCGTTTCTCCGGTGTCAGCCACAAATCCCGCCCGATATGCTTCAACTCCCGAGCTCAGCGCATCGCCTATATAAGCTCCCTCCCTTGCCCAGAATCACTTCGCACCACCCCGTAGCTTCATTGCTTCAACCATAGCACCAGAGAGTAGCAACTTCCTCAGCGCCGCCGTGAACGGTTTCTTCCCCGGCGAGCCACCTCAGGAGCTCACGATGCCAGCTTCGCCCGAAGCTTCTCTTCAATCTAAGACTACCAGTGAATACCTCTCGTTCCCCTCTCCGTATCATAGCGTTTAATTGGCCCCCGGCGAACCCTAACGCCGGCGATCGCCGGAATATCCCAAATCCCTTGTTTCTTTAATACTGCTCGATTCGATCCGAATTAAACCTCGTGCCAGTGGTGAAAGATGTTCAGTGCAACCCTTTGAGCGAGCCTACGAACTTGGATTTTGAAATTGAGCTGAGATTGTAGCTTTCCCGTAGATTGCGCGCCACCAGCAAACCGGCTCACGCTGCCAAGCTTCTCCGGCGATCCTCCGGTGGATTTAACCCCACCAGTAGCCTTCACACCTCACCCTCTCACTCCCTGAGCAAAGAATCGAGCTCAAAGTCTTTAAATAGAAAACCCCCAATCTCCAGTGTCGTCTTCTCCAGCGCCGGTCGCCGGAATTTCTCCCCGGCCGATCTAGCCCCACACACTTTGTCCCTTAGATAGATCTCGGTACCCTGAGCAAAATTGTCTACTAGCTCGATCCCTGAATCGACCTGGATCAGAAGTTATTTCAATGCCAAGATCACCGTCCAGTGACTCAGACGACCGTGTTTACTCGCTTGATTTGGCCACCCTCCGGCCACTTTCTGCCCTTAAGCCTATTGAGAGTTTTGTTCCTGTTGCCAAGGCCTAACCCCCAGACAAACTGGTTCATCAATTGAAGCCCTGGATCAAAAGTTATGCCATGCCCTAGTTCCCAGCCATGTCCGGCACTATGTCAGTGCATGTCCAGCAGTGGCATTAGATGGTTCATACCTGTTACACTTGAGCAATTGAAATGCCACCTTGTCCATTAGATTCCTGGAGTTGTTTTCTACAACTTTCTCTACTGCCACTTTTTCAGAAAACATACCTAAGACCAACTTATAGCTATGTCAATCCGTGGACCGAATGTCAGCCTTTCGACATTCAAGTCCTTTTGAGCCCATCTCTTCGATCAATATCAAGTGACCTTGCCCAAACCCTTTCCCCTGCATGCATGATATATTTTATGTATCATTCCCCATAAAGACTATCTTTTGTATGCTTATGTAGTGTATGTGTGTATTATCTGTATCCGCCGTGGAACCAGACATTGAAGGAGCGGAAGAAATCTTCGAAGAATTACCCAAGTAACTAGACCCAGCATTGCAAGGCAAGTCTCAATCCGTTGATCATGTCTAGCCTACTATTTTGAAATGAAGTATGTTAACCGTTTTCAAGTATATGCATGCCTTAGATTCAAATAAGAGTTATGTTTCAATAAAGATGACTAGATATGACCTAAATGATTGTAAAGCCTCTTTTGACATTGAATACCCCTGTACCCTTGTTACCCTAGATTATCATGCTTAGGCTATGCTATGCTTAAAGATTATATGACAAATGTTGAATGGTCACATATGAGAAAAACATGTTCAAAACCCCTTTTTGTGAAAGAAAATGTGATTGGAATCGATAGTGAGGATGGTTTGATTGGATGGTGCTGTGTGCGCACTGGGAATGTGAAAGACTCCTCACTAAAGATTCATAAGGGCTAGAACCTTGTGTTGTGCTTCTATGCGGCATGAAAAACGTACCAACCACCTGCCTGTTTATGGGACGGGCGCAACTTAGTAGCTCTCTTTAGTGTTAGCTTTTCCCTGCAATGGTTGTCGGTCCAGTTTCTTGCGAGAACTGGTGGGCCGCAGAAGGCCATGAGTGATGTGAGATCAGAAAAATCATGAGAGGAAAAGGTGGAAAGAAGGAAGACGCCCTATGCCAGATTAAGTCGTGCGCGACTGTAATCAAGAGAGGCTATGTGTCTTGCGAGAACATAGGCCCAGGCTAGGAAGTCAGGCAGTGGGTAGGACCCACAATGGTACTTGAGACTTAACTGTCTATTTACCGGGCAGGGAAATAGTTAATACTAGGACTGTAAACTGTTGTGTCACTTTAGCCTTGTCACATGCGTAAAAGTCGCATGGAGTTGGCCTGACTCGAAAGCTGAGTGATTGGTGGATTAAGGTGGTACACCTTTGCAAAGTTTAAAAAGTATCGGATACTCTGAGCTCCCAGGTCATGGAGTCTGCGCGCTGTGGATTCTATTCACGTCGATGCAGCACAAGTAGCTTTTGGAAAGTTCTTCACAAAATTTGAGTAAAGTGGTGACTCATGAAAGACCGCCACACACAACATTTCAGAAAATCTAGCTCAGGATTTTAAAAGCCCTGCTTTTGAAAACAAAGGACTTTTCTTCAAAATGAGAGTGAAAATCTACTCTATTACTATATATATAAAACCAAGGCCCCTTTTCTTGAAAACCCCTCATCTATGTATCTGCATTCTCATAACGGGACTTGCTGAGCATTGTGGAAAATATGCTCACCCTTGCCTTTACAAACAAATTCAGAAGAAAAGATTCAAGGATCCCGATCCCTTTCGCCTTGAGCACCGAGAAGAGGAAGGAACCTGTCCAGACGATTTGAGCTTGTAGGAGGGTCATGCGCCAAGTTGAGTTCGATGTGGTAAAGGCCCGAGCCGAACCGCTGCAGAAGGAAATGAAGACCTCTGTTACTGCTTTCGTGTTATTGTTTTTGATTCTTGATTTATGAAAAACCCTCTACTTTGTATCAACTTTAATTAATGCCATTCTTGGCTTTATGATAATGTAATAGTGGTCCTCGTGACCTTGTACTCATTCTATCTATTTGACTTATTGATTAAAGTGAATCCTGTTGTTGTGAGCTTGTGATGTACCTTTCTGTGTGCAATCCACCTGGGCGGTTGCCATTGGAATCCTCAAATGAGGGTCCCACAGAACTTGGTATCAGAGCAAAAGGCTCGACTATAGGACGTGACCCTTCTATAGACATTGGCGTCCCTAGAACAAAATCGTTAGAGTATTTGACTAAAATCTATTTGTGAAAACCTAATTTGTCTAAGAAAAATATATTATGTAGTTATTCGTTTTGATTATTTGAAAAAGCTTTAAACATTATTTCCAACTTTTAGGTATTTTTACGTTATGTCCCCTTAGACAGCTTTCGTGCTTCAGTAGTAGTCTACGAAATCCCAGAACATGGAATCGGACCTGATGGACGCAGATGAAGATCAGGAAGACTCGGAAGAGGTAGAGCCTTATGATTCTTCCAATACCGACGTGTGATCCCAGACTTTCCCTGGTTTAACCTTTTGTGCCTAACCACAACAGACGTTAGATCTTTTCTGTAGAAGTTGCTTGTCTTGATGTGTGTTGATTGCTAAACATTCCTATAAGCCGTAGAAGCAAAACTATGTATTTTATAAAAATATAATTTATGAAAAGCATCTTGCACTTTCCAATCCCTGTCTCATGGATTGATCTCAGTTTTCCGCTTGTACCCTATCTGTGTTTCCCTCCGAGTCAGCAATCATTTCTTTGACCACCTATTAGAGCAGTTTGGTTAACAATAGAGGAAGATCTCATAATAGAAAATCCGAGGAAGATACCAGTAACATGAGGATTACAGAGACTGTACCAACCACAATCAACCCGGATTGTCATCTGTTATGCCACAAGGAGGAAATGTCAACAATATACAGATTTGAATAGAGCAAAATAGACAGCAGGCAATGTCAGTGCAGAACCAGATCTTAGAGCATTCTAATCCAATCCAATCCCCTAGAGCTAGAATGCCAATCAAATCCATCTGTAGAAATATTGCCTTCTGTATCGGCAACCTAGAATTCCTGGCAAATTTGCTAGTTCTGAATCTTCAAGAGTTAGACATAATTCTTGGAATAGGTTGGCTAGCAAAACGCAGAGGCCAGATAGATTGTGAGAAAAAGACCGAAAGAGAACAAGTCACATTCTGCGCAGAAGGGAAAGGAAAAGAGAAGGGAAAGGGAAAAGAAAAGAAAAAGGAAAAGAAGAAGAAAATAAAATAAAAGAAAAGAAAAGAAAAGGAGAGAAAAGAGGAAAAGAAAGATCTATACTAATCAACCGTGTGGACAGCTTGAACAGTGTTGAAGAGATCAAAGTAGAGGATGTCTCAGTAGTCAACGAGCACCTGTAAGTTTTTCCTGAAATAATCCCCTGGAATGCCACCAGACTGAAGTATAGAGTTTGCCGTCAAGTTGGAACCACAATCAGCCCCATGCGCAAGGAAACTTGCATGTATGGCGAATCAGGAATAGGAAGAGATGAGAAAGCAAGTGGAAGAATTGGAAGAAAAAGGATTCATCAGAACAAGTTCTTGGGGAATCCCAATGCAATGCGATGCAATGCAGTGCTGTTTTTGGATAATGAACCCCAATGTAATGCTGTTCGCCAAGAGGAAAGATATCAGCTACAGGAAGTTGAATGATGTGACAAAAAAAAAAAAAACAAAGTACCCTCTACCAAGGATCGATGATCTCTTTGATTAACTCAAAGGAACGAAAATAATTTCAAGGATCAACTTGAGATCCGGCTATCATCAACTGAAAATTAGAGAAGAAGATATCCCAAGACTGTATTCATGACAAGATATGGATTGTATGAGTTCACAGTGATGCCATTCGGACTAAGGAATGCACCAGTGGAATTCATGAACCTGATGAATAAAGTTCTCATGGAATACCTAGACAAGTTCATTATTATGGTCGTGGATGCTATTCTCAATTTCTCCAAGACGGAAAAAGAGCATGTTAAGCATCTCAGACTAGTGTTAAGGAAGCTAGCATATCATCAGTGGTACGCCAAGTTGGATGAGTATGCCTTCTGGCTGAAGGGTATTCCTTTCTTAGGCCACATCATTTCAGGTGAAGGAATATGCATGCATCTGTCAAAGACCCAAGCTGCATCAGCCAAATCTACAGTACCCAAGACCCACGACAGCCAAGTACCCGGCTTGTCACAGAAGCCACTATCAGCGTGATTATCCCCACACTGCTATCATTGTGGACGATTCGATCACCCCTAAGAGAGATCCCCTAGAGGAATTCGCCAGATCCAATAGCCAAGAGAAGTGAAGGTCAACGACACCTGCAGTTCAGACGCAAATCCCAATACAACAGTATGGACAAAAAGCCCCAACTGCAAGAGAAAGATTTCCAACTAACCATAGAAGAGATCGAGGAAACCCAACACCAACTCAAGGTAGAATCAACTATGTCACATCAAAGGAAGAAGGAGGCCGTCAGACATAAATTTTTGCTATTTAAAGTAGACCGAATATGACGTGTCTAGTGTATCCTATCACTATCCAGTTTCCCGACTCTAGGATGTCAGTAAAAATCAGTGTATGAAGGAGTAAAATTCAATATGAGCAGAAAGAAGTTCCCTGCTAAACTACTGGCACTAGAACTACTTGGTTGAGATGTTATATCTGGAATAGACTGGTTGTTAGAACATAACGGACAAATGGATTGTGAGCGTAAGGCCGTTGCCCTTACTGGTCCTAATGGAAAAGAAGTTTTGTTCCAATCCTGAGAGAATGTTAGTAGAACACCCAGCCCAAAACCTGCACAGTTCGAAGAAAGAAGTGAACCAGATCCCCGAAGTTGGAAGGATACCCGAGTGTGTCTCCAAAAGAGTGACCGGAAAAGCCCCTGATTAAGGTTTTGAACTCAATGTTGAATTGAAACTTGGGACGGCACCCGTATCTAAACACCATATCGGATGTCAGTCAAGGACCAAGAGGAACATGTTGACCACCTATAAACAGTTTTGGATAAACTAAGGCAGTAATAATTTTATGCTACACTGGATAAGCGTGAATTCGGACACAGGAATTTCATTTTTAGGTCACCACATGACAGTCAAAGGAATACAAATAGATCGAGTTAAAAGTCGAGGCCGTAAAAGAATGAAAGCGACCAGAATCAGTGACAGAAGTCAAAAGTTTTCCTGAATTAGCTGAGCACTACTACCGATACATTGAAGGATTTTTCCAAGCTAGCCAAGCCACCCACTAGCTTGTTGAAAAAGGATGTCCAATTTAAGTGGACAGAAGATTGTCAGAAGAGTTTCGAAGAATTGGAGCAAAGGCTAACAACTACACCAATTCTAGTACTCCCTGATAATAGGAAGAATTTTGAGATATGTTGAGATGCATCTAGGCGTGAGCTGAGTTGTGTCTTAATGCAAGGAGGAAGAACAGACGCACTTGCATCCAAGCAACTGCAGTCGCATGAGGAGAATTATCCTACCCATGATGTGAAGTTAGCAACAGTAGTTCATACACTCAAGAATTGCAGACATCACCTACTAAGGAATCAATGTGAAATCTACTCAGACCACAAGAACTTGAAGTATGTTTGCCCAGTAGAATTTGAACATGAGGCAATGTTGATGACTAGAGTTAAAAAAGAATTGTGGCCTAGACATGCATTACCATCCTGGTAAAGTTAATGTCATTGCAGACACTTTGAGCAGAAAGGTTTACTGCAGCACCTTTGTTGCACTAGAGTTAATGGAGGATTGCATCAGCAAATGATTGAATCAATAAATCAAAGTTCTGTGACCATGTACATTGTTAGTTACACCTACCTTGGAGAAAGAGATTCGAAAATCATGAGGAAGCGATAAAGGAAATCAAAGAGGATATGAGGATCGGAAAAGCAGTAGAATTTCGAGAAGATGAACAAGGTACGATTTGGCATGATAAAAGGACGTATGTTCCAGAGGTTAAGGAGATCGAGACACTAATTTTGAAAGAAGCTCATAACATCACCCCGGAAGTATTCGGACTTGAGGGATCAATTTTGGTAAAGTTGCATGGATAGAGATTGCCGAGTATATGGAAAAGAGTGACCCATGTTAGAGGATGAAGACCAAGCATCAAAGACTAGCAGGATTGTTACAGCCACTAACCATACTAGAGTGGAAGTGAGAAGAAGTTAGAATAAAACTTTATCACAGGACTTCCGAAGGCTAAGAATAATTATGACTCTGTGTGGATGATCGTGAACAGACTAGCAGAAGTAGCGTACCTCATACTAGAGCAGATGACTTACGATGATGCCAAGTCAGCAGAAATTTACATGACTAGGATTGTGACACTACATGGTATACCCAAGAGGATTGTATCAGATCGTGGAAGCATGACCCACTTCAAGATTTTGGAAAGGTCTGCATGAAACCCCAGAAACAAGGTTGAACCTCAGCACAGCTTACCACCCTCAGACTGGAAGATGGATAAAACTAGTGAATTAAATACCGAAGGATAAGTTGCAAGCATGTGTGCTCAAATATGGAATTTCATGAGAGTTATGCTTGCCATACACAAAATTCACCACACCAATAGTTACCATACTAGTTTGCAGATGTTCCCGATTGAAACTCTATACAGTTGCAAGTGTAGAATGCCTTTACATTGGTCAGAAGTTGGAGAAAGACAACTAATCAGCTCAGGAATAGCTCAAGACGTAGGAACTCATGTACGAATTATTAAAGAGAAGCCGAAGACTGCACAGCCAAGACGAGAAGAGTTATGCTTATAACAACAGAAGAAGGAAAATTATCTTTCGAGAAAGCTGAATACATATATCTCAAGGCAACACCTTAAGAATGAGTACGACGATTTAGGATGAAAGGAAAACTAAGCCCAAAGTACGTTGGACCCAACAAGATTCTAGAGAAACAAGGAGAAGTAGCATACAAACTTTACTACTCAAATTAGCAGAAGTTCATGATGTATTCTTATGCCTCAATTAAAGAAGTACCTAAAGAAGCCAACAAAACAGATATTTCCTAAGGAAGAAACCAGACTTGACATATCAGGATTACGCAGTTAAAGTGTTAGAGGTCAGTGAAAGGAAATTGAAATCAAGGACCATTCGATTCTGCAGAAATTCAATGGAACAACCAATCAGAAGAAGAGTCAATATGGAAAAGGGAAGAGGGACTGCATCAATATTTCCCTTACCTGTTTTCAGACCTACCAGAATCTCGAGGACGAGATTGTTTTTAAGGAGGGTAGGTTGTAACATTCCAAATTTTGCCATCTCTTTAGCTTGTCAGCCGGTATATGTTCATTGGATTCTTGGATGTCTCAACCCCATTTTGCTCTTTATCTCAGAATTATGATCTCAGGTGTGCCACCACCTTAATTTAAAAAGTTGGCAACCAAACTCCGCCTTTCAGACCATTTTCGCTTTTTAGTCCAAAAGCATTGCGGATTAGTCCTTTTTAGATTTGTCAGAAGCTCAAAAAGACCAAAAGTCTCAGACCATCTCCAAACTTTGATCTGATTCAGTGAATATCTCCCATTCACTATTCTAGATATTTTTCTCTTTAGGAAGAATTCCAAAAACTGAACCGAAACCCTAGTTTCAGCCTCGCCAAAGTTTCAAACCCTAATTACCCTGTTTTCGATTTTTGTCAAAACCACCAGATCTTGTTGGATTTCACCATTTTTCCTGCTGGATGAGTCCAAATGAATTAGTAGCACTCACCTGCAAAACCAGAACTCAGATCAGCCCCTTAGATCTCCATATTTGCAAATTGGCCCAAGATCCCGAAAGAAAACCTTGCAAATTAGTCCAAATCCCTTGCAGTTCAGTCCAAGCATTACAACCAGGCCCTTGTGCCATTTTCATCCTCGACCAGGTTGCACGACCAGAGCCTCGCTACCTCGCCTCGCCGCAGGACTCGCCGCCGACGAAGTCTCACCCGCAGCCACCGTCACCGCCACGTAGAGCCACCTGTGCGCAACCGTGCCGCCACCGTGGAGCAACCTCAGCGCGCCTTGCCGTGATTCTCCCGCACGCTCGTGGTCCAGCAGCAGCAAAGCAACGCCACGTTGCAGCCATGCCGAAGCCAGTGATCTCGTCGCCCTGCTCCAGCCCAATTTCGTGTGATTCTTCTTCCCTGGCTCAGTCCTTGCAGCGTCTCGTCGTCGTCTCGATCGTTTCTCCGGTGTCAGCCACAAATCCCGCCCGATATGCTTCAACTCCCGAGCTCAGCGCATCGCCTATATAAGCTCCCTCCCTTGCCCAGAATCACTTCGCACCACCCCGTAGCTTCATTGCTTCAACCATAGCACCAGAGAGTAGCAGCTTCCTCAGCGCCGCCGTGAACGGTTTCTTCCCCGGCGAGCCACCTCAGGAGCTCACGATGCCAGCTTCGCCCAAAGCTTCTCTCTTCAATCTAAGACTACCAGTGAGTTCCTCTCGTTCCCCTCTCCGTATCGTAGCGTTTAATTGGCCCCCGGTGAACCCTAACGCCGGCGATCGCCGGAATATCCCAAATCCCCTGTTTCTTTAATACTGCTCGATTCGATCCAAATTAAACCTCGTGCCAGTGGTGAAAGATGTTTAGTGCAACCCTTTGAGCGAGCCTACGAACTTGGATTTTGAAATTGAGCTGAGATTGTAGCTTTCCCGTAGATTGCGCGCCACCAGCAAACCGGCTCACGCTGCCAAGCTTCTCCGGCCATCCTCCGGTGGATTTAACCCCACCAGTAGCCTTCACACCTCACCCTCTCACTCCCTGAGCAAAGAATCGAGCTCAAAGTCTTTAAATAGCAAACCCCCAATCTCCAGTGTCGTCTTCTCCAGCGCCGGTCGCCGGAATTTCTCCCCGGCCGATATAGCACCGCACACTTTGTCCCTTAGATAGATCTCGGTACCCTGAGCAAAATTGTCTACTAGCTCGATCCCTGAATCGACCTGGATCAGAAGTTATTTCAATGCCAAGATCACCGTCCAGTGACTCAGAGCACCGTGTTTACTCGCTTGATTTGGCCACCCTCCGGCCACTTTCTGCCCTTAAGCCTATTGAGAGTTTTGTTCCTGTTGCCAAGGCCTAACCCCCAGACAAACTGGTTCATCAATTGAAGCCCTGGATCAAAAGTTATGCCATGCCCTATTTCCCAGCCATGTCCAGCACTATGTCAGTGCATGTCCAGTAGTGGCATTAGATGGTTTATACCTGTTACACTTGAGAAATTGAAATGCCACCTTGTCCATTAGATTCCTGGAGTTGTTTTCTGCAACTTTCTCTACTGCCACTTTTCCAGAAAACATACCTAAGAACAACTTATAGCTATGTCAATCCGTGGACCGAATGTCAGCCTTTCGACATTCAAGTCCTCTTGAGCCCATCTCTTCGATCAATATCAAGTGACCTTGCCCAAACCCTTTCCCCTGCATGCATGATATATTTTATGTATCATTCCCCATAAAGACTATCTTTTGTATGCTTATGTAGTGTATGTGTGTATTATCTGTATCCGCCGTGGAACCAGACATTGAAGGAGTGGAAGAAATCTTCGAAGAATTACCCAAGTAACTAGACCCAACATTGCAAGGCAAGTTTCAATCCCTTGATCATGTCTAGCCTTCTATTTTGAAATGAAGTATGTTAACCGTTTTCAAGTATATGCATGCCTTAGATTCAATAAAGATGACTAGATATGACCTAAATGATTGTAAAGCCCCTTTTGACATTGAATACCCCTGCACCCTTGTTACCCTAGATTATCATGCTTAGGCTATGCTATGCTTAAAGATTATATGACAAATGTTGAATGGTCACACATGAGAAAAGCATGTTCAAAACCCCTTTTTGTGAAAGAAACTGTGATTGGAATCGATAGTGAGGATGGTTTGATTGGATGGTGCTGTGTGCGCACTGGGAATGTGAAAGACTCCTCACTAAAGATTCATAAGGACTAGAACCTAGTGTTCTGCTTCTATGCGGCATGAAAAATGTACCAACCACCTGCCTGTTTATGGGACGGGAGCAACTTAGTAGCTCTCTTTAGTGTTAGCTTTTCCTTGCAATGGTTGTCGGTCCAGTTTCTTGCGAGAACTGGTGGGCCGCAGAAGGCCATGAGTGATGTGAGATCAGAAAAATCATGAGAGGAAAAGGTGGAAAGAAGGAAGACGCCCTATGCCAGATTAAGTCGTGCGCGACTGTAATCAAGAGAGGATATGTGTCTTGCGAGAACATAGGCCCAGGCTAGGAAGTAAGGCAGTGGGGAGGACCCACAACGGTACTTGACACTTAACTGTCTATTTACCGAGCAGGGAAATAGTTAATACTAGGACTGTAAACTGTTGTGTCACTTCAGCCTTGTCACATGCGTAAAAGTCGCATGGAGTTGGCCTGACTTGAAAGCTGAGTGATTGGTGGATTAAGATGGTACACCTTTGCAAAGTTTAAAAAGTATCGGACACTCTGAGCTCCCAGGTCATGGAGTCTGCGCGCTGTGGATTCTATTCACGTCGATGCAGCACAAGTAGCTTTTGGGAGGTTTTTCACAAAATTTGAGTAAAGTGGTGACTCATGAAAGACCGCCACACACAACATTTCAGAAAATCTAGCTCAGGATTTTAAAAGCCCTGCTTTTGAAAACAAAGGACTTTTCTTCAAAATGAGAGTGAAAATCTACTCTATTACTATATATATAAAACCAAGGCCCCTTTTCTTGAAAACCCCTCATCTATGTATCTGCATTCTCATAACGGGACTTGCTGAGCATTGTGGAAAATATGCTCACCCTTGCCTTTACAAACAAATTCAGAAGAAAAGATTCAAGGATCCCGATCCCTTTCGCCTTGAGCACCGAGAAGAGGAAGGAACCTGTCCAGACGATTTGAGCTTGTACGAGGGTCATGCGCCAAGTTGAGTTCGATGTGGTAAAGGCCCGAGCCGAACCGCTGCAGAAGGAAATGAAGACCTCTGTTACTGCTTTCGTGTTATTGTTTTTGATTCTTGATTTATGAAAAACCCTCTACTTTGTATCAACTTTAATTAATCCTGTTGTTGTGAGCTTGTGATGTACCTTTCTGTGTGTAATCCACCTGGGCGGTTGCCATTGGAATCCTCAAATGAGGGTCCCACAGAACTTGGTATCAGAGCAAATGGCTCGACTATAGGACGTGACCCTTCTATAGACATTGGCGTCCCTAGAACAAAATCGTTAGAGTATTTGACTAAAATCTATTTGTGAAAACCTAATTTGTCTAAGAAAAATATATTATGTAGTTATTCTTTTTGATTATTTGAAAAAGCTTTAAACATTATTTCCAACTTTTAGGTATTTTTGCGTTATGTCCCCTTAGACAGCTTTCGTGCTTCAGTAGTAGTCTACGAAATCCCAGAACATGGAATTGGACCTGATGGACGCAGATGAAGATCAGGAAGACTCGGAAGAGGTAGAGCCTTATGATTCTTCCAATACCGACGTGTGATCCCAGACTTTCCCTGGTTTAACCTTTTGTGCCAAAACACATGTCGGTGAAGATTTTGCAACGTCTTTGTAACCCCAAAGTGACCAGCTACCTTCGATGTATGCGCTTCTCGCAACCATTGAATTCGAGGTGCTCCACGAGGTATACAAAGTAAATTGCCCTTGTACAAGAGTCCTTCTCGACGAACGAACTCCGTAGGTTTCCCTGTTTTGAGCTCAGTCAGTACTGTTTGAAAATCAGGGTCTTCACTGTACATAGTGGCATAGCCATCATGACATGAGGGCTCGATCTGCATGAACGCTGATAAACAGAGGGTCGTAACTGGTGATCGCGACAACATGTCCGCCAATTTGTTGTGTACGCCCTTTTTGTACTTAATCACCAGATTGAACTGCTGCAGATACGACATCCACTTCATGTGTCGAGCTTGCTGTAGCTTGGACTGAGTCTGCAAATATTGCAATGGTTGATGGTCGGTGTGGACAACCGTCTCTTTCCCCAAGAGATAACACCGCCAATGTTTCACGGCCTGATGCAGTGCGCATAACTCCTTATCATAAGTCGGGTAGTTCTTCTGAGCTCCCTGGAATAACTCAGAGTGATATGCCACTGGTCGACCTTCTTGCATGAGCACTGCGCCCATTGCATAACCTGAGGCATCGGTTTCTAGCTCAAACGGTTTCTGGAGATTCGGCAAAGCTAACACATGCGCCTCGCTGATCTTCCTTTTCAGCAAGAGAAACGTGTCCTCATGTTTCTCTGTCCACTCGAACTTCTGATCGATCCTGGTTAATGCATGCAACGGAGAAGCCATAATCGAGAAGTGTCGGATGAACTTCCGAAGGTATTGGCATGCTCCCACAAAACTACGCACATCCGTAACTGTTCGTGGTCGCGGCCACTCGCGAATCACTTTTACCTTATCTGGGTCGATTTGCAACGTACCGTTGCCGACTAGGAATCCAAGGTAAAGTAGAGTTTGCTGGCCGAACTCGCACTTCTTACGGTTGAGGCGAAGTCGATGTTGCCGAAGCTGATCGAACACCTTTTCGACATGAATGAGGTGCTCATCCCACGATTGACTATAAACTAGTATGTCGTCGAGGTAAACGATGACAAAGTCGTCGATGAACGGTCTCAAAACGTCATTCATAAGACGCATGAAAGTTGCAGGGGCATTGCAGAGACCAAACGGCATGACCAGCCATTCGAACAGACCTTGTCGTGTTTTGAACGCGGTCTTCCACGTATCCTCCTCTCGGATGCTGACTTGATGATATCCTGACTTAAGATCCAATTTGGAGAAGACAATAGCATGCTTCAATTGGTCTAACAGGTCGTCAATACGGTGAAGGGGGTACCGGTTCTTGATGGTGATCTTGTTTAGGGCTCGATAGTCAATGCACATACGCCAAGTCCCATCTTTCTTTGGTACTAACACCACAGGAGATCCACAAGGTGAACTACTTGGTTGAATGACACCATCGTTCAGCAACTCACCAAGTTGTCTTTTGATCTCTTCATTCTCCAATACTGAGTTGCGATACATACTTAGATTGGGCAGTGTCGCATCGGACACAAGCTGAATTTCGTGCTCGACTGGACGTTTCGGTGGACAACCCTGGGTAGTCTAGAACAGATCACTGTATTTCTCCAGTAGTCCCGACAAACGACCAGAATCTTCTTGGCACGCCAACGACAATGCTGGTCGAGTACCCTCACTTTGTCCAATGGGTCGAATCATGACAAGCACATACTTGTGACATGCATTAACAATCCGTTTGGCTTGATTTGCGGTAATCAAGTTCGAAGTGTTGACGTGGACGTCTCTACTGATTACGAACTTAACCCCGTCTTTGGTGAGGTCGTACTCTTGCGCTCGCCGATGGAAATGAGCGTCTCGATCATACAGATACGGACTCCCAAAGATCACCTGACAGATATCGATAGGGACAACATCGCATTGCACCTCATCGATATACCGTGCAGAGATCGCAAACTTCAACACACACTGACTCGTAATCTGTTGGTTCACGTCGGATGTAAACCAACCCAGCGGATATGGTCGCGGGTGTGTGGTTGTCTTCAAACCAAGTCGCCGAACTAGTCCAGCGGAGACCAAATTCTTTTGACTTCCTGGATCGAATATCGCTGCGACCACTTCGTGCTTCCCCTGGATGTTGATGGTGAACAAGTCCTCCGTCGGGTGATGGTCGTTCGGTGGATCCGAACCCTTCTCCTTCGGCATTGCCATCAGAGAGAAGGTCATATCCGCCTCATTAACCGAATTCACTCGGACAACTTCTTCGTCGGGTGAAGTCGCAGTAGCCGTGGTTGTTCTTTCCCCTGGTCCGTTTTTCTTTGGTCGAAGCTCAGGATGAAGCTTGTAGCATTTGTCCTTCGTATGTCCCGCAACTTGACAATGTTCGCAGAAAGCACCCGTGCCCGATTTCTTCTTCGGACTCGGCTCTTTCTTTGTCGAGGTCGCACTTTCCTTCGTGCTTTTGTCGCTGCGGGATTTGTTCTTCTTCTCGATCGCCATAGCAGTTGTGCTCGCGGTCGCGATATCTTGGACGCCGAACAGACTTAGCTCAGTACTGATCAATTTCTGAAATCCAGATGTGTACTTCCGAAATACTTGAGGGTCGGATAGTGAGATGCCAATGACCATTGCTTGTCGTCGAAACTCTGTCGTATAGTCTTGGACGGTCTGGTCGCGCCGTTGGTACAATCGGTGCCAACGCTCCCATCTCTCCTCAAGGTAGCCCATCGGATAGAATTCTTGTCGCAGAAGTCATTTGAATTGACCCCACGCAAGGTCGTCAGCTTCACCGCTGGCGACAAGGGCCTTCCACCATGTCTTGGCGTGGTCCTTCATCTTCAAAGGTGCAAATTTGACCTTTTGAGCGCTACTAAACCTTTTCAGGTCAAAGTAGGTCTCAAGTTGGTCGATCCAAGAATCCAGCTTCTCGGCATCGATCACCCCATCATATATGGGTATATCAATCTTAGCGTCGACTTTAAAAGATCCGACAGCTAAGGAGGTGTTGGCGAGGTCGTCGGTTTTGTGGTCGCCTTCGTCTTCATCTTCGTCTACCCTACGCAAGTCTTCACCACTCTTCTCACCCGTAACCTTCCCTACTTCAGGAGGTACAATCATGGCCTACTGCTTAATCCAAGCAAGCACGGTTTCCATGTCGGTGGAGAGCTTAGCCACTTGTTCGGCTAGGTTAGCTTGAACGGAGGTATCGTCAGACATTGTCGGAGACGCGGCTGTAGGAACCGTCAATTGATCGCCTAGAGTTTCGCCGGAGGTTTTGTAACCCTGGCGAGTCTTCACCATCCACAGGATAGGAAAGTTGCTCTGATACCAACTTGATCCGTTTGAGACCTAGCCTTGGTTTTCGCACTAGGCTCGCCCAGATTCTAATATGCGGAATGACGGGATCTTACTCGGAAATACCGAAACCCAAAGTAATTGCACAACTCTTTATTTCAAAGAGGGATTTATACGTCGAACGTTAGACACACTTGTCTACGTCGAAGGAACTATAAGTGTCTAAAACTCAAATAAGTTCTATGACTCTTCGATTGAGTTCGATGATCTAAACTAGACCTATTACAAGGTATTTATAGTCCAATCGTATGAGTACGTATCAGACTTAGAGACCTAAACGTATTAGACTCATATAACTAATCCTAAACAGATAAGCTTAGTTATACACATTCGGATCGGATTACAATTCCGAACAGGGAACGATTTCCTTTTCCTGGTCGCGAACCAATCCATGGTCGCGGACTCATCCAGGTCGCGAATCCTTTCCGAACACGGTTAAGGTCGCGAAGCCGTATGCAATCAGGACTTGGTCGCGAAGCCGTATGCGATCAGGACTTGGAGATCCTCCCGGATCAAACACCCCAGTTTTTGACTATCTTTTCTGCTTACGAATCAGCATACCTTCTTTGGAAACCCTAATATTTTAACCCTATCTTGATCTTGGGTATGCCACTACCTTAACCTAAAAAGTTGGCTGCTAAACTTCATTGACCAGATCGTTTTCACATTTCAGTCCAAAGGTGTTTCAATTTAGTCCTGTTCAGAAGTTTCAGAAAACCCAAAAAGGCTAAAAGTCCCAGATCACCTCAAAATCCAGATCTGATCAAGTGATAACCTTTCTTTCATTTTTCTGAACATTTTTCCCTTCTGGAAGAATCCCAGAATCTCGACCAAAACCCTAGTTTCAGCCTCGACAAAAGTTCAAACCATAATTACCCTGTTTTACCCTGTTTTCGATTTTTGTCAAAACCACCAGATGTTATCGGATTTCATCATTTTTCCTGCTAGATGAGTCCAAGACATTTAGTAGCACTCATCTGCAAAATCAGAATTCAAATCAGCCCTTCAGATCTTCAGAATTGCAATTAGGCCCAAACTCCCGAGCCAAAACCTTCACAGATCAGTCCAAATCATTGCAAATAGGTCCAAAGTTCACAACCAGGTCCCTGCGAAGTTTTCAACCAGCAACCGCCAAATTGCCGCGCCGTTAACTCGTCGCCGGCGAAGTTCGCTGCGTTGCCACCTCACGGCCACGTAGCCCCCAACCGTGCGCAGTTGTACCGCCACCGTGGGGCGCTCAAACCCCACCGTGCCATCTTCTTCCCCGCGCGCGCGTGCCTGCTGCTGCTGCCAGGAACTTCATGCCACTTGGCCGCCATCCCGAAGATCATCGCCACCATCCTGACCAAATCCTGTTTCCCCGTGATTCACCGTCTCTGGCAGAGCCCCGCCGCGTCCCGAAGTGCATCGATGACCGTCCCGGCGTCAGAAGAAGATCTCCCCGGCGATTGCTGCTGCTCCCGAGAGCCTCACCCGCGGCTATATAAGCCCCCTCCCTTGCCCAGCATTGCCTCGCACCACCCCACAGCTTCTTTGCCTTAGCCTTAGCACCAGAGAGCAACCGAGTCCTCAGCGCCGCCGTGAAGTTCATCTTCTCCGGCGAGCAGTTCCTGAAGCTAACTGCGCCAGCCTCGCCCGAAGCTCCCCCCTCCAAACCAACGCCACCAGTAAGCTCCCTACACCTCTCTCTTTGTACTGTAGCCATTAATTGGTCCCCGGCGCACCTCAACGCCGGCAATCACCGGAAAACCAAAATCCCCTGTTCCCGCAATGCCGAGCGATTCAAGCCAAATTGATCCTCGTGCCTGTAGAGGATATTGATCAGTGAGCTAGGAGGAACAAACCTGCAAGCTTGGATTCGCCAATTTTGCCCCGAGCGCCGGATTTCCATGTTCGAGCCTCGGTAGTTCACCGGAGCACGCCGCTGTGCTTCTCCAGCCGATCTCTGGCAAAATTGAGTGCACCAATAGCCTTGTGACAGCCCCTAGATGCTTCCCGAGCGTTGAATTGAGTTCAAACGCCCTGGAACGAAAACCCCCAAATCGGTGCCTTCGTCTTCTGCCCCGATCGCCGGAGTTCATTTTCCGACCAAACCAGCCGATGAGACCTTGTCATTTAGATAGATCTCAACCCCCTGAGCAATTTTGCCTACTAGCCCAACCTCTGAATCGACCTGAATCAAAAGTTATAGCCATGCTAAGGTTGCTGTCCAGTGGCTCAGTTCATGTCCAGGCCACCGTGTTTGCTCACCGGATTTGGCCACCCTCCGGCCACTTTCAGCCCTTGAGCCTGTTGAGAGTTTTGTAGCTGTTATCAATGCCTAAACCCCAGATAAAGTTGTGCATCATTTGGAGCTCTAGATCAAAAGTTATGCAATGCCCTAGTTTCTGGCCATGTCTAACACTATGTCAGTGCATGTCCACCTGTGGCATTGGATGATTTAGACTTGTTTCTTTTGAGCAATTGAAATGCCACCTTGTCCACTAAGCCTTTCGAGCCATGTTCTACAACATTCCCTACTATCACATCTCCTGAAAACAAACCTAGAACCGATTTAGGGCAATGTCAAGCCATGAGTCGAATGTCAGCCCTTCGACATTCAAGCTCTTCGAACCCATCTCTTCAACCAATGTCAAGTGACCTTGTCTAAACCAATTCCCCTGCATGCATGATGTATTTACGTATTATTTTCTAGTGCTTGTATGCTTATATAGTGTGTATGTGTTGTTTGTACCCGTCGTGGAACCAGACGTTGAAGGAGCAGAGGAGATCCCTGAAGATTCGTTTGAACAGCTAGACCCGTCACTGCAAGGCAAGTCTCAAACCCTTGATCATGTCTCACCTACTATTTTGAAATGAAGTATGTTAACTGTTTTCCAGTATATGCATGCCTTAGATTCAAATAAGAATTATGTTTCAATAAAATGACTAGATATGACCTAAATGATTGTAAAACCCCTTTTGACATTGAATATCCCTGCACCCTTGTTACCCTAGATTATCATGCTTAGGCTATGCTATGCTCGATGATTATATGATAAATGTTGAATGGTCACATATGAGAAAAGCATGTTCAAAACCCCTTTTGTGAAAGAAAATGTGATTGGAATCGATAGTGAGGATGGTTTGATTGGATGGTGCTGTGTGCGCACTGGGAATGTGAAAGACTCCTCACTAAAGATTCATAAGGACTAGAACCTTGTGTTGTGCTTCTATGCGGCATGAAAAACGTACCAACCACCTGCCTGTTTATGGGACGGGCGCAACTTAGTAGCTTTCTTTAGTGTTAGCTTTTCCCTGCAATGGTTGTTGGTCCAGTTTCTTGCGAGAACTGGTGGGCCGCAGAAGGCCATGAGTGATGTGAGTTCAGAAAAATCATGAGAGGAAAAGGTGGAAAGAAGGAAGACGCCCTGAGCCAGATTAAGTCGTGCGCGACTGTAATCAAGAGAGGCTATGTGTCCTGCGAGAACATAGGCCCAGGCTAGGAAGTAAGGCAATGGGGAGGACCCACAACGGTACTTGAGACTTAACTGTCTATTTACCGGGCAGGGAAATAGTTAATACTAGGACTGTAAACTGTTGTGTCACTTCAGCCTTGTCACATGCGTAAAAGTCGCATGGAGTTGGCCTGACTTGAAAGCTGAGTGATTGGTGGATTAAGGTGGTACACCTTTGCAAAGTTTAAAAAAGTATCGGATACTCTGAGCTCCCAGGTCATGGAGTCTGCGCGCTGTGAATCCTATTCACGTCGATGCAGCACAAGTAGCTTTTGGAAGTTCTTCACAAAATCTGAGTAAAGTGGTGACTCATGAAAGACCGCCACACACAACATTTTCTGAAAATCTAGTTAGGATTTCAAAAGCCTCGCTTTCGAAAATAAAGACCTTTCTTCAAAGCTGTATGTGAAAATCTATTATATATGTATATACAAAGCCAAAGAGCTATTTCTTGAGAAACTCCCCATCATCTATATATATGCACTGTTACTTGGGACTTGTTGAGCACCATGTGGACAACGTGCTCACCCTTGCTTTTCAAACAAATTTAGAGGAAGGATTCGTCGACCCTGAATCTTATGGTCTTGAACCCAATGTGGAACAAGAAGAAGAAACTGAGGACCCATCTGGTTGAAGGGTTATGCACCAAGGTGGAGTTCGATGTGGAGAAGGCCCATGCAATACCGCCGCTGCAGAGAAAGAAGACTGAAGAAGTCCTTTTGTTTATCGTTGCTGTTTTATTTTGTGCCGACCCTTGTGTCGAAAACTCCTTAATCTGTATTAACAATTAAATGCGTCATTTCGGCGCTAAGTTATCGGGATGTTTTTAATTACTCGCATTTTTATATAATGCATTCTATTGTTGTGAGCTACAATGTGCCTTTTCTGAGTGCAATCCACCTGGGCGATTGCCACTGGAATCCTCAAATGAGGGTCCCAAAGACACCTTTGGGGCCAGGCAATTTTCCGCACTGGTAGGCATAGTGCATTGCCATCATGAATTTAGCGAGAGTTGGCCTGCCAAAGATTGCATTATAAGCCGAATCACAATCGATTACGTCAAAAGTAACCAATTCTGTTCGGAAGTTATCTGGTTCTCCTAGTGTGACCGGGAGGACCACTTGTCCCAACGGCATCATGGAGGGGCCTGGGATTATCCCATAAAACGGATGGATTATGGGCTTGATCTTCGAACGAGGAATTTGCATCTCGTCGAGTGCCTTGACCAACAAAATGTCAAGGGAGCTCGCCCCGTCGATCAGGACCCTTTCAACTCTCGCGTTACTGATGATCGGGGTAATGACCAGAGGGAGCCTCAATGGTTGTGTTAACCCCGCCGGACAATCAGTGCGATCAAATCTCAAAGGTGTATCCGACCAACGGGGGTATTGAGGTTCACCAAGGGATGTCTCCGTTTGGTTAACCTCTCGGTAAAAGGCCTTAAACTGCCTTTTGGAAACGAAAGAAGAAGAACCTCCAAAAATAACATTAATATGATTTTGAGGTACCTGGTAGGACATTTCCTCATCTCCGTCGGCGTCCCTAAGTCCGCACGCCTGTTCTTTAGGTGGTAAGGTTGTCATTGGCCCAACTCCCTGGTAGAAGTCATCCAGTTCCTTCAACCAACTCCTGCAGTTCTTGAGGTCGTGGCCTGCGGAGTTGTGGAGTGGACACCACTTCTTGCCTTCCTGCGGATTAGTTGACTTTTCTGGCTGGTCGACACTCCAACCACCAGAGGCAGTTTTATTTTTAAATGAGGGCTTGTTACCTTTGGTCGAAGGCGGCTTCTCTGCGACTGTGACCTCGCGGTATTGTCCAGAGTGGTTCCTCTTCGACTTTTTCGACCTCCCACCTGACGAAGATTCCGGCTTCTTGCTTGAATCTTCCTTCCTGGAGTCTTTGAAACCTGGTTGTGGTGGTAGGTCACCCTTGTCGACCATCCGGTTCCATTCGACCGCTTCGGTTGCATCAGAGTATCGATCGGCCATGTTGAACAGATCAGCGACTGATCGAGGAGGGTGAATAAGCAAGTCCTCGGTAAATCTCCGGTAGCGAACGGCATGTTAAATGCCCTGATAACGGAGCCATCGGATATGTTCGGGATGGTATTCCTCACTGACGAGGATTGACACCCGGGTCACTTCTAATAAACTTTTGGTTCAAGACAGGTTCGAACCAGACATGTATCTAGCAATACGAACTCAAGTTATTCTGAGGGGCATCGCCATGAGGTCGCAAGCTTTACGCGATCAGGTCGCGGGCTTCGTGCGATCAGGCCGACAGTTTTGCGCGGTCAGAAGTTCGTATGCTATACGCGAACTAAATATCCGGGATGTTGCGCGGTCAACCCACATTCCGCGGTCAGAACATTCTCGACCAGGGTGCTTGGAGTTCATTCGGTTATCCATATAACAGGACATTCTAAGCATCCCGATGATTCCTCCATGTTGAAGACCAACCGTCAGAGGTTAATATATGCAGTTATTCATGATTAACACGTGTTAATAACCTCCGTGGAAGTTAACAGCAGTTCTCCAAAAACCGCATCCAACCGTTTGGTGCAGTTTCTTCATATGGCACCCTTTCGACCAGTATAAAAGGGTGGCATAGAGGTCCGAGAAAGGGACATCCAATCAATTTGGAAGAAGAAGACTCCTGATACAAGTGAGACATAAGACATCTCAACTACGAAAAACAGCCAAGTTTACGGCCCAAATTAGATAGATTCTTCAAGCCTCCCTGGCTTTATTCTGTACGTTTACATAGGAAAAATCCTTCACCTGTGAAGGAGTTTTTCTGCTATTTCTGTAATCTTTTATCACCTATAGTGAAATCCTAACAGGACGTAGGGCTATTACTCCCACCATCGAGGGCCCGAACCTGTATAAATCTCTCTGTGCTCCTGTTTACCATTGTTCTACATACCTTCCCGGAGGGTCATCTTGAAAGGTCTCACCATTACAAATTTTGCATAAGTTCGGCTGAGGACTCCGAGTCCGAATCGACGACAGCTGGCGCCCACCGTGGGGCCTTTCTCAAGGCGTCCTAATTGAAATCCGGAGGTTCGCTTAAACATGGCTGGAGCATATGATTCCGAGAATGATTTCGATCTCGAGGATTATGCCCATATACCGATGCCTTCTCCAAGCGATCCTGTTCCGATGGAGGAGGTCGAAGGCCAGAATCTTCCACAGGTTGAATTGTCTCTCCAGGTCATGTCAATCGACCAGGGAGCAACCGGCGCAAGGTCAGAACCCACGGAGGTTCTTAATGTGCTAGGCGATGAATCCGGCCCGTCATACGACCCCGCTGAGGGAAAATATGATGATGACCCGGAAATTAGCCCAGGAAGGTTCGACCCTGATAACCTTCACCGTCTCTTGGATTTCGAGTCCGACTCGGAACAAACTGAGATGTTTTCCCCATCGGCAACCTCTCTCCCTAGGCAGTTTGCTGCGCTGTCGGAAGAAACTCCCGATCAACAGGCTGCCAGGGAAGAACAAGATCACAAACAGAAGGAGGATCAAGATCTCGAGCAGCAAAACAACGAATTGCGCAGAACTGCCCTAGAGGCTCTTCAAGATGCGCAGGCTCGTTACGATGCTGCTCCAAGTTCTTCTCGACGGTCGCGTGGTCGAAAACGTGACCAGACCCCTTCTTTGCCACCGGAGCGTTTCCCAGTGGACGAAGAAACAATAACACCTGGTGCCCCTAGGAGAAGTACCCATGGTCGACTGCGATCTATCGCGGAAGTCATGCGTAATTTTCCTCCTACGGTCACGGATGCGCAGAAACCAGCCTTTTTTAGGATCCTGGCGGAGAGACTGGATGAGGTCGCGTCCGAGGCGACCCCAACGGCCTCCTCCCGCTCGGTAACGCATTCCCGTGAGTGGGATGGTCCTCATTCTGGCTCCGGCCGGCGGAGTTACCCGCCGCCCGTACCGTCCCGACAGGACAAATACCGGCGAATGCAGGATTCTCGTAGTAGGGATCGAGTTCCTGTTCACTCTCGTTTGGGACCACGAGTAACCTCGCCATTGCGTGAGGTCGCTCGAGACCCAACCGAGAGCCACAGGGCGATTCACGGTCATTACGTTGGTTGTAAAGCCTTTTCGCCTGGCCTACGAGCAGTCGTTTGGCCCGATAAGTTTCGACCAGGGGCCATTGAGAGGTTTGATGGAACTCAGAACCCATCCGAGTTCCTTCAGATCTATATTACTGCCATCCAAGCGGCGGGAGGCGATGACAAGGTCATGGCCAACTAACTGCCTACAATCCTCGCAGGACCGGCTAGAACCTGGCTGTTTAATCAGCCCGAGGGTTCCATCTACAATTGGGAAATGCTATGCGATGCCATCCTCAGCAATTTCCAAAATTGTTACCAAAAGTCGGGTAAGGAGGACGACCTACATCGGCTACGGCAAACTTCAACCGAAACACTTCGGCAGTTTGTCAAGAGGTTTGTCGGGGTGAGGAATACCATCCCGAACATATCTGATGGCTCCGTAATCAGGGCATTTAAGCATGCCGTTCGATACTGGAGATTCACTGAGGACTTGCTTATCCACCCTCCTCGATCAGTGGACGATCTGTTCGACATGGCTGATCGATATTCCGATGCAGCCGAAGCGGTCGAATGGAACCGAATGGTCGACAAGGGGGACCTACCACCCCAACCAGGCTTCAAGGATGCCAGGAAAGAAGACTTAAGCAAAAAGCCAGAGTCTTCACTGGGTGGGAAGTCAAAGAAGTCGAAGAGGAACCGCTCTGGACAGTACCGCGAGGTCACAGTCGCAGAGAAGCCACCTTCGACCAAAGGTAATAAGCCTTCATTTAAAAGTAAAACTGCCTCTGGTGGTCGGGATTTCGACCAGCCAGAAAAATCAACTAATCCGCAGGAGGGCAAGAAGTGGTGTCCACTCCACAACTCCGCAGGCCATGACCTCAAAAACTGCAGGAGTTGGTTGAAACAATTGGACGATTTCTACCAGGGAGTTGGGCCAATGCCAACCTTACCGCCTAAAGAGCAGGCGTGCGGGATTAGAGACGTCGACGGAGATGAAGAAATGGCTTACCAGGTACCTCAAAATCATGTTAATGTCATTTTCGGGGGTTCTTCCTCTTTCGTTTCCAAAAGGCAGTTTAAAGCCTTCTACCGAGAGGTTAACCAAACGGAGACATCCCTTGGTGAACCTCAATACCCCCGTTGGTCGGATATGCCTTTGACGTTCGATGGCGCTGACTGTCCTGTGGGGCTAACCCGACCATTGAGGCTACCTCTGGTCATTACCCCAATCATCAGTAACGCAAGAGTCGAAAGGGTCCTGATTGACGGGGGAAGTTCCCTTGATCTTTTATTGGTCAAGGCACTCGACGAGATGCAAATTCCTCGTTCAAAGATCAAGCCCATAATCCATCCGTTTTATGGGATAATCCCAGGCCCCTCCATGATGCCATTGGGACAAGTGGTCCTCTCGGTCACTCTGGGAGAACCAGACAACTTCCGGACAGAATTGGTTACTTTCGATGTAATCGATTGTGACTCAGCTTATAATGCAATGTTTGGCAGGCCGACTCTTGCTAAGTTCATGATGGCAACGCACTATGCTTATCAGTGCGGGAAATTGCCTGGCCCCAAAGTTGTCATCTCGGTCCGAGGCAGTCGCAACGTGGCACTCACGTGCGACCGGCTATCTTTGGAGATGGTCGATCAACTTCCCCTCCGGGACGCTCAGGTCGCCACCGTCGCCGCCGATGCGATCAAGGCTGCTCCTCGACCGGATGAGAAACTCAAACAAGTTCCTTTGTACCCAGATGATCCATCCAAGACAATTCGGGTCGGATCAGCCCTGGATGACAAATAGGAACTCGACCTCGTTGCTTTCCTCCGGGCTAACGCAGACGTGTTTACGTGGAAACCGTCCGACATGCCCGGTGTCCCAAGGAAAGTAATTGAGCACAGGTTAGCAATTCGACTTGGACAACGACCAATAAAGCAAAAGCTTAGGCGTTTTGCTGCTGACCGACAGGAAGCCATCTGAGAGGAGTTGGACAAACTCCTACAGGCCGGGTTTATCCGCGAAGTGGATCACCCAGAATGGCTCGCCAATCCGGTCATGATCCGCAAGTCAAATGGCAAGTGGCGCATGTGCGTCGACTACACTAGCCTCAACGCTGCCTGTCCGAAGGATGACTTCCCCTTCCCCGCATCGACCAGCTGGTCGACTCGACTGCGGGTTGCGAACTGATGAGTTTTCTGGACGCTTACTCAGGATATCATCAAATTAGCATGGCAGAAGACAATGAAGAGAAGACTGCCTTCATCACCCCGTTCGGCACATACTGCTACGTCAGAATGCCGTTCGGTCTCAAGAACGCAGGTTCCACGTACCAGCGCTTGAGGCAAAAGACCTTTCTTTCCCAGATAGGGCGTAATCTCAAAGCATATGTAGACGATTTGGTTGTAAAAAGTACCAAGAGATTGTCTCATTTGGACGATCTCGCTGAAACCTTCTGTAATTTGAATCGCTTTGGAATAAAATTAAACCCGGAGAAATGTTCTTTTGGGGTTTCTTCAGGAAAACTCCTCGGTTTTCTTGTGTGTTCTAGGGGCATTGAAGTTAATCCTGAGAAAATCAGGGCTATTGAACAAATGAGATCGCCCTCAACCATCAAGGATGTTCAACGCCTGGCTAGTCACATGGCGGCTTTAAGTCGTTTTATATCACGACTAGGCGAAAGGGGATTGCCTTTCTTCAAAGCCTTGCGGAAGCATCATAATTTTACATGGTCAGATGAGGCCGAAAAAGCATTTCAGGAGGTAAAAACATATCTATCCAGTCCGCCGGTATTGGTGTCTCCCGACAAAGGAGAACCATTGCTTCTTTACCTGGCGGCCACACCGCACGCGGTCAGCGCTGTTCTGATCGCAGATAGGGAAGGAATACATAGACCCGTCTACTATGTGAGCGAGGTACTTCATGGTCCTCAGGAGCGCTACCCTGAGGTCCAGAAGATACTTTACGCGCTACTAATGGCTTCCCGTAAGCTACGACATTACTTTCAAGCGCACAAGATCACAGTACCCTCCTCTTTTCCTTTGGGGGATATTGTCCGAAACCCAGAGAAATCTGGTCGAATCGCCAAATGGGCGGTCCAACTCGGTGCCTTCGAGATTCATTTCACGCCCTGCACGGCGGTTAAGTCTCAGGTTTTGGCCGACTTTGTGGTCGAATGGACCAACCCTGAGCCACCCGTGCAGTTGGCAGAGGAATTGGAGTGCCCCGATTACTAGACAATGTACTTTGACGGCTCCCATAGTTTTCAACACTCGGGGGCTGGAGTAGTCTTAGTTATGCCCCAGGGCGAACAGCTTAAGTATGTCATTCAACTACACTTTGTTGCGACTAACAATGCAGCAGAGTATGAAGGTCTTCTTGCAGGGCTCCGGGCAACAAAATTCCTCGGAGTCCGTCGATTAGTAGTGAGGGGAGACTCACAACTGGTCGTAAACCAGGTAAACAAGGAGTATAGCACCTCCGATGAGACAATGGCTCATTACCTGGGGGAAGTGAGGAGATTGGAAAAACACTTCAGTCATTTTGAAGTCCAATACATCCCGCGAAAGGACAATATTCTTGCAGACCAATTATCCAAAATTGGGTCCTCACGCTCATCCGCTCCGGCAGGAGTGTTCATTGAACACTTGGACCGTCCTTCGATCATGACTTCGGTCGAGGATGATACGGTAATAGCCTTTGTTACCAACCTTGGTCAGGAACAAGATTTGACTCATCCATTGAGGGTCTATCTTGAACATGGGACCCTACCCGAGGACGAAACCGAAAGTGATCGGTTAATTCGAAAAGTGCGTCTGTACAAACTCATAGATGGGATTCTGTACAGAAAGGGTACTCAAGGAGTATTCATGCGTTGTATATCTCAGGAGGAAGGAAAATCCCTCTTGAAACAAATACATGACGGTGTATGCGGTGCGCACGCGTCATATTGGACACTGGTCGGGAAGGCTTTTTGACAAGGATTCTACTGCCCTTCGGCACTTGATGATGCCAAACATATGGTCAAGATGTGTCCCCAGTGTCAGTTCCACGCAAGACAAGTTCATCAACCTGCCTATGCGTTGCAAACCATTCCTCTCGCATGGCCATTCGAGGTCTGGGGGATGGATATCGTCGGTCCTATGCCACAAGCCGTCAATGGGTATAAGTTTCTGTTCGTAGCCATTGACACATTTACAAAGTGGATTGAGGCCGAACCAGTACGAAACATTACCGCATCAGCCGCACAAAAGTTTTTCCATAAGAACATTGTGACACGATTTGGTGTTCCAAACCGTCTCATCACAGACAATGGTTCTCAGTTTGCTAGCGGTCTTTTCCTGGACTACTGCGATCAGGTTGGGACCAAGGTGTGCTTTGCTTCTGTGGCACATCCACAAAGTAATGGTGCCGTAGAACGAGCCAATGGGCAAATACTACAAGGCATTAAAAAGCGCGTCTTTGATCGCCTTAAGACCCGCTCGGGGGCTTGGGCAGATGAGCTCTATACCGTTCTATGGGCATTACGGACTACTTCTAGTCGAGCCACCGGTGAGACACCCTTCCATTTGGTCTATGGGGCCGAGGCTGTATTGCCTATGGAAGTAAGTATTGGTTCTGTTCGGACAGATCAATTCGAACAGGTTAATCAGTCTGAACAACGAGCGCAAGATCTCATCCTCTTAGAAGAACGACGTGACCGCACCCTGGTTAAATCCGCGGCATACTTGCAGGCTTTATGCAAGTATCACAGTAAAAAGGTGCGACCACGTGATCTCAACGTGGGCGACTTGGTTTTACGAAAAATTCAAGACCAGTCTAATCGCAACAAATTCTCCCCAAAATGGGAAGGCCCTTATACTGTTGTCTCAGTGCCGCGAACAGGATCGGCGCGGTTAGCTATGGAGGATGGTCGGATTTTGTCCAATACTTGGAACATCGATCAACTTCGCAAGTTTTACGTGTAAGTATTCCAATCCCTTTTTTCCTGTTCAATTAGCATCTTTTCATAAAAGAAAATGTGTTTTGCTTTCATACAATGAGTTTTTCTCTTTAAGCCCGTATCATATGCATTCGACCTGGGGGCTGACCGCCGACGGTCAGATCATTACAACAATCTAATCGGATTCGCTGGTCGATCTCATGACCACTTCCAGATAAGTCACTCCTAAATAAGCCGTTTCTCAGCGCATACGGGGCTATCTGGCAAGTCCTTGGTCATCTGAGTGGCTACCAGTTCACAATAAGATTAGACGTTACATTGATCCTGATCGTTGGTTTAAAACGCACACCCCTGGTCGTTATGCTTATGTTTTGTCCTCTGCTTATAACACTAAGGCTTCAGTATTCATAAGCAGAGGCAGGGGCTAGGGGGGATGTGCTTATAGTATGGAACTCATAATATAAAAATTGCAAAATATGTACATTCTGTCAAAAATGGTTTTTTACATACATTGCATTATACACAATTGTTTGGATACAAAAATAAGGATCATTCGATCCCCAGCTCAGTCAGGAGCCTGTCTACGAAGGGCTTGACCTCTTCCATGACGGCATCGAGCAGCTCTTCACTCTCGATCTCAACCCGTCCCACCAGTGGATTCAGATCTGCATCTGGGCCATAGTGGAGTCGAATCCGGCTTAGGATAGCAGAAGCGGCTGACCGAACTCTGGTTATGATCAGCTCTTCTCTTCGCTGTGTATCCTCAGGGAGATACTCGAGAAGTGACTCTGCTTGAGCTATAACTAGGGCAGTCCAGTCTTCTTGGCTGAGATCGTCTCGAGTGGTTTCGACCACATCAGCCTTCAGATGATGAGCCACCGCCTTCAGCTTTTCGAAGACTGAACGGCTCAGCTTTCCAATCGCCCTTGTGGAGGCTTCGATAGAATCCTGGAAGAGTTTATTATCCGCACTGAGCTGTTTTATTTGACCTGCTTGCGCTGCAACAAGGGAAAAGGTTACTCGCATATTGCTAAGACAAGTCTTCCTAGCTCAGGAGGTGACTTACCAGCAAGTTGCGATCGTAGTCTGTTATTTTCGATCTCTTGGTTCCTTATCACTGAGAGCGAATGGAGCTTCATTGTGGCCATTTCCGTGTCCTGCAATGCCACCTTCCTGTAATAAAACAGAAGGAATGGTCGTAACCAATTTATACATTCATAAATTGAATAATGATGATCCTTACTTGCGCAAGCTGTCTCGTTCTCTTTGTATGGTCACCATGCTCGCCGCCGTGGCACGTGACTGGACCATCATCCGGGATAATTCCTGTGATGCCAAAAAGGGAGTGAAAAGTGTCCTATGTGTAATTCCGGACATCCAGAAAGGGATTCACATACCTTCATGAATTTCTGCAAAGAGGCATCTTTCGGACTAATTGGAAGATTTCTCGAAGGCCCGGAGGTGCTTACAGTAGGGACAGTAGGAGGAAGTGCCTGCTGAGTATTGCTTCCAGTTGCCGGCGACTGCGATTGGGTCCTCGTATCTGTTTCTCCCCCCGTGACTCGGACGACTTCCTGGGCCGAGGGGGTGGAGCGCTCCTCACTGGGGGCTCTTGCACCAGCAGTGACTTCAACCCTTCCTGAAGCGGTTGGAGGACTGGGTGCTATTTCTTTCCGACTGATGGAGGAAAAGAACAATCAAATGGTAACGATTCGTGACCATCATTTCTAATACAACCAGGATGAAGGTTCTTACCTTAATTGAAATCCCATTAGCTTTTGGGATCTCTGAGAAGGATCTTCTTGAGCACGGGAACGAGTATTGTCCGCCCTGATCTTACGCTTGGAAAACAAGGGCCCACTTCCCTGTATGTCTTCCCCTATGAACATTTTTTTTCAAGGGAAAGATAAAGGCTGACAAGAAGGATCGTTACCTGGGCAGTTGATCCCATTGGCGACGACCCATCCAAGGATCTCGCTGTCTCCTGTGATCCTATAGCCGGTACCTCATGTGTAACCACCGCAGGATCTTGCTCAACCACCTCCACCTCTGTCTGCAAAGGTGGAGTATTTTCCTCCCTAGGACTCGCGGTAGTCGCGGGGAGAAGCTCTTTTCCCTGTATAAACATTGACTTGACAAAATATACAGAAGGAATTGAAGAAAGTATGACCGTAAGGAATCCTTACCGAGGTCGTCCTTTCGATAAGGGAAGCGGAGACAATCAACCCTGAAGCCTCGGGAGTTTCAGGAACTGGGAGGTCATCCGCGATCCCAAGATTTTCCGGGGTTGCAGGATCTGCCACGGCTACCTCTTCGATAGCAGTGGTCTCTGTGGGGCAGTTTGGAGCATCGCCAGATGGGAGGTCCGCGATCTTCTTCCTTCGAACGATCAGAGGAACATCATCCTCTTCCTCCTCGCTCCCTTCTCCCTGTACGACGAAGAAGTGATTCCAATCTGCGCCTGGTAAAACAGAAGGGATGTGATATCTTACCGCCGTCTTTCTTGCGGTAGGAGGAATGCTCCGTGAAGACCCCTCTCCGAGATTTGGCCTGGCCTTCTTGGGGGCAGGACTCTTTGTCCTGGGTCTTTGGGAGACCTTCTTCACATTCTTCACCATTGGCTTCCCAAGAGAGCCGACGTTTTCACTCGGGAAAGTCGTCTCGACGAACTTTCCTAGGAGCTGAGTCACATTTCCGATGGAATTGTTTAGCGCTGGACATGCATAAGACCTGAAAAACGGAGGCCAGATAGAGAATGTACCTTTCGGCGCTCCTGTTTAAGGTCGTCGCCGGCGTGAATCAGACTCTGTGGGCGAGGCGATCCCTTAGGGCCCTCTACATCGGCATTGTAGGCCCTAAGGAGGGAGTTGGTCCGCCTCTCAATTTCAGATGAAGGCAGGACTGTTCCCAAATTCGAGTCAGAATTTGCGCAATTCAAGAATGGCAAAGCTCAGCGCCAAGGAAACAAATACCTTTACTGTAGTCCAAGGTGCTGTCCTCCATGGACCTAATCTCCCATGCCGGATGAGCCCTTTCGCGCAGAGGACTCACCCGATTCTTCACAAAGTCTCGGATGACATCTCGAGCTGTCAACCCTTGATTGACCAAGTTAAGGATCACCTCGGCATGCTTCAAGAGCTCCGAATTCATCGCCGGGGGAGCATCCAACTCGCTCGACTTCTCTGCTCGCGAGTTTTCAAACCACAGGCTGCTCTCAGATGGTGGAGAGCAGTAAAACCACCTTTGGTGCCACCCGTGCACAGACTCTCGCAGGGGTGGGGAGGGATACTCCTTTTTATCCCTCAGTCGGAAGTAGATGCATCCGGCGGCGTTGGTGCTCTTCGACCACGCCGTGAAGTAGAATCGCCGGAAAAGATCCACGCTGGGATACACTCCGACGAACGCCTCACAGAGATGCTGGAACACTGCAAGGATCAGCATCGCATTGGGATGGAGGTTAATCAATTCCCACCCATAATGCTCAAGGACATCTTTGAGGAACCGATTCTCAGGGAATCGGAACCCGCAGCGCAAGTACTCCTCAAATACCACCAGCTCGCCCTCTTGGACGGTTGGGGTTTCTTGGTCCTTCTCCGCGGGCCGCCAGTTGATGAGCAACCGCGGAGGGAGGATCTGCTCCTTCTCCAACGCCACTAGGCTCTCCTCAGAGTGGTGAATGGATCGGTTCTAGGACGCCATTTTTGGTGGAGAATCAAAGGAAAAGTTGGCGATTTTGGGAAGACGAAGGTTGAAGAAAATGAGGGTTTTGTGCGGCGGGAACGATGAGGGTTTTTGGCTGTGTGGCTTCTTTGAGAAGACATCTGCTCTTTTTATAGACCCAAGGCGGCGCATTAATGTGAGTAACGTTTCATTTCAGACGTCCCATTGAATGCTTTATTCATTTCCCATAATGGATACTATCTCTGGCGGACCCGATAAAGTGTTCAGGCATCGGATCTGAAACAAAAAGACTTCTTTGTTTCGGAAACTGAAAGTGAAAAAGGACTGAAAAATTTTCAGTACTTTTCAGAAGACGTTTTTCCTTTGTATGCTTTGAACATTTTTTATGGAAATGCTTTGCAACTCAATTTTTAACATACTGGTATATGTTTAATTGGGTTATGGTTTGATCGAAACCATGTTTTAGACTAAACTTCAACTCTAATCGGAGTGACAGTCTGACCGAGTTCCAACTCTGGTCGCAATTCAGTTCTGACCGCGCCCCTAAAACTGATCGCGTTATCACGGCAGGTCGCGATGCTTTTGGAAGCATGATTCTGATCACAGAACTAAAAGTTTCCTGTGTATGAGTGGTCGCGAACATAAAGTTTATGACCATATTTTCGCACAGAAGATGTGAAGAATATTCATGAGAAAAAAGAAACTTTTATTTCTTACATTCTTTACATACAAAAGGGATACAGTCGATCAAAACGTCGACTTGCTCCGAAAGAAGTTTACAAAGTTCCCCAAGGGACATGTTGTTGTCAGTATGATCTACACTGGGAACTCCCAGGGAACTAGCAACTACCCTAAGTCTATCTACATCGTCCCTAACAACAGACGCACTATTGTCCCTAATCAAGTCAGAGAGTTCTCGCTGTTGCTGAGCGTGGTCCCTCTCTCGACGGAAATGGTGCGCCTCTTCCCGGGACCGATCAAGACATTCTGCTAAACGGAGAATCTTCGAGGCCATCTCCTCGGTCTTCTTCTCCAGGGCATTCTTCTCCTCCAGAAGAGTCTGTCCGGAAGGAAGAGATGGAGCAGCAGAAGGCTGATCGCTGGAGTCTCCAACCTCCTGCATTTTGCAAAAGTTAGTCGTACTAACTATAATTATCAGCAAAAGGGGAGAAGAATTATTACCTGTCCCAGTGCATAACCCGTTGATATACCCATCTTGGGAGGAGGATCATCAGATGGTGGAAGTGCAACCTTCCCATCAGAAGATTGCTTCGCCAACCCAATATGGCAATCATCTGATCGAGGGATAGTCACCGCTTGCCGACCAGAATGTCGATCACCCAAAAGGATGGGAGAATTGGAGGGAAAAGGAGAGAGTTGAGAAGAATTCTTCTCTAAGGTTAAA
This sequence comes from Pharus latifolius, assembly GCA_019359835.1. NCBI lineage: Eukaryota > Viridiplantae > Streptophyta > Magnoliopsida > Poales > Poaceae > Pharus > Pharus latifolius. The sequence continues at coordinate 59,482,134 of CM033323.1, forward strand.
AGCCTTATTTGCCGAGAGGTATGAACGGGGAGAGTCAAAGGAACTGAAGGAAGAAAGAAACTTGCTACATTCTTCACCTTTGTTCCACTAGAAGATCCTTCGTCAACCTTGGGTTTCTTCCTTAATGAAGATAGGTCTTCAATCGTTTGAGGCCCTTGTTCGACAACTTCCTCTTCATCACTCTCAATCTCGATGATGTCGTGATCTGCCATCAGGATGAGTATGTGAAAAGGAAGAAGGCAGGATGACAAGAAAAGGACTTAGGCGTGGGGGGAAATTGTGAAGTTTTACAAATCCAGGAGCCTGGTATTTATAGCCGCCAGGGTGACGGTTTGCATTCCAGACGCCTCGGGTTTCGTCAAAGCATTTACAATTTTACCTCGAGATAAAAACAGTTCTACGGCGCTATCATTGCCCGTCACATAATGTCAGAACCAGTCTTGGGAAACCAACCATTTTTCACTTAGTGCACCACTAAGTGGAAAAATTGAAGAGTCGGTGATATTTACTTGATTCGTCTTATCTTTCTTGTATATTTTCCCCATGATTTTGCGCATATCAGTCATTAACCTCGGCATATGTCTAGATTATTCCAGATTTGTCGCCAAATCGAGCGGATTACTCGTTTTGCAATTTTTATCGCCGGTCGGCGACGATTGGATGGATTTCTGGCTAGCGGTTGCGCCTCATCGACTTATTCTGACCTTCGGTCGATTCTGGATGGAAGTGCGCGTCCCCGCAGTCGTGCAGGAACTGACCGCACCGAAATTGGAGTCACCGGGGGCCCGGAATCCCATACCCTAGCCACCAGGTCCATTCTGCAATTTCTGAATAATCCAGGGACCCAAGTGTAAAAATGCCAAATTTGGGGGTTTTAACCCTAGCCGCCGGCCACCAACTGAACTGAGCCCGGCATTTATTTTTTTTACTCCTTTCTTCTTCTTCCCCAAATCACTCTTCCACACCTCCCTCCACCTCGCCGCCGGTGGCCGGGCCATACACCGGCGGTGCTCGTCCTCGCCCACGGATCCCGCGCCGCTCTCATCCTGCACCGCGCAGCCCAAGACGTCACCGAGCCAGCTACGCCACCACTGCGTCTCTCCCGCGCCATCCACGCGCCACCACGCCGCCTCTTCTTCGCGCCGCCACCACCAGATCTCCACGGCGCCGCGCCCTTCCTCTCCACGGCGAGCTCAAAGCCCCCACAGCTGCCCCTCGTGGCCTCCACTGACGGATCCCCTGCGCAGGCACCACAGCCGCCCCACGCCACCGATCCGCCAGTCTCCCGCGCCGATCCACCACCTGGTGCCATCCCACCGTCGTGCGCCTCCATCCCGCGCCGTGGGCTTCCACAGCGGCGATGCCTCTGCTCCAGCGCCACGGATCTGCGCCGGCCTTCAACGTCGCCGCCCCACAGCTCCACGACAGCCGCCGTTGGGATCTTCCTCGGGCGCCCCTCTTCACTCCACCAGCAGCCGATCTCGCTTCATCGCCGTCCCGAGCCGGCGCCGCCACAGCTGTGCTTCACCGAGCTGGCATCCTCTTCTTCATCCCGAGTTGCTGCGGCTTCGACGACGACGGCCACGTCTTCATCGACTCCGGCCATCTTCTTCCACTGCTCCGGTGACCTCTGCGCCCGGCTTCTTCTTCGACTTCGAACTCTTGGCAACGATTCCCCTCTCTCAACCTCATTCTCTTCTCCCCCTAATCTGTTATCTCAGTGATGCATGTACAGAAAAGGGAACTAGACTTGAACTGTGATGAATCAATGAGGTGTGAACTGTTTGCACTGATTGCAGGAGTTTACTGAATCTGCTAGAGTTCTTGTGTTTGGATTTGTATGAGTTCTGTTTCGAATTTGTCTTGCTACTTAAGTTGAACTATATCTCTGATTGGGAGCTGGATTGACTTGATTAAACTAAATTGGATCATTTCAATTGTATAGACGATTTTTGTTTCCTCTGGTCACATGATGTACAGAAAACTGTACCCAATTTTCTACTTGACAACTTGGTTCGGTTAGGTTTGGATTGCTGTATGTAGTCTCTTGAGAATCTGTTTCTGTTAATCTTCTCCGCTTGAATTGCTTTCACACGGTAGTGTTCACTCGGCATACGAATTTTATTCACCACTGGCCTAGAGTACGAGTTCAGAATTTGATTTCTGATAGTTGCATTCTAGTCGATGAGACGAGTCGAGGTGAACCAACCCACATCCCTCTTGGCGGTTTTGTTTGATTTTTCTGATTTGGATTTAGTTAGACATATTTTGCTCTCATCTAGTCCTTTCGGAGAGAACGACATACTCGCCTTCTACTGTGACCTCGTCCGCTTGCGAGGACCCATTTTAGGTGGTATCAGTTGGGTTAAAAATCCAATGCATGGTCTTAAAATTTGAAATAAACACGTCTCTTCGTTTTCTTCGAATTTGGGAGCTAGCTGACGAGGATTGACACCCGGGTCACTTCTAATAAACTTTTGGTTCAAGACAGGTTCGAACCAAACATGTATCTAGCAATACGAACTCAAGTTATTCTGAGGGGCATCGCCATGAGGTCGCAAGCTTTACGCGATCAGGTCGCGGGCTTCGTGAGATTAGGCCGATAGTTTTGCGCGGTCAGAAGTTCGTATGCTATATGCGAACTAAATATCCGGAATGTTGCGCGGTCAACCCACATTCCGCGGTCAGAACATTCTCGACCAGGGTGCTTGGAGTTCATTCGGTTATCCATATAACAGGATATTCTAAGCATCCCGAGGATTCCTCCACGTTGAAGACCAACCGTCAGAGGTTAATATATGTGGTTATTCATGATTAACACGTGTTAATAACCTCCGTGGAAGTTAACAGCAGTTCTCCAAAAACCGCATCTAACCGTTTGGTGCAGTTTCTTCATATGGCACCCTTTCGACCAGTATAAAAGGGTGGCATAGAGGTCCGAGAAAGGGACATCCAATCCATTTGGAAGAAGAAGACTCCTGATACAAGTGAGACATAACACATCTCAACTACGAAAAACAGCCAAGTCTATGGCCCAAATTAGATAGATTCTTCAAGCCTCCCTGGCTTTATTCTATACGTTTACATAGGAAAAATCCTTCACCTGTTAAGGAGTTTTTCTGCTATTTCTGTAATCTTTTATCACCTATAGTGAAATCCTAACAGGACGTAGGGCTATTACTCCCACCATCGAGGGCCCGAACCTGTATAAATCTCTCTGTGCTCCTGTTTACCATTGTTCTACATACCTTCCTGGAGGGTCATCTTGAAAGGTCTCACCATTACAAATTTTGCATAAGTTCGGCTGAGGACTCCGAGTCCGAATCGTCGACACTCACCCCGACAAATCTTTTGACAAACTGCCGAAGAGTTTCGGTTGAAGTTTGTCGTAGCCGATGAAGATCGTCCTCTTTACCTGGCTTTTGGTAACAGTTTTAGAAATTGCTGAGGATAGCATTGCACAGCATTTCCCAATTATAAGTGGAACCTTTGGGCTGATTAAATAGCCAGGTTCTAGCCGGTCCTGCGAGGACTGTAGGCAAGTAGTTGGCCATGACCTTGTCATCGCCCCCTGCCGCTTGGATGGCAGTAATATAGATTGGAAGGAACTCGGATGGGTTCTGAGTTCCATCAAATCTCTCGATGGCCCCTGGTCGAAACTTATCAGGCCAAATGACCGCACGTAGGCCGGGTGAGAAAGCTTTACAACCGACGTAGGGGCCATGAATTGCCCTGTGACTCTCGACCGGGTTTCGAGCGACCTCACGCAGTGGTGAAGTTACTCGTGGTCCCAAACGAGAGTGGACAGGAACTCGATCCCTACTACGAGAATCCTGTGTTCGCCGGTACTTGTCCTGTCGGGACGGTACTGGCGGCGGGTAACTTCGTCGGCCAGAACCAGAATGAGGACACTCTCGTTCGCGGGAGGAGGCCGTTGGGGTCGCCTCAAACGCGACCTCATCCAATCTTTCCGCCAGGATCCTAAAAAAGGCCGGTTTCTATGCATCCGTGACCGTAGGAGGAAAGTTACGCATGACTTCCGCGATAGATCGCAGTCGACCATGGGTGCTTCTCCTAGGGGCACCAGGCGTTACTGTTTCTTCATCCACCGGGAAATGCTCTGGTGGCAAAGAAGGGGTCTGGTCGCGCTTGCGACCACGAGACCGCTTAGAAGAACTTGGAGCAGCATCGTAACGAGCCTGCGCATCTTGAAGAGCCTCTAGGGCAATTCTGCGTAGTTCGTTGTTTTGTTGCTTGAGATCTGGATCCTCCTTCTGTTTGCGATCCCGTTCTTCCCTAGCAGCCTGCTCGTCGGGAGTTTCCTCCGATAAGGCAGTGAACTGTCCAGGGAGTGAGGTTGTCGATGGGGAAAACATCTCTGTTTCTTCCGAGTCGAACTCGAAATCAAAGAGACGGTGAAGGTTATCAGGGTCGAATCTCCCCGGGCTGATTTCCAGGTCGATATCATCCTTCCCCTCAGCGGGGTCGTATGACGGACCGGATTCATCCTCTAGCGCGTTGAGAACCTCTGTGGGTTCTGACCTTGCGCTAGTCGCCCCCTGGTCGATGGACATGACCTGGAGAGATGATTCCACCTTTGGGAGATTCTGGCCTTCAACTTCCTCCATCGGGACAGGATCGCTTGGGGAAGGCATTGGAATGTGAGCATAATCCTCGAGATCAAAATCGTTCTCGGAATCATATACTCCAGCCATGCTTCAGCGAACCTCCAGATTAAGATTAGGACGCCTTGAGAAAGGCCCCACGGTGGGCGCCAGCTGTCGACGATTCGAACTCGGAGTCCTCAACCGAACTTATGCAAAATTTGTATTAGCGAGACCTTTCAAGATGACCCTCCGGAAAGGTATGTAGAAGAATGGAGAACAGGAGCACAGAGAAATTTATACAGGTTCGGGCCCTCGATGGTGGGAGTAATAGCCCTACGTCCTGTTGGAATTTCACTATTTGTGGTAAAGATTTACAAGATGGCAGGAAAAGACCTTCACAGGCGAAGGTTTTTCCTAAGCAAGTGTACAAAAAGAAACCCCAGGAGGCTTGTAAATATTGTCTAATCTGGGCCGTAGACTTGGCTGTTTGAGTGGTTGAGATGGGTCGTATCTCTTCTCAATAGATGGTTTGATCTTTCGATCCTTCGATCTGCCGATCCCCCTATTTGATGCATCTTGCCACTCCTTTATACTGGTCGAAAGGGTGCCATGCCATAATTGCATCAAACAGTTGTTCGGACGGTTGGATGCGGTTTTTAGAGAACCGCTCATAACCTCCACGCAGGTTAAACACATGTTATTCATGGATAACTGCACGTATTAACCTTCTGACGGTTGATCTTCCACGTGGAGGTATCTTCGGGATACTTGGAATATTCTCGCCATAGGGGTAGCCAGACAAATGATCTCCAATTACCCCGGTCAAAAATTACTCTGACCGCGGGATTTTGGCTGACCGCGTGACACCCTTGATATTCTGTTCGCGTATAGCACACGAACTTCTGACCGCACGAAGCCTGCGGTATGATCGCACAAAGCCCGCAACCTGATCGCACAAAGCTTGCGACCTCGGACTGATGCTTCTCAAAATGACTTTGAGTTTGCACCGCCGGGCACATGTCTGGATCGAATCTGTCTTGAACCAACAGTGCATTTATTTGAACTGACTCGGGTGTCAATCCTCGTCAGATCGTTCCCGGGAGCTCTCGGAAGACCTCCGGGATTATTAGGCGTAGTTGCTCACCAGAGGGGGTTGTCCCCTGGGGTAGTTTCCCGTGGGAGCCTAACTCCCCGGGTTGTATCTTGTATGTGCTCGAGCCCTGTTGTCCCGGGTGTAGGATCGAGGATGCCGACTAGAGGGCGAGTGAATAGGAGGCTTTAAAACTTTTCAATAAAAACAAATATTTCAAAGAAAAAGGACCAAAACAATTGAATAATATATTGGACAATTAAAAGGAAGAGGAAGAGAAGACAAACACGAAGATTTACCCCGAGGTCTCAATGACACGCCCGGTCTCCCCTACTCCTCGTTGAAGCACTAAAATGAATGAGCCTTGCTTCATTCAATATCCACGAAGCATATTTCTCACTAATGGTTCCTCCTTATCCACTCCGGAAAGGCAAGCACCGATGCCTTTTACAATCACGCCAAGCCTCTCTGACAACCTCTAAAATGGAGAGATCAACGTCCACGCCACCAAACCGTCTAGGTGAGGGCATTCACCAAGAGTAATAAGTTGCAAGGTCATTTCTAGACCTCCAACAAACACTCGATGGAACACAACACTAAAGACTTGATCAAAAGATCAAAATTTTAGCTCTACGAATGAGGCTGTTGGTTGTTAGAAACATCTGCTCAAAGCCTCTATTTATAGCCCAAAAGAATAAAATAGACGTCATGCTCGAGCTGGAAAAAGACATTACACGCTGACAATCAGTATGGCATGGCATGCTGACAGTTAGCATAGACTACGAGCAGTAACAAGAAAATCTCGGAGAAAACTCAGCTAGCCGTTCTGGTCGAAAATGAAAACAAAACAGCACATACTAACAGTCAGCAACACATGCTGATAGTCAGCATCTACATCAACGGCTCGGCAAAAATCATGGATAAAACTTAGCTTTCCATTTGTGGTCGCATATGGAAAGAAATTGCTCATGCTGACAATCAGTCTCATATGCTCACAGTTAGCAACGACCACAAAAACGTCCAGTTAAACAAACTCAGAAACAAATAAAATGTGGTCGAAACTCATGCTGATAGTCAGCAACACATGTTGACAGTCAGCGTAAGTCAAAAAAGGTTCAGCTCAAAAAACATGCTCTCTGGACAATTGGCAATTAAAGAAACAGACATTCAGGCTGACTGTCGGCATATCATGCTGACTATCAACATGGATAAAAACAGCCATAACTTTTGATCCAAAAATCCGATTGAAGTATTTTATAGCTCGTTTGAAAGATAATTTAAAGGGATATAATTTTGTTAACTAAAGTAAGACCTAGATCGGCCTACATAAATCCATAAACATCAAAATAATATCTGTTGCCAAAATATCTGAAAACCCAAGCCATTTAAAAAACAAATCCAACCAAGATGAATGAATGCAATGACCTAAGAGTTTCTCGGTTTATGCTGGAGAAGTAGAGAGAACTTGCAACCCCTCTTAATTGTACAATTTAAACTAAAAACAGATTTCTATAAACCGATCAAACTCCAAACACCCAGATCGGTAAAAATAAAAAGAAATTTTACCTTAGATCTTTTGCAACTTCAATCTTGTGACTTGCATCTCATCTTTGTACCTGGGTTCATATGACTTCTATCTTGATCATCTTGCATATCATTGCCAAGAGAACTCTGTATCCAAATAGCTCAAGAAACAAAATTAGTTTGAAACTCTTGTTTTCATTAATCATCAAAATCACGCATAAGGGCCTAGATGCAACAATCTCCCCCTTTTTAATGATTGATGACAACAAGTGTTTGATAATAATAAAATCAATGACTCCCCCTGAGTGTATGTATCACAGAAATAATGAGAAGTTCATAAACCAATAAACTAAATACCAATCAAAATTATATAATAAAACATCCAAACATCCAAATCCATAACATAAACAAATGTCATACAGATCGAATGTCATACAAAATTCTCCCCCTTTGTCATCTAGCACAAACAAGTGGGAGTCAACTCAACCAAAAAGAAACTATAGCCCAAAACTAATCACTAGAAGTGTTGGGGGAAATCTCTGTGCAATCAAATCCCGGTAAGGAGCAAGGCCCCGGTAACCGCTATCACAGGCGCCGCCTTTTGCCCGGGGACAAGGGCCCCGGTGACCCCTGTCTCGAGCACCACCGTTTGCCCAGAACAAGGGCCCCAGTGACCCCCGTCCCGGGCGCCACCATTTGCCTGCGGAAAATGGCCCCGGTGACCCCTGCCGCGGGTGCCGCCGTTTGCCCGGGGACAAGGGCCCCGGTGACCCCCGTCCTGGGCACCACCGTTTGCCCGGGGACAATTGCCCTGGTGACCACTATCTCGGGCGCTGCCGTTTGTCCGGCGACAATGGCCCCGGTGACTCCCGTCCCGGGCGCCGTCCCAGGTGCCGCCATTTGCCCAGGGACAAGGGCCCCAGATCCTCTGTCCCGGGCGCCGCCTTTTGACCGGGGACAAGGGCCTTAGAGCCTCTGTCTCGGGCGCCGCCTTTTGCCCGGGGACAAGGGCCCCGGTGACCCCCGTCCCGGGCGCCGCCGTTTGCCCAGGAACAATGGCCCTGGTGATCCCCATCCCGGGCGACGGCATTTGCCCAGGGACAATGGACGTGGTGACCACTGTCACGGACACCGCCGTTTGCCCGAGGAGAATGGCCCCGGTAACACCCGTCCCGAGCGCCGCCATTTGCCCACGGACCAGGGCCCCGAAGCCTCTGTCCCGAGCACCGCCTTTTGCCCGGGGACAAGGGCCCCGGTCAGCCCCGTCCCAGTGCCGCCGTCTGCCCGGGAACAATGGCCCCGGTGACCCCTGTCCCGGGCGCCGCCCTTTGCTCGGGGACAATGGCACCGGTGACCCCAGTCCCGGGCCCCGCCATTCACCCGGGGACCAGGCCCCGAGCCTCTGTCCCGAGTTCCACATTTTGCCCTGGGACAAGGGCCCGGTGACCCCCGTCTCTGGCGCCGCCGTTTGCGCGACAACAATGGCCCCGGTGACCCCCCGTCCCGGGCGTCGCCGTTTGCCCGGGGACAATGGCCCCGGTGCCCCCATCCCGGTCGCCGCTATTTGCCCGAGGACCAGGGCCCCGGAGCCTCTGTCCCGGGTGCCGCCGTTTGCCTGGGGACAAGGGCCCCAATGACCACCGTCCCAGGCGCTGCCGTCCGCCTGGGAACAATGGCCCCGGAGACCCCTGTCCCGGGCGCCGCCCTTTGCCCGGGGACAATGGCCCCGGTGGCCGCTGTCCTGGGCGTCGCCGTTTGCCCGGGGACAATGGGCCCGGTAGCCGCTGTCCCGGGCATCGCCGTTTGCCCAGGGACAATGACCCCGGAGCCTTTGTTGCGGGCACCGCCATTTGTATGGGGACAATGGCCCCGATGACCGCTCTCCTGGGCGCCGCCATTTGCCAGAGACAAAGGCCCCAGAGACCCCCGTTCCGGGCGGCACCGTTTGCCCGGGGACCAGGGTCCCGGAGCCTCTGTCCCGGGCACCGCCTTCTGCCCGGGAACAAGGGCCCCGGTAACCTCTGTCCTGGGCGCCGCCTTTTGCCCAGGGACAAGAGCCTCGGTGACCCCCGCCCCGGGCAGGGTCACGCGAGGTGCGCCTCGGGAACTGGCAAGGACACTTGTCAACCATCCAGCCCCCTCGGCTGGGGCAAGGACACTACTGCCCTTCGATCCAACGGCTGCAATCGGGGTAGTTTAGTCTTTTTGCATATTTTGGGACAATATAAGCCCTTGTATCCCTCTGTAGTAACGAAGAACAATTTTTTTTGCATCAATACACAAAAACAATAGGCGTGCTCAGGAGTACTCTCCCCACGAGAGAACTCCCCTAGGAAACCTCTGTTGGGAACACGTCGACAGGACTAGGGGCTCCACTGAGGCTCAAACCTGTGTAAATCCTTGTGTCACTTGTTGTGCTTGCCTGACGGGAGAGGACTAGCCACTTGGTCAGCTCGCGTTATCTTTGTTTAGCTACGAACCTCCACAAAACCTACTGGAGTATTCACAATACTACAACAGTTGGCGCCGACCGTGGGGACTTCGCAAGAAATCGCCATGGCTCCCCCAAGAACGAGGCCTCGTGCCCTACCTGGTGACGCCGGTCCCAGTGACCCGGCACCACCCCATCGAGACACGGCTGCCTCGGCACTTCCGGCCGGACATGACCACACCCAGGTACCACCCCTAACCCTTGCAGCCCGGCAACCGCGGGCGCCCCAGTGGGAACTAGCCTTCCCCCTGTGGCTCCCCCGGCTTCCCGAGACACCCTGCTCGAAGCTCTGGTGGAGGGCCAACTGCGCGCCCAGCACTCCATGGATGAGCTACTCCGTGTTTTGCCGCGGCTGCTGGCCCCCGTCTATCAGCCGCAATTCCCATTCATGGGGGCAATTCCGCTGCTCATGGGGGGTGTCCCCTCCGATCCTCGCAGGCCTGGCCGCTCTCGGGACTTTCGATTCCACCTGGGGTTACGTCCCCCAGGCGGGCCCATCGTCCGGAGCCTTCCCAGTGCCGGGAACCTTCCTGATGTAGGGGGCTTACCTCATCCATGGGGCCTTCCAGATACCGGGGGTTCACCTTGCACCAGGGATTTTCCCGAGGCCAATAGCCGGTTTAACCCAGCCTGTCACGTCTGTCGTGCCGGAGAAAGCCCGCCGGATAGCTCCCACGTCGCCATGGGACCTCCCCCGTGTGGGCCCCTCCTCTCCGGTTCCAAACGTTGCTCCCGAAGACTGCCTGGTAGCGGATTCCGCCCGCGCCCCAGTAGCACCTTCCGAGCCAGTGGCCGCCGCGCATGAGCTCCCTCCTCCCCTGGGGCCACCCCCGAAGGCTCCCCCGGCAGACCAGGCCGCTTTACCCAGGAGGAGGTCGAGCAAATGCGTACCACCAAGTCTGGAGAGGCTCCCTCACACTACCGGCCAGAGCCTCCCCTGGCTCGTGGACGCGGTGAACCACATTCCCGTCCCCACCGAGGGAAGAGGCCCGCTGAGGAAGCAACCACCGCTTCTGGGGGGTGCCCAGACGTCCAAGAGGTTAGTTCGACTAACCCGGAGGAGAAGAGATGCTACCGTCACATCGGTGGACCTCTTGGACCCCTCCCCGACTCTAACAACGAACGTATGTCCCCCGTCAAAGGGGACAGCGACAAGGAGTCTCCCCGAGGGGTGGAGGGGGCCAACCAGCCACTGTGCCGCCGGCGGTGCATTCGATGGCGGTGACCTTACCGACCGCCGTACATCGAACACTACAATCGTGAGGCCGATCCCTACGAGTTTTTGCAGGTGTACTCCACGGACATCTCAGCGGCTGGGGGGATGAGACAGTCCAGTGCAACGTCTTCCTCCTCTACCTCACTGGGATCGCCCGCTCGTGGTTCTAAAACCTGAAGGCTGACTCCATCAAGTCTTTCACGCAACTTAAGCGTGAATTCTGTGCGAACTTCCAAGGGAACTACATGCGTCCCCTGGACTCATCGCAGCTCTACACCGTCTGACAGAGGATGGGGGAGACCACGTGCAGCTTCTTCAAGCGCTTTGCTCAGGTCAAGAGAAAAGTGCCTCACGTCCCTGAGTCCACAGTCATTGAGGCCTGCAAGAGCTGGATTCTCCCCGAGGAGCTCCATCGGAGACTCTCCCTATAATATCCCAAAAATAGAGCATAAATTTTTTTTTTAAAAAAACCTACTCCTAAATAATTTCATTTTGTTTTAACTCCAGAACCTAAACCCTAATTTAAAAGTAACCTACAACACTTATTTACCCTAATTATATTTATCCAAAATCTAGGTTATTAAGTTCATTTCAAAACATTTACAAACTGGTCCAGTCTCCTAATTTTCTTACCTGCAGTTCAGTCCTTCTAGGCTCACAATTAGCCTAATTTCCCTAGATAGCTCAGAACTACAATCAGACTATACAAATAGGATGTCCTACCTATCTTATCCAGATTTGTCTTCAGTGTCGAGATCAAATTCAGTTCCTAAGACCCAGAAACTCAACTTAGTTCTATTTTCGAAAACCATAATACTAAATTACTCTAATTACCTTGCTTGACTTTTCAGCCTTCAGTTCGGATGATTCCAGAGTAGATTTCTTCTGGATTTCTCTGGAACCCTAAGCCTTAATGTGCTTGCATACCAGTCTTAAAACTTCTCAGCCAAATAAGTCCATTTGGCCACTTTTTGTGATTCAGTCCAGATTTCATCACAAATCAGTCCTTTTCCTATTTCCAAAAGCCCAAAATGGCTAAATTCTCCAATTCATCTCCGAATTCCAATCTGATTGAACCATCCTGTTTCTTCAGCTATTCAATACAAGTTCCCCAATTGTACCTAGTTCAGATTTGTCACGTCTGCCACGACAGTGACATCACCTGTGAGGAGCCCAGCTCGGTGCAGCTGGTCCCTTAAACCACTTGACTTCCCAGGATGAGTCAAACACAGGGATACATTGAAGCAGCAAAATAATACAGTAGTCGTAATTGTATGGCCATCAGGCCTTAGTACAAAACGAGGTACAGTGCCTTACAAGGCACAAGGGTCCGACAAAATAACACATCTAGTCGGCGGAAGCTAGGCCCAAAAGCAATCCACTGGAACAGAGGTTGACAGCAGACAACACCACATCAGGGCTCCGAAGGGAACTGCTCATCATCTCCTGGGTCCGCAGCATCTTCAGGGTATCCTCCAAGGTCGTAGAACGCTCCATCTATTGAGGAGTTGTTGCAAGGGTGAGTACTTACGTACTCAGCAAGTCATAGGGAAGGTAGAGATACATATTTATATATATGACATGAATCTATGCTATTGGGGAAAGAGTGAAAGGTTTTTCCCAAAATACATTTCTTTCTCTTTTCTCATTCAAATCCCGATCATACCCATGGCAGTAAATAAATCATATTGATGGTGATACATATATCCCATATCCAAGGCGATATATCCTCATATCACATTATTTTTATTCAAGTGTTTCAATCAAATACTCATAACAGTATTTCATAACTTAGGGCACAAACCACATGCCTCTTAATTATCATATGATCTCTATATTATGGTATTACCGCGACACGTCAACACATGACAGCCCACGGCAACGCCCCTTATCATGACAACGCATGCCACTTGGGTAATCTTGAGCTAACAAATTTTAGTTTATAAAAAAATACTTGTGTCACACCCCATGGATTTTAATCCACCGCGGCATACTCCTAAAACTCGGGAGCACGAAGTATTCGAATACATTTTTAAACTCTGCAGAGATGTACTTCTTTTTAAATCCACTTTTTCACTCGACTTCCAAGTCGGGCCAACTCCATGCGACTTATACGCATGTGACAAGGCCGAGATCACACAACGTTTTTGCAGTCTAGTATTAACAGTATCCCTGCCCGGTAAATGGACAATACCGTCCCAAGTACCGCTGTGGGTCCTCCCCACTGCCTTACTTCCTAGCCTGGGTCTATGTTCCCGCAGGACACATAACCTCTTTTGATTACAGTCGCGCACGACTTAATCTGGCGTAGGGCGTCTTCCTTCTTTACACCTTATCCTCTCATAATTTTTTTGATCTCACATCACTCATGGACGAACTGCGTCCCACCAGTTTCCACGCGAGAAACCAGATCGACAAGCCATGCAGGGAACTGATAATACTAAGAAAGCTACTAGGTTGCGCCTGTCCCATACCAGGTAAGTGGTTGGTACGTTTTTCATGCCACTAGACGCATAACACAAGGTTCTAGTCCTTACATGCCAGTGACCAGATCATACCACAACCATGCACCTTCAGTGCCTGCACATCCAGTGCAGCCAAGCACCTCCAGTGCTACCACCATTCCATACCAAAATACTGGTCACGGCTAGGGGTTCTATTTCATGAATATAAATATACATGTTTAAACTTTTATTAGTTCGTGGCTTACTATCTTATCAAGTTCACATTTCTCAAGTATTCAATCTATCACTGCCATAATATCATTGATCCCCACACATGCAATATTAATGAGATATCTACTCATGGAATAGCATAGCAATTCATAAAATATGGGTTTCAATATGATCAAAGTATGACTTGCCTTCCGCGTCGTAAGTATCAGCAGTTGATGATGGTTCAGCGACAAGATCTTCAACCCCGGACTCTTGCTCTGAACAAGATCAAACAAGCAAACAGGCGTTACAATCAATCCTATTCTTACTAATCCACTACATGCAAAGATGCAAGGAGAAAATACTCTGGTGATACAAGGTTTGAAAGCGATTTGAGTTTAACTATGGAAACTAGGGTTAAAATTAGCTGTTAAGGTTTACAAGGTTCCAAAATATCAGGGTAATATCAAGGTGGTGACTGGTTCGCCCAAAAACAGCGAATGTCTTTAGGTTGGCATTCGGTTCAAGGCATCGACATAAGGTCGATGGGTGATAGAGGGCTCAACTCAAGTTGTGACAGTAGAGAAAAGTGTAGATCACAATGTCAGGAGTCTAAGGGACAAAGTTATTTTCAAGTTTCATGGCTGGAAATGGGTGAAAAGGCTCAATGCCACTGGCTGACATAGGCTGACAGTGCTCTAGAATGGCATTGACATGGTTTGAACAGTTTCCAGTGGTCAAAGTAGGTTTTGATTCAAGCATATGGTGCACAAGGTAGTGAGACAACTATTTGACAAAGTAATTTCTGTTTTACATGACCAGAGGTGGGTGAACAGGGCTAATGCCACTGGCTGACACAGCCTGGCATAGGCTCGACACGGCCAGAAACTAGGGTTAGCCATATCTTTTGACTCAGGGCTCCAAATGATGCACCACTTTGTCTGGTGGTTAGGCATTTGTAACAGGAACAAAAGTCTCAACAGGACCTAGGGTAGGAGATGGCCGGAAAGTGATGAAAACCGGCGAAGAACACGGTGGCTGAACTGTTTTCAACAGTTTCTGGACAAAACCTTGGCATGGTGATATCTCTTCATCTGGGCCGATCCAGGTGTCGAGCTAGAAGGCAAAAATACTCCTGGGGTCGAGGCACATCTACTAGACAAGGTGGTTGGGGTTGAAACGCCCGGGAACAAAATCCGGCGACCGGAGCTAGGGGAGAAGACACCAAAATTGGGCATTTCTGTTCTAGGGCAAACGAACTCGAATCCTTGCTTGAGGATGGTCTCTGGGGCATAACAGAGCTAGGTGTGAAGTCAATTTAACTGGAAAATCACCACAGAAGCTTAACGGCGAGTTCCAGTGTGCATGCAAGGTGTAAACTTGGGGTTTTTCATATTTTAGCGAAATTGGTGATTCTGGTTGCTTAGATGTGTTCCACACAGTCCATTGATCAAGTTTGATCACAGGCTCGAGAGCTAATTCGGTTTAATTGGGGTTTAATTGCTCGCCGGAGTTGTCGGGGAAAAACAGCAATTCCCGGCGAGGTGGTGCGATAGAGTTCAATTGGCTGCTACTACACAGGTAAGTGGATGAGGGTTACCTACTGGTAGCTTCAATTTGGAGCTCGGTGCAGTGGATTGGCCTGGCACCGTGAGCCTCTTCTCGAGCTCGCCAAAGAAGACGAAGAAGACGGCGAGTTTTACTGATTGCTGGTGTGAAGGGGTGTAAGATGGTTGCTTAGCCCAGGGGGTTTAAATAGGCGAGGCTGCTGGGGCTCCCAACGTCTACAATTGCACGGGGAGTTGAAGCCGGCTTGAATTGACTGGGAAGTGACCGGCGGCGATGAGAGGCGGCGAAGCGACGTCTTCACCGGTCGTGTCGGCTGCGCTGCTGCTCTGGTGGAGGTGAAGGCGAAGTGATGCCTCCTCAAGGCATGCTTGCGACGTGGCGCAATTGTGCTGCCGTTGTCGAGCGCGCGCGCGGGAGAGCGAAGGCGCTGCTGGCGGCGAGGTGGTTCCACGGTGGCGAACACGATGCGCACACGCGGCAGGGACACAGTGGCTGGGGTGGCAACCACGGGGCTTCACCGGCGATGAAGCTCCTGGCGTGGCAGCGCGGTGGTCGCGGTCGTGCACAGCTGCTGGTCGTGCACAGTGTCTCTGGTCGAACCAGGGACCAAATTGCAAGGATTCTTATTTGAAATCTGGACTGATTTGCAATTTCTGTCTTAGAGATGGTTAATTTGAGGATTGATTTCATGGCTGAGTATAACATTTCCATTAGTACTCATTTAGCTCAAATTTGGAGAAAGTTTGATAAGATTTGAGGGATTTCACCTATTTTCGAAAATAGGGTAAAATTAGGGTAAACTAAATCTGGATTTTGTCGATCTCAAATTCTGGTAGTTAGGGTGAGATTTTGAAGTCTGGACAGAAGGGAAATCTGTATCAAATAGCATTTGGGAGGTGTTCCCTGAAGAAATTCTGGAGTTGGAATTGATTTGCAAATTTTAGCCTTTTTAGGCTTCCAGGTAAACAGAAAAGGACCTATTCGCAGTAATATTTGGACTAAACTGCGAAAAGTGTTTAGATGAATTAATCTGGCTCCCAACTTTTTGAAGTGAGTTGAGGATGAACCTAGGAACATATTCCAGGGGTTACTTGAGTCTGGATAAGGTTAAATCAAGATAACTCAATTATCTGGAAACTGGGGTACTTAGGGTAAATCTGAATTTTCCTGTTTTCGAAAACAGAGAGAGACTTAGGTACTGAGAGTTAGGGTCAGAATTTGATCTGGCTCCTGAAGACTTTTATCTTCAGGGTAACTGGTAGGTTAAATCTGGATGGTCAGATCTTGATCTGGATCTAGAGAATAGATTTGGAGATTTTTAGGGTTTGGGAGAGATTAGAGTTCAGCTGATCTGGCTACTACTACAGAGATACATGCATGCAGGGTTTTTATGCAAAACTTTTCACCCCCAAAACTAGGGTGTTACAAGATTCGGCCCCGAAACCTAGTTATTCGTGTTTCCACTCGTTTTCAGTAAAAGTACTATTCACTTTTACCCTAATTCTATTTCCGTTTTTGTTTCGTTCTCACCTTAATCCAATTCATCCCTAATTTGATTACCCAACCAGAACCTAAATATTGAACTAAGTCCAAGACTCAAACTCCTGGATGGCACCTCCAGATACATAGGTGTGCACACACACACACCCCAGCCATATATATATATAAGCAGTTCAATATACATATATACAGATGCATACCCAATCACCTACACAGTACAGATGAATGAGTGAAAGAAAATACACGTATACACACTCATACTGCTGTTAGAACCATATCCAGCCACACATAGACAAATATACACATATGCAATGCAAATATATATAACCATATACACAGTCATACATGTTCATAGACATATACATGTATACAACAAACCACACACACCCCCCCATATATAGACATTCTAGTATACACGTGTTCAAATACATGAGGAAACACATACAAAAATCCTTTAACTCCAAAGATACATTCAGACCACATATGTACACAAATACACATATATATACACAAAACGTGAAGATGCAAAGGACCTAAGGTAATTTGTGATTTCATTTTCTTCCGATCTCAAAGTTCGGAGATAGATCGGTATAGGAAAATTGTTTTTAGCTTTTAACCGTACTATAAAGAGGGGTGGCGAAAGTCCTCTCTTTATCTCCAACATAAACCGAGAAACTTAGGTCATTACATTGCATCTTTTTGGTTGGATTTGATTTAAATTTGGTTTGAAAGATTTGGTTTCTCAGTTAAGTTTTTGATAGCAAAAGAGTTTTACAAACTTCTAGAAAGATCTAGGCAGATCTGGTTTTTGCTTTTGTTGACAAAAATGTAGCTCTCAAAATTATCTTTCAAAGGAGCTATTAAACACCTCTTTTGGATTTTTGGATTTAAAGTTATAGCTGTTTTTGTTCATGCTGACTGTCAGTTTGCAAAACTGACTGTCAGTTTGAATGTCAGTTTGTATTAACTGACAATTGTCCAGAGAGGGTATATTTTGGGCTCAAAATTTTTGTCCTAAATTGACTGTCAGTTTGTCCATACTGACTGTCAGTTGGGGTTTCGACCACAGCAGTTTTCTTCTAAGTTTCTATTTGATTTGGTCGAAGTTTTTGGTCGAACTGACTGTCAGTTTGCATAATTGACTGTCAGTTGTGGGTTTCAAGTTTCCATCAACGACCACAAACGGCTAGCATTTTTTTATCTGTAAATTTTGTCGGCCGTTGTACACAAAACTGACTGTCAGTTTGTGTTGCTGATTTTTAGCCCTAGCTCCAACGGTTCATTTGATTCTTGAGGATATAAATAGGGGCTTTGGGCATGAGTTTTACACAACAAGCAGCAGCATTCTCTTATACACTCTTGAGCTTTAGTTTTCTACACAAAATTTTGATCTATTGATCAAGTCGAGTGTTTTCTGATCCACCGAGAGTTTTAGTTAATTTGCATTTGCATACTCTTAGTTTCTCGTTGCGTGTTTGGGGGTCTAGAGAAGACCTCGCTTCCTATTACTCTTGGTGAGTGCCCTCACCTAGACGGTTTGGAGGCGTGGCCGTTGACCTCTCCAATTTGGAGATTGTTGGAGAGGCTCGGCAAGTTTGTACAAGGCATTGGTGCTCGCCTTTTCGGAGTGGACAAGGAGCAACCACTAGTTGATAATACTCTTCGTGAGTATTGAGGCAAAACTCAAGTGACTTGAGTGCTTCAACCAGGATTAGTGGAGACTAGGCGAGTCTCTGATACCTCGGTAAAAACTGTTGCGTTCGTTCTCTTCTCTTCTTGCTTATATTATTTGTTCTTGATTTGCAATTATTTGTTTTAATTTTTAAAGTTTTAAAAGCCTACTATTCACCCCCCTCTAGTCGGCATCCTTGATCCTACACTTACAACCCAGTAGATGGAGCGTCCCATGATCAAGATAAAGGCGTGGAGAACTTCTTGGACCAAGATGAAGGAGAGCCAGTTCGCCAGATCCCTGATCAGTTGTTCTGCCGTCAACTTCTTACTGTGGAAGGGACACCCATCATCTGTTGTGTAGAAGTTTTTGTTTTGCTTAACTAAACCTTGAATACCGTGAAGGTATTGTAATCTTTTTATGTAATATTAACGCCAGTAGGCCACACTGCTTAAATATTTTGTATGTTTTCCTGCTGTAATTTTAATATACTCCTGTGCTTGACTTATACTGGGAAGTCAAAGGTATGAATATATGGGACTAGCTGCCGCAAGCTAGGTCTCCACGGGAGTAGTCACAATCCTAGTTTCGGGGCGCGACAGCCGCCTCCTGTAAACACGACTACTCCCGTGGGACATTGCCCGGAGACAATGGCCCCGGAGCCTCTGTCCCGCAACCTCTGTCCCGGGCGCCGCCATTTGGTCGGGAACAATGGCCCCGGAGCCTCTATCTCGGCCGTCGCCATTTGCCTGGGGACAAAGGCCCCGGTGACCCCCATCCCGGGTGCCGCCGTTTGCCCGGGGAACAGGGCCCCGGAGCCTCTGTCCCGGGCGCTGCCTTTTGCCCAGGGACAAGGGCCCCGGTGACCCCCGCCCCGGGCAAGGTCACGCGAGGGTCACGCGAGGTGCGCCTCGGGAACTGTCAAGGACACTTGTCAAGCATCCAGCGCCCTCGGCCGGGAAAAGGACGCTAGTGCCCTCCGACCCAAGGGCTGCAATCGGGGTAGTTTGGTCTTTTTGCATCTTTTGGGCCTATATAAGCCCTTGTATCCCTCTGTTGTAACGAAGGACAATTTTTTTTGCATCAATACACAAAAAGAATAGGCGTGCTCAGGAGTACTCTCCCCACGAGAGAACTCCCCTAGGCAACCTCTGTTGGGAGCACGTCGACAGGACTAGGGTCTCCACTGAGGCTCGAACCTGTATAAATCCTTGTGTCACTTGTTGTGCTTGCCCGACGGGAGAGGACCAGCCACTTGGTCAGCTCGCGTCGGCTTTGTTTATCTAGGAACCTCCACAAAAGCTGCTGGAGTATTCGCAATACTACGACAAGAAGAGAAGCCTAGGACTGCTGTATGATGAAACGGACTAAGATTGCAAGCTGATCAGGGTTGACACCCTAGAATTTATAGAATCTGGGCTAAGCATGGGTGTTAAAGAATCTTAGGGCTTCAAGGCTGCAATATGGACATCAAGTCCACGGCTGGTTTACTCAAAAATAGTGAATGTCAATAGATCGACATTCGGTTCACGGCCTAACATGGCTTCAGAGAGAACTAGAGGGCTTATCTCAAGATGGGACAGTTGAAGGAAATATAGAACATAGCTCTACAGGCCTAGGGAGAAAGTGGATTTCAGTTTGCACCACCAGAAGTGGTCAAATTGGCCCAATGCCACTGGTTGACATAGAGTGACAAGGGCTGACAATGTCAAAGAATGGCATTGGCATGGTTCTAGAGATTTTCAGTGGGCAAGATGGGTTCTGTTTCAAGCATTTGGTGCATAATGTGGTAAGGTAGTTATTTGACAAGGTGGTTTTCACAGAAAAATCCAGAAAGTTAGAGATTTCACAGAGACACCCCTGGACATAGTGAACTGGATGTCAGTGCATTGTCAAAACTAGGGCTTTGATGCTTTGTCTGATTTAGGGCTTGATTTCTTCGCCAATTATATCTGGGAGGTAGGTGAAAGTAACAGGGACTTATTGGTGGTGGTTTCACGAACTGAGATGGTTGAACGGCGACGAGTGGCGGCGAGGAAGTGCGGTGGCGACACAGGTACTAGACACGATCTTGGCATGGCAATATCTGGCAATTCTGTGCAGAACTAGCAATCGGGGTAGTAGAGGATTATACTTAGGAGATCAAAGCAAAGGCATTGGAGAAGGTGTCGACGACGGCGGTGGCCGGCGGCGACCGGGGGCGGCACACTGGCAGCACCGCAGCGAAGGGTAAAATACCTAAATCGCGATTTGGCGCTGCGCTGTCGAAACCTGGGGTTGCTAAAGCAAACTAGGGCTAAAATACACTATCTAGTGCAGTGGACTTGATGGGGGTTGAATGATGGCGAACGGCGGTGAACTACACCGGAGGAGAAGACGGCTTCAACGGTGACAAGGCACTGGAGTGATTTAAACTCAAAATTGAGGGCGCGGTTGAGTTCCTGGGTCACTGCAGATGGTGGAGCTGAGTGGAATCGGCCTGAGGCAGCGTCGACGAGCAATTCGATGTCGTCTCCAGAGAAGAAGGGCTGAATTGGGCGAAACCAATATACTGCTTCGGAGGTCAATTTCTTGCTGTGAGAGTAGTAGGGTAGTGAGGTAAAGCTTCTAGAGCGGCCAATATAGCCGGAGGAACGACGGCGCAACTGGGCGATGTGGGCCGGTCACCGGTGGCACGCGAAAAAGGGGAAAGGTTCCAATTCGAGCTCAATTTTGAAATCTCGATGAACAGGCTTGTTAAGAGTACTTCACTGATCAATTTCTTCTACTACAGGAAAGTTAATTTGAACTGGAGTAGATGCAATTGCTGGAACTGGGCATTTTCAAATCACGGCGATCACCGGCGATAGGGTTCACCGGAGTGCAATTAAATGGTACAGTACGGTTAGGGGAAGGAGGGGCACTCATTGGACACTTTAATTTGAAGGTTGGTACAATAAAATGGTTTGGCGGCTTGCTCCTCCTCGGTGGTTCGCCGGAGAAGAAGGAGAAGAAGAAGAAAAGGTGGATTTAATGGCTAAATTAGCTCTGAAGTGCAATGGTGAAGACGAAGTCGATTTGGGCGGCTATTTATAGGCGCGGGATGAAGCTTGCTACGCTCGAGGCCCTGGAACTTGTGCCGGTGAAGCTTCAGGTTGAAAAAACGGCGGTGACGGCGAGATGGCAAAATCGGCTCTACAGCTGCGTTGGGACTTGGCACTTAGTGGTGCAGGGTAGGGGTCACGAAGCTTAGCCCGGCAATGACACATGCATGCGAGTGGATTTCAAACTCTCCCGCTGGCACGCACCGCTGTTGAGCTAGCCGCTGGTGCTACCACGGCGATGACTTAGATGCAGACATGTGCGCGCATGCAAGCACAACTGTGTATGAGCACAGGCGAGGGCGGTGCTGACCGGCGGCGAGGAGCACGGCGAAGAAGCGCGGCGCAAGTATGGTCAAAGCACTGTGCCAGCGGTGAGGTCGAAAAGGCTGAGTTCTGGTCGAAGGAGGCTTGGCGGGTGCTAGTCGAAAAGAGGATTTGGACCCAATTGCAAAATCTGAAAATTGGATTTTGACTGAATTGTAAAATCTGAGATTTTCGATGATTAGGGCTGATTTTGACTTCAAGATTCTGGCAAACTTTATTCAAAAAATATTTTGGCAAGGGTATTTGATGAAATTCAGATCATTTGAATGGTTTTCGGATAAAACGAAAACAACATAATAAAGGTACTAATAATATGAATTTTGTTGAAACTGGAATAGATTTGAATTTGTAGTTAATTTGCGACATTTAGCCTTTTCAGGCTTCTGGAGGATCAGAAAAGGTTTGATTTGCGATACTTCTTGGACTGATTTGTGAAAAGGGCTTAAATGAAGAAATCTGGCTGCCAACTTTTTGGATTAAGGTATTGACATACCCATGATCATAATCCAAGAATAATCTGGTCTTGATTAGGTCAAGGTTTGGCTAAATCTGAGTTCAGAGTATTTAGGGTACTTAATTAATTTCCTGTTTTTAGAAACAAAAAGGGATTGATAGATCTGGGAGTTAGAGATGGAATTGAATCTAGCTTCTGAAAGCTGTTGTTCTAAGGATAAGTAGTAGGTCACAACTGGAAAGTCAGATCTAGATTTGGGTTCACACGGAAGATTTTGAGATTTTTGGGGCTTAGGATAGATTAGGGTTGAACTGATCTCACTACTACTACAGAGATACATGCATGCATGATTTTCATGGAAAGGAAATTTTCACCCCCAACACCAGAGTGTCACAGATCGCCCCCGAGATTTACCTAAGACAAGAAAAGATAAGGATAGACTTGCTAAAGGTCTTCTTCTCTGTCCCAAGTGGCTTCTTGCTCTGTATGGTTCTTCCACTGAACCTTACACAACCTGATCTTCCTTCTTTACCAATAGAAGATAATCTTCCTTCTTTACCGTTAGAAGAAAGCTTTTCTATACTAGTGTACATACATGGACTATTGTTAGAAGATGTTTCTAAACACTACCAACATATAAAGTACAGTATATGGCAATTTGATACAAATGATCACACATGCTGTCTCATACATGAACCAACATACTTTTGTTTTAGCAATATTTTGTTGAACCCTTCAACAATATTTTGATGAACCCTTGAACAAAATATTCAGGACATCAATTTGTTCGATAGGGCTGATATGCCTAGACATTCATGTCATTCATGGGCCTTGTCTAATCTAGTACACTGAACGAAAAGAGAAAGAAAAAAATTTGTTCTATCGGTAAACACATGAGCTAACAATAGAAGATAATCTTTCTTTTATCAGTAAATACATGGCCTACCATTAGAAAAAGTTTCTGAATACTACCAACATATAAAGTACAGTATATGGAAATTTAATACAAATTATCACACATACTATCTCATACATGAACCAACTTATGTTTGTTTTAGAAGTATTTTATTGAACCCATCAACAATATTTTTATGAACCCTTGAACAAAATATTCAAGACATCAAATTTGTTGGTTAGAGTTGATATGCTAGGGGATTCGTGTCATTCATGAGTCTTGTTGTCTAATCTGTACACTGAAAGGAAAGAGAATGTAAAAAAATTTGTTCTATCGGTAAACACATGAGCTACCAGCAGAAGATAATCTTTCTTCTATCAGTAAATACATGCACTACCGTTAGAAGTTCGTTAACAGTTCCAACATATAAATTACAGTATATGGCAATCTGATACAAATGATCACACGTACTATATCATACATTAAAAAACTTACTTTTGTTTTAGCAATATTTTGTTGAACCCATCAACAATATTTTGATGAGCCCTTGAACTAAATATTCAGGACCGCAAATTTGTTGGTTAGAGCTGACGTGCCTGGGGATTCGTGTCATTCTTCAGCCTTGTTGTCTAATCTGGTACACTGAAAGGAAAGAGAAAGCAAAAAAATTTGTTCTATCGGTAAACACAAGAGCTACCGATAGAAGATAATCTTTCTTCTATCGGTAAATACATGGACTACTGTTAGAAGAAGTTTCTGAATAATACCAACATATAGAGTACAGTATATGGCAATTTGATACAAATGATCACACATACTATCTTATACAATAACCAACTTACTTTTGTTGAACGCTTGAACAAAATATTCAGGACATCAAATTTGTTGGTTAAAGCATATATGCTTGGGGATTCATGTCATTCTTGAGCCTTGTTGTCTAGTCTGGTACACTAAAAGGAAAGAGAAAGCAAAAAAATTTGTTCTATCAGTAAACACATGAGCTAACGATGGAAGATAATCTTGTTTCTATCAGTAAATACATAGACTACCGTTAGAAGATTTTTCTGAATAGTACCAACATATAAAGTACAATATATGGCAATTTGATCGAAGTGATCATACGTACTGTCTCACACATGAACCAACATACTTTTGTTTTAGCAATACTTTGTTGAACCCTTGAACAAAATATTCAAGACATAAATTTGTTCGTTAGAGCTGACATGCCTAGAGATTCAGGTCATTCTTGGGCCTTGTTGTCTAATCTGGTACACTAAAAGAAAAGAGAAAGCAAAAAAATTTGTTCTATCGGTAAACACATGAGCTAGTAATAGAAGATAATCTTTCTTCTATCGGTAAATACATGGACTACTGTTAGAAGATGTTCTGAACAATTCCAACATATAAAGTACAGTATATGACAATTTGATACAAATGATCTCACATACTGTCTCATACATTAACCAACTTACTTTTGTTTTAGCAATATTTTGTTGAACCCTTCAACATTATTTTAATGAACCCTTGAACAAAATATTCAGGACTTCAAATTTGTTGGTTATAGCTGATTGCTTGGGATTCATGACATTCTTTAGGCTTGTTGTCTAATCAGTTACACTGAAGGAAAGAGAAAGCAAAAAAAATTGTTCTATCGGTAAACACATGAGCTACCAATAGAAGATAATCTTTCTTCTATCGGTAAATACATGGACTACCATTATAAAATGTTTCTGAGCACTACCAACATATAAAGTACAGTATATGGCAATTTAATACAAATGATCACACATACTGTCTCATACATGAACCAACTTATGTTTGTCTTAGCAGTATTTTATTGAACCTTTCAACAATATTTTGATGAACCCTTGAGCAAAATATTCAAGACATGAAATTTGTTGGTTAGAGTTGATATGCCAGGGGATTCGTGTCATACATGAGTCTTGTTGTCTAATCTGGTACACTGAAAGGAAAGAGAATGTAAAAAAATTTGTTCTATCGGTAAACACATGAGCTACCAGCAGAAGATAATCTTTCTTCTATCAGTAAATACATGCACTACGGTTAGAAGAAGTTCCTTAACAGTTCCAACATATAAATTACAGTATATGGCAATCTGATACAAATGATCACACGTACTATATCATACATTAAAAAACTTACTTTTGTTTTAGCAATATTTTGTTGAACCCATCAACAATATTTTAATGAGCCCTTGAACTAAATATTCAGGACCATAAATTTGTTGGTTAGAGCTGACGTGCCTGGGTATTCGTCTCATTCTTGAGCCTTCTTGTCTAATCTGGTACACTGAAAGGAAAGAGAAAGCAAAAAAATTTCTTCTATCAGTAAACACATGAGCTACCAATAGAAGATAATCTTTCTTCTATCGGTAAATACATGAACTACCGTTAGAAAATGTTTTTGAACACTACCAACATATAATGTATAGTATATGGCAATTTTATACAAATGATCACCATATATACTATCTCATACATGAAACCAACTTACTTTTGTTTTCGCACTATTTTGTGGAACCCTTCAACAATATTTTGTTGAACCCTTAAACAAAATATTCCGGACATGAAATTTGTTAATTAGAGCTAATATGCCTTGGGATTCATGTCATTCTAGAGCCTTGTTGTCTAATCTAGTACTCTGAAAGGAAACAGAAAGTAAAAAAAATTTGTTCTATCCATAAACACATGAGCTACCAATAGAAGATAACCTTTGTTCTATAGTTAAATATATGGACTACCATTAGAAGATGTTTCTGAACACTACCAATATAGAAAGTACAGAATATGGCAATTGGATACAAATGATCACACATACTGCCTCATACATGAACCAACTTACTTTTGTTTTAGCAATAATTTATTGAACCCTTCAACAATATTTTGTTGAACACTTGAAAAAAATATTCAGGACATCAAATTTTTTGGTTAGAGCTGATATGCCTGGGGATTCATGTCATTCTTGAGCCTTGTTGTCTAATCTTTTGCACTGAAAGGAAAGAGAAAGCAAAAAAATTTGTTCTGTCGGTAAACACAAGAGCTACCGATAGAAGATAATCTTTCTTCTATCAGTATATACATGGACTACTGTTAGAGGATGTTTCTGAATAATAACAACATATAAAGTACAGTATATGGCAATTTGATACAAATGATCACAAATACTGTCTCATAAATTAACCAACTTACTTTTTTTTTACAAATATTTTATTGAACCCTTCAAGAATATTTTGTTGAACGCATGAAAGAAATTTTCAGGACATCAAATTTGCTGGTTAGAGTAGATATGACTGGCAATTGATGTCATTCCTGATCCTTGTTGTCTAATTTGGAACACTGAAAGGAAAGAGAAAGCAAAAAAATTTGTTCTATCGGCAAACACATGAGCTACTGATGGAAGATTATCGTTTTTCTATCGATAAATAGATAGACTACCGTTAGAAGATTTTTGTGAATAGTACCAACATATAAAGTACAGTATATGGCAATTTGATATAACTGATCACACATACGGTCTCATACATGAACCAACTTACTTTTGTTTTAGCAATATTTTGTTGAACCCTTGAACAAAATATTTAGGACATCAAGTTGTTGGTTAGAGCTGATATGCCTGGGGATTCATGTCATTTTTGGGCCTTGTTGTGTAATCTGGAACACTGAAAAGAAAGAGAAAACAAAAAAATATGTTCTATCGGTAAACACATGAGTGACCAATAGAAGATAATCTTTCTTCTATCGGTAAATACATGGACTACCGTTAGAAAATGTTTCTGAACACTACCAACATATAAAGTATAGTATATGGACTTTGTCACATGAGAAGGTTTTTCCCGACCGGGGGCTCGGACGTGGGAACAATCTCTCCCGGGGGGACTTTGTCCCATGAGAAGGTTTTTCTCATCCAGGGGCTCGGCGCCACCCAGACGCGGTAACATTCTCTCCCCCGTGGACTTTGTCCTCGGGGAAGGTTTTCCCTCCCTGAGGACTTTGACCCGGGGAAGGTTTTTCCTGTCCGGGGGCTCCACGCCGCTCAAACGTGGTAACATTCTCTCCGTGGTGGACTTTGTCCCGGGGCATGGTTTCTCTCCCGGAGGACTTTGTTCCGGGAGAAGGTTTTTCCCATCCGGGGGCTCTGCGTTGCTCGGACGCGGTAACATTCTCTACCCGGTGGACTTTGTCCCGGAAGGAAGTTTTTATCGACCGCGCCGGCTAGACGCTGTAATGTTCTCTCCTGGTGGGGCTTTGTCCCGGGAGAACGTTTTTCCCGTCTGGGGGCTCCACGCCACCCAGACGCGGTAACATTCTCTCCCCATTGGACTTTGTCCCGGGGGAAGGTTTTACCTCGCAGAGGACTATGTCCCAAGAGAACGTTATCTCCCGTCCGTGGGACTCTGCGCCACCCGGATGAGGCTATGTTCTCTCCCGGGGGGACTTTGTCCCGGGAGAAGGTTTTCCCATTCAGGGGCTACGCACCACTCGGATGTGCTAACATTCTCTCCCGGAGGGACTTTGTCCCGAGAGAAGGTTTTTCCCCGTCCGGGGCCTCCGCACCACCCTGACGCGGTAACATTCTCTCCCCGGTGGACTTTTTCCTGGGGGAAGGTTTTCCCACCCGGTGGACTTTGTCCCAGGAGAAGGTTATGTCCCATCGGGGGGCTCCGCACCACCCTGATGCGGCTATGTTCTCTCCCGGGGGGACTTTGTCCCAAGAGAAGGTTTTTCCCGTCCGGGGGCTCTGCATCCCACGGACGTAGTAAATTTTCCTCCCGGGTGGACTTTGTCTCGGGGGAAGGTTTTCTCTCCCAGAGGTCTTTGTCCCGAGAGAAGGTTTTCTCCCATCTGTGGGCTCCGCGCCATCCGGACGTTGTTACATTTTCTCCTGGGGGGCTTTGTCCCGGGGAAAGGTTTTTCCTGTCCGGGGGCTCCACCCCGCCCGGACGCGGTAACATTCTCTCCTTGGTGGACTTTGTCCCAGGAGAAGGTTTTTTGCCGTCCAGGGGCTCCCTGCCATCTAGACGCGGCTATGTTCTCTCCTGGGGGGACTTTGTCCCGGGAGAAGGTTTTCCCCATCTGGGGGTTCCACACAGCCCTAACGCGGTAACATTCTCTCCCGGGTGGACTTTGTCCGAGGGAGGGTTTTCTCTCCCAGAGGACTTTGTCCCGAGAGAAGGTTTTTTCCCGTCTGTTGGCTCCGCGCCACCGGGATGCGGCTACGTTTTCTCCCTGGGGGCTTTTTCCCGGGAGAAGGATTTTCCCGTCTGGGGGGTCCACGCAGTCCAGATGCGGTAACATTCTCTCCCCGGTGGACTTTGTCCCGGGAGAGTATTTTTTCCGTTCGGGGGATCCAAGCCCCCCGGGCGCGGTTTTCTTTTCCTCGCGGTGACTTTGCATACCAAGTCCAAATCCTTTCGCCTGGATATCCCCGGTCCCTTGGACACGGAAGGGTTCTCCCCCAGCACTCTGCAGGAAACCTACCCCGGAGACAATAGTGTCATTAGGGGAAGGGTTTGACACATACCCTCCGGGGCCACGGTGTATCCCCGAGGGCTTGCGGGGTTCCTCGTGGGGGAAATCTCGTGTCTCCGGGCGGTCTTCGGAGTGGGCTCCCGAGCGCCCTGGGTCCTTCGTACGGAGCCTGTTACCGGCGGCTTCTGGGCCTCTAGCCTCGGATCCTGTGGGATCCCCAGAGCGCCTGGGTCCTTCCTGCAGAGACGGTTACTTGCGGGTCCCCAGGCCTCTGGGTCCTGTTGGATCCACCGAGCGCCTACCGAGGAAAGTCCAGGATGCCTCCCAGGGAAAATCCCGGAGGGCTACCGGGGAAAGTCCTAGAGGCTTCCCGGGAAAAGCCACGGAGAACTTGACGATTCCTGGCGGGTCCCCGGGCCTCTGGGCCCGGGGTCCCATAGGATCGCCGGAGCATTTGGGTCCTTCGTACGGAAACGGTCGCCGGTGGGTCCATGGGCCTCCGGCCCCAGGGTCCCGTGGGATCCATAGAGCGCCTGGGTTCTTCGTTTCGAGACGGTTCCCAGTGGGTCGTCAGGCCTATGGGCCCTGGGTCTTGCAGATTCCCCAGAGCACCTGGGTCCATTATGCGGAAAAGGTTCCCTACGGGTTCCAGGGTCTCCGGGCTCTGGGTCCCATGGGATCACCCGAGCACCTATCGGGGAAAGTCCTAGAGGGTTTCCGAGGAAAGTCCCGGACGCCTTCTGGGGAAAGTCTCGGAAGGCTTCCAGGGAAAATACCGGAGGCTTCCCGGGAAAATCCATGGAGTGCCTGACGGTTCCCGGTGCGTCCCTGGGCCTTCATGTCCTAGGTCCGGTGGGATCCCCGGAGCGCCAACGTCCTTCTTGCTGAGACTGTTCCCTGTGGGTTCCTGGGACTCTGGGCCCTGGGTCCCATGGGATCCCTGGAGTGCCTGGGTCTTTCGTGCGGAGACGGTTCCCCACGGGCCCCTGGGCCTCTCGGCTCCGGGTCCTGTGGGATGCCCCGATCGCCTACCGGGGAAAGTCTTGGAGGGCTACCTGGGAAAATCCCAGAGGCCTCCTGTGGAAAGCAACGAAGGTCTCTCATGCGGGGTCACGTGCTAGTGATGTGAAGAGTGCCTCGGGAACTAGCGAGGACACTTGTCAAGCATCCAAGCCCTTCGGCTGGTGAAATGGAGTCAACGCCCCTCAATCTGACAGTCATAGCTAGGGCTTTTCAGTCTTTTTCTTCTTTTGGGGCCTATATATACCACCTTGTATCTCATTTGTAAGAAACTCACAATTCATTTCAACACACAAAAACAACAAGCTGCCTTGGAGACCTCTCTCCCCGAGAGAGCACCTCCCAAGCAGACTCATGTCCGGAGGGCGCTGACAGGACTAGGGTCCCCACCGGGACCCGAACCTGTATAAATTCCCCGTGTCAATCTCTATGCTTTCCCAGTGGGAGGTGACCGGTCGCACGGTCAGCTCGCGTCACTGTACACGTGTTACGCACGTCCGAAGAAACCTGCCGGGGTATTCATAATACCACGACAAGCACAATGGTTTCTGATGGTCTGACGAAGCCAGAAAAGCCTTTCAAGAAGTGAAACATACCTCACCAGTGCTCCGGTGTTGGTCTCCCCTGTTAAAGGAGAAATATTAATCATCTATTTGGTTGCTACCCCCCATGCGGTCTGCGCAGCACTGGTTGCAGAATGAGAGGGAGTGCAATGACCAGTTTATTACATAATGAAGTGCTTAATGGACCGAAGGAACATTACCCTGAAGTCCAAAAGCTTCTTTGTGCTCTCTTAATGGCTTCTAGAAAGCTTCGACATTACTTTCAAGCACACACGATTTTCATGCCTTCGTCCTATCCTTTAGGAGATGTTATCTGGAATCTGAAAGTTTCTTGTCGAGTTGTTAAGTGGGCAGTAGAACTTGGAGCGTTCGATCTACATTTCATTGCTCGAGTAGCGATTAAATCACCAATTCTTGCAGATTTTGTGGTCGAATAGTCTAATCCCGAACCACCTACACAAAAACCTATGGATTTAGCAAATACTTATCATTCGATGATGTATTTTGATGGCTCTCATAGTTATCAACACTCAAGGGATGGAGTGACCTTGATCACACCTTAGGGTGACCAACTCCGGTATGTCATACAATGACACTTTACTACTACTAATATTGCAGCAGAGTCCGGGCTTTGAGCAGCAAAATCCCTTGGGCTCTGTCGATTAGTGGTGCAGACTCACAGCTAGTCGTAAACTAGGTGAACAAGGAGTACAACATCTCCGGTGAGACAATGGGTCATTACATAGATGAGGTGAGAAAATTGAAAAATACTTCCATAATTTCGACGTTCAATTCGTTCACGAAAGGACAATATTCTTGCAGACCAATTATCTAAGATTAGTCCTCACATACATCCGCTCCAGCAGGATTGTTCGTCGAATACTTAAAATCTCCTTCTATCAAAGAAGGGTTAGAGGCGATAGCTAACGTCGCTACCTTAGAGCAAGAAGTAGATTGGATTCATCCATTGAGAATCTATCTTGCGAATGGGACCTTGCCTAAGGATGAAACCGACAGTGATCGGTTAGTTAGAAAAGCACGCATGTACAGACTTGTTCAGGGAACCTTATACAGAAAAGGGACTCAAGGAGTACTTAAGCGTTGTATTTCTCAAGAATATGGTAAATCCCTTCTAAGAGAGATACATGGGGGCATATGTGGAACACATGCTTCTTATCGGACGCTGGTCGAAAAAGCTTTTCGACAAGGTTAGTATTGGCCTATGGCACTTAATGATGCCATGCAATTTGGACCAAGGTCTATTTTGCATCTGTTGCTCATTCGTAGAGCAATGGTGCAGTTGAATGTGCCAATGGGCAGATAATACAGTGCGTCAAGAAACATGTTTTCGACTGCCTTATGTTACGCTCGGGGGCTTGGGCAGATGAACTCTACTTCGTGTTATGGGCGTTACGTACCACATCCAACCGAGCTACAAGTGAAACGCCTTTCCAACTGGTTTTTGGTGCTGAAGCTATCTTATTGGTTGAAGTACAACATGGTTCGGCTCGTCTAAATCACTTAGATATTGATAATCAAGGTTATCATTGAGAGGATGAACTCTCCCTTCTCGAAGAAAAGTGAGATCGAGCATTGATTAGTTCTGTTGCATATTTACAAGCTCTGCGTAAATATCACAGTAAAAAGGTGTGACCTCGTAGTATTCATGTGGGCAACCTGGTTTTAAGAAAAATCCAAAATCAGGCCAATCACAATAAGTTCTCCCCTCAGTGGGAAGGTCCTTATACTATTGTTCAATCCCACCACCTCGATCGGCTCAATTAGCTATGGAAGATGGAAGGATCTTATCCAATGCTTCAAATATAGATAAATTGCGCAAGTTTTATGTGAAAGTTTTCCCATTTATGGTTCCCTTTTCCGTTAGCATATTTCCTTTAATAATAAAGTACTTTTTTCACTTTATGTTATGGTTGTGTCCTCATTTTTTGTCCTCGATTTTTCTCGACTTAAGCTCGGGGGCTCATCGCAAATAAGCATCTCACGATGATGTTTAAAGTGGATTCACTAACCGATCACATGGTCGCATCTAGATGAGACATCTCTAAATAAGCCGTTTCTTAACCCATACGAGACTTACCAGCATGTTTCTGTTCATTCGCGTGGCTGTTAGTTTGTAAAAAGCTTTGACATTTATATTAAGCTGTTTATTCTTGCGAAGTCATTATAAACTTTAGTTGAGATATATCTTTCTAAGCCATTGGTCAACGCATAAGAGATTCGCTAGTAATGGTCTTTTTAGTCCATGTTTTCTTATCCTGAGATTACTATACTGTACCCTCAGTTTAGTGCTCTCAGGAGGGGGCTAGAGGAATATAACTATAACATTTTGTTGAAGTTATGTATGTGTTTTGTTTTTTCAAATTTGTTAAGCATGCATTTGCATTTCCTATTAGTTATTTCTATTTGCAGGTTATAATAAAGTCGATACATCGAAGAATTTTCATTTCCGTTGTTGATTTTGACAACGAGAGGAAAATTTTATACAAGCTTGAGGTTTTCTAATAGTTTGTCAACTATAGGCCTAACCTCAGCTATGGTCGCAACAATTTGATCTTCACTGTCAAATATTATGTTCTCTGTTGCTGGATTCAGATCCAAGTTTGGTCCATGCCAATGTCTCAGTTTGCAAAGGATGGTGGAAGCGGCAGTACCTACATCGGTCTTCACTGTCTCCTTGTACCACTTTGCAAACTCTGGGATATTGACAATCAGAGAATCAGCTTGAGCTACGACCAAGTTGCACGACTCCTCGAGAGATAGGTTATCCTTCCCAAGATCAATAACTGTCGCCTCGAGCGAGTCTGCGATTTCCCTCAACTTTGTGAGAGTAGCCTCTTCAATAATACTACAGTTGTTGATGATTTTTTCCAAATCATTCTTTTCTTCTTGAGAAAGTTTTGCAGTATTTTTGGCCTTTTCCATTGCTTTCTGGACTATGTTGATGGTCTTTTGAAGCTTCTCAATATCGTGTCCTCTCTGGATGGATTTTTCTTCGAAGTTGTTCTTCTCTTCAGTCAACTTGGAGTTTATTTCTCTTTGACCTAGTCAGATAAAGAAATGGACACAATTTAATTAGTTCATGAAAATTCATAAACGCAATGACTAATTCTACGAGAATGAACTTATGATCTAAGTCAGACTATAACTTCTCTTTTTCCGCTTGGAGAGTGGGGTATGATCATTTATTTTCCTCCAAGGATGACAGGGCTTCAGCAACTTTTCGACTATTCTCCTTTATAGCCTCTATTATTTTGTTTCCTTATCTGATCGCTCCTTGGCAACCTCGCTTGATAAAGCAGAGTTTTCCCTGCAACAATAAGAAATGTCATCCTAATACATAAAGGAATAGGAATCGAACAAGATACTATTCTAAGTGGTTGCATTTCGCTTGCACGACCCTAAATTGTTCTATCAGAGAATTCACCAAGATCGAATGGCGAGCAGAATTCTACAGGGAGATTTACATCTGAAGATATAACTCAAAAAAAATAATAAAATGTATTGGGTAAATATTTTACTTACCTCTATGAGATCTTTGAGAAAGAACTCAGATCCCGTGATATTTTGCGCTTGCTCAATAAGCTGAAAATTTAGTTCTGGAGCAAGACGCGAAGTATTAGAAAGTAGAACCTCTGCTTCCAAATTTTCTTCTCTTTGATGAGGGGGAGGCAGGGTTTTTCGACCATAGGGGTAGCAGAGGTTCCGGCCTGTTCACTTGTCCCAACGGTCAAGGTCGTAGTAGGTGTGGCCTCAGTTTCTTCATCATTGCCAGGTTCTGAGAGTTGACTCTGTTGAACCTTCATGTCAATGCTAGTTTCAGGAGCTGTAGTGACAACTATGGCAATAGTTTCTAGCATAGAAGTTGCTACCCCCCTGCAGCAGTCGTTTCACTGTCTTGTATTGCAACACGGGGTGGGCTTGACCAGTACATGCATAACTATCTGAGTAAATACCTAACTAATTTCCAAGGATTGGTTAGTGAAATAAAAGGTTAGTACCTGAAGCTCAGTCTCAGATGACTTTGAGAACTCAATGTCCCACTTGCGGGAGACAATAAGGAAGATAAGAACTTTTTGGATGATCTCCTTACAGATTTTGCATATCTTTTCCTCCATAGAATAAGGGGGGTATCATCTTCCTCTTCCTCGCTTCCTTCTCCCTATACAATTGAGGCATAATTTCCAGTTGTACTTGGAGAAATGTGAAGGCCAGAAAACTTTACCATTTTAGCCACTGATTTGGATTCAACGGCTTTGGATGATGTTGCCCCTGTAGTCTTCTTCAGCTTAATTTTGCTGGGGGCTGAAGCCTTCACTTTGGATGAAGATTGATCTTTGGGCTAGGAGGAAGTTTTCTTCAACTTCTTCGATGCAGGATGTGAGACCCCCATTTGAGGATCACCTTGGTAACCGCCCAGGTAGGTTACACACAGCATGATGCCACATGAGCTCAAACCACACAAGCATAGTAATATCATTAAACAAGTATCAGGCCAACATGGCCAATATTACATAGCCAAAGCACCGAAAATGGCGCTAAGTAGAGTTGCTAAGAAAATAATCAGTTTATCAGAACCAGAATCGGTATCCAAGTACCGAACACACAACATAAAGCATAAGGCGACGACAAACAGCTTGACTTCAATCAGCAGCGGGGTTGGAGGGACTTCTCCCACATCTGACTTGACTTGGTGCATGATCCTTCTAGAAAGTGGGCTCGTCCGGGGTGCTTCCATCTTCAGCTGAGTACTCATAACTGAAGGAATCGGGATCCTCGAATCCCTCTTCTACAGTGGGATATAAATGCAAGGGTGAGCACTTGGTGCTCAGCAACACTCATTCCAGGGATTATTGCAATTGTACTTACATGAGGGTGAAACATATGATTCCGAGGTTTCAGTTTCATATGGATAGAGATATATAGATTTCCAGGTCATTTGTTAAGTAAAACAGTACTTTTGTCATGAAAATGATACTTTAAACATTAAACAGGTTTTCAATAAAACATTAGATGTAGTGGTCTCCCATGAGTCACTACTTTGTTAACCGCATTATGAAAACATTCCAAAACATTACTTGTGCTATAACCCATGGATAACATCCACTACGAAAAGACTCCTGAACCTGGGAGTACAGAGTATCTGATACTTCTTTTACACTTTGCAAAGGTGTACCTCTTTTTAAATCCACTGGTTCACTCGGCTTTCAAGTCGGATCAGCTCCATGTGACTTATACACATGTGACAAGGCCGAGATCACACAACGCTTTTACAGTTCAGTATTAACAGTATCCCCGCCCAGTAAATAGACAATTAAGTCTCAAGTACTGTTGTGGGTCCTCCCCACTGCCTTACTTCCTAGCCTCTGGCTTATGTTCCCGCAAGACACATAGCCTTGGTCTGTGTCCACACAAGACATATGACCATTCAAGATTACAACCGCGCACGGCTTAATCTGAGGCGTAGGGCGTCTTCCTTCTTTCCACCTTTACCTCTCATTATTTTTCTGAACTCACATCACTCATGGCCGAACTGCGGCCCACCAGTTTCCACACGAGAAACCAGACCGACAAACCATGCAGGGAACAGCTAATACCAAAAAGCTACTAAGTTGTGCCTGTCCCATACCAGGCAAGTGGTTGGTACGTTTACAATTCGCATAGAGACACAGCACAAGGTTCTTGTCCTTATGAACCAATAGTGAGGAACATTCACATTCCCTGGTGCGCACCGCACCCTCTCCATACAATCCAATCCTCACTACTGATCCCTTTTATCAGTTTTCTTAGCAAAACGGTTTTCATTATAACTTCTCATGTATTTGACCGTTTCAAGTTTAATGTGGATATTCAGTATATGAGTCCTAGGGTGACAAAAGCATATATAAGAAGGTTCAATAACAAAAAGGGGTTTCATGATTCATTAGGTAATATCTACTCATGTCATTCAAACATAACTTGTATCTCAACTAAGCATGCATAGTAAGAAAAAGTGAATATACTTCATATGAAAATATTGGGTGAGACATGATCAAAGGAATGAGGCTTGCCTTGCAATGCTGGGTCTAAGTACTCAGATGATTCTTCGAAGACTTCCTCCGCTCCTTCAACTTCCGACTCTGCGGCAATCAAACGATACACAAATACATACCATAAGCATACAGAAAATAGTTTTCATAGAAATTATTAAGTAAATAAGTCATGCATGCAGGGGAAAGGGTTAGGGCAAGGTCACAAGGGCTCTGGTCGAAGAAACGGCTAAAAAGGATTGAACGTCGAAGGGTCGACATTCGGTTCATGGCTTTGGCATAACTTTAAACTGATCTTAGGATGGTTTTCTGGAGAAGTGATAGTAGGGAAAGATGTAGAACACAACTCCAGGAATCTAGGGGACAAAGTGACATTTCCATTGCTCAACCAGAGGGGTCAAACAAGGCTAATGCCAGTGGCTGACATGCACTGACATAGTGCTGGACATGGCCAGAAACTAGGGCATGGCTTAACTTTTGATCCAGGGCTCCAATTGATGCAACACTTTGTCTGGGAGGTAGGCATTACTAACAGGAACAAAATACTCAACAGGAATAAGGGCTGAAAGTGGCCGGAGGGCGGCCAAATCCGGCGATGAACTGCGGTGGCGACACGGCACAGACATTGATCTGGACAAACATTTGGCAAAGGCATAACTCACAATCTAGGCAGATCCAGGTGTCGAGCTAGTGGAAGAAAATGTTCAGGGAGGTGAGGCTAAGCTAAGGGACAAAGTGGTGTCTGCTGAATCGGCTGGGAAAGAATTCCGGCGACCGGCACTGGAGAAGACGACACTGGGGATTGGGGATTTTTGATACAAGGCTCTTGAACTCGATTCCTTGCTCAGGGAGTTAAAGGGTGGAGTGTAGAAGCTACTGGTGCAGTCAATTTGGTCGGAGAATGACCGGAGAAGCTTGGCACCGAGGATCGGCGAACGGCCGAGGTTCCAAAATGGGATTTCTTCGATTTGAGCTCAATTGGGGATTTGGATTCCACAGGCTTGCTAAGAAATGGCTAAGGATCAATTTCTACTACTGAATCGAGAGCTAATTTGGAGGGAATCGAACGGCATTGGGGGAACAGGGCAAATCGGGAATCCGGCGATCACCGGCGATGGGGATCGATCTGGTGCAATTAGCTGCTATTACACGGAAAGGGTGAAGAGGGGAACTCACTGGTGAACTTGGATCGAAGAGAGGGGCTGTGGAATGGGCTAGCACCGTGAGCTCACTCACTGGCTCGCCGGAGAAGAAGGTGAAAACGGCGAGAGCTCTGGAAAAATGGCTAAGTCCTGAGATGAGGCTTAAGCACAGCACTGGAGGGTTTAAATAGGTCCAAGGGCGGAGTTTGCCAGGGGAAACGGCGCGAAACTTGTGCCGGGGACGAGACCGGCCGGGTGTAGCTGCGACAGCAGTGACCGGCGATGTGATGCGCTTCAGGCGGTGTTGCAGCCTTGCTGACCTTGTCGGGTGCATTGGAACTTCACCTGGGACGGCGCAGATGCGGAGGCAGCGGCACAGCTCCGTCAACGACACGTAACGCCATGCAAATGCCACGGCAACGGGAGCACGCGCGCGAAACGCTACTGGAGCGCGGCCGTTTAACCGCTGGGCAAGGCGACGCAACTGTGCTGGCACGTGCGGATGGGGTGGCACAGCAACTCACGGGCACAAGCGACAAGAAGCGGTGGCCGGCGGCGAGCAAACGCGGCGAAAACCACGGCGCGGCTCCAGCGACACGCGCTGGTCGTAGGCCACGACCAGGTGCTAGTCGAATGGACCTGAAAAGAAGTTTGGGCCGTTCTGCAATTTTTGAAACTTGCTCCAGGGACTGATCTGAGAGGAAAATTGAATAGAACTTGGGCCTGATTGCAAATTTGGAGATCTGAGGGTCCGATCTGAAATCTAATTTCGCAGATAAGTTGCAAAAGATTATTAGAACTTATCCGGCCAAAGTTTGGTATGATCGGGTAAGATCTGAAGGGTTTCGACAAAATTGGGGAAAAGCAGTTTAGGGTAAAATTAGGGTAATTAGGGTTCTGAGACGGCAAGGGTCGAAACTCAGTTTTAGGATGGGATTTTGGAGGTGACCCCGAAGGGAAAAATGTTCTGAACAACACTTAGAAGAGAATGGCTGAAGCAGATTAGGGTTTGGGGTCAAGATGTGGATTTTGGCTATTTTAGGGTTTGGCAAAAACAGGGTGTTACAAATCTACCCACCTTAGAAACAATCTCGTCCTTGAGATTAGGGCAGGTCAGAGAATAGGAAGGGAAATTCTCGGCGGAGATCTTCTTCTTTTTCCCAAGTTGACTCCTCCTCTGAGTGATTGTTCCACTGGACTCTGCAGAATCGGAGGGTTCTTGACTTCAGTACTTTCTCTCTAGTTTCCAGAATTCTAACAGGGTATTCTTGACAAGACAAATCTGGTTGAATCTCAATTTCTGTAGGAGATATCTGTTCTGTTGGTTTTCTCAAGCATTTCTTCAGCTGAGACACATGAAATACGTCATGAATTCCGGTCAGTTCTAGTGGCAATTCCAACTTGTTTGCCATTTCACCTCGCTTTTCCAGAATTCGATATGGTCCCACATATCTAGGTTTTAACTTTCCCTTCATCTGGAATCTTCGAACTCCTTTGTATGGCATAACCTTGAGATACACATAATCGCCCTCTTCAAATGATAGCTCTCTTCTACGATTATCTGCATAGCTTTTCTGCCTAGATTGAGCTGTTTTCAGTTTTTCTTGTATGATCCTGACGTGAGCTGTGGCTTCTTCCACTAACTGGGGTCCTAGATGTTGTTTTTGACCAATTTCTGTCCAATACAGAGGCGTGCGGCATCTTCTTCCATATAGAGCTTCATATGGTGCCATTTGTAGGCTTGCTTGGAAACTGTTGTTATATGTGAATTCTGCATAAGGTAGAAATAACTCCCAAGAGTCTCCATAATCCAAAACACATGCCCTCAACATATCTTCCAAAATTTGGTTTACCCTTTCAGTCTGACCTCCAGTTTGAGGGTGGTAAGCGGTACTGAATTTTAACTTTGTGCCCAGGGCTTTCTGCAACTCTTGCCAAAATCTTGAAATGAACTGGGCTCCTCTGTCGGAAACGATAGCCTTCGGCACTCCGTGCAGTACGACTATTCTGCTGAGATACAGCTCTGCTAAGTCCTTAGCTGTATATATGGTCTTTACTGGGAGAAAATGTGCTACCTTTGTTAATCTATCTACTATGACCCATATAGAATCGAATCCTTTTCTTGTCCTTGGTAGTCCCACAATGAAATCCATTCCGATTTCATCCCACTTCCACTCTGGGATTTGTAGAGGTTGTAGCGGTCCCGCAGGCTTTTGATGTTCTGCTTTCACTCTTTGGCATGTGTCACAAGCTGCGACAAACTTGGCAATTTCTCTCTTCATTCCTTTCCACCAAAAATTTTTCTTCAAGTACTTGTACATTTTGGTGCTGCCTGGGTGTATGGAATATGGGGTTTGATGAGCTTCTTGCATGATCAGGCCTTTGATCTCGTTGTTATTTGGAATGCAGATACGGTCATCGTACCATAGGATTCCCTGTTCATCTTCTCGAAGGTTGGTCATATCTTTGCTCTTCATGTCCTCCTTCATCTCTTGAAGGTCTGGGTCAATCGCTTGAGCTTGCCGGATCTTATCCTTCAACTCACATTCCATCTTCAGGGTAGTGATGGTTCCTTGGTCCACTAATTCCAATTGCAGCCTTTCGAAGTCCTTAATTAGTTGCGTTGGCACTTCTAGCTGGGTTATCTGGTTGCAACGAGACTTCCTGCTCAAAGCATCAGCTACTACATTGGCTTTTCCCGGGTGATAGTGGATCTCTAGATCATAATCTTTGATCAGTTCTAGCCATCTTCTCTGCCTCATATTCAACTCCTGTTGCGTGAAGATATATTTCAGGCTCTTATGATCCGTGTAAATTTCGCACTTACTGCCTAGTAAGTAGTGTCTCCATATCTTTAGTGCATGTACGACCGCAGCTAGCTCCAAATCATGTGTTGGATAATTCTCCTCATGAGGTCGTAGTTGTCTTGATGCATAAGCTATCACTTTCCTTTCTTGCATCAATACGCATCCCAATCCTTGTTTGGAGGCGTCACAGTAGACTTGAAAATCCTTTTTGACGTCCGGTAGTATCAGGATTGGTGCAGTTGTCAGTCTTTTCTTCAATTCCTCAAAACTTCTTTCGCACTCCTCGGTCCAATGAAAAGGGGCATTCTTCTTCAGTAGCTGGGTCAGCGGTTTGGTGATCTTCGAGAACCCTTCCACGAATCTTCGATAATATCCCGCTAATCCCAAGAAACTTCTAACTTCTGTTGCGGTTTTTGGTTGTTTCCATTCAGTAACAGCTTGGATCTTCATCGGGTCCATAAATATTCCTTCGCCTGAGATGATGTGTCCTAAGAAAGAGATCTTCTTCAGCCAAAAAGCACATTTGCTGAACTTGGCGTATAGCTGGTGGCCTGCTAGTTTCTGTAGCACTATCCTCAGGTGGTGTGCGTGCTCCTCCTCTGTCTTGGAATAGACGAGGATATCATCTACAAATACAATGATGCACTTATCCAGGAATTCCATAAGGATCTTATTCATTAGATTCATAAATACCGCGGGTGCATTAGTTAATCCAAAGGGCATCACTGTAAACTCATGCAACCCGTATCTGGTCACGAAAGCAGTTTTAGGAATGTCCTGTTCTCGGATCCTTAACTGGTGGTATCCCGATCTCAGGTCTATTCTTGAGAACACTTTCGCTTCTCTGAGCTGGTCAAAAAGGTCATCTATCCTTGGTAAGGGGTATTTGTTCTTAATGGTCATGTCGTTCAGCTTGCGGTAGTCTATGCAAAGTCGCATGCTACCATCTTTCTTCTTAACAAAGAGCACTGGGGCTCCCCATGGTGATGAGCTTGATCTGATGAATCCTTTTTCTTCCAATTCAGCTATCTGCTTCTTCAGTTCCTTTTGCGCATGACCAGTCATCCGAAACAACTTCCTAGCATACGGAGCGGATCCGGGTTTCAGTTCAATAGTGAACTCTATATCCCTATCTGGTGGTAATCCGGGAAGTTCTTCTGGAAAGACTTCTGGGTACTCATTGACAATCGGTACCTCTTCAAGCTTCACTTCTTCAATGCAGTTCAATCTGTGCAGGTGGTCGCAGATTGGAGTTCTGTCTGCATGGAATGTAACTTGCTTTCCAATGGCATTTGTCAGGGTGATTGTTTTCTTTTCACAATCCATCAATCCCTTATGCTTGGCCAGCCAATCCATTCCAAGAATGACATCCAATCCTTGAAGTTTTAGAACTAGCATGTCTGCCAGGAATTCTAGATTGCCGATACAGAAGGCAACATTTCTACAAATAGAATTAACAATCATCCTAGCACCAGGTGACTGAATGATGATAGGATGCTCTAAAGCAACCACAGGCAAGTTATTACTCAACAAGCGATCTTTTGACATGAATGAATGAGTTGCACCGGGATCAAATAAAACAACTGAAATCTGAGAGGAGATCAAGAGTCTACCGATCATGACGTCAGTTGCCTCTCCTGCTTCTGCAGCAGTCACAAAGTTGAGTCTTCCCCCGGCGGTTGGTGTTCCTCTCCCTCTGCTGGTTTGGAATCTTCCTCCTCTGGCTTGTGGTGCTCCTCTGGCAATAGTTCGTGTAGGTGTAGGGGATTTGGCTGCTTGAGCTTTAGCAACACTGGGAGGTAAATGTTGAAGTGGACAAGTCTCTCTGCGGTGTCCTCTTCTGCCGCAATGGAAACACTCTGTATTCTTCAGCGTACAATCTTGATAGAGGTGACTCCCTTTGCATCCGGGACATGTTAGAGTTGTTGGTGATGAAGTCCTCTGGGGTCTTGGAGGTGCGGGTGCTCTGAAAGCTGCTCTGGCATATGGTGCTGGTCTCCCTCGACTAGAATTGCCTTGAAATGGATATGCTATACTTTTCCTCTTGTGGTCCTCTTCTACTATGCCTCTTTTCTCCTCCATTTTGAGCACTCGATTCACAAGGACTTGGAAGTCCGTGAACTCGTGCGTTGACAAGTGATACTGATATGAGTTTTGTAGGCCTTCGCAAAATCTGTCGATCTTCCGCTCTTCTGTCATGATATCTTCAGGTGCATACCTGGCCAATTTGATGAATTCATGCAAATACTGCTTCACCGTCCTTCCTCCTTGCCTTAAATTCAAGAATTCTCTGCGTTTGGCTTGGATAGCTCCTTTGGGGACGTGGTACTTACGGAACTGTTCCTTGAATTCATTCCAGGTAATGGAATTCTGATTAGGGTGTACCGTCTTGTAATTTTCCCACCATGCTGCAGCCGATCCTGTGAGCTGATGGGGTCCATACAGCAGCTTCTCTTCATCATTACACCTGACAGTGTCCAATTTCCTCTCAATTTCTCTTAACCAATCATCTGCCACAATCGGGTCTTCAGTGCAGGAGAAAGTTGGAGGACGCGTCTTTTGAAAGTCTGTCAGTCTTGCCCCAATGTTCGAACCTTCCTCGCGTCGTGTTGCGGAGTTTTGCATCAACTGTTCCAGAATTTGACTCTGTACCTCTGCGGATCTCTGTCGGTTTTGTTCCATCCATATTAATATTTCTGTCAGATT
The DNA here is from genome assembly GCA_019359835.1 of Pharus latifolius. NCBI lineage: Eukaryota > Viridiplantae > Streptophyta > Magnoliopsida > Poales > Poaceae > Pharus > Pharus latifolius. Next base: position 59,524,987 of record CM033323.1, read on the forward strand.
TCCCCGTTGCGGTACTGAGGTCGATGAATTTGGCTGATCTGAGGTATCTCTAGTCCTTCTTGTTGATGTGTTCCTTGGGACTTCTTCCGAGTCTTGGATTCTACCTCTGGTGTTCACCATCCTGTTCTGACAAGATAATTGAGAGAAGACTACTAATTCAAGAGAGCACAGATTGAACACAAGCTGAAATGAAAGATCAACCAAAGAGATTGGATTGGAACATGTGATTGCTATCTTCAAAGGTTTTCAAAAGATACAAGGTTTTCACCTTTACAGCCTTAGAGTTACCAACAAACAATACAAACAAAGCAACTACCACAACAAGAGCTAAAAACTAACGATTACAAGGGCTAGAGCAGAAGGGTCAAGCTGAAGAGAAAACTAGGATCTCCCGTCGGTCTTGGAAGAACTGCAAGGCTCCACTTCTTCGGGGTCTTCCTCTTCTTGATCTTCGTCGGCATCCATAGGATCCCATTCCATATCATTGTCCTCTTCATCCTCGGATGAACAGTTGGTGTCGCATGTAGCAATCTCTTTTCCTTTGCCTTCAGGAACTTCCTTCCCTTTCGTAAGAGTAGGATATTCTGGTGCAGGGGTGTTGATCACAATGCCACGCGAAGCAGGCGTGAAATAACCCAGGTAATCCCTAGGTCTTCCCACACTCTTGCGGGCTGTGAGTCTTATCTTCAAGCGGTTCTTCTTGTTCACCGATCCTTCGTCTTCGACTTCTCGCGCTCTGCTAGGTTCAGCCAACTCTTGAATATGCTTCTCTTTCTCTTGGAGTTCTGAGCGAACCTTCGCAAGCGCTCCTTCGAGATAGTGACGGTCATCCCGAGCATTTTCATGCTCACGCAACAACCGAGTGTAGCTCGACTCCAAAGCTTGAACTACATCTTTGGTTTTGGTCAGGATGGCATCTCTCTGGTTGGTGGAGGGATGAACAGTTCGACGATCCGATCCAGGGACTTGGTAGGGTACAAAGCAGAAAGGAGAACCTATAAGAAAATCATCGTACAGCTGGCGGATGGTACCTATAGCACGACGAGCAGCGTCTTGGATGGCATCTTATTCTTCTTCTCTACGAGCTTCCTTTCTTGTTGATCCTCTCCCGATCTCTGGAATCTCGTACACAATCACCGAGGCACGGAAACCAAAAGGTCTACCATCTACTTCTTCACGACGGACGTAGTAGACTGGTCGCTGGTTGTCCCTTGCTCCAAGGAATTGCAACATCATCCAAAGCATCAACGCCCATGATCCCAACTCGTCTCCGTGAATTAGCTTCTTACCAGGGGCCATCTGCGATGATGAGACATGGAACACTTAAAAGTAGGAAAAAGGTTTTGAAAATTTTCAAATAATACTCATTATGCTTTTCTTAAGCAAATTAGGTTTTTCACAATTAGATTTTTGCCAAATAATCTAGCGATTCTCTACTTCAGGGACGCCCATTCTTAGTAAGGGTCACGACCTACAGTCAAGCTTCATGCTCTGATACCATTCGCTGTGAGACCCCCATTTGAGGATCACCTTGGTAACCGCCCAGGTAGGTTACACACAGCATGATGCCACATGAGCTCAAACCACACAAGCATAGTAATATCATTAAACAAGTATCAGGCCAACATGGCCAATATTACATAGCCAAAGCACCGAAAATGGCGCTAAGTAGAGTTGCTAAGAAAATAATCAGTTTATCAGAACCAGAATCGGTATCCAAGTACCGAACACACAACATAAAGCATAAGGCGACGACAAACAGCTTGACTTCAATCAGCAGCGGGGTTGGAGGGACTTCTCCCACATCTGACTTGACTTGGTGCATGATCCTTCTAGAAAGTGGGCTCGTCCGGGGTGCTTCCATCTTCAGCTGAGTACTCATAACTGAAGGAATCGGGATCCTCGAATCCCTCTTCTACAGTGGGATATAAATGCAAGGGTGAGCACTTGGTGCTCAGCAACACTCATTCCGGGGATTATTACAATTGTACTTACATGAGGGTGAAACATATGATTCCGAGGTTTCAGTTTCATATGGATAGAGATATATAGATTTCCAAGTCATTTGTTCAGTAAAACAGTACTTTTGTCATGAAAATGATACTTTAAACATTAAACAGGTTTTCAATAAAACATTAGATGTAGTGGTCTCCCATGAGTCACTACTTTGTTAACCGCATTATGAAAACATTCCAAAACATTACTTGTGCTATAACCCATGGATAACATCCACTACGAAAAGACTCCTGAACCTGGGAGTACAGAGTATCTGATACTTCTTTTACACTTTGCAAAGGTGTACCTCTTTTTAAATCCACTGGTTCACTCGGCTTTCAAGTCGGATCAGCTCCATGTGACTTATACACATGTGACAAGGCCGAGATCACACAACGCTTTTACAGTTCAGTATTAACAGTATCCCCGCCCAGTAAATAGACAATTAAGTCTCAAGTATTGTTGTGGGTCCTCCCCACTGCCTTACTTCCTAGCCTCTGGCTTATGTTCCCGCAAGACACATAGCCTTGGTCTGTGTCCACGCAAGACATATGACCATTCAAGATTACAACCGCGCACGGCTTAATCTGAGGCGTAGGGCGTCTTCCTTCTTTCCACCTTTACCTCTCATTATTTTTCTGAACTCACATCACTCATGGCCGAACTGCGGCCCACCAGTTTCCACGCGAGAAACCAGACCGACAAACCATGCAGGGAACTGCTAATACCAAAAAGCTACTAAGTTGTGCCTGTCCCATACCAGGCAAGTGGTTGGTACGTTTACAATTCGCATAGAGACACAGCACAAGGTTCTTGTCCTTATGAACCAATAGTGAGGAACATTCACATTCCCTGGTGTGCACCGCACCCTCTCCATACAATCCAATCCTCACTACTGATCCCTTTTATCAGTTTTCTTAGCAAAACGGTTTTCATTATAACTTCTCATGTATTTGACCGTTTCAAGTTTAATGTGGATATTCAGTATATGAGTCCTAGGGTGACAAAAGCATATATAAGAAGGTTCAATAACAAAAAGGGGTTTCATGATTCATTAGGTAATATCTACTCATGTCATTCAAACATAACTTGTATCTCAACTAAGCATGCATAGTAAGAAACAGTGAATATACTTCATATGAAAATATTGGGTGAGACATGATCAAAGGAATGAGGCTTGCCTTGCAATGCTGGGTCTAAGTACTCAGATGATTCTTCGAAGACTTCCTCCGCTCCTTCAACTTCTGACTCTGCGGCAATCAAACGATACACAAATACATACCATAAGCATACAGAAAATAGTTTTCATAGAAATTATTAAGTAAATAAGTCATGCATGCAGGGGAAAGGGTTAGGGCAAGGTCACAAGGGCTCTGGTCGAAGAAACGGCTAAAAAGGATTGAACGTCGAAGGGTCGACATTCGGTTCATGGCTTTGGCATAACTTTAAACTGATCTTAGGATGGTTTTCTGGAGAAGTGATAGTAGGGAAAGATGTAGAACACAACTCCAGGAATCTAGGGGACAAAGTGACATTTCCATTGCTCAACCAGAGGGGTCAAACAAGGCTAATGCCAGTGGCTGACATGCACTGACATAGTGCTGGACATGGCCAGAAACTAGGGCATGGCTTAACTTTTGATCCAGGGCTCCAATTGATGCAACACTTTGTCTGGGAGGTAGGCATTACTAACAGGAACAAAATACTCAACAGGAATAAGGGCTGAAAGTGGCCGGAGGGCGGCCAAATCCGGCGATGAACTGCGGTGACAACACGGCACAGACATTGATCTGGACAAACATTTGGCAAAGGCATAACTCACAATCTAGGTAGATCCAGGTGTCGAGCTAGTGGAAGAAAATGTTCAGGGAGGTGAGGCTAAGCTAAGGGACAAAGTGGTGTCGGCTGAATCGGCTGGGAAAGAATTCCGGCGACCGGCGCTGGAGAAGACGACACTGGGGATTGGGGATTTTTGATACAAGGCTCTTGAACTCGATTCCTTGCTCAGGGAGTTAAAGGGTGGAGTGTAGAAGCTACTGGTGCAGTCAATTTGGTCGGAGAATGACCGGAGAAGCTTGGCGCCGAGGACCGGCGAACGGCCGAGGTTCCAAAATGGGATTTGTTCGATTTGAGCTCAATTGGGGATTTGGATTCCACAGGCTTGCTAAGAAATGGCTAAGGATCAATTTCTACTACTGAATCGAGAGCTAATTTGGAGGGAATCGAACGGCATTGGGGGAACAGGGCAAATCGGGAATCCGGCGATCACCGGCGATGGGGATCGATCTGGTGCAATTAGCTGCTATTACACGGAAAGGGTGAAGAGGGGAACTCACTGGGGAACTTGGATCGAAGCGAGGGGCTGTGGAATGGGTTAGCACCGTGAGCTCACTCACTGGCTCGCCGGAGAAGAAGGTGAAAACGGCGAGAGCTCTGGAAAAATGGCTAAGTCCTGAGATGAGGCTTAAGCACAGCACTGGAGGGTTGAAATAGGTCCAAGGGCGGAGCTTGCGAGGGGAAACGGCGCGAAACTTGTGCCGGGGATGAGACCGGCCGGGTGTAGCTGCGATAGCGGTGACCGGCGATGTGATGCGCTTCAGGCGGTGTTGCAGCCTTGCTGACCTTGTCGGGTGCATTGGAACTTCACCTGGGATGGCGCAGATGCGGAGGTAGCGGCACAGCTCCGGCAACGACACGTAACGCCATGCAAATGCAACGGTAACGGGAGCGAGCGCGCGAAACGCTACTGGAGCGCGGCCGTTTAACCGCTGGGCAAGGCGACGCAACTGTGCTGGCACGTGCGCATGGGGTGGCACAGCAACTCACGGGCACAAGCGACAAGAAGCGGTGGCCGGCGGCGAGCAAACGCGGCGAAAACCACGGCGCGGCTCCGGCGACACGCGCTGGTCGTAGGCCACGACCAGGTGCTGGTCGAATGGACCTGAAAAGAAGTTTGGGCCGTTCTGCAATTTTTGAAACTTGCTCCAGGGACTGATCTGAGAGGAAAATTGAATAGAACTTGGGCCTGATTGCAAATTTGGAGATCTGAGGGTCCGATCTGAAATCTGATTTCGCAGATAAGTTGCAAAAGATTATTAGAACTTATCCGGCCAAAGTTTGGTATGATCGGGTAAGATCTGAAGGGTTTCGACAAAATTGGGGAAAAGCAGTTTAGGGTAAAATTCGGGTAATTAGGGTTCTGAGACGGCAAGGGTTGAAACTCAGTTTTAGGATGGGATTTTGGAGGTGATCCCGAAGGGAAAAATGTTCTGAACAACACTTAGAAGGGAATGGCTGAAGCAGATTAGGGTTTGGGGTCAAGATGTGGATTTTGGCTATTTTAGGGTTTGGCAAAAACAGGGTGTTACAAGGACCCCTAGAAGTCCCAGCATCATCGCTAGTTCGCTTCATCCCAACCATTTGGCTCATAAGCAGCTATAGAAATTGGAATACCTTTCTTCAATTCTTGTTGTTTAAAGGGATAAAATATACAAGTTTTTCCAAAAGAGATGCACCTTTTGACACTCTTGTATTAGGAGTCGTTGCCACCGACCAGGCTCTGCGGTCTTGGTGCGTTCATGTCACCTTCTGTGGTCGCATTATATAATTTCAAGAGAGCATCAGTTCTTCTCTCGACCTCAGAAGAAGGCAAACCTGTTTGGGAAGCACAATGAGCTTGAAAACAAATTGAAGATGACATGCCAATTTACAAGAGGGGCCTTTTACCTTGATTGTAATCCAAGGTTCCATCTTGTATAAAGTGCACCTCCCAGGCAGGATGCACCCTTTTCTTCAGTGGACTAATTTGGTTATTTATGAAATCTTGAATCACATCCTGTGCAGTGAAGCCTTCACCCGCCAGGTGGAGAATAGCCTGAGCTTGTCTCTTCAACTCCTCATCCAATTCAAGCACAAAGTCTTTTTCATTGCTCTTCTCTAACCAGCGGTTTTTGAACCAGAGATGACTCTCCTCAGGAGCCAGGGAATAGAACTATCGCTGGTTCCATCCATGAACAGAGTCACGAAGAGGAACAACTGGATAGTCTTTCTTTTCTCTCAGTGGAAAGTAGACACATCCAGCAACGTTTGCACTCTTTGACCATACCAAAAAATAAAAATGATGAAAGATGGAGATGCTGGGGATAACTCCAACAAAAGCTTCGCATAGATGCTGGAAAATGGCTAAACTCAGCACAGAATTGGGGTACACATTTACCAATTCCAACCCAAAATGGTTGAGGACGCTGCTGTAAAGTGCAGATTTGAAGCCTCTCGGTCGGTAAGTTGCTTTTTAACCACTACACAAAACCCTCGCATTTAATGCTTTCCATGCTGGGTCTAACAAGTACACCCAAAGTTTCTCCTTGGGACCTGTTGAAATCTGAAACAAAAAGGGCACCCTTTTGAGGTTCGAAATGATGCGACAGCGGCCCAATCTTCCAATAGGTTCTACTTTGCGGAACGGAGACGTTCACATTCCAAGGCTTCCAATCAGTGAGGATTGAGTCCTTGCAATCTCTACACCCACACACCTGTCGTTATCAACTGTGCTCACACCCGGATGACCTTGCCACGAAGGTTAATTCCTACACGTAGTAGAAGAAATGAGCAAGAACAAGATGCAAAGCAATCTAAAATTTCAGAACGAACAACTGAGGTTATCTTTCACCAAACCAGGTCTTTTGACCCTACTCCGATTAACAATTGTATCTCACGCAACGGGAAACAATGTAGCAGATAACCTTCTAATCTGATGGCGGTGGCTTGTTTTTATGAAGGGAAGAGGGAGAGAGTGACCAAAAGAGGTGGCGACCAGGGAGGTGGCCATGCTAGGGTTTCCTCCCACGTCCACAACCTGGGCTTGGGCCCCTCTCTCGAATTACAAGGCTCGAGGCCCAAGAAAAGGTGATGCAGCACCATGTAGCAATTTTTCGTGATGGTTTGGAGGCCTTCCTCGACGAATTTTAATGTAAGACTGCATCCGTTGGAAAGGTTATGAAATAATCTTTCCATCAAGAACTCATATACCTCAATTGGACACCGGATGAAAGAATTACGGCCTCTGGAAGCCGGTACTGTCAGGCTGTCTCCGAACTGACTTCTGGGCTCATGTGGGCTTGTACTCCGAATTGTGTGTTGGGCTTGGTGGCAGTGATGTGCTGCTGCAGATGAGGTGGTGCCAATAGGACGAGGTGGTAACCAACTGGTGGTGGCGCCATTCTGAAAGTATGTCCTCATGTAAAGAAGTTAGGGGCGCCATATCAGCCAACATGCAATAGGTGCCATGACTTGAAGTGTCTTCTCCAATATTCCTAAGTAACAGAACGTCACAAGAATTCAGTAGCATCCCATCCTTAATAATATAATTGTGAACAGCGAGCAACGAGCTCACCCCAAGATTTAATTGATGTGCACGAGCTCGTGTTATTGGACCTTCAGTTGTTGAAACATGAGGATCAGCAGGTGTAGTGCTTGTATCCGAGGCAGTAGGTGTAGTGTGTGTATCCGAGGAAGTGATGTCCTCATCATCCTCCCCCTCTACAATTGGCACCATCCTCGATGCTAGCTCTTCTTCTTCTCTCAAGTATGGCTTTAAATATGAAACGTTAAATGTGGGACTAACCCCGAAATCTGCTGGCAACTTAAGTTTATATGCATTATCATTAATCTTTTCAATCACTTTAAAAGGACCGTCAGCTCAAGGCATTAATTTAGATTTTCTCAACTAGAGGAATCTATCTTTTCTCAAATGCAACCAAACAAGATCACCAGGTTCAAAGGTTAAATGATTTCTATCTTGGCTACCAGCAACTCTATACTTCTCATTCATCTTTTCAATATGTTCTTTAGCTAATTCATGCATTTTCAAAACCAAATCAGTCCATTTCTTAGCATCAAAATTCAATTTTTCAGAAGTAGGCAAAGGTAGCAAATCAATAGGAGCACGTGGATTAAACCCATGTACTACTTGAAACGGACTTACCTTGGTGGTGGAGTGGATGGACCTATTGTAAGCAAACTCGATATGAAGTAGACACTCCTCCCACATCTTCAAATTTTTATTTAGCACAGCCCGTACCATAGTTGACAACGTGCGGTTGAGAACCTCTGTCTGTCCGTCAATTTGGGGATGACATGTAGTAGAGAACAGTAGCTTCATTCCCTATTTATTCCATAAGCTTCTCCAAAAATGACTCAAGAACTTCGCGTCACGATCTAAAATGATGGTGTTGGGCACGCCATGTAAACGAACAATCTCCCTAAAAAACAATTCAGCAACATTTATAGCACCATCGCTCTTATGACAAGGTATAAAATGTGCCATTTTAGAAAAAGATCAACCACCACAAATATACTATTGTCGTGGTATTGCGAATACCCCGGCAGGTTTTGAGAATGATCCTAGCGAAGATTACGCGGCGCGGGTTGACCGGGTGACCGGTCCTCCCCCGCCGGACAAGCACAAGAAAAGACACGAGGGTTTATACAGGTTCGGGTCCCAGTGGGGGCCCTAGTCCTGTCGACGCGCTCCCGACCGGAGTCAGCAGGGGAGGCTCTCTCTGGGGGGAGAGGCTTCCGGAGCACGTCTGTGAGTTTAGCTATTCCAATAAAAGTGATCCGATCCTTTACAACAGAGGGGTACAAGGGCTATTTATAGCCCCAAAAAGAAGCGAAAAACCTAAACTACCCCGGAAGCCACCGTCGGATTGAAGGGTAGGACTGTCCTTCTTCCGGTCAAACGCCTTGGATGCTTGACAGGTCGTCGCTAGTTCCCGAGGTGCTCCTCGCGTGACCTGCACGTGACAAACAATTCGAGACTTTACCTTTAGAAGGGCGAAGGCGCGGGACGGCGCCGGAGGCCAGGTCCCGGGGGCCAAAAGGCGGCGCCCGGGGAGGGGCTGGAGGCCACGTCCCCGAGCAAATGGCGGCGCCCGGGACGGCGCCGGAGGCCAGGTCCCAGGGGCCGAAATGCGGCGCCCAGGGAGGGGCCGGAGGCCACGTCCCCGGGCCAAGGGCGGCGCCCGGGACGGCGCCGGAGGCCAGGTCCCGGGGGCCAAAAGGCAGCACCCGTGGAGGGGCCGGAGGCCACATCCCCGAGCTAATGGCGGCGCCATGGACGGCACCGAAGGCCGGGTCCCAGGGGCCAAAAGGCGGCTCCCGGGGAGAGGCCGGAGGCCACGTCCCCGAGCCAATGGCGGCGCCCGGGACGGCGCCGGAGGCCGGGTCCCGGGGGCCAAAAGGCGGCGCCCAGGGAGGGGCCGAAGGCCACGTCCCCGGGCCAATGGCGGCGTGTAACATCCCTATTTTTGGTTATCTTTTCTGCTTGCGAGTCAGCATATATTCTTTGGAATCCCTGTTGTCTCAACCCAATCTTGATCTTAGGTATGCCACTACCTTAACCTAAAAGTTGGCAGCTAAACTTCATTCCCCAGATCATTTTCACATTTCAGCCCAAAAGTGCTTTAGTTTAGTCCTGTCCTTTTTGAAAACCCAAAAAGGCTAAAAGTCCCAGATCATCTCCAAATCCAGATCTGATCAAGTGATTACCTTTCTTTCGTTTTTCTGAACATTTTTCCCTTCTGGAAGAATTCCAGAATCTCGACCAAAACCCTAGTTTCAGCCTCGACAAGAGTTTCAGACCCTAATTACCCTGTTTACCCTAAATACCCTGTTTTCGATTTTTGTCAAAACCACCAAATCTTATCGAATTTTACCATTTTTCCTGCTGAATGAGTCTAAGACATTTAGTAGCACTCATCTGCAAAGTCAGAATTCAAATCAGCCCTTCAATTCTTCAGAATTGCAAATAGGCCCAAATTCCCGAGCCAAAACCTTCGCAGTTCAGTCCAAATCGTCACATTTCAGTCCAAAACCTTGCAAACAAGCCCCTGGCCTTTTCTTCGACCACGACCAGGAGACCGCGTGCACGACCACGACCAGTGTTCGTTCGACCAGCGCCCCGCCGCTTTGCCTCGCCGTTGAACTCGCCGCCGGCGAAGTTCCTAGCGCTGCCACCTTCACGGCCACGTAGCTATCAACCGCGCACAGCTGTACCGCCACCGTGGAACGCTTCATCCACACCGTGCCGTGTTCTTCCCCGCGCGCACGTGCCCGCTGTTGTCAGGAGCTCCACGCCACATGGCTGCCATCCCGGAGATCAGCACCTCGCCTTCCTGACGGAATCCTGATTTCGCGCGATGCTCCGCCTCTGGCAGAGCCCCGCCGTGTCCCCAAGTGCCTCGTTGACCGCTCCAGCGCCAGAAAAAAAATCCCCCGGCGATTGCTGCTGCTCCCGAGAGCTTCACCCGCGGCTATATAAAGCCCCCAATTCGCCCAGCTTGTCTTCACGCCACCCGCATTGTAAGCCTTAGCTTCCTCCACCAGAGAGTAGTCCAGTTCTTCAGCGCCGCCGCAAAGGCCTTCTTCCCCGGCGAGCAGTTCCTGAAGCTTACGGCGCCAGCTTCGCCCGAAGCTTCTTTCTCCAAGCCAACACCACCAGTAAGGTCCCCTTGTCCCCCTGTACGTTTCATAGCCATTAATTGATCCCCGACGAACCTCAACGCCGGCAATCACCGGAAAACCGTGATCCCCTGTTCCCCTAATGCCGAGTGATTCAAGCCAAATTGATCCTCGTGCCAGTAGGGAATAATGACCAGTGAGTTAGGAGGAACGAGCCTGTAACCTTAGAATCGCCAATTTTGCCCCGAGCTTCGAAATTCCATGTTCGAGCCTCGGCAGTTCGCCGGAGAACGCCGCCGTGCTTCTCTAGCCAATCTCTGGCAAAATTGAGTGCGCCAATAGTCTTGTGACAGCCCCTAGATGCTTCCCGAGCGTGGAATTAAGTTCAAACGCCCTGGAGCGAAAACGCCCAAATCGGTGCCTTCGTCTTCGGCCCCGATCGCCGGAGTTCGTTTTCCGGCCAAGCTAGCCGGTGAAACCTTGTCATTTAGATAGATCTCAACCCCCTGAGCAATTTTGTCTACTAGCTTGACTTCTGGATCGACCTGAATCAAAAGTTATGGTCATGCCAAGGTTGCTGTCAAGTGGTTTAATTCATGTTCAGGCCACCGTGTTTGCTCACCGGATTTGGCCACCTTCCGGCCACTTTCAGCCTTTGAGCCTGTTGAGAGTTTTGTAGCTGTTATCAATGCCTAAACCCCAGACAAAGTCTTGTATCAATTGGAGTCCTGAGTCAAAAGTTATCCAATGCCCTAGTTTCTGGCCATGTCTAGCACTATGTCAGTGCATGACCACCAGTGGCATTAGATGATTTAGACTTGTTTCATTTGAGCAATTGAAATGCCACTTTGTCCAGTAAGTCCTTTGAGCCATGCTCTACAACATTCCCTACAATCACATGGCTCAACAGTCAAGCCCTTTGAGCCCATCGCTTCGATCAATGTCAAGTGACCTTGTCCAAACCCTCACCCCTGCATGCATGATGTATTTACGTATTATTTTCTAGTACTTGTATACTTATATAGTGTGTATGTGTTGTTTGTATCCGCCGTGGAACCAAACGTTGAAGGAACCGAGGAGATCTTCGAGGATTCATCTGAACAACTAGACCCATCACTGCAAGGCAAGTCTCAAACCCTTGATCATGTCTTGCCTATTATTTTGAAATGAAGTATGTTATCTGTTTTCAAGTATATGCATGCCTTAGATTCAAATAAGAACTATGTTTCAATAAAATGATTAGATATGACCTAAATGATTGTAAAGCCCCTTTTGACATTGAATACCCCTGCACCCTTGTTACCCTAGATTATCATGCTTAGGCTATGCTATGCTTAAAGATTATATGATAAATGTTGAATGGTCACATATGAGAAAAGTATGTTCAAAACCCTTTTGTGAAAGAAAGTATGATTGGAATCGATAGTGAGGATGGTTTGAGTGGATGGTGCTGTGTGCGCACTGGGAATGTGAAAGACTCCTCACTAGAGATTCATAAGGACTAGAACCTTGTGCTGTGCTCCTATGCGGCATGAAAAACGTACCAACCACTTGCCTGTTTATGGGACGGGCGCAACTTAGTAGCTTTCTTTAGTATTAGCTTTTCCCTGCAATGGTTGTCGATCCAGTGTCTTGCGAGAACTGTTGGGCCGCAGAAGGCCATGAGTGATGTGAGTTCAGAAAAATCATGAGAGGAAAAGGTGGAAAGGAGGAAGACGCCCTATGCCAGATTAAGTCGTGCGCGACTGTAATCAAGAGAGGCTATGTGTCTTGCGAGAACATAGACCCAGGCTAGGAAGTAAGGCAGTGGGGAGGACCCACAACGGTACTTGAGACTTAACTGTCTATTTACCGGGCAAGGAAATAGTTAATGCTTGGACTGTAAACTGTTGTGTCATCTCGGCCTTGTCACATGTGTAAGAGTCGCATGGAGAGGTACCGACTTGAAAGCCGAATGATTGGTGGATTAAGGTGGTACACCTTTGCAAAGTTTAAAAAGTATCGGATACTCTGAGCTCCCAGGTTATGGAGTCTGCGCGTTGTGGATTCTATTCACGTCGATGTAGCACAAGTAGCTTTTGGAAAGTTTTCACAAAGTCAGAATAAAGTGGTGACTCATGAAAGACCGCCACACACAACATTTTCTGAGAATTTAGCTTAGGATTTTAAAAGCACCGCTTTTGAAAATAAAGGTGTTTTCTCTAAAGACTAAGTGTGAAAATCTATTCTATATACATATATGAAGCCAAGGAGCTATTCTTTGAGAAATTTCCCCCCATCTATATATACACTTGCATCCTTATTTGGGACTTGTTGAGCACCATGTGGACACTGTGCTCACCCTTGCTTTTACAAACGAATTTAGAAGAAGGATTTGTTGACCCTGAATCTTACGGTCTTGAACCCAATCCGGAACAAGAAGAAGAAACTGAAGACCAAGCTTGATAGAGGGTTATGCACCAAGGTGGAGTTAGATGTGGAGAAGGCCCGTACACCGCTGCTGCAGAAGAAGAAGACTGATGAAGTCTTTTCGTTTGTTATTGTTGTTTTATTTTGTGCCGACCTTTGTGTCGAAAACTCCTTAATTTGTATCAACTTTTAAATGCGTCATTTTGGCGCTAAGTTATTGTAATGTTGGTCCTTGTGATCAGCACTTGTTTATAATTACTCGCATTTTTATATAATGCATCTTGTTGTTGTGAGCTGCAATGTACCCTTTTCTGAGTGCAACCCACCTGGGCGGTTGCCACCGGATTCCTCAAATGAGGGTCCCACAGAACTTGGTATCAGAGCGGAAGACTCGACTGCAGGTCGTAACCCTTAGATAGACTTTGGCGTCCCTGGAAGAGAAATCCGCTAGTTCTTTGTCAAAATTTGTTTACGAAAACCTATTTTCCTTAAGAAAAATGTTATTTTCGATTTTTGGAAAAAGGCTTTAGACTTCTCTTTAAACTCATAGATGCCTTTCGTTCTGTCTTCAGATGGCTTCTGACAGGAGATACCTTCATGGAGATGAGCTTGGATCGTGGGCACTGTTGCTGTGGATGATGCTGCAATTTCTTGGAGCACGGGACAGTCAGAGGCCAGTGTATTGTGTCTGGCAAGATGAGATCAACAGACGACCCATTGGTTGTCGGGCTTCAGTGATTGTCTATGAGATTCCCGAGCACGGGAGAGGCTCAGTGAGACGTCAAGCCCGCAGAGAAGAAGAGGAGGATGCTATCTTAGACGCTGCCCGTCGCGCTGTAGGTTCCGTCCGGTAGATGTACAGTGACTACCTTTCTGATTCCCCCTACCTCTTCGTACCTTACCAGGTCCCCGGATCAGAGTACCGAGTTGTTCTTCCATCCAGCGACCAGGAGAACGCTATTCTGACGAAGACTCGAGACGTCGTTCGCTCTTCAGAGATCGGATACACCCGCCTACTTCGAGACTACGAGCGTGTTCGCGATGATCGCCACTACCTTGAGGGCATGCTTATTAGGGCTCGTGTGAGTCTCCAAGAAAAGGAAAGACAAATTCAAGAAATGGCTGAATCAAGTGGAGAGAAGGACCTCGAAGCTGCAGAGCCCGTAGTCAAGAAGAGTCACCCAAAGTTGAGGATCACCGCTCGCAAGAAGGTAGGAAACTTGAAGGAGTATCTCAGCGGTTTCATGCCTGCGTCGCATGGCATAGTCATCAACGGTCAGACGATCGAGCTTCCCTGCACTGCCAAGAAGGAGAAGACCCCTGAGGGAAAAGGGAAGGAGATTGTCAACATCAACGACGACAAAGAAGATGATCCGATGGATGCTGATGACGATGAGGAGGATCCCGAGGAGGTAGAGCCTTGTGATTCTTCTGATGATGCTGAGGAGTGACTGCAGACTTCCTTTCGACCTTTTGTGCCTAACCCAGCAGACGCTAGATTTCCTTTTGTTGTAGTAGTTATTTTAGTATGGTTGATGTATGCTGGATGTTGGATGAGCTCTGTAAGTCGATGAGGCCAGAAGCTTTGTATCTTTTGAAAAGCTGATTAATGAAAAGGTCATTTTGCATATCCTTATTCTTACTTCTTGAGTTAATGCCAGCATTCTACTAGCACCTGTGTAAATGATTCTTTCCGAATCAATGTCTCTGTTCTTAACCTCCTGTTTAAGTACGATGGTTAACACGCGAGCAAGACCCCAGGAAGGAGAGCTAGAGGGAAACCCTAGCAATGCAAGGGCTACACCCGGAGCGAGGAGCCGCACCAACCCAGATAGACCAGGATCTTCGACGATGCCACAAGGAGGCAACATCAATGATGTACTGCTATGGATGGAGCAAAACCGACAGGAATCAGCTACTATACAGAACCAAATTTTGGGACAGTTGATGCGACATATCGCATCCGGACAAACTGAAGGATCCGCAACGGGTGCAAAGTTAACTGACTTCCAAAAAACACGGCCCCCAACCTTTTCGAGTACAGAAGACCCTATAGTAGCCGACGATTGGCTGAGAGACGTGGAAAGGAAATTGAATACTGTTAGGTGCAGCGACGAAGAGAAGCTTCTGTATGGATCAAATAAATTAGCTGGACCCGCTGCTGCTTGGTGGGAGAATTACCAGACTGTGCACACCAACAGAGATTCGATCACCTGGAACGAGTTCAAGGAGGAATTCCGTAGATACCACGTCCCAAAAGGCGTTGTCCAGGCAAAGCGCCGAGAATTCATAAATCTGCGACAAAGGAATAAGACCGTGAAACAGTACCTGCATGAATTTATTCAACTGGCAAGATACGCCCCTGAAGATATTGCGACAGAGGAAAGGAAGATCGACAGGTTTTGCGAAGGACTACAAAACTCCTTGCAATACCAGCTATCATCTCATGAATTTACGGACTTCCACGTCCTGATAAACCGGCTGCTTAAGATGGAGGAGAAAAGGGGAATAATTGAAGAAGACCGAAAGAGGAAGGCTTTGCCCAACTCTTACCAAGGAAGTGCTAGTCGAGGGAGACCAATGCCTACTTTCCGACCAGCCTTCAGACCACCTCAAAGACCCCAAAGGCCTGCGCCTACTGCAATAGCACAATGTACCGGATGTAGAGGAAACCACTTCTTGAAAGATTGTCCCATGAAGAATGAAGAATGCTTTCACTGTGGAAGAAAGGGACATCGCAGGAACACTTGTCCGCTACAACACTTGCCATCCAATGTTGCCCGAGCACAAGCTGCAAGACCCCCTGTTCCAGCCCAAGGCTTCGCTAGAAATGCTCCGCCCTCCAGAGGAGGAAGATTCCATAATGGCCGAGGAAGAGGAATGCCTGCTGCAGGTCGCGGAAGACTCAACTACGCATCTGCTGTTGAAGCAGGGGAAGCATCAGGCGTCGTGATCGGTAGGATCCTTATCCACTCTGAACTTTCAGTTGCATTATTTGACCCTGGTGCTACACATTCATTTGTGTCAAGACCTTTCGTGCTCAGAAATAAGTTGCCAGTATCCGCATTAGAGTTCCCTATCTTAATTCAATCCCCTGGAGCTCGGATGCCTGTCAACTCTATCTGTAGAAATATCACCTTTAGTATTGGCAATCTAGGATTCCTAGCAAACCTGCTAGTGTTGGACCTTCAAGGATTAGATGTCATCCTTGGGATGGATTGGTTAGCCAAGCATAAAGGTCAGATGGACTGTGAAAGAAAGCAATAACCCTGACGAATGCTGAAGGAAAACAAGTCACATTCCACGCAGAGAGATCAATAGTGAACAACCGAGTGTGTAGTTTGAACAGCTTAGAAGGAGTTGAGTTCGAAGGAGTTCCAATGGTAAACGAATATCCAGAAGTTTTTCCTGAAGAGCTTCCTGGAATGCCACCAGATCGGGACATTGAGTTCTCAATCGAATTAAAACCCGGATCTGCCCCTTATGCAAGAAAGCTTGCGCGTATGACAAGTGAAGAACAAGAAGAATTAAGAAAGCAAGTGGAAGAATTGGAAAGAAAGGGATTTGTTAGAACAAGTTCCTCACCTTGGGGAGCCCCTGTACTTTTTGCAAAAAAGAAAGACGGCAGTCTACGACTTTGTGTCGACTACCAGAAACTGAATGATATGACGATCAAGAACAAGTACCCTTTGCCACGGATCGATGATCTCTTTGACCAACTAAGAGGAGCAAAGATATTTTCAAGGATCGACCTGAGGTCCGGATACCACCAACTGAAGATTCGAGAACAAGACATTCCAAAAACTGCATTCATAACGAGATATGGATTGCATGAGTTTACCGTGGTGCCATTTGGTTTAACGAATGCACCAGCAGTGTTCATGAATTTAATGAACAAGGTTCTCATGGAATTTCTGGACAAGTTTGTCATTGTGTTTGTCGATGACATTCTCATCTTTTCGGAGTCAGAGGAAAAGCACGCACAACATCTTAGGATGGTGTTGGAAAAGTTAGTAGAACATCGACTGTATGCCAAATTCGATAAGTGTGCCTTTTGGTTAAAAGAAATCTCATTCTTAGGCCACATTATCTCGGGCAAAGGAATCTCAATGGATCCGTAAAAAATTCAGGCTATCATGGATTGGAAACAACCGGAAACCGTAACTGAAGTAAGAATTTTCCTAGGATTAGCCGGATATTACCGGAGATTTGTCAAAGGATTCTCCAAGATTACAAAGCCACTCACCAGACTACTAAAGAAAGATGTTCCATTCGACTGGACAGAAGGATGTGAAAAGAGCTTTGAAGAGTTGAAGAAGATATTAACAACCGCACCTGTCCTTATGTTACCAGATAACAAAAAGGATTTTGAAGTCTACTGCGATGCATCAAAGCAAGGACTAGGCTGTGTCCTTATGCAAGAAGGGAGAGTCGTAGCTTACGCATCGAGACAATTGCGACCACATGAGGAGAATTATCCAACTCATGATTTGGAATTAGCCGCCGTTGTTCATGCGCTAAAGATTTGGCGACACTATCTACTTGGAAATAGATGTGAAATCTACACAGACCACAAGAGTTTGAAATACATCTTCACCCAACAAGACTTGAACATGAGACAGCGAAGATGGCTAGAGCTGATTAAAGATTATGACCTTGGAATACACTACCACCCTGGAAAAGCAAATGTAGTAGCAGACGCCTTGAGCAGAAAATCCTACTGCAATCAAGAGAAGACATTAGGAATACCACCCCAATTGCTTAGAGATTTCGAGAAGTTGAATTTAGAGTTTGTTGAACAAGGAACCATCGCCGCGTTAACAATGAATTGCGAGTTGAAGGACCAAATCTGAAGGGCTCAGGAAGTAGATCAGAGTATTCGAAAGATGAAAGAGGACATGAAACACGAAGATGCAACTGACCTTCGTAAAGACGAGGAAGGAATTTTGTGGTATCATAACCGAATCTGTGTCCCAGAAGACAAGGAAATCAAGAACGTGATACTGCAAGAAGCCCACTGTACCCCATACTCTATTCACCCGGGCAGTACAAAGATGTACCAAGATCTAAAGGATCGGTTTTGGTGGAAAGGAATGAAAAAGGAAATTGCCGAGTTTATAGCTTCTTGTGATACCTGTCAAAGAGTGAAAGAAGAACACCAGAAACCTGCAGGACCGCTACAACCCCTACCAACCCCGGAGTGGAAATGGGATGAGATTGGAATGGATTTCATAGTTGGTTTACCAAGAACCCAGCAAGGATACGATTCTATATGGGTTATAGTCGATAGATTGACGAAAATAGCTCATTTTCTACCTGTAAAAACGCAGTACACGACGAAAAAGCTTGCAGAACTATATCTTACCAGAATTGTCACGCTACATGGAGTGCCAAAAACAATCGTCTCAGACAGAGGAGCACAATTTGTATCAAGATTGTGGGGAGAACTACAAAAGTCCCCGGGAACGAAGTTGAAGTTCAGTACAGCTTACCACCCGCAAACTGGAGGTCAAACGGAAAGAGTGAACCAGATTTTAGAAGACATGTTGAGAGCGTGTGCTTTGGACTATGGAAATTCTTGGGAACAATTTCTACCGTACACAGAATTTACCTACAACAATAGTTATCAAGTGAGTCTACAGATGGCTCCTTATGAAGCGCTTTATGGAAGAAAGTGCCGCACGCCACTATATTGGACCGAAGTTGGACAGAAACAATTTTTAGGACCACAATTAGTGGAGGATGCCACAGCCCACGTGAAGATCATACAAGAGAGATTGAAGACGGCTCAGTCTCGACAGAAAAGTTACGCCGACAGAAGAAGGAGAGAATTATCCTTCGAGATAGGTGATCACGTATATCTCAAGGTAACACCCTACAAGGGAGTTCGACGATTCCAAATAAAAGGAAAGCTAAGTCCGAGATACGTCGGACCATACAAGATTTTGGAAAGACGAGGAGAAGTAGCATACAAACTGGACCTACCGCCTGAATTAGCAGGAGTTCATGATGTCTTTCACGTATCCCAACTGAGGAAATGCTTGAGAGAACCAACGGAGCAAGTGTCTCCCATAGAAACGGAGGTTCAACTAGATCTGACATATCAAGAATACCCAGTCAAGGTGTTAGAGGTCAGCGAAAGAAGGTTAAAATCAAGGACCATAAAATTCTGCAGAGTCCAATGGAATAACCACACCGAAGAAGAATCGACTTGGGAAAGAGAAGAAGAACTGCATCAGAATTTTCCCTACCTATTCTCAGACTCATTGGAATCTCGAGGACGAGATTATTCCTAAGGAGGGTAGGTTGTAACATCCCTATTTTTGGTTATCTTTTCTGCTTGCGAGTCAGCATATATTCTTTGGAATCCCTGTTGTCTCAACCCTATCTTGATCTTAGGTATGCCACTACCTTAACCTAAAAGTTGGCAGCTAAACTTCATTCCCCATATCATTTTCACATTTCAGCCCAAAAGTGCTTTAGTTTAGTCCTTTTTGAAAACCCAAAAAGGCTAAAAGTCCCAGATCATCTCCAAATCCAGATCTGATCAAGTGATTACCTTTCTTTCATTTTTCTGAACATTTTTCCCTTCTGGAAGAATTCCAGAATCTCGATTGAAACCCTAGTTTCAGCCTCGACAAGAGTTTCAGACCCTAATTACCCTTTTTACCCTAAATACCCTGTTTTCGATTTTTGTCAAAACCACCAAATCTTATCGGATTTTACCATTTTTCCGGCTGAATGAGTCTAAGACATTTAGTAGCACTCATCTGCAAAGTCAGAATTCAAATCAGCCCTTCAGTTCTTCAGAATTGCAAATAGGCCCAAATTCCCGAGCCAAAACCTTCGCAGTTCAGTCCAAATCGTCACATTTCAGTCCAAAACCTTGCAAACAAGCCCCTGGCCTTTTCTTCGACCACAACCAGGAGACTGCGTGCACGACCGCGACCAGTGTTCGTTCGACCAGTGCCCCGCCGCTTTGCCTCGCCGTTGAACTCGCCGCCGGCGAAGTTCCTAGCGCTGCCACCTTCACGGCCACGTAGCTATCAACCGCGCACAGCTGTACCGCCACCGTGGAACGCTTCAACCACACCGTGCCGTGTTCTTCCCCGCGCGCGCGCGTGCCCGCTGTTGTCAGGAGCTCCACGCCACATGGCTGCCATCCCAGAGATCAGCACCTCGCCTTCATGACGGAATCCTGATTTTGCGCGATGCTCCGCCTCTGGCAGAGCCCCGCCGTGTCCCCAAGTGCCTCGTTGACCGTTCCAGCGCCAGAAGAAAAATCCCCCGGCGATTGCTGCTGCTCCCGAGAGCTTCACCCGCGGCTATATAAAGCCCCCCATTCGCCCAGCTTCTCTTCACGCCACCCGCATTGTAAGCCTTAGCTTCCTCCACCAGAGAGTAGTCCAGTTCTTCAGCGCCGCCGCGAAGGCCTCCTTCCCCGGCGAGCAGTTCATGAAGCTTACGGCGCCAGCTTCGCCCAAAGCTTCTTTCTCCAAGCCAACACCACCAGTAAGGTCCCCTTGTCCCCCTGTACGTTTCATAGCCATTAATTGATCCCCGGCAAACCTCAACGCCGGCAATCACTGGAAAACCGTGATCCCCTGTTCCCCTAATGCCGAGTGATTCAAGCCAAATTGATCCTCGTGCCAGCAGGGAATAATAACCAGTGAGTTAGGAGGAACGAGCCTGTAAACTTAGAATCGCCAATTTTGCCCCGAGCTTCAAAATTCCATGTTCGAGCCTCGGCAGTTCGCCGGAGAACGCCACCGTGCTTCTCTAGCCAATCTCTGGCAAAATTGAGTGCGCCAATAGTCTTGTGACAGCCCCTAGATGCTTCCCGAGCGTGGAATTAAGTTCAAACGCCCTGGAACGAAAACGCCCAAATCGGTGCCTTCGTCTTCGGCCCCGATCGCCGGAGTTCGTTTTCCGGCCAAACTAGCCGGTGAAACCTTGTCATTTACATAGATCTCAACCCCCTGAGCAATTTTGTCTACTAGCTCGACTTCTGGATCGACCTGAATCAAAAGTTATGATCATGCCAAGTTTGCTATCAAGTGGTTCAATTCATGTTCAGGCCACCGTGTTTGCTCACCGGATTTGGCCACCTTCCGGCCACTTTCAGCCTTTGAGCCTGTTGAGAGTTTTGTAGCTGTTATCAATGCCTAAACCCTAGACAAAGTCTTGCATCAATTGGAGTCTTGAGTCAAAAGTTATCCAATGCCCTATTTTCTGGCCATGTCTAGCACTATGTCAGTGCATGACCACCAGTGGCATTAGATGATTTAGACTTGTTTCATTTGAGCAATTGAAATGCCACTTTGTCCAGTAAGTCCTTTGAGCCATGCTCTACAACATTCCCTACAATCACATCTCCAGAAAACAGACCTAGAACCAATTTAGGGCAATGTCGAGCCATGACTCGAATGTCAGCCCTTCGACATTCAAGCCCTTTGAGCCCATCTCTTCGATCAATGTCAAGTGACCTTGTCCAAACCCTCACCCCTGCATGCATGATGTATTTACATATTATTTTCTAGTACTTGTATACTTATATAGTGTGTATGTGTTGTTTGTATCCGCCGTGGAACCAAACGTTGAAGGAACCGAGGAGATCTTCGAGGATTCATCTGAACAACTAGACCCATCACTGCAAGGCAAGTCTCAAACCCTTGATCATGTCTAGCTTATTATTTTGAAATGAAGTATGTTATCTGTTTTCAAGTATATGCATGCCTTAGATTGAAATAAGAACTATGTTTCAATAAAATGATTAGATATGACCTAAATGATTGTAAAGCCCCTTTTGACATTGAATACCCCTGCACCCTTGTTACCCTAGATTATCATGCTTAGGCTATGCTATGCTTAAAGATTATATGATAAATGTTGAATGGTCACATATGAGAAAAGTATGTTCAAAACCCTTTTGTGAAAGAAAGTATGATTGGAATCGATAGTGAGGATGGTTTGAGTGGATGGTGCTGTGTGCGCACTGGGAATGTGAAAGACTCCTCACTAGAGATTCATAAGGACTAGAACCTTGTGCTGTGCTCCTATGCGGCATGAAAAACGTACCAACCACTTGCCTGTTTATGGGACGGGCGCAACTTAGTAGCTTTCTTTAGTATTAGCTTTTCGCTGCAATGGTTGTTGATCCAGTGTCTTGCGAGAACTGGTGGGCCGCAGAAGGCCATGAGTGATGTGAGTTCAGAAAAATCATGAGAGGAAAAGGTGGAAAGGAGGAAGACGCCCTATGCCAGATTAAGTCGTGCGCGACTGTAATCAAGAGAGGCTATGTGTCTTGCGAGAACATAGACCCAGGCTATGAAGTAAGGCAGTGGGGAGGACCCACAACGGTACTTGAGACTTAACTGTCTATTTACCGGGCAGGGAAATAGTTAATGCTAGGACTGTAAACTGTTGTGTCATCTCGGCCTTGTCACATGCGTAAGAGTCGCATGGAGAGGTACCGACTTGAAAGCCGAATGATCGGTGGATTAAGGTGGTACACCTTTGCAAAGTTTAAAAAGTATCGGATACTCTGAGCTCCCTGGTTATGGAGTCTGCGCGCTGTGGATTCTATTCACGTCGATGCAGCACAAGTAGCTTTTGGAAAGTTTTCACAAAGTCAGAATAAAGTGGTGACTCGTGAAAGACCACCACACACAACATTTTCTGAGAATTTAGCTTAGGATTTTAAAAGCACCGCTTTTGAAAATAAAGGTCTTTTCTCTAAAGACTAAGTGTGAAAATCTATTCTATATACATATATGAAGCCAAGGAGCTATTCTTTGAGAAATTTCCCCCCATCTATATATACACTTGCATCCTTATTTGGGACTTGTTGAGCACCATGTGGACACTGTGCTCACCCTTGCTTTTACAAACAAATTTAGAAGAAGGATTTGTCGACCCTGAATCTTACGGTCTTGAACCCAATCCGGAACAAGAAGAAGAAACTGAAGACCAAGCTTGATAGAGGGTTATGCACCAAGGTGGAGTTAGATGTGGAGAAGGCCCGTACACCGCTGCTGCAGAAGAAGAAGACTGGTGAAGTCTTTTCGTTTGTTATTGTTGTTTTATTTTGTGCCGATCTTTGTGTCGAAAACTCCTTAATTTGTATCAACTTTTAAATGCGTCATTTTGGCGCTAAGTTATTGTAATGTTGGTCCTTGTGATCAGCACTTGTTTTTAATTACTCGCATTTTTATATAATGCATCTTGTTGTTGTGAGCTGCAATGTACCCTTTTCTGAGTGCAACCCACCTGGGCGGTTGCCACCGGATTCCTCAAATGGGGGTCCCACACGGCGCCCGGGACGGCGCCGAAGGCCCGGTCCCGGGGGCCAAAAGGCGGCGCCCGAGGAGGGGCCGGCGGCCACGTCCCCGGGCCAATGGCGGCGCCCGGGACGGCCTCGGAGGCCGGGTCCCGGGGGCCAAAAGGCGGCGCCCGGGGAGGGGCCGGAGGCCACGTCCCAGGGCTAATGGCGGCGCCCGGGACGGCTCCGGAGGCCGGGTCCCGGGGGCCAAAAGGCGGCGCCCGGGGAGGGGCCGGGGCCCACGTCCCCAGGCTAATGGCGGCGCCCGGGACGTCGCCGGAGGCCGGGTCCCCGGGCGATCGTGACGCAACTTACCTGGACTTAGTCCCGTGGAGATTTCCCCTGACAGCAGCCCCCCATGCACGCAGGGGGCGATGCTCGAGCCCCCGGTGGGTATGGTAGACGTCACCGGGAAAATCTCCGGGCCAAGTCACCGGAGCTGCGACCCTTCGGTTTTCGTGCCCCACCCTTAAGGCCGCGCCGTTTTACCATAAATGCGCGCGGTTCGAACTGGTGCTTCAATTCTCGCGCCCGTCCCTTCGTTTCCCGCGCACGGTTTGAACTTCTACGGTCCAGATTGACCCACGGGTGCCGCGTGGCGTGCATCTAGACCACGTCCCGCCCCTATAAATAGGGTCTTGGGGGGTCCAGAAGTTCATTCCAAACTTTCATCCTTTGCGATTTTGCTCTCCCGGTAAGCCTCTCCCGGTAGCTCTTTCCGGTGGTTTGCTCCCGGTAGCAGACGTCTGGAAGTTTTAGTAGTAGCCTCCTGCAAGGTTAGTCACCAAAAAAAAGAAGACTAACCTCATGGCACCCAAGGGTTGAGCGAAGTCCACGGAAGTCCCCCGGAGGAAATCCCTCCGGATTTCCTCTGGGCGTCGGAGTTCACGGCCGAGGACGCCGAGACCTTGGTCGAACGCTGCGTCATCGCGGACGGGGACATCCGAGTCCCCGTGAAGAAAGACGGAGCCGCCCGCCCCAGGCCCGGAGAGGTCGTGGCCTTTGAGGCCTTCCTGGAGGCGGGGCTCCGGCTCCCAGTGCATCCCATGCTCCGGGAGTTTCTGAAGGAGTACGGGGTGGCGCTCAACCACCTCACCCCGAACGCGCTCATCCGGATGGGCCTCTTCATCTAGCTCTACGAGACGGCGACCGGGCGGGAGCCCACCCTTCGCGCCTTCCGGTACTTCTACGAACCGGCGGCGCGGACCTCCCACTTGGTGAAGGGGGGCCCCAAGTCCCCCTTCGGTTCGGTGATGGTACAAATGCTGCCGTCCCGAGTGATCGACTACCCGGCGGCGGCCTCCCGGGACCACTGGGGCGACTGGGTCCGGAGGTGGTTTTACCTCCTGGTCTGGGACGAGGCGGTGGTGTACGCCCCGGAGCCCCCCACCTACAGCCGGTCGTTTGCACCGAAGCCTCCGGTGTGGACGGACGAGGAGTTCGAGCTCCTCGGCAAGGTGATCCTCTCCAAGAAGACCCGCTCAATGCGGGACGCTGCCGAGGAGATGGCTCTCCTTCGGATCTCCCCCATCTCGTGCGGGAAGAGGGGAGTCGGCATGGGCCCGGAACAGCGGCCCCCGGTGAAGCCGGTGACGCGACGTAAGCTCCGGGAACCTGCTGCATCATACTTACGAATTTTTGAAAATTTAAGTAACTCTTTACCTCTTGCAGTCCGGTCGTACCTGGCGGCGTGGGAGAAGGCGGAGAACCTCCTGGGGAGGTACTTCGCCGACGAGCACGAGCGCGTCGTGCGCCTCGTGGGGGAGGGCCCTCCTCGGAACTTGGTAGCGGCGGCCTACGAGCTAAAGCTGCCGGAGAGGAAGCCTCTCCCCACCCCCGGGTCGCACAAACGGGGGAAGGAGGCGGCCGGGGGCTCGGAGCCCAAGAAGGCCCTGGTCCAAAAGACCCCCGGCCCGTCGACGACGCAAGCGGCGACATCGGCGAAGCCCCGGGACGGGACCCCCGGGACCGAGCGTGCCCGGGCACTGGCCCGGAAGGGAGCAACACCTCCTCCCCCGAAGAGCCCCGTCGAGGCCCGGGGGAAGGAGGCGGCCGCGGGCGGGGTGGCGTCCGACTCGGCGAACTACGCCCCGTCGCCGCCCTCGGTGGAGCCCCTCCTGCCCCTTCCGGCTTCTTTGGAGCAAGAGAGGCTGGAGGTGAGATTCGCGGAGGCCTCGCCTCCGCGGGTTTGGCCGGTGGACGAGGGGGGGAGCCCCTCAGTCTACGAGGTTCCTCCGGAGGAGGAGGCTCCGAGGACCTTTCGGCCCTGGGCGGGGAAAGGTCTGATGATCCCCCCCGGGGCAGGGACCCCCGCCCAAAGCTCCTCGGCCACGTCTTCGGAGGAGACCTCGGCCACGAAGACGCCGGTGACGCCGGCCGCGTTATCGGACTCGCAGGTCCGGGGACCCCCCGCTGGTAGCGACTCGGGCGCCGGGCGAGAGGCCCCCCTGCTTCCTGCGGGGGAAGTCTCCCGCTACTCGGAGGGCCTGCACACCCGGAAGGTTCAGGCCTTCGTCGCGGAGGGAACGCTCCATGAGCGTTTCCAGGGGCTTCAGTCCCTTGGGGCCCAGGTAACCCAAGTCAATGACGTCCTCATTTATTTCCTGCACTTAGAGATTTTCTAACTCTATATATTTCGTAGGTGGCAGCTGTTACCTGGGGCCTTGAGCAGCGGGTCGCCCGGCTGCTTAAGGAAGAGGAGGGCCGGGCCGCGGCCTCCGTAGGGCAGCGCGAGAAGGCCCTCCAGGAGCGCGACGAAGCCCTTGCGGAACTGAGCCGGGTCCGGGCCCAGGTTCACATTTCCGAGGCCGTCAACGGCCGCCTCCGGGAGGAGGCCAAAGCGAGGGAGGAGGCGCTCTGGGAGCTCGAGGCCACGAGCGTCCGGGCGGTGGCGGACGTGGGCCGCTCCGTCCGCTCGGCCGTCGAGAGCCTTGGCATGAGCCTAGGCTCCGGGAGCAAGGAGGTGCCGCCGGCCACCCTCGCGGAGGCTGTGCGTTTTCTCAACGCACAAGTCTCCGCCATCCCCGAGGCGGCCGACGCTTGGGCGCGGGGCAGGGCGATCCCCGTCATCGTGGCTGCTGCGGGGCTCGTCGAGTTCCGGGGTCGGCGCCCGGGCGATCGGGGGCCGCATCCCCCGAGGCTTCCCGGACTCCTTCGAGCCTTCGCGCCGGGAGGTCGAGCAGCTTGCCGGAGGGTTCTACGACCGGATCATCCGGGCGTGGTTCCCGGCTCCGGCGCCTCCGGTGGGAGACGTCCCAGCCCCGGCCTTGGAAGAAGCCCCCCGGGGGGAGGACGCCAACGAACATGTACGAGCCTCCCCCCGGGTCTTAGCTAGGGCCCTTTTTTGTTTTCTTAGGATTTTGATCCCGGTAGCTTCTTAGAAGAAGCCCCGGACACTTGTACAAAAACATTTTGAATGCAATGAAGTTAGAATTTTTTTCTACGTCTTTGAATTGAATATTGTTACCAGGGTTCCCGGGAGGTTACTCCCGAGCGAAGGTCTGGGAGGGGCTCCCCGGGGGACGCCCAAGCGGCTTTAATCTTGCTAAGCCTTGTCTCCGGGAATCGCAGCAGGGATAGTGTCTAGGAGCCGATCCGGTTGAGGTGGCGTCCGGAGTGGCACTTGGACAACTTTGATAATCATCGTGCCGAATTGTCCCCTCCGCGACCGGGGTTCCGGTTGATACCTCCCCTCCAGATACTTCCACAGGCGGGATACGAGTTTTGGCCCGAAGATGTGCTCCGGGACGGTCGGCGCCGCGCGCGGGAATTGTACCGGGTCTTGACCCGGGAGCTGGCGGAGAGCCTCCGAGAGTATTAGGCGTAGGAGCCTTAAGGCGTAGAGAATCCCCCGGGTTAGAACCCGGGTTGTATCGTTTCCGAAGCCCACCGGAGGGGGAAGATGTCCTCCGGGTTTGACAATCAATAAAGCTGTGTTATTGCTTCTTCTTTCATTGTCTCTTTACTTTCTTCTTCTTGGATGGTCCGGACCACTCATCTTAACAAGGATGAGCTAAGTTTGCTCATGGGCGGTGCGGTCAACACCCGGGGATTCCTTATCCCCCCCGCCCACAGCGGGCCGGAGAATAGCTCGGCGCGTTGTGGGGGTAACCAGGCCCCCGGGATGGAAGTCACCTGTAGCATAGGAATTTTTCTAAGTTAGAAAATTTTAAAACGAGGTTTTCAAGGAGAAGACCTTCCGGGAGACAATCGTCCGGTCGCCGTGAGAACGGGGAGCCGGGAATAAGGCCTCATGTGGAAGAAACGTCCAAGAAAACCCGATGAGATTTTTGGAGGCGAGCTTCCTAGAAGACAATCGTCCGGTCACTGTGAGAACGGGGAGCCGGGAATAGGGTCTTCGGGGAAGAAAATGCCTGAGAAATCCGTGACTTCTCCGGGAGACAATCGTCCGGTCACCGTGAGAATGGGGAGCCGGGAATAGGGTCTCCAGGAGGCATTCATCCGGTCGCCGTAAGGACGGGGAGCCGGGAATAGGGTCTCTGGGGTCCAATCGTCCGGTCGCCGTGAAAACGGGGAGCCGGGAATAACGTCGACTCCCGTAGGAGGAAGATAGATCCATGAAGGCCATTAGACGTCCCACTGGGGAGAGCGTCTACTCCCGGAGGAGGAAGTGCCCGAAGACGGGTCTTGAGTGTTTGAGCAGGGGACTAGTCTCCCAAAGTGACTCGTTACCGAGGCCGCTGTGACCGGGTTGCCGCTTACACCCTCAGTCCACTAGGGCTGATCGTAAGCCACCCTACAGGAGGGACTTGCTGGTGCTGGCCCACTTCCTCGCGGAGAGGGCATCCTCACGGGGAGGGCATCCTCGCGGGGAGGGCTTCCTTGCGGGGAGGGCATCGCCGCTAGGGACGGTAGAGAAAGACCTGCAATGAGACAGTTTGAAAGCAAGACCTATGTATTGCTAATAAAATGAAGTACAGGGCTTCCCCCTGCGAAGTCGTGAAAGGGGAGGAAAATACAGTGTCCCTCCTCCCCCTCCTGCGTGAACGCTCCGGAGGAGGGGACAGGCCCGTAAGGCTAAACATAGAACTTGTGAAGTAAACACAAGTTCCACATGTGCTTCAGCTCCTGCTCTAGAAGGTTGGAGAGCTTGTAGGCCCCCGAGCCCAAGACCGCGGAGATCCTGTAGGGGCCCTCCCACTTGGGGGAGAGCTTACCTTGGGCCTGAGGGTCCGTCACACGCTTGAGGACAAGGTCCCCAAGGCGGAAAGCCCTCTCGCGCACACGCTGATTGTACGCGCGCGCCAGCTCTTGCTCGTAGATGGCATGGCGGAGGAGCGCTCGGTCGCGTTCCTCCTCCACGAGGTCGATCTCCAGGCGCTGATTGGCCTCATTGGCCTGGTATGCTGCGGGCGTGGCTCCCTCCAGGAGCTCGACCCGCAGTGACCAGAAGCCGATCTCCGGGGGGAGGACTGCGTCCGCCCCGTCGCCCGGGACGGGGTCGTGCGCATGGAGCAGAGGATGCTAGGGAGCTCCTCCGCCCATGCACCCCGCTTAGAAGCGGTTTGCTCAAGTCTCCCGCGCAACCCCTGTAGGATCACGCCGTTGACCCTCTCGACAGCCCCATTGCTCCGGGGATGGGCCACTAAGGCGAAGTGGATGACGAGCCCCAGGCCTTCGCAGAATTCCCAGAAATAAGCCGAGTCGAATTGGGTCCCGTTGTCCACGGTGATTTCCCGGGGGACACCAAAACGACATACGACGTTTTTCCAGAAAAACCGCTGAACGGCCCGGGACATGATGCTGGCCAAAGGCTCCGCCTCAACCCACTTCGTAAAATAGTCGACTGCGACTACTGCATACTTGTATCCCCCGGGCGCTGGGGGGAAGGGCCCTAAGAGGTCCATCCCCCAGCGCACGAAGGGCCAAGTGATGGGGATCGTCTGCAGCGCTATAGGGGGGAGGTTCGAGTCTTTGGCCATCTTCTGGCATGCCTCGCACGCGGAGAAAAGGTCTCGCGCGTCGCGCATGACCGTGGGCCAGTAGAAGCCCTGCCGGAGGGCCTTGGCCGCGATGGCACGAGGGGTTAGGTGAGAGCCACAGCTCGCCGCGTGGATGACTTCGAGAAGTTGAAGTCCCTCCGGCCGGGGGAGGCAGCGCAGGAGGGCGGAAGCCCCCCGCTTGTAGACCCTCCCCTCCAGCAGGAGATATGCCCGTGCTTTAGCCCGGAGGCGTTTAGCCTTGGTCTCACTAGGAGGGTCCCCCTCCCCCTTGATGAAGGAGATGAGGGGGTCCATCCAAGACGGAGTCCGGATGATCTCGGCGACCTCCGGGACATGAGCCTCGTCGCCCGTGTCCGGGGAGGCCACGGAGGGCTTCGTGATGATCACCAGGAAAGCCCCCTTGGGGAGCGATTCCCGGGCGCTTGCCGCCCGGGCCAAGGCGTCGGCCCAGTCATTGTCCCTCCGCGGGATATGTCGGGCCTCGAGGCCCTCGAAATGCCTCTCCATCTTTCGCACTTCCTGCAAATAAAGACTTAAGTTTGCGTTAGGGCACAGGTAAGACTTGTCCATTTGGCAAACTACGAGCTGAGAATCTCCCTT
Source organism: Pharus latifolius (assembly GCA_019359835.1). NCBI lineage: Eukaryota > Viridiplantae > Streptophyta > Magnoliopsida > Poales > Poaceae > Pharus > Pharus latifolius. The sequence continues at coordinate 59,554,735 of CM033323.1, forward strand.
GACTAGGATGCGCCGGATCCCCAGGGAGCGTGCGAGGCGCATCCCGAGGAGCAAAGCCTCGTATTCGGCGACGTTGTTGGTTGCGGGGAACTCGAGCCGCGCGGTGTACTCGAGTTCCTTCCCCTCGGGGCTCCGGAGGACTACTCTCGCACCAGCCCCGGTGAGACACAGCGACCCATCGAACATGAGGGTCCAATGATCACTGCGTCGGGGCGGCACAGGGAGATCTTCGTCCCCGGACCCAAAGGCGGGAGTCCACTCTGCGACGAAGTCGGCGAGGACCTGCGACTTGATGGCGGAGCGGCCGATAAGGGATAGGGAGAAGGGGGCGAGCTCGGCCCCCCACTTCCCGATCCGGCCGGTGGCTTCTTTGTTCCGCAGTACCTCCCCCAGGGGGAGGGATGACGGGACGGTGATGGGGTGTCCCAGAAAGTAATGCCGAAGCTTCCGGGACGCCATGAGGAGGGCGTAGCAGATTTTCTCCATCTCCGTGTACCGAGTTTTGGCCCCTTGGAGCGCCTCACTCACGTAGTACACGGGACGCTGCTGCCCCCCTTGCTCCCTCACCAAGACCGCGCTGACGGCGACGGGGGTCCCGGTGAGGTAGAGGAGCAAGGGTTCTTCTGGAGACGGACTCACGAGCATTGGAGGGCTCGTGAGGTACTTCTTGAGGTCGTCGAAGGCTTCCTGGGCCTCGGGGGTCCAGCGGAACCCCTCGAGCCCTTGGAGGATCTTGAAGAACTAGAGGCCCCTCTCCCCCGACCGGGAGACGAAGCGGCTTAGTGCGGCTAGGCGGCCGGAGAGCCGCTGGACATCCTTGACGGAGCGCGGCGAGGGCATATCTAGGAAAGCCCGGATCTTCTCGGGGTTCGCCTCAATGCCCCGCTGGGACACGAGGAAACCCAGGAGCTTCCCTCCGCGCACCCCGAAGGCGCACTTTTCTGGGTTGTGTTTGAGCCCGAACTCGCGGAGGTTGCGGAAAGCCAGGTCGTCGATGTGGGAGGCTGCGCGGGGACTCTTGACGACCGCGTCGTCTACGTAGACTTCAACGTTGCGGCCGACTTGCTCTTTGAAAACCAACGTCATGAGGCGCTTCCCTGCATTCTTGAGCCCAAAGGGCATATGGACGTAGCAGAAGGTTCTGAGGGGAGTAATAAAACTCATCTTTTCCTCATCCCCTTCCGCCATCCGGACTTGATGGTAGCCCGAGTAGGCGTCTAGGAAGCTCATGAGCTCGCACCCCGCAGTGGAGTCGACGAGCTGATCAATCCGCGGGAGCGGGAAGTTGTCTTTCGGGCAGGTGCGGCTAAGGTCGGTGAAGTCCTCGCACATCCGCCACCTGCCGATTCATTTCTTGACGAGGACGGGGTTCGCAAGCCACTCGGGGTGCAAGACCTCCCTAATGAACCCCGCCTCTCAGAGCCGGCTGATCTCCGCCTTGATTGCCTCTTGGCGCTCGAGGGAGAGTTTTCGTAGCTTCTGTTTGACCGGGGGGTGATCGGGGGCCACTACGAGCTTGTGCTCAATGACCTCCCGGGCGACGCCCCGCATGTCCGAAGGTTTCCTCGCAAAAACATCGGAGTTTTCGCGCAGAAAAGCCGCAAGTTGCGCTGCGTGCTCCTCGGGGAGCTCCGCCCCGATCCGAACGGTTTTGTCTTCGTTGCCCGGGGACAGCAGGACCTTCCGGAGGCCCCCTTCCGGACGAGGCTTGAGGAGGGGCCTCCCGGGCGGTGGCGCAGCGGCGTCTAGTTCCGGGGGAGAAGCCTCCCCCCCGGGTGTCTTTATGAGGTTGACGCTTCTGATTGTGGCCGCAGTGCACTCGTATAGAGCACGGGCCATGTCTTGGTCTCCCCGGACGTTGATCACACCATGCGGCCCGGGGATCTTCATGCAGAGATAGTTTTGATGGGTGGCAGCCCCCAGCCGGTTGATTGTGGTCCTCTCTATTATCGCATTGTAGGAGGAGGGGAGGTCCACTACATCGAAGCGGACCAGCTCGGTCCGGTAGTTCTCCGGGGTGCCGAAGGTCATTGGAAGGTCTACCTTGCCCACGGGGTGGATCGCCTTCCCCGGGACAAACCCTTGGAGGGGCCCTGCCGCGGGCTGCAGGAGCTTTTCATCCACCTGCATCTCTTTGAAGGCCTTTAGGAATAGGACATCGGCGGAGCTCCCGCCGTCCACCAGGATACGGGCCAGATGGCAGTTGTAGATGGTCGCGGAGACAATGAGCGCGTCGTCGTGGGGGAAGCGGACCCCTCGCGCGTCTTCCACCGTGAAGGTGAGGGGGACGTCCGACTACTTAGGTGGCGGGGATGCGTGTAGCACCCCCACAACCTTCACCTCGCGCGCGTACTCCTTACGCTGGCGCTTAGAGTCCCGCCCGGAGGCAGATCCTCCCACGATGACGTTGATGTGCCGCTGCGAAGTTTGAAAGGGGAGAGCTTCTGAAGGCTCCCCCTCCTGCGTCTGCTGACCACCCACGGGAGCGGGAAGGGCCGGAACAGCTGGCCGAGGGGGTAAGGAGGCCGGGGTCCCCCCCCTGCCCGCGCTGGTCGAGGAAGTCCGCGAAGTGCTGCAGCAGCTGGCTACAATCTCGGGTAGTGTGGGTACTGGACCTGTGGAAGCTGCACCACGGTCCTTCCCACCTTCTCCCCGCGGGGCCTTCCCGGCCGTGTGAAGACTGTCCTCCCCCATGGCCTTTTGGTCTGGGGAAGGGGCGGTTGCCCCTCGGGGGGTCGCGCGAGCCGCCTCCGCCCTCGAGGACAAAGGTGTCCCGAGGCCGTGGCTCACTACGCCCCCCCTGCCTGGGGCGTTTGGGGGGATCCCTGGCCCCCCGGTCGACGGGGGCGGGAGCCCCCTGGGTCTTCTTCCAGATGTCGTCTTCCTCCGCCCGAGCGTACTTTTCGAGCACATTGAAGAGCTCGTCGGCGGAAGAGGGGCAGCTCCGGGAGAGCCTTCGGTGGAGCTCCCCCGGGAGGATGCCGCTTTTATAGGCTTCGATGACCGTAGAGTCGGGGACGTGGGCCACTTTGCTCTTCACCTGAGCAAAGCGCTTGAAGAAGCTTCTGATGGTTTCCCCAGTCCTCTGCCGGACGGTGTACAGCTGCGAGGAGTCCAGGGGACGCACGTAGTTCCCCTGGAAGTTGGCACAGAACTCCCGCTTGAGCTGCGAGAAAGACTTGATGGAGCCCGCCTTCAGGTTGTAGAACCAGGAGCGGGCGATGCCGGTGAGGTAGAGGGGGAAGACGTTGCACTGTACCGTCTCGTCCCCCCCGGCCGCGGAGATAACTGTGGAGTAGACCTGCACGAATTCGTAAGGGTCTGCCTCACCGTTATAGTGCTCGATGTGCGGAGGGCGCTAGGGCCGCGGCCACCGGATGCTGCGAAGTCTTCGGCACAGGGGCTGGTTAGCCCCCTGCACTTCCCGGGGAGAGTCCCAGTCGCTGTCTTCTTTCACGGGACCTTCGTTGTCTGAGTCTGGAAGCGGTCCGAGAGGTCCGCCAGAATGGCGGTGGCGACGCTTTTCCTCCGGACCGGGACTGAGTTCCCGGACGTCCGGGCTCTCCGCCGGAGAGGTTGGCTCTTCAGCGGGTCTCTTCCCCCGGCCGGTGCGAGAGCGAGGCTCCCCGTGCCCACGGCCGGGGGGAAGTTCTTCCCCGCGCTCTGGTGAATGCATTCGCTCGACCTGCCCCCGGGCGAAACGGACCTGTCCCGCCGAGGGAGGGAGCTCGTGCACTGTAGCTGCCGGCCCGGAGGCTTCCGGAGCCTGTTGGGGGGAGCCCCCTGCGACGACCCACGGGACCGGAAAGGGGGAAGCCCCTGTATTATCCGGAACTGGGAAGGGGGCGCCCACGGCGACGCTCGGAACCGAAGTGGAGGGTGCCCCAGTGGCCACGACCGGAACCGGGGAGGGGGCAGCCCCTGCAACACCCGGAAACGGCGAGGGGGGAGCCCCCGCAGCAACGTCCGGAACCGGGGAGCCCATGCGGGGGGAAGTCCGCTGCGGGACGGGAGCTGCTCTATCAACCGCCCCTGGTGCGGTAAATGCGATGCGGGGGGAGGGACTGGCTCCCGGCGTAGGGAAAACCCCCGGCATGAAGTGGGCTCCCGGCCCCGGGAATAGGCCAGGGACGGGGTACCCCCCTGGTGCAACGAAGGGCCCCGGCGTGAAGTAACCTCCCGGCACCGGGACCGGCCCGGGTGCCGGGAAGGGTCCGGACGTATATCCCGCAGGGGGAGGGAACTCCTCGGTAGGATCATACAGGGCGGACAAACCCCCGGAGGCCGGAGGGGCCACCGGTTAACCCATAAACGGGGGAATAGTCCCCGAGTACAGGTGCGACGCAAATGTGGGGGCCGAAGGCCGCGCCAGCACGCTAAGGAGCTCATCCATAGAGCGCGGAGCTGGCCTCCAACAAGAGCTTCGAGCAGGGCGTCCCGGGTTGCCGGGGGAGCCTTCGGGGGGAGACTGGTCCCGCCCAAGGTCCCCGCGGTCACCGGGAACGACCTGGAGGTGGAAGCACCTAAGTTGAGAGGAAAAGAGGGAGGCGGTACTTGGGCCAGGTCGCCTCCGGAAGGGACCGCAGGGACAGCAGTGTCCCGGGCGGACGGCGCCGGGTCTCCGAGACCCGGGTCACCGGGAAGGGTGCGAGCCCTTGTTCTTGAGGGGAGCCATGGCGTCTTGTCACGAGTCCCCACGGACGGCGCCAACTGTCGTGGTATTGCGAATACCCCGGCAGGTTTTGAGAATGATCCTAGCGAAGATTACGCGGCGCGGGTTGACCGGATAACCGATCCTCCCCCGCCGAACAAGCACAAGAAAAGACACGAGGGTTTATACAGGTTCGGGTCCCAGTGGGGGCCCTAGTCCTGTCGACGCGCTCCCGACCGGAGTCAGTTGGGGAGGCTCTCTCCGGGGGGAGAGGCTTCCGGAGCACGTCTGTGAGTTTAGCTATTCCAATAAAAGTGATCCGATCCTTTACAACAGAGGGGTACAAGGGCTATTTATAGCCCCAAAAAGAAGCGAAAAACCTAAACTACCCCGGAAGACACCGTCGGATTGAAGGGTAGGACTATCCTTCTACCGGTCAAACGCCTTGGATGCTTGACAGGTGGTCGCTAGTTCCCGAGGCGCTCCTCGCGTGACCTGCACGTGACAAACAATTCTAGACTTTACCTTTAGAAGGGCGGAGGCCCGGGACAGCGCCGGAGGCCAGGTCCCGGGGGCCAAAAGGCGGCGCCCGGGGAGGGGCCGGAGGCCACGTCCCCGGGCAAATGGCGGCGCCCGGGACGGCGCCGGAGGCCAGGTCCTGAGGGCCAAAAGGCGGCCCCCGGGGAGGGGCCCAAGGCCACGTCCCTGGGCCAATGGCGGCGCCCGGGACGGCGCCGGAGGCCAGGTCCCGGGGGCCAAAAGGCAGCGCCCGGGGAGGGGCCGGAGGCCACGTCCCCGGGCTAATGGCGGCGCCCGGGACGGCGTCAGAGGCCGGGTCCCGTGGGCCAAAAGGCGGCGCCCGGGGAGGGGCCGGAGGCCACGTCCCCGGGCCAATGGCGGCGCCCGGGACGGTGCCGGAGGCCGGGTCCCAGGGGCCAAAAGGCGGCGCCCGGGTAGGGGCCGGAGGCCACGTCCCCGGGCCAATGGCGGCGCCTGGGACGGCGCCGGAGGCCGGGTCCCGGGGGCCAAAAGGCGGCGCCCGGGGAGGGGCCGGGGGCCACGTCCCCGGGCTAATGGCGGCGCCCGGGACGACGCCGGTGGCCCGTTCCCGGGGGCCAAAAGGCGGCGCCCAGGGATGGGCCGGCGGCCACGTCCCCGGGCCAATGGCGGCGACCGGGACGGCGCCGGAGGCCGGGTCCCTGGGGCCAAAAGGCGGCTCCCGGGGAGGGGCCGGCGGCCACGTCCCTGGGCCAGTGGCGGCGCCCGGGACGGCGCCGGAGGCCGGGTCCCGTGGGCCAAAAGGCGGCGCCCGGGGAGGGGCCGGGGGCCACGTCCCCGGGCTAATGGCGGCGCCCGGGACATCGCCGGAGGCCGGGTCCTGGGGCGATCGTGACGCAACTTACCTGGACTTAGTCCCGCGGAGATTTCCCCCGACAACTATCCCTCCCCCTCTTAGTCCTACACAATCCTAATACAAAATTCATTGAAATATCCTCCCACGGAATACTAGGAATAGGAAGAGGCATATAAAGACCATTCGGGCTTAAACTGGACTTAGCTTTATTGCAAGTGGTTCATCGTGACACGTAGTGGTCAACGTCGCGCCTCATCTTAGGCCAAAAGAAATGTGCAGCAAGTACATCTACTGTCTTCTTCACTCCGAAGTGTCCCATCAAACCACCTCCATGTGCTTCCTGCAAAAACAAGAGTCGAACGGAGCTAGCTAGAACACATAGCTTGTTAGCACGATATAATAAACTGTCATTAGCACATATTTATTCCATGTTCTTCCTTCTCTACAATTCATGTAAGAATCTGTAAAATCCAAATCAGTAGCATATAATTCTTTAATTATTTCCAAACCAAAAATTTTATGATCAAGTTGTGATAACAAAGTATACCCCCTGGACAATGCATCAGCAATTACATTGTCTTTACCTTTCTTGTGCGTAATAATGTATGGAAACGAGTCTATGAACTCAATCCATTTACCATGTCGTATATTCAATTTAGCTTGACTTCTAATATGTTTCAAAGACTCATGGTCAGAGTGAATAATAAATTCCTTGGGCCAAAGATAGTATTGCCATGTTTCTAACACACGTACTAAAGCATACAATTCTTTACATACATCGAATTATTCAAACTCCACCCATTCAGTCTTTCACTAAAATATGAAACGGGTTTACCTTCTTGTAACATCACACCACCTATCCCAGTTCCGCTAGAGTCATATTCTAACTCAAAAGTCTTACCAAAATCCGGAAGTTGGAGTAGCGGTGCCTGTGTAAGCTTCTCTTTCAGCACATTGAAAGCATGTTCTTGTGCTGGTCCCCATGGAAAAGGAACTCCTTTCTTTCTCAACTCATTTAGCGGTTCTGCAATGGTGCTGAAATCCTTCACAATACACCTATAGAACCCTGCAAGACTATGAAAACTCCTCACTTGTGTGACTGTCTCAGGGGTCAGATCAGCTCTTGATCGCTTCAATCTTGGCTTCATCTACCTCAATTCCCTGCGGTGTAACAACATAGCTGAGAAAAGAAACTAGATCCGTGCAAAAAGTGCACTTCTCAAGTTTACCAACTAAACATGCACCGCGTAATGCATTAAAAACACCAGGCAAATGTTCCATGTGTTCATCTTGTGACTTCCTATAGGTCAAAATGTCATCAAAGTATACCACCACAAATCTACCAAGGAAAGCACATAAAACTTCGTTCATTAATCGCATAAAAGTGCTAGGTACATTAGTTAAACCAAATGGCATTACTAACCACTAATATAACCTGAACTTAGTTTTAAATGCTGTTTTCCATTCATCTCCTAGTTTCATTCTAATTTGGTGGTAACCACTCGCCAAGTCAACTTTAGAAAAAATTATGGAACCATTTAATTCATCAAGCATGTCGTCCAACCTAGGAATAGGATGATGATACCTTATTGTAATATTATTAATGGCTCTATAAGCTACACACATTCGCCAACTACCATCTTTCTTAGGAACCAAAAGAATAGGAATGGCACATGGACTAAGGCTTTCCCGTATGTACCCTCGGTCCAATAAGTCTTGGACTTGGTACTGAATTTCCTTAGTCTCTTCGGGGTTGGTTCGGTAAGGCGCACGGTTTGGCAAAGCCAGTCCGAGGAGCAAGTCGATTTGATGCTCAATACCTCTTATAGGTGGCAGCCCCGGGGGAATCTCATCCAAAAATACATCCTCATACACCTGCAAAAGGTTAGTGACCATAGGCGGCAAAGAGCTAGGCAATTTATCAAAGGAGAAAAAAGCCTCATTGCAAATCAAAGCATATCCAACTGAAATAGACACATCAAGCTCAAGTAAATTAGATTTCGTAGCAAGCATGTTTTCACCTTTCAATTTAGTTCCCACCTTCTTAACACTAGGTTCTTTCTTATCCTTTTTAGGTGGAAAAACTTCTTTAGCTACAATCTGATTTTCATTTTTAGTACCCTTTTCCTTACGTTCTTTCCAGCTCTTTCTAATTCATCTTTCAAAATTGCAGGTCATTGGAATTGATTCAATGATTCTTCCCTTATCTGTAAAAGTGTATTTATTGCTTCTACCATGGTGTAAAGCATCAGTATCATATTGCCAAGGCTTACCTAAAAGCAAATAACAAGCTTGCATAGGCACTATATCAAAATCTGCATGATCATGGTAGGTACCAATCAGAAAATGCACTCTCACAATTTTATTTACCTTCAACTTACCGCAAGCATTGAACCATTGAATGTAATATGGCTGCGGGTGCTATTGCATGGTCAAGCCAAGCTTCTTGATCAACTCAGTGCTAGCAAGGTTGTTGCAACTCCCTCCATCGATGATGACGCGACACGATCTTTCCTTCACAACGAACTTTGATTGGAACAAGGTGTGGTGCTGATTTTGCTCCGCTCTCTCCATTTGAGCACTAAGTAATTACTGCACTACAATGCTCATATACCTCTCGGACGCTTCAGCTCCAAATCTGTCCACTCCAACGTCATCGCTATCCGTCTCATGTTCGTCACCTGCAGGGTTAGCCGCAACAAGAGCCAAATCTTCATCATCAATATCACTAGTACTAGTATACTCATCGTCGTCTTTCGCAATGAGGGCCTGCTGATTTGGACAGTCCTTCATGACATGGCCCCATCCCTTGCAACGGTAGCACAACGTGTCACGGGTCTTGCCCGTGGAAGCCACCGATGAAGTGCCCTTTTGCCAGTGCTTCCACAGTCGCTGATTTGCTCACTATGGGAGCACGTGATGGTGGTGTAGAATCAGCGGGACGTGCACGGGAAGTAGACGAAGTAGAACGATCAGCAGAGGGTGCAGTTGCACCCTGGGTGTAGGTGTGGACCGAGATGAAGTAGGTCCTCCAAAAATACCTCCCTGTGATCGAGCTTGTCGTCCCTATACTTCCCTTTCAGCTTTGCAAGTAAGATGAAACAAATGAGTGATATTATGATAATCCTTTTACTATAATATGTCCCAGATTTGATGATTTAAACCCCCAAAAATCTAGACATTTTTGCATGCTCATCCTCTTGCGCTTTACAAGGCAACATACCAATTCGTAACTCCTGATAATAATCTTCTAAGGACTTATTACTTTGGTTCAAGCACTGCAAGTTATTCCATAAATCTCTAGCATAATATGATGGTACAAATCTAGCTCGCATTAATTCTTTCAAAGCACTCCAAGTGGTAGGGACATTATCAGTTTGTTTAATTTCATGCCACCAATATGATGCAAAGTTAGTAAATTCACTATTGGCAAGTCTAATTCTATGTTCTTCCAGCACTTCAAAATATGAGAATTTTTGATCCGCGGTTAACTCCCATTCTAAATATTCATCCGGATTATAACGACCCACAAAAGATGGCATGGTAAATTTAACTTTAGAAAATGCGTCATTAACATTACCATGATGTCGATTAACATTACCACTATTACCTCCCATACCATGAAGATTGCGGCAAAGACGATGGCATAGCCATGTATCCTGTTCAGTAGCACGATCATCCGGAATGTTGACACTCTCTTCACCTTCAACATCCTCTATGTCGTCGGTGAGGGATGCTTCTTCATCTCCGTGGGCAACAAGGTTTCACACACTTCAACCTCCATTGGGAGGGCCAGGAGCCGCAGGTGGAGGTGGCTGCCTCTCAAAGTGCTTCATTCTTGTGATGAGGTTGGCGATGCTCTGCTCGATTCGCTCCATCCTATGTCATTGTCTTGAGCAAGCTTGGTGAGGTTTGCGTCGATGCCTCACAACACACTTTGATGATCCCCAACATACTTCATGAGCTCAATTCTTGTCACACACTCGTCTGCATCTGGAACTCCAATCCCTGATCCTGTCATTGTTAGTAGAAGACAAGAGAAAACACAATGTATATATTCTCCCTATCAACTACTATGTGGTGCAGAAGGAGTTAAAGTCACTCTCGCTCAAGGTTCTTACAGAGCTCTTGCAAGTTTCTTACCAATTGCAATAGTCAATGCAATCCGGTGGGCTAGTTCGTGACAACTTGTGACAGTGATGGAGCTCGCGATTGCAAAGTAAATCTGTAACTAAGTTGGAAGAAAGTGGAGCTCAGAAGTATATGTATGAGTAGAAAGGATTAGAAATTAATTCAATTCAGAAATTGCAAAACTGAAAAGTAGTCCCAAACTAGCCTATATCGCCGGTCTAAACTCGGCTCGGGCCTAGTTCAAGCAAGAAATGGATACACAGTTGCTCAAGGACTCAAAGGATGAAAGCACTTCTGATTTTTTTTATCTTCACTTTTTCTGTACCTCTTTTGCCTTTTTTTTTAATTGGGTGCGACTTTTTCTTTTCTTGTCGGGCGATGCGTAGGGAGATCTAGTCGGCTTCGGCCGATGCTACTCAGCTTCGACTAGCAACTAGATTGAACTCGACTAGGACCAGCAACACAACGACATGGCGAGGGACGATGATTCAACAAAGCAAACCAAACTGAAAAAATGCAAAGGCACAAAGGCTTGGACGGGAGAAACAACGACATCGAACAATTTTTTTTGTGGGCCAATTTTTTGGACTCTAGGACGAAGAAAAGAATTAAACTAAAGGGGAAAAGTGTTGATACCTAACGGGCAACATAGCTCTGATACCAATTGATGCGACAGGGACCCGATCTTCTGATAGCTTCTACTTTGCGGAATGGAGACGTTCGCGTTCCAAGGCTTCCAATCAGCGGGGATTGAGTCCTTGCAATCGCTACACCCACGCACCTATTGTTATCAACTGTGCTCATGCCCGGATGACATTACCACGAAGGTTAATTCCTGCATGCAGTAGAAGAAACAAGCAAGAACAAGATGCAAAGCAATCTGAAAATTCAGAATGAACAACTGAGGCTATCTTTCACCAAACTAGGTCTTTCAATACTACTCTGATGAACAATTGTATCTCACGCAGTGGGAAACAATGTAGCAAAAAACCTGCTAATCCGATGGCGGCGGCTTGTTTTTATGAAGGGTAGAGGGAGAGGGCGACCAAAAGGAGTGGCAGCCAGGGAGGTAGCCGTGCTAGGGTTGCCTCCCACATCCACAACCTGGGCTTGGGCCCCTCCCTCAAATTACAAGGCTCAAGGCCCAAGAAAAGGTGACGCAGCACCATGTAGCAATTTGTCGAGACGGTTCGGCGGCCTTCCTTCACGAATTTTACGGTGGGGCTGGATCTGTTGGAAAGCTTATGAAATAATCGTTTGATCAAGTACTTATACATGTCAATTGGACTCCGGACGAAAGAAATACAACCTATGGAAGCCGGTACTGCCAGGCTGTCTCCGAACTGCATACTGGGCTCGTGTGGGCTTGTACTCCGAATTGTGTGTTGGGCCTCGTCGTAGTGATGTGCTGCTGCAGATGAGCTGGCACCAAGAGGACGAGGTGGTAACCAACTGGTGGTGGCACCATTCTGAAAGTATGTCTTCATGTGAAGAAGTTGGGGGCGCCATCTCAGCCAACATGCAATAGGTGCCATGACTTGAAGTATCTTCTCCAATATTCCTAAGTAACAGAACGTCACAAGAATTCAATAGCATCCCATCCTTAATAATATAATTATGAACAGCGAGGAACGAGCTCATCCCAAGATTAAATTGACGTGCACGAGCTCATGTTATTGGACCTTCAATGGTTGAAACATGAGGATTAGTAGGTGTAGTGCGTGTATCCGAGGTACCAGGAGTAGTGCATGTATCCGAGGAACTGATGTCCTCATCACAAAAGGTCATTTTGTTTTAGATTCGGGGGCTACATGCATCATACCCAGACCATAGGATTATTACCTATAAAGATATTTTATAATTATAATTATGAAGTCGCAGAGGCCGCGATCTCAAATACTTTTTTACTTGTGAATGCTATGGTCCCAGAAGGCATTTTTCTTGCAATCATTTTTGCTCACAGAGAGGTTTATCTACCTACAATCATTTATTGCTTTACAAAGTGTCGGAGGAAATCTCCGCGGGACTAAGTCCGCGTAAGTTATGTCACAGAGGCCCGAGGATCCGGCCCCCGGGGCCTCCCTGGGCGCCGCCTTTTGGCTCCCGGGACGCGGCCTCCGGTGCCCTCCCAGGCGCCGCCATTCGCCCGGGGACGCGGCCTCCGGGGCCTCCCCGCGCGCCGCCTTTTGGCTCCCGGGACGCGGCCTCCGGTGCCCTCCCGGGCGCCGCCATTTGCCCGGGGACGGGGCCTGTAACACCCTGAGTTAGGGGTGAAAATTTCCTTTTTCATAAATAGCATGCATGCATGTATCTGTAGTAATAGCCAGATCAGTATCTATCCTGAACCCTAAAATCTCCAAAATCTATCCTGTGACCTCAAATCAAGATCAGATTGTTCAGATGTGATCTATCAGTTACTCTAAACTTAGAAGTCTTCAGAAGCCAGATTTAATTCCATCTCTAAATCCCAGATTTATCAACTCCATTCTGTTTTTGAAAACAGAATATCTTATATTACCCAATTACCCTAAGTTTCAGAAATCCAGATTTAATCCAAATCTTGGCCAAGTGCAGACCAAATTATTCTTGGATTATGATCAAGGGTATGCCAATACCTTAATCCAAAAAGTTGACAGCCAGATTTCATCATCTAGACCCTTTTCGCAAATCAGTCCAAGAGTTATTTCAAATTAGTCCTTATCTGATTTCTGAAAACCCAAAAAGACTAAAATCTCCAGACCAACTCCAAATTCAGAATTTCTTCGGCAAATCTTTTCTAGATGCTATTTGAAACAAGTTCTTCTTCTGCACAGATTTCAAGATCTCATCCTAATTCGAAATCAATTGAAACTCAGATTCAATTACCCTAAGAACACCCTATTTTCAGTCTGTGCCAAAGACTATTCAAATGTGCCAAATTTTATCAACTGTTCTTGCCAAATATTCTGTTGAATATAATCTGCCAGATCAGTGCAATCAAATTCAGCTTAAACCTTCCAAAACTCCAGATTCGCAGTTCAGTCCTTTTTCCAGATTTTCTAAAAGCCAGAAAAGACAAAATGTTGCAAATCATCTTCAAATTCAAATCTAATTCAGGGAACACCTTCCAAATGCTTTTCAACACAAATTCTTCTTATAGGAGTATCTCAAAATCAAACCCTAAATCCCAGAATTCGAGATCAATAAGATTCAGACTTATTTTACCCTAATCTACTCTGTTTTCAGTTCATATCAAAAGTCATCCAAATGTCTCAAACTTTATCTTCTTGCTGTGCCAAATCATCTATGGAATTAAGTATACCAAAACAGCAGAATCAATTCCAGATCAAACCTTCCAAATCTTCAGATTTACAATTAAGTCCAAATCAAGAAAATCAATTATTGCAAATCAGCCCTATTCGACCAGGACAGCAGCTACTGTGCACGACCAGAGATCGCCGTGGTTTCCTTGCGCCGTGTTTACTCGCCGCCGGTGAGGCTTCGCCGCACTCGTGACCGTGCATGCTTGTGTGTACGTGTCCTTGCTTCAGCCGTGCCGTGGCAACGTCGTGGCAGCGCCGTTGAACAACATGTGCTCCTGCGCGCGACCAGCAACAGGCTTTTGTCAGCAACACTGCGCCACGTTGCCAAGCCCTTGTCGCCACTGCCTTGCACCGCCCAACAGCATTGCGTCCCGATGAAGCAATGGTTTGATCAGCAGTCACCTCACCAGTGCACAGTCGCGTCGCCGCTCGCCGTTCTGCTTCTGCGCCCGGCAAATCTTGTTATCTGACACAAATTCAATGCTGTAAATCCTTGCAAGATTCGCCCACTACTCTATTTAAACCACCAGAGCCTTGTATCATCTCCTCTTCACCAGGACTTAGCCAATTTTGCAAAATCTCTCGCTGCAGTCGTCTTCTCCGGCGAGCCATCGAGGAGCTTCACGGTGGCAGCCTCAACCGCAGCATCTCCTGCCAAATTAACAGCACCAGTGAGTTCCCCTTATCTCTCTCATCGTGCTGTATCACTTAATTGGATTACCTTGCACCTTATCGCCGGCGATCACCGGAATTTACTGAAACTCGAAGATTGCCCTGTTCCGGCAATGCAGGCCAAATTACCTCGATTTAGCTCTCGATCCTGTGGAAGAAAATGACCAGTGACTCATTTCCATCAAGCCTATGCATCAAGATCCCCCGATTGAGCTTCAACCGAAGCTTTCCCCAATTTTGAGCTTCTCCAGAAACCGGCGATCGTCGCCAGGCTTCTCCAGCCATCCTCTAACAAAATTGACCATCCTAGTAGCTCCCTTATACTCCACAGATACTCCATGAGCTTGGAATCGAGTTCATTCGGCCTAAATCGAAAACCCCCAAATGGCAGTGTCTTCTTCTCCGGCGCAGTTCACCGGAAACCTATTCCTGGCCGTTTCAGCTTCATCTACCTTGCCATTCAGGTGTGCCTCAACCTCCTAAACATTTTTTCCTTCTAGCTCGATCTCTGAAACTGCCCAGAATTCAAGTTATAGCCATGCCAAGATTGTTGTCCAGTGGCTTCACTGTGCCGTGTCGCCACCACATTTCTCCTTCGAATTTCATCACCTTCCAGCCATCTTCTGCCCTAGATCCTGTTGAATGATTTGTTCCTGTTATCATTGCCTACCTCCCAGACAAAGTGGTGCATCATTTGGAGCCCTAGATCAAAAGTTATGCCAAGCCCTAGTTTCTGGCCATGTCAAGATCAATGCCAGACTATGTGAGTCAGTGGCATTAGCCCTTTTTACCCCCTTCCAGATGTGTATTTTGGGCATAACTTTGTCTCTTAGATTTCTGAGGTTGTGATCTACATTTTCTTCTTCTATCGCAACTTGATTTGAGCCCTTGAAATGCATGTTATGCTAAACCCTAGCTTTTGACACTATCCCAGTGCATGCCAGCCAATGGCATTGGCCTTGTTTACCCACTTCTGATTGTGCATTTTGAAAGCCACTTTGTCCACTGAATTTGTAGAGTTATAATCTACACTTTCCTCTACTGTCATAACTTGAGATAAGCTCTCCAGCTTTCCTTAAAGCTATGTCAAAATCTTGATCCGAATGTCAATCTGCTGACATTCGCTGTTTTGATTAAACCAACCACAAAGCTGATGTTCTTATTGTAACCTTGAGATCCTAGGAGCATCTAACACCCATCCTTAGCCAAATCCTTGAAACTGAAACCCTAGATCTCAACTCAGTTCAGCTTGTAATCTCAATTATCTCCAGTATCGTTCAGTCACTCTTGTAAAGCATATCTGCATATAGATCCTAAAACATCTTAATATATAAGTAATATTTGTGTGTATTGTTTGGTTTGTCGTCGAGCAGATCTAGAAGCTGAGATCGAGGACTTCGCTGTTGACCCATCATCAACTGCTGTTTCTTACGACGCGGAAGGCAAGTCATATCCTTGGTCATCTTGAACCTATATTTTAAATGTTGCTAAAACATAACCTTGAATATAGGCAATATTGCATGTGAAAGATTGAGAATGGTTGATTTATGAATTGGCAGTACTAGACTGGTTATCTGTGAAATGTGAAATAAACAAGTTTTGAGCCATGAACTATTATATGTATCTATATACTTATATTCATGAAATAAAACCCCTAGCCGTGACCAGAAAAATGGTATGGATGGCTGTAGCACTGGAGGTGCTAAACTGCGAAGGAATGCAGGCACTGAAGGTGCGGGGTTGTGGATGGTTTGGTCACTGGCATATAAGGACTAGAACCTTGTGTTGTGCGTCTAGTGGCATGAACAACGTGCTAACCGCAAGCCTGGTATGGGACAGGCCTGAACAAGTACTTATGTGGATCGTACATGAAACCCCTGCATGAGTTGTGTTGTGATGATTGACTTGGAGGCTGACTCCCACTATCACTGAAGGTGATCTGATATTTGACCCAGTAATGGGAAAATGAGGTGGGGTGGAGGTTATGATACAGCCTACCACAACTGTGTTTCGCGGAGAGCCACAGGGTCGGGGGTGAATTGTAAGTGATACATAACAAAAGTTCTTGTTATTTCCACCTTGCCGCTCACAATATGAAGTGAGTCAGGGGTCCAATCATTTTGTTATGATAGGAAAGGTTTGAAAGTGGAATATCTTGCGGGTAAATTGGTACCTCTCTGCAGAGTTAAAAACGTATTCGAATACTCCGAGCTCCCGGGTTTATAGGAGTCTGCTGCGGTGGATTAAATCCACGGTGTGTGACGCAAGTACTATTTTCTAAATAAACTATGTTTAATCAAGATTACCTAAATGACAAGTGTTGTCATGATAAGGAGTGCTGCCGTGGGCTGTCGTGTGTCGACGTGTCGCGGTAGTGCTATAATCTAGTGAACATGATTGATGATGTTATATTATAAAAAGTGCTGCCATAAGATGAGATGAGGTGTGAAAGAAAAAGATTATTTTATAAACATCCATAATTCTTGACTAGTCTAGGTTCATATCATCACTACTATATGTATCTACTCTTACCTATGACTTGCTGAGTACGTAAGTGCTCACCCTTGCAATCTACAAATCAATAGACGAAGCGATCAATAATCAAGATGAAGGCGTGGAGAACTTATTGGATCCAGAAGGCGGAGCGTCAGTTCCTGTTCCGCCAGAGCCCTGATGTGTGTTGTTCTGCTGTCCACTTCTCTTTTGTGGGTGGGTCACCTATCTTCTGCTGTGTAGATGTTATTTTGCTAAACCATGAATGCCGTGAAGGCATTGTAATCTCCTTATGTAATATCAAGGCCAGCAGGCCACACTGCTTAACTATTTTGTAAGTTACTCTGTTGCAATGTGATATACTCCTGTGCTTGACTTATCCTGGGACGTCAAGGGTATGTGTATGCTATGCATATATGGGACTAGCTGCAGCAAGCTAGGTCTCTACAGGAGTAGTCGTAGTCCCAGTCTCGGGGCGCGACAAGAAAAGTTGGTATCAGAGCAACATGAGAACTTGACTGTAGGACGACACCTTTAGGGATTGGCCGTGGCAGGAAGACGTAATTTATTTAGAGAACTACTTGTTGAAAATTGTATTTTGATAAAAGCAATGAGCTTTGTAGCTCTTGAAAACTTTTATTTCAAAATTTTATTTGGATTTTCTAAAATTCGGTAAGACTGTGAGAGTGCGTTCTGTTGTTTCAGAGAGTTTAGAGGTTGGTATAGATAGAGCTAGTGATGCTCTTGATAGTTTGTGATTCGCTGTTGCTTTGCAATGGTTAACTTGTATATTATGGCTAGTAGCCTAAGTATTTTATGCACTAAAGTAGTTTGCATTATTTTCTGCATTGTTGTCTTAGTTGGCCCTAGATAGTTAGATCAGCCCAAACTTCTTTTTCAGAGCTACCATGGTTGATACAAGAGGAAGATCTCGAAGCAATGGAGAAGACAGGGAACAGATTCCTCAGGAAGAAGATATTATGACAAGAAATCATTTGTTTCAGCAAGAATCTCAGAGTTCGAATCCTCCACAGAAAGAAAATATAGAGGGAGAGGATCGGAAGAGAAAGATGCCTCAACAAGTGCAACCACAACCAAACTCAAC
Source organism: Pharus latifolius (assembly GCA_019359835.1). NCBI lineage: Eukaryota > Viridiplantae > Streptophyta > Magnoliopsida > Poales > Poaceae > Pharus > Pharus latifolius. Next base: position 59,572,443 of record CM033323.1, read on the forward strand.
TAGAAGGAGAATCCCTACCAACCCTAGTTTTCAACCATCATACCAGAATTCCAGACCAATAAGAATGACGTGCCCCAATTGCAAAGGAAATCATCTTCAAAAGAACTGTCCTCACACGAGTGTCAAATGTTTTCATTGCAAACAGCATGGGCATCGCAAAGAATTCTGTTCCTGGATTCAATTCCCTAGACCCATAGCCATATCTCAGGCAAAGATGCAGTCAGTAGAACCTAGATCATCACCACTGCAGAAACCCAAGAGAAATTTACAAAGAAGAGGAGCCATGTTTACCAGAAGCAAAGGAAACCCTTACATGAACATTCAATGTTATCACTGTTGGCAGCGTGGACATCATAGAGAATTTTGTCCTTGGACTCAACTTCCACCATCTATTGCCAGATTACAGGCAGGAACACAACCAGAAGCACCCAGAGTACCAGTGTCACCAGCACCAAAGCCTAAAGGAGCTCCACCAGGAAGAGGAGGGAACATGACTAATCGAGAAAGAGGAAGAGGTAGAGCACAAACCGCAACCCAAGGAGGAAGATTAAACTATACATCAATTCAAGAAGCAGGCAACGCCACCGACATTCTTCTAGGTAGATCCCTGATTCAATCTGCATCTGCCTTAATATTATTTGATCCTGGTGCTACAAATTCATTTATGTCAAAAGCATTTGCATCTGAGGTTGAAATGCATATAGAGCAAGTACCATTAGAGTATTCTATGGTTATGCAAACTCCAGGGGCTAGATTATCTGTCTATTCGATCTGCCCAAATGTAATCTTCAGTATAGAAGGGGTAGAATTTGAGGCAAATCTACTAGTTCTAGAATCGCAAAATCTAGAGATTTTATTGGACATGGATTAGTTATCCCAACATAAAGGCCTAGAAGATTGTAAAGAGAAAACTCTTAGTCTTGTCAGTAGCCAAGGGGAGAGAGTTCTATTTTATGAACAAAGATCATCAATCAGGAAACTGCTAAGACCTGTTCAAGCATTACAAAAGTTATGACTGGAACAAGCGCCTGTAGTGCAACCATATTCTGATGTGTTTTTCAGAAGAACTTTCAGAAATGTCAGTTACAGATATAGAGAAGCTCAAGAATCAACTCAAAGATTATGATTTTGGTATTCAGTACCATCCAGGGAAAGCTAATGTAGTGGCCGATGTCTTAAGCAGAAAATTTTACAACCTACAAGGAATAGTTATGTTAAAGAACCCTTACCTACAACAAGAGTTGCAGAATCATCAAGTGGAAATAGTACCGCAGGGAACGGTAGCTACTTTAACAGTAAAACCTCAACTTGAAGAACAGATAGGAAATGCCCAGAAGGAAGATGAAGAAATTTGTAAGATCAAGAGTCGAATCAAGTTAGGAAAGGCTCAAGGCTTTACTAAAGATAACCAAGGAATTGCATGGTATCGAGGAAGAATCTGTGTACCTCAAAACGCATATCTTAAGGAAATAATTCCCCATGAAGCTCATAAAACTCCATACTCAATACACCCTGGTAACACAAAGATGTATCAAGATTGGAAGACCAAAATTTTGGTAGGATAATATGAAGAGGGAGATTGCAGAATACATTGCGAACTGTGATACATGTCGACGAGTTAAAGCAGAATATCAGAAAATAGCAGGAAAGTTACAACCTCTACCAATACCATTATGGAAATGAGAAGAAATTGGTGTGGATTTCATTACAGGATTACCTAAAACTCAAGGAGGATATGATTCCATATGGGTTATTGTGGACAGACTTACCAAAGTAGCTCGTTTCATACCTGTCAAAAAGATCTATGATGGCAGTAAACTAGCAGAGTTATACATGCAAAGAATAGTGGCATTGCATGGTATTCCTAAGAGGATAGTTTCAGATCGTGGAGCACAGTTTATCTCCAAATTGTAGAATAGACTGCATGAAACTCTAGAAATTCAGTTGGATTTCAGTATTGTATATCATCCGCAAACTGGAGGACAGACAGAAAAAGTCAACCAAATCCTAGAAAATCTTCTAAGAGCTTGTATACTAGATTATGGAACATCATGGGACAAATGTTTACCATTTGCAGAGATTACATATAATAACAGTTATCAAGTTAGTATACAGATGGCACCATTTGAAGCTTTATATGGACGTAAGTGCAGAACACCATTACATTGGAATGAGCCAGGAGAATGAATGGTCATAGGACCAGAGATAGTAGAAGAGGCAGAAGCTCATGTCAGACTCATTAGAGAAAGGTTGAAAACGGCGAAATCACGACAAAAGAATTATACAGATAATCGATGGAGAGAATTATTATTTGAATTAAGAAATTTTATGTATCTCAAGGTCACATTATTCAGAGGATTACCAAGATTCTAAGGGAAGGGAAAGTTATCTTCAAAGATACATTGGACCATTTAAGATAATCAAGAGAGAATGAGAAGCATCCTACGAATTGGAATTACCTGTGAGATTAACAGGAGTGCACGATGTGTTTCATGTCTCTCAGCTCCAAAAGTGTTTGGAAGAGCCTAATGATCAGATAGATGTACAAGATGTACCATTACAGAAGAATATCACCTATCTTAAGCACTCGGTCAGAATCCTAGCCACTGATGAACGTCAGCTCAGAAGGAAGAAAATCAAATTGTGTAAAGTTCAATGGAAGAATCATTCACGACAAGAAGCTACTTGAAAGAAGGAAGAGAAGTTTCAGTGAAACCTATCTCTATTCTTACCTTTTCTTTTCTTAGGTAAATCTCAGGGCGAGATTTCATTAAGGAGGGTAGATCTGTAACACCCTGAGTTAGGGGTGAAAATTTCCTTTTTCATAAATAGCATGCATGCATGTATCTGTAGTAATAGCCAGATCAGTATCTATCCTGAACCCTAAAATCTCCAAAATCTATCCTGTGACCTCAAACCAAGATCAGATTGTTCAGATGTGATCTATCAGTTACTCTAAACTTAGAAGTCTTCAGAAGCCAGATTTAATTCCATCTCTAAATCCCAGATTTATCAACTCCATTCTGTTTTCGAAAACAGAATATCTTATATTACCCAATTACCCTAAGTTTCAGAAATCCAGATTTAATCCAAATCTTGGCCAAGTGCAGACCAAATTATTCTTGGATTATGATCAAGGGTATGCCAATACCTTAATCCAAAAAGTTGACAGCCAGATTTCATCATCTAGACCCTTTTCGCAAATCAGTCCAAGAGTTATTTCAAATTAGTCCTTATCTGATTTCTGAAAACCCAAAAAGACTAACATCTCCAGACCAACTCCAAATTCAGAATTTCTTCGGCAAATCTTTTCTAGATGCTATTTGAAACAAGTTCTTCTTCTGCACAGATTTCAAGATCTCATCCTAATTCGAAATCAATTGAAACTCAGATTCAATTACCCTAAGAACACCCTATTTTCAGTCTGTGCCAAAGACTATTCAAATGTGCCAAATTTTATCAACTGTTCTTGCCAAATATTCTGTTGAATATAATCTGCCAGATCAGTGCAATCAAATTCAGCTTAAACCTTCCAAAACTCCAGATTCGCAGATCAGTCCTTTTTCCAGATTTTCTAAAAGCCAGAAAAGACAAAATGTTGCAAATCATCTTCAAATTCAAATCTAATTCCGGGAACACCTTCCAAATGCTTTTCAACACAAATTCTTCTTATAGGAGTATCTCAAAATCAAACCCGAAATCCCAGAATTCGAGATCAATAAGATTCAGACTTATTTTACCCTAATCTACTCTGTTTTCAGTTCATATCAAAAGTCATCCAAATGTCTCAAACTTTATCTTCTTGCTGTGCCAAATCATCTATGGAATTAAGTATACCAAAACAGCAGAATCAATTCCAGATCAAACCTTCCAAATCTTCAGATTTACAATTAAGTCCAAATCAAGAAAATCAATTATTGCAAATCAGCCCTATTCGACCAGGACAGCAGCTACTGTGCACGACCAGAGATCACCGTGGTTTCCTTGCGCCGTGTTTACTCGCCGCCGGTGAGGCTTCGCCGCACTCGTGACCGTGCATGCTTGTGTGTACGTGTCCTTGCTTCAGCCGTGCCGCGGCAACGCCGTGGCAGCGCCGTTGAACAGCATGTGCTCCTGCGCGCGACCAGCAACAGGCTTTTGTCAGCAACACTGCGCCACGTTGCCAAGCCCTTATCGCCACTGCCTTGCACCGCCCAACAGCATTGCGTCCCGATGAAGCAATGGTTTGATCAGCAGTCACCTCACCAGTGCACAGTCGCATCGCCGCTCGCCGTTGCTGCTTCTGCGCCCGGCAAATCTTGTTATCTGACACAAATTCAATGCTGTAAATCCTTGCAAGCTTCGCCCACTGCTCTATTTAAGCCACCAGAGCCTTGTATCATCTCCTCGTCACCAGGACTTAGCCAATTTTGCAAAATCTCTCGCTGGAGTCGTCTTCTCCGGCGAGCCATCGAGGAGCTTCACGGTGGCAGCCTCAACCGCAGCATCTCCTGCCAAATTAACAGCACCAGTGAGTTCCCCTTATCTCTCTCATCGTGCTGTATCACTTAATTGGATTACCTTGCACCTTATCGCCGGCGATCACCAGAATTTACTGAAACTCGAAGATTGCCCTGTTCCGGCAATGCAGGCCAAATTACCTCGATTTAGCTCTCGATCCTGTGGAAGAAAATGACCAGTGACTCATTTCCAGCAAGCCTACGCATCAAGATCTCCCGATTGAGCTTCAACCGAAGCTTTCCCCAATTTTGAGCTTCTCCAGAAACCGGCGATCGTCGCCAGGCTTCTCCAGCCATCCTCTAACAAAATTGACCATCCTAGTAGCTCCCTTATACTCCACAGATACTCCATGAGCTTGGAATCGAGTTCATTCGGCCTAAATCGAAAACCCCCAAATGGCAGTGTCTTCTTCTCCGGCGCAGTTCACCGGAAACCTATTCCTGGCTGTTTCAGCTTCATCTACCTTGCCATTCAGGTGTGCCTCAACCTCCTAAACATTTTTTCCTTCTAGCTCGATCTCTGAAACTGCCCAGAATTCAAGTTATAGCCATGCCAAGATTGTTGTCCAGTGGCTTCACTGTGCCGTGTCGCCACCACATTTCTCCTTCGAATTTCATCACCTTCCAGCCATCTTCTGCCCTAGATCCTGTTGAATGATTTGTTCCTGTTATCATTGCCTAACTCCCAGAAAAAGTGGTGCATCATTTGGAGCCCTAGATCAAAAGTTATGCCAAGCCCTAGTTTCTGGCCATGTCAAGATCAATGCCAGACTATGTCAGTCTGTGGCATTAGCCCTTTTTACCCCCTTCCAGATGTGTATTTTGGGCATAACTTTGTCTCTTAGATTTCTGAGGTTGTGATCTACATTTTCTTCTTCTATCGCAACTTGATTTGAGCCCTTGAAATGCATGTTATGCTAAACCCTAGCTTTTGACACTATCCCAGTGCATGCCAGCCAATGGCATTGGCCTTGTTTACCCACTTCTGATTGTGCATTTTGAAAGCCACTTTGTCCACTGAATTTGTAGAGTTATAATCTACACTTTCCTCTACTGTCATAACTTGAGATAAGCTCTCCAGCTTTCCTTAAAGCTATGTCAAAATCTTGATCCGAATGTCAATCTGCTGACATTCGCTGTTTTGATTAAACCAACCACAAAGCTGATGTTCTTATTGTAACCTTGAGATCCTAGGAGCATCTAACACCCATCCTTAGCCAAATCCTTGAAACTGAAACCCTAGATCTCAACTCAGTTCAGCTTGTAATCTCAATTATCTCCAGTATCGTTCAATCACTCTTGTAAAGCATATCAGCATATAGATCCTAAAACATCTTAATATATAAGTAATATTTGTGTGTATTGTTTGGTTTGTCGTCGAGCAGATCTAGAAGCTGAGATCGAGGACTTCGCTGTTGACCCATCATCAACTGCTGTTTCTTACGACGCGGAAGGCAAGTCATATCCTTGGTCATCTTGAACCTATATTTTAAATGTTGCTAAAACATAACCTTGAATATAGGCAATATTGCATGTGAAAGATTGAGAATGGTTGATTTATGAATTGGCAGTACTAGACTGGTTATCTGTGAAATGTGAAATAAACAAGTTTTGAGCCATGAACTATTATATGTATCTATATACTTATATTCATGAAATAAAACCCCTAGCCGTGACCAGAAAAATGGTATGGATGGCTGTAGCACTGGAGGTGCTAAACTGCGAAGGAATGCAGGCACTGAAGGTGCAGGGTTGTGGATGGTCTGGTCACTGGCATATAAGGACTAGAACCTTGTGTTGTGCGTCTAGTGGCATGAACAACGTGCTAACCGCAAGCCTAGTATGGGACAGGCCTGAACAAGTACTTATGTGGATCGTACATGAAACCCCTGCATGAGTTGTGTTGTGATGATTGACTTGGAGGCTGACTCCCACTATCACTGAAGGTGATCTGATATTTGACCCAGTAATGGGAAAATGAGGTGGGGTGGAGGTTATGATACAGCCTACCACAACTGTGTTTCGCGGAGAGCCACAGGGTCGGGGGTGAATTGTAAGTGATACATAACAAAAGTTCTTGTTATTTCCACCTGCCGCTCACAATATGAAGTGAGTCAGGGGTCCAATCATTTTGTTATGATAGGAAAGGTTTGAAAGTGGAATATCTTGCGGGTAAATTGGTACCTCTCTGCAGAGTTAAAAACGTATTCGAATACTCCGAGCTCCCGGGTTTATAGGAGTCTGCTGCGGTGGATTAAATCCACGGGGTGTGACGCAAGTACTATTTTCTAAATAAAATATGTTTAATCAAGATTACCCAAATGACATGTGTTGTCATGATAAGGAGTGCTGCCGTGGGCTGTCGTGTGTCGACGTGTCGCGGTAGTGCTATAATCTAGTGAACATGATTGATGATGCTATATTATAAAAAGTGCTGCCATAAGATGAGATGAGGTGTGAAAGAAAAAGATTATTTTATAAACATCCATAATTCTTGACTAGTCTAGGTTCATATCATCACTACTATATGTATCTACTCTTACCTATGACTTGCTGAGTACGTAAGTGCTCACCCTTGCAATCTACAAATCAATAGACGAAGCGATCAATAATCAAGATGAAGGCGTGGAGAACTTATTGGATCCAGAAGGCGGAGCGTCAGTTCCTGTTCCGCCAGAGCCCTGATGTGTGTTGTTCTGCTGTCCACTTCTCTGTTGTGGGTGGGTCACCTATCTTCTGCTGTGTAGATGTTATTTTGCTAAACCATGAATGCCGTGAAGGCATTGTAATCTCCTTATGTAATATCAAGGCCAGCAGGCCACACTGCTTAACTATTTTGTAAGTTACTCTGTTGCAATGTGATATACTCCTGTGCTTGACTTATCCTGGGACGTCAAGGGTATGTGTATGCTATGCATATATGGGACTAGCTGCAGCAAGCTAGGTCTCTACAGGAGTAGTCGTAGTCCCAGTCTCGGGGCGCGACAAGAAAAGTTGGTATCAGAGCAACATGAGAACTTGACTGTAGGACGACACCTTTAGGGATTGGCCGTGCCAGGAAGACGTAATTTATTTAGAAAACTACTTGTTGAAAATTGTATTTTGATAAAAACAATGAGCTTTGTAGCTCTTGAAAACTTTTATTTCAAAATTTTATTTGGATTTTCTAAAATTCGGTAAGATTGTGAGAGTGCGTTCTGTTGTTTCAGAGTGTTTAGAGGTTGGTATAGATAGAGCTAGTGATGCTCTTGATAGTTTGTGATTCGCTGTTGCTTTGCAATGGTTAACTTGTATATTATGGCGAGTAGCCTAAGTATTTTATGCACTAAAGTAGTTTGCATTATTTTCTGCATTGTTGTCTTAGTTGGCCCTAGATAGTTAGATCAGCCCAAACTTCTTTTTCAGAGCTACCATGGTTGATACAAGAGGAAGATCTCGAAGCAATGGAGAAGACAGGGAACAGATTCCTCAGGAAGAAGATATTATGACAAGAAATCATTTGTTTCAGCAAGAATCTCAGAGTTCGAATCCTCCACAGAAAGAAAATATAGAGGGAGAGGATCGGAAGAGAAAGATGCCTCAACAAGTGCAACCACAACCAAACTCAACTAGAAGGAGAATCCCTACCAACCCTAGTTTTCAACCATCATACCAGACTTCCAGACCAATAAGAATGACGTGCCCCAATTGCAAAGGAAATCATCTTCAAAAGAACTGTCCTCACGCGAGTGTCAAATGTTTTCATTGCAAACAGCATGGGCATCGCAAAGAATTCTGTTCCTGGATTCAATTCCCTAGACCCATAGCCATATCTCAGGCAAAGATGCAGTCAGTAGAACCTAGATCATCACCACTGCAGAAACCCAAGAGAAATTTACAAAGAAGAGGAGCCATGTTTACCAGAAGCAAAGGAAACCCTTACATGAACATTCAATGTTATCACTGTTGGCAGCGTGGACATCATAGAGAATTTTGTCCTTGGACTCAACTTCCACCATCTATTGCCAGATTACAGGCAGGAACACAACCAGAAGCACCCAGAGTACCAGTGTCACCAGCACCAAAGCCTAAAGGAGCTCCACCAGGAAGAGGAGGGAACATGACTAATCGAGAAAGAGGAAGAGGTAGAGCACAAACCGCAACCCCAGGAGGAAGATTAAACTATACTTCAATTCAAGAAGCAGGCAACGCCACCGACATTCTTCTAGGTAGATCCCTGATTCAATCTGCATCTGCCTTAATATTATTTGATCCTGGTGCTACAAATTCATTTATGTCAAAAGCATTTGCATCTGAGGTTGAAATGCATATAGAGCAAGTACCATTAGAGTATTCTATGGTTATGCAAACTCCAAGGGCTAGATTATCTGTCTATTCGATCTGCCCAAATGTAATCTTCAGTATAGAAGCGGTAGAATTTGAGGCAAATCTACTAGTTCTAGAATCGCAAAATCTAGAGATTTTATTGGGCATGGATTAGTTATCCCAACATAAAGGCCTAGAAGATTGTAAAGAGAAAACTCTTAGTCTTGTCAGTAGCCAAGGGGAGAGAGTTCTATTTTATGAACAAAGATCATCAATCAGGAAACTGCTAAGACCTGTTCAAGCATTACAAAAGTTATGACTGGAACAAGCGCCTGTAGTGCAACCATATTCTGATGTGTTTTTCAGAAGAACTTTCAGAAATGTCAGTTACAGATATAGAGAAGCTCAAGAATCAACTCAAAGATTATGATTTTGGTATTCAGTACCATCCAGGGAAAGCTAATGTAGTGGCCGATGTCTTAAGCAGAAAAGTTTACAACCTACAAGGAATAGTTATGTTAAAGAACCCTTACCTACAACAAGAGTTGCAGAATCATCAAGTGGAAATAGTACCGCAGGGAACGGTAGCTACTTTAACAGTAAAACCTCAACTTGAAGAACAGATAGGAAATGCCCAGAAGGAAGATGAAGAAATTTGTAAGATCAAGAGTCGAATCAAGTTAGGAAAGGCTCAAGGCTTTAGTAAAGATAACCAAGGAATTGCATGGTATCGAGGAAGAATCTGTGTACCTCAAAACGCAGATCTTAAGGAAATAATTCCCCATGAAGCTCATAAAACTCCATACTCAATACACCCTGGTAACACAAAGATGTATCAAGATTGGAAGACCAAAATTTTGGTAGGATAATATGAAGAGGGAGATTGCAGAATACATTGCGAACTGTGATACATGTCGACGAGTTAAAGCAGAATATCAGAAAATAGCAGGAAAGCTACAACCTCTACCAGTACCATTATGGAAATGAGAAGAAATTGGTATGGATTTCATTACAGGATTACCTAAAACTCAAGGAGGATATGATTCCATATGGGTTATTGTGGACAGACTTACCAAAGTAGCTCGTTTCATACCTGTCAAAAAGATCTATGATGGTAGTAAACTAGCAGAGTTATACATGCAAAGAATAGTTAAGCAGTGTGGCCTGCTGGCCTTGATATTACATAAAAAGATTACAATACCTTCGCGGCATCAAGGTTTAGTTTAAGCAAAAATAAAACTTCTACACAGCGGATGATGGGTGTCCCTTCCACAGTAAGAAGTTGACGGCAGAACAACACATCAGGGATTTGGTGGTTCTGACTCTCCTTCTTGTTGGTCCAAGAAGTTCTCCACGCCTTTCTCTTGATCTTGGTACGCTCCATCTTCTGGGTTGTAAGTTGCAAGGGTGAGTACTTACGTACTCAGCAAGTCATAGGGAAGAGTAGGTACTTATAGTAACGTTGTTATGAACCTAGACTAGTCAAGAATTATAGATGTTTATAAAGTAGTCTTTATTATCATGTCTCATCTCATGGCAGCACTTTTCATAACATATCATCACTATTTATATTCACTAGATTATAGCACTACCACGACACGTCGACACACGACAGCCCACGGTAGCACCCCTTATCATGACAACACATGTCATTTGGGTAATCTTGACTTATCAAATTTTATTTAGAAAATAATACTTGTGTCACACCCCGTGGATTTAATCCACCGCAGCAGACTCCTATAAACCCGGGAGCTCGGAGTATTCGAATACGTTTTTAACTCTGCAGAGAGGTACCAATTTACCCACAAGACTTCTCAACTACCACTGTTGACCACGAGCATAGGTCTTTTGCCCAACATGCTACTTTAAGCATATGAGTCTCCTATGCCAGGTTCGATCACGCTGCTTTAAGCGCGCCACTGAGTTGAGAATAACACGCTTTTCACCCTGCTTTGCCATTATACTAGCTCTGCCCCGTAAAAGGTTCACCACCGGTCAGTGGCCCAGGAATTCCACCTCCGGGTGGGGTTCCTAATACAGTTGTGAAGCATTGTAGGGATCTTCCCTCTCATACCTTCACCCTACCCCTCACTCAGTATTGGGCCGCGGTGGGAGACCCTCTCCACCAATAGTGAGCGGACACACGAGGGGTTTGTGCTGGGAAACCACATCCAGCACTCGTGCCCTGGAACCACATCAGTTGCACGATCTTTCACTCAGACGAATCGGCTGGGCTCGTCCCAACCGTCAGTGTAAGTGGGCCAAGAGGGATCTTCCCTCCCTGACCAGTGAACAGTATTAGTGCACATTATTATTTAGGTTATAGACTCTATGCAGAGCTAGGGCAATAGTTCGGCAAGGATACTTGGTCGTGCCTGTCCCATACCAGGCTTGCGGTTAGCACGTGTTTCATGCCACTAGACGCACAACACAAGGTTCTAGTCCTTATATGCCAGTGACCAGATTATACCACACACCATGCACCTACAGTGCCTGCACCTCCAGTGCAGCCAAGCACAACCAGTGCTAGTACCACCATTTCATACCAAAACCCTGGTCACGGCTAAAGGTTCTATTTCATGAATATATATAAGTACACTTATAATAGTTTATGGCTCACTATTTGATCAATTCACATTTCACAAGCATCCAGCTTAGTACTGCCAATTCACAATTCATCCATTCTCATGCAATACTACTTATACTCAAGGTCATATCATAGCAATTCATAAAATATAGGTTCAAGATGATCAAGACTATGACTTGCCTTCCACGTCGTAAAATACAGCAGTTGATGTCGGGTTAGCAGTGAAGTCCTCGAACTCTGGCTCCGACTCTGAGCAAAGATCAAACAAGCAACCAAGAATCATAACCTTTTCAATACATTATTATACTACTTGCAATAATGCAAAGATGAATGTCTCAATGATTCTGAAATGATTAGACGATTCTGAAATGATTTGGTTTAGAAGTTGATTACGGTTAAATCATAGAATTAGGGTTGAAAATGAGTGCTAGGAACTTCTAGGGTTCCAGGGTATGGGAATTGACATTAAGTCCACGGCTAGTTTTCTCAAAATCGATGAATGTCTTTGAGTCGACATTCAGTTCAAGGCATCGACATAGGGTTGATGGATGATTGAGAGATTATCTCAACTTGTGGCAGTAGAATGAAATGTAATTTACAACTCCACAAGTCTGATGGACAAAGTTATTTTCAATTTGCATAACTGGAAAGAGGTGAAATGAGCTAATGCCACTGGCTGACATGCTCTGACATTGGGCTGACAATGTCAAAATCTAGGGCTAAGCATAAAATACAGTTCAAGGGCTCAAGTCAAGTTGTGATAGAAGAAGAAATTGTAGATCACAACCTCAGGAGTCTAAGGGACAAAGTCATGCTCAAAATGCACATCAGGAAAGAAGTGAAAAGGGCTAATGCCACTGGCTGGCATAGCCTGGCATTGCACTGACATAGCTAGAAACTAGGATTTGCCATAACTTTTGATCTAGGGCTCCAATTGATGCACCACTTTGTCTGGGAGGTAGGCCTCAGTAACAAGAACAAATGATTCAATTGGTTCTAAGGTTGAAGATGGCTGGATGATGATGAAAATCAGTAGAGCAGTATGGTGGCGACACGGCTCAATGAAGTCACTGGACAATATCTTGGCATAGCAATAACTGGCATTTCTGTGCAGATTCAGGGGTCGAGCTAATGGAGGAAAATGTTCAGGGAATCAGGGCGAAGATTCTGGACAAGGTGGCATCGACGGTGATGGCCAGCGATGACCGGGCGGCACACTGGCGGCACAGCAGTGAAAGGTAATACATTCAAATTGCAATTTGGTGCTGTGCTGCTGAAACTTGGCATTGCTGGAGCTAGCTAGGGCTAAATAATACTGTTTGAAGCATTGGGCTCGACTGGAGATGGCACGGCAGTGAACGGCGATGAGCTGCGCCGGAGAAGAAGACGGCTTCAACGGCAACAGAGCGATGTAGTGAATTAAGCTCCAAATTGAAGGCACAGTTGAGTTCCTGGATAGCTTCAGATAGTTTGGATCAAAGGAATTGGCCTAAAACGACACCGGTGAGAAAATCAACACTGTGGCCAGAGAAGAAGGCGGCTAAATTGGGCGAAACTGATTCACAGCCTTAGAGTTCAATTGCTCGCTGTGAGAGCAGTAGGGAGGTGAGGTGAAGCTTCTGGTTACATCAATTTGGCCGGAGAAATGGTGGTGCGGCCTGGCGAGGTGAGCCGGTCACCGGTGGCGCGCGAAAAAGGGAAAAATTCCAATTTGTACTTAATTTTGAAATCTCGATGCACAGGCTTACTAGGATTAGTCCACTGATCATTTTATTCTATTATCACGAAAACTAATTCGAACTGGAATAAATGCAATTGCTGGAACAGGGCATTAGAGAACTTCGGTGATCGCCGGCGCTAGAGATCACCGGAGCTCAATTGATTGCTAACTCATAATAACGGAGATGAGATATACCTACTGGTGCTGTCAATTTTGGGATTGGTGCAGTGAGGTGTGCTGGCACCGTGAGCCTTCGTGCTGAGCTCGCCGGAGAAGACGACTGCAGCAAGGAAAAGTACTGTTTATGCTTAATTGCTTAAGAGCTTTGGAGAGCTTTGCTAAAGGTGAATAGGTTGCTCTGGAGTTGCTATTTATGGGTGAAGCAAGGTACAACAAAGTTCACTGCTTACTTGCGCTGGTGAAGAAGGAAGCTTCGGGTTGCAGCAACGGCAAACAGCGAAGCTCCTCTATGGCGTGCAGCAGCTGGTGAGCTGGGTAGAGATGGCCACGGCAACAACTGAGGTGCAAACACGTGTGTACATGCAAACACGGTTGCAAACAACTCGGGCCTGAGCGGCGCTGATCAACGGCGAAACACGGCGTGGTCGCGGTCGCAAGGCACGGCACTGTTCAACGCTAGCCGAGGTCGTGATCGAAGCCACGCTGTGCACTGTGCCGGCTGTGGTCGAGGTCGATGGCAAGCACTGGTCAAACTGCAGCTTCCCTGGTCGCAGCAGCTGGTGGCTGATGATCGAAACAACCATTTGGACTGATTTGCAAATTCTGAAAATTGGCTGTGGACTGAATTGTAATTTCTGATTTAGAGAGGGGTAATATGCAATCTGATTTCACAGCTGAGTATAGACTTATACCTTATACTCATCTAGTGAGAGATTTGGTAAAATCTGGCATGATTTGATATTTTTTGATATAAACTGAAAATATGGTACTTTAGGGTAAAATAAGTTCTGAGTTTTGTCGATTTCGAATTCTGGCATCTAGGATGAGATTTTGTAATCTGGACAGAAGGGAAATTTGTATCAAATAGCATTTGGAAAATATTTGCTGAAGAAACTCTGAATTTGGAGTTAATCTGAAGATTTTAGCCTTTTCGGGTTTCCAGATATCAGATAAAGGACTGATTTGCGATATAATTTGGACTGATATGTGAAAAAGACTTAGATGATATGATTTGGCTACCAACTTTCTGGATTAAGGTATTGGCATACCCATGATCATAGTCCAATAGTAATCTGGTCTGACATAGGTCAAGATTTAGCTAAATCTGAGTTCAGAGTAATTAGGGTAATTAGAATAGTAATTAGAATTTCTATTTGCGAAAACAGAAAGAAATTAATAAATTTGAAAGTTAGAGATGGAATTGAATCTAGCTTCTGAAGACTTTTATGCTCAGAGTAACTGATAGATCATATCTGAGTAATCTGATCTTGATTTGGATTCACAGGGAAGATTTTGAGATTTTAGGGTTTGAGATAGATACTGATCTGGCTACTACTACAGATACATGATGTTATGCATGCATGATGTTCATGAAAAAGAAAGTTTTTACCCCTAAACTCAGGGTGTTACAGGCCTCATCGCCCTCCTAAAGGTAAAGTCTTGAACTGTTTATCACGTGCAGGTCACGCGAGGGGCGCCTCGGGAACTAGCGACCACCTGTTGTTGGGGGAAATCTCCACGCGGTCAAGTCCAGGTAAGTTCATGATTGCCCGGGGACAGTGGCCTCCGGTGCCTGCCCCGGGCGCCGCCATTTGCCCGGGGACAGTGGCCTCTGGTGCCTGCCCCGGGCGCCGCCATTCGCCCGGGGACAGTGGCCTCCGGTGCCTGCCCCGGGCGCCGCCTTTTCGGCCCCCGGGACCTTGCCCCACGGGCGAGTCTCGGGCGCCGCCATTCGCCCGGGGACAGTGGCCTCCGGTGCCTGCCCCGGGAGCCGCCTTTTAGGCTCCCGGGACCTTGCCCCCCGGGCGAGTCCCGGGCGCCGCCATTCGCCCGGGGACAGTGGCCTCCGGTGCCTGCCCCGGGCGCCGCCTTTTAGGCCCCCGGGACCTTGCCCCCCGGGCGGGTACCGGGCGCCGCCATTGGCCCGGGGACAGTGGCCTCCGGTGCCTGCCCCGGGCGCCGCCTTTTAGGCCCCCGGGACCGTGCCCCCCGGGCGGGTCCCGGGCCCCGCCATTCGCCCCGGGACAGTGGCCTCCGGTGCCTGCCCGGGGCGCCGCCTTTTAGGCCCCCGGGACCGTGCCCCCCGGGCGGGTCCCGGGCGCCGCCATTTGCCCGGGGACAGTGGCCTCCGGTGCCTGCCCCGGGCGCCGCCTTTTAGGCCCCCGGGACCGTGCCCCCCGGGCGGGTCCCAGGCGCCGCCATTGGCCCGGGGACAGCAGCCTCCGGTGCCTGCCCCGGGCGCCGGCTTTTCGGCCCCCGGGACCTTGCCCCCCAGGCGAGTCCCGGGCGCCGCCATTCGCCCGGGGACAGTGGCCTCCGGTGCCTGCCCCGGGCGCCGCCTTTTAGGCCCCCGGGACCGTGCCCCCCGGGCGGGTCCCGGGCGCCGCCATTCGCCCGGGGACAGTGGCCTCCGGTGCCTGCCCGGGGCGCCGCCTTTTAGGCCCCGGGGACCGTGCCCCCCGGGCGGGTCCCAGGCGCCGCCATTTGCCCGGGGACAGCGGCCTCCGGTGCCTGCCCCGGGCGCCGCCTTTTCGGCCCCCGGGACCTTGCCCCCCGGGCGGGTCCCGGGCGCCGCCATTCGCCCGGGGACAGTGGCCTCCGGTGCCTGCCCCGGGCGCCGCCTTTTAGGCCCCCGGGACCGTGCCTCCCGGGTGGGTCCCGGGCGCCGCCATTCGCCCGGGGACAGTGGCCTCCGGTGCCTGCCCGGGGCGCCGCCTTTTAGGCCCCCGGGACCGTGCCCCCCGGGCGGGTCCCGGGCGCCGCCATTTGCCCGGGGACAGGGGCCTCCGGTGCCTGCCCCGGGCGCCGCCTTTTAGGCCCCCGGGACTGTGCCCCCCGGGCGGGTCCCAGGCGCCGCCATTTGCCCGGGGACAGCGGCCTCCGGTGCCTTCCCCGGGCGCCGCCTTTTAGGCTCCTGGGACCGTGCCTCCGGGGTATCTCCCGGGCGCCGCCTTTTAGGCTCCCGGGACCGTGCCTCCGGGGTATGTCTCGGGCGCCGCCTTTTGGCTCCCGGGACC
This sequence comes from Pharus latifolius, assembly GCA_019359835.1. Taxonomy (NCBI): domain Eukaryota; kingdom Viridiplantae; phylum Streptophyta; class Magnoliopsida; order Poales; family Poaceae; genus Pharus; species Pharus latifolius. The sequence goes on from CM033323.1 coordinate 59,588,751, forward strand.
TTGCCCCCCGGGCGAGTCCCGGGCGCCGCCATTCGCTCGGGGACAATGGCCCCCTGTGCCTGCCCCGGGCGCCGCCTTCAGGCTCCCGGGACCCTGCTCGCCGGAAGGGGTCCCGGACGTCATCGCCCTCCTAAAAGGTAAAATCCCTATTTGTTCATCACGTGCAGGTCACGCGACGGACGCCTCGGGAATCAGCGACCACCTGTCAAGCATCCAAGACGTTTGACCGGAAGAAGGACGGTCCTACCCTTCAATCCGCCGGTGGCTTCCGGGGTAGTTTGGGCTTTTTGCTTCTTTTTGAGGCTATAAATAGCCCTTGTACCCCTCTGTTGTAAAGGATCAGCTCATTATTATTTGGAATAGCTACTCACAGACGTGCTCCGGAAGCCTCTCCCCCGGAGAGAGCCTCCCCAGCCGGCTCCGGTCGGGAGCGCGTCAACAGGACTAGGGCCCCTACCGGGACCCGAACCTGTATAAGTCCACGTGTCAATTCTTGTGTTTGTCCGGCGGGGGAGGACCGGTGACCCGGTCAACCCGCGTTGCGTAATCTCCGCTAGGATCGTCTTCAAAACCTGCCGGGGTATTCTTAATACCACGACAGTTGGCGCCGTCCGTGGGAATCGTGACAAGATGCCATGGTTCCCCCAAGAACAAGGGCTCGCACCCTTCCCGGTGACCCGGGTCTCCGAGACCCGGCGCCGTCTGCCCGGGACACTACTGTCCCGGCGGTCCCTTCCGGAGGCGACCTGGCCCAGGTACCGCCTCCCTCCTTTCCTCTTAACTTAGGTGCTTCCACCTCCAGGTCGTTCCCGGTGACCACGGGGACCTCGGCCGGGACAAGCGTCCCCCTGACGGCTCCCCCGGCTCCCCGGGACGCCCTGCTCGAAGTTCTCGTGGAAGGCCAGCTCCGCGCCCAGCGCTCTATGGACGAGCTCCTTAGCGTGTTGGCGCGGCCTCCGGCCCCCACGTTTGCGTCGCACCCATATCCGGGGAACGTGCTCCCGTTTATGGGTTACCCGGCGGCCCCTCCGGCCTCGGGGGGGTTGTCCGCCCCGTATGATCCTGCTGGGGGGTTCCCTCCCCCTGCGGGATACACGTCCGGACCCTTCCCGGCACCCGGGCCCGTCCTGGTGCCGGGAGGTCATTTCATGCCTGGCCCTTCGTGGCACCCGGGGGGTACCCCGTCCCCGGCCTGATCCCGGGGCCGGGAGCCCATTTCTTGCCGGGGGTTTACCCTGCACCGGGAGCCAGTCCCGCCCCCTGTGTTGCGTTTACCGCACCGGGGGCGGTCGACAGAGCAGCCCCCGTGCCGCAGCGGACGTCCCCTCGCATGGGCTCCCCGGTTCCGGACGCCGCCACCGGGGCTCCCCCCTCGCCGGTTCCGGGTGTTACAGGGCCTGCCCCCTTCCCGGTTCCGGTCGTGGCCACTGGGGCCCCCTCCACTTCAATTCCAGGCGTCGCCGCGGGCGCCCCCTCCCCGGTTCCGGACGATACAGGGGCTTCCCCCTTTCCGGTCCCGGGGGTCGTCGCAGGGGGCTCGCCCCAACCGGCTCCGGAAGCTACAGCGCATGAGCTCCCTCCCTCGGCGGGACAGGTCCGTTTCGCCCGGGGGGAGGTCGAGCGAATGCGTTCACCAGAGCGCGGGGAACAACTTCCCCCCGGCCGCGGGCGCGGGGAGCCTCGCTCTCGGACGGGCCGGGGGAAGAGACCCGCTGAAGAACCAACCTCTCCGGCTCGTAGAAATTCTTGTGTCTTCGGGCACTTCCTCCTCCGGGAGTAGACGCTCTCCTCAGCGGGACATCTAATGGCTTTCTGGATTTTCTCCCTCCTCCGGGAGTGGACGCTCTCCCCAGCGGGACGCCCGAGGGATTTCTCAGGAGACCTTATTCCCGGCTCCCCGTTCTCACGGCGACCGGACGATTGCCTTACGAAGATATGGATTTCTCGGATATATTTTCCCCCAGACATTATTCCCGGTTCCCCGTTCTCACGGAGACCGGACGAAGCCTCCCGGGAAGCTCCCCTCCGGAGGTCTTATCGGCTTTTCACAAGCCCCTTCCGCGCCTTGTTCCCGGTTCCCCGTTCTGACGATGGCCGGATGAACCTCTCCCGGAAGGTCCCTCCCTCGGAAACCCCGTTTTTACAATTTTCTAACTTAGAAAAATATTTCTCCTACAGGTTATGTTCCCCCTGGGGACCCTGTTACCCCCACAGCGCGCGGAGGTCTCCTCCGGCCCGCTGTGGGCCGGGGGGGACAGGGGGCCCCCGGGCACCCACGAGCAAACATAGCTCATTCTTTTGAAGATGAGCCCCACAGACCAGCCAAGAAGAAAAGAGAAAGCAAGCAACAAAAGAAAGGCAGCTTTATTTATTGAGAGATCCGGAGGACATCTTCCCCCTCCGGTGGGTTTCGGAAATGATACAACCCGGGTCCTAACCCGGGGGATTTTCTACGAGCCTAAGGCCCCTACGCCTAAAGCTCCCGGAGGCGCTCCCTCAGCTCCCGGGCCAAGTCCCGGTACAGCGCCCGGACGCGACGCTGAGAGTCCCGAAGTACGTCTTCGGGCGAAAACTCGTACCCAGCCGGCGGAAGTATCCGGAGAGGAGGTATCATCTGGGCCTTCGGGCGCGGGGGAGTTAATTCAGCACGGCTGTTGTCAAAATTATCCAAGTGCCACTCCGGGCGCCACCTCAACCGGACAAGCTCCCGGGCAGTATCCCCGTCGCGCTCCCCGGAGACAAGGCTCAGCAAAATCAAAGCCGCTTGGGCGTCCCCCGGAGAGCCTCTCCCGGACCGTTGCCCGGGAATAACCCCTCGGGTACCCTGGTAACATTTCATTGCAGACAGAAAAATTTCAAATATATTTCATTGCAAAATGTTTTTGTACAAGTGCCCGGGGCTTCTCCTAAGAAGCTACCGGAATCAAAATGTCTAACAAAAATAAAAAGGGGTCCTAGCTAAAGACTCGGGGGGAGGCTCATACTTTAGCATTTGGGTCCTCCCCCCGGGGAGTTTCCTCCGAGTCCGGGGCAGGGGCATCCGCGGCCAGAGGCGCCGGTGTCGGGAACCTCGTCCGGATGATCCGGTCGTAGAATCCCTCTCCCAGCAACTCCACCTCCCGGCGCATTGGCTCGAAGGCCTCTGGGAAGCTCCGGGGGATGCGCCCCCCGATCGCCCGGGCGCCGACCCCCCGGTAGTCAACGTGCCCCGCGGCGGCCGCGATGACGGGGATCGCCCGGCCCCGCGCCTGAACGTCCGCAGCCTCCGCGAGGGTCGCCGGGGGCACCTCCGGGCCACTCCCGGAGCCCAGGCTAACGCCAAGGCTTTCCAAGGCCGAGCAGACGGAGCGGCCCGCGTCCGACAGCGCCCGGATGGTGGAGCTCTCGAGCTCCCGGAGCGCCTTCTCCCTCACCTTGGCCTCCTCTCGGAGGCGGCAGTAGGCGCCCTCCGAAAGGTGCACCTGGGCCTGGGCCCGGGACAGCTCATCAAGAGCTTCGTCCCGCTCACGGAGGGCCGCCTCCCGCTGCTCCACGCAAGCCGCGGCCCGGCTCTCCTCCTCCTTGAGCAGCCGGGTGACCCGCTGCTCAAGGCCCCAGGTAACAGTCGCTACCTACAAAATACATAAAGAGTTAGACAAATATTAAGTGCAGGAAAAAAGCCGAAGTATTAAGAGCTCGGGCTACCTGGGCTCCGAGGGACTCGAGCCCCTCAAAACGCTCGTGGAGCGTTCCCCCGCTACGAAGGCCTGCACCTTCTGGCTGTGCAGGCCCTCCGCGCAGCGGGCCACCTCCCTGGCGGGAAGCAGAGAGGTATCTTGCCCGGCGCCTCTGTTGTGGCCGGGAGAGGGCCCCCGGACCTCGGAGTCCGGGAGCACGGCCGTCGTCGCCGGCGTCTTCGTCGACGAAGTTTCCTCCGAGGACGATGAAGACGAGGATTGGGCGGGGATCTCCGCCAGGGGGGGGATCATCGGGCCTTTCCCCGCCCCAGGCCGGAGGGCCCTCGGAGCCTCCTGCTCCGGGGGGACCTCGAAGACTGAGGGGCTCCCCCCCTCCTCATCAACCGGCCAGAGGCACGGAGGCGCCGCCTCCGAAAACCTCACCTCTAGCCTCTCCGGCGCCAATGCCGCCGGGAGAGGCGAGAGGAGCGTCACTCGAACTGGCGACGGGGCGTAGTCCGCGGAATCGGACCCCGCCCTGCCGGTAACAACCTCCTTCCCCCGGGCCTCGACGGGGGCCTCCGGGGGCGGAGGCGTCGCCTCTGCCCGGGTCGCCGCCCGGGCATGTTCGGCTCCGGGAGCTGCGTCCCAGGCCCTCACCGGCGTCGTCGCCGGCGTCGTCGTCGGGGCGGGGGTCTTTTGGACCCGGGGCCTTTTGGGCTCCGAGCCCCCGGCCGCATCCTTCCCCCGCTTATGAGACCCGGGGGTGGGAAGGGGCTTCCTCTCAGGAAGCCTGAGCCCGTAGGCCTCGGCCACCAGGTTCCGGGGAGGCCCCTCCCCCACGAGGCGCACGATGCGCTCGTGTTCGTCGGCGAAGTACCTCCCCAGGAGGTGCTCCGCCTTGTCCCTCGCCGCCGGGTACGGACGCACTGCAAGAGGTAAAAAGTTAGTCAATTTCTCATAAAAAAATGCAAGTACAAAAATGCAGGGGACTTACGCCGCGTCACCGGCTTGACCGGGGGCCGCTGCTCCGGGCCCATGCCGATCCCCCTTCCCCCACGTGAGAAGGGGGAAAGCCGCAGGAGCGCCAGCTCCTCCGCGGCGTCCCGCGTCGAGCGGGCCTTCTTCGCCAGCACCACCTTCCCGAGGAGCTCGAACTCCTCGTCCGTCCACACCGGCGGCTTCGGTGCGGATGACCGGCTGTAGGTGGGAGGCTTCGGGGCATAGACCACCGCCTCGTCCCGGACCCGGAGGTAGAACCACCTCCGGAGCCAGTCCCCCCAGTGATCCCGGGAGGCCGCCGCCGGGTAGTCCGCCACCCGGGAGGGCAGCATTTGGACCATCACCGAGCCGAAGGGGGACTTCGGTCCTCCCTTCACCAGGTGCGAGCTCCGCGCTGCCGGTTCATAGAAGTACCGGAAGGCGCGGAGGGTGGGCTCCCGCCCGGTCGCTGTCTCGTAGAGCCATATAAAAAGGCCCATACGGACGAGCGCGTTCGGGGTGAGGTGGTTGAGAGCCACCCCGTACTCTTTGAGAAACTCACGAAGCATCGGATGCACCGGGAGCCGGAGCCCCGCCTCGAGGAAGGCCTCGAAGGCCACGACCGCTCCGGGCCTGGGGCGGGGGGCTCCGTCCTTCTTCAGGGGGACCCGGATGTCCCCCTCTCCAACGACGCCCTTCTCGACCAGGGACTCCGCGTCCGAGACCGAGAACTCGGAGGCCCAGAGGAAATCCACGGGGATTTCCTCCGGGGGCACCTCCGTGGTCTTCACTCGACCTTTGGGCGCCATTAGGTCAGTTCTTTCTTTTTTCGGTGGCTAACTTTTCAGGAGGTTGACTAAAGCTCCCGGACGCTCGCTACCGGAGGAAGCTACCGGAAATGCTACCGGGAGAGCGCTACCGGGAGAGCTGAAGCTGGAGTTGGAAAATTTGGAATGAGCTACCGGGGCCCCCTAAGGCCCTATTTATAGAGGCTGGCCGAGATCGAGATGCGCGCCACGTGGCCCCCTCGGAGCAGTCTGGACCACTGAAATTCAAACCGTGCGTGGGAAACGAAGCGACGGGCGAGTAAATCGAGACACCGGTTCGAACCGCGCGTGCATTTATTGCGAAAACGGCGCGGCCATAAAGCGCCCGGCACAGAAACCGAAGCATCGCCGGGTTTCCGGTGATTTTCGTCTGGAGGTTTCGCGCGGAGATTTTGCCGGTATCGTAACCATTCCCTCCGGGGGCTCAAGCTTCGTCCCCGGAGGGCATGGGGGGCTGCTGTTGGGGGAAATCTCCACGCGGTCAAGTCCAGGTAAGTTCATGATTGCCCAGGGACAGTGGCCTCCGGTGCCTGCCCCGGGCGCCGCCATTTGCCCGGGGACAGTGGCCTCCGGTGCCTGCCCCGGGCGCCGCCATTCACCCGCGGACAGTGGCCTCCGGTGCCAGCCCCGGGCACCGCCTTTTCGGCCCCCGGGACCTTGCCCCCCGGGCGAGTCCCGGGCGCCGCCATTCGCCCGGGGACAGTGGCCTCCGGTGCCTGCCCCGGGCGCCGCCTTTTAGGCTCCCGGGACCTTGCCCCCCGGGCGAGTCCCGGGCGCCGCCATTCGCCCGGGGACAGTGGCCTCCGGTTCCTGCCCCGGGCGCCGCCTTTTAGGCCCCCGGGACCTTGCCCCCCGGGCGGGTACCGGGCGCCGCCATTTGCCCGGGGACAGTGGCCTCCGGTGCCTGCCCCGGGCGCCGCCTTTTAGGCCCCCGGTACCGTGCCCCCCGGGTGGGTACCAGGCGCCGCCATTGGCCCGGGGACAGTGGCCTCCGGTGCCGCCCCTGGGCGCCGCCTTTTAGGCCCCCGGGACCGTGCCCCCCGGGTGGGTCCCGGGCGCCGCCATTCGCCCGGGGACAGTGGCCTCCGGTGCCTGCCCCGGGCGCCGCCTTTTAGGCCCCTGGGACCGTGCCCCCCGGGCGGGTCCCGGGCGCCGCCATTTGCCCGGGGACAGCGGCCTCCGGTGCCTGCCCCGGGCGCCGCCTTTTAGGCTCCCGGGACCGTGCCTCCGGGGTATGTCCCGGGCGCCGCCTTTTAGGCTCCCGGGACCGTGCCTCCGGGGTATGTCCCGGGCGCCGCCTTTTAGGCTCCCGGGACCGTGCCTCCGGGGTATGTCCCGGGCCTCGCCTTTCTTTTGGCTCCCGGGACCTTGCCCCCCGGGTGAGTCCCGGGCGCCGCCATTCACCGGGGACAGTGGCCTCCGGTGCCTGCCCCGGGCGCCGCCTTTTAGGCTCCCGGGACCGTGCCTCCGGGGTACGTCCCGGGCGCCGCCTTTTGGCTCCCGGGACCTTGCCCCCCGGGCGAGTCCCGGGCGCCGCCATTCGCCCGGGGACAGTGGCCCCCGGTGCCTGCCCCGAGCGCCGCCTTCAGGCTCCCGGGACCCTGCTCTCCAGAAGGGGTCCCGGACGTCATCGCCCTCCTAAAAGGTAAAATCCCTGTTTGTTCATCACGTGCAGGTCACGCGAGGGACGCCTCGGGAATCAGCGACCACCTGTCAAGCATCCAAGACGTTTGACCGGAAGAAGGACGGTCCTACCCTTCAATCCGACGGTGGCTTCCGGGGTAGTTTAGGCTTTTTGCTTCTTTTTGAGGCTATAAATAGCCCTTGTACCCCTCTGTTGTAAAGGATCAGCTCATTATTATTTGGAATAGCTACTCACAGATGTGCTCCGGAAGCCTCTCCCTCGGAGAGAGCCTCCCCAGCCGGCTCCGGTCGGGAGCGCGTCAACAGGACTAGGGCCCCCACCGGGACCCGAACCTGTATAAATCCACGTGTCAATTCTTGTGTTTGTCCGGCGGGGGAGGACCGATCACCCGGTCAACCCGCGCTGCGTAATCTCCGCTAGGATCGTCTTCAAAACCTGCCGGGGTATTCTTAATACCACGACACCTGTCAAGCATCCAAGGCATTTGACCGGGAGAAGGACGGTCCTGCCCTTCAATCCGACGGTGGCTTCCGGGGTAGTTTAGGTTTTTTGCTGCTTTTTGGGGCTATAAATAGCCCTTGTACCCCTCTGTTGTAAGGGATCGGTTCTTTTATTGGAATAGCTAAACTCACAGACGTGCTCCGGAAGCCTCTCCCCCGGAGAGAGCCTCCCCAGCTGACTCCGGTCGGGAGCGCGTCGACAGGAATAGGGCCCCCACCGGGACCCGAACCTGTATAAACCCATGTGTCATTTTTTGTGCTTGTCCGGCGGGGGAGGACCGGTCATCCGGTCAACCCGCGCCGTGTAATCTTCGCTAGGATCATTCTCAAAACCTGCCGGGGTATTCGCAATACCACGACACAAAGATATTTACCTATGAAAATTTCTGATAGCCGAGGTAATATTGGATATTAATAAATGATTACAGATCATGCTTGATCATATTATTATCCAAAAATCTTTGATGTAGAGGAAATAATTTTGTTATTGTTTTTCACAATCTTCACATAAAAAAGGGATACTGGCGACTAACAAGTCAGCCTGATCTGAAATAAAAATACAATACTCCTTAAGGGATAAAACATCCTTTTTAGGATCAGTAATATCCGCCCCGAGTGAGTCTGCTACTATCCTTAGTTTTTCAAGGGAATCCTTTATTGTGAGACCACATCCTGTGATGCTGGCAATGGAGGCATCCTTTTCCTCTCGAACAAGGTCCCTCTCCAAGCAAGCGAGCCTTGTGGCCTCATGAGCCCTGTCACAATTCGCCTTTATCCAATCAATGACCTTGAACATGGAGTCAAGCTCGAGTCCTTGCCGGATATATTGCTCCTCAATCTCCTTGTTCTCCTCCTTAAGAATCTTGCATAAAGCAGTCTTCTCCTTCAGAAGGACTTGGATTTCAGTAAGTTGTTCGCTGAGGAACCACAAAGCTTTCTCCTCCTATACGATCATGGAATCAATGTAGATTGCATCCAGAAAGGTTCAGAGAAGTAAATATTCTTACCTTGGAGGCAGATGCTGACTGGACCACCAAATAGGTTGGAGCAAAAGAAGCAGTACCACCTCCCCAAGACATTCAACTCCCACTTTAAGTAAATCATTCCTAACTAAGTAAACCAAATTTAGTTAGAGAGATAATCAATACATATTGCAAGTGAGGAGAAGCATATGGTAAAAAAGACGCTGCTGCTTGAGAAGCGGTGGCAACTAACACTTTAGAACTGATTAATTTTTTCGATGAGGATCCACTTGATGATCCTATGTCATCACCAACTCGCTTCCTGGAAGTCGATCGATCTTTGAGGGACTGAAAAAACCAAAAAACATTACTTTAGAAATTATTCTTCAAAGAGAAAGGATTTACATAGATTCTTCAAAAGATAATTACCTTTTGAAGTGCCTACACGACATTATCTTCTATTGTCAACTCCTCTTCTTCACTTTCAATGGGTTGTTTAGAGCTTTGATTTGCCATTAAAATAGGGACAGAGAAGAAAGAGGTTAGAAGATGAAAAAAGGTTCTAAGATCTATTAGCAAAAGCTTGGAGATTTTAGAATGCAAAGGTTAGGTATTTACAGAAGTTAAAAGCAATGGTTTGTATCTACAACCTCAAGTTCTTAAAAGACACATTATAGTTTCAACCTCGAGTTGCAACAAAAGGCTTGATAATGGCCTGAAAACAGCACCCAAAGTTCTTCTTGGGAAGTGAAATGGCACACGGTGAGAAAACGTAGCGTTCTTAGGTTACAATATGAGAAGGTGAAATGTCGAACTGTTCATAATTAAAATTAAAGATTTTGAAACAACAAAGTATATAACTTGTTATTTAAACTCGGGGGCTAGCTGACGATGATTATAACCCGAGTTAGTCACCTTTCCCATTCTACAGTCGCAAGGCTTATAGAATGATATCCAAATTATTTACCTCTCTGTGGTCTTAGAGACCTAAGAGGGAAATAATAGGACAAGTCCAAGGTATTCTAGACATAGCCTATTCCATGGTCTCGGCCTGTGTTATCACGGGGTTCTTAGTCTCGAGACACCCACAAATCTAAGGTCGAGGAGTTCGTGGCCTCACATACCCACGAATACCCTGATCATGGAGGCATTTTCCCGAGGTCGCCCAAGTCGTGGAGAGTGAGTGAATAACTATACCTGGTCATAGTTACTACTCGACTAGGGCAATTGAGGAGTCAAAACATCTAATAGCAATATGGTTAGACTCATTCGACCATACCCGGTAATTAAGCCTGTTGGACCACTACCGTTGCTTTGGATATCTTCAACCTCCTTAATTAATTTCTAATAATGGTTAAGAAGATAAAAGCGTAATTACAAACAAGCATGATTGCACATTATGGCTGGCGCACGTATGCCTCCCAGTGACCCTTCAATCCCATAATCGGCGACCGACGATGAGCTATAAAAGAGAGGATCACCGAGAGAGAAGAGATCATATCTTTCTTGAGCCAAGACACAAGACCTAAGAGATAGAAACAGTAGATTACTATACACTGTGTAGTCAAGAATAGGAGATAGTTCTTAGTTTACCCAAGAACTCCTCTTATTCTCCCTTTGTAACCCCTAATATTCTAAGTGAAATATCAACAGGAGTAGGACTATTACTCATCATCAGAGGGCCTGAACCTATATAAATTCCTTTCTTCCTTAGATATAGATACCCAGATTTACTTGAGTTTCACCTAAGATAAGCTTCATATTCCATCATCTAATTTTATGTAAGTTTGACCAAGGACCAAAGCCAAATCATCAACAATAGTATTGCACAGGCAACTAACTTGGGTAATTACCTCCACCAGCTAGCCCCCATATCCGAAATGATACGGTGCTTTTAAAAAGCAAGTTTCATATTCCAAAAAAGTGCCTTTTGTTTCAGATTCAAACAGGTCCCAGTGAAAATATTGGGTGCACCCGTCAAATCCATCATGGAGGGCATTAAATGTTGGAGACGTGCATAGTGGATTAAAAGTGTTACCTGTGGAAGAATATTCAGAAGAAACTCCAAAACCCTCTTTTGCTTCCTTGCACTCTCCGCCTTCCACTTTCCTCAAAACCTCTTCTTCTTTTGATCTCAGACCAATGGCGTCTTGGAGTCGTTCACTGCACCACAACATCGAGAGTCTGGTGGCTTTGGAGGAGGAAATTCTTCCTTCAAAATTGCTGATCTCATGGTGCCCGACTAGAGAAGAAGAAACCCCAGTTGTGAATGGGAATGAACTGGTGGCTTTTGAGGATTTCTTGCGCTGTGGTTTTCGTCTTCCTGAAAGCGAATTCCTTTTAAATATCTTGGGGCATTTTGGCCTAGAATTGGTGAATCTCCATCCCAATTCTGTTTTGATCCTTGCCATTTTCCAACATCTATGTAAGGCATATGTTGGGGTTATGCCCAGCATTCCTCTTTTCTGCCGTTTTTATTTTTTGGCTTGGTCAAAAGGCTCCAATGCTTCTGGGTGTGTCTACTTCCGTCTGAGGGAGAAAAAGGACTACCCATTTGTTCCTCTTCTTGACTCCATTCATGAATGGAGCCAGCAATGGTTTTACTGCGTGGCCCCTGAGGAGAGCCATCTCTGGTTCGAAAATCGTCGGCCAGAGAGGACAAATGAAAAAGATTCTGCTTCAGAACTAAATGCAGAGTCACAGAAGCAGGTCTAGGTGATCCTTCACATGGGGAGTGAGGGGTTGACTGCCTGGGATGTAATTCGGGACTTTATGAAGAACCAAATCAGTCCGCAGAAGAGAAGAGAGCACCCTGTCTGGCAGGTGCACTTAATAAAAGGCAGCACCTTGGATTACAACCAAGGTAATATTATTTTCTCAGATTGGTACATATTCTTCAATCTGTTTTATATTCTATTAGCTGATTGTTTCCTTCAACAGCTTTGCTTATTTCTGAGGTCGACGGAGGACAAACACTCTCCTGAAACTGTACAACTCGACCTTAGAATGTGATATTGTCGCGCCGAGACCGTAGAGCATGGTCGGTGGCAGCGATGACTTAATACAAGAGCGTCGAAAGGTAATTCCCTTTTGGAAAATCACGTCTTATTTTTGTATAGAAATAATAAAAAAAGATCATTTTGATTTGTATAGCTGCTTAAGGGCCAGATGATTGGATTGAACTGAGCCGGGGATGATGTAGGACCTCCTGATGATGCTTCAACAAAGAAGTTGAAGAAGACTCTTTCAGAAAAGCAAACGCTTCAAGCCTTACCAAGGTCAAATCAATAGTGACCATAGGGGTGGCTTCGTCCAATGTCATAGAGATTGGGTCGAAGATCGCAACGGTAAGGATTCCGGTCCCTCATACTTTACCAAGTACGACTGGAAATTACTCCTTGATTGTATAGGGAGAGGGGAGCGAGGAAGATGATGATGGAACTCCCTTGATTCTTCGGAGGAAAAGATCTTTAGAATCTCTCAACAAATCCTCCCCAAAGGTATTATACTCACTTTTATCTCCCAAGGGTGGGGTATCAAGCTCCAGAAATCTCTTGGGACTTAGCTTCAGGTAAACATCTGGTTTTTCTCTAACTAAGTGACACTACTTAATTAGGAATAACTTATCCAATTGTAAACTGGATGTACAGGACAAACTTGACTCCTGCACAATCTACTTCAATACCTGAATCTGCTCAGGATGTTGAGAAAAATCTTGAAGCTATCATTAACGAGGTGGTTCAGAATATCCAATCCCTGGAACCTGTGAATTATCTGGAAACTGAGGTCGCGACTGCGACAATGACCATACGAGCACAAACTGTTGAATCTTGAGCCCTAATTAGGGTTTTGGTGATTAATGACATCCGTGAGATTTGCGACTAACCTTTGTATATGAGACTCAGGAAAATCAAGGAGAAAGCATCGAGGAAAGGTAAAGCAAGGCTATCAAGACTTCATGAAGCGAAAACGACGAAAATCTCGACAAAAGTACAAATACCTAAACCTAGCGTCTTCTGGTTTTGAAATTTTCTAGGTTAGATGGTCGTACTATTAAGAGGGGTCTTAGCACAAGACTTTTGATCAACCTTGAAGTTTTTAGAAGCATATTTGCATTTGCATTTGCATTGAATCAAAATTGAGTAAAAATTTCAGAGGCCTGTTTTCGTTTTGTACTGGCCGGACAGTGTCTGAAGTGACCGGACAATGTCCGGCCAATACAAACTTTTTCAGAACATTGCAAATCAAGTGCAACAGAGACAAATACATCTGTCCGGTGCATCTGTCCGATGAAGGCCGGACATTGTCCGAAGTGACCGGACAATGTCCGGTCAATACAAATGTTACTGAGATGTTTAATTAAGACAAATCTATTTGTCCGGAGGATATGTCTGAAGTGAACGGACATTGTCTGAAGTGACCGGACAATGTCCGGTCAATACAAACTGTGAGCTATTAAAAAGGCTGTGTTAACAGAGACGTATCTATTTGTCCGGACATTTTGTCCGGACAAATCCCATATGTCCGGTCAATACAAAATTCTGGAGGTTTTTGTTTTGAGTGTCAACAGAGACAAATACATTTGTCCGGACAAATCTATTTGTCCGGCGTGTACAAGCTGTTTCGAACAAGGGTGTCAACAGAGACAAATGCATTTGTCCGGACATTTTGTCCGGACAAATACATTTGTCCGGCCTTCACATTTCACTTCAAACGGCTACTGACACTAGTAATTCACGTGAATAACGGTCAAAATTTTTGTACTGACCGGACATTGTCCGAAGTGACCGGACAATGTCCGGCCAGTACAATTTTCGCCCAATCTTCTTGATTTCGACCGTTTTTGTTGAGAGTATAAATAGACCACTGTTGTAGATGTCTTCAACACACGAAATACACTTCATAAACCCTGAGCAACAGTGTGCAAGCTCTCACACATCCATTCTCTAGCAATTAGAGTCAAAACTTGAGAATTCTTGAGTGCTAGTTGAGTGAATTTGGTTCCAAGCCTTGTTGCATTTGCATTGTGTTCATCAAGCTTTGAGGTTGATCAAGCAAGGTGCTAAGGCTTTTTACTCTTGGTGATTGCCGTCACCTAGACGACCCGGGAGGTCCGGCGATCTCTCCATCGACGGTGTGTCGGAGAGGCCCGGCGAGTGGTTGTAAAGGCTTGGAGCTCGCCTATCCGGAGTGGAGAAGGGCTACCTCTAGTGGAATCGAAGCTTAAGCTCAAGTGAAGAGCGCTTCAACGAGGATTAGTGGAAATCGGCAAATTTCCGAGACCTCGGGAAAAACTTGATTTCTTCGGTTATCTCTACTACTTGCTTAATTTCCATTGTGATTGAATTGTTGCTAGTAGTATCATAGAAATCGCTAAATCTGAATTGAATTAGTTTTCCATACCCTTAGAATATTGGCTATTGCAAACTTAGGTTGTTAAACCCTAATTTAGAAGAAAATTTTAAAACCGCCTATTCACCCCCCCCTCTAGTCGGCATCCTTCGATCAACACAAACTAGGCAACAACTTATGCTCTTCTTATGGTCGAAGAGATTACCCCTCCCTCTTGTGAGGGGGAAGAGAGGTCAGAGGCTACTATTCAGCCTACTATTCCTCAGCGCCCAGCTTTGGAGATAAATCTTCAAAACATTAGGCAGGCGCAAGATAACTTGGCTTCTTCTAGTCAAGTTGTCGGATCCAAAAGCTTTCTCGAAGATCTTTTGGAGGTAAATAAAATATTTACCTAATATCCTTTAATAGTTATTTGAGAGTTGTCTTTAGACATATTATTTTGTTCTTTTTTAGATCTCTAAGAGCAGCGTGACCATGGTTGGTCTGCTTATAGAGAAATTCAAGGTCGCTCAATCAGAGTGTGACCAAATAAAGCAGTAAGGATCTTGATTTTAACTTCAATTCTTTTTTATGCAGTGAAAGAACAATGTTTTTACTAAAAGAGATTGCCAAAGAATACAACAATAAAGAAATTGCAATGGCTAAAGCTCTGAGGGTAAACGAAGAAAAACTTTCTGAAGCCCTCACACCCTTGGAGGAGAAAACACGATCATATGGTTCTCTCCAAGGGGAAAAATAAAACCTGACATTGGTTTGCAACAAATTGCAAGCCGATGTTGATCGTAAGTTCACTTTAGCAGAATATATCATGGAGTTTACCAAGGTCGAGTCCTCACCTGATAAATTTCTCCTCAAATTGATCCCTTTCCTCGGTCAATTTGAGATTTATTTCTTTTTTATCTGATCGGAGAAAGAGACAAATTCAATATCGGCTTATGGTTACATTCCCATTTTTCGTCCTTTTCTTTCTTCGGGTCACGCCCGGGGGCTAATTGCAATAAACACTTTGCTATGATGTTTAAGTGGCTTCGCTGGCTAATCTCATGGTCGCATCTAGATAAGACATCTCTTTGTAAGCTGTTTCTTAATGCATACGAGACTTACTAGCATGTTTTTTATCATTCGGGTGGCTGTCAGTTAGTAAAACCTTATGCATTTATATTAAGATGTTTGTTCTAGAGATCATATAATAGCATCTAGTTATGACATCTTTTTATAAGCCATTTATGAATGCATAAAGGATTTACTAGTATGTTTCTGATCATTTCAGTTATGATATTCTTCTCTTGCAACCATGATACTATGTCTTTAGTACCATTAATCGCAGGAGGGGGCTAGGGGAATATAACTATAACATTCAGTCAAGAGATTTAGCATTTTTCATAGTATTTATCACTTAAAATTTCTGCTAATCATATCTATTTGCAAGGTATAATAACTCCAGCAAACAAATGTATTTCTATATTCATTGTTATTCTCTCAAAGGTTACATTGAAAAGAAGTACATCAAGGGAGGCCGAGATCATGCAATAATTTTTTTATAAGAGGCTTGATCTCATCCCTGATTGCATTGAATTGATCCTCGCTATCAAAAACTATGTTTTCCACCACTGGGTTCAACTCCAAATTCAGACCATGGTGATGTCTTAGTTTGCAGAGTATGGCAGAGGTCACTTCACTAACATCGGTCTTGAGTGCCTCCTGGAGTTTCCTCATAAACTCTGGAATATTGGCAACAAGAGAATCAGATTGCGCTGCGACCATGTTACAGGACTCAGAAAGTGATAAATCATCCTTCTCAGGATTGATAATGTAACATCCTGAGTTTCGGGGTGAAAAGTTTCTTTCTTAAAAGTCATGCATGCATATGTCTCTTCTAGATCAACCAAATCAGCCTCAGCTTTATTCTGTTCTAGCCCTAAACCTCCAAATCCATCCTGTGACCCCAAGTCAAGATCTGACTTGCCAGATTTGATCTATCAGTTATCCTAAACCTAAAAGTCTTCAGGAGCCAGATCAAATTCTGACCCTAACTCTCAGTATCTAAGTCTCTTTCTGTTTTCGAAAACAGGAAATTCAGATTTACCCTAAGTACCCCAGATTCCAGATAACTGAGTTATCATGGGTTAACCCTATCCAGACTTATGTATCTATTGGAATATGTTCCTAGGTATACCCTCAACTTACTCCAAAAAGTTGGGAACCAGATTGTTTCATCTAAACACTTTTCGCAGTTTAGTCCAAATTTTACTGCGGATAAGTCCTTTTCTGTTTACCTGGAAGCCTGAAAAGGCTAAAATTCACAAATCAACTCAAACCTCAGAATTCCTTCAGGGAACACCTCCCAAATGCTAGTTGATACATATTTCCCTTCTGTCTAGACTTCAAAATCTCACCCCAATTACCAGAATTCGAGATCGACAAAATCCAGATCTATTTTACCCTAATTTTACCCTATTTTCGAAAATAGGTGAAATCCCTCAAATCTTATCAAATTTTCTCCAAATTTGAGCTGGATGAGTACTAATAGAAATGTTATACTCAGCCATGAAATCAAATTCCAGATTAAACCTCTCTAAGACAGAAATTACAAATCAGTCCAGATTTCAAATAAGAATCATTGCATTTTGGTCCCTGGTTCGACCAGAGGCACTGTACACGACCAGCAGCCGTGCACAACCGCGACCACCACGCTGCCACGCCAGGAACTTCGTCGCCGGTGAAGTCCCGTGGTCGCCACCCTTGCCACTGCGTTCCTGCCACGCGTGCGCACGCCGTTCGCCACCGTGGAGCCACCGCGGCCGCACCAGCATCGCCGATTTTGCCCGCGCGCGCACGCCATTGCTGCAGCCACTGCAGAAGCTTTGCGCCACGTCGCGCGCATGCCTTGGGGATGCATCACTTCGCCTTCACCTCCACCAGAGCAGCAGCGCAGCTGACACGACCGGTGAAGACGTCGCTTCGCCGCCTGTCATCGCCGCCGGTCACTTCCCAGTCGATTCAAGCCGGCTTCAACTCCCCGTGCGATTGTAGACGTTGGGAGCCCCCGCAGCCTCGCCTATTTAAACCCCCCTGGACTAGCAACCATCTTACACACCTGCACACCAGCAATCAGTCAAACTTGCTGTGTCTTCTTCTTCCCCGGCGAGCAGCAAAGAGGGAGCACGGTGCCAAGCTTCCCTACTACTTCATTCTCCAATCCAACACCCCCAGTGAGCTTCCCTCATCTCCCTCATGCTTCTCGAGCTTGGAATTTAGCCTAAATACCCTCAGTCGCCGGCAATTTCAGTTTTACTCCAGTAGCTCCGGCGAGCAATTAATCTCATTCCAGAATGAATTGATCTTCGAGCCAGTAATCAAATATGCTCAGTAGACCTTGCTTAACATCCCTAAGCAACCAAAATCGACAGATTTGCTAAAATGTGAAAAACCCCAAATTGGAACTTTGCTTGTGAACTGAGCTTGCTGTTCAAGCTTTTCTGGTGCATTTCTAGTTAATCTAACTTCACCAGTAGCTTACTTATGCCCCAGAGACCCTCCTCAAGCAAGGAATTAAGTTTATTTGCCCTAGATCAAAAATGCCCAAATCAGGTTTGAGTTAATCTTTTCTCCGGCCAATATTCCCTAAATCCAGCCAATCCAGCCATAGAAACCTTGCCATCTAGATGTTTTGGACCATTTTGAGCAACTTTGTCTTCTACCACGACCCCTAATTCGGCCTAGAACAGGAGTTATGGCTATGCCCTAGTTGCTGCACTGTTTGTGCTGCAGGTACTCCAGGCCAGTCAACTTCTTCGCTGGTTTTCATCATTTTCCAGCCATTTTCAGCCTTGGATCCTGTTGAATGAATTGTTCCTGTTATCAATGCCTACCTCCCAGACAAAGTGGTGCATCATTTGGAGCTCTAGATCAAAAGATATGGCAAGCCCTAGTTTCTGGCCATGTCAAGATCAATGCCAGAGCTTGTCAGCCAGTGGCATTAGCTCTTTTCACCTCTTTTCAGTTGTGTAAACTGGAAATAACCTTGTCCCTTAGACTTGTGGAGTTGTGCTCTACATTTTATTCTACTGCCACAAGTTGAGATAACCCCTCTATCATCCATCGACCCTATGTCGATGCCTTGAACCGAATGTCGACCTAAAGACGTTCGCTGTTTTTGAGCGAACCAGTCGCAACCTTGATACCATTCTGATATTTCGAGACATTTGGAACCTTGTAAACCTCCAACAACTAACCTAATCCTAATCAATTTCTAACCTAATCATCTCAGAATCATCAAGACTTCATCTTTGCATTATTGCATATAGTATAATAATGTATTGAAAAGATTGTGATTATTGGTTATTTGTTTGATTGGAGAGCAGACCAAGAGCCCCAGTTCGAGGACTTCACTGTTGACCCGACATCAGCTGCTGTATTTTACGACGCGGAAGGCAAGTCATATTCTTGGTCACCTCGAACCTATATTTTAAGAGTTGCTATAACATAACCTTGAATATAGATAATATTGCATGAGAAAGATTGGAAATGGTTGATTTATGAATTGGCAGTACTGGACTGGTTATCTGTGAAATGTGAAATAAACAAGTTTGAGCCATGAACTATTATATATATTTATATACTTATATTCATGAAATAAAACCCCTAGCCGTGACCAGGAAATGGTATGGAATGGTGGTAGCACTGGAGGTGCTAGACTGCAAAGGATGTGCAGGCACTGAAGGTGCAGGGTTGTGGATGGTCTGGTCACTGGCATATAAGGACTAGAACCTTGTGTTGTGCGTCTAGTGGCATGAACAAACGTACTAACCGCAAGCCTGGTATGGGACAGGCCTGGACAAGTACTTATGTGAATCGTACATGAAACCCCTGCATGAGATGGAAAGTAATACACTTAACTCACGGGGTTCAGCTCCTCCACGTATCACTGAATGTGATTTGATCAAGCACGTTGACCCAGTAATGGGAAGAGGCTTCTGGGTGGGGGTATAGCCCGCCACAACTGCGGTTTGTGTGAAGAAAACTGCAGGGTCAGAGGTGAATTGTAAGTGAAACATAACAAAAGTTCCTGTTATTTCCACCTTGCCGCTCACAGTATGAAGTGAGTCAGGGGTCCAATCATTCTGATAGGATGGGCTTGAAAGTGGAATATCTTGTGGGTAAATTGGTACCTCTCTGCAGAGTTAGAAATGTATTCGAATACTTCGTGCTCCCGAGTTTTAGGAGTCTGCTGCGGTGGATTAAATCCACGGGGTGTGACACAAGTATTATTTTTTTTAAATAAAATATATTAAATCAAGATTACCCAAATGACATGTGTTGTCATGATAAGGAGTGCTGCCGTGGGCGGTCATGTGTTGACGTGTCGCGGTAGTGCTATAATTTAGTGAACATGAATGACGATATTATATTATGGAAAGGTGCTGCCATGAGTTGAGCCAGGAAAGAGAAAGATTATTTTACAAATATCCATAATTCTTGACTAGTCTAGGTTCATATCATCTCTACTATATGTATCTACTCTTACCTATGACTTGCTGAGTACGAAAGTGCTCACTCTTGCAACTTACAATTCAGTAGATGGAGCGTTCTACAACCAAGACGAAAGCATGGAGTACTTCGTGGATCCAGAAGGAGGAGCGTCAGTCCCGTCGTTTCCCTGATGTGTGTTGTTCTGCCGTCCACTTCTCTTTGTGGGTGGGTCACCTACCTTCTGCTGTGTAGATGTTATTTTGCTAAACCTGTATGCCGCGAAGGCATTGTAACCTCCTTATGTAATATTAAGGCCAGCAGGCCACACAGCTTAAATATTTTGTAAGTGACTCTGTTGCAATATGATATACTCCTGTGCTTGACTTATCCTGGGAAGTCAAGGGTATGTTTATGCTAGGCATATAAGGGACTAGCTGCAGCGAGCTAGGTCTCTACAGGAGTAGTCGTTGTCCCAGTTTCGGGGCGCGACAGATAATTTCTGCATCAAATGAGTTTGCAACTTCCTATAGTTTTGCAAAGGTATTCTTCTCAATGAGATTGCAGTTCCTGATGATTTCCTCCAGATTTTTCTTCTCCTTGAGAGTTAGCTTTATAGTCTCTTTGGCTTTATTATTGACCGACTCGAGGTGGTTAATGATATCATGGAGTTTACCAAGGTCGAGTCCTCGCCTGATAAATTTCTCCTCAAATTGATCCCTTTCCTCGGTCAGTTTGAGATTTATTTCTTTTTGATCTGATCGGAGAAAGAGACAAATTCAATATCGGTCATTGCTGGAGTTATTATACCTTACAAATACATATGATTAGCAGAAATTTTAAGTGATAAATACTATGAAAAATGCTAAATCTCTTGACTGAATGTTATAGTTATATTCCCCTAGCCCCCTCCTGCGATCAATGGTACTAAAGACATAGTATCATGGTTGCAAGAGAAGAATATCATAACTGAAATGATCAGAAACATACTAGTAAATCCTTCATGCATTCATAAATGGTTTATAAAAGGATGTCATTACTAGATGCTATTATATGATCACTAGAACAAACATCTTAATATAAATTCATAAGGTTTTACTAACTGACAGCCACCCGAATGATAAAAAACATGCTAGTAAGTCTCGTATGCATTAAGAAATAGCTTACAAAGAGATGTCTTATCTAGATGCGACCATGAGATTGGCCAGCGAAGCCACTTAAACATCATAGCAAAGTGTTTATTGCGATTAGCCCTCGGGCGTGACCCGAAGAAAGAAAAGGACGAAAAATGGGAATGTAACCATAACACAAAGTAAAAACGTACTTGGAAATGGAAAAAACTTACACATAGAATTTACATAGCTGGTCTATATTCCAGGTATTAGATAAGATTCTTCCGTCTTCGATAGCTAATATAGCCGATCCAGGTCACGGCATTGAGACAACAATGTAAGGACCTTCCCACTGAGGAGAGAACTTGTTGTGATTAAACTAGTTTTGAATTTTTCGTAAAACCAAGTCGCCCACGTGAAGACTGTGGTCGCACCCTTTTCCTGTGATATTAATGTAAAGCTTGTAAATATGTTGCTGACCTAATAAATGCTTGGTTGCATTTTTCTTCGAGAAGAATAATATGTTCTTCCTGTTTTTCAGACTGATTTATAGTATCAAAGCGATCCACATGAGTAGAGCCAATTTGGATTTCAATTGGCAGTATGGCTTCTGCACCAAAAACCAGTTGGAAAGGCGTCTCGCCTATAGCTCAAATGTTTGTTGTGCGTAATTCGCAATGTGTCGGGGGAAATCTCCGCGGGACTAAGCCCAGGTAAGATGTGCCATTGGCCCGGGGACGTGGCCTCAGGGGCCTCCCCGGGCGCCGCCTTTTTGCTCCTGGGACCTGGCCTCCGGTGCCGTCCCGGGCGCCGCCATTCGCCCGGGGACTTGGTCTCCGGGGCCTCCCCGGGCGCCGCCTTTTGGCTCCCGGGACGGGACCTCTGGTGCCCTCCCGGGCGCCGCCTTTTGCCTGGGGACTTGTCAGACCCCCATTTGAGGATCACCTTGGTAACCGCCCAGGTAGGTTACACACAGCATGATGCCACATGAGCTCAAACCATACAAGCATAGCATTATAGATAACCAAGTACCAGGCCAACATGGGCCAATATTACATAGCCAAAGCACCGAAAATGGCGCTAAGTAGAGTTGCTAAGAAAATAACCAGTTTATCAGAACCAGAATCGGTATCCAAGTACCGAACACACAACATAAAGCATAAGGCGACGACAAACAGCTTGACTTCAATCAGCAGCGGGGTTGGAGGGACTTTTCCCACATCTGACTTGACTTGGTGCATGATCCTTCTAGAAAGTGGGCTCATCCGGGGCACTTCCATCTTCAGTTGAGTACTCATAACTGAAGGAATCGGGATCCTCGAATCCCTCTTCTACAGTGGGATATAAATGCAAGGGTGAGCACTTGGTGCTCAGCAACACACATTCCGGGGATTAATGCAATCGTACTTACATGAGGGTGAAACATATGATTCCGGGGTTTTAGTTTCATAAGGATAGAGATATATAGATTCCCAAGTCATTTGTTCAGTAAAACAGTACTTTTGTCATGAAAATGATACCTTAAACATCAAACAGATTTTCAATAAAACATTGGATGTAGTGGTCTCCCATGAGTCACTACTTTGTTAACCGCATTATGAAAATATTCCAAAACATTACTTGTGCTATAACCCATGGATAACATCCACTACGAAAAGACTCCTGAACCTGGGAGTACAGAGTATCTGATACTTCTTTTACACTTTGCAAAGGTGTACCTCTTTTTAAATCCACTGGTTCACTCGGCTTTCAAGTCGGATCAGCTCCATGTGACTTATACACATGTGACAAGGCCGAGATCACACAACGCTTTTACAGTTCAGTATTAATAGTATCCCCGCCCAGTAAATAGACAATTAAGTCTCAAGTACTGTTGTGGGTCCTCCCCACTGCCTTACTTCCTAGCCTCTGGATTATATTCCCGCAAGACACATAGCCTTGGTCTGTGTCCACGCAAGACATATGACCGTTCAAGATTACAACCGCGCACGGCTTAATCTGAGGCGTAGGGCGTCTTCCTTCTTTCCACCTTTATCTCTCATCATTTTTCTGAACTCACATCACTCATGGCCGAACTGCGGCCCACCAGTTTCCATGCGAGAAACCAGACCGACAAACCATGCAGGGAACTGCTAATACCAAAAAGCTACTAAGTTGTGCCTGTCCCATACCAGGCAAGTGGTTGGTACGTTTACAATTCGCATAGAGACACAGCACAAGGTTCTCGTCCTTATGAACCAATAGTGAGGAGCATTCACATTCCCTGGTGCGCACCGCACCCACTCCATACAATCCAATCCTCACTACTGATCCTTTTTATCAGTTTTCTTGACAAAACGGTTTTCATTATAACCTCTCATGTATTTGACCGTTTCAAGTTTAATGTGGATATTCAGTATATGAGTCCTAGGGTGACAAAAGCATATATAAGAAGGTTCAATAACAAAAAGGGGTCTCATGATTTATTAGGTAATATCTACTCATGTCATTCAAACATAACTTGTATCTCAACTAAGCATGCATAGTAAGAAACAGTGAATATACTTCATATGAAAATATTGGGTGAGACATGATCAAAGGAATGAGACTTGCCTTGCAATGCTGGGTCTAAGTACTCAGATGATTCTTCGAAGACTTCCTCCGCTCCTTCAACTCCTGACTCTGCGGCAATCAAACAACACACAAATACATACCATAAGCATACAAAAAATAGTTTTCATAGAAATTATTAAGTAAATAAGTCATGCATGCAGGGGAAAGGGTTAGGGCAAGGTCACAAGGGCTCTGGTCGAAGAAACGGCTAAAAAGGATTGTACGTCGAAGGGTCGACATTCGGTTCATGGCTTTGGCATAGCTTCAAACTGATCTTAGGATGGTTTTCTGGAGAATTGATAGAAGGGAAAGATGTAGAACACAACTCCAGGAATCTAGGAGACAAAGTGACATTTCCATTGCTCAACCAGAAGGGGTCAAACAAGGCTAATGCCAGTGGCTGACATGCACTGACATAGTGCTGGACATGGCCATAAACTAGGTCATGGCTTAACTTTTGATCCAGGGCTCCAATTGATGCAACACTTTGTCTGGGAGGTAGGCATTACTAACAGGAACAAAATACTCAACAGGAATAAGGGCTGAAAGTGGCTGGAGGGCGGCCAAATCCGGCGATGAACTGCGGTGGCGACACGGCACAGACATTGATCTGGACAAGAGCTTGGCAAGGGCATAGCTCACAATCTAGGCGGATCCAGGTGTCGAGCTAGTGGAAAGAATTGCTCAAGGAGCTGAGGCAAAGCTAAGGGACAAGGTTTCAGGGGCTAGATCGGCCGGGAAATAATTCCGGCGACCGGCGCTGGAGAAGACGACACTAGAGATTGGGGATTTTTGCCACAAGGCGTTTGAACTCGATTCTTTGCTCAGGGAGTGAAAGGGTGGAGTGTAGAAGCTACTGGTGCAGTCAATTTGGTCGGAGAATGACCGGAGAAGCTTGGCGCCGAGGTGCGGCGAACGGTTGAGGTTCCAGTTTGGGATTTCTTCGATTTGAGCTCAAATGGGGATTTTGGTTCTACAGGCTTGCTCTACTAAGCTTACTGATCGACTTCTTCTACAGAATCGAGAGCTAATTTGGAGGGAATCGAACGGCATTGGGGGAACAGGGCAAATCGGGAATCCGGCGATCACCGGCGATGGGGATCGATCTGGTGCAATTGGCTGCTATGACAGAGAGAGGGAGAAGGGAGGAACTCACTGATGAACTTGGATCGAAGAGAGGGGCTGTGAAATGGGCTGGCACCGTGAGCTCTCTCGCTGGCTCGCCGGAGAAGAAGGTGTTCGCGGTGCTGTTTGGGACTTAGCCGATTTTCTGGAGGCTTGAGGTTTTCAAAGCACAGGGAGGGTTTAAATAGGCACGAGGACGGAGCTTGCGAGGGAAAACACGACAGCGGTTGCTTGCGCCGGGGAGAAACTTGTCGGGCGCAGGCGCAACGACGGCGACGGCGACGTGATTTGCTTCAGGCGGTGCTGCAGCTTTGCTGACCTTGTCGGGTGCTTTGGAACTTCACCTGGGACGGCGCAGATGCGCAGGCAGCGGCACAGCTCCGGCAACGACACGTAACGCCATGCAAATGCCACGGCAACGGGAGCGCGCGCGCGAAACGCTACTGGAGCGCGGTCGTTTAACCGCTGGGCAAGGCGACGCAACTGTGCTGGCACGTGCGCATGGGGTGGCTCGGTTGTTCATAACACATGCGACAAGAAGCGGTGGCCGGCGGCGAGCAAACGCGGTGAAAACACGGCGCGGCTCCGGCGACACGCGCTGGTCGTAGGCCACGACCAGGTGCTGGTCGAATGGACCTAAAAAGAAGTTTGGGCCGTTCTGCAATTTTTGAAACTTGCTCCAGGGACTGATCTGTGAGGAAAATTTGAATAGAACTTGGGCCTGATTGCAAATTTGGAGATCTGAGGGTCCGATCTGAAATCTGATTTCGCAGATAAGTTGCAAAAGATTATTAGAACTTATCCGGCCAAAGTTTGGTAAGATCGGGTAAGATGTGAAGGGTTTCGACAAAATTGGGAAAAAGCAGTTTAGGGTAAAATTAGGGTAATTAGGGTTCTGAGACGGCAAGGGTCAAAACTCAGTTTTAGGATGGGATTTTGGAGATGATCCCGAAGGGAAAAATGTTCTGAACAACATCTAGAAGGGAGTGGCTGAAGCAGATTAGGGTTTGGGGTCAAGATGTGGATTTTGGCTATTTTAGTGTTTGGCAAAAACAGGGGTGTTACAGGACTTGGCCTCCGGGGCCTCCCCGGGCGCCGCATTTTGGCTCCCGGGACGCAGCCTCCGGTGCCCTCCCGGGCGCCGCCATTGGCCCGGGGACGTGGCCTCCGGGGCCTCCCGGGGCGCCGCCTTTTTGCTCCCGGGACCTGGCCTCCGGTGCCGTCCCGGGCGCCGCCATTCGCCCGGGGACCTGGCCTCCGGAGCCTCCCCGGGCGCCGCCTTTTCGCTCCCGGGACGGGGCCTCCGGTGCCCTCCCGGGCGCCACCTTTTGCCCGAGGACTTGGCCTCCGGGGCCTCCTCGGGCGCCGCTTTTTGGCTCCCGGGACGGGGCCTCCGGTGCCCCCCCGGGCGCCGCCTTTTGCCCGGGGACTTGGCCTCCGGGGCCCCCCCGGGCGCCGCCTTTTGGCTCCCGGGACGCGGCCTCCGGTGCCCTCCCGGGCGCCGCCTTTTGCCCGGGGACGGGGCCTCCGGGGCCTCCCCGGGTGCCGCCTTTTGGCTCCCGGGACGGGGCCTCCCCGGGCGCCGCCTTTGGCCCGGGGACCTGGCCTCCGGCGCCGTCCCGGGCCTCATCGCCCTCCTAAAGGTAAAGTCTCGAACTGTTTCTCACGTGCAGGTCACGCGAGGAGCGCCTCGGGAAGTAGCGACCACCTGTCAACCATCCAAGGCTTTTGACCGGGAGAAGGACGGTCCTGCCCTTCAATCCGACGGTGGCTTCCGGGGTAGTTTAGGTTTTTTGCTGCTTTTTGGGGCTATAAATTGCCCTTGTACCCCTCTGTTGTGAGGGATCGGTCCATTTTTATTGGAATAGCTAAACTCACAGGCGTGCTCCGGAAGCCTCTCCCCCGGAGAGAGCCTCCCCAGCCGACTCCGGTCGGGAGCGCGTCGACAGGACTAGGGCCCCCACCGGGACCCGAACCTGTATAAACCCGTGTGTCTTTCTTTGTGCTTGTCCGGCGGGGGAGGACCGGTCATCCGGTCAACCCGCGCAGCGTAATCTTCGCTAGGATCACTCTCAAAACCTGCCGGGGTATTCGCAATACCACGACAGTTGGCGCCGACCGTGGGGACTCGTGACAAGACGCCATGGCTCCCCCAAGAACAAGGGCTCGCACCCTTCCCGGTGACCCGGGTCTCGGAGACCCGGCGCCGCCCGCCCGGGACACGGCTGTCCCGGCGGTCCCTTCCGGAGGCGACCTGGCCCAGGTACCGCCTCCCTCCTTTCCTCTTAACTTAGGTGCTTCCACCTCCAGGTCGTTCCCGGTGACCGCGGGGACCTCGGCCGGGACAAGCGTCCCCCCGACGGCTCCCCCGGCTCCCCGGGACGCCCTGCTCGAAGCTCTCGTGGAAGGCCAACTCCGCGCCCAGCGCTCTATGGACGAACTCCTTAGCGTGTTGGCGCGGCCTCCGGCCCCCACATTTTCTTCCCACCCATATCCGGGGAACATGCCCCCGTTTATGGGTTACCCGACGGCCCCTCCGTCCTCGGGGGGGTTGTCCGCCCCGTATGATCCTGCCGGGGGGTTCCCTCCCCCTGCGGGATATACGTCTGGACCCTTCCCGGCACCCGGGCCCGTCCCGGTATCGGGAGGTTACTTCATGCCGGGACCCTTCATGGCACCAGGGGGGTACCCCGTCCCCGGCCTATTCCCGGGGCCGGGACCCCATTTTTCGCCGGGCGTTTACCCTGCGCCGGGAGCCGGTCCCGCCCCCCGCGTCACGTTTACCGCACCGGGGGCGGTTCACAGAGCAGCCCCCGTGCCGCAGCGGACTCCCCCCCGCATGGGCTCCCTGGTTCCGGACGCCTCCACGGGGGCTCCCCCCTCGCCGGTTTCGGGTGTTACAGGGCATGCCCCCTTCCCGGTTCCGGTCGTGGCCGCTGGGGCCCCCTCCACTTCAATTCCAGGCGTTGCCGCGGGCGCCCCCTCCCCGGTTCCGGATGATACAGGGGCTTCCCCCTTTCCGCTCCCGGGGGTCATCGTAGGGGGCCCGCCCCAACCGGCCTCGGAAGCTACAGCGCACGAGCTCCCTCTCTCAGCGGGACAGGTCCGTTTCGCCCCGGGGGAGGTCGAGCGAATGCGTTCACCAGAGCGCGGGGAAGAACTTCCCCCCGGCCGCGGGCACGGGGAGCCTCGCTCTCGCATGGGCCGGGGGAAGAGACCCGTTGAAGAGCCAACCTCTCCAGCGGAGAGCCCAGACGTCCGGGAACTCAGCCCTGGTCCAGAGGAAAAGCGTCGCCACCGCCATTCTGGCGGACCACTCGGACCGCTTCCAGACTCAGACAACGAAGGTCCCGTGAAAGAAGACAGCGACCGGGGCTCTCCCCGGGAAGTGCAGGGGGCCAACCAGCCCCTGTGCCGAAGACTTCGCAGCATCCAGTGGCCGCGGCCCTACCGCCCGCCACACATCGAACACTATAATGGTGAGGCGGACCCTTACGAGTTCGTGCAGGTCTACTCCACTGCTATCTCCGCGGCCGGGAGGGACGAGTCAGTACAGTGCAACGTCTTCCCCCTTTACCTCTCCGGCATCGCCCGCTCCTGGTTCTACAACCTGAAGGCCAGCTCCATCAAGTCTTTCTCGCAGCTCAAGCGGGAGTTCTGTGCCAACTTCCAGGGGAACTACGTGCGTCCCCTGGACTCCTCGCAGCTGTACACTGTCCGGCAGATGACTGGGGAGACCATCAGAAGCTTCTTCAAGCGCTTTGCTCAGGTGAAGAGCAAAGTGGCCCACGTCCCCGACTCTACGGTCATCGAAGCCTGCAAAAGCGGCATCCTTCCAGGGGAGCTCCACCGAAGGCTCTCCCGGAGCAGCCCCTCTTCCGCCGACGAGCTCTTCAACGTGCTCGAAAAGTACGCTCGGGTGGAGGAAGACGATATCTGGAAAAAGACTTAGGGGGCTCCCGCCCCTGTCGACCGGGGGGCCAGGGATCCCCCCAAACTCTCCAGGCATGGGGGGCGTAGCGAGCCACGGCCTCGGGACACCTTTGTCCTCGAGGGCGGAGGCGGCTCGCGCGACCCCCCGAGGACCAACCGCCCCTTCCCCAAACCGAAGGGCCATGGGGGAGGACAGTCTTCGCGCAGCCGGGAAGGCCCGGTGGGGAGAAGGCGGGAAGGACCGTGGTGCAGCCTCCACAGGTCCAATACCCACGCTACCCGAGACTGTAGCCAGCTGCTGCAGTACTTCGCGGACTTCCTCGACCAGCGTGGGCAGGGGGGGAACTCTGGCCTCCTCGCTCCCTCGGCCAGCTGTTCCGGCCCTTCCCGCTCCCACAGGGGGTCAGTAGACGCAGGAGGGGGAGCCTTCAGAAGCTCTCCCCTTTCAAACTTCGCAGCGGCACATCAACGTCATCGTGGGAGGATCTGCCTCCGGGCGGGACTCTAAGCGCCAGCGTAAGGAGTACGCGCGCGAGGTCAAGGTTGTGGGGGTGCTACACACGTCCCCGCCACCGAAGTGGTCGGACGTCCCCCTCACCTTCACGGCAGAAGACGCGCGGGGGGTTCGCTTCCCCCATGACGACGAGCTCATTGTCTCCGCGACCATCTACAACTGCCATCTGGCCCGGATCCTGGTGGACGGCGGGAGCTCCGCCGATGTCTTATTCCTGAAGGCCTTCAAAGAAATGCAGGTGGATGAGAAGCTCCTGCAGCCCGCTGCCGGGCCCCTGCAAGGCTTTGTCCCGGGGAAGGCGATCCACCCCGTGGGCAAGGTAGATCTTCCAATGACCTTCGGCACCCCGAAAAACTACCGGACCGAGCTGGTCCGCTTCGACGTAGTAGACCTCCCCTCCTCCTACAACGCGATTATGGGGAGGACGACCATCAACCGGCTGGGGGCCGCCACCCATCAAAACTATCTCTGCATGAAAATCCCCGGGCCGCATGGTGTGATCAACGTCCGGGGAAACCAAGACGTGGCCCGTGCTCTATACGAGCGCGCTGCGGCTACGATCGGAAGCGTCAACCTCATAAAGACGCCCGGGGGGGAGGCTCCTCCCCCGGAACTAGATGCTGCTGCACCACCGCCCGGGAGGCCCCTCCTCAAGCCGCGTCCGGAAGGAGGCCTCCGGAAGGTCGTGCTGTCCTCGGGCAACGAAGACAAAACCGTCCGGATTGGGGCGGAGCTCCCCGAGGAGCGCGCAGCGCAACTTGCGGCTTTTTTGCGCAAAAACTCCGATGTTTTTGCATGGAAGCCGTCAGACATGCGGGGCGTCGCCCGGGGGGTCATTGAGCACAAGCTTGCAGTAGCCCCCGGTCACCCCCCTGTCAAACAGAAGCTGCGGAAACTCTCCCTCGAGCGCCAAGAGGCAATCAAGGCGGAGATCACCCGGCTCCGAGAGGTGGGGTTCATTCGGGAGGTCCTGCACCCCGGTTTGCTCGCGAACCCCGTCCTCGTCAAGAAATCAACCGGCAGGTGGCGGATGTGCGTGGACTTCACCGACCTTAACCGCGCCTGCCCCAAAGACAACTTCCCGCTCCCGTGGATTGATCAACTCGTCGACTCCACTGCGGGGTGCGAGCTCATGAGCTTCCTAGACGCCTACTCGGGCTACCATCAAGTCCGGATGGCGGAAGGGGACGAGGAAAAGACGAGTTTTATTACTCCCCTCGGAACCTTCTGCTACGTCCATATGCCCTTCGGGCTCAAGAACGCGGGGGTGACCTTCCAACGCCTTATGACACTAGTTTTCAAAGAGCAAGTCGGCTGCAATGTTGAAGTCTACGTAGATGATGTGGTTGTCAAGAGTCCCCGCGCAGCCTCCCACATCGACGACCTGGCTGAAACCTTCTGGAACCTCCGCGCATTCGGGCTCAAGCTGAACCCGGAGAAGTGCGCCTTCGGGGTGCGCGGGGGGAAGCTCCTAGGTTTCCTCGTCTCCCAGCGGGGCATTGAGGCAAACCCCGAGAAGATCCGGGCATTCCTAGACATGCCCCCGCCGCGCTCCGTCAAGGATGTCCAACGGCTCTCTGGCCGCCTAGCCGCACTCAGCCGCTTTGTCTCCCGGTCGGGGGAGCGGGGCCTCCAGTTCTTCAAGATCCTCCGAGGGCTCGAGGGTTCCGCTGGACCCCCAAGGCCCAGGAGGCATTCGACGACCTCAAGAAGTACCTCACGAGCCCTACAATGCTCGTGAGTCCGTCCCCGGAAGTGCCCTTGCTCCTCTAGCTCGCCGCGACCCCTGTCGCCGTCAGCGCAGTCTTGGTGAAGGAGCAAGGGGGGCAGCAGCGTCCGGTATACTACGTGAGTGAGGCCCTCCAAGGGGCCAAGACTCGGTACACGAAAATGGAGAAAATCTGCTACACCCTCCTCATGGCGTCCCGGAAGCTTCGACATTACTTCCTGGGGCACCCCATCACCGTCCCGTCGTCCCTCCCCCTCGGGGAGGTACTGCGGAACAAAGAAGCCACCGGGCGGATCGGGAAGTGGGGGGCTGAGCTCGCCCCCTTCTCCCTGTCCCTTACCGGCCGCTTCGCCATCAAGTCGCAGGTCCTCGCCGACTTCGTCGCAGAGTGGACTCCCGCCTCTGGGTCCGGGGACGAAGATCTCCCTGTGCCGGCCCAACGCAGTGATCATTGGACCCTTATGTTCGATGGGTCGCTGTGTCACGCCGGGGCTGGCGCGGGAGTATTCCTCCGGAGCCCCGAGGGGAAGGAACTCGAGTACGCCGCGCGGCTCGAGTTCCCCGCAACCAACAACGTCGCCGAATACGAGGCTTGGCTCCTCGGGATGCGCCTCGCGCGCTCCCTGGGGATCCGGCGCCTCCTAGTCAAGGGAGATTCTCAGCTCGTAGTTTGCCAAATGGACAAGTCTTACCTGTGCCATGACGCAAACTTAAGTCTTTATTTGCAGGAAGTGCGAAAGATGGAGAGGCATTTCGACGGCCTCGAGGCCCGGCATATCCCACGTAGGGACAATGACCGGGCCGACGCCTTGGCCCGGGCGGCAAGCGCCCGGGAATCGCTCCCCAAGGGGGCCTTCCTGGAGGTCATCACGAAGCCCTTGGTGGCCTCCCCGGATACAGGCGACGAGCCTCATGTCCCGGAGGTCGCCGAGATCACCCGGACTCCGTCTTGGATGGACCCCCTCATCTCCTTCATAAAGGGGGAGGGGGACCCTCCTAGTGAGACAGAGGCTAAACGCCTCCGGGCTAAAGCCCGGGCATATCTCCTGCTGGAAGGGAGGCTCTACAAGCGGGGGGCTTCTGCCCTCCTGCACTGCCTCCCCCGGCCGGAGGGACTTCAACTTCTTGAAGACATCCAAGCGGGGAGTTGTGGTTCTCACCTAGCCCCGCGTGCCATCGCAGCCAAGGCCCTCCGGCAGGGCTTCTACTGGCCCACGGTCATGCGCGACGCGCGAGACCTTGTCTCCGCTTGCGAGGCATGCCAAAAGATGGCCAAGGGCTCGAACCTCCCCCCTATAGCACTGCAGACGATCCCCATCACTTGGCCCTTTGTGCGCTGGGGGATGGACCTCTTAGGGCCCTTCCCCCCAGCGCCCGGGGGATACAAGTATGCGGTAGTCGCAGTCGACTATTTTACAAAGTGGGTTGAGGCGGAGCCTTTGGCCAGTATCACGTCCCGGGCCGTTCAGCGGTTTTTCTGGAAAAACGTCGTATGTCGTTTTGGTGTCCCTCGGGAAATCACCGTGGACAACGGGACCCAATTCGACTCGGCTTATTTTCGGGAATTCTGTGAATGCCTGGGGCTCGTCATCCACTTCGCCTCTGTGGCCCATCCCCGGAGCAATGGGGCTGTCAAGAGGGTCAACGGCGTGATCCTACAGGAGGAGCTCCCTAGCATCCTCTGCTCCATGCGCACGACCCCTTCCCGGGCGACGGGGCGTACTCCCTTCTCCCTGGTCTACGGGGCGGAGGCAGTCCTCCCCCCGGAGATTGGCTTCCGGTCACTGCGGGTGGAGCTCCTGGAGGGAGCCACTCCCTCAGCATACCAAGCCAATGAGGCCAACCAGCGTCTAGAGATCGACCTCGTGGAGGAGGAACGCGACCGAGCGCTCCTCCACCACTCCATCTATGAGCAAGAAATGGCGCGCGCGTACAATCTGCGCGTGCGCGAGAGAGCTTTCCGCCTTGCGGACCTTGTCCTCAAGCGCATGACGGACCCCCAGGCCCAGGGTAAGCTCTCCCCCAAGTGGGAGGGCCCCTACAGGATCTCCGCGGTCCTGCGCTCGGGGGCCTACAAGCTCTCCAACCTCCAAAAGCAGGAGCTGAAGCACACGTGGAACTTGCGTTGACTTCGCAAGTTCTACGTTTAGCCTTACGGGCCTGTCCCCTCCCCCGGAGCGTTCACGCCGGAGGGGGAGGAGGGACGCTGTATTTTCCTCCCCTTTCGCGGCTTCGCAGGGGGAGGTCCTGTACTTCATTTTATTAGCAATACATAGGTCTTGCTTTGCAAACTGTCTCATTGCAGGTCTTTCTCATTACCGCCCCTAGCGGCGATGCCCTCCCCGCGAGGATGCCCTCCTTGTGAGGATGCCCTCCCCGCGAGGAAGTGGGCCAGCCCCAACAAGTCCCTACAACGGAGCCTGCACTCCCGTAGGGCGGCTTACGATCAGCCCTCGTGGACTGAGGGTGTAAGCGGCAACCCGGTCACAGTGGCCGTGGTAACGAGTCACTTTGGCAGACTAGTCCCCTGCCCAAACACTCAAGCCCCGTATTCGGGCACTTCCTCCTCCGGGAGTCGACGTTATTCAAGGCTCCCCATTTTCACGGCGACCGGAAGATCGGCCCCTCGTGGCTCGATTGGATCTATCTTCCTCCTCCAGGAGTCGACGTTATTCCCGGCTCCCCGTTTTCACGGCGACCGGAAGATCGGCCCCTCGTGGCTCGATTGGATCTATCTTCCTCCTCCGGGAGTCGACGTTATTCCCGGCTCCCCGTTTTCACGGCGATCGGACGATTGGTCCCCAGTGACCTTATTCCCGGCTCCCCGTTCTCACGGCAACCAGATGAATGCCTCCCGGAGACCCTATCCCCGGCTCCCCGTTCTCACGGTGACCGGACGATTGTCTCTCGGAGAAGTCAAATTTCTCGGGCATTCTCTTCCCCGAAGACCCTATTCCCGGCTCCCCGTGCTCACGGCGACCGGACGAATGTCTCCTAGGAAGCTCGCCTCTGGAAATCTCATCGGGGTCTCTTGGATTTTCCTTCCGCTTGGGGCCTTATTCTCGGCACCCCGTTCTCACGGCGACCGGACGATTATCTCCTGGAAGGTCTTCTCCTTGAAAACCTCGATTTAAAATTTTCTAACTTAGAAAATTTCCTATGCTACAGGTGACTTCCTTCCCGAGGGCCTTGTTACCCCCACAGCGCACGGAGATATTCTCCGGCCCGCTGTGGGCGGGGGGGATAAGGAACCCCCGGGTGTCGACCGCACCACCCACGAGGAAACTTAGCTCATCCTTGTTAAGATGAGTCGTCCAGACCATCCAAGAAGAAGAAAATAAAGAGACAATGAAAGGAAACAACAACACAGCGCTTTATTGATCAGCAAACCCGGAGGACATCTTCCCCCTCCGGTGGGCTTTGGAAACGATACAACCCGAGTTCTAACCCGGGGGATTCTCTAAGCCCTAAGGCTCCTACGCCTAATACTCCCAGAGGCTTTCCGCTAGCTCCCGGGTCAAGTCCCGGTACGACGCCCGCACGCGGCGTCGAGCGTCCCGGAGCACATCTTCAGGCCAGAACTCGTATCCCGCCGGTTGAAGTATCCGGAGGGGAGGGATCATCCGGAGCCCCGGTCGCGGAGGGGACAATTCGGCACGATGATTATCAAAGTTGTCCAAATGCCACTCCGGACGCCACCTCAATCGGATCGGCTCCCGGACATTATCCTCGCCGTGATTCCCGGAGAGATGGCTTAGCAAAATCAAAGCCGCTTGGGCGTCCCCCGGGGAGCCCCTCCCGGACCTTCGCCCGGGAGCAGCCTCCCGGGAACCCTGGTAACAGTAAGTTCAATTCAAAGACTTAGAGGAAATCCTAACTTCATTGCATTAAAAAATTTTTATGTATAAGTGCCCGGGGCTTCTCCTAAGAAGCTACCGGAATCAAAAAGTCCTAAAACAAAAAAGGGCCCTAACTAAGACCCGGGGGGAGGCTCATACATGTTCATTGGCGTCCTCCCCCCGGGGGGCTTCCTCCGAGGCCGGGGCTGGGGCATCTCCCGCCGGAGGCGCCGGAGCCGGGAACCACGCCCGGATGATCCGGTCGTAGAACCCTCCGGCGAGCTGCTCGACCTCCCGGCGCGAAGGCTCGAAGGAGTCCGGGAAGCTTCGGGGGATGCGGCCCCCGATCGCCCGGGCGCCGACCCCCCGGATCTCGACAAGCCCCGCAGCGGCCGCGACGACGGGGATCGCCCGACCCCGTGCCCGAACATCGGCAGCCTCCGGGATGGGGAGACCTGTGCGTTGAGGAAACGCACAGCCTCCGCGAGGGTCGCCGGCGGGACCTCCCTGCTCCCGGAGCCGAGGCTTACGCCAAGGCGCTCGAGGGCCGCCCGGACGGAGCGGCCCGCGTCCGCCACCGCCCGGATGCTTGAGCTCTCGAGCTCGCGGAGCGCCTCCTCCCTCGCCTTGGCCTCCTCCCAGAGGCGTGCGTTGATGGCCTCGGAAATATGAACCTGGGCCCGGACCTGGGTCAATTCCACGAGGGCTTCGTCACATTCCCGGAGGGCCTCCTCGCGCTGCCCTACGGAGGCCGTGGCCCGGCCCTCCGCCTCCTTAAGCAGCCGGGCGAACCGTTGCTCAAGGCCCCAGGTAACAGCCGCCACCTACAAAATACATAAGAGTTAGAAAAATTTCAAAGTGCAGGGGATGAGCGAAGGCGTTATCGACTCGGGTTACCTGGGCCCCGAGGGACTGAAGCCCCTCGAAACGCTCGTGGAGCGTCCGTCCCGCGACGAAGGCCTGCACCTTCCGGGTATGCAGGCCCTCCGAGTAGCGGGCTACCTCCCTCGCGGGGAGCAAAGGGGTCTCCCTCCCGGAGCCGCCGGCGCAGCCGGCGGGGGGTCCCCGGACCTCAAGGTCTGGTAGCGCGGCCGGGGTCTTCGTCGACGAGGTAGTGCCCCCCGAAGACGTGGCCGAGGAGCTCTCAGCGGGAGCCTCCGCCCTGGGGGGAACCATCAAGCCTTTCCCTGCCCCGGGCCGGAAGGTCCTCGGGGTCCCCTCCTCCAGAGGATCCTCGTAAACCGAGGGGCTCCCCCCCTCGTCCACCGGCCAGACCCGCGGGGGCGAGGCCCCCGCGAATCTCACCTCCAGCCTCTCCGACTCCAGAGAAGCCGGAAGGGACGGGAGGTGCTCCACCGCGAGCGGCGACGGGGCGTAGTTCGCTGAGTCGGACGTCGCCCTGCCCGCAGTCGCCTCCTTCCCCCGCGCCTCGACGGGGCCCTTCGGGGGGGGAGGTGTCGCCTCCTTCCGGGACTGTGCCCGGGCGCGTTCGCTCCCGGGGGTGTCATCCCGGGGGTGTCGTCCCGGGGCTTCGCCGGTATCGCTGCCGGCGTCGTCGATGGGCCGGGGGCCTTTTGGACCCGGGACTTCTTGGGCTCCGAGCCCCCGGCCGCCTCCTTCCCCCGTTTGTGGGAACCGGGGGTGGGGAGAGGCTTCCTCTCCGGCAGCTTTAGCCCGAAGGCCGCCGCTACCAAGTTCTTTAGGGGGCCCTCGCCCACGGCGCGCACGACGCGCTCGTGCTCATCGGCGAAGTACCTCCCCAAGAGGTTCTCCGCCTTCTCCCGCGCCGCCGGGTACGGCCGGACTACAAGAGGTAAAGAATTAGCCAATTTCTTAAAAATTTGTAAGAACAATGCAGCGGGTTCCCGGGGCTTACATCGCGTCACTAGCTTCACCGGGGGCCGCTGCTCGGGGCCCATGCCAATCCCCCTCTTCCCGCCGGAGAAGGGGGAGATCCGGAGGAGAGCCATCTCCTCAGCCGCGTCCCGCATCGAGCGGGTCTTTTTGGAGAGGATCACCTTGCCGAGGAGCTCGTACTCCTCGTCCGTCCACACCGGCGGCTTTGGTGCGGACGACCGGCTGTAGGTGGGGGCCTCCAGGGCGTACACCACCACGTCGTCTCGGACCCGGAGGTAGAACCACCTCCGGACCCAATCCCCCAGTGGTCCCGGGAGGCCGCCGCCGGGTAGTCGATTACCCGGGCCGGCAGCATCTGGACCATCACCGAACCAAAGGGGGACTTGGGGCCCCCCTTCACCAGGTGGGAGGTCCGCACCGCCGGTTCGTAGAAGTACCGAAGGGCGCGAAGGTCGGGCTCCCGCTCGGTCGCTGTCTCGAAGAGCCAAATGAAGAGGCCCATCCGGACAAGCGTGTTCGGGGTCAGGTGGTTGAGAGCCACCCCATACTCCTTGAGAAACTCCCGGAGCATGGGATGCACCGGGAGCCGGAGCCCCGCCTCGACAAAGGCCTCGAAGGCCACGATCTCTCTTGGCCTAGGGTGGGGGGCTCCGTCCTTTTTTACGGGGACTCCGATGTCCCCGGCCGCAATGATGCCTCTTACGGCCAAAGACTCGGCGTCCTCGGCCGTGAACTCCGACGCCCAGAGGAAATCCGAGGGGATTTCCTCCGGGGGCACTTCCGTGGTCTTCACTCGACCCTTGGGTGCCATGAGGTTAGTTTTCTTTTTGGTGGCTAACTTTGCAGGAGGCTACTACTAGAAACTCCCGTACGCCTGCTACCGGAAAAAGCTACCGGGAAAAGCTACCGGAGAAAGCTACCGGGAGAGGGCTACCGGGAGAGCAAAAATTGTGGGGCTGAGAATTTGGAATGAGCTTCCGGGCCCCCCAAGGTCCTATTTATAGGGGCGGGCCGTGGTCTAGATGCACGACACGTGACACCCGCGGATCAATCTGGGCCGTAGATGCACGACACGTGACACGTGACACCGTGCGCGGGAAACGAAGGGACGGGCACGTGAATCGAGGCGCCGGTTCGAACCGCGCGCGCATTTATGGCGAAACGGCTCGACTTTAAGCGTGGGGCACAGAAACCGAAGCGCCATGGCTCCGGTAGCTTGGCCCGGAGATCTTCTCGGTGACCTGAACCATACCCACGGGGACTCGAGCATCGTCCTCGGCGGGCATGGGGGGCTGCTGTCGGGGTAAATCTCCGCGGGACTAAGCCCAGGTAAGATATACCATTGGCCCGGGGACGTGACCTCCGGGGCCTCCCCGGGTGCTGCCTTTTTGCTCCCGGGACCTGGCCTACGGTGCCGTCCCGGGCGCCGCCATTCGCCCGGGGACTTGGCCTCCGGGGCCTCCCCGGGTGCCGCCTTTTGGCTCCCGGGACGGGGCCTCCGGTGCCCTCCCGGGCGCCGCCTTTTGCCCGGGGACTTGGCCTCTGGGGCCTCCCCGGGTGACGCATTTTGGCTCCCGGGATGCGGCCTCCGGTGCCCTCCCGGGCGCCGCCATTGGCCCGGGGACGTGGCCTCCGGGGCCTCCCCGGGCGCCGCCTTTTTCCTCCCGGGACCTCGCCTCCGGTGCCGTCCCGGGCGCCGCCATTCGCCCGGGGACCTGCCTCCGGGGCCTCCCCGGGACGGGGCCTCCGGTGCCCTCCCGGGCGCCGCCTTTTGCCCGGGGACTTGGCCACCGGGGCCTCCCCGGGCGCCGCATTTTGGCTCCCGGGACGCGGCCTCCGGTGCCCTCCCGGGCGCCGCCATTGGCGCGGGGACGTGGCCTCCGGGGCCTCCCCGGGCGCCGCGTTTTCGCTCCCGGGACGAGGCCTCCGGTGCCCTCCCCGGCGCCGCCATTCGCCCGGGGACGTGGCCTCCGGGGCCTCCCCGGGCGCCGCCATTTGGCTCCCCGGACGGGGCCTCCGGTGCCCTCCCGGGCGCCGCCGTTTGCCCGGGGACTTGGCCTCCGGGGCCTCCCCGGGCGCCGCCTTTTGGCTCCCGGGACGCGGCCTCCCCGGGCTCCGCCTTTTGGCTCCCGGGACGGGGCCTCCGGGGCCTCCCCCGGCGCCGCCTTTGGCCCGGGGACCTGGCCTCCGGCGCCGTCTCGGGCCTCATCGCCCTCCTAAAGGTAAAGTCTCGAACTGTTTATCACGTGCAGGTCACGCGAGGAGCGCCTCGGGAACTAGCGACCACCTGTCAAGCATCCAAGGCTTTTGACCGGGAGAAGGACGGTCCTGCCCTTCAATCCGACGGTGGCATCCGGGGTAGTTTAGGTTTTTTGTTGCTTTTTGGGGCTATAAATAGCCCTTGTACCCCTATGTTGTGAGGGATCGGTTCATTTTTATTGGAATAGCTAAACTCACAGGCGTGCTCCGGAAGCCTCTCCCCCGGAGAGAGCCTCCCCAGCCGACTCCGGTCGGGAGCGCGTCGACAGGACTAGGGCCCCCACCGGGACCCGAACCTGTATAAACCCGTGTGTCTTTCTTTGTGGTTGTCCGGCGGGGGAGGACCGGTCATCCGGTCAACCCACGCCGCGTAATCTTCGCTAGGATCACTCTCAAAACCTGCCGGGGTATTCGCAATACCACGACACAATGAATGGAGTAGAGTTTATCTACCCAAGCCCCCGAGTGCAAT
This sequence comes from Pharus latifolius, assembly GCA_019359835.1. Taxonomy (NCBI): domain Eukaryota; kingdom Viridiplantae; phylum Streptophyta; class Magnoliopsida; order Poales; family Poaceae; genus Pharus; species Pharus latifolius. The sequence continues at coordinate 59,627,575 of CM033323.1, forward strand.
TTAAGGCTGTCAAAAACACGTTTCTTAACCCCTTGTATTATCTGCCCGTTGGCATGTTCAACTACACCATTGCTCTGTGGATAAGCAACAGATGCGAAACAAACTTTGGTTCCAATATTGTCGCAATATTCTAGAAAAATACCACTAACAAATTGGTATCCATTATCAGTAATAAGACGATTTTGAACACCAAATCCTGTCACTATGTTCTTATGAAAAAAATTTTCTCCTCAGCGGCGGTAATATTGCGGACTGGTTCAACTTCAATCCATTTTGTAAATGTGTCAATGGCTACAAACAAAAACTTGTATCCATTAACCGCTTGGGGCATAGGACCCACTATATCTATTCCCCATACAGTAACCGGGCAAATTAAGGGAATAGTCTGTACTGCATATGCTAGCTGATGAACTTGTTAAGCATGAAATTGACACTGTGGGCATGTTTTGATCAATTGCATGGCATCATTAAGTGCCGAAGGCCAGTAATAACCCTGTCGGAAAGCTTTTCCAACTAGTGTCCGATAAGATGCATGTGCACCACACATGCCTCCATAAATTTGTGTCAAAAGGGATTTTCCCTCTTCTTGAGGTATAGAATGCATTAATACTCCTTGAGTACCATTTTTGTACAAGGCTCCTTTAACCAATTTGTACAATCACGCTATTCTAGCTAACCGATCATTTTCGGTTTCATCCTCAGGCAAGGTCTCTTATTCGAGATAGATCCTCAATGGATGTGTTGGGGGAAATCTCCACGAAACTAAGTCCAGGTAAGTTCCATCACATTTGCCCGGGGACATGGCCTCCGGGGCCTCCCCGGGAGCCGCCTTTTGGCCCCCGAGACTTGGCCTCCGGCGCCGGCCCAGGCGCCGCCTCTTGGGCCCCGGGACTTGGCCTCCGGCGTCGTCCCGGGCGCCGCCATTTGCCCGGGGACATGGCCTCCGGGGCCTCCCCGGGCGCTGCCTTTTGGCCCCCGGGACTTGGCCTCCGGCGCTGTGCCGGGCGCCGCCATTTGCCCGGGGACATGGCCTCCGGGGCCTCCCTAGGCGCCGCCTTTTGGCCCCCGAGACTTGGCCTCCGGCGCCGGCCCGGGCGCCGCCATTTGCCAGGGGACATGGCCTCCAGGGCCTCCCCGGGCGCCGCCTTCTGGTCCCCGGGACTTGGCCTCCGGGGCCGTCCCGGGCGCCGCCATTTGCTCGGGGACATGGCCTCCGGGGCCTCCCCGGGCGCCGCCTTTTGGCCCCGGGACTTGGCCTCTGGCGCCGTCCCGGGCGCCGCCATTTGCCCCGGGACATGGCCTCCAAGGCCTCCCCGGGCGCCACCTTTTTGGCCCCCGGGACTTGGCCTCCGGCGTCGTCCCGGGCGCCGCCATTTTGCCCGGGGACATGGCCTCCGGCGCCGTCCCGGGCGCCGCCATTTGCCCGGGGACATGGATATGGCCTCCGGGGGCTCCCTCCGGCACATGTCCCGGGCGTCATCGCCCTCCTCAAGGTAAAGTCTCGAGTTGTTTATCACGTGCAGGTCACGCGAGGAGTGCCTCGGGAATCAGCGACCACCTGTCAAGCATCCAAGACGTTTGACCGGGAGAAGGACATTCCTACCCCTCAATCTGGCGGTGGCTTCCGGGGTAGTTTAGGCTTTTTGCTTCTTTTTGGGGCTATAAATAGCCCTTGTACCCCTCAGTTGTAAAGAGGTGATTCATTTGTTGGAATAGCTAAAAACTACAGGTGTGCTCCGGAAGCATCTCCCCCGGAGAGAGCCTCCCCAGCCGACTCCGGTCGAGAGCGCACCGACAGGACTAGGGCCCCCACCGGGACCCGAACCTATATAAATCCTCATGTCATTTCTTGTGTTTGTCCGGCGGGGGAGGACCGATCATCCGGTCAACCCGCGCCGCGTAATCTTCGCTAGGATCATTCTCAAAACCTGCCGGGGTATTCGCAATACCACGACAGGTGGCGCCGACCGTGGGGACTCGTGACTTGACGCCATGGCTCCCCCTTGAACAAGGGCTCGCACCCTTCCCGGTGACGCCGGTCTCAGAGACCCGGCGCCGCCCGTCCGGGACACGGCTGTCCCGGCACTTCTGCCCGGAGGCGGTCATGCCCGGCTACCGCCTCCCTCGATTTCTCTTAACTTAGGTGCCTCTACCTCCAGGTCGCTCCCGGTGACCGCGGGGACCTCGGCCGGGACCAGTCCCACCCCGACGGCTCCCCCGGCTCCTCGGGACGCCCTGCTTGAGGCCCTAGTGGAGGGCCAGCTCCGCGCCCAGCGCTCAATGGATGAGCTGCTCAGCGTGTTGGCGCGGCCTCCGGCCCCCACATTTGCGTCGCACCCATACTCGGGGACTATGCCCTCGTTTATGGGCTACCCGGCGGCCCCCCCGGCTTCTGGGGGTTTGGCCGCCCCGTATGATCCAACTGAGGGTTCCCTCCCCCGGCGGGGTATACGTCCGGACCCTTCTTGGCGCCCGGGCCCGTCCCGGTGCCGGGGGCCTACTTCATGGCTGGGCCCTTCGTGGCACCAGGGGGGTACCCCGTCCCAGGCCCATTCCCAGGGCCGGGAGCCCATTTCATGCCAGGGGTTTTCCCTATGCCAGGAGCCAGTCCCGCCCCTCGCGTCGCGTTTACCGCACTGGGGGCGGTCGACAGAGCAACTCCCGTGCCTCAGCGGACTTCCCGCCGCGTCGGCTCCCCGGTTCCGAAAGTCGCCACGGGGGCTCCCCCCTAGTCGGTTCCGGATGTTCCAGGGGCTTCCCCATTTCTGGTTCCGGTCGATGCCACAGGGGCTCCCTCCACTCCGGTTCCTAACGTCACCGTGGGCGCCCCCTCCCCGGTTCTGGATAATACAGGGGCTTCCCCCTTTCCGGTCCCGAGGGTCTTCGCAGGGGGCTCCGCCCAGTCGTCCCCGGAAGCCTCCGGGCTGGTAGCTACAGTGCATAAGCTCCCTCCCTTGGCGGAACATGTCCGTTTCGCCCCGGGGGAGGTCGAGCGAATGCATTTACCTGAGCGCGGGGAAGAACTTCCCCCCGGCCGCGGGCGCGGGGAGCCTCGCTCTCGCACCGGTCGGGGCAAGAGACACGCGGAAGACCCAGCCTCCCCGGGGGAGAGCCCGGACGTCCGGGAACTCATCCCCGGTCCAGAAGAGAAGCGTCGCCACCACCACTCCGGCGGACCTCTTGGACCGCTCCCTGACTCTGACAACGAGGGTCCCGTCAAAGAAGACAGCGACCGACACTCCCCCCGGGAAGTGCAGGGGGCTAACCAGTCCCTGTGCCGAAGACTTCGCAGCATCCGGTGTTCACGGCCCTACCGCCCTCCGCACATCGAGATTTATAACAGTGAGGCAGACCCTTATGAATTTGTGCAGGTTTACTCTACTACCATCTCCGCAGCCGGGGGGACGAGACGGTACAATGCAACGGCTTCCCCCTCTACCTCACCGGCATCGCCCGCTCCTGGTTCTACAACCTGAAGGACGGCTCCATCAAGTCGTTCACACAGCTCAAGCGGGAGTTCTGCGCAAACTTCCAGGGGAACTATGTGCGCCCCCTGGACTCCTCGCAGCTGTACACTATCCGGCAGAGGACTGGGGAAACCATCAGAAGCTTCTTCAAGCGCTTTGCCCAGGTGAAGAGCAAAGTGGCCCACGTCCCCGACTCTACGGTCATCGAAGCCTACAAAAGCGGCATCCTCCCGGGGGAGCTCCACCGAAAGATCTCCCGGAGCTGCACCTCTTCCGCCGACGAGCTCTTCAGCGTACTCGAAAAGTACGCTCGGGCGGAGGAAGACGACATCTGGAAGAAGACCCAGGGGGCTCCCGCCCCCGCCGACCGGGGGGCCAGGGATCCCCTCAAGCGCCCTAGGCAGGGGGGCGTAACGAGCCATGGCCTCGGGACACCTTTGTCCTCGAGGGCGGAGGTGGCTCGCGCGACCCCCCCAGGGGCAACCGCCCCTTCCCCAAACCAAAGGGCCATGGGGGAGGACAGTCTTCGTGCGGCCGGGAAGGCCCCGCGGGGAGAAGGCGGGAAGGACCGTGGTGCAGCTTCCACGGGTCCAGTACCCACGCTACCCGAGATTGCAGCCAGCTGCTGTAGCATTTCACGGCGTTCCTCGACTAGTGCGGGCAGGGGGGACTTCGGCCTCCTTGCTCCCTCGACCAGTTGTTCTGGCCCTTCCCGCTCCCGCGGGGGGTCAGCAGACGCAGGAGGGGGAGCCTTCAGAAGCTCTCCCCTTTCAAACTTCTCAGCGCCGCATCAACGTCATCGTGGGAGGGTCCACCTCCGGGCGGGACTCTAAGCGCCAGCGTAAGGAGTACGAGCGCGAGGTCAAGGGATTGGGGGTGTTACATGCGTCCCCGCCACCTAAGTGGTCGGACGTCCCCCTCACCTTCACGGCAGAAGACGTGCGAGGGGTTCGCTTCCCCCACGACGACGCGCTCATTGTCTCCACGACCATCTACAATTTCCACCTGGCCTGGATCCTTGTGGACGGCGGGAGCTCCGCCGACGTCCTATTCCTGAAGGCCTTCAAAGAGATGCAGGTGGATGGGAAGCTCCCGCAGCCCGCCGCCGGGCCCCTGCAAGGTTTTGTCCCGGGGAAGGCGATCCACCCCGTGGGCATGGTAGATCTTCCTATGAAATTCGGTACTCCGGAGAACTACTGGACCAAGTTAGTCCGCTTCGACGTAGTGGACCTCCCCTCCTCCTACAACACGATAATGGGGAGGACCATAATCAACCGGCTAGGGGCTGCCATCCATCAAAACTACCTCTGCATGAATATCCCCGGGCCACATGGTGTGATCAACGTCCGGGGAGACCAAGACATGGCCCGTGCTCTATACGAGCGCGCTGCGGCCACAATCGGAAGCGTCAACCTCATAAAGACGCCCGGGGGGGAGGCTTCCCCCCCGGAACTAGACGCCGCTGCGATACCACCCGGGAGGCCCCTCCTCAAGCCGCGACCGGAAGGGGGCCTCCAGAAGATCCTGTTGTCTCCGGGCGACGAAGACAAACCGTCCGGATCGGGGCGGAGCTCCCCAAGGAGCATGCGGCGCAACTTGCGGCTTTTCTGCGCGAAAACTCTGATGTTTTTGCGTGGAAGCCTTCGGACATGCTCGCAGTGGCCCCCGGTCACCCCCCGATCAAACAGAAGCTGCGGAAACTCAACCTTGAGCACCAAGAAGCAATCAAGGTGGAGATCACCTGGCTCCGAGAGGCGGGGTTCATTTGGGAGGTCCTGCACCCCGAGTGGCTCGCGAACCCCATCCTCGTCAAGAAATCAACCGGCAAGTGGCGGATGTGCGTGGACTTCACTGACCTTAACCGCGCTTGCCCCAAAGACAACTTCCCACTCCCGCGGATTGGTCAGCTCGTCGACTCCACTGCGGGGTGCGAGCTCATGAGCTTCCTAGACGCCTACTCGGGCTACCATCAAGTCCGGATGGTGGAAGGGGACGAGGAAAAGACGAGTTTCATAACTCCCCTCGGGACCTTCTACTTCGTCCATATGCCCTTCGGGCTCAAGAACACAGGGGCGACCTTTCAGCGCCTCATGACGCTGGTCTTGAAAGATCAAGTCGGCCGCAACGTCGAAGTCTACGTAGACGACACGGTCGTCAAGAGTCCCCGCGCAGCCTCCCACATCGACGACCTGGCTGAAACCTTCCGCAACCTCCGCGCGTTCGGGCTCAAACTCAACCCGGAGAAGTGCGCCCTCGTGGTGCGCGGGGGGAAGCTCCTAGGTTTCCTGAGTTAAGAAAGTCCAAATTAATGCCTCGTGCGGATGGTCCATTTAAGGTGTTAGAGAGAATAAACGATAATGCATACAAACTTGAGTTGCCTGCAAATTTCGGGGTTAGCCCCACTTTTAACATTTCAGATTTGCGGCCATATTTGGGAGAAGAAGATGAGCTTGAGTCGAGGACGACTCCAATTCAAGAGGGGGAGGATGATGAGGACATCATCCCTAACGATGCGTCCATTCTTCCAACACCCGTTGTGCAAGGACCAATAACAAGGGCACGTGCACGTCAACTAAATCACCAGGTGAGCTCGTTTCTTAGTACACGAGAGAATATTGACCAGAGCGAGTTAGTACCTAATAATATTGTGCTTGTGCTCAGGAATCATGGTGTTGATCAGCGAGGGTGTCACTTTGCGCCAAGACGGGTCGGGAATCAAGTCTACCGCGAGCTAGAGTCCGGGTCGGCCACGGCGGAGCAGCCTGTCTTCAAACGGGCGTAGCAGATGCATACGAACTCCGTTTGGGGTGTTCAAGTACATTACGGAGAAGCCCTCGACGAGACCTTTCCAAAGGATTTGGTCCCACGTCCAAAATCTTGCTGAGTCAATAACAATCGTCGAAACAAGTGGAGAGCAGATTCTGTTGGGCCTTGCGGTGCTGCGTCACCAGTCTATTGGGCCTCCGCCCGTGTATCCCGCATGGGGGGATGCGCCCCAAACCCTAGACGCCACCCCTCTCACATATTAAAACCTCGTAGCCGTCATTGTTAGACTTGGGTTTTTCTTAGAATTTTCTGCTGTCGCAGTTCACAGTCTTTCAGTTTGTGGAACCACAACACTTCGTGATCTTAATACATACTTGCAATTCGAGATTGCTTCTTCTGTGTTCTTGCACGTGTTCTTCGATTCGCTTGCAGGAACAGGCCTTCGTGGCTTGGTCAACCGCGCCTCGGTACGGTTGATAACGAACGGAGCAGTGGTGTAGCGATTGCAGGCCTAGATCGGTTCTGGTCGAAAGTCGGATCGTCAACGTCGAGTCTCCACCAATCGAACTATCCCTTACCTGTCGTAAGATCAGGACCCCGTTCCTCATCGACCACTGTTGTTCGTTGGCCTGGGTTATCCAAAAAGCCCCACTGTTCTTCTCTCCAGCCCCGGTGAGCTTGCCGGCGGTGGCTAGGTCCACACTGGCAGTAAGCCGCCCGTCTACTTCCCCATTTCTACCTCCCCTTTCTCCCTCTTCTCCCTCTCCGGCGAGCCGTTGATTTTCTCCCCCTTCATCCTCTCTCACCACATTTCATCCTCTTCCATCTCATTCGTCCTCACCGTCGGTGTGCTCCCGAGCTTCTCCTCTCTTTTTCCTCCTCTTCATTCTCCTTCCTATTTCCTCTTTCTTTTTCCTCTCTTCTCTTCTTCCTCTCTGTTTCCTCCCTCTCTCTTCTCTTCCTCCCCTCCTCTTCCTCCTTTCCATTTCTTCCTCCCTCTCTCCACTTCTCCACCTCCCACCGCCGATCTCCCGCGTCGCACCGCCGTAGCTCCCCATCGCCCCGCACTGCGCCACTCTCACCACCGGATCCGCTACGCATGCCACTGTCGCCCTCGCTGCGCCCCCTCATGCTCCAGTCGCGCCGCTGTCACAACCGCTCCCGCGTCGGATTTGTCCTACGCCATGCGACTGTCAGATCCGCGCCACGCCGCCCTCTCTCTGCTTCCCCGCGCATCGCCACCACCATCTCACCGCCGCCGCTAGCTGCGTCCCGCCACCCACATAGCCACCTCCAGATCCGCCCATTTCATCGCAACCGCCTCCATCGACACCACCGGTGAGGTTCCCAGTACATCCACCGATCCTCTTCGACCTCGCCACCGCCGATGACTTTAATCTCGACGGCCACGACCATCCTGCTTCGACCACTATGACCGCCAACGACCAGCTCCTCCACAGCAAGTCGACCGCAACTTCTCCTTCAATTTCTCCATAACTCCTATGATGCCAGACCTGCTCCCAGAGCTCTAGTGCTTTCAATCTCCAGTGATCTATTCAACTGTAGCATCAATTAGTTCCAGCAAAAAGCAACTCAATGGTGATCAATTCTCCTTTCCCATTCTCTATTCTTTAATTTTGAGATGAACATCGCGTATTTGAAATAGTATGATTGCCTACAATTGTTGATGAGAGAGTAGAATTGACAATCTTTGCATGAGTATCTGGAGTATTTTGAGTTTGCATGATCTTTTTGTTTTCATCTGTTGTTGTAATGTGCTTTGAATGACTGGAATGCTGAACTCTATTTCCAGTTGTCTTGGATCAAACTCTATGTTGTACTAATTGATATTTTGTTTCTACTGATACCTGGGTTTATCCTGAGTGTGATTGTCTTTGGCTATTCTAGTTGAATAGAGTTCTGTATCATGTGATTTCTATCTATTGTTAAGAATTGAGTTTTGGACTGAATATTTTGAGTGCGTCATCTTTGTTGTGTGCTGTTAAGTTGTGGTTGTGTGAAGCTGTTGTTGGAATATTGATTCGATATATTATGGTCGTGGCTGAGATGATGGATGGTGTTTTTTTTGTACTAATGATTCTTTGATACTCACCGTAGATTGCGTTCGATGATGGCTGTCTACGCTGCCTCACGTGCTACCACTACACGATTTCTTTCTATCGCTTGTATTACGAAACGCAAGTCCGGAACGAACACTAGTCACTCGTCGAGGTGATCAACTTTCTCTTTCTTTGCATTCTTCTGACATCTCTCTTTCTCTCGTCTGTTTTAGTTTCATTGGCCATCGATTTAGTTTATTTCATGTGTTTCGCTTCTCTAGTCCCTGTGGAAAGAACGAGCATCTACTACTACAGCATCATTTGAGAAAGCTGAATGAGCATCTACTACTACAGTAGTCCCCACAGTCGCCTCCTAAAGATAAGGATACATCAAGACTTGAGGCACTGATGGAGGACATGATTAAGAACTCCGAGCACTACCTTGCACAATGTTCAGATGTGGATGCATCTGAGGCCATCACACCTCCGTTGAGTTTCCTGGAGCCCACCCATGACATCTATCTGTCGATGATTTAGACTCGAGGTCTTTAGTTGATCTTACGTAGATTTGTGAGTTGTATGTGAGACCTTTCAAAGTGCTATTAGGTAAGTTAAGACAAGCAATGAAATGGGGATGCGAAGATTTACACAGGTTCGGGCCCTCGATGGTGGGAGTAATAGCTCTACGTCCTGGTGTGATTTCACTATGGATGAAAAAAGTGTTTACAGGGGTGAGATTGTCACAGGAGATAATCTCTCTTTATACTTCTGTCTAATGTCTATAAGAACCTAGATCCTAATGTAGATATCAGATCTTGATGTCTTCGATCCGTCCCCCTGTATCGTGCATCATGCATCCTTTTATACTGAATGAAAGAATGCCAATGCGAAGCAGTTCTGGACTATTGCCATAGTGCAGTTTGTATAACCGTACCAGTCTTCTCCGCCAGTTTAGACACATGCAATTATAGATAACCACACATGTTAACCCCCTGGCGATTGTCTTCACATGTGGGAGAAGTTGTCTTGACCTTGAGAACGTGTCCAGTAAAGGCTTGAACACCCCCAGGTTGTCTTGGTCGAGCGCAGCTGGCAACCTTCTGACCGTGCACAGTCTGTGATCTCATGATCACACAAGTACTACGATCATGAATTAACTCCGTGTCTGCAACCTTTTGATCGCGCATAGGAAGCTAGCCGTCTGTGACCATATGGCTGCTAGGCCTCAGAGATATATATCATATCCAATTTTGACTAGAACATGATATAGACTAGCTCGGGTGACAATCCTAGTCAGCTAGCCCCAAAATTTGAAGAGATAAAAAGATTATAACTTCAAATTTAATCCACATTGAATATGTAACCCGACGCTTCAACTTCTTTAGGTGCACTATACACCGTATGTCAGTTTATTTCCTGAGATAACCTCCTGGGTTTTCTTGATGGGTAATCATGAAGTTATTGACCATTTAACCAAAGCAAAAAACTATAAGTGCTTTTAAAAACTCGAGGCACCCATGAAAGCGAACCGTCACCACCAGGCTCTATAAATAGTGAAGCCCTTTAGTTCTAAAACTCATAGGCTTGTTTTCTAGCTAAGTCTTTTAGAAACTGCTTCTATTTTTCTACATCACTTTTCCTCCTCCACTCTCAACGTAATGGCGAACCGAGACTCCAGTAAGCTTGTTGAGAGTGATGAGGAAGAAAGAGAGATAGGAACCAAAATTGAGCAGGATCTTCAGAAGGTAGTTCTCTTCTGAAATATCTATGCGAGTTATTCTCTTTGCAGCTTGTTTGTTTCCAAAGTAATATGTTTTGGAATTTTCAGGTGATCGAGGAAATGATCCCTACAAAGCAGAGTTCCAGAAATGATGAAGGATCCCCCAGTGGAGTTTCACTGAAAATACTAAAGGGTGCGGACATCTGGGATGCCACATTGCCCCTTTCCACGGCCCTTGCAACCCATCCAGTTGCATCTTCATCACCTTCTTTGGATCACCACAACAATCCTTCTAACCAGCATCCCTCTAGGGAAACTCTCACTGCGCCCACAGTGCCTTTGGGACCAAGTTCCCTTCAAAGCTTGGCTTTCTCCTCTCATCCTGTGACGAAGGTTAGCATTTTCTTTCTTGCCAATCGTTACATGCTTTGGGAACTAACACATGTATTTACAGGATGAGAAAGCTCTTTGGGCTCTTAGCCATCAGCTTGCTAAGACCCAAGTTCTGCTGGGGGAGAAATCTGCATTGTGTAGAATTCTCGAAGATGAAAAAGAGGTGCTGGAGAAGCGTTCTGAGGAAATCCCCTCGATTACTCTGCGCCTTGCAAAGTATCATGAGCCCGCAAGGAGGCGTGCAAGTTCTGGTTGGAGAGGGATCATGCCCAAGAGCAGCGAGACCTCTCCGATATAATAAGGAACAGTTGCTCCCCCTTAATAAGGGATAACGTCAATAGGGTTAGATACATTGCCAGTTCTCTTGGGGCAGCCAGTGTTGATCCCATTGATGCCAACATGTCCCTGGGAGAACTCTGTAAATTACTTTTCGATCAGGTTGACGCTTTGGTCGCCTGCATCCCTTTTGTATGTAAAGACTTCAAGAAATAAAGAATTTATTTCCCTTACATACTTGACTCTTTGAATGATTGTTTATAACTTACAATCACCAACTAGCGTTCTCTGTGTGAAAAATGGTGACAGGAAAACACTTCTACGATCAAAGCATACACAGGTAATACATCTTTTGTCCGAAATCAACTCCAGACTTTGGTCTCAAGCTAGTATTGAGGCCATAAAGACATTGTGGTCACAGAATAGCCTTGAGACCGTGCGTAGCCCTGAGATCATAGACAATATCGAGATCACAGAATAGCCTTGCGATCATCCCTGGTACTGTGATCACAAAAGAATTTTTGCTTTTAAGATTGTGACAATGTTGAATATATGAGATTACCCTGGAATCATAAGGTTTTAATCCCTCAAAAAGGATTCTCATAAAATTATTTATACCGTAGCCCCCGAATGTGAAATAAAATGATCTATGAAAAAAAGACACATTTTGTTTCACATTCCAACAAGGTTAAAATACAATACCGGGTTCTATTCAAGAAAATACCCGTTATGAGAAATTTCTAAAATAATAAACTTGGCGAATAGTGGTCTCGGGCATATAAAAGGAAGCAGTAGCCTGCTTGAGAAGCTTTAGAAGAAAACCCTCTTTTGCCTTAGACATTTCCACCGCACAAAAGCCTCATTGCCCCCAAAGCCGTTGCCTTTCCACTGATCTCATCCGCAATGGCATCCTGGAGCCGCTCAATCCATCATAGTGAAGAGAGCCTGAAGGCGCTTGAGAAAGAGGAGATGATGCAATCGGCGGCCCAATCTTCCGTTAGGTTCTACTTTTGCGGAATGGAGACGTTCGTGTTCCAAGGCTTCCAACCAGCGAGATTGAATCCTTTCAATCGCTACACCCACGCACCTTTTGTTATCGACTGTGCTCACATCCGGAAGACCTTACCACGAGGGTTAATTCCTGCATGCAGTAGAAGAGACGAGCAAGAACGAGAAAGAAACAATCTGAATCTTAGAACGAACAAAGTTGAGGTTATCTCTCATCAAACCAGGTCCTGGAACACTACTCTGATGAACAATTGTCTCACACACGGGAGGAACAATGTAGCAAAATAACCTAACCCTAGAAGTGGCGGCTTCAAAGTATATATAAGGAACAACCGAGAAGGGCGACTAATCAATGGTTCAGATGCGGAGTCTGCAACAGCAGCAACTTATCGCATCGATTTGGAGGCATTCCCGAACGAATCATGCAGTCGGCTTCTACCCATTGGAAAGACCTTGAAATAAGCTTTCCAACGAGTGGTGGATCAGCCCAAAACAGACTCTGTATGAGGGAGTTATGGCCTTTTTAGTCCAGTGCTGTCAGGCTGACTCCGAGACGAATTGTAGCCCGAATTGAAGTACATGGATGGCATCAATTGGGCTTGGACTTGACTTGAACGTGGCTCGTAGGTGTTGAAATGTGGAATGTGGATGGGATCCCCTTGACTTGGCATCTCCTCTCCCATACTCCTAAGTAACAACATATCACAAGGAAGGTTATGCAGCAGCACATTCTCATTAGAACAAGTATTAGCACTTAGGAATGAGCTCACCTTGTAATTGAGTCATTTTTCACGTGCTCGTGTTATTGGCCCATGAGTTAGAGCAGTATCCATATCCATAGGAGTGATGTCCTCATCAGGAGATCCTTCCCCTGCGGTTGCTGATCAACTGGCAGTCAGCGGAGAAAAATGAAGAAACCGCTATCATTCATGAGAATGAGTTGGTGATTTTCAACGAGTTCTTGTGTTGTGGGTTTCGATTCCCAGAAAGCAAGTTCCTGCAAGAAGTCCTAGCGCACTATGGTTTGGAATTGGTGAATCTGTATCCCAACGCCATTTTGATTCTGGCGATTTTCCAGCACCTTTTTGGGGCCTTCGTCGGGGTGCTACCCAGTGTAGATCTCTTCCGACGGTTCTACTTCTCGGCATGGTAAAACAGCGCCAGTGCTTCTGGATGCACATACTTCCGCATTAGGGAGAAGAAAGATTATCCCTGTCGTGGTATTGCGAACACCCCAGCAGGTTTTGAGAACGATCCTAGCGAAGGTTACGCGGCGCGGGTTGACCGGATGACCGGTCCTCCCCCGCCGGACAAGCACAAGAAATGACACGAAGATTTATACCTGTTACACTTGAGCAATTGAAATGCCACCTTGTCCATTAGATTCCTAGAGTTGTTTTCTACAACTTTCTCTACTGCCACTTTTCCAGAAAACATACCTAAGACCAACTTATAGCTATGTCAATCCGTGGACCGAATGTCAGCCTTTCGACATTCAAGTCCTTTTGAGCCCAGCTCTTCGATCAATATCAAGTGACCATGCCCAAACCCTTTCCCCTGCATGCATGATATATTTTATGTATCATTTCCCATAAAGACTATCTTTTGTATGCTTATGTAGTGTATGTGTGTATTATCTGTATCCGCCGTGGAACCAGACATTGAAGGAGCGGAAGAAATCTTCGAAGAATTGCCCAAGTAACTAGACCCAACATTGCAAGGCAAGTCTCAATCCCTTGATCATGTCTAGCCTACTATTTTGAAATGAAGAATGTTAACCGTTTTCAAGTATATGCATGCCTTAGATTCAAATAAGAGTCATGTTTCAATAAAGATGACTAGATATGACCTAAATGATTGTAAAGCCCCTTTTGACATTGAATACCCCTGCACCCTTGTTACCCTAGATTATCATGCTTAGGCTATGCTATGCTTAAAGATTATATGACAAATGTTGAATGGTCACATATGAGAAAAGCATGTTCAAAACCCCTTTTTGTGAAAGAAAATGTGATTGAAATCGATAGTGAGGATGGTTTGATTGGATGGTGCTGTGTGCGCACTGGGAATGTGAAAGACTCCTCACTAAAGATTCATAAGGACTAGAACCTTGTGTTGTGCTTCTATGCGGCATGAAAAACGTACCAACCACCTGCCTGTTTATGGGACGGGCGCAACTTAGTAGCTCTCTTTAGTGTTTCCGGGGGAGAGGCATCCGGAGCACGCCTGTGAGTGTAGCTATTCCAATAAAAGTGATTCCATCCTTACAACAGAGGGGTACAGGGCTATTTATAGCCCCAAAAAGAGGCAAAAAGCCTAAACTACCCCGGAAGCCACCGTCGGATTGAAGGGTAGGAACGTCCTTCTCCCAGTCAAATGTTTTGGATGCTTGACAGGTGGTCGCTGATTCCCGAGGCGCTCCTCGCGTGACCTTCACGTGACAAATCAACTCGAGACTTTACCTTTAGAAGGGCGATGAGGCCCGGGACATGCACCGGAGGCCACGTCCCGGGGGCCAAAATGGCGGCACCCGGGACGGCACCGGAGGCTAGGTCCCGGGGGCCAAAATGGCGGCACCCGAGACGGCACCGGTGGCCAGGTCCCGAGAGCCAAATGGCGGCGCCCGGGGGGGGCACCGGAGGCGAGGTCCCCGGGAGAGTGGCGGCGCCCGGGACGGCACCGGAGGCCAGGTCCCGGGGGCAAAAGGCGGCGCCCGGGACAGCACCGGAGGCCAGGTCCCGAGAGCCAAATGGCGGCGCCCGGGGGGGCACCGGAGGCAAGGTCCCCGGGCGAGTGGCGGCACCCGGGACGGCACCGGAGGCCAGGTCCCGGGGGCCAAGTGGCGGCGCCCGGGGGGGACCGGAGGCGAGGTCCTCGAGCGAGTGGCGGCGCCCGGGACGGCACCGGAGGCCAGGTCCCGGGGGCCAAAAGGTGGAGCCCGGGACGGCACCGGAGCCCAGGTCCCGGGAGCCAAATGGCGGCATCCGGGACAGCACCGGAGGCCAAGTCCCCGGGAGCCAAAAGGCGGCGCCCGGGACGGCAACGGAGGCCAGGTCCTGGGAGCCAAATGGCGGCGCCCAGGACGGCACCGGAGGCCTGGTCCCGGGCGCCAAATAGCGGCGCCCGGGACGGCACCGGAGGCCAGGCCCCGGGGGCCAAAAGGCTGCGCCCGGGTGAGTGTGACGCAACTTACCTAGACTTAGTCCCGCGGAGATTTCCCCCAACAGCAGCCCCCCATGCCCCCCGGGGACGATGCTCGAGTCCCCGGTGGGCATGGTACATGTCTCCGGCAAAATCTCCGGACCAAGCCACCGGAGCCGTGACGCTTCGGTTTCCGTGCTGGACGCTTATGGCCGCGCCGTTTCGTCATAAATGCGCTCGCAGTTCGAACTGGCGCCTCGATTTGCGCGCCTGTCCCTTCGTTTCCCACGCACGATTTGAACCTCAACGGCCCAGATTGGTCCGCGAGGTGCCACGTGGCGCCCATCTGGACCACGGCTGGCCTCTATAAATAGGGCCTTAGGGGGCCCGGTAGCTTCATTCCAAACTCTTCAGCCTAACGTCCTTTGCTCTCCTGGTAGGTCTCTCGGTAGCTAGCGCCCGGTAGCAAGCGTCCGGGACTTTTAGCCGTAGCCTCCTGCAAAGTCAGCCACAGAAAACAAACAAACCTGATGGCACCGAAAGGTCGAGCGAAGACGACCGAGGTGCCCCCGGAGGAAGTCGCTCCGGACTTCCTCTGGGCGTCCGAGTTTACGGTCGAGGACGCCGAGTCCATGGTTGAGCGCGGCGTCGTCGCGGACGGGGACATCCGAGTCCCCGTGAAGAAAGACGGAGCCCCCCGCCCCAGGCCCGGAGAGGTCGTGGCCTTCGAGGCCTTCCTGGAGGTGGGGCTCAACCAGGAGTATGGGGTGGCGCTCAACCACCTCACCCCGAACGCACTCGTCCGGATGGGCCTCTTCATCTGGCTCTACGAGACGGCGACCGGGCGGGAGCTGTGAGACCCCCATTTGAGGATCACCTTGGTAACCGCCCAGGTAGGTTACACACAGCAGGATGACACATGAGCTCCAAACCAGACAAGCATAATAATAACATTAAACAGGTAGCAGGCCAGCTTGGCCAATATTACATACCCAAAGCACCGAAAATGGCGCTAAGTAGAGTTGCTAAGAAAATAACAAGTTTATCAGAACCAGAGTCGGTATCTAAGTACCGAACACACAGCATAAAGCACAAAGCAACGACAAAAAGCTTGATTTCCATCCGCAGCGGGGTTGAAGTGGCTCCTCCCACATCTGACTTGACTTGGTGCGCAATCCTTCTAGAACGTGGGCTCGTCCGGGGTGCTTCCTTCTTCTGCCGGGAACTCATAACTGAAGGACTCGGAATCCTCGAATCCCTCTTCTACAGTTGGATGCAAATTGCAAGGGTGAGCACTTGGTGCTCAGCAATACTCATTCCGGGAATTAATGTGATTGTACTTACATGAGGGTGAAATATATGATTCTGGGGTTTTGGTTTCATATGGATAGAGATATATAGATTTCCAAGTCATTTGTTCAGTAAAACAGTACTTTGTCATGAGAATAATACTTTGAACGTTAAACAAGTTTTCAATAAAACCTTAGATGTAGTGGTCTCCCATGAGTCACTACTTTGTTAACCGCATTATGAAAATATTCCGAAACATTACTTGTGCTATAACCCATGGATGACATCCACTACGAAAAGACTCCTGGACCTGGGAGTACAGAGTATCCGATACTTCTTTTACACTTTGCAAAGGTGTACCTCTTTTTAAATCCACTGGTTCACTCGGCTTTCAAGTCGGATCAGCTTCATGTGACTTATACACATGTGACAAGGCCGAGATCACACAACGCTTTACAGTTCAGTATTAACAGTATCCCTGCCCGGTAAATAGACAGTTAAGTCTCAAGTACCGTTGTGGGTCTTCCCCACTGCCTTACTTCCAAGCCTCTCTGGTCTATGTTCCCTCAGGACACATAGCCTTGGTTTATGTCCACGCGAGACATACGACCATTTAAGATTACAGCCGCTCACGGCTTAATCAGGTCTAGGGCGCCTTCCTTCATTTACGCCTTTTTCTCTCATCATTTTTCTGACTCACATCACTCATGGCCGAACCTTGGCCTTCCAGTTTCCACGCGAGAAACCAGATCGTCAAACCATGCAGGGAACTGCTAATACCAAAAAGCTACTGAGTTGTGCCTGTCCCATACCAGGCAAGTGGTTGGTACGTTTACAATTCGTATAGAGACACAGCACAAGGTTCTCGTCCTTATGAACCAATAGTGAGGAACATTCACATACCCTGGTGCGCACCGCACCCTCTCCATACAATCCAATCCTCACTACTGATCCCTTTTATCATTTTTCTTGTCAAAACGGTTTTTATTATAACTTCTCATGCATTTGACCATTTCAAGTTTAATGTGGATATTCAATATATGAGTCCTAGGGTGACAAGAGCATATATACACGAAGGTTCAATAACAAAAAGGGTTTCATGATCCATTAGGTAATATCTACTCATGTCATTCAAACATAACTTGTATTTCAATTAAGCATGCATAGTAAGAAACAGTGAATATACTTCATATGAAAATATTGGGTGAGACATGATCAAAGGAATGAGGCTTGCCTTGCAATGTTGGGTCTAAAAACTCAGACGGCTCTTCGAAGACTTCTTCCGCTCCTTCAGCTTCTGACTCTGCGGCAAACAATTAACACACGAACACATACCACATAAGCATACTGAAAATAGTTTCTATAGAAAGTATTAAGTAAATAAGTCATGCATGCAGGGGAAAAAGTTAGGGCAAGGTCACAAGGGCTCTGGTCGAAGAAACGGCTAAAAAGGATTGAACGTCGAAGGGTCGACATTCAGTTCATGGCTTTGACATAACTGGAAACTAGTCTTAGGATGGTTTTCTGGAGAAGTGATAGTAGAGAAAGTTGTAGAACACAACTCCAGGAATCTAGGGGACAAGGTGGCATTTCAATTGCTCAACCAGAAGGGGTCAAACAGGGCTAATGCCAGTGGTTGGCATGCACTGACATGGTGCTGGACATGGCCAGAAACTAGGGCATGGCTTAACTTTTGATCTAGGGCTCCAAATGATGCACCACTTTGTCTGGGAGGTAGGCATTACTAACAGGAACAATATACTCAACAGGCACAAGGGCTGAAAGTGGCCGGAGGGTGGCCAAATCCGGCGATGAACCACGGTGGCCTGGACATGAACTGAGTTACTGGACAGTGATCTTGGCATAGGCATAACTCACAATCTAGGCAGATCCAGGTGTCGAGCTAGTGGACAATATTGCTCAGGGTACTGGAATCTATCTAAGGGACAAGGTTTCAGGTGCTGGATCGGCCGGGAACAAATTCCGGCGACCGGCGTTGGAGAAGACGACACTGGACAAAGGGGGTTTTCGATTCAGGGCGAATGAGCTCAATTCCAAGCTTGGGAATGATCTCTAGGGTGCAACAAAGCTACTGGGGAGGTTAATTTGGCCGGAGGATCGCCGGCGTGGCCTGGCGACGAGAGCCAGTTCACTGGTGGCGCGCGATTTGGGGAGAGCTATGATCTTAGCTCGATTTTGAAAACCAGATTGGTAGGCTTGCTACAAAGAGTATGCTGATCAATTTCTTCTACTGGTACTACGGCTAATTTGGTTTAAATCAGGTAGCATTGCAGGAACAGGGGTTTTGAGCTTTTCCGGTGATCACCGGCGTTAGGGTTCGCCGGGGTGCAATTGGGTGCTATGACACGAACAGGTGGAAGAGGGGAACTCACTGGTGGCTTTGGTTTGAAGAATGGTGCAGTAGATTAGGCTGGCACCGTGAGCTCCAGAGGTTGCTCGCCGGAGAAGAAAGCAAACTCGACGGCGGTGAGAAATTAACTGGGAATTTGGCTAAGTCCTGAGCTTGTGCTTCTTCACAGCGTTGAGGGGGGGTTTAAATAGGCACGGGGACGGAGTTTGCGAGGGAAACGCGACAACGGTTGCTTGCGCCGGGGAGAAAATTGTCGGGCGCAGGCGCAACGACGGCGACGGCGACGTGATCGCGCTTCAGGCGGTGCTGCAGCTTTGCCAGTTGCCTTGGGACTTCGTCCGGGACGGCGCAGATGTGGAGGCGACAGTGTAGCTCCGGCAACGACACGTACACACATGCAATTGCCACGGCAACGGGAGCGCGCGCGAAAACGAGGCTCGGGAGCGCGGCCGTTTATCCGCTGGGCGAGGCGATGCACTGCTGGCACGTGCGCACGGGGTGGCACAGCAACTCACGGGCACAGGTGACAGAAACGGTGGCCGGCGGCGAGCAAGCACGGCGAGAAATCCACGGCGCTGCAACGGGCTCGTGCACTAGTCGTGGCAACGACCAGGCGCTGGTCGAAAGGACTCGAAAATAACATTTGGGCTGTTCTGCAATTTCTGAAACTTATTCCAGGGGCTGTTCTGTGAGGATAATTTGAATAGGACTTGGGCCTGTTTGCAAATTTGGAGATCTGAGGGTCCGATCTGAAATCTGATTTCGCAGCTAAGTTGCAAAAGATTAGTGGAACTTATCTGGCCAAGGTTTGGTAAGATCGGGCAAGATCTGAAGGGTTTCGACAAAATTGGGGAAAACAGTTTAGGGTAAAACAGGGTAATTAGGGTTTTAAAATGGCGAGGCTTGAAACTCGGCTTTAGGGTGAGATTTTGGAGATGGTCCCGAAGGGAAAAATGTTCTGAACAGCATTTAGAAGGGAATGGCTGAAGCAGATTAGGTTTTGGGGTCCAGATGTGGATTTTGGCTATTTTAGGGTTTAGCAAAAACAGGGGTGTTACAGGAGCCCACCCTTCGCGCCTTCCGGTACTTCTACGAACCGGCGGCGCGGAGCTCCCACCTGGTGAAGGGGGGACCCAAGTCCCCCTTCGGTTCGGTGATGGTACAAATGCTGCCGTCCCGGGTGGCCGACTACTCGGCGGCGGCCTCCAGGGACCACTGGGGCGACTTGGTCCGGAGGTGGTTTTACCTCCGGGTCCGGGACGAGGCGGTGGTGTACGCCCCGGGGCCCCCCACCTACAGCCGATCGTCCGCGCCGAAGCCTCCGGTGTGGACGGACGAGGAGTTCGAGCTCCTCGGCAGGGTGGTCCTCTCCAAAAAGACCCGCTCAATGCGGGATGCCGCCGAGGAGATAATGCTCCTCCGGATCTCCCCCTTCTCAGGCGGGAAGAGGTGGGGATCGGCATGGGCCCCGAGTAGCGGCCCCCGGTCAAACCGGTGACACGACGTAAGCTCCGGGAACCTGTTGCATTATACTTACGAATTTTTTAAAAATTGGACTAACTCTTTACCTCTTGCAGTCCGGCCGTACCCGGGGGAAGGAGCCGGCCGCGGACGGGGCGGCCTCCGACTCGGCAAACTACGCCCCGTCGCCGCCATCGGTAGCGGCTCCGCCACCACCCCCGGCCCCCTTGGAGCCGGAGAAGCTGGAGGTGAGGTTCGCGGAGGCCTCGCCTCCGCGCACGGAATGGCCTGTGGACGGGGGGGAGCCCCTCGGTCTACGAGGTCCCGCCGGAAGTGGGGGCCCCGGGGGCCCTGCCGCCCGGAAAGGGGAAGCGTCTGATGGTCGCCCCCCGACGAGGGACCCGTTCAGGGACTTGCTCGGCCACTTCCTCGGGGGGCACCTCCGCAACGAGGACGACGACGACCACCACCCCGACCTAGGTCGCGCCGGGCGCCCAGGTTCGGGAGCCCACTACCGGCCGCGGCCGGACCGGTGCCGGGCGGGAGACCCCCTTGCTTTCCACAGGGGAGGTTGAACGCTACGCGGAAGGCCTGCAGAGCCCGAAGGTCCAGGCCTTCGTTGCGGAAGGGACGCTCCACGACCGCTTCGCGGAGCTCCGATGTCTCCAAGCCCAGGTATTCACCCGAAGCGACCGTCGCTTTCCATTAGCTCCTACATCCAAAAATTTTTCTAACTCTGGAGTTTTATAGGGGACAGCGATTACCTGGGGCGTCGAGCAGCGTGTCATCCGGCTTCTCAAGGATGTGGAGGACAGGGCCGCCTCCTTCCTGGGCCAGCGGGACAAATCTCTCCAGGAGCTGGCCCGGGTCTGGGCCCAAGTTCATGTCTCGGAGGCGGTGAATGGCCGTCTTCGAGAGGAGGCGAAGGCGAGGAGGGTGGCCTTCCGGGAGCTCGAGGAAGCGAGCGTCCGGGTGGTGGCGGACGCGGGCCGCTCCGTCCGTTCGGCCCTCGAGAGCCTTGGCGTAAGGCTAGGCTCCGGCAGCAGCGCGGAGGTGCCCCCGGCCACACTCTCGGAGGCGGTGCGTTTTCTCAACGCACAGGTCTCCGTGATTCCGGAGGCAGCGGACGCCCGGGCTCGGGGTCGGGCGATTCCCGTCGTTGCGGCAGCGGCCGGGCTCGTCGACCACCGGGGAGTGGGCGCCCGGGCGATCGGGGGCCGCATCCCGTGGAGCTTCCCCGAGTTCTTCGAACCTTCACGCCGGGAGGTGGAGCAGCTCACCGGGGGCTTCTACGACCGTATCATCCGGGCGAGCTTCCCGGCACCGGCCTCGGAGGAACGCCCCCGGGGGGAGGACGCCAATGAACATGTATGAGCCTCCCCCCCGGGTCTTAGTTAGGGCCCTTTTATTTTCTTAGGACTTTTGATCCCGGTAGCTTCTTAGAAGAACTAGTACAGAAATGCAGTCTTCTATCGGTAAAAAACACACTTCTACTATCGGTTTTTGTACCGATAGAGATAGACACGATAGAACAAGACTGGACATTTTCTATCGGTAAATAACCGACAGAACAAGTTCACTATTCTATCGGCATATTATGAATCTACCGATAGAAAACCCGTCGTAGTCTTACGTCCAGCGGCAGGGAAAGTACCATTATTCTAACGGTTAATTACAAGATTACCGACAGAAAAAATCATAATATTCTATCGGCATATTAGGAGTGTACCGATAGAAAACTCGTCGTCAGCGGTTGGAAAAGTACCACTATTCTAACGGCTAATTATAAGTTTACCGATAGGAAAAATCATCATATTCTATCTGCATCTTACAAGTTGAACGATAGAAAACTCATCAATAGCGGATTGAAAAGAACCACTATTCTAACGGTTAACTACAATATTACCGACAGAAAAAATCATACTATTCTATCGGCATACTAAAAGTTTACCGATAGAAAACTCGTCGTTAGCGGTTGGAAAAGTACCACTATTCTAACGGTTAACTACAAGATTACCGACAGAAAAAAGCTTAGTACTCTATCGGATATGTATGAGTTCACCGGCAGGAAAGGTCACACTCTTCTAACGGTTAATTTTGATTGTACCGATAGAAAAAAGTACAGTAGTCTCTCGGTTGTTGATGAATTTACCGATAGAGCATTCACATATACAGTACTTTATTTGCATTCACAATACAGTACATTCACATATACAGTACAGATGCAATACAGTATAGATTGGATACACAATACAGTACAGATGCAAGGTAAATTCACAGAACAAATTGACACATTAGGTAGTTATTCACATTTATTCACATATGTATGGACAAATACAGATTGCAATCCAATGTGGACATTTATTCACATATATATATTTATTCACATGTATATGAACAGTCTATGCAGAGTACACCAAAAGGAGAAAATTGTCATGCTGAATGGTTGGGCGCTACTTCCTCCATGACATATTGTGCCCAGATTTGTCGAAGATACATAATCTTTGCATTTTCATATTGGTCTTTCGACATGGCGATCTGCAAGCATGTGTGCATACTGATTAACTAACTTCGATCCTAATTTAGAACGTGACACCCATTTTTGAAATTTGAGTTAGCTATCGATGCTTACCTGGGGGAATCGGGAAAAGTTTGTCCGCACTAGGTCGTACATGTAGCGCAGCACATAAAACCCGCATTCCCACGATTGCGGCTGCTGATGGCACTGAGATAATTGCATATGCGAAGACATGTTAGCTATATATTGTTTCCATAAACTAATTAAGCATAAACAAAAAGTCTCGTGAGTACCTCATATTCTTTCCAAGCTAGTACGGAGCCCTGCGGTGCGGCATGCCTCCCTCCAGCGGACACATATTTATCAAAAGCCCTGCATTTCAGTTAGTATTGCCAGTTAATGTATTATCATTAGCTAGTGAGGTCAAAATATAAATCAAACATATAAGTTACTTACGCCTCCATATTCCCCTTGAGCACATATTCCATCGATAATCTGTCACGCATCGAATCGAGGTAGTACACCTCGTTCCTCGGCGGACAGATCACGATGAGGATCCAGTGGCCCCTGCATTGTACATAAAAGAGGACCGCTAGCTCAAAGTACATCTCAGGTGTAACATACAAGATTGAGTTAAATTAGTACGAAATGCACTAACCTTTGGTGGTACGGCACCAGAATGAAGTCCCTGTCCTGCTGCGCCATCAGCGCGCTGGATATGTACTGCTCAGCGTGCGCGGCGTCCTGCTCTAGCATCGTGAGGCTTATTTTCTCTGGGTCGAGGAAACCCACCTTGTCACACGCAGCCTCCGATGCTAGCCTGTACATGCACCTGCATGCGAAGGACGAGATTAATATTAATTTCACAGAAAGTTACTCAGTATTCAAATGAACTGCAACATTAATGCAGAGTTAGCAAATAGAGTTAGAAAACCGCAATACATAGCATCAGCAAACTCACAGGACTCCAGTCCGTATGATGGACATATCGAGCTCCCGCCAGTTGTAGAGGTCGAACAGATCCTCGTGTGCCACGGATATAGTCCCGGGCTCACGGTGGAACTGCCCAGGCCTGTAGGGAACTAAGAAGTTCAGGCTGCGCCGAGCTCGATGTAGGTACCAGTCGTGGAGGTCTCTGGTTGATCGATCCAATTTCCGCAAAGATGCCTCCGACAGGAGTGGGAGCGCGTTCGTGAACGTCCGCGGCAGTCCCTGTCGCCCTTTGCCCTTGCCTTTGCCGCCCTTGCCTTTTGCCGGGGACTGAGCGCGTACCTTCGAAGGCAAGGGCGAGGTGATGGCGGCTTTCTTCCGAGGTGGAGGCGTGGATGCGCTGGGTGGGGTCGAGGCCGTCTTTGATGTGTCCAGGTTAGCACGAGATCGGCCCTCATGCCCCGAGCTGGGGGCGCAGTCCCCTGGTAGCCCCGCGGCAGGCCACTTCAATTAATGAGCACGTATGTTAGATTATGCAAGTTGAGTGTACTGAGTAGGATGTAATCTAAAATGTGTAGGATTTACCGGTTGTATTACAAGACACTTCTTGGGCCACTGTACGTAGGAGCCCACTGCCTCAGCAAGTGTTAGCAGTTCCTCTGTTGGGACTGGCAACGGAGAATCGTTGTAGGCCGGCATGGCCATGTCCACCTGTACCTTTGCGAAACCCAACCGTAGAGGTACACAGTGGACCCGGACATCCGGCCCAGACGGATATACGAAGCCGTGTCCAACCACTTCCTGCCCGGCGCCTACGTGATTCTGTAGGATGCAGCCCTCCGGCCCCTGCAAATTTGTAACAATTAAAATAGATTAGCGAAACAACTCTAACAGAATGGGAGTGGCATCAACTTAAGTGCACAGATGAAGGCTTGCAGTACCTCAAGTAGATCCACTGGATCCGCGAGTACCTTCGAAGCGCAACTGCTTATCCGACCCCGCAGGGTATCGTCGTCCTGGGGATCCGCATCTGCACTCTTGGCCAGCAATGTTTCTCTCAACCGTGCAAACTCTTCCCTCATTTGTGCGACCTCGGTCTGCACCTCAGACTGTACCTCAGCCCGTATCTCAGCCCGCATCTCCGCCCGTATCTCCTCCCGTACCTCAGCCCGTATCTTATCGGAGAGGTCAGCTTCCTTTTCCTTCCAGGTGCGGGCCTTCTTCCTCGGTGGAGCCGGATCTACGAAACCGGCCTTCCACGACACAATGGCTCCCACGGCCCGTGTCCGCCCGGGATGCTCCTTATTTCCTAGAGCCCGGGTGAGGATGTCGTTCTCCCTCTGCGGGGTAAACAATCCCTCCGCTGCCTCCTTCTCAAAAGAGATCTGTTACATTTGAAGGTACCTTGTGAGACAAATTGCCTTATATACACTTGTGCGCACACAGTTTACGAGGTTAGCCAACTTACCATTCGCCTCACAACGTCGGCGTCCCCAGGGGTTGCGAACTGCACAGACGCCGTGGACGACACGGACCCCCTCCCCCTCCACCATCGCTTGCACCTCTCATCCCGGATCTCGGAGAGCGGCAACTCAGGGGTGTCGATCACAGGATTTTGTTCGTCTTCCTTCTTCCACTGTTCCTCCTTCCCCGCATAGCCCCGGGATCCGAGCCGATGCGGGTGGTCATTCCTCTTCTGGATCGCCCTATTCTTCTCGCTAAGGGCCTTGAACTCCTCAGTCCCCTTCTGCTTGGTGAATTCCTCCCATACCTCCTCCGATATGAAGGGGTACTTCTCGCAAGGAGATTTCCCCGCAGCTAGGAAGTTACTGACGAGCCAGCTCTTAAAGGTTTTCCATGTTCCGTTCATATCCTTCAAGCAGGCAGTCCTAGGTGTATCGTCGGGGATGTTCCACTTAGCCTGTTTCCGAAAAATGCATACAATTAATCACGAGTTAGTTAAACTTTAGTATAAGCCAAGAGAACGTGATTACGAAAGAGTTCAGCGATTTCAGTTCATTTAACCTTCACTTCTGCCCACAACCTATCCCTCTCGTCCGCCGTCATGTCCTTCCAGCTCTGGACGGTGATCTTCACCCTTTCTTTCGCCAACAGCCCAACGTAGGCCGCGTACCTCCCAGCATTCTTTCCAATCGGCCTCCCAAATTGGTTGAACTCACAAGAAAGATCAGTGCGTTTGGCCAAACGCCCCAACGTCGTCGCGCCTCGCCCCACCCTCTTGCGCTGGGATGTAACAGCCCCATCTTCAGTAGTTACGATGGGGTTGGCCCTAGTCGAACCACTAGTACCATCCGATGAAGACGACGACATGTCTTCCCCTACAAAACCTTCAACAAACCATATATATGGCAATTAATTCGCCTTGGAGTTCCATAACTCAGCCCAGGACTGGAGACTAACTAGGGCGGCAAAAGGGAAAATAATACAAAAAGAAAGACATGCATAAATTACTTACTGAACTCTTCAGAAATATTTTCTATCGGTAAACACATGAGCTGCCGATAGACCATAACAATTACCTCCACACAAGACAATTTTTCTATCGGCAAACACGTGAGATACCGATAGAACATAACAATGTTCTCTACATATGGAATTTTGTTGACAAGCCACCATTCACTGTCATCACATAACATTCTCGATGATTTGCTACACTAATATTCATGGGCCAGCATTATTATTTCACACGTAAATATGCACACAAGCATCTAAGTGCCACTGTGCATAATCTTTAGCCTAGCCTGTATGTGAGTCATCAGGACTTCACAGCTATTAGGTTGGGAAAAGTCATGTATATAGGCATTTGAAACATATACATCGAAGACCCATCCACATTGCCATATATTCATACGAAGTGAGTACAAATTCCCAACCAAACTAGTACATTGCATGGCTCATGTCCTTCCAGATCCAAATTAAGTTTTACTACTTGTGCAGAAAAATTTTCTATCGGTAAACACATGAGCTGCCGATAGAATATGTGTAAGAACACCTCCAACATATAATCTGCATTACATGGCAGTTGGATACAATTGATCACACATACAGCAGTATAGAGAAGTTAAAATCTCAAAACAGGTTCATTACAGCACTGGAACATATTATGTAAACCCTAATTAAAATCAACATTGCCTGCGGAATGTACATAAGCCAACACAATAGGGAACCCTAGTGTAATTGCAAAACTCGAAGAATTAGTACGTGCAAAACACTAGGATCAAATAAAGAAGATGCTGGAAATAGAACGACGAATTAGGGTATTTACGGCGGCGATCAGTTCTGGTGATGGAGAGGCAGTGTAGAACGCAGCAGCGGCGGGCGAAGGACGAAAATAAGAACCGGTGGCAGTGACGAACCAGTGTCCAGCCGGCGATCGTCGTGTGGGAGAGAGGAAGTGAGTGCTCACGGTGGAGGTTGGGGTTTTCTTCGCTCTCGAAGAGACGCAGTGCTCTAAGGTGGAACTGTTCGAGTGGAGGGAAACTAAAGGGTCGTGTACGAGTAATAAAGTAGCGGATGAACTTTTCTATCGGTATAAAAAAATGATACCGATAGACTTATGTAATTTTCTATCGAAACAACAAAATAATACCGATAGAAAAAGTAAATTTCCCGGAAAAATATTCGAATTAGTGCATGCATTTTTCTATCGGTATAAACAATAAAATCCCGTGAGACCAATTTTCCACAGAAAATTTTTTAAAGTGCTTGAGATTGGGTGCCATTTTTCTATCGGTAAAAACAACAAAATACCGTGAGAGTAATGAAAAGGTGCCCTTTTCTATCGGTATAAACAAAAAAATCCCGTGAGCCCAATTTTCCCCAGAAAATTTTTTTGATTAAGTGCTTGAGATTGAGTGCCATTTTTCTATCGGTAAAAACAACAAAATACCGTTAGAGTAATGAAAAGGTAAACAATTTAACATCAAACAGACCGTGGTTGAAAGCTGCAGAATGTTAAAGAAAGAGGGAAGATAGCCGGAAAATTGGAAAATTGACATAAAAAGAAATTGTTCATTCATTGTTGTTTTATCACTTACATAAAAAATAAAACCCAAAATGCTAGGTCAAGGGGTGGTCTTAGCCCTGGCTGCATGTAGAATAGAGTCAGTTAGACTTGCAGCCAGGACGCAGGACTCGTCTAGCGACAAGTTGTCCCTAGGATCAACTACTACCGCGTCAAGAAGGCCTGCGACCTCCCTCAGCTTCGCTATGGTATCCTTCATAGTCAAACCGCAGCCAGCGATGGTTATATCCGCGGCTTTCTTCTCCTCGCGAAGACGCCTCGTCGTCGCCCTAGCATTGTCACCATCCGTCTTCATGCGCTTAATGCGCTGGAAGAGATCGTCAAGGTCAAGGCGTAGCTGAGTGTGCTTGTCTGTAAGGAGCTTGTGCTCCTCCTGGAGGGCCCTCAGGTCAGCCTTCACTTTGGCAGTGTCTTCGACGGCTACCATTCCCTGTGCAAATCAACAGGTCAAGAATGAACTAAACATGGATTAACAATACAGGGGTAAACCGAGGAGATTTAGAGTTCTTACCGGGGAGGCCGTGGATGACGATCCCATGGAGGTTGCCATTGTGAAAGAGAAGATGAGGAGTCGAACCGTTCGAGAATTAGAAAAACAACAAAATACCGCGACGCATGGCGAGGTACTTATAGAGTTTCCAAGGCGACGCATGGCGACACGTTCGAGAATTCAAAGCGGTAGAGTCTTATTCTATCGGTAAAAACAGGAAAAAACCGTCAGACAACAAATACCGTGAGACAAACGAATTTATTCTAATGGTAAAACAGAACAATACCGATAGAAAACGTTTTGAAGTGCCTGAGAGAAGATGTCCTTCTCTATCGGTATAAATAACAAAATACCGTCAGAAAAAAGTGATTTTTGCTGAACTTAATTTGAAGAGGCTGCGATGAGATTTTTGCAAGTGCTATTTGAAGGGAAGAATTAAATATTTACAAGATAAAGGTACTGTACATGTTAGAACTCATGCTGTGGAGTAAAATTGAGATGTATTAATGCTGTGAACTAGCTTATCATTAAATTCTAAAGAAAAATGTACTCCCTGATGTATTAATGATAAGTTCCTCACCTTGCTGCAGAGCTTGTGGGCTGTTTGCTTGGTATTTATCCCTGAAATAGAAATTAATCATCAATGGTTCTCAACCCATAATCCTTCTTCGTGGTCATCTCGCAGATACGTTGTTTCGTCGATATCTTCAGTACGGATAGATTGAATGTCCTCTAAAAATGGAGGTATTTCATCGAATTGGTTATACTCCTCTTCGTCGACAACATCTTCGACCCCAACAATACGTCTCTTGCTGTGGAGGACAACATGCAAGTTTGGATTGGCCGGGTCAATGATGTAGAATACCTGTGTGGCTTGCTTTGCAAGTATGAATGGATCGTCTTGGTGTTCGGCTCTACCAAGATCGACGAGAGTAAACCCGTAACTGTCAACTTGAACACCTCGAGGGATTTCGACCCATTGGCATCGAAACAGGGGAATCTTAAGTAATCCGTAATCGAGCTCCCATATTTCGTCAATAACACCGTAATATGAGTTCAGCGCCCTTACTGACCTGGCATCCTCGGAAATAGCAAACAGTGTCACTCCGCTACATTGCGTGCTACTCTTGGCGTCTTGAGCTCTTGTGTAAAATGAATACCCATTGATGTCGTACCCCTGCCAAGTCCCTACAGTGAATCTTGGGCCTCTAGCCAACCATGTCACAGTTTCACTTACGGAGCCCTCGGCAGCTCGCGTGACTCTTTCTTGGATCCACTCAGCAAATTTCCTGTTATGTTCTCTGCTTACCCAAACGTCTGACTTCGAAGGATTCTGTGACCGTAACATTACCTTGTGCTTGTGTATGTATGGCTCGACCTCCGTCATGTGTTGTAAGACCCAAAAATGTGATTTTGCGTACACATCACGAGCGGAGACGATAGCTTTGAATCCAATCGTTCCAATTCCCTCAAGCCTACCCTCGTGTCGGGACCTAGGAACACCAATTGGGTCAACCCCGGCCATATAATCTGTGCAAAATTCAATCACCTCCTCGGCGGTATAACCTTCCATGATACTCCCCTCGGGTCGACGACGAGTCCTTACGTATCCCTTCAATACACCCATAAATCTCTCAAATGGATACATGTAGTGCAGGCACACAGGTCCACAAAACTTAATTTCTCTGATAAGGTGAACAATCAGATGGACCATAACATCAAAAAAGGATGGAGGGAAATACATCTCGAGCTGACAAAGAGTTGCAACCACGTCGCGTTGCAAAGCGTCCAGTCCATCGGGATCAATTACCTACGAGGACACAGTTGCGCCAAATATTCATATCAGAAAAATCTTCTAATTAAGCTCCACAAATGGAGGTAGTGAACTTATAGTATGAGTGCACGTACTTACCTTGGAAGATATTGCGTTGAAGAAATAACATAGGTTTGTGATTGTCTCTCTGACTTTAACTGGGAGAATGCCTCTGATAGCAATGGGAAGCATCTGTGACATCAAGACATAACAGTCGTGGGACTTCATGCCAACCAGTCTTAGGTCCTTCATAGACACAAGTTTTTTCAAGTTCGCGGAGTACCCACATGGAACTTTAACACCGTGCAGGCACCGACAGAGTTCTGTTTTTTCGCTCTTCGACAACGTGTAGCAGGCCGGGGGGAGGTATGTACGCTTTCCATTCTCTAAAGGTGCAAGCTCAGTCCTTATCCCCATTTCCACCATGTCACGACGAGCTTTCACACCATCCTTTGTCTTTCCCGGAATGTTCAACAACAAACCAATCAAACTGTCACAGACATTTTTCTCTACATGCATGACGTCAATGCAATGTCGAACTTGTAAGTGCTCCCAGTACGGTAGATCCCAGAGAATCGATCTCTTCTTCCGAACATTTTTTTCTCGAGGTTTAGAATGCTTACCGAACTCAACTTTGATGTCATTCACGCGTGAGTAAATCTCCTTACCGGTCAGAAACACTGGAGCTGATCCCTTCTCAGGCTTCCCGTTAAATGATTTCCTCTTCTTACGGTACGTGTGATGCACCGGAAGAAACCTGCGGTGACCCATGTACACTGTTTTCCGGCAGTTTCGTAGCCACATGCTCTCAGTTTCATCTAGGCAAATAGGGCAAGCCTTGGCTCCTTTCGTACTATACCCCGACAAATTGCCGTAGGCAGGAAAATCATTTATGGTGCAAAATATCAGGGCCCGCAAGATGAAATTCTCTTTCTTGTATGCATCCCACACCTGCACACCCTCGCTCCACAATTTCTGTAAGTCCTCGATTAAAGGCGCTAGAAACACGTCAATATCATTTCTGGGTTGTCTGGGTCCTGAGATTAGTAACGCCATCATGATGTACTTGCGCTTCATGCATAACCAAGGAGGAAGATTGTAGATGCATAAAAGAACCGGCCAAGTGCTGTGCCGGCTGCTCATATTACCATGTGGGTTTATACCATCTGTACTCAGCCCGAACCTTACATTCCTAAGTTCGCCGCCGAACTCAGCAAATGTTCTGTTGATGTTTCTCCATTGAATAGAATCAGCTGGGTGTCTCAGTTTTCCGTCTTGTTTCCGGGCTTCAGCATGCCAACGCAAGTGCTTCGCGACTTTCGGATTTGCAAACAGCCGCTTCAATCTAGGTATCACAGGCAAGTACCTCACAGTTTTTGCCAGGGGCCCTTTCCTTACCTCGTGACGTTCACTGTCAATCCGGTCCCTACGCGTATACCTCGATGCGCCGCATCTTGGACAAACATGCAAACTGGAGTACTCGTTACGGTACAACACACAATCATTTGGGCATGCGTGTATTCTTTCGATTTCCATTCCCAACGGACACAACAGTTTTTTGGCTTGGTAAGTAGATCTTGGCAACTCATTTCCCTCTGGAAGCATGTCCGCTAGAAGATCTAATAGTGCCGTGAAACTCTTATCACTCCAACCGTTTCCTGCCTTCAAGTTATATAATCTCAGCACAGAAGACAGTTTTGTAAATGTTGCACATCCAGGGAACAGAGGCTTCTCAGAGTCAGCAATCAGTTTCTCAAATTCACAGAAGTCATTTTCGTTGTAATCTTCCTCTACATCACGTAACATCTCATCTAGATTGTCATCATCATCATCTACGTGCACATCGGAATGAACATTACCAAAATTGGGATGATCATCGATATTATTGCAATCCACATCCGAGTCGTGCTGATTGGTAGTAGTGGTGCTTGTTTCCTCAAGATCTTCGCCATGCCATATCCAACGGGTGTATCGCGCGTTAAAACCACGACGAATCAAATGACTCTTAATTTGATCAGAGTTGCTAAACCTCTTCAAGTTCATACAATCTGTACAAGGACAGAGCATATTTTTCTCTCCCTTCCTCTCCTTTTGTTGCTCAGCAAATTTAATAAACTCATTCACACCATCCAAATATTCAAGAGTAGTACGTTTTATTCCATACATCCAATATTTCCTGTCCATCTACAATTAACAAAATTTAACGAGTAAGCCATGCATGAAATCTGCCCGATTAAGTTATGTATATGTACATGTACAGCCTCTTACAACAGATATATGTGTTGAACCCTAGCCTGATGAAATTAACACTAATTAACCTAGCTAACTACACAATACAAGCTAGTTAGCACCTAAAACATGACGCATTTCCAGCTACCAAGCTCCCAAGCTTAGAGCTACAAACTTGGAACTACACAATACAGCTAGCTTGCAAGTAGAGAGGAAGGGAGATCTAGAGGGAGAGAGAGATAAGTGTCGACGATTAAGCATACCTTAAAGAGAGGGGCGCAATCAACTTCCCTCCAGCCTGCGCTGATCACCCTAGCAGTGTAGCTGGAACTTTCGTCACAAATAGAGGGACACAGAGTGCAACAGAACAAATTAAAGAGCAGCTCAGCAATGGTCGAGTGGGGTTTTCCTTATAATGGACATTTTTCTAACGGTAAATACATAAAATAACCGTCAGACTAACTTAGGTAATTTGCCGCTCACATATTCTATCGGTAAAAACACACACATACCGTTAGAGAATATACATTACTGAGCAAATATATGTGTTTTCCTGTCAGTAAATATGTGTACTTACCGTTAGATCATGCATGACACAGCACGCACATGAGTTTTTCTATCGGTATATATGTGTACTTACCGTTAGATGATGCATGACACTCGAGCATTAGTTTTTGTATCGGTAAATATGTGCATTTACCGTTAGACTATGCATGACTGAGCAAATATATGTATTTTTCTATCGGTAAATATGTGTACTTACCGTTAGAATATTCTTCCTATCGGTAAATATGTGTATTTACCGTTAGAATATGCATGACTGAACAAATATATGTCTTTTCCTATCGGTAAATATGTGTACTTACCGTTAGAGGAGGTACTGTTACCAAACTGGGACAAACATGCACATGCCATTTCTCACATTCAAGGAATCATATCAATGTAACATCAAACAGATCTTACATCAAACGGATCTTTACTAGAAGATAAAGCAATATATTAAATGCTAATTTGTGGATTAATTAGGAGACACAAAAATACTTTTCGTAGGTAGTTGAGACTTCATCTTGAATTGCCAAAGAAATTACAGATGCCAGTTCACAAATTCAGGTACAAACATACACATGCCAGTTCACCAATACAAATTCAGGTACAAACATACACATGCCAATTCACAAATTGAAGTGCATGTCTGAAACAACAGTACAAATACACACCTACCTACCAATACAATTAAATACACAAATGCTCCCTGCACATTCAAGTTCATGTCCCAATTAGCAATACATGATACACAAATATACAACAATATACAAATACAACAATTCACACATTTGATGTATATTACAAAAGCCACGTCTGAAATTAACAACAGATCACGACGAGGACCCAGTGGCCCATACATGCATTTTACATAAAAGGGAACCTTTGCAGGTTGCCACAATGCAACTACCGACTACAAGTTAGACCTGATACATCACAAATCCATTCATCCAAAACAGCAAATGTCTGAACCACATTGGACTTAACCATAGGAGTTCAGTTCGAAGACGCCCGAGGAGCTGGAACTGCCGTCGACATACATTTGTACGTATTGGTGATTTCCTCGGACTCAAACTCGATCAACTCAACTCAACTCAACTCAACGATATTAACAAAAAGAACCTACCTTCCAAGATGTTGTTCTGTGTAGTGATGGTGTAGAATGGCTGTGCAAATAACAACAATTCTTCTTCTCCAAGCAGGTAAGCATCTGGCCACAAGCTGGTGCATGCAAAAACATGTAAGATGCTTTCTATAGGTCCTGATTTGAGAAACACGCCGGGCTTAAGCATCTTCTCGACCGAGCCAACCAAGATCTCGCCCTTCACGTCCTTCCAGCTCTCGACGGTGATCTTCACCATTTCTTTCGCCAACAAGCCAACGTAGGCAGCGTACTGCGATGAAGAACCGTGAAATACGTTGCCCCTCACGAGCATCATCCAAGGACCTGAACAGATCACAATCATATTGAAAAGAAGACACATCAAAATGAAGGATACAAAAAGCAGAATTATTGCCATAATCGGATTAGAATAATCTAACAATATTGTAGAAATTTTACGTACCTTCCTTGGGATGCCGACGTCTAGAGGGCGTCGATGGAGGTGCGGAGGTGCAGCGGTCCCCTGTAGAGGTGCGCCGGCCGTCCATGGAGCTTACGGGTTAGGACTACGATCCCCAGATGAACTGTGAGAATGAAAGAGACATACCCGTGTATTTATACAATTATATATTTTCTATCGGTAAGACAACAGAATACCGTTAGTAATAAAAACATCTGTAGAAGTCGAATGGTTCTATCGGCACAATAAATATTACCGATAGGAATTTTTTGTACATACTCTATCGGTATGTACGTACATTACCGACAGAATATTACTAGTTGTAGAAGGCCAACAGTTCTAAGATATTTTGTGCAATATTCTACCGGTATAAACATTCATTACCGATAGAATAAAACTATTAGAAGACGAACAGTCCTAAGCAATTTTCTATATATTCTAACGGTAAAAGAATCCATTACCGATAGAATAAAAATATTTTCAGAAGGTCAACTATTCTATCGGTGAACTACATATTGCCGATAGGAATTTTTAATATACTCTGTCGGTATATTCATACAGTAGCGATAGAATAAGTCTAGTTGTTGAAGTCGACCAGTCCTATCGGCGCACAACATTCTTCCGTCAGTACTTATGCATCTCTTCTAACGGCAAATATGTTCATCACCGCTAGAGTAAATCATACTATTTATTCTATCGGTAAGTTTCTTAGAAACCGATAGGGAAAATACATCCGTCGGGCTTTTATGACCGCGAGGCACATTTTCTATCGGTTTTGTGCTGTTTCGCTAATAACCGATAGAAGATAGGGGTTAGTAGACTGCATTTCTGTACTAGTGAAGAAGCCCTGGATACTTGTACAAAAACATTTTGAATGCAATGAAGTTAGAATTTTTTCTAAGTCTTTGAATTGAATGCATTGTTACCAGGGTTCCCGGGAGGTTGCTCCCGGGCGAAGGTCCGGGAGGGGCTCCCCGGGGGACACTGTGGAACCCTCATTTGAGGAATCCGGTGGCAACCGCCCAGGTGGGTTGCACTCAGAAAAGGTACATTGCAGCTCACAACAACAAGATGCATTATATAAAAATGCGAGTAATTAAAAACAAGTGCTGATCACAAGGACCAACATTACAATAACTTAGCGCCAAAATGACGCATTTAAATGTTGATACAAATTAAGGAGTTTTCGACACAAAGGTCGGCACAAAATGAAACAACGATAATAAGTAAAAGGACTTCATCAGTCTTCTTTTTCTGCGGCAGCGGTGTACGGGCCTTCTCCACATCTGACTCCACCTTGGTACATAACCCTCTATCAAGCTTGGTCTTCAGTTTCTTCTTCTTGTTCCACATTGGGTTCAAGACTGTAAGATTCAGGGTCGATGAATCCTTCTTCTAAATTCGTTTGTAAAAGCAAGGGTGAGCACATTGTCCACATGGTGCTCAACAAGTCCCTAATAAGAATGCAAGTATATATAGATGAGGGGGAAATCTCTCACAGAATAGCTCTTTGGCTTTGTATATGTATATAGGATAGATTTTCACTTGGTCTTTGGAGAAAAGACTTTTATTTTCAAAAGCGTTGCTTTTCAAACCCTAAGCTAAATTCTTAGAAAATGTTGTGTGTGGCGGTCTTTCATGAGTCACCACTTTATCCTCATTTTGTGAAAACTTTCCAAAAGCTACTTGTGCTGCATCGATGTGAATAGAATTCACAGCGCGCAGACTACATAACCTGGGAGCTCAGAGTATCCGATACTTTTTAAACTTTGCAAAGGTGTACCACCTTAATCCACCGATCATTCAGCTTTCAAGTCGGTACCTCTCCATGCGACTCTTACGCATGTGAAAAGGCCGAGATGACACAACAGTTTACAGTCCTAGCATTAACTATTTCCCTGCCCGGCAAATAGACAGTTAAGTCTCAAGTACCGTTGTGGGTCCTCCCCACTGCCTTACTTCCTAGCCTGGGTCTATGTTCTCGCAAGACACATAGCCTCTCTTGATTACAGTCGCACACGACTTAATCTGGCATAGGGCGTCTTCCTTCTTTCCACCTTTTCCTCTCATGATTTTTTTGAACTCACATCACTCATGGCCTTCTGTGGCCCACCAGTTCTCGCAAGACACTGGATCGACAACCATTCCAGGGAAAAGCTAATACTAAAGAAAGCTACTAAGTTGCGCCCGTCCCATAAACAGGCAAGTGGTTGGTACGTTTTTCATGCCGCATAGAAGCACAACACAAGGTTCTAGTCCTTATGAATCTCTAGTGAGGAGTCTTTCACATTCCCAGTGCGCACACAGCACCATCCAATCAAACCATCCTCACTATCGATTCCAATCACATTTTCTTTCACAAAAGGGTTTTGAATATACTTTTCTCATATGTGACCATTCAACATTTATCATATTATCTTGAGCATAGTATAGCCTAAGCATGATATTCTAGGGTGACAAGGGTGCAGGGATATCCAATGTCAAAAGGGGGCTTTACAATCTTTTAGGTCATATCTAATCACTTTATTGAAACATAGTTCTTATTTGAACTTAAGGCATGCATATACTTGAAAACAGTTAACATATTTCATTTCAAAATATTAGGCTAGACATGATCAAGGGTTTGAGACTTGCCTTGTAGTGATGGGTCTAGCTGCTCAAATGAATCTTCGGGGATCTCCTCTGCTCCTTCAACGTCTGGTTCCATGGCGGGTACTAACAACACATACACACTATATAAGCATACAAGTACTAGAAAATAATACGTAAATACATCATGCATGCAGGGGTAAGGGTTTGGACAAGGTCACTTGATATTGGTCGAAGAGATGGGCTCAAAAGGACTTGAATGTCGAGGGGCTGACATTCGGCTCATGGCTTGACATTGCCCTAAATTGGTCCTAGGTCTGTTTTCTGGAGATGTGATAGTAGGGAATATTGTAGAGCATGGTTCAAAAGGCTTAGTGGACAAAGTGGCATTTCAATTGCTCAAATGTAACAAGTCTAAATCATCTAATGCCACTGGTGGACATGCACTGACATAGTGCTAGACATGGCCAGAAACTAGGGCATTGTATAACTTTTGACTCAGGACTCCAATTGATGCACAACTTTGTCTGGGGTTTAGGCATTGATAACAGCTACAAAACTCTCAACAGGCTCAAGGGCAGAAGGTGGCCGGAAGGTGGCCAAATCCGGTGAGCAAACACGGTGGCCTGGACATGAACTGAACCACTGAACAGCAATCTTGGCATGATCATAACTTTTGATCCAGGTCGATTCAGGGTTCGGGCTAGTAGACAACATTGCTCAGGGCACAGAGATCTATCTAAGGGGCAAAGTGTGCGGGGCTAGATCGACCGGGGAGAAATTCCGTCGACCGGCGCTGGAGAAGACGACTCCTAAATTGGGCGTTTTCGATTTAAAGAGTTTGAAGTTGATTCATTGCTCAGGGAGTGAGAGGGTGAGGTGAGGGGGCTATTTGCAGGGTTAATTCGGCCGGAG
Source organism: Pharus latifolius (assembly GCA_019359835.1). Lineage (NCBI taxonomy): Eukaryota > Viridiplantae > Streptophyta > Magnoliopsida > Poales > Poaceae > Pharus > Pharus latifolius. Next base: position 59,665,162 of record CM033323.1, read on the forward strand.
AGTGGCCGGAGAAGCTTGGCGACGAGGACCAGTTCACTGGTGGCGCGCAAACTTCGGAAAGGCTATGATCGTTGCTCAATTTTGAAATCTAAGCTTGTAGGCTTGCTCAAATGGGTGTACTGGACAATTCTCATCACGGGCACGAGGATTAATTCGGGTCGAATCGGGCAGCATTGAGGAAACAGGGCATTTGGGTTTTTCCGACGATCGCCGGCGTTAGGGTTCACCGGGGGCCAATTAGATGCTATGGTACGAAGAGAGGGATGAAGGAAGCTTACTGGTGGCGTTGGTTTGGAGAAAGAAGCTTTGGGCGAAGCTGGCACCGGTGGCCTCAGAAGCAACTCGCCGGAGAAGAAAGTCTTCACGGCGGCGCTGGAGAACTCGGTTGCTCTCTGGTGGTGGAGGCTAAGGTGTTCAACTACGGTGGTGTGTGAAGAAACGCTGGGCAAGGGGGGCTTTATATAGCCGCGGGGTAAAGCTCTCAGGAGCAGCAGCAATCGCCGGGGAGATTTTTCTTCTGGCGCTGGGGCGGTCATCGAGGTACTCCGGGACATGGCGGGGCTCTGCCAGAGGCGGAGCATCGCGCGAAATCGGGGTTTCGTCAGGGAGGCGAGACGATGATCTCCGGGATGGCAGCCATGTGGCGTGGAGCTCCTGACAACAGCAGGCATGCACGCGCGCAGGGAAGAACACGGCACGGTGCGGTTGAAGCGTTCCACGGTGGCGGTACAGCTGTGCGCGGTTGGTGGCTATGTGGCTATGAAGGTGGCAACGCGAGGGACTTCGCCGGCGGCGAGTTCAACGGCGCGGCAAATGGAGGGGCGCTGGTCGAACTGCTCTGGTCGAAAACGGCACTGGCACCTGGTTGCAAACTTTGGACTGATTTGTGACGGTTTGGACTAAACTGTGAAGGTTTGGCTCGGGAATTTGGGCCTATTTGTAATTTCAGTGATCTGAAGGGCTGATTTGAACTTTGACTTTGCAGCTAAGTGCTACAAAATGTCTTAGACTCATCAAGCAGGAAGAATGGTGAAATCCGATAAGATCTGGTGGTTTTGGCAAAAATCGAAAACAGGGTAATTAGGGTTTGAAACTTTTGTCGAGGCTGAAACTAGGGTTTTGGTCGAGATTCTGGAATTCTTCCAGAAGGGAAAAATGTTCAGAAAAACAAAAGAAAGGTAATCACTTGATCAGAATCTGGATTTGGAGATGATCTGGGACTTTTAGCCTTTTTGGGTTTTCTAAAAGGACTAAACTAAAGCACTTTTGGACTGAAATGTAAAAACGATCTGGGAGATGAAGTTTAGCTGCCAACTTTTTAGGTTAAGGTAGTGGCATACCTAAGATCAAGATAGGGTTGAGACAACAGGGATTCCAAAGAATATATGCTGACTCGTAAGCAAAAAAGATAGTCAAAAATAGGGATGTTACAGACGCCCAAGCGGCTTTAATCTTGCTAAGCCTTGTCTCCGGGAAGCGCGGCAGGGACAGCGTCTGGGAGCCGATCCGGTTGAGGCGGCATCCGGAGTGGCACATGGACAACTTTGACAATCATCGCGCCGAATTGTCCCCTCCGCGACCGGGGTTCCGGATGATACCTCCCCTCCGGATACTCCCACCGGCTGGATACGAGTTCTGGCCCGAAGATGTGCTCCGGGAAGCTCAGCGCCGTGTGCGAGCATTGTACCGGGACTTGACCCGGGAGCTAGCGGAGAGCCTCCGAGAGTATTAGGCGTAGGAGCCTTAGGATGTACAGAATCCCCCGGGTTAGAACCCGTGTTGTACCATTTCCGAAGCCCACCGGAGGGGGAAGATGTCCTCCGGGTTTCATGATGAATAAAGCTGTTGCCGCTTTTGTTGCCTTTGCCAAATCCTTGTCCAGAGCTGTGCCTGTGCCGTGTCGCCACCGCAGTTCATCACCTGATTTGGCCGCTCTCCAGTCACTTTCTGTCCTCGAGCTTGTTGAGTGATTTGTCCTGTTAGTAATGCCTACCTCCCAGTCAAAGTGGTGCATCAATTGAAGCCCTAGATCAAAAGTTGTACCATGCCCTAGTTTCTGGCCATGTCGAGCACTATGTCAGTGCACGTCAGCCACTGGCATTGACCTTGTTCAACCCCTTCTGGTTGAGCAATTGAAATGTCACCTTGCCCAGTAGATTCCTGCAGTCAAGATCTACAACTTTCTCTACTATCACTTCTCCAGAAAACCATCCTAAGAAGTTTGAAGCTATGCCAAAGCCATGAACCGAATGTCGACCCTTCGACGTTCAATCCTTTTTAGCCGTTTCTTTGACCAGAGCCCTTGTGACCTTGCCCTAACCTTTTCCCCAGCATGCATGACTTATTTACTTAATATTTTCTATGGAAACTATTTTCTGTATGCTTATATGGTATGTGTTTGTGTGTTGTTTGATTGCCGCAGAGTCAGAAGCTGAAGGAGCAGAGGAAGTCTTTGAAGATCCGTCTGAGTACTTAGACCCAACATTGCAAGGCAAGCCTCATTCCTTTGATCATGTCTTACCCAATTGTCGTGGTATTAAGAATACCCCGGCAAGTTTTGAAGACGATCCTAGCGGAGATTACACAGCGCGGGTTGACCGGGAGACCGGTCCTCCCCCGCTGGACAAACACAAGAATTGACACGTGGATTTATACAGGTTCGGGTCCCGGTGGGGGCCCTAGTCCTGTCGACGCGCTCCCGACCGGAGCCGGCTGGGGAGGCTCTCTCCGGGGGAGAGGCTTCCGGAGCACGTTTGTGAGTTTAGCTATTCCAAATAATTATGAGTTGATCCTTTACAACAGGGGGGTACAAGGGCTATTTATAGCCCCAAAAAGAAGCAAAAAGCCTAAACTACCCCGGAAGCCACCATCGGATTGAAGGGTAGGACCGTCCTTCTCCCGGTCAAACGTCTTGGATGCTTGACAGGTGGTCGCTGATTCCCGAGGCGTCCCTCGCGTGACCTGCACGTGATAAACAAGCAGGGGTTTTACCTTTTAGGAGGGCGATGACGTACGGGACACCTTCCGGAGAGCAGGGTCCCGGGAACCTAACAGGCGGCGCCCGGGGCAGGCACCGGAGGCCACTGTCCCCGGGCGAATGGCGGCGCCCGGGACATGCCCGGGGGGCACGGTCCCGGGGGCCAAATGGCGGCGCCCGGGGCAGGCACCGGAGGCCACTGCCCCCGGGCCAATGGCGGCGCCCGGGACATGCCCGGGGGGCACGGTCCCGGGGGCCAAATGGCGGCGCCCGGGGCAGGCACCGGAGGCCACTGTCCCCCAACAGCAGCCCCCCATGCCCTCCATGACCGCGTGGAGATTTCCCCCGACAGCAGCCCCCCATGCCCTCCGGGGACGAAGCTTGAGCCCCCGGAGGGAATGGTTACGGTACCGGGAAAATCTCCGGACGAAAACTCCGGACGAAAATCACCGGAGCCCCGGCGACGCTTCGGTTTCTGTGCCGGGCGCTTTATGGCCGCGCCGTTCTCGCAATAAATGCACGCGCGGTTCGAACCGGCGTCTCGATTTGCGCGCCTATCCCTTCGTTTCCCGCGCACGGTTTGAATTTCAGTGGTCCAGATTGCCCCGAGGGGGCCACGTGGCGCGCATCTAGATCACGGCCAGCCTCTATAAATAGGGCCTTAGGGGGCCCCGGAAGCTCATTCCAAATCTTCAACTCCAGCTTCAGCTCTCCCGGTAGCGCTCTTCCGGTAGCTTCTCCGGTAGCCTTTTTCGGTAGCGAGCGTCCGGGAGTTGTTGACTTAGCCACTTGAAAACTTAGCCACCCAAAAAAGAAAGAACTGACCTAATGGCGCCCAAAGGTCGAGCGAAGACCACGGAGGTGCCCCCGGAGGAAATCCCTGTGGATTTCCTCTGGGCCTCCGAGTTCTCGATCTCGGACGCGGAGTCCCTGGTCAAGAAGGGCATCGTTGGAGAGGGGGACATCCGGGTCCCCCTGAAGAAGGACGGAGGCCCCCGCCCCAGGGCCGGAGAGGTCGTGGCCTTCGAGGCATTCCTCGAGGCGGGGCTCCGGCTCCCGGTGCATCCGATGCTCCGGGAGTTTCTCAAAGAGTACGGGGTGGCTCTCAACCACCTCACCCCGAACGCGATCGTCCGTATGGGCCTTTTTATATGGCTCTACGAGACAGCGACCGGGCGGGAGCCCACCCTCTGCGCCTTCCGGTACTTCTATGAACCGGCAGCGCGGAGCTCCCACCTGGTGACGGGAGGACCGAAGTACCCCTTCGGCTCGGTGATGGTCCAAATGCTGCCCTCCCGGGTGGCGGACTACCCGGCGGCGGCCTCCTGGGACCACTGGGGGGACTGGCTCCGGAGGTGGTTCTACCTCCGGGTTCGGGACGAGGCGGTGGTCCACGCCCCGGAGCCTCCCACCTACAGCCGGTCATCCACACCGAAGCCGCCGGTGTGGACGGACGAGGAGTTCGAGCTCCTCGGGAGGGTGGTGCTGACGAAGAAGGCCCGCTTGATGCAGGACGCCACGGAGGAGCTGGCGCTCCTGCGGCTTTCCCCCTTCTCACGCGGGGAAAGGGGGATCGGCATGGGCCTGGAGCAGCGGCCTCCGGTGAAGCCGGTGACACGGCGTAAGTACCCTGCACTTTCGCACATGATTTTTAATGGAAATTGACTAACTCTTTTCCTCTTGCAGTGCGCCCGTATCCGGCGGCGAAGGACAAGGCGGAGCACCTCCTGGGGAGGTACTTTGCCGACGAACACGAGCGCATCGTGCGCCTCGTGGGGGAGGGGCCTCCCCGGAATCTGGTGGCCGAGGCCTACGGGCTCAGGCTTCCGGAGAGGAAGCCCCTTCCCACCCCCGGGTCTCATAAGCGGGGGAAGGATACGGCCGGGGGCTCGGAGCCCAAAAGGCCCCGGGTCCAAAAGACCCCTGCCCCGAGGACGACGCCGGCGACGACGCCGGTGAGGGCCCGGGACGCTGCTCCCGGAGCCGAACATGCCCGGGCGGCACCCCGGGCAGAGGCGACGCCTCCGCCCCCGGAGGTCCCCGTCGAGGCCCGGGGGAAGGAGGTTGTTACCGGCGGGGCGGGGTCCGATTCCGCGGACTACGCCCTGTCGCCAGTTCGAGTGACGCTCCTCTCGCCTCTCCCGGCGGCATTGGCGCCGGAGAGGCTGGAGGTGAGGTTCTCGGAGGCGGAGCCTCCGTGCCTCTGGCCGGTGGACGACGAGGGAGGGAGCCCCTCGGTCTACGTGGTCCCCCCGGAGCAGGAGGCCCCGAGGGCCCTTCGGCCTGGGGCGGGGAAAGGCCCGATGATCCCCCCCGGGCGGAGAACCCCGCCCAATCTTCGTCTTCGTCTTCGGAGGAAACTTCGTCGACGAAGACGCCGGCGACGCCGGCCGTGCTCCCGGATTCCGAGGTCCGGGGGCCCCCCCCCCGGCCACGACGGGAGGGCCGGGCAAGATACCTCCCTACTTTCCGCGGGGGAGGTAGCCCGTTACGCGGAGGGCCTGCACAACCGGAAGGTGCAGGCCTTCGTAGCAGGAGGAACGCTCCACGAGCGTTTTGAGGGGCTCGAGTCCCTCGGAGCCCAGGTAACCCGAGCTCTTAATACTTCGGCTTTTTTCCTGCACTTGAGATTTTTCTAACTCTTTATGTATTTTGTAGGTAGCGACTGTTACCTGGGGCCTTGAGCAGCGGGTCACCCGGCTGCTCAAGGAGGCGGAGAGCCGGGCCGCGGCTTGCGTGGAGCAGCGGGAGGCGGCCCTCCGGGAGGAGGCCAAGGTGAGGGAGAAGGCGCTCCGGGAGCTCGAGAGCTCCAGCGTCCGGGAGCGTCTTCTCACTCAGAGGAGGAGTCAACTTGGGAAAAAGAAGAAGATCTCCGCCGAGAATTTCCCTTCCTATTCTCTGACCTGCCATAATCTCGAGGACGACATTGTTTCTAAGGTGGGTAGACTTGTAACACCCCTGTTTTTGCCAAACCCTAAAATAGCCAAAATCCACATCTGGACCCCAAACCCTAATCTGCTTCAGCCATTCCCTTCTAAATGTTGTTCAGAGCATTTTTCCCTTCGGGACCATCTCCAAAATCTCACCCTAAAGCTGAGTTTCAGGCCTCGCCATTTTAAAACCCTAATTACCCAATTTTACCCTAAACTGTTTTCCCCAATTGTGTCGAAACCCTTCAGATCTTACCCGATCATACCAAACTTTGGCCAGATAAGTTCTAATAATCTTTTGCAACTTAGCTGCGAAATCAGATTTCAGATCGGACCCTCAGATCTCCAAATTTGCAAACAGACCCAAGCTCTATTGAAGTTTTCCTCACAGAACAGTCCCTGGAGCAAGTTTTAAAATTACAGAACAGCCCAAACATTCTTTTCAGGTCCTTTCGACCAGCACCTGGTCGTTGCCCACGACCAGCGCATGTCGCCGTTGCCGCGCCGTGGTTCTCGCCGCGTTTGCTCGCCGCCGGCCACCGTTTCTTGTCACATGTGTTGTGAGCAACCGAGCCACCTCCCGCGCACGTGGCAGCACAGTTGCATCGCCTCGCCCAGCGGATAAACGGCCGCGCTCCAGTAGCGTTTCGCGCGCGCGCTCCCGTTGCCGTGGCAATTGCATGTGTGTACGTGTCGTTGCCGGAGCTATGCTGTCGCCTCCGCATCTGCGCCGTTCCAGGTGAAGTCCCAATGCAACTGGCAAAGCTGCAGCACCGTCTGAAACAAATCACGTCACCGTCGCCGTCGTTGCGCCTGCGCCCGACAAGCTTCTCCCCGGCGCAAGCAACTGCTGTCGTATTTTCCCTCGCACGCTCCGTCCTTGTGTCTATTTAAACCCTCCAGTGCTGTGCTTAAGCCTCATCTCAGGACTTAGCCATTTTTCCAGAGCCCTCGCCGTTTTCGCTTTCTTCTCCGGCGAGCCAGTGAGTGAGCTCACGGTGCTAGCCCATTCCACAGCCCCTTTCTCCAATCCAAGTTCACCAGTGAGTTCCCCTCGTTCCCCTCTCTGTGTCATAGCAGCCAATTGCACCAGATCGATCCCCATCGCCGGTGATCGCCGGAAAACCAGAAAACCCCTGTTCCCTCAATGCTATCCCATTCATCCCGAATTAGCTCTCGTCCCAGTAGTAGAAATTGATCCTTAGCCATTTCTTAGCAAGCCTGTTGAATCAGGATCACCAATCGTGCTCAAATCGAAGAAATCCCATTTTGGAACCTCGGCCGTTCGCCGGACTTCGGCGCCAAGCTTCTCCGGTCATTCTCCGACCAAATTGACTGCACCAGTAGCTTCTAAACTCCACCCTTTCACTCCCTGAGCAAAGAATCGAGTTCAATCGCCTTGTAGCAAAAATCCCCAATCTCCAGTGTCGTCTTCTCCGGCGCCGGTCGCCGGAATTCTTTCCCGGCCGATCTAACACCTGAAACCTTGTCCCTTAGATAGATTCCAGTACCCTGAGCAATATTGTCCACTAGCTCGATCCCTGAAGCGACCTGAATCAAAAGTTATTCCAATGCCAAGATCACTGTCCAGTAGCTCAGTTCATGTCCAGGCCACCGTGTTTTCTCGCCGGATTTAGCCACCCTCTGGCCACTTTCAGCTCTTGTCCCTGTTGAGTGTTTTGTTCCTGTTAGTAATGCCTACCTCCCAGACAAAGTGTTGCATCAATTGGAGCCCTGGATCAAAAGTTAAGCCATGCCCTAGTTTCTGGCCATGTCCAGCACTATGTCAGTGCATGTCAGCCACTGGCATTAGCCTGGTTTGACCGCTTCTGGTTGAGCAATTGAAATGCCACCTTGTCCCCTAGATTCCTGGAGTTGTGTTCTACATTTTTCTCTACTATCACTTCTCCAGAAAACCATCCTAAGACTAGTTTCCAGTTATGCCAAAGCCATGAACTGAATGTCGACCCTTCGACGTTCAATCCTTTTTAGCCGTTTCTTCGACCAGAGCCCTTGTGACCTTGCCCTAACCTTTTCCCCTGCATGCATGACTTATTTACTTAATACTTTCTATAGAAACTATTTTCTGTATGCTTATGGTATGTGTTTGTGTGTTGGTTGATTGCCGCAGAGTCAGAAGCTGAAGGAGCGGAAGAAGGCTTTGAAGATCCATCTGAGTATTTAGACCCAACATCGCAAGGCAAGCCTCATTCCTTTGATCATGTCTCACCCAATATTTTCATATGAAGTATATTCACTGTTTCTTACTATGCATGCTTAGTTGAAATACAAGTTATGTTTGAATGACATGAGTAGATATTCCCTAATGAATCATGAAACCCCTTTTTGTTATTGAACCTTCTTATATATGCTTTTGTCACCCTAGGACTCATATACTGAATATCCACATTAAACTTGAAATGGTCAAATACATGAGAAGTTATAATGAAAACCGTTTTGACAAGAAAACTGATAAAAGGGATCAGTAGTGAGGATTGGATGGTATGGAGAGGGTGCGGTGCGCACCCGGGAATGTGAATGTTCCTCACTATTGGTTCATAAGGACAAGAACCTTGTGCTGTGTCTCTATGCGAATTGTAAACGTACCAACCACTTGCCTGGTATGGGACAGGCACAACTTAGTAGCTTTTTGGTATTAGCAGTTCCCTGCATGGTTTGTCGGTCTGGTTTCTCGCGTGGAAACTGGTGGGCCGCAGTTCGGCCATGAGTGATGTGAGTTTAGAAAAATGATGAGAGATAAAGGTGGAAAGAAGGAAGGCGCCCTACGCCTCAGATTAAGCCGTGCGCGGTTGTAATCTTGAACGGTCATATGTCTTGCGTGGACACAGACCAAGGCTATGTGTCTTGCGGGAACATAAGCCAGAGGTTAGGAAGTAAGGCAGTGGGGAAGACCCACAACGGTACTTGAGACTTAACTGTCTATGTACCGGGCAGGGATACTGTTAATACTGAACTGTAAAAGCGTTGTGTGATCTCGGCCTTGTCACATGTGTATAAGTCACATGGAGCTGATCCGAGTTGAAAGCCGAGTGAACCAGTGGATTTAAAAAGAGGTACACCTTTGCAAAGCGTAAAAGAAGTATCAGATACTCTGTACTCCCAGGTTCAGGAGTCTTTTCGTAGTGGATGTTATCCATGGGTTATAGCACAAGTAATGTTTTGGAATGTTTTCATAATGCGGTTAACAAAGTAGTGACTCATGGGAGACCACTACATCTAACGTTTTATTGAAAACCTGTTTAATGTTTAAAGTATCATCTTCATGACAAAAGTACTGTTTCACTGAACAAATGATTTGGAAATCTATATATCTCTATCCATATGAAACTGAAACCCCGGAATCATATATTTCACTCTCATGTAAGTACAATTACAATAATTACCTGGAATGAGTGTTGCTGAGCACCAAGTGCTCACCCTTGCATTTATATCCAACTGTAGAAGAGGGATTCGAGGATCCCGATTCCTTCAGTTATGAGTTCCCAACGGAAGATGGAAGTGCCCCGGACGAGCCCACGTTCTAGGAGGATTGCGCACCAAGTCAAGTCAGATGTGGGAGGAGCCACTCCAACCCCGCTGCGGATGGAAATCAAGCTTTTTGTCGTTGCTTTGTGCTTTATGTTGTGTGTTCGGTACTTGGATACCGATTCTGGTTCTGATAAACTAGTTATTTTCTTAGCAACTCTACTTAGTGCCATTTTCGGTGCTTTGGCTATGTAATATTGGCCAGTTGGCCTGATACTTGTTTAATGATATTACTATGCTTGTGTGGTTTGGAGCTCATGTAACATCCTGCTGTGTGTAACCTACCTGGGCGGTTACCAAGGTGATCCTCAAATGGGGGTCTCACAGCGAATGGTATCAGAGCATGAAGCTTGACTGTAGGTCGTGACCCTTACTAGAATGGGCGTCCCTAAAGTAGAGAATCGCTAGATTATTTGGTAAAAATCTAATTGTGAAAAACCTCATTTGTTTAAGAAAAGCATAATGAGTATTATTTGAAAATTTTCAAAACCGTTTTCATACTTTTAAGTGTTCCGTGTCTCATCATCGTAGATGGCCCCTGGTAAGAAGCTAATTCACGGAGACGAGTTGGGATCATGGGCATTGATGCTTTGGATGATGTTGCAATGTCTGGGAGCAAGAGACAACCAGCGACCCGTATACTACGTCCGTCGAGAAGAAGTCGATGGTAGACCTTTCGGTTTCCGTGCCTCGGTGATTGTGTACGAGATTCCAGAGATCGGGAGAGGATCAACAAGAAAGGAAGCTCGTAGAGAAGAAGAAGAAGACGCTATCCAAGACGCTGCTCGTCGTGCTATAGGTACCATCCGCCAGCTGTACGATGATTTTCTTATAGGTTCTCCTTTCTGCTTTGTACCCTACCAAGTTCCCGGATCGGATCGTCGAACTGTTCATCCCTCCACCAACCAGAGAGACGCCATCCTGACCAAAACCAGAGATGCAGTCCAAGTCTTGGAGTCAAGCTACACTCGGTTGTTGCGTGAGCATGAAAATGCTCGGGATGACCGTCACTATCTCGAAGGAGCGCTTGCGAAGGTCCGCTCAGAACTCCAAGAGAAAGAGAAACAGATTCAAGAGTTGGCTGAACCTAGCAGAGCACGAGAAGTCGAAGACGAAGGATCGGTGAACAAAAAGAACCGCTTGAAGATAAGACTCACAGCCCGCAAGAGTGTGGGAAGACCTAGGGATTACCAGGGTTATTTCACGCCTGCTTCGCGTGGCATTGTGATTAACACCCCTGCACCAGAATATCCTACTCTCGCGAAAGGGAAGGAAGTTCCTGAAGGCAAAGGAAAAGAGATTGCTACATGCAACACCAACGATTCATCTGAGGAAGAAGAGGACAATGATATGGAATGGGACCCTATGGATGCCGACGAAGATCAAGAAGAGGAAGACCCTGAAGAAGTGGAACCTTGCAGTTCTTCCAAGACCGACAAGAGATCCTAGTTTTCTCTTCAGCTTGACCCTTCTGCTCTAGCCCTTGTAATCGTTAGCCTTTGGCTCTTGTTGTGGTAGTTGCTTTGTTTGTATTGTTTGTTGGTAACTCTAAGGCTGTAAAGGTGAAAACCTTGTATCTTTTGAAAACCTTTGAAAATAGCAATCGCATGTTCCAATCCAATCTCTTGGGTTGATCTTTTCTTTCAGCTTGTGTTCAATCTGTGCTCTCTTGAATTAGTAGTCTTTTCTCAATTATCTTGTCAGAACAGAATGGTGAACACCAGAGGTAGAATCCAAGGCTCGGAAGAAACCCCAAGGAACACATCAACGAGAAGGACTAGAGATGACTCAGATCAGCCAAATTCATCGACCTCAGTACCGCAAGGAGGAAATCTGACAGAAATACTGATATGGATGGAACAAAACCGTCAGAGATCCGCAGAGGTACAGAGTCAAATTCTGGAACAGTTGATGCAAAACTCCGCAACACGCCGCGAGGAAGGTTCGAACATTGGAGCAAGACTGACAGACTTTCAAAAGACGCGTCCTCCAACTTTCTCCTGCACTGAAGACCCGATTGTGGCAGACGATTGGTTAAGAGAAATTGAGAGGAAATTGGACACTGTCAGGTGTAATGATGAAGAGAAGCTGCTGTATGGACCCCATCAGCTCACAGGATCGGCTGCAGCATGGTGGGAAAATTACAAGACGGTACACTCTAATCAGAATTCAATTACCTGGAATGAATTCAAGGAACAGTTCCGTAAGTACCATGTCCCCAAAGGAGCTATTCAAGCCAAACGCAGAGAATTCTTGAATCTAAGGCAAGGAGGAAGGACGGTGAAGCAGTATTTATATGAATTCATCAAATTGGCCAGGTATGCACCTGAAGATATCATGACAGAAGAGCGGAAGATCGACAGATTTTGTGAAGGTCTACAAAACTCATATCAGTATCACCTATCAACGCACGAGTTCACGGACTTCCAAGTCCTTGTGAATCGAGTGCTCAAAATGGAGGAGAAAAGAGGCATAGTAGAAGAAGACCGCAAGAGGAAAAGTATAGCATACCCTTTTCAAGGAAATTCTAGCCGAGGAAGACCAGCACCATATGCCAGAGCCGCTTTCAGAGCACCCGCACCCCCAAGACCCCAGAGGACTTCATCACCGACAACTCTAACATGTCCCGGATGCAAAGGGAGACACCTCTATAAAGATTGTACGCTGAAGAATACAGAGTGTTTCCATTGTGGCAGAAGAGGACACCGCAGAGACACTTGTCCACTTCAACATTTACCTCCTAATGTTGCTAAAGCTCAGGCAGCCAAATCTCCCGCACCCGCACGAACTATCGCCAGAGGAGCACCACAAGCCAGAGGAGGAAGATTCCAAACCAGCAGAGGGAGAGGAACATCAACCACCGGAGGAAGACTCAACTTCGTGACTGCTGCAGAAGCAGGAGAGGCAACTGACGTCGTGATCGGTAGACTTTTGATCTCCTCTCAGATTTCAGTTGTTTTATTTGATCCCGGTGCAACTCATTCATTCATGTCAAAAGATCGCTTGTTAAGTAATAACTTGCCTGTGGTTGCTTTAGAGCATCCTATCATCATTCAGTCACCTGGTGCTAGGATGATTGTTAATTCTATCTGTAGAAATGTTGCCTTCTGTATCGGCAATCTAGAATTCCTGGCAGACATGCTAGTTCTAAACCTTCAAGGATTGGATGTCATTCTTGGAATGGATTGGCTGGCCAAGCATAAGGGACTGATGGATTGTGAAAAGAAAACAATCACCCTGACAAATGCCATTGGAAAGCAAGTTACATTCCATGCAGACAGAACCCCAATCTGCGACCACTTGCAGAGATTGAACTGCATTGAAGAAGTGAAGCTTGAAGAGGTACTGATTGTCAACGAGTACCCGGAAATCTTTCCAGAAGAACTTCCCGGATTGCCACCAGATAGGGATATAGAGTTCACTATTGAACTGAAACCCGGATCTGCTCCGTACGCTAGGAAGTTGTTTCAGATGACAGGTCATGAGCAAGAGGAACTGAAGAAGCAGATAGCTGAATTGGAAGAAAAAGGATTCATCAGATCAAGCTCATCACCATGGGGAGCCCCAGTGCTCTTTGTCAAGAAGAAAGATGGAAGCATGCGACTTTGCATAGACTACCGTAAGTTAAACGACATGACCATTAAGAACAAATACCCCTTACCAAGGATAGATGACCTTTTTGACCAGCTCAGAGAAGCGAAAGTGTTCTCAAGAATAGACCTGAGATCGGGATACCACCAGTTAAGGATCCGAGAACATGACATTCCTAAAACCGCTTTCGTGACCAGATATGGGTTGCATGAGTTTACAATGATGCCCTTTGGATTAACGAATGCACCCGCGGTATTCATGAATCTAATGAATAAGATCCTTATGGAATTCCTGGATAAGTGCATCATCGTGTTTGTAGATGATATTCTTGTCTATTCCAAGACGGAGGAGGAGCACGCACATCACCTGAGGATAGTGCTACAGAAACTGGCAGATCACCAGCTATACGCCAAGTTTAGCAAATGTGCTTTTTGGCTGAAGAAGATCTCTTTCTTGGGACACATCATCTCAGGAGAAGAAATATTTATGGACCCGTTGAAGATACAAGCTGTTACCGAATGGAAACAACCAGAAACCGCAACAGAAGTTAGAAGTTTCTTAGGATTAGCGGGATATTACCGAAGATTCGTAGAAGGATTCTCGAAGATCACCAAACCGCTGACCCAGCTACTGAAGAAGAATGCCTCTTTTAATTGGACCGAGGAGTGCGAAAGAAGTTTTGAGGAATTGAAGAAAAGACTGACAACTGCACCAATCCTGATACTGCCGGACGTCAAAAAGGATTTTCAAGTCTACTGTGACGCCTCCAAACAAGGATTGGGATGCGTATTGATGCAAGAAAGGAAAGTGATAGCTTATGCATCAAGACAACTACGACCTCATGAGGAGAATTATCCAACACATGATTTGGAGCTAGCTGCGGTCGTACATGCACTGAAGATATGGAGACACTACTTACTAGGCAGTAAATGCGAAATTTATACGGATCATAAGAGCCTGAAGTATATCTTCACGCAACAGGAATTGAATATGAGGCAGAGAAGATGGCTAGAACTGATCAAAGATTATGATCTAGAGATCCACTATCACCCGGGAAAAGCCAATGTAGTGGCTGATGCCTTGAGCAGGAAGTCTCGTTACAACCAGATAACCCAGCTAGAAGTGCCAACGCAACTGATTAAGGACTTTGAAAGGTTGCAATTGGAATTAGTGGACCAAGGAACCATCACTACCCTGAAGATGGAATGTGAGTTAAAGGATAAGATCCGACAAGCTCAAGCGATTGACCCAGACCTTCAAGAGATGAAGGAGGACATGAAGAGCAAAGATAAAACCAACCTTCGAGAAGATGAACAGGGAATCCTATGGTACAATGACCGTATCTGCATTCCAAATGACGACGAGATCAAAAACTTGATCATGCAAGAGGCTCATCAAACCCCATACTCCATACACCCAGGCAGCACCAAAATGTACAAGGACTTGAAGAAAAATTTTTGGTGGAAAGGAATGAAGAGAGAAATTGCCAAGTTTGTCGCAACATGTGACACATGTCAAAGAGTGAAAGCAGAACATCAAAAGCCTGCGGGACCGCTACAACCTCTACAAATCCCAGAGTGGAAGTGGGATGAAATCGGAATGGATTTTATTGTGGGACTACCAAGGACGAGAAAAGGATTCGATTCTATATGGGTCATAGTAGATAGATTAACAAAGGTAGCACATTTTCTCCCAGTAAAGACCCTATATACAGCTAAGGATTTAGCGGAGCTGTATCTCAGCAGAATAGTGGTACTGCACGGAGTACCGAAGGCTATCGTTTCCGACAGAGGAGCCCAGTTCATTTCAAGATTTTGGCAAGAGTTGCAGAAAGCCCTGGGCACAAAGTTAAAATTCAGTACCGCTTACCACCCTCAAACTGGAGGTCAGACTGAAAGAGTAAACCAAATTTTGGAAGATATGTTGAGGGCTTGTGTTTTGGATTATGGAGACTCTTGGGAGTCATTTCTACCGTATGCAGAGTTCACGTATAACAACAGTTTCCAAGCAAGCCTACAAATGGCACCATATGAAGCTCTATATGGAAGAAGATGCCGCACGCCTCTGTATTGGACAGAAATTGGTCAAAAACAACATCTAGGACCCCAGTTAGTGGAAGAAGCCACAGCTCACGTCAGGATCATACAAGAAAAACTGAAAACAGCTCAATCTAGGCAGAAAAGCTATGCAGATAATCGTAGAAGAGAGCTATCATTTGAAGAGGGCGATTATGTGTATCTCAAGGTTATGCCATACAAAGGAGTTCGAAGATTCCAGATGAAGGGAAAGTTAAAACCTAGATATGTGGGACCATATCGAATTCTGGAAAAGCGAGGTGAAATGGCATACAAGTTGGAATTGCCACCAGAACTGAGCGGAATTCATGACGTATTTCATGTATCTCAGCTGAAGAAATGCTTGAGAAAACCAACGGAACAGATATCTCCTGCAGAGATCGAGATTCAACCAGACTTATCTTGTCAAGAATACCCTGTTAGAATTCTGGAAACCAGAGAGAAAGTGCTGAAGTCAAGAACCCTCCGATTCTATAGAGTCCAGTGGAACAATCACTCAGAGGAGGAGTCAACTTGGGAAAAAGAAGAAGATCTCCGCCGAGAATTTCCCTTCCTATTCTCTGACCTGCCATAATCTCGAGGACGACATTGTTTCTAAGGTGGGTAGACTTGTAACACCCCTGTTTTTGCCAAACCCTAAAATAGCCAAAATCTACATCTGGACCCCAAACCCTAATCTGCTTCAGCCATTCCCTTCTAAATGTTGTTCAGAGCATTTTTCCCTTCGGGACCATCTCCAAAATCTCACCCTAAAGCTGAGTTTCAGCCCTCGCCATTTTAAAACCCTAATTACCCTATTTTACCCTAAACTGTTTTCCCCAATTGTGTCGAAACCCTTCAGATCTTACCCGATCATACCAAACTTTGGCCAGATAAGTTCTAATAATCTTTTGCAACTTAGCTGCGAAATTAGATTTCAGATCGGACCCTCAGATCTCCAAATTTGCAAACAGACCCAAGCTCTATTGAAGTTTTCCTCACAGAACAGTCCCTGGAGCAAGTTTTAAAATTACAGAACAGCCCAAACATTCTTTTCAGGTCCTTTCGACCAGCACCTGGTCGTTGCCCACGACCAGCGCATGTCGCCGTTGCCGCGCCGTGGTTCTCGCCGCGTTTGCTCGCCGCCGGCCACCGTTTCTTGTCACCTGTGTTGTGAGCAACCGAGCCACCTCCCGCGCATGTGCCAGCACAGTTGCATCGCCTCGCCCAGCGGATAAACGGCCGCGCTCCAGTAGCGTTTCGCGCGCGCGCTCCCGTTGCCGTGGCAATTGCATGTGTGTACGTGTCGTTGCCGGAGCTACACTGTCGCCTCCGCATCTGCGCCGTTCCAGGTGAAGTCCCAATGCAACTGGCAAAGCTGCAGCACCGCCTGAAACAAATCACGTCGCCGTCGCCGTCGTTGCGCCTGCGCCCGACAAGCTTCTCCCCGGGGCAAGCAACTGCTGTCATATTTTCCCCGCAAGCTCCGTCCTTGTGTCTATTTAAACCCTCCAGTGCTGTGCTTAAGCCTCATCTCAGGACTTAGCCATTTTTCCAGAGCTCTGGCCGTTTTCGCTTTCTTCTCCGGCGAGCCAGTGAGTGAGCTCACGGTGCTAGCCCATTCCACAGCCCCTTTCTCCAATCCAAGTTCACCAGTGAGTTCCCCTCGTTCCCCTCTCTGTGTCATAGCAGCCAATTGCACCAGATCGATCCCCATCGCCGGTGATCGCCGGAAAACCAGAAAACCCCTGTTCCCTCAATGCTATCCCATTCATCCCGAATTAGCTCTCGTCCCAGTAGTAGAAATTGATCCTTAGCCATTTCTTAGCAAGCCTGTTGAATCAGGATCACCAATCGTGCTCAAATCGAAGAAATCCCATTTTGGAACCTCGGCCGTTCGCCGGACTTCGGCGCCAAGCTTCTCCGGTCATTCTCCGACCAAATTGACTGCACCAGTAGCTTCTAAACTCCACCCTTTCACTCCCTGAGCAAAGAATCGAGTTCAATCGCCTTGTAGCAAAAATCCCCAATCTCCAGTGTCGTCTTCTCCAGCGCCGGTCGCCGGAATTCTTTCCCGGCCGATCTAACACCTGAAACCTTGTCCCTTAGATAGATTCCAGTACCCTGAGCAATATTGTCCACTAGCTCGATCCCTGAAGCGACATGAATCAAAAGTTATTCCAATGCCAAGATCACTGTCCAGTAGCTCAGTTCATGTCCAGGCCACCGTGTTTTCTCGCCGGATTTAGCCACCCTCCGGCCACTTTCAGCTCTTGTCCCTGTTGAGTGTTTTGTTCCTGTTAGTAATGCCTACCTCCCAGACAAAGTGTTGCATCAATTGGAGCCCTGGATCAAAAGTTAAGCCATGCCCTAGTTTCTGGCCATGTCCAGCACTATGTCAGTGCATGTCAGCCACTGGCATTAGCCTGGTTTGACCGCTTCTGGTTGAGCAATTGAAATGCCACCTTGTCCCCTAGATTCCTGGAGTTGTGTTCTACATTTTTCTCTACTATCACTTCTCCAGAAAACCATCCTAAGACTAGTTTCCAGTTATGCCAAAGCCATGAACTGAATGTCGACCCTTCGACGTTCAATCCTTTTTAGCCGTTTCTTCGACCAGAGCCCTTGTGACCTTGCCCTAACCTTTTCCCCTGCATGCATGACTTATTTACTTAATACTTTCTATAGAAACTATTTTCTGTATGCTTATGGTATGTGTTTGTGTGTTGGTTGATTGCCGCAGAGTCAGAAGCTGAAGGAGCGGAAGAAGGCTTTGAAGATCCATCTGAGTATTTAGACCCAACATCGCAAGGCAAGCCTCATTCCTTTGATCATGTCTCACCCAATATTTTCATATGAAGTATATTCACTGTTTCTTACTATGCATGCTTAGTTGAAATACAAGTTATGTTTGAATGACATGAGTAGATATTCCCTAATGAATCATGAAACCCCTTTTTGTTATTGAACCTTCTTATATATGCTTTTGTCACCCTAGGACTCATATACTGAATATCCACATTAAACTTGAAATGGTCAAATACATGAGAAGTTATAATGAAAACCGTTTTGACAAGAAAACTGATAAAAGGGATCAGTAGTGAGGATTGGATGGTATGGAGAGGGTGCGGTGCGCACCCGGGAATGTGAATGTTCCTCACTATTGGTTCATAAGGACAAGAACCTTGTGCTGTGTCTCTATGCAAATTGTAAACGTACCAACCACTTGCCTGGTATGGGACAGGCACGACTTAGTAGCTTTTTGGTATTAGCAGTTCCCTGCATGGTTTGTCGGTCTGGTTTCTCGCGTGGAAACTGGTGGGCCGCAGTTCGGCCATGAGTGATGTGAGTTTAGAAAAATGATGAGAGATAAAGGTGGAAAGAAGGAAGGCGCCCTACGCCTCAGATTAAGCCGTGCGCGGTTGTAATCTTGAACGGTCATATGTCTTGCGTGGACACAGACCAAGGCTATGTGTCTTGCGGGAACATAAGCCAGAGGCTAGGAAGTAAGGCAGTGGGGAGGACCCACAACGGTACTTGAGACTTAACTGTCTATGTACCGGGCAGGGATACTGTTAATACTGAACTGTAAAAGCGTTGTGTGATCTCGGCCTTGTCACATGTGTATAAGTCACATGGAGCTGATCCGAGTTGAAAGCCGAGTGAACCAGTGGATTTAAAAAGAGGTACACCTTTGCAAAGCGTAAAAGAAGTATCAGATACTCTGTACTCCCAGGTTCAGGAGTCTTTTCGTAGTGGATGTTATCCATGGGTTATAGCACAAGTAATGTTTTGGAATGTTTTCATAATGCGGTTAACAAAGTAGTGACTCATGGGAGACCACTACATCTAACGTTTTATTGAAAACCTGTTTAATGTTTAAAGTATCATCTTCATGACAAAAGTACTGTTTCACTGAACAAATGATTTGGAAATCTATATATCTCTATCCATATGAAACTGAAACCCCGGAATCATATATTTCACTCTCATGTAAGTACAATTACAATAATTACCTGGAATGAGTGTTGCTGAGCACCAAGTGCTCACCCTTGCATTTATATCCAACTGTAGAAGAGGGATTCGAGGATCCCGATTCCTTCAGTTATGAGTTCCCAACGGAAGATGGAAGTGCCCCGGACGAGCCCACGTTCTAGGAGGATTGCGCACCAAGTCAAGTCAGATGTGGGAGGAGCCACTCCAACCCCGCTGCGGATGGAAATCAAGCTTTTCGTCGTTGCTTTGTGCTTTATGTTGTGTGTTCGGTACTTGGATACCGATTCTGGTTCTGATAAACTAGTTATTTTCTTAGCAACTCTACTTAGCGCCATTTTCGGTGCTTTGGCTATGTAATATTGGCCATGTTGGCTTGATACTTGTTTAATGATATTACTATGCTTGTGTGGTTTGGAGCTCATGTAACATCCTGCTGTGTGTAACCTACCTGGGCGGTTACCAAGGTGATCCTCAAATGGCAGGCACCGGAGGCCACTGCCCCCGGGCCAATGGCGGCGCCCGGGACATGCCCGGGGGGCACGGTCCCGGGGGCCAAATGGCGGCGCCCGGGGCAGGCACCGGAGGCCACTGTCCCCGGGCGAATGGCGGCGCCCGGGACATGCCCGGGGGGCACGGTCCCGGGGGCCAAATGGCGGCGCCCGGGGCAGGCACCGGAGGCCACTGTCCCCGGGCAATCATGAACTTACCTGGACTTGACCGCGTGGAGATTTCCCCCAACACCAATATTTTCATATGGAGTATATTCACTGTTTCTTACTATGCATGCTTATTTGAGATACAAGTTATGTTTGAATGACATGAGTAGATATTACCTAATGGATCATGAAACCCCTTTTGTTATTGAACCTTCATATATATGCTTTTGTCACCCTAGGACTCATATACTGAATATCCACATTAAACTTGAAATGGTCAAATGTATGAGAAGTTACATGAAAACCGTTTTGTCAAGAAAACTGATGAGAAGGATCAGTAGTGAGGATTGGATTGTATGGAGAGGGTGCGGTGCGCACCAGGGAATGTGAATGCTCCTCACTATTGGTTCATAAGGACAAGAACCTTGTGCTGTGTCTCTATGCGAATTGTAAATGTACCAACTACTTGACTGGTATGGGACAGGCACAACTTAGTAGCTTTTTGGTATTAGCAGTTCCCTGCATGGTTTGTCGATCTGGTTTCTCGCGTGGAAACTTGTGGGCCACAGTTTGGCCATGAGTGATATGAGTTCCGAAAAATAATGAGAGGAAAAGGTGGAAAGAAGGAAGGCGCCCTAGACCTGATTAAGCCGTGAGCGGTTGTAATCTTAA
Organism: Pharus latifolius; assembly: GCA_019359835.1. Taxonomy (NCBI): domain Eukaryota; kingdom Viridiplantae; phylum Streptophyta; class Magnoliopsida; order Poales; family Poaceae; genus Pharus; species Pharus latifolius. Next base: position 59,685,584 of record CM033323.1, read on the forward strand.
ACGGTCATGTGTCTTGCGTGGACACAGACCAAGGCTATGTGTCCTGCGGGAACATAGACCAGAGGCTAGGAAGTAAGGCAGTGGGGAAGACCCACAACGGTACTTGAGACTTAACTGTCTATTTACCGGGCGGGGATACTGTAAATACTGAACTGCAAAAGCGTTGTGTGATCTCGGCCTTGTCACATGTGTGAATGTCACATGGAGTTGATCCGACTTGAAAGCCGACTGAACCAATGGATTTAAAAAGAGGTACACCTTTGCAAAGTGTAAAAGAAGTATCAGATACTCTGTACTCTCAGGTTCAGGAGTCTTTTCGTAGTGGATGTTATCCATGGGTTATAGCACAAGTAATATTTGGAATGTTTTCATAATATGGTTAACAAAGTAGTGACTCATGGGAGACCACTACATCTAATGTTTTATCGAAAACCTGTTTAATGTTTAAAGTATCATTTTCATGACAAAGTACTGTTTTAATGAACAAATGACTTGAAAATCTATATATCTCTATCCATATGAAACTAAACCTCGGAATCATATGTTTCACCCTCATGTAAGTACAATTGCATTAATCCCCGGAATGAGTGTTGCTGAGCACCAAGTGCTCACCCTTGCATTTATATCCAACTGTAGAAGAGGGATTCGAGGATCCCGATTCTTTCGGTTATGAATACTCAGCAGAAGATGGAAGTGCCCCAGACGAGCCCACATTCTAGAAGGATCATGCGCCAAGTCAAATCAGATGTGGGAGAAGCCCCTCCAACCCCGCTGCTGATTGAAGTCAAGCTGTTTGTCATCGCTTTGTGCTTTATGTTGTGTGTTCGGTACTTGGATACCGATTCTTGTCTTGATAAACTGATTATTTTCTTAGCAACTTTACTTAGTGCCATTTTTGGTGCTTTGGTTATGTAATATTGGCCCATATTGGCCTGATACTTGGTTATCTATTATGCTATGCTTGTGTGGTTTGGAGCTCATGTGACATCATGCTGTGTGTAACCTACCTGGGCGGTTACCAAGGTGATCCTCAAATGGGGGTCTCACACGCCGGAGGCCAGGTCCCGGGGGCCAAAAGGCGGCGCCCGGGGAGGCACAGGAGGCCATGTCCCGGGGCAAATGGCGGCGCCCGGGACGGCGCCGCAGGGTCGGTCCCAGGGGCCAAAATAGCGGCGCCCGAGGAGGCCCCGGAGGCCATGTGGGTTAGTCTGTTTTCCCGGCTGGTCGCTATCGTGACGTAACTTACCTAGACTTAGCCTCACGGAGATTTCCCCCAACAACCACAAAGTCTGCAAGGATTTGAGATTTAACTGCTGGACGAGTGGTGAAATGTATGTCAAATGCTCCAAGTTCCATTGTGTTTGCGAAGAGCCATGAAGAGAGGCAGGCCTTGTTCGCCTAGCCTTGATATGAAACGACTAAGTGCCGTCGTGCGACCTATCAGGCTCTGGATGTCCTTCATGGTCGAAGGAGATCTCATTTGCTCAATGGCCCTGATTTTCTTAGGATTAACCTCTATTCCTCTCGAACAAACAAGGAAACCCAAAAGTTTGCCAGAAGAAACCCCGAAGGAACATTTTTTTGTGTTTAATTTTATTCCATGCTTGTTTAGATTACAAAAGGTTTCTTCTGGCTTTTCAAACTTTTTACAACCAAATCATCAACGTAAGCTTCAAGATTACGCCCCATCTGGGAAAGAAAGGTCTTTTGCATCAAGCGCTGGTACGTGGAACCGGCCTTCTTGAGACCAAATGGCATTCTGACGTAGCAATAGGTGCCAAATGGTGTGATGAAAGCAGTTTTCTCTTCATCTTCTTCTGCCAAGCTAATTTGATGGTACCCTGAGTAAGCATCCAGGAAGCTCATCAGTTCACAATCCGCTGTAGAATCGACCAACTGGTCGATGCGGGGAAGGGGAAAATCATCCTTCGGACGGGCACTATTTAGGCTTGTGTAATCAACGCACATGCGCCACTTACCATTTGACTTTAGGACCATGACCGGGTTTGCAGGCCACTCAGGATGATCGACTTCGTGAACAAATACTGCTTTCTGGAGTTTATCTAACTCCAGTCGGATGGCTTCTTGCTGATCAGCAGCATAGCGTCTGAGATTTTGCTTTATTGGTCGCTGTTAAGGTCGAATTGCTAACCTGTGCTCAATTACCTCCCTTGGGACTCCAGGCATGTCGAATGGTTTCCACACAAAACATCTGCATTAGCCCGGAGGAAAGTAACGAGCTCGAGTTCCTATTTGACGTCCAGGCCTGATTCGATCCGAATGGTTCTAGATGGATCATCTGGGTACAATGGAACTAGTTTTAACTTTTCATTTGGTCGCGGGGTAACTTTGATCGTATTAGAAGCCGTGGTCGCAATCTTGATGTCCCGAAGGGGAAGCTGATCCACTAACTCCAAGGATAACCGATCAGAAGTTAGCGCCATATTCTGGCTACCTCGGACCAAGATAACGCCTTTGGGACACGGCAACTTACCGCACTGATATGCGTATTGCGTCGCCATCATGAATTTAGCGAGAGTTGGCCTACCAAAGATAGCATTATAGGCTGAATCACAATCAATTACGTCGAAAGTAACCAATTATGTCCGGAAATTATCTGGTTCTCCTAGTGTTACTGGAAGTACCACATGTCCCATCGGCAGCATGGAGGGACCAGGAATTATCCCATAAAATGGGTGAATTATGGGCTTAATTTTTGAATGAGGAATCTTCATCCCGTCCAGCGCCTTGACCAATAAAATGTCCAAGGAACTGCCCTCATCGATTAGAACTCTTTCAACTTGAGCATTGCTGATAATTGGGGTAATGACCAAAGGTAGTCTCAATGGTCGCATAAGTCCAACAGGACAATCAACCCGATCAAAAGTCAAAGGAGTTTCCAACCAACAGGGGTATTGAGGCTCATCGACGGGAGCTTCTACTTGATTTACCTCGCTGTAAAACATCTTAAACTAACGCTTAGAAGCAAAAGAGGAGGAACCTCCAAGTATCTGTCAGCGTACCTGATAGGACATCTCTTCGTCTTCGTCGGCGTCTCTAAGTCCGCTGGCCTGATCTTTTGGCAGCAAAGTTGGCATCGGTCCAATCCCTTGTTACACGTCGTCTAGTTGCGTTAACCAAATCCAGCAGATCTTGAGATCGTGTCCCAAAGAGTTGTGGAATTGACCACTTCTTGTTGCCATGTGGGTTAGTCTGTTTTCCCGGCTGGTCGCTATCGTGGCCACCAGAACAGGTTTTATTCTTGAATGGAAAGTTGTTACCTTTTCCTGGTGGTGGTTTCTCTGCAACGGCGACCTCCCGGTATTGTCCAGTCCGGTTCTTCTTGGACTTCTTTGATTTCCCGCCTGATGATTATTCCGGCTTCTTGCTTGAATCCTCCTTTTTAATGTCTTTAAGACTTGGCTGAGGTGGTAAGTTTCCCTTATCTACCATCCTATTCCATTCCACGGCCTCAGTCATGTCGGAATATCGGTCAGCCATGTCAAAGAGGTCGGCTACTGACCGAGGTGGGAGGATAAGTAGATCTTTGATAAACCTCGATATTGCACAGCATGTTTAAATGCCCTAATAACGGAGTTGTCAGATATATTCGGAATGGTATTCCTTACTCCGACAAATCTTTTGACAAACTGTCGAAGAGTATCCATAGAAGTCCGGCGCAAACGATGGAGATCACACTAGTACAGAAATGCAGTCTACTAACCCCTATATTCTATCGGTTATTAGCGCTTTAGTAGAAAACTGATAGAAAATGTGCCTCGCGGCCATAAAGGGCCAACGGGTGTATTTTTCCTATCATTTTGTAAGAAACTTACCGATAGAATAAATACTATGATTTACTCTAGCGGTGATGAACATATTTGCCGTTAGAAGAGATGCATAAGTACTGACGGGAGAATGTTGTGCGCCGATAGGACTGGTTGACTTCTACAACTATTCTTATTCTATCGGTACTGTATGTATATACCGACATAATATGTACAAAAATTCCTATCGGCAATATGTAGTGTGCCGATAGAACCGTTCACCTTCTACAAATATTTTTATTCTATCGGTAATGTATTATTTTGCCGTTAGACTATATCGAAAATTGCTTAGAACTGTTCGTCTTCAAATAGTTTTATTCTATCGGTAATGAATGTTTATACCGTTAGAATATAGCAAAAATATTTTAGAACTGTTCCCCTTCTACAACTAGTATTATTCTATCGGCAATGTACGTATATACCGACAGAGTATGGAAAAAAATTCCTATCAGTAATTTGTATTGTGCCGATAGAGCCGTTCAACTTCTACAGATGTTTTTTTTCTATCGGTAATGATGAGACCATGTTCGGCATAAATATGACCAAGGCTATTTCTACAATGATGCTTTCATCTACATCGCTTCATCGGCCTCCACCTTGGCCAGGACGATCACACAGTTGGCCAATGGAATTGACGTCCTCACCTCCAGCAGTTAGGCCGCCACCTTGGCCGCCCCCATATGTGATGGTGTATTCAAGAAAGGTGTATCTCCACCTCTGCCATATCTACAACACATACAAGTCACGTCGGTCAAAGGGAGGCTCACAAGAAAACCAAACTACAATCCAAACTCGAATTCTATTCCGGTTCGGCCATCAACATGCAGCATGCATTCAAACGGACACCCAGGTTGCATACGAACTCCGTTTTGGACGTTCTTGGTATCCACGGAGAAGCCCACGACGAGATCTTTCCAACGGATCCAGCTTCACCTCAAAATCCATTCAGAATCAGTGGGAATCATCAAAAGAAATTGCTGCATCAACAGTTGGGCCAAACCTGGGCCTTGTAAGCGTGTTGGGCCATGGCCTAGGTGGAGCACGCCCCGAGGGAACCCTAGAACGACCAGGGGTCCTTCTTGGCCGTCTCTCCCATGATAAATAGGGTAGCCGTCACTGTTTTTAGACTTGGGTTTTGCTTAGATTAATCTGTCAAAGAACAGTTTCGCCGTGTATCGGTTTGTGGAACCCCAACTCGTGAGATTCAATTTATATTTGCAATATTTCAGATTGCTTCTTTCTCGTTCTTGCTTGTGTTCTCGATTCGCATGCAGGGATAAGAATTCTATTCCGGTTCGGCCATCAACATGCAGCATGCATTCAAACGGACACCCAGGTTGCATACGAACTCCGTTTTGGACGTTCTTGGTATCCACGGAGAAGCCCACGACGAGATCTTTCCAACGGATCCAGCCTCACCTCAAAATCCATTCAGAATCAGTGGGAATCATCAAAAGAAGTTGCTGCATCAACAGTTGGGCCAAACCTGGGCCTTGTAAGCGTGTTGGGCCATGGCCTAGGTGGAGCACGCCCCGAGGGAACCCTAGAACGACCAGGGGTCCTTCTTGGCCGTCTCTCCCATGATAAATAGGGTAGCCGTCACTGTTTTTAGACTTGGGTTTTGCTTAGATTAATCTGTCAAAGAACAGTTTCGCCGTGTATCGGTTTGTGGAACCCCAACTCGTGAGAGTCAATTTATATTTGCAATATTTCAGATTGCTTCCTTCTCGTTCTTGCTTGTGTTCTCGATTCGCATGCAGGGATAAGCCTTGGTCATATTTATGCCGAACATGGTCTCATCAGGTAATTTATTCTGTACCGATAGAATTTATATAAAATTACTAACGGTATGCGGTTTTTGTACCGATAGAATTTATCTAGTACTATAAATAGAGGGGTATGTCTCTTCATTCTCACAGTTCATCTGGGGCTCATAGTCCTAACCCGTAAGCTCCATGGACAGCCGGCCCACCTCTACAGGCGACCGCTGCACCTCCGCACCTCCATCGACGCCCTCTAGACTTCGGCATCCCAAGCAAGGTACGTAAATCATTCTAATCCGATTATGGCAATTATTCTGCTTTTTTTGTATCCCTCATTTTGATGTGTCTTCTTTTCAATATGATTATGATCTTTGCAGGTCCTTGGATGATGCTCATGAGGGGCAACGTATTTCACGGTTCTTCATCGCAGTACGCTGCCTACGTTGGCTTGTGGGCGAAAGAAACGGTGAAGATCACCGTCGAGAGCTGGAAGGACGTGAAGGGCGAGATCTTGGTTGGCTCGGTCGAGAAGATCCTTAAGCCCTGCGTGTTTCTCAAATCAGGACCTATAGAAAGCATCTTACATTTTTTTGCATGCACCAGCTTGTGGCCAGATGCTTACCTGCTTGGAGAAGAGGAATTGTTGTTATTTGCACAGCCATTCTACACCATCACTACACAGAACAACATCTTGGAAGGTTGGTTCTTTTTGTTAATGGAGTTGAGTTGTGTTGAGTTGAGTTGATCGAGTTTGAGTCCGAGGAAATCACCAATACGTACAAATGTAAGTCGACGGCAGTTCCAGCTCCTCGGGCATCTTCGAACTGAACTCCTATGGTTAAGTCCAATGTGGTTCAGACATTTGCTGTTTTGGATGAATGGATTTGTGATGTATCAGGTCTAACTTGTAGTCGCTAGTTGCATTGTCGTAACCTGCAAAGGTTCTCTTTTATGTCAAATGTATGGGCCACTGGGTCCTCGTCGTGATCTGTTGTTAATTTCAGACGTGGCTTTTCTAATATACATCGAATGTGTGAATTGTTGTATATTTGTGTATCATGTATTGCTAATTGGGACATGAACTTGAATGTATAGGGAGTATTTGTGTATTTAATTGTATTGGTAGGTAGGTGTGTATTTGTACTGCTGTTTCAGACATGCACTTGAATTTGTGAACTGGCATGTGTATGTTTGTACTTGAATTTGTGAACTGGCATGTGTAATTTCTTTGGCAAGATGAAGTCCCAAGTACCTAAGAAAAGTATTTTTGTGTCTCCCAGTTAATCCACAAATTAGCATTTCTTGAAATATTGCTTTATCTTCTAGTTAAGATCTGTTTGATGTAAGATCTGTTTGATGTTACATTGATATGATTCCTTGGATGTGGGAATTGGTGTCATGTGTGTCCCAGTTTCGTACAAGTACCTCCTCTAATGGTAAATACACATATTTACGATAGAAAACACATATATTTGCTGAGTCATGCATGATCTAACGGTAAATACACATATTTACCGATAGAAAGCACATATTTGCTCAGTCCTGCATAATCTAACGGTAAATACACATATTTACCGATAGAAAAACTGATGTTCATGTGTCATGCATCATCTAACGGTAAAGACACATATTTACCGATAGAACAAGGCCTGTACATGCTCAGTAATGTACATTCTCTAACGGTATATGTGTGTTTTTACCGATAGAATATGTGAGAGGCAAATTACCTTAGTTAGTCTAACGGTTATTTCATGTATTTACCGTTAGAAAAAGCTCCATTATAAGGAAAACCCCACTCGACCATTGCTGAGCTACTCTTTAATTTGTTCTGTTGCACTCTGTGTCCCTCTGTTTGTGATGAAAGTTCCACGCTCGCAGCTACACTGCTAGGGTGATCAGCGCAAGCTGGAGGGAAGTTGATTGCTCCCCTCTCTTTAAGATATGATTAATTGTCGACAGTTATCTCTCTCTCCCTCTAGATCTCCCTCCCTCTCTACTTGCAAGCTAGCTGTATTGTGTAGTTCCAATTAAGTTTGTAGCTGTAAGCTTGGGAGCTAGGTAGCTGGAAATGCGTCATGTTTTAGGAGCTAACTAGCTTGTATTGTGTAGTTAGCTAGGTTAATTAGTGTTAATTTCGTCAGGCTAGGGTTCAACACATCTATTGTAAGAGGCTGTACATGTACATATACATAACTTAATCGGGCAGGTTTCATGCATGCATGGCTGACTCATTAAATTTTGTTAATTGTAGATGGACAGGAAATATTGGTTGTATGGAATAAAACGTACTACTTTTGAATATTTGGATGGTGTGAATGAGTTTATTAAATTTGCTGAGCAACAAAAGGAGAGGAAGGGAGAGAAAAATATGCTCTGTCCTTGTACAGATTGTATGAACTTGAAGAGGTTTAGCAACTCTGATCAAATTAAGAGTCATTTGATTCGTCGTGGTTTTAACGCGCGATACACCCGTTGGATATGGCATGACGAAGATCTTGAGGAAACAAGCACCCCTACTACCAATCAGCAGGACTCGGATGTGGATTGCAATAATATCGATGATCATCCGAATTGTGATAATGTTCATTCCGATGTGCACGTAGATGATGATGATGATGACAATCTAGATGAGATGTTACGTGATGTAGAGGAAGATTACAACGAAAATGACTTCTGTGAATTTGACAAACTGATTGCTGACTCTGAGAAGCCTCTGTTCCCTGGATGTGCAACATTTACAAAACTGTCTTCTGTGCTGAGATTATATAACTTGAAGGCAGGCAACGGTTGGAGTGATAAGAGTTTCACGGCACTATTAGATCTTCTAGTGGACATGCTTCCAGAGGGAAATGAGTTGCCAAGATCTACTTACCAAGCCAAAAAACTGTTGTCTCCGTTGCGAATGGAAATCGAAAGAATACACATTTGCCCAAATGATTGTGTGTTGTACCGTAACGAGTACTCCAGTTTGCATGTTTGTCCAAGATGCGGTGCATCGAGGTATACGCGTAGGGGCCGGATTGACAGTGAACGTCACGAGGTAAAGAAAGGACCTCCGGCGAAAATAGTGTGGTACTTGCCTGTGATACCTAGATTGAAGCGGCTGTTTGCAAATCCGAAAGTCGCGAAGCACTTGCGTTGGCATGCTGAAGCCCGGAAACAAGAGGGAAAACTGAGACACCCAGCTGATTCTATTCAATGGAGAAACATCAACAGAACATTTGCTGAGTTCTGCGGCGAACTTAGGAATATAAGGTTCGGGCTGAGTACAGATGGTATGAACCCACATGGTAATATGAGCTGTCGGCACAGCACTTGGCCGGTTCTTTTATGCATCTACAATCTTCCTCCTTGGTTATGCATGAAGCGCAAGTACATCATGATGGCGTTACTAATCTCAGGACCCAGACAACCCGGAAATGATACTGACGTGTTTCTAGCACCTTTAATCGAGGATTTACAGAAATTGTGGAGCGAGGGGGTGGAGTTGTGGGATGCATACAAGAAAGAGAATTTCATCTTGCGGGCCCTGATATTTTGCGCCATAAATGATTTTTCGGCCTACGGCAATTTGTCGGGGTATAGTACGAAAGGAGCCAAGGCTTGCCCTATTTGCCTAGATGAAACTGAGAGCATGTGGATGCGAAACTGCCGGAAAACAGTGTACATGGGTCACCGCAGGTTTCTTCCGGTGCATCACACGTACCGTAAGAAGAGGAAATCATTTAATGGGAAGCCTGAGAAGGGATCAGCTCCAGTGTTTCTGACCGGTAAGGAGATTTACTCGCGTGTGAAGGACATCAAAGCTGAGTTCGGTAAGCATGCTAAACCTCGAGAAAAAAATGTTTGGAAGAAGAGATCGATCCTCTGGGATCTACCGTACTGGGAGCACTTACAAGTTCGACATTGCATTGACGTCATGCATGTAGAGAAAAATGTATGTGACAGTTTGATTGGTTTGTTGTTGAACATTCCAGGAAAGACAAAGGATGGTGTGAAAGCTCGTCGTGACATGGTGGAAATGGGATAAGGACTGAGCTTGCACCTTTAGAGAATGGAAAGCATACATACCTCCCTCCGGCCTACTATACGTTGTCCAAGAGCGAAAAAACAGAACTCTGTCAGTGCCTGCACGGTGTTAAAGTTCCATGTGGGTACTCCGCGAACTTGAAAAAACTTGTGTCCATGAAGGACTTAAGACTAGTTGGCACGAAGTCCCATGACTGTCATGTCCTGATGTCACAAATGCTTCCCATTGCTATCAGAGGCATTCTCCCAGTTAAAGTCAGAGAGACAATCACAAACCTATGTTATTTCTTCAACGCAATATCTTGCAAGGTAAGTACGTGCACTCGTACTATAAGTTCATTACCTCCATCTGTGGAGCTTAATTAGAAGATTTTTCTGATATGAATATTTGGCGCAACTGTGTCCTCATAGGTAATTGATCCGGATGGATTGGACGCTTTGCAACGCGACGTGATTACAACTCTTTGTCAGCTCGAGATGTATTTCCCTCCATCCTTTTTTGATGTTATGGTCCATCTGATTGTTCACCTTATCAGAGAAATTAAGTTTTGTGGACCTGTGTGCCTGCGCTACATGTATCCATTTGAGAGATTTATGGCCGTATTGAAGGGGTACGTAAGGACTCATCGTCGACCCGAGGGGAGTATCATGGAAGGTTATGCCGCCGAGGAGGTGATTGAATTTTGCACAGATTATATGGCCGGGGTTGACCCAATTGGCGTTCCTAGGTCCCGACACGAGGGTAGGCTTCGGGGCATTGGAACAATTGGATTCAAAGCTATCGTCCCCGCTCGTGATGTGTACGCAAAATCACATTTTTGGGTCTTACAACACATGACGGAGGTCGAGCCATACATACACGAGCACAAGGTAATGTTACGGTCACAGAATCCTTCGAAGTCAAACGTTTGGGTCAGCAGAGAACATAACAGGAAATTTGCTGAGTGGATCCAAGAAAGAGTCACGCGAGCTGCCGAGGGCTCCGTAAGTGAAACTGTGACATGGTTGGCTAGAGGCCCAAGATTCACTGTAGGGACTTGGCAGGGGTACGACATCAATGGGTATTCATTTTACACATGAGCTCAAGACGCCAAGAGTAGCACGCAATGTAGCGGAGTGTCACTATTTGCTATTTCCGAGGATGCCAGGTCAGTAAGGGTGATGAACTCATATTACGGTGTGATGAACTCATATTACGGTGCTATTGACGAAATATGGGAGCTCGATTACGGATTAGTTAAGATTCCCCTGTTTCGATGCCAATGGGTCGAAATCCCTCAAGGTGTTCAAATTGACAGTTACGGGTTTACTCTCGTCGATCTTGATAGAGTCGGACACCAAGACGATCCATTCATACTTGCAAAGCAAGCCACACAGGTATTCTACATCGTTGACCCGGCCAATCCAAACTTGCATGTTGTCCTCCACAGCAAGAGAAGTATTGTTGGGGTCGAAGATGTTGTCTACGAAGAGGAGTATAACCAATTCGATGAAATACCTCCATTTTTAGAGGACATTCAATCTATCCGTACTGAAGATATCGACGAAACAACGTATCTGCGAGATGACCACGAAGAAGGATTATGGGTTGAGAACCATTGATGATTAATTTCTATTTCAGGGATAAATGCTAAGCAAACAGCCCACAAGTTCTGCAGCAAGGTGAGGAACTTATCATTAATACATCAGGCAGTACATTTTTCTTTAGAACTTAATGACGATAAGCTAGTTCACAGCATTAATATATCTCAATTTTACTCCACAGCATGAGTTCAAATAGCACTTGCAAAAATCTCATCGCAGCCTCTTGCTTCTTCAAATTAACCTCTCCAAAAATCAATTTTTCTGACAGTATTTTGTTATTTCTACCGATAGAAAAGGACATCCGCTACTTTATTGTGTCTCAGGCATATCAAAAGTTTCGCTGCGAAAAGTTTACTTGTTCTATCGGTATTATTATATTTTACCGTTAGAATAAATTCGTTAGTTCACGGTATTTGTTGTCTGACGATTTTTTGCTGTTTGTACCGATAGAAAAATAATCTGACGCTTTGAATTCTCAACTGTGTCGCCATGCGTCGTCTTGGAAATTCTATAAGTACCTCGCCATGCGTCGCGGTATTTTTTTGTTTTTCTAATTCTCGAACGCTTCGACTCCTCATCTTCTCTTTCACAATGGCAACCTCCATGGGATCGTCAGCCACGCCCTCCTCGGTAAGAACTCTAAATCTCCTGGGTTTACCCCTGTATTGTTAATCCATGTTCACTATATTCTTGACCTGTTGATTTGCACAGGGAATGGGAGCCATGGAAGACACTGGCAAAGTGAAGGCTGACCTGAGGGCACTCCAGGAGGAGCACAAGCTCCTTACGGACAAGCACATTTAGCGCATGAAGACGGCTGGTGACAATTCCAGGGCGATGATGAGGCGTCTTTGCGCGGAGAAGCAAGCCGCAGATATTACCATCGCTGGCTGCGGTTTGACTATGAAGGATACCATAGCGAAGCTGAGGGAGGTCGCAGGCCTTCTCGACGCGGTAGTAGTTGATCCTATGGACAACTTGTAGCTAGAGGAGTCCTGCCTCCTGGCTGCAAGTCAATCTGACTCTATTCTACATGCAGCCAGGGCTAAGACCACCCCTTGACCTAGCATTTTGGGTTTTATTTTTTTATAAGTGATAAAACAACAATTAATGAACAATTTCTTTTTATGTCAATTTTCCAATTTTCTGGCTATCTTCCCTCTTTCTTTATCATTCTGCAGCTTTCAAGCATGGTCTATTTGATGTTAAATTGTGTGTACCTTTTCATTTTTTGATGGTATTTTGTTGTTTTTACCGATAGAAAAATGGCACCCAATACTATAATCTCAGGCACTTAATTAAAAAAATTTTCTAGGGCAAATTGGTCTCACGGGATTTTATTGTTTATACCGATAGAAAAAAGGAATCCACTACTTCAAACATTTTTCCGGGAAATTTACTTTTTCTATCAGTATTATTTTGTTGTACCGATAGAAACGGACATAATTCTATCGGTATTATTTTGTTTTACTGATAGAAAAGGTCATCCTCTACTTTATTACTCGTACACGGCCCTTGAGTTTCCCTCCAGTCGAACAGTTCCAACTTAGAGCACTGCGTCTCTTCGAGAGCGAAGAAAACCACAACCTCCACCATGACCACTCACTTCCTCTCTCCCACACGACGATCGCCGGCTGGACACTGGTTCGCCACTGCCACCGGTTCTTATTTTCGTCCTTCGCTGGCCGCCGCTGCGTTCTACACCGCCTCTCCATCACCAGCACTGATCGCCGTAAATACCCTAATTCGTCGTTCTATTTCCAGCATCTACCATATTTGATCCTAGTGTTTTGTACGTACTAATTCTTTGAGTTTTGCAATTACACTAGGGTTCCCTATTGTGTTGGATTATGTACATTCCGCAGGCAATGTTGATTTAAAATAGGGTTGACATAATATGTTCCAGTGCTGTAATGAACCTATTTTGAGATTTTAACTTATCTATACTGTTGTATGTGTGATCAATTGTATGCAACTGCCATGTAATGCACATTATATGTTTGAGTTGTTCGTACACATATTCTATCGGTATATCCTGTATTTGCCGATAGAAACAATTTGTCTGCTCTATCGGCAGCTCTTGTGTTTACCGATAGAAAATATTTCTGAACAACTATTAAAACTTTGGATCTTGAAGGACATGAGGCATGCAATGTACGTACTAGTTTGGTTGGGAATTTTTACTCACTTGGTATGAATATATGGCAATGTGGATGGGTCTTTGATGTATATGTTTCAAATATGAATATATGACATATATGACTTTTCCCAAACTAATAGATGTGATGAAGTCCTGATGACTTGCATACAGGTAATGCAAAAGATAACCAAGAGAGGGTGCTATAGACCATATTATTCCTTTTTTGGTTGTGACCTACTTTCTGTGCTACTTCAATATCTTTATATTCCATTAGCATTAGGTTTGTCAGATTATGCACAGTTGCACTTAGATGCTTGTGTGCATATTTACGTGTGAAATAATAATGTTGGCCCATGAATATTAGTATAAAAATCATTGAGAATGTTATGTGATGACAGTGAATAGTGGCTTATCAACAAAATTCTATATATAGAAAACATTGTTATTTTCTATCGGTATCTCACGTGTTTGCCAATAGAAAAATTGTTATGTTCTATCGGCAGATCATGTGTTTACCGATAGATAATATTTCTGAACAGTCAGGAAGTAATTTATGCATGTATTTCTTTTACCATTATTTTTTTTGGACATCCCTTTTGCAGCCCTAATTAGTCTCCAGTCCTGGGCTGAGTTATGGAACTCCAAGAAGAATTAATTGCCATATGTTGCCTGCTTCCTATATGAAATGTGTAGACGAAAACGCTGAGAAATTGAATCTTATCTTGTATTGCATGGTAGCTTTTGTGTTTACCGATGGAAAAATATTTAAAATAGGTCGTTTTTCTTTGTAAAATGATTTGGTTTGTGTTTCCATTAAATTTTTGATGGTTTGTTGATGGTTTTGTAGGGAAAGACATGTCGTCATCTTCATCAGATGGTACCAGTGGTTTGACTAGGGCCAACCCAACGTAACTGAAGATGCAGCTGTTACATCCCACCGCAAGAGGGTGGGGCGAGGGGCGACGACGTTGGGCCATTTGGCCAAACGCACGGATCTTTCTTGTGAGTTTAACCAATTTGGGAGGCCGACTGGAAAGAATGCTGGGAAGTACGCGGCCTACGTTGGGCTATTGGCAAAAGAAAGGGTGAAGATCACGGTGCAAAGCTGGAAGGACGTGACGGCGGATGAGAGGGATAGGTTGTGGGCGGAAGTGAAGGTTAAATTAACTGAAATCACTGAACTCTTTCGTAATCACGTTCTCTTGGCTTATACTAAAGTTTAACTAACTCGTGATTAATTGCATGCATTTTTTGAAAACAGGCTAAGTGGAACATCCCCGACGATACACCTAGGACAGCCTGCTTGAAGGACATGAACGGAACATGGAAAGCCTTTAAGAGCTGGCTCGTCAGTAACTTCCCCGCTGCAGGGAAATCTCCTTGCGAGAAGTACCCCTTCATATCGGAGGAGGTATGGGAGGAATTCACCAAGCAGAAGGGGACTGAGGAGTTCAAGGCCCTTAGCGAGAATAATGGGGCGATCCAGAAGAGGAATGACCACCCGCATCGGCTCGGATCCCGGGGCTATGCGGGGAAGGAGGAGCAATCGAAGAAGGAAGACGAGCAAAATCCTGTCATCGACACCCCTGAGTTGCCGCTCTCCGAGATCCGGGATGAGAGGTGCAAGTGATGGTGGAGGGGGAGGGGGTCTGTCGGGGGAAATCTCCGCGGGACTAAGTCCAGGTAAGATGTGTCACGATTACCCGGGGACCCGGCCTCCGGCCCCTCCCCGGGCGCCGCATTTTGCCCCCGGGACGCGGCCTCCAGTGCCGTCCCGGGCGCCGCCATTTGCCCGGGGACGTCGCCTCCGGGGCCTCCCCGGGCGGCGCCATTTGACTCCCGGGACGCGGCCTCCGGGGCCTTCCCGGGCGCCGCCATTTGCCCGGGGACGTGGCCTCCGGGGCCTCCCCGGGCGCCGCCATTTGCCCGGGGACGTGGCCTCCGGGGCCTCCCCGGGCGGCGCCTTTTGACTCCCGGGACGCGGCCTCCGGGGCCTCCCCGGGCGCCGCCATTTGCCCGGGGACGTGGCCTCCGGGGCCTCCCCGGGCGCCGCCTTTTGGCTCCCGGGACGCGGCCTCCGGTGCCCTCTCGGGCGCCGCCATTTGCCCGGGGACGTGGCCTCCCCGGGCGCCGCCTTTTGGCTCCCGGGACGCGGCCCCCGGGGCCGTCCCGGGCGCCGCCATTTGCCCGGGGATGTGGCCTCCGGGGCCTCCCCGGGCGCCGCCTTTTGGCTCCCGGGACGCGGCCTCCGGGGCCGTCCCGGGTGACGCCATTTGCCCGGGGACGTGGCCTCCGGGGCCTCCCTTCGACGTAGTGGACCTCCCCTCCTCCTACAACGCGATTATGGGGAGGACCACAATCAACCGGCTGGGGGCTGCCACCCATCAAAACTACCTCTACATGAAGATCCCCGGGCCGCATGGCGTGATCAACGTCCGGGGAGACCAAGACATGGCCCGTGCTCTGTATGAGCGCGCAGCCGCCACGATCGGAAGCGTCAACGTTATTGAGGCGCCCAGGGGGGAGGCCCCCCCCCATGGAACCAAACGTCGCGACAATACCTCCCGGGAGTCCCCTCCTCAAGCCGCGTCCAGAAGGGGGCCTCCGGAAGGTCCTGCTGTCCCCGGGGCCAGCGATGCCGCTGAGTACGAGGCTTTGCTCCTCAGGTCGCACCGCGTGCGTTCCCCGGGGATCCAACGCCTCCAACTGAAGGGAGATTCTCAGCCCATAGTTCACCAAAAGTATGGGCCTTACCTGTGCCGTAACGCAAATTCTAGTCTTTTATTTGCAGATGCAAAAGATGCAGAGGCATTTCGATGGCACCAGGGGGGTACCCCGTTCCTGGCCTATTCCTGGGGCCGGGAACCCACTTCATGCCGGGGGTTTACCCTACGCTGGGAGCCAGTCCCGCCCCCAGCATCGCGTTTACCGCACCGGGGGCGGTTGACAGAGCAGCCCCCATGCCGCAGCGGACTTCCCCCCGCATGGGCTCCCCGGTTCCAGACGTCGCCGCGAGGGCTCCCCCCTCGCCGGTTCCGGGTGTTACAGGGCCTGCCCCCTTCCCGGTTCCGGTCGTGGCCACCGGGGCACCCTCCACTTCGATTCCGGTCATCGCCACGAGGGGCTCCCCCTTGCCGGTTCTGGATATTACAGGGGCTTCCCCCTTTCCGGTCCCGGTCGTCACTGCTTAAGGGCCTTTCGCCTTAAGGACCTTGTCCTCAGGCGCGTCAGGGACCCCTTACAAGCTCTCCAACCTTCAAGAGCAGGAGCTGAAGCACACGTGGAGCCTTCGCATGTTCTATGTTTAGCCTTACGGGCCTGTCCCCTCCCACGGAGCGTTCACGCCGGAGGGGGAGGAGGGACACTGTATTTTCCTCCCCTTTCGCGGCTTCGCAGGGGGAGGCCCTGTACTTCATTTTGTTAGCAATACATAGGTCTTGCTTTTCAAACTGTCTCATTGCAGGTCTCCCTCATTACCGCCCCTAGCGGCGATGCCCTCCCCGCGAGGAAGCCCTCCCCGCGAGGATGCCCTCCTAGTGAGGATGCCCTCCCCGCGAGGAAGTGGGCCAGGCCCAACAAGTCCCTACAACGGGAGTCCTCACTGCCGTAGGGCGGCTTACGATTAGCCCTCGTGGACTGAGGGTGTAAGCGGCAACCCGGTCACAGTGGCCGTGGTAACGAGTCACTTTGGGAGACTAGTCCCCTACCCAAACACTCAAGACCCGTCTTCGGGCACTTCCTCCTCCGGGAGTCGACGTTATTCCCAGCTCCCCGTTTTCACGGCGACCGGAAGATCGGCCCCTTGCGGTTTGATTGGATCTATCTTCCTCCTCCGGGAGTCGACGTTATTGCCGGCTCCCCGTTCTCACGGCGACCGGATGAATGCCTCTCGGAGACCCTATTCCCGGTTCCCCATTCTCACGGCGACCGGACGACTGTCTCTCGGAGAAGTCACGGATTTCTCGGGCATTTTCTTCCCCGAAGACCCTATTCCCGGCTCCCCGTTCTCACGGCGACCGGACGAATGTCTCCTAGGAAGCTCGCCTCCAGAAATCTCCTCGGGTTTTCTTGGATGTTTCTTCCACATAAGGCCTCATTCCCGGCTCCCCGTTCTCACGGCGCCCGGACGATTGTCTCCCGGAAGGTGTTCTCCTTGAAAACCTCGTTTTGAAGTTTTCTAACTTAGAAAATTTCCTGTCCTACAGGTGACTTCTATTCCGGAGGCCTTGCTACCCCCACAGCGCGCGGAGCTATTCTCTGGCCCGCTGTGGGCGGGGGGGATAAGGAACCCCCGGGTGTCGACCGCACCGCCCACGAGGAAACTTAGCTCATCCTCGTTAAGATGAGTCGTCCAGACCATCCAAGAAGAAATAAAGGCAATGAAAGGAAACAACAACACAGCTTTATTGATTATCAAATCCGGAGGACATCTTCTCCCTCCGGTGGGCTTCAGAAACGATACAACTCGGGTTCTAACCCGGGGGATTCTCTACGTCCTAAGGCTCCTACGCCTAATACTCCCGGAGGCTCTCCGCTAGCTCCCGGGTCAGGTCCCGGTACAATGCCCGTACGCGGCGCCGAGCGTCCCGGAGCACATCTTCAGGCCAGAACTCGTATCCCGCCGGGGGAAGTATCCGGAGGGGAGGGATCATCCGGAGCCCTGGTCGCGGAGGGGACAATTCGGCACGATGATTATCAAAGTTTTCCAAGTGCCACTCCGGACGCCACCTCAACCGGATCGGCTCCCGGACACTATCCTCGCCGCGATTCCCGGAGATAAGGCTTAGCAAAATTAAAGCCGCTTGGGCGTCCCCTGGGGAGCCCCTCCCGGACCTTCGCCCGGGAGTAACCTCCCTGGAACCCTGGTAACAGTAAATTCAATTCAAAGACTTAGAAAAAATTCTAACTTCATTGCATTCAAAATGTTTATGTACAAGTGCCCGGGGCTTCTTCTAAGAAGGTACCGGAATCAAAAAGTCCTAAAACAAAAAAGGGCCCTACCTAAGACCCGGGGGGAGGCTCATACATGTTCGTTGGCGTCCTCCCCCCGGGGGCTTCCTCCAAGGCCGGGGCTGGGGCGTCTCCCGCCGGAGGCGCAGGAGCCGGGAACCACGCCCGGATGATCCGGTCATAGAACCCTCTGGCGAGCTGCTCGACCTCCCGGCGCGAAGGCTTGAAGGAGTCCGGGAAGCTTCGGGGGATGCGGCCCCCTATTGCCCGGGCGCCGACCCCCTGGAACTCGACGAGCCCCGCAGCGGCCGCGACGACGGGGATCACCCGACCCCGTGCCCAAACGTCGGCAGCCTCCGGGATGGCGGAGACCTGTTCGTTGAGAAAACGCACAGCCTCCGCGAGGGTTGCCGGCGGCACCTCCCTGCTCCCGGAGCCGAGGCTTACACCAAGGCCCTCGAGGGCCGTCCGGACGGAGCGACCCGCGTCCGCCACCGCCCGGACGCTCGAGCTCTCGAGCTCCCGGAGCGCCTCCTCCCTCGCCTTGGCCTCCTCCCGGAGGCGGGCGTTGATGGCCTCGGAAATATGAACCTGGGCCCGGGCCCGGGTCAATTCCGCGAGGGCTTCGTCGCGTTCCCGGAGGGCCTCCTCGCGCTGCCCTACGGAGGCCGCTGCCCGGCTCTCCGCCTCCTTAAGCAGCCGGGCGACCCGCTGTTCAAGGCCCCAGGTAACAGCTGCCACCTACAAAATATATAGAGTTAGAAAAATCTCGAAGTGCAGGAAATAAATAAAGACATCATCGACTCTGGTTACCTGGGCTCCGAGGGACTGATGCCCCTCGAAACGCTCATGGAGCGTCCCTCCCGCGACGAAGGCCTGCACCTTCCGGGTATGCAGGCCCTCCGAGTAGCGGGCGACCTCCCTTGCGGGGAGCAAAGGGGTCTCCCGCCCGGCGCCGCCAGCGCGGCCGACGGGGGATCCCCGGACCTCAAGGTCCGGTAACGCGGCCGGCGTCTTCGTCGACGAGGTAGTGCCCCCCGAAGACGTGGCCGAGGAGCTCTCGGCGGGAGCCTCCGCCCGGGGGGGAACCATCAGGCCTTTCCCTGCCCCAGGCCGGAAGGTCCTCGGGGCCTCCTCCTGCGGAGGAACCTCGTAGACCGAGGGGCTCCCCCCTCGTCCACCGGCCAAACCCGCGGGGGCGACGCCCCCGCGAATCTCACCTCCAGCCTCTCCGGCTCCAAAGAAGCCGGAAGGGGCGGGAGGGGCTCCACCGTGAGCGGCGACGGGGCGTAGTTCACCGAGTCGGATGCCGCCCCGCCCGCGGTCGCCTCGTTCCCCCGCGCCTCGATAGGGCCCTTCGGGGGAGGAGGTGTTGCTTCCTTTCGGGAAGGTTCCTGGGCACGTTCGCTCCCGGGGGTCTCGTCCCGGGGCTTCGCCGGCGTCGGCGATCGGCCAGGGGTCTTTTGAACCCGTGCCTTTTTGGGCTCCGAGCCCCCGGCCGCCTACTTCCCCCGTTTGTGCGACCCGGGGGTGGGGAGAGGCTTCCTCTCCGGTAGCTTTAGCCCGAAGGCCGCCGCTACCAAGTTCTTGGGGGGGCCCTCCCCCACGGCGCGCACGACGCGCTCGTGCTCGTCGGCGAAATACCTCCCTAGGAGGTTCTCCGCCTTCTCCCGCGCCGCCGGGTACGGCCAGACTGAAAGAGGTAAAGAGTTAGTCAATTTCCTAAAAATTTGTAAGTATAATGCAGCGGGTTACCGGAGCTTACGTCGCGTCACCGGCTTCACCGGGGGCCGCTGCTCGGGGCCCATGTCGATCCCCCTCTTCCCGCCGGTGAAGGGGGAGATCCGGAGGAGAGCCATCTCCTCAGCTGCATCCCGCATCGAGCGGGTCTTCTTGGAGAGGATCACCTTGCCGAGGAGCTCGTACTCCTCGTCCGTCCACACCGGCAACTTTGGCGCGGACGACCGGCTGTAGGTGGGGGCCTCCAGGGCGTACACCACCACGTCGTCCCAGACCCGGAGGTAAAACCACCTCCGGACATAGTCCCCCCAGTGGTCCCGGGAGGCCACCGCCGGGTAGTCGATTACCCGGGCCGGCAACATCTGGACCATCACCGAGCCAAAGGGGGACTTGGGGCCCCCCTTCACCAGGTGGGAGGTCCGCGCCACCGGTTCGTAGAAGTACCGAAAGGCGTGAAGGTCGGGCTCCCGCCCGGTCGCTGTCTCGTAGAGCCAAATGAAGAGGCCCATCCGGACGAGCGCGTTCGGGGTGAGATGGTTGAGAGCCACCCCGTACTCCTTGAGAAACTCCCGGAGCATGGGATGCACCGGGAGCCGGAGCCCCGCCTCCAGGAAGGCCTCGAAGGCCACCACCTCTCCGGGCCTGGGGCGGGGGGCTCCGTCCTTCTTCACGGGGACTCGGATGTCCCCGTCCGCGACGATGCCTCTTTCGGCCAAGGACTCGGCGTCCTCGGCCGTGAACTCCAACGCCCAGAGGAAATCCGAGGGGATTTTCTCCGGGGGCACTTCCGTGGTCTTCGCTCGACCCTTGGGTGCCATGAGGTTAGTTTCCTTTTTTGGTGGCTAACTTTGCAGGAGGCTACTACTAGAAATTCCCGGACGCCTGCTACCGGAAGGGGCTACCGGAAAGGGCTACCGGAAAGAGCTACCGGGAGAGGGCTACCGGGAGAGCAAAAATAGTTGAGGCTGAAAGTTTAGAATGCGCTTCCGGGCACCCCAAGGTCCTATTTATAGGGGCAGGCCGTGGTCTAGATGCACGCCACGTGGCACTCGCGGATCAATCTGGACCGTAGAAGTTCAAACCGTGCGCGGGAAACGAAGGGATGGGCGCGTGAATCGAGGCGCCGGTTCGAACCGTGCGCGCATTTATGGCGAAACGGCGCGGCTTTAAGCGTGGGGCACGGAAACCGAAGCATCGCGGCTCCGGTAACTTGGCCCGGAGATCTTCCCGGTGACCTGAACCATACCCACCGGGGACTCGAGCATCGTCCCCGGCGGGCGTGGGGGGCTGCTGTCGGGGGAAATTTCTGCAGGACTAAGTCCAGGTAAGATGTGTCACGATTGCCCGGGGACCCGGCCTCCGGCCCCTCCCCGGGCGCCGCCTTTTTGCCCCCGAGACGCGGCCTCCGGTGCCGTCCCGGGCGCCCCCATTTGCCCAGGGACGTGGCCTCCGGCGCCGTCCTGGGCCCCATCGCCCTCCTGAAGGTAAAGTCTCGAACTGTTTCTCACGTGCAGGTCACGCGAGGGGCGCCTCGGGAACTAGCGACCACCTGTCAAGCATCCAAGGCGTTTGACCGGGAGAAGGACGGTCCTACCCTTCAATCCGACGGTGGCTTCCGGGGTAGTTTAGGTTTTTCGCTTCTTTTTGGGGCTATAAATAGCCCTTGTACCCCTCTGTTGTAAAGGATCAGATCACTTTTATTGGAATAGCTAAACTCACAGACGTGCTCCGGAAGCCTCTCCC
Source organism: Pharus latifolius (assembly GCA_019359835.1). Classification (NCBI taxonomy): domain Eukaryota; kingdom Viridiplantae; phylum Streptophyta; class Magnoliopsida; order Poales; family Poaceae; genus Pharus; species Pharus latifolius. The sequence goes on from CM033323.1 coordinate 59,707,360, forward strand.
CCGGAGAGAGCCTCCCCAGCCGACTCCGGTCGGGAGCGCGTCGACAGGACTAGGGCCCCCACCGGGACCCGAACCTGTATAAACCCGTGTGTCATTTTCTGTGCTTGTCCGGCGGGGGAGGACCGGTCATCCGGTCAACCCGCGCCGCGTAATCTTCGCTAGGATCATTCTCAAAACCTGCCGGGGTATTCGCAATACCACGACAGGGTCCGTGTCATCCACGGGGTCTATGCAGTTCGCAACCCCTGGGGACATCGACGTTGTGAGGAGAATGGTAAGTTGGCTACCCTCATAAACTATGTGCGCACAAGTGTATATAAGGTAATTTGTCTCACAAGGTACCTTTAAATGTAACAGATCTCTTTTGGGAAGGAGGCAGTGGAGGGATTGTTTACCCCACTGAGGGAGAACAACATCCTCGCCCGGGCTCTAGGAAATAAGGAGCATCCCGGGCGGACACGGGCCGTGGGAGCCATTGTGTCGTGGAAGGCCGGTTTCGCAGATCCGGCTCCACCGTGGAAGAAGGCCCGCTCCTGGAAGGAAAAGGAAGCGGAGCTCTCCGATAAGATACGGGCTGAGGTACGGGCGGAGCTCTCCGATCAGATACGGGCTGAGGTGCAATCTTGGGTGCAGTCTGAGGTCGCACAAATGAGGGAAGAGTTTGCACGGTTGAGAGATGCATTGCTGACCAAGAGTGCAGATGCGGAACCCCAGGGCGACGGTACCCCGCGGGGTCGGATAAGCAGTTGCGCTTTGAAGGTCCTTGCGGATCCAGTGGATCTACTTGATGTACTGCAAGATTTCATCTGTGCACTTAAGTTGATGCCACTCCCATTCTGTTAGAGTTGTTTCGCTAACCTATTTTAATATTTACAAATTTGCAGAAGCCGGAGGGTTGCATCCTACTGAATCACCTAGGCGACAGGCAGGAAGTGGTTGGACACGGCTTCGTATATCCGTCTGGGCCGGATGTCCGGGTCCATTGCGTACCTCTGCGGTTGGGTTTGCAAAGGTACAAGTGGACATGGCCATGCCGGACTACAATGATTCTCCGTTGGTAGTCCCAACAGAGGAACTGCAGACACTTGCTGAGGTAGTGGGCTCCTACGTACATTGGCCCAAGAAGTGTCTTCTAATACAACCGGTAAATCCTACACATTTTAGATTACATCCTACTCAGTACACTCAACTTGTATAACCTAACATACGTGCTCATTAATTGAAGTGGCCTGCCTTCGGGCTACCAGGGGACTGCGCCCCCAGCTCGGGGCATGAGGCCCGATCTCGTGTGACCCTGGACACATCAAAGACGGCCTCGACCACACCCAGCGCATCCATGCCTTCACCTCGGAAGAAAGCCGCCATCACCTCGCCCTTGCATTCGAAGGTACGCGCTCAGTCCCCGGCAAAAGGCAAGGGCAAAGGCAATGGAAAAGGGAGACAGGGACAGCCGGAGAGGTTCAGGAACGGGTTCCCACTCATGTCGGAGGCAGCTTTGCGCAAATTGGATCGATCAACCAGAGACCTCCACGAGTGGTACCTACACCGAGCTCGGCGCAATCTGAACTTCTTAGTTCCCTACAGGCCTGGGCAGTTCCTCCGTGAGCCCGGGAGTATATCCGTGGCACACGAGGATCTGTTCGACCTCTACAACTGGCGGGAGCTCGATATGTCCATCATACGGACTGGAGTCCTGTGAGTTTGCTGATGCTATGTATTGCTGTTTTCTAACTCTGTTTGCTAACTCTGCATTGTGCTAGTTCTTTTGAAATGTAGTAACTTTTTGTGCAATACTAATGTCGTCCTTTGCATGCAGGTGCATGTACAGGCTAGCATCGGAGGCTGCGTGTGACAAGGTGGGTTTCCTCGACCCAGAGAAAATAAGCCTCACGATGCTAGAGCACGACACCGCGCACGCTGAGCAGTACATATCCAAGGCAATACTAATTCATTCTGGTGCCGTACCACCAAAGGTTAGTGCATTTTGTACTAATTTAACTCGATCTTGTATGTTACACCTGAGATATACTTTGAGCTAGCGGTCCTCTTTTACGTACAATGCAGGGGCCACTGGATCCTCATCGTGATCTGTCCGCCGAGGAATGAGGTGTACTACCTCGATTCGATGCGTGACAGATTATCGATCGAATATGTGGTCAAGGGGAATATGGAGGCGTAAGTAACTTATATGTTTGATTTAAATTTTCACCTCACTAGCTGATGATAATACATTAACCGGCAATACTAACTGAAATGCAGGGCTTTTGATAAATATGTGTCCGCTGGAGGGAGGCATGCCGCACCGCAGGGCTCCCTACTAGCTTGGAAAGAATATGAGGTACTCACGAGACTTTTTGTTTATGCTTAATTAGTTTATGGAAACAATAGCTAACATGTCTTCGCATATGCAATTATCTCAGTGCCATCAGCAGCCGCAATCGTGGGAATGCGGGTTTTATGTGTTGCGCTACATGTACGACCTAGTGCAGACAAACTTTGCCCAATTCCCCCAGGTAAACATCGATAGCTAACTCAAATTTGAAAATTGGGTGTCACGTTCTAAATTAGGAAGTTAGTTACTCAGTATTCACACATGCTTGCAGATCGCCATATCGAAAGACCAATACGAAAATGCAAAGATTAGAGATCTTCGACAAATATGGGCTCAATATGTCATGGAGGAAGTTGCGCCCAACCATCCGCCATGACAATTTTCTCTTTTTCATGTACTCTGTGCATATACTGTTTATATACATGTGAATAAACAGTATATGTGAATAAATGTCCACATTGGATTGAAATTTGTATTTGTCCATATATATGTGAATAAATGTGAATAACTGTCTAATGTGTCAATCTGTTCAACGTATATGTGAATTTACCCTTCTTTGCATCTGTACTATATTGTGTATCCAATCTATACTGTATTGCATCTGTACTGTATATGTGAATGTACTGTATTGTGAATGTAAATAATGTACTGTATATGTGAATGTACTGTATTGCATCTGTACTGTATTTCTATCGGTAAATTCATTCACAACCGAGAGACTACTATCATTTTTTCTATCGGTAAATTAAAAAATAACCGTTAGAAGAATGTTACTTTTCCTGCCGGTGAACTCACCCACAACCGAGAGACTACTGTAGTTTTTCTATCGGTACACTCAAAATTAACCGTTTGGAGAGTGTGACTTTTCCTGCCGGTGAACTCATACGAAAACCGAGAGAGTGATGAGGATTGACACCCGAGTCAGTTCAAATAAATGCACTGTTGGTTCAGGGCAGATTCGAACCAGACACGTGTCTAGCGGTGCGAACTCAAGTTATTCTGAGAAGCATTGGCCCGAGGTCGCAGGCTTTGCGCGATCAGGTTGCAGGCTTTGTGCGGTCAGAAGTTCGTATGCTATACGCGGACAGAATGTCAAGGATGTCGCGCGGTCAGTCAATATCCGCGCGGTCAGCCAACATCCTACGGTCAAAGCATTCTCGACCAGGGTGCTTGGAATTCATCTGTCCGGCTATTCCTATAGCGGGAATATTCCGAGTATCCCGAAGATTCCCCCACGTGGAGAATCAACCGTTGGGAGGTTAATACGTGCAGTTATCCATGAATAACACGTGTTTAACCTGCGTGGAGGTTAAGAGCGGTTTTCTAAAAACCGTATTCAACCGTCCAAGCAACTGCTTGATGCAGTTTACTACATGGCACCCTTTCGACCAGTATAAAAGGGTGGTATGGAGTGTCAAGCAGAAGGAGGGCGAGATACAACACATCTCAACCACTCAAACAGCCAAGTCTACGGCCTAGATTAGATAGTTCTTACATGCCTTCCTTGCTTTATTCTGTACATTTGCATAGGAAAAACCCTTCGCCTGTGAAGGAGTTTTTCTACCATCTTGTAACCTTTTATCACCTATAATGAAATCCTAACAGGACGTAGGGCTATTACTCCCACCATCGAGGGCCCGAACCAGTATAAACCTCTCTGTGCTCCTGTTCACCATTGTTCTACATACCTTCCCGGAGGGTCATCTTGAAAGGTCTCGCTATTACAAATTTTGCATAAGTTCGACTGGGGACTCTGAGTCCGAATCGTGGACAGCTGGCGCCCACCGTGGGGCCTTTCTCAAGGCGTCCTAGTTTTAATCTGGAGGTTCACTGAAACATGGCTGGAGCATATGATTCCGAGAACGATTTCGATCTCGAGGATTATGCTCATATCCCAATGCCTTCTCTGAGCGATCCTGTCTCGATGGAGGAGGTTGAAGGCCAGAATCTTCCACAGGTTGAATCGTCTCTTCAGGTCATGTCTATCGACCAGGGAGCAACTAGCGCACGGTCAGGATCCACAGAGGTTCTTAATGCGCTAGGCGATGAATCCGGTCCATCATACGACCCCGCCGAGGGGAAGGATGATGTCGACCCGGAAATCAGCCCCGGAAGGTTTGATCCTGATAACCTTCACCGTCTCTTCGATTTCGAGTCCGACTCGGAACAAACTGAGATGTTTTCCCCATCGGCAACCTCTCTCCCTAGGCAATTTGCTGCTTTGTACGAAGAAACTCCCGATCAACAGGCTGCTAGGGAAGAACAAGATCGCAAACAGAAGGAGGATCAAGATCTCAAGCAACAAAACAACGAACTACGCAGAACTGCCCTAGAGGCTCTTCAAGATGCGCAGGCTCGTTACGATGCTGCTCCGGGTTCTTCTCGGCGGTCGCGAGGTCGCAGACGCGACCAGACCCCTTCTTTACCACCGGAGCGTTTCCCGGTGGACGAAGAAACAGTAACACCTGGTGCCCCTAGGAGAAGTACCCATGGTCCATTGCGATCTATCGCGGAAGTCATGCGTAACTTTCCTCCTACGGTCACAGATGCGCAGAAACCGGCCTTTTTTAGGACCCTGGCGGAGAGACTGGATGAGGTCGCGTCTGAGGCGACCCCAACGGCCTCTTCCCGCTCGGTAACACATTCCCGCGAACGAAATTGTCCTCATTCTGGTTCCGGCCGACGAAGTTACCCGCCGCCCGTACCGTCCCGACAGGACAGATACCGGCGAATGCAGGATTCTCGTAGTAGGGATCGAGTTCCTGTCCACTCTCGTTTGGGACCACGAGTAACTTCGCCATTGCGTGAGGTCGCCCGAGACCCAGCCGAGAGTCACAGGGCGATTCACGGTCCCTACGTTGGTTGTAAAGCCTTTTCGCCTGGCCTACGAGCAGTCATTTGGCCCGATAAGTTTCGACCAGGGGCCATTGAGAGGTTTGACGGAACTCAAAACCCATCCGAGTTCCTTCAAATCTATATCACTGCCATCCAAGCGGCGGGAGGTGATGACAAGGTCATGGCCAACTACCTGCCTACAGTCCTCGTAGGACCGGCTAGAACCTGGCTATTTAATCAGCCCGAGGGTTCTATCTACCATTGGGAAATGTTGTGCGATGCTATCCTCAGCAATTCCAAAACTGTTACCAAAAGCCGGGCAAAGAGGACGATCTTCATTGGCTACGGCAAACTTCAACCGAAACACTCCGACAGTTTGTCAAGAGGTTTGTCGGGGTGAGGAATACCATCCCGAACATATCTGATGGCTCCGTAATCAGGGCATTTAAACATGCTGTTCAATACCGGAGATTTACTGAGGACTTGCTTATCCACCCTCCTCGATCAGTGGCCGATCTGTTCGACATGGCCGATCGATACTCTGATGCAGCCGAAGCAGTAGAATGGAACCGGATGGTCGACAAGGGTGACCTACCACCACAACCAGGTTTCAAAGACTCCAGGAAGGAAGATTCAAGCAAGAAGTCAGAATCTTCATCAGGTGGGAAGTCGAAGAAGTCGAAGAGGAACCGCTCTGGACAATACCGCGAGGTAGCAAGCCTTCATTTAAAAATAAAGCTGCCTCTGGTGGTCGGAGTGTCGACCAGCCAGAAAAGTCCACTAATCAGCAGGAAGGCAAGAAGTGGTGTCCACTCCACAACTTAGCAGGCCACGACCTTAAGAACTGCCGGAGTTGGTTGAAGCAACTGGATGACTTCTACCAAGGAGTTGGGCCAATGCCAACCTTACCACCTAAAGAACAGGCGTGCGGGCTTAGGGACGCCGATGGAGACAAGGAAATGTCCTACCAGGTACCTCAAAATCATATTAATGTTATTTTTGTAGGTTCTTCTTCTTTTGTTTCCAAAAGGCAGTTTAAGGCCTCTTACCGAGAGGTTAACCAGACGGAGACATCCCTTGGTGAACCTCAATACCCCCGTTGGTCAGATACGCCTTTGACATTTGATCGCACTGATTGTCTGGCGGGGTTAACACAACCATTGAGGCTCCCTCTGGTCATTACCCCGATCATCAGTAACGCGAGAGTTGAAAGTGTCCTGATCGACGGAGGAAGCTCCCTTGACATTTTGTTGGTCAAGGCACTCGACGAGATGCAAATTCCTCGTTCGAAGATTAAGCCCATAATCCATCCGTTTTATGGGATAATCCCAGGCCCCTCCATGATGCCGTTGGGACAAGTGGTCCTCCCGGTCACACTGGGAGAACCAGATAACTTCCGAACAGAATTGGTTACTTTTGATGTAATCGATTGTGATTCGGCTTAAAATGCAATCTTTGGCAGGCCAACCCTTGCTAAGTTCATGATGGCAACGCACTATGCTTATCAGTGCGGAAAATTGCCTGGCCCCAAAGGTGTCATCTCGGTCCGAGGTAGTCGCAATGTGGCACTCACGTGCGACCGGCTATCTCTGGAGATGGTCGATCAGCTTCCCCTCCGGGACGCTCAGGTTGCCACCGTCGCTACCGACGCGATCAAGGCTGCTCCTCGACCAGATGAGAAACTTAAACTGGTTCCTTTGTACCCAGATGATCCATCCAAGACAATTCGGGTCGGATCTGCTCTGGATGACAAATAGGAACTCGACCTCATTGCTTTCCTCCAGGCTAATGCAGATGTGTTTGCGTGGAAGCCGTCCGACATGCCCGGTGTCCCAAGGGAAGTAATTGAGCACAGGTTAGCAATTCGACCTGGACAACGAACAATAAAGCAAAAGCTCAGGCGTTTTGCTATTGACCGACAGGAAGCCATCCGAGAGGAGTTGGACAAACTCCTACAGACCGGGTTTATCCGTGAAGTTGACACTCAGAATGGCTTGCCAATCCGGTCATGGTCCGAAAGTCAAATGGCAAGTGGCGCATGTGAGTCGACTACACAAGCCTCAACGCTGCCTGTCCGAAGGATGACTTTCCCCTTCCCCGCATCGTCCAGTTGGTCGACTCAACTGCTGGTTGCGAACTGATGAGTTTTCTGGATGCTTAGTCAGGATATCATCAAATTAGCATGGCAGAAGACGATGAAGAGAAAACTGCCTTCATCACCCCGTTCGGCACATACTGCTACGTCAGAATGCCGTTCGGTCTCAAGAACGCAGGTTCCACGTACCAGCGCTTGATGCAAAAGACCTTTCTTTCCCAGATAGGGTGTAATATCGAAGCATATGTAGACGACTTGGTTGTAAAAAGTACCAAGAGATTGTCTCATTCGGACGATCTCGCTGAAACCTTCTGTAATTTGAATCGCTTTGGAATAAAATTAAACCCGGAGAAATGCTCTTTCGGGGTTTCTTCAAGAAAACTCCTTGGTTTCCTTGTGTGTTCCAGGGGCATTGAAGTTAATCCTGAGAAAATCAGGGCCATTGAACAAATGAGATCGCCCTCGACCATGAAGGATGTTCAATGCCTGGTTGGTCGCATGGCAGCTTTAAGTCATTTGATATCGCGACTAGGCGAAAGGGGATTGCCTTTCTTCAAAGCCTTGCGGAAGCATCATAATTTTACATGGTCGGATGAGGCCGAAAAAGCATTTCAGGAGATGAAGACATATCTATCCAGTCCGCCAGTATTGGTGTCTCCCGACAAAGGAGAACCATTACTCCTTTATCTGGCGGCCACACCGCACGCGGTCAGCGCCGTTCTGATCGCTGATAGGGAAGGAATACATAGACCCGTCTACTATGTGAGCGAGGTACTTCATGGTCCTAAGGAGCGTTACCCTAAGGTCTAGAAGATACTTTACGCGCTACTGATGGCTTCCCGTAAGCTATGACACTACTTCCAAGCGCACAAGATCACAGTACCCTCTTCTTTTCCTTTGGGGATATTGTCCGAAACCCAGAAAAATCTGGTCGAATCGCCAAATGGGTAATCGAACTCGATGCCTTCGAGATCCATTTCACGCCCCGCACGGCGGTTAAGTCTCAGGTTTTGGCCGACTTTGTGGTCAAATGGACCAACCCTGAACCACCCGTGCAGGTGCCTGAGGAATTGGAGTGCCCCGATTACTGGACAGTGTACTTTGACGGCTCCCGTAGTTTTCAACACTCGGGGGCTGGAGTGGTCTTAGTTACGCCTCAGGGCGAACAGCTTAAGTATGTCATCCAACTACACTTTGTTGCGACCAACAACGCAGCAGAGTATGAAGTTCTTGTAGGGCTCCGGGCAGCAAAATTCCTCGGAGTCCGTCGATTAGTGGTGAGGGGAGACTCACAACTAGTCGTAAACTAGGTAAACAAGGAGTACAGCACCTCCGATGAGACAATGGCTCATTACCTGGGGGACGTGAGGAAATTGGAAAAACACTTCAGTCATTTCGAAGTCCAATATATCCCGCGAAAGGACAACATTCTCGCAGACCAATTATCCAAAATTGGGTCCTCACGTACATGCGCTCCGGCAGGAGTGTTCATTGAACACTTGGATCGTCCTTCGATCATGACTTTGGTCGAGGATGATCCGGTAATAGCCTCCGTTACCAACCTCGGTCAGGAACAGGATTGGACTCATCCATTGAGAGTCTATCTTGAACATGGGACTCTACCCGAGGACGAAACCGAAAGCAATGGTTAATTCCAAAAGCGCGTCTGTACAAACTCATAGATGGGATTCTGTACAGAAAGGGTACTCAAGGAGTATTCATGCGTTGCATATCTCAGGAGAAAGAAAAATCCCTCTTGAAAGAAATACATGACGGTGTATGTGGTGCACACTCGTCATATCAGACACTGGTCGGAAAAGCTTTTTGACAAGGATTCTACTGGTTTTCGGCACTTGATGATGCCAAGCACATGGTCAAAATGTGTCCTCAGCGTCAGTTCCACGCGAGACAGGTTCATCAACCTGCCTATGCGTTACAAACTATTCCCCTCGCATGGCCCTTCGCGGTTTGGGGAATGGACATTGTTGGTCCTATGCCACAAGCGGTCAACGGATACAAGTTTCTGTTCGTAGCCATTGACACGTTTACTAAGTGGATCGAGGCCGAACCGGTACCAAATATTACCGCATTAGCAGCACAAAAGTCCTTTCATAAGAACATTGTTGCTCGATTTGGTGTTCTAAATCGTCTTATCACCGACAATGGTTCCCAGTTCACTAGTGGTCTTTTCCTAGACTATTGCGATTAGATCGGAACTAAAGTGTGCTTTGCTTCTGTGGTGCATCCACAAAGCAATGGTGCTGTAGAACGGGCCAATGGGCAGATACTACAAGGCATCAAGAAACGTGTTTTTGATCGCCTTAAGACTCGCTCAGGGGCTTGGGCAGACGAGCTTTATACCGTTCTATGGGCACTACGAACTACTTCTAGTCGAGCCACCGGTGAGACGCCCTTCCATCTGGTCTATGGGGCCGAGGCTGTATTGCCTATGGAAGTTAGTATTGTGTCTGTTCGGACAGAACGATTCGAACAGGTTAATCAGTCCGAACAGCAGTCACAAGATCTCATCCTCTTAGAAGAAAGGCGTGATCGCGCTTTGATCAAGTCCGCGGCATACTTGCAAGCTCTGCGCAAGTATCACAGTAAAAGGGTGCGACCACGTAGTCTTCACGTGGGCGACCTGGTCTTGCGAAAAATCCAAGATCAGTCTAATCGCAACAAATTCTCTCCGAAGTGGGAAGGCCCTTACACTGTGGTCTCGGTGCCGCGACCAGGATCCGCGCGGTTAGCTATGGAGGATGGTCGAATTTTGTCCAATACTTGGAACATCGATCAACTTCGCAAGTTCTACGTGTAAGTACTCAACCATTTTTCCTGTTCAATTAGCATTTTTTCATAAAATAAAAAATGTTTTGCTTTCATATGATGGATATTTCCCTTTATGCCCATCCACTGCAAATTCGGCTCGGGGGCTGGTCGCCTGCGGTTAGATCATTAAAACATCCTGGTCGGATTCGCTGACCGATCTCATGACCGCTTCCAGATAAGTCACTCCTAAATAAGCCGTTTCTCAACGCACACGGGGCTTTCTAGCAAGTCCTCAGTTATCTGAGTGGCTGTTGGTTTGCAAACAAGGCTAGGTGTTACTCTGATCATAATTGTCAGTTCGATCAAATATCCCTGGTCGTTATATTCACTTTTCTCTTGTGTTCGTAATACTAAGTCTTTAGTATCTACAATCACAGGTGGGGGCTAGGAGGATATGTTTATAATATGAAACAACATAAAACAAAAATATATTCATTTTTCAAAAATGAATTTTCATGTGCATTGCATTGTATACAACTGTTTCTGTACAGGTATAGGGATCATTCGATCCCAAGCTCAGTTAGGAGCTTATCTACAAGGGGATTAACCTCCTCCATGACAGCTTCTAGTTGCTCTTCACTCTCGACCTCAACCGGTCCCACCAATGGATTCAGATCAGCATCTGGGCCATGGTGAAGTCGAACCCGGCTGAGGATAGCGGAAGCGGCTGACCGAACTCTGGTTCTGATCACCTCTTCTCATCGCTGTGTATCCTCAGGGAGATACTCGAGAAGTGACTCCGCTTGGGCCATGACTAGCGCAAACTAGTCATTTTGGCTGAGGTTATCTCTTGTGGTTTCGACCACATCAGCTTTCAGAAAATGAGCCACTGCCTTTAGTTTTTCGAAGCCAGAACGGCTCAGCTTTTCGATAGCTTTTTCAGAGGCTTGAATAGTGTCCCGGAGGAGTTTATTGTCCCGGTTAAGTTGCTCTACATGACCCGCTTGCGCTGCAACAAGAGAAAAGATTACTCGCATATTGCGAAGACAAGTTTTCCTAATCAGGAATCGACTTACCAGCAATTTGTGACCGCAGTTTATTGTTCTCGATCTCTTGGTTTCTAGCCACTGAGATCGAATGAAGCCTCACTGTGGCCACTTCTTTGTCCAGCAAAGCCACTTTCCTGTAAATAGAAGGAGTGGTCATAATCAATTTGTATCTTTACAAGTTGAAGAGTAATGATCCTTACCTGCGCAAGCTGTCTCGCTCTCTTTGTATGGCCACCATGCTCGCCGCCGTAGCACGCCATTGGGCCATCATCCGGGATAGTTCCTGTGATGCAAAAATGGGAATTAAAAGTGTCCTATGTACAACTCAGGACACCCAGAGAGGGATTCATCATACCTTCATGAACTTCTGTACGGAGGCATCTTCCGGACTGATGGGAAGGTTTGTTGAAGGCCCGGAGGTGCCTACAGCGGGGGCAGTTGGTGGAAGTGCCTGCTGGACAGTGCTTCCAGTCGCCGCTAGTTGCGACTGGGATCCCATGCCTGTTTCTCCCCCCACGGCCCGGACGACTTCCTGGACCGAGGGGGCGGAGCGCTCCTCACTGGAGGCTCCGGCACTAGCAGCGACTTCAACCCTCCCTGGAGTGGTTGAAGGGCTGGATGTTGTTTCTTTTCGCCTGACAAAGGAAAGAAGAATCGAACAATCACAGTTCATCATCATCATTTAAATACAAACCAGGATAAAGACACTTACCTTATTTGAAATCCCATTAGCTTTTGAGATTTCAAGGGAGGCTCCCCTCGAGAAAGAGGACAGTTGACGTCCGGCCTGATCCTCCTCTTGGAGAACAAGGCATCTCCCCCCTGGGTATGTTCTTCTGTGAGCACACTTCTAGAGGAAGATGAAGATGAATGGGATAGATCTTTACCTGAGTAATTCGTCCCATTGGCGGGGTTGCATCCGAAGGCCTTGATGGCTCCTGGACTTCAGGGGCCGGCACCTCGTGTGTAACCGCCACAGGATTTTGTTTAATCACCTCCACTCCAGTCTGCGGAGGTGGAGGATTTTCCTCCCTGGGACTCGCAGGAGTTGCGGGGGAAGCTTTTCTCCCTGCATAAGCGTTAGTTCATCAAATGCACAGGGGGAATTGAAGAAAACAGACCGTGAGAAAATCTTACCACGGTCGTCCCTTCGACTAGGGAGGTGGTGGCAACTGGCTCTGAAGCCTCGGGAGCTTCAGGGGCCAGGGGATCATCCGCGACCCCAGGGCTTTCGGTGGTCGCGGGGTCTGCTACGGCTGCCTCTGCACTAGCAGATGTCCCTGCGGAATGGCTTGGAACGTCACCGGATGGAGAGTCCGCAATCTTCCTCCTCCGATAAACTGGGGGGACATCGTCGTCCTCCTCCTCCTCCTCGCTCCTCTCTCCCTGTACGACGAAGAAGTAATTCGAGTTCGCACCTGGAAAGAGTGGAGGGATCTGATATCTTACCGCAGTTTTTCGGGCGGTAGGAGGAGTGCTTCGTGAAGATCCTTCCCCAAGATTTAGTCTGACTTTCTTGGGGGTGGGATTCCTCGTCCTGGGTCTCGAGGAAATCTTCTTCATGTTCTTTGACGTCGGCTTCCCCAGGGAACCGACGTTCTCGCTGGGAAACGTCGCCTCAGCAAACCTCCCAAGAAGCTGTTCTCATGGGATTAGTGCTGGATAGACATAAGACCTGTAAAACAAAGGCCAAGTCGAAAATGTACCTTTCGGCGCTCCTGTTTGAGGTCGTCGCCGGCGTGAATTAAGCTTTGGGGGTGAGGCGACCCCTTGGCACCCTCTACCTCGGCGTTGTACGCCCGGAGAAGGCAATTAGTCCGCCTCTCGATCTCAGCATAGGATAGGACTGTTCCCAAATACAAATTAAAACTGGTGCATTCCAGAAATTACATAAGAAGGTTTTTGATGCCAAAAATGAATACCTTCATTGTAGTCCAAGGTACCATCTGCCATGGACTTGATCTCCCAAGCCGGATGAGCCCTTTCACGCAGGGGGCTCACCCGGTTCTTCACAAAGTCTCGGATGACGTCCCGAGCCATCAACCCTTCTTCGACTAAGTGAAGAATTACCTCGGCGTGCTTCATGAACTCCGCGTTCATCGCCGGGAGAGTGTCTAACTTGCTTGGCTTCTCTGGCCGCGAATTTTTAAACCACAGCCCGCTCTCCTTCGGCGGGGTGCAGTAGAACCACTTCTGATGCCACCCGTGCACTGAGTCTCGTAGGGGTGGAAAGGGATACTCCTTCTTATCCCTCAGCCGAAAGTAAATACATCCGGCGGCGTTGGCGCTCTTCGACCACGCCGAGAAATAGAATCGTCGGAAGAGGTCCACACTGGGGTACACTCCGGCGAACGCCTCGCATAGGTGTTGAAAAACCGCTAATATCAACACTGCATTTGGGTGGAGGTTGATCAACTCCAGCCCATAATGCTCGAGGACATCCTTGAGGAACCGACTCTCGGGAAATCGGAACTCGTAGCGCAAATACTCTTCAAAGACCACCAACTCGCCCTCCTGGACGGTTGGGGTTTCTTGATCCTTTTCCGCAGGCCGCCAGTTGATCAACAGCCGCGGAGGAAGAATCTCCTCCTTTTCCAACGACATCAAACTCTCCTCTGAATGGTGGATGGATCGGCTCTAGGACGCCATTGTTCAGTGGAGAGTCGAAGGAAAAGTTGGTGATTTTTGGGAAGACGAAGGCTGAGAAGAATGAGGGTTTTGTGCGGCGGAAATGATGAGGGTTTTTGGTTATGTGGCTTCCTTGAGAAGACATCTTCTCCTTTTATAGACCCGAGGAGGCGCATTAATGTGAGTAACGTTTCGTTCAAACGTTCCACTGAGTATTTTATTCATTTCCCATAATGGATACTGTCTCTGGCGAACCCGTTAAAGTGTTCCAGGCATCGGATCTGAAGCAAAAAGACTTCTTTGTTTCAGAAACTGAAAGTGAAAAAGCCTGAAAATTTTTTCAGAGTTTTTCAGAGGACATTTTTCCTTTATGTACCCTGAAAACTTTTACGAAAATATCCTGTGACTTGATTTTTGGACGTATGGATATTTTTTGACCGGGTTGTGGTATGATCGAGACCATGCTTTCGATTAAGCTTCGATTCTGACCGCAGTGATGGTCTGGGCGAGTTTCAAGTCTGGTCGCGATAAGTTTCACTTCTAACCGCAACTCTAAGTCTGATCGCTGTATCAGATGGTCGCGGTGCCTTTGTGAAAGGTGTGATCCTAATCGCAGAGTTGAATTTTACCTGTGTATGAGTGATAGTAAAGGCATTGCTTATGGTCATGTTTTCACATAGAGGATGTAAAGAGTATGTATATGAAGAAAGAAAATTTTATTTCTTGCATTCTTTACATACAAAAGGGATACCGGCGACCAGAGCGTCGACCTGATCCGAAAGAAGTTTACAAAGTTCTCCAAGGGACATGTTGTTGTCAGTAGGATCTACACTAACAAGCCCCAGGGAACTAGCAACTAATCTAAGCCTATCTACATCATCCCTAACAAGAGGTACACTACTGTTCCTAATTAAGTCAGAGAGTTCCCGCTGTTGCTGGGCGTAGTCCCTCTCTCGACAGAATTGGTGCGCCTCTTCACTGGATCGTTCAAAACAATCTGCCAGATGCAGAATTGCCGAAGACATCTCTTCGGTCTTCTTCTCCAGGGCATTCTTTTCCTCCAGAAGAGTCCGTCTAAGGGGAAGAAGCGGAGCAGCAGAAGGCTGACCACTAGGCCCTCCAATCTCCTACATTTGCGAGGGTTAGTTATACTAACCATAAACTACCAGCAAAAAGGAGATGTGGATTGTTACCTGTCCCTGCTCATGACACGTTGATATATCCATCGTAGAAAGATGGACGCCAGGTGGCGGAAGTGCAACCTTCCCACCAGAAGATTGCTTCTGTCGGGGGAAATCTCGGCGGGACTAAGTCCAGGTAAGTTGCGTCACGATTGCCCGGGGATCTGGCCTCCGGGGCCTCCCCGGGAGCCGCCTTTTGGCCCCCGGGACCTGGCCACCGGCGCCGTCCCGGGCGACGCCATTGGCCCGGGGACGTGGCCTCCAGTGCCCTCCCGGGCGCCGCCATTTGCTCCCGGGACATGGCCTCTGGTGCCGTCCCGGGCACCGCCATTTGCCCGGGGACGTGGCCTCCGGCCCCTCCCGGGGCGCCGCCTTTTGGCCCCCGGGACATGGCCTCCGGCGCCGTCCCAGGTGCCGCCATTGGCCCGGGGACGTGGCCTCCGGGGCCTCCCCGGGCGCCGCGTTTTGGCCCCTGGGACGTGGCCTCTGGCACCGTCCCGGGCGCCGCCATTGGCCCGGGGACGTGGCCTCCGGGGCCCTCCCGGGCGCCGCCATTAGGCTCCCGGGACGTGGCCTGCGGGCCCTCCCCTAGGACGTGGCCTCTGGTGCCGTCCCGGGCGCCGCCTTTTGGCCCCCAGGACCTGGCCTCCGGCGCCATCCCGGGCGCCGCCATTGGCCCGGGGACGTGGCCTCCGGGGCCTCCCCGGGCGCCGCCTTTTGGCCCCCGGCACGTGGCCTCCGGCACCGTCCCGGGCACCGCCGTTGGCCCGGGGACGTGGCCTCCGGGGCCTCCCCGGGCGCCGCCTTTTGGCCCCCGGGACCTGGCCTCCGGCGCCGTCCCGGGCCTCATCGCCCTCCTAAAGGTAAAGTCTCGAATTGTTTGTCACGTGCAGGTCACGCGAGGAGAGCCTCGGGAACTAGTGACCACCTGTCAAGCATCCAAGGCGTTTGACCGGGAGAAGGACGGACCTACCCTTCAATCCGACGGTGGCTTCCGGGGTAGTTTAGGTTTTTTGCTTCTTTTTTGGGCTATAAATAGCCCTTGTACCCCTCTGTAGTAAAGGATCGGTTCTCTTTTATTGGAATAGCTACACTCACAGACGTGCTCCGGAAGACTCTCCCCCGGAGAGAGCCTCCCCAGCCGATTCCGGTCGGGAGCACGTCGACAGGACTAGGGCCCCCACCGGGACCCGAACCTGTATAAATCCTTGTGTCTTTTCTTGTGCTTGTCCGGCGGGGGAGGACCGGTCATCCGGTCAACCCGCGCCGTGTAATCTTTGCTAGGATCATTCTCAAAACCTGCCGAGGTATTCGCAATACCACGACAGTTGGTGCCGTCCGTGGGGACTCGTGACAAGATGCCATGGCTCCCCCAAGAACAAGGGCTCGCACCCTCCCCGGTGACCCGGGTCTCGGAGACCCGGCGCCGTCCGCCCGGGACACTGCCGTCCCGGCGGTCCCTTCTGGAGGCGACCTGGCCCAGGTACCGCTTCCCTCCTTTCCGTTTAACTTAGGTGCTTCCACCTCCAGGTCGTTCCCGGTGACCGCGGGGACCTCGGCCGGGACTAGTCTCCCCCCGACGGCTCCCCGAGCTCCCCGGGATGCCCTGCTCAAAGCTCTCGTGGAAGGCCAGCTCCGCGCTCAGCGCTCTATGGACGAGCTCCTTAGCGTGTTGGGGCGGCCTCCGGCCCCCACATTTGCCTCACACCCGTATCTGGGGAACATGCCCCCGTTTATGGGTTACCCGGCGGCCCCTCCGGCCCCCGGGGGTTTGTCTGCCCCGTACGATCCTGCCGGGGGGTTCCGTCCCCCTACAGGATATACGCCCGGACCCTTCCCGGCACCCGGGCCCGTCCCGGTGCCGGGAGGTTATTTCATGTCGGGGCCCTTCGTGGCACCAGGGGGTACCCCGTTCCTGGCCTATTCCCGGGGCCGGGAGCCCACTTCATTCCGGGGGTTTACCCTAAGCCAGGAGCGAGTCCCGGCCCCCGCGTTGCGTTTTCCGCACCGGGGGCAGTTGACAGAGCAGCCCCCGTGCCGCAGCGGACTTCCCCCCGCATGGGCTCCCCGGTTCCGGACGTCGCCGCGGAGGCTCCCCCCTCGCCGGTTCCGGTGTTACAGGGCCTGCCCCCTTCCTGGTTCCGGTTGCGGCCACCGGGGCACCCTCCACTTCGGTTCCAAGTGTCGTCGTGGGCGCCCCCTCCCCGGTTCCGGATAATACAGGGGCTTCCCCCTTTCTGGTCCTGGGGGTCGTCGCAGGGGGCTCCCCCCAACCAGCTCCGGAAGGCTCCGGGCCGGCAGCTACAGCGCATGAGCTCCCCCCTCGGCGGGACAGGTCCGTTTCGCCCAGGGGGAGGTCGAGCGAATGCGTTCACCAGAGCGCGGGGAAGAACTTCCCCCTAGCCGTGGGCACGGGGAGCCTCGCTCTCGCACCTGCCGGGGAAAGAGACCCGCTGAAGAGCCAACCTCTCCGGCGGAGAGCCCGGACGTCCGGGAGCTCCGTCCCGGCCCGGAGGAAAAGCGTCGCCACCGCCATTCTGGCGGACCTCTTGGACCGCTTCCAGACTCAGACAACGAAGGTCCCGTGAAAGAAGACAGCGACCAGGGCTCTCCCCTGGAAGTGCAGGGGGCTAACCAGCCCCTGTGCCGAAGACTTCGCAGCATCCTGTGGCCGCAGCCCTACCGCCCTCCGCACATCGAGCACTATAACGGTGAGGCAGACCCTTACGAGTTTGTGCAGGTCTACTCCACAGCCATCTCCACGGCCGGGGGGGACGAGACGGTACAGTGCAACGTCTTCCCCCTCTACCTCTCCGGCATTGCCCGCTCCTGGTTCTACAACCTGAAGGTGGGCTCCATCAAGTCTTTCTCGCAGCTCAAGCGGGAGTTCTGTGCCAACTTCCAGGGGAACTACGTGCGTCCCCTGGACTCCTCGCAGCTGTACACCGTCCGGCAGAGGACTGGGGAAACCATCAGAAGCTTCTTCAAGCGCTTTGCTCAGGTGAAGAGCAAAGTGGCCCACGTCCCCGACTCTACGGTCGTCGAAGCCTGCAAAAGCGGCATCCTCCTGGGGGAGCTCCACCGAAGGCTCTCCCGGAGCTGCCCCTCTTCCGCCGACGAGCTCTTCAACGTGCTCGAAAAGTACGCTCGGGCGGAGGAAGACGACATCTGGAAGAAGACCCAGGGGGCTCCCACCCCCGTCGATCGAGAGGCCAGGGATCCCCCCAAACGCCCCAGGCAAGGGGGCCGTAGCGAGCCACGGCCTCGGGACACCTTTGTCCTCGAGGGCGGAGGCGGCTCGCGCGACCCCAGAGCGGCAACCGCCCCTATCCCAAGCCGAAGGGCCATGGGGGAGGACAGTCTTCGTGCGGCCGGGAAGGCCCCGCGGGGAGAAGGCGGAAGGACCGTGGTGCAGCTTCCACAGGTCCAATACCCACGCTACCCGAGATTGTAGCCAGCTGCTGCAGCACTTCGCGGACTTCCTCGACCAGCGCGGGCAGAGGGGGGACTCCGGCCTCCTTGCCTCCTCGGCCAGCTGTTCCGGCCCTTCCCGCTCCCGCGGGGGGTCAGCAGACGCAGGAGGGGGAGCCTTCAGAAGCTCTCCCCTTTCAAACTTCGCAGCGGCACATCAACGTCATCGTGGGAGGATCCGCCTCCGGGCGGGACTCTAAGCGCCAGCGTAAGGAGTACGCGCGCGAGGTCAAGGTTGTGGGGGTGCTACGCGCGTCCCAGCCGCCTGAGTGGTTGGACGTCCCCCTCACCTTAACGGCAGAAGACGCGCGGGGGGTTCGCTTCCCCCACGACGATGCGCTCATTGTCTCCGCGACCATCTACAACTGCCATCTGGCCCGTATCCTGGTGGACGGTGGGAGCTCCGCCGATGTTCTATTCCTGAAGGCCTTCAAAGAAATGCAGGTGGATGAGAAGCTCCTGCAGCCCACTGCCGGGCCCCTGCAAGGCTTTGTCCCGGGGAAGGCGATCTACCCCGTGGGCAAGGTAGATCTTCTAATGACCTTCGGCACACCGGAGAACTACTGGACCGAGCTGGTCCGCTTTGACGTAGTGGACCTCCCCTCCTCCTACAACGCGATCATGGGGAGGACGACAATCAACCGACTGGGAGCTGTCACCCATCAAAACTATCTCTGCATGAAGATCCCCGGGCCGCATGGCGTGATCAACGTTCGGGGAGACCAAGACATGGCCCGTGCTCTATACGAGTGCGCTGCGGCCACAATCGGAAGCATCAACCTCATAAAGACTCCCGGGGGGAGGCTTCTCCCCCGTGGCGAGACGCCGCTACGCCACTGCCCGGGAGGCCCCTCCTCAAGCCGCATCCGGATGGGGGCCTCCGGAAGGTCCTGCTGTCCACGGGTAACGAAGACAAAACCGTCCGGATCGGGGTGGAGCTCCCCGAGGAGCACGCAGCGCAACTTATGGCTTTTCTGCATGAAAACTCTGATGTTTTTGCGTGGAAGCCTCCGGACATGCGGGGCGTCTCCCGGGAGGTCATTGAGCACAAGCTGGCAGTGGCCCCCGGTCACCCCCCGGTCAAACAGAAGCTACGGAAACTCCCCCTCGAGCGCCAAGAGGCAATCAAGGCGGAGATCACCCGGCTCCGAACGCGGGGGCAACCTTCCAGCGCCTCATGACGTTGGTTTTCAACGAGCAAGTCAGCCACAGCGTGGAAGTCTACGTAGACGACGCGGTCGTCAAGAGTCCCCGCGCAGCCTCCCACATCGACGACCTGGCTGAAACCTTCCGCAACCTCCGCGCATTCGGGCTCAAACTCAACTCGGAGAAGTGCGCCTTCGGGGTGCGCGGGGGGAAGCTCCTAGGTTTCCTCGTGGCCCAGCGGGGCATTGAGGCAAACCCCGAGAAGATCCGGGACTTCCTAGACATGACCCCGCCGCACTCAGTCAAGGATATCCAGCGGCTCTTCGGCTGCCTCGCCGCGCTAAGCCGCTTCGTCTCCAGGTAGGGGGAGCGGGGCCTCCAGTTCTTCAAGATCCTCTGAGGGCTCGAGGGGTTCCGCTGGACCCCCGAGGCCCAAGAGGCGTTCAACGACCTCAAGAAGTACCTCACGAGCCCTCCAATGCTCGTGAGTCCGTCCCCAGAAGTGCCCCTGCTCCTCTACCTCGCCGCGACCCCCGTCACCGTCAGCGCGGTCTTGGTGAAGGAGCAAGGGGGGCAGCAGCGTCCCGTGTACTGCGTGAGTGAGGCCCTCCAAGGGGACAAAACTCGGTACACGGAGATGGAGAAAATCTGCTATGCCCTCCTCATGGCGTCCCGGAAGCTTCGGCATTACTTCCTGGGGCACCCCATCATCGTCCCGTCGTCCCTCCCCCTCAGGGAGGTACTGCGGAACAAGGAAGCCACCGGCCAGATCGGGAAGTGGGGGGCCGAGCTCGCCCCCTTCTCCCTGTCCCTTACCGGCCGCTCCGCCATCAAGTCGCAGGTCCTCGCCGACTTCGTCGCAGAGTGGACTCCCGCCTCTGGGTCCGGGGACGAAGATCTCCTTATGCCGCCCCGACGCAGTGATCATTGGACCCTTATGTTCGATGGGTCGCTGTGTCTCGCCGGGGCTGGTGCGGGAGTAGTCCTCCGGAGCCCCGAGGGGAAGGAACTCGAGTATGCCGCGTGGCTCGATTTCCCCGCAACCAACAACGTCGCCGAATACGAGGCTTTGCACCTCGGGATGCGCCTTGCGCGCTCCCTGGGGATCCGACGCCTCCTAGTCAAGGGAGATTCTCAGCTCGTAGTTTGCCAAATGGACAAGTCTTACCTGTGCCATGACGCAAACTTAAGTCTTTATTTGCAGGAAGTGCGAAAGATGGAGAGGCATTTCGACGGCCTCGAGGCCCGGCATGTCCCGCGGAGGGACAATGACCGGGCCGGCGCCCTGGCCCGGGCGGCAAGCGCCCGGGAATCGCTCCCCAAGGGGGCTTTCCTGGAGATCATCGCGAAACCCTCGGTGGCCTCCCCAGACACGGGCGACGAGCCTCATGTCCCAGAGGTCGCCGAGATCATCCGGACTCCGTCTTGGATGGACCCCCTCATATCCTTCATCAAGGGGGAGGGGGACCCTCCTAGCGAGACCGAGGCTAAACGCCTCCGGGCTAAAGCCCGGGCATATCTCCTGCTGGAGGGGAGGCTCTACAAGCAGGGGGCTTCCGCCCTCCTGCGCTGCCTCCCCCGGCCGGAGGGACTTCAACTTCTCAAAGACATCCACGCGGGGAGCCGTGGTTCCCACCTAGCCCCGCATGCCATCGCGGCCAAGGCCCTCCGGCAGGGCTTCTACTGGCCCACGATCATGCGCGACGCGCGAGACCTTGTCTCCGCGTGCGAGGCATGCCAGAAGATGGCCAAGGGCTCGAACCTCCCCCCTATAGCGCTGCAGACAATCCCCATCACTTGGCCCTTCGTGCGCTGGGGGATGGACCTCTTAGGGCCCTTCCCCCCAGCGCCCGGGGATACAAATATGCGGTAGTCGCAGTCGACTATTTTACAAAGTGGGTTGAGGCGGAGCCTTTGGCCAGCATCACGTCCCGGGCCGTTCCGCGCTTTTTCTGGAAAAATGTCGTATGTCGTTTTGGTGTCCCCCGGGAAATCACCGTGGACAACGGGACCCAATTCGACTTGGCTTATTTCCATGAATTCTGCGAAGGCCTGGGGCTCGTCATCCACTTCACCTCGGTGGCCCATCCCCGGAGCAATGGGGCTGTCGAGAGGGTCAACGGCGTGATCCTACAGGGGTTGCGCCGGAGACTCGAGCAAACCGCTTCTAAGCGGGGTGCATGGGCGGAGGAGCTCCCTAGCATCCTCTGCTCCATGCGCACGACCCCGTCCCGGGCGACAGGGCGTACTCCCTTCTCTCTGGTCTACGGGGCGGTGGCAGTCCTCCCCCCGGAGATCGGCTTCCGGTCACTGCGGGTCGAGCTCCTGGAGGGAGCCACGCCCGCAGCATACCAAGCCAACGAAGCCAATTAGCGCCTGGAGATCGACCTCGTGGAGGAGGAACGCGACCGAGCGCTCCTCCGCCACGCCATCTACCAACAAGAGATGGCGCGCGCGGTAGAGGTTTCCGCCTTGGGGACCTTGTCCTCAAACGCATCACAGACCCTCAAGCCCAGGGTAAGCTCTCCCCCAAGTGGGAGGGCCCCTACAGGATCTCCGCGGTCCTGGGCTCGGGGGCCTACAAGCTCTCCAACCTTCAAGAGCAGGAGCTGAAGCACACGTGGAACTTGCGTTTACTTCGCAAGTTCTATGTTTAGCCCTACGGGCCTGTCCCCTCCCCCGGAGCGTTCGCGCCGGAGGGGGAGAAGGGACACTGTATTTTCCTCCCCTTTCGCGACTTCGCCGGGGGAGGCCCTGTACTTCATTTTAGTAGCAATACATAGGTCTTGCTTTTCAAACTGTCTCATTGCAGGTCTTTCTCATTACCGCCCCTAGCGGCGATGCCCTCCCCGCGAGGATGCCCTCCCCTTGAGGATGCCCTCTCCGCGAGGAAGTGAGCTAGCCCCAGCAAGTCCCTCCTGTAGGGCGGCTTACGACCAGCCCTCGTGGACTGAGGGTGTGAGCGGCAACCCGGTCACAGTGGCCGCGGTAACGAGTCACTTTGGGAGACTAGTCCCCTGCCCAAACAATCAAGATCCGTCTTCAGGCACTTCCTCCTCCTGGAGTAGACGCTCTCCCCAGTGGGACGTCTAATGGCCTTTATGGATCTATCTTCCTCCTACGAGAGTCGACGTTGTTCCCGGCTCCCCGTTTTCACGGTGACCGGATGGTCGGCCCCTTGCGGCCTGATTGGATCTATCTTCCTCCTACGGGAGTCGACGTTATTCCCGGCTCCCCGTTTTCACGGCGACTGGATGATCGGGCCCTTGCGGCCTGATCGGATCTATCTTCCTCCTCCGGGAGTCGACGTTATTCCCGGCTCCCCGTTTTCACGGCGATCGGACAATTGGTCCTCGGCGACCTTATTCCCGGCTCCCCGTTCTCACGGCGATCGGATGAATGCCTCCCAGAGACCCTATTCCCGGCTCCCCGTTCTCACGGTGATCGGACGATTGTCTCCCGGAGTAGTCACGGATTTTTCGGGCATTTTCTTCCACGAAGACCCTATTCCCGGCTCCCCGTTCTCACGGCGACCGGACGATTGTCTCCTTGGAAGCTCGCCTCCGGAAATCTCATCGGGTTTTCTTGGACGTTTCTTCCATATGAGGCCTTATTCCCGGCTCCCCGTTCTCACAGCGACCGGACGATTGTCTCCCGGAAGGTCTTCTCCTGAAAACCTCGTTTTAAAATTTTCTAAGTAACTTAGAAAATTTCCTATGCTACAGGTGACTTCCATCCTGGGGGCCTTGTTACCCCCACAGTGCACGGAGCTATTCTCTGGCCCGCTGTGGGCGGGGGGGATAAGGAACCCTCGGGTGTCGACCGCACCGCCCACGAACAAACTTAGCTCATCCTTGTTAAGATGAGTCGTCCGGACCATCCAAGAAGAAGAAAATAAAGAGACAATGAAAGAAGAAGCAACAACAGCTTTATTGATTGCCAAACCCGGAGGACATCTTCCCCCTCCGGTGGGCTTCGGAAACGATACAACCCGGGTTCTAACCCGGGGGATTCTCTACGCCCTAAGGCACCTACGCCTAATACTCCCGGAGGCTCTCCGCTAGCTCCCGGGTCAAGTCCCGGTACAATGCCCGTACACGGCGCCGAGCATCCCAGAGCACATCTTCGGGCAAAAACTCGTATCCCGCCGGTGGAAGTATCCGGAGGGGAGGTATCATCCGGAACCCCGCCGTGGAGGGGACAATTCGGCGCGATGATTGTCAAAGTTGTCCAAGTGCCACTACGGACGCCACCTCAACCGGATCGGCTCCCGGACGCTGTCCCCGCCGCGATTCCTGGAGATAAGGCTTAGCAAGATTAAAGCCGCTTGGGCGTCCCCCGGGGAGCCACTCCCGGACCTTCGCCCGGGAGCAACCTCCCGCGAACCCTGGTAACAACATTCAATTCAAAGACTTAGAAAAAATTCTAACTTCATTGCATTCAAAATGTTTTTGTACAAGTGTCCGGGGCTTCTTCTAAGAAGCTACCCGGATCAAAATACTAAGAAAATAAAAAAGGGCCCAAGCTAAGGCCCGGGGGGAGGCTCATACATGTTCGTTGGCGTCCTCCCCCCGGGGGGCTTCTTCCAAGACCGGGCCTGGGACGTCCCCCGCCGGTGGCGCCGGAGCCGGGAATCTCGCCCGGATGAGCCGGTCGTGTAGAATCCCCCGGGGAGCTGCTCGATCTCCCGGCGCGACGGCTCGAAGGAGTCCGGGAAGCTTCGAGGGATGCGGCCCCCGATCGCCCGGGGGCCGACTCCCCGGAACTCGACGAGCCCCGCAGCAGCCGCGACAACGGGGATCGCCCGGCCCCGCGCCCGAACGTCGGCAGCCTCCGGGATGGCGGAGACCTGTGCGTTGAGAAAACGCACAGCCTCCGCGAGGGTCGCCAGCGGCGCCTCCTTGCTCCCGGAGCCCAGGCTTACGCCGAGGCTCTCGACGTCAAACGGACGGAGCGGCCCGCGTCCGCCACCGCCCGGACGCTCGAGCCCTCGAGCTCCCGGAGCGCCTCCTCCATTGCCTTGGCCTCCTCCCGGAGGCAGCCGTTGACAGCCTCGGAAATATGGACCTGGGCCCGGACCCGGGTCAATACCGCGAGGGCTTCATCGCGCTCCCTGAGGGCCTCCTCGCGCTGCCCTACCGAGGCCGCGACCCGGCCCTCCGCTTCTTTCAGCAGCCGGGCGACCCACTGCTCAAGGCCCCAGGTAACAGCTGCCACCTACGAAATACATAAGAGTTAGAAAAATCTCAAAGTGCAAGAGTTGAATTAAGACGTCATCGACACGGGTTACCTGGGCCCCGAGGGACTGAAGCCCCTCGAAACGCTCATGGAGCGTTCCCTCCGCGACGAAGGCCTGCACCTTCCGGGTGTGCAGGCCCTCCGTGTAGCAGGCGACTTCCCCCGCGGGAAGCAGAGGGGCCTCTCGCCCGGCGCCGGCGTCGCTGCCGGTGGGGGGTCCCCGAACCTGCAAGTCCGGTAACGCGGCCGGCGTCACCGGCGTCACCGGCGTCTTCGTGGCCGAGGTCTCCTCCGAAGACGTGGCCGAGGAGCTTCGGGCGGGGGTCCCCGCCCGGGGGGGGATCATCAGACCCTTCCCCGCCCCGGGCCGAAAGGTCCTCGGGGCCTCCTCCTCCGGAGGAACCTCGTAGACCGAGGGGCTCCCCCCCTCGTCCACCGGCAAAACCCGCGGAGGCGAGGCCTCCGCAAATCTCACCTCCAGCCTCTCCGGCTCCAAAGAAGCCGGAAGGGGCAGGAGGGGCTCCACCAAGAGCGGCGACGGGGTGTAATTCGCCGAGTCGGACGCCGCCCAGCCCGCGACCGCCTCCTTCCCCCGGGCCTCAACAGGGCTCTTCGGGGGAGGAGTTGCTGCTCCCTTCCGGGCCGGCGCCCGGACACGCTCGGCCCCGGGGGTCTCGCCCCGGGGCTTCGCCGGTGTCGCCGCCGGCGTCGTCGACGGGCCGGGGGTCTTTTGGACCCTAGCCTTCTTGGGCTCCGAACCCCCGGCCGCTTCCTTCCCCCGTTTGTGCGACCCGGGGGTGGGGAGAGGCTTCCTCTCCAGCAGCTTGAGCCCGTAGGCCGCCGCTACCAAATTCCGGGGAGGACCCTCCCCCACGAGGCGCACGACGCGCTCGTGCTTGTCGGCGAAGTACCTCCCGAGGAGGTTCTCCGCCTTCTCCCGCGCCGCCGGGTACGGCCGGACGACAAGAGGTAAAGAGTTAGTCAAATTTTCAAAAAAATTGTAAGTATAATGTGGCAGGTTCCCGGAGCTTACGTCGTGTCACCGGCTTCACCGGGGGCCGCTGCTCGGGCCCCATGCCGATCCCCCTCTTCCCGCCTGTGAAGGGGGAGATTCGGAGGAGAGCCATCTCCTCGGCGGCGTCCCGCATTGACCGGGTCTTCTTGGAGAGGATCACCCTGCCGAGGAGCTCGAACTCCTCGTCCGTCCACACCAGAGGCTTCGGCGCGGACGACCGGCTGTAGGTGCGGGGCTCCGGGGCGTACACCACCGCCTTGTCGCGGACCCGGAGGTAAAACCACCTCCGGACCCAGTCGCCGGGTAGTCGATCACCCGGGACGGCAGCATTTGGACCATCACCGAACCGAAGGGGGACTTGGGGCCCCCCTTCACCAGGTGGGAGGTCCGCGCCACCAGTTCGTAGAAGTACCGGAAGGCGCGAAGGGTGGGCTCCCGCCTGGTCGCTGTCTCGTAGAGCCAGATGAAGAGGCCCATCCGGATGAGCGCGTTCGGGGTGAGGTGGTTGAGAGCCACCCCGTACTCCTTGAGAAAATCCCGGAGCATGGGATGCACCGGGAGCCGGAGCCCCGCCTCCAGGAAGGCCTCGAAGGCCACGACCTCTCTGGGCCTGGGGCGGGGGGCTCCGTCTTTCTTCACGGGGACTCTGATGTCCCCGTCCGCGACGACGCATCTTTCGACCAAGGACTCGGCGTCCTCGGCCGTGAACTCTGACGCCCAGAGGAAATCCGGGGGGATTTCCTCCGGGGGCACTTCCGTGGTCTTCGCTCGACCCTTGGGTGCCATGAGGTTAGTCTTCTTTTTTTCGGTGGCTAACCTTGCAGGAGGCTACTACTAAAACATCCGGACGTCTGCTGCCGGGAGCTAACTACCGGAAAGAGCTACCGGGAGAGGGCTACCGGAAGAGCAAAAATCGCTAAGGCTGGAAGTTTGGAATGAGCTTCCGGGCCCCCCAAGGCCCTATTTATAGGGGCGGGACGTGGTCTAGATGCGCGCCACGTGGCACCCACAGAGCAATCTGGACCATAGAAGTTCAAACCGTGCGTGGGAAACGAAGGGATGGGCGCGTGAATTGAGGCGCCGGTTCGAACCGCGCACGCATTTATGGCGAAACGGCGCGGCCATAAGCGCGGGCCACGTCCCCGGGCCAATGGCGGCGCCCCAGCTCCGGTGACTTGGCCCGGAGAATTTCCCGGTGACGTGTACCATACCCACCGGGGACTCGAGCATCTCCCCGGCGTGCATGGGGGGCTACTGTTGGGGGAAATCTCCACGGGACTAAGTCCAGGTAAGTTGCGTCACGATTGCCCGGGGATCTGGCCTCCGGGGCCTCCCCGGGCGCCGCCTTTGGGCCCCCGGGACCTGGCCTCCGGCGCCGTCTCGGGCGCCGCCATTGGCCTGGGGACGTGGCCTCCGGGGCCTCCCCGGGCGCCGCCTTTTGGCCTCCGGGACCTGGCCTCCGGCGCCGTCCCGGGCCTCATCGCCCTCCTAAAGGTAAAGTCTCGAATTGTTTGTCACGTGCAGGTCACGCGAGGAGCGCCTCGGGAACTAGCGACCACCTGTCAAGCACCCAAGGCGTTTGACCGGGAGAAGGACGGTCCTACCCTTCAATCCGACGGTGGCTTCTGGGGTAGTTTAGGTTTTTTGCTTCTTTTTGCGGCTATAAATAGCCCTTGTACCCCTCTGTTGTAAAGGATCGGTTCTCTTTTATTGGAATAGCTACACTCACAGACGTGCTCCGGAAGCCTCTCCCCCGGAGAGAGCCTCCCCAGCCGATTCCGGTCGGGAGCACGTCGACAGGACTAGGGCCCCCACCGGGACCCGAACCTATATAAATCCCTGTGTCTTTTCTTGTGCTTGTCCGGCGGGGGAGGACCGGTCATCCGGTCAACCCACGCCGTGTAATCTTCGCTAGGATCATTCTCAAAACCTGCCGGGGTATTCGCAATACCACGACAGCTTCCCGAACACAAGTTGAGGATCTTCTGGCCGAATAGTCACCGCTTGCTGGCTAGAAAATCGATCACCCAAACAAAAGCAAGGGGTGCTAGGGAAGAAAGCTGCAGGAAGAAAAGATGATGGCTCATCTTCTACCTTTGCTCTGGTGGAAGATCCTTCGTCAACCTTGGACTTCTTCTTTGAAGGAGATGGATCTTCAAGCATTTCAGGCTCCTGCTTGAGAATTTCCTCTTCATCACTCTCAATCTCGATGATGTTGTGATCTGCCATCGGGAGGTGTATGAAGAGAAGAATGAAAATGGTTTTTAGAAAGAACTTAGCCGTGAGAAGAAATTGTGAATCTTTACAGATTCAAAGACCCGGTATTTATAGCCATCAGGGTGACGGTTCACGTTCTGAATGCCTCGGGTTCTTAAAAGCATTTATAATTTTACCTCGGGTTAAAAAGCATTTCAACAACGCCATCATTACTTGTTGCATAATACCCAGAGCCTATCTCGGAGAACCAACCGTCTTACTTAGTGCGCCACTAAGTGAAGGATTTGAAGAGTCGGGTTAATAATCCGATGCATTTCTTTAAATTTAAAGTGAACACGTCCCTTCGTTTTCTTTAAATTTGGGGGCTAGCTGACGAGGATTGACACCCGAGTCAGTTCAAATAAATGCACTGTTGGTTCAGGACAAATTCGAACCAGACACGTGTCTAGCAGTACGAACTCAAGTTATTCTGAGAAGCATTGGCCCAAGGTCACAGGCTTTGCGCGATCAGGTTGCAGGCTTTGTGCCGTCAGAAGTTCGTATGCTATACGCGAACAGAATGTCAAGGATGTCGCGCGGTCAGCCAACATCCTACGGTCAGAGCATTCTCGACCAGGGTGCTTGGAATTCATCTGTCCGGCTATTCCTATAGCGGGAATATTCCGAGTATCCCGAAGATTCCCCCACCTGGAGAATCAACAATCGGGAGGTTAATACCTGCAGTTATCCATGAATAACACGTGTTTAACCTGCGTGGAGGTTAAGAGCGGTTTTCTAAAAACTGTATTCAACCGTCCAAGCAACTGCTTGATGCAGTTTACTACATGGCACCCTTTCGACCAGTATAAAAGGGTGGTATGGAGTGTCAAGCAGAAGGAGGGCGAGATACAACACATCTCAACCACTCAAACAGCCAAGTCTACGGCCTAGATTAGATAGTTCTTACAAGCCTTCTTGGCTTTATTTTGTACATTTGCATAGGAAAAACCCTTCGCCTGTGAAGGAGTTTTTCTACCATCTTGTAAGCTTTTATCACCTATAGTGAAATCCTAACAGGACGTAGGGCTATTACTCCCACCATCGAGGGCCCGAACCTGTATAAACCTCTCTGTGCTCCTGTTCACCATTGTTCTACATACCTTCCCGGAGGGTCATCTTGAAAGGTCTCGCTATTACAAATTTTGCATAAGTTTGGTTGAGGACTCTGAGTCCGAATCGTCGACAGAGAGCACAATCGTTTTTTCTATCGGTAAACTCATTTCCAACCGAGAGAGTACTAAGATTTTGTCTGTCGGTAAATTCATAATTAACCGTTAGAAGATTGGTACTTTACCTGCCGCTAAACGTCAGACTACGATGTGTTTTCTATCGTTACACTCCTAAGATGCCGACAGAATAGTGCAGTTCTTCTATCGGTTATTTACCGATAGAAAATGTTCGGGTTTGTTCTATCGTGTCTATCTCTATCGGTACAGAAACCGATAGTAAAAGGGTGTTTTTTACCGATAGAAGAAAGCTTTTCTGTACTAGTGTCATCCTCTTTGCCAGGCTTCTAATAACAGTTCTGGAAGTTGTTGAGTATAGCATCACACAACATTTCCCAGTTATAAATCGAACCCTCTGGTTGGTTGAATAACTAGGTTCTCGCTGGTCCCTCAAGGACCGTTGGCAAGTAATTTGCCATGACACAATCATCTCCACCCGCAGCTTGAATGGCGGTAATGTAGATCTGAAGGAACTCAGACGGATTCTGAGTTCCATCAAATCCATAAATCATTCCAGGCTTAAACTTGTCTAGCCAAACCAACGCACGGAGGCCTGGCGAGAAAGCTTTGCAGCCAACATAGGAACTGTGGAGAGTTCTACGGCTTTCAACTTGATCGCAGGCAACCTCATGCTGTCGGGATACACCTCGCGGTCCCAGACGAGAATGGACAGGAATGCGATCTCGATCGTGAGAATTTCCAACTTGCCTGGCTTTGTCAAGCCGAACTGATCCTGGTGGTAGTCGATTACGCCTGCCATGACTGGAGTAAGAATACTCCCTCTCGTGGGAGCGAATCGTAGACCGGGATGAAGTAGTTGGAGTTGCATCAGATGCAACTTCATCTTGCTTATCCGCCAGGATTCTGGAAAAAGCCGGTTTGTCCGCGTCTTCGACATTAGGAGGAAAATTACACAGGACTTCCACGATAGAATGAAGTCGCCCATGCGTACTCCTCTTGGGTGCACTAGGTGTCACCGTTTCTTTGTCCACCGGTGGATGGTCCGGGCCTAAAGAAGGTGTCTGGTCGTGTCTGCGACCATGATGACAACGGGAAGAACTTGGCGCAGCATCATAACGAGACTACACGAGCTACAAAGCTTCGAGTGCAGTTTTCTGAAGTTTGTTATCTCACTGCTCATGATCTTGATCCTCCTTTTGCTTGTGCTCCGATTCCTCTTTTTGTCTGCGCTCCTGCTCCTCCCTAGCAATTCGCTGCTCAGGAGTTTCCTCTGATAAAGCAGCAAATTCTCGGGGGAGCGAGGTCGCAGAAGAAGAAAACATCTCCGTTGGTTTCGAATCGGCTTTGAAGTCAAAAAGAGACTGGCGGTTCAAAAGCCAGGTCCATGCTAGACCTTCAAGAACCGTTGGAAAATAATTCGCCATTAATTTTTCATTTTCGCCTACCACTTGGATAGCAGTGACGTAGATTTGAGGATATTCGGAGGGTTTTTGCATCCCATCGAACCACTCAATCATGCATGGCTTAAATTTGTCAGGCTAGACCACTGCTCACAATCCTGGTGAAAAGGCCTTGCAACCAACATACGCAATATGTGGTTGTCCATCATCGCGATCATCCTCCTAGCCACGGGTAAGGTTGGCAAGTGAAACATCATGATGAGGTCCCAAACGTGAGTGTATTGGCTCACAATTGCAATCAGAAGAACGGCCAATTCTCCGAATCTTGCCATGACTACAATTAGTCGGTGTGGCTCGAACATGGTCACCTCTTCTCTGGCTATGATAAGCACTATTTCCTTCGCGTGAGTTCGCCACCGATCGCGGCGAGGTAGTTGGAGTTACATCCGATGCAATTCCATTGAGATTTTCTACAAGAACTCTAACAAATGTTACCCCATCATCGTTGGTGAAACCAGCAGGAGGGTTAGAGAGCACTTCTGAGATCACGCGAATGCGCTCCTGTATGCTTCTTCAACGAGCCAGAGGAGTTCATGGCACTGTCACCTCAGCCACCAGGGAACTCTCCAGATCTGTGTGGGGCAATTGGTTGTGCCTACGACCACCAGGAGGTTGTTAGTGGGATGTTCTAGGATCGAAGTTCGCGGCGTCATGGCGAAGTTGCACAAGACACAGAGTTTACTCTGTGGTCTTACGAACCTCGTTTTCCTAGTGCACACGAGCTTCATCTTCCAACCATCTTCGATCTTCTCCCTTCCTAGAGAGCCGTTGCTTAGGAGTTTCCTCGGAAAGCCCTGTAACTTCCCTTAGACCCGAGACCATAGACGGGGAAAACATCTCCTCTTTGTCTGAGTCACACTCAAAGCCAAAGAGGGAATTTAAATTGTCTGGAGTAGACTCTTCCAGATAGAACGAACGGTGATCACTGGAATCATCCATATCTGATGTGGATGCATCGGGATCTTCATTATCCTCATTAGTGAAGGCAATGGGTTATGATACATATTCACCTTCAAGTGAGGCAAGGCTAATAAAAGGCGAATGAACTGCTTTCTCCAGTTCTCTGTCGATGCTTGTGACCAGAACCGGAGAAGAACTCTCCTCAGCTCAGGACTTGAGAGTGGCATCGATCTCTTCCATGGGAATAGCGTCTTCATCCATGACATCGACATAGTCGGCGAGATAGAAGTCATTCTCAGAGTCGTATGCGTAGGGGAAAGGATCCATAGATACAGATAACTTCGGTGAAGAAGAAAATACCTTGTCGTTCCCCACGGTCAGTGCCAGCTGTTGATGATTGGGACAATTTCCCAAGCCGAACTTACATCAATTTAGGTTGTTTAGCAGGGAGGTGGTATCTAACAATCAGTAAAGAGAATCACTGTAAATATGGACACATGAACATGTTGTGTTTATATAGGTTTGGGCCGTCAAAGTCTAAGTAACAGCCCTACTCCTGTTGTATTCTCACTATAAGAATAATGGAATTACAAAGTGTATCTTGTTGAGTCTAATCCTCTTGTCTACTTTCAGACTTCCTGGATCGATCTCCTATTCTTCAAGCCCTAACCTCCTTGTTTTACTTGTGAAAGAGGATGACAGTTGCTTGACTGAAACGACGCTTCAATGTTAACTGCAAGCAGTTGCTGTTCGCTGGTTAGGAAGTGTGGTTACAGGTAACTGCAGGTTCACCCTTATCCTATTGACGGTTTATGGATAATTACATAGCCATGAGCAACTGCATAATTATCCTTATTGTGTCAATGAAGAGAGTATTATCCTGGGAATATTAGCCAGAGTATAGTTATGGTGTAATTGTACAACTCTTAGACCATGGTCGGTAAATCTCGACTAGACCCTGTTTATTCAGAGGTACCTCCACTTCTAATAACTCTTTTGTTCCATGGTCGCGCACAGACTGCGACTATGGATTTGAGGATTATCATATCTTCGCGACCATGGTGACTGCAGGCAAATATCTCCTCGACCAGAGTAGTCACAGGTAGTGTAATAGATGAGATTACGAATGATTGCGATGACGAAGGTTTGTAGCCACAATCTACTAAAGCCACAAATAATAGTTACTCATGATGGACCCTTATATATTTAATTGGACAAGATGGGCTGGATTATGTCCAAATTGTCTTGGACTATCCCAAGATCTCTTTATGTGGTCTTCTATGATCATGGAAAGATATAGACAAAAGACTTAGATCTCTCTCTGTGGTCTCCTACGATCACAAAAAGGCATAACAAAAAGGCATATACAAAGGACTCAGATATCTCTTAGTGGTCTCCTGTGATTACGAAAAGGCATAGACAAAGGACTTGGGTAATAATCTTCATCACAATCAAGTGAGTTTTTATTTAATTCTTATTATTATTTCTGCAAAATTATGGCTTTTTGCGAGTAGATCCCTTCTCGGGCTAGGTATGACCTAATCCGGAAGGCGTGATTCTTCCTTGATCTTGATCTCAAGTTTTGCAGTTATTTCCGGATGTTTTCTACCTCTAAACCCTAAATTCTCGTTTCAGCAACAAACATAACAGTTGATCCTTAATAAGAATTTAGGGGAGTTCTTGAGTCCTTATCGCTTTGACACATGATCCTGAATAGGAGAGAGGCTATTGCCAAACATAATAGTGTAAGCGATCCTCTGACCGTTGTACCAGCAACCATACTGGCAACTTAATCTGTCTTGGAAAACAATTAAAATTAACTTGCAGTCCTCGGACCTTCGATAGAATTACGCTGAATGGTTATGAAACTCCCGAAACCCTAGATTTTCATTCCTGCTTTACAAACCCTAGATTGCATACTTGCTTTTTTGTTCTTTAAAACCCTAGATTGATAGCTTTATTAGTAGATTTAGTTGCAGAAAAACAAACCCCCAACTCATTTAGACTTAATTAGTGATCCATTAAGCTAGAAGACGAATACAGTTGTTCCTCATGGAGTTCGACCCTCAAGTGCTCAACGTTCAAACGTCCAATTGTGGCTATTACACAATCACACCGTTTTAGGCGCGATCGAGTTTTTGGCGCCGTTGTCAGGGGAAATATCCGCGAGACTAAGTCCAGGTAAGATGTGTCACGATTACCCGGGGACGTGGCCTCTGGGGCCTCCCCGGGCGCCGCCATTTGCCCGGGGACGTGGCCTCCGGGGCCTCCCCGGGCGCCGCCTTTTGGCTCCCGGGACGTGGCCTCCGGGGCCTCCCCGGGCGCCGCCATTTGCCCGGGGACATGGCCTCCGGGGCCTCCCCGGGCGCCGCCTTTTGGCTCCCGGGACGTGGCCTCCGGTGCCCTCCCGGGCGCCGCCATTGGCCCGGGGACGTGGCCTCCGGGGCCTCCCCGGGCGCCGCCTTTTGGCTCCCGGGACGTGGCCTCCGGTGCCCTCCCGGGCGCCGCCATTTGCCCGGGGACGTGGCCTCCGGGGCCTCCCCGGGCACCGCCTTTTGGCTCCCGGGACGTGGCCTCCGGTGCCCTGCCGGGTGCCGCCATTTGCCCGGGGACGTGGCCTCCGGGGCCTCCCCGGGCGCCGCCTTTTGGCTCCCGGGACGTGGCCTCCGGTGCCCTCCCGGGCGCCGCCATTTGCCCGGGGACGTGGCCTCCGGGGCCTCCCCGGGCACCGCCTTTTGGCTCCCGGGACGTGGCCTCCGGTGCCCTGCCGGGTGCCGCCATTTGCCCGGGGACGTGGCCTCCGGGGCCTCCCCGGGCGCCGCCTTTTGGCTCCCGGGACGTGGCCTCCGGTGCCCTCCCGGGCGCCGCCATTGGCCCGGGGATGTGGCCTCCGGGGCCTCCCCGGGCGCCGCCTTTTGGCTCCCGGGACGTGGCCTCCGGTGCCCTCCCGGGCGCCGCCATTTGCCCGGGGACATGGCCTCTGGGGCCTCCCCGGGCGCCGCCTTTTGGCTCCCGGGACGTGGCCTCCGGTGCCCTCCCGGGCGCCGCCATTGGCCCGGGGACGTGGCCTCCGGGGCCACCCCGGGCACCGCCTTTCGGCTCCCGGGACGTGGCCTCCGATGCCCTCCCGGGCCTCATCACCCTCCTAAAGGGAAAGTGTTGAACTGTTTATCACGTGCAGGTCACGCGAGGAGCACCTCGGGAACTAGCGACCACACGTCAAGCATCCAAGGCGTTTGACCGGGAGAAGGACGGTCCTGCCCTTCAATCCGACGGTGGCTTCCGGGGTAGTTTAGGTTTTTTGCCGCTTTTTGGGGGCTATAAATAGCCCTTGTACCCCTCTGTTGTAAACGATCGATTCATTTATTGGAATAGCTAAACTCACAGGCGTGCTCCGGAAGCCTCTCCCCCGGAGAGAGCCTCCCCAGCCGACTCCGGTCGGGAGCGCGTCGACAGGACTAGGGCCCCCATCGGGACCCGAACCTGTATAAACCCGTGTGTCATTCTTTGTGCTTGTCCGGCGGGGGAGGACCGGTCATCCGGTCAACCCGCGCCGCGTAATCTTCTCTAGGATCACTCTCAAAACCTACCGAGGTATTCGCAATACCACGACAGTTGGCGCCGTCCGTGGGGACTCGTGACAAGACGCCATGGCTCCCCCAAGAACAAGGGCTCGCACCCTTCCCGGTGACCCGGGTCTCGGAGACTCGGCGCCGTCCGCCCGGGACACTGCTGTCCCGGCGGTCCCTTCCGGAGGCGACCTGGCCCAGGTACCGCCTCCCTCCTTTCCTCTTAACTTAGGTGCTTCCACCTCCAGGTCGTTCCCGGTGACCACGGGGACCTCGGCCGGGACAAGCGTCCCCCGACGGCTCCCCCGGCTCCCCGGGACGCCCTGCTCGAAGCTCTCGTGGAAGGCCAGCTCCGCGCCCAGCGCTCTATGGACGAGCTCCTTAGCGTGTTGGCGCGGCCTCCGGCCCCCACGTTTGCGTCGCACCCATATCCGGGGAACATGCCCCCGTTTATGGGTTACCCGGCGGCCCCTCCGGCTTGGGGGGGGTTGTCCGCCCCGTATGATCCTGTCGGGGGGTTCCCTCCCCCTGCGGGATACAGGCCCGAACCCTTCCCGGCACCCGGGCCCGTCCCGGTGCCGGGCGGTTATTTCATGCCAGGGCCCTTCGTGGCACCAGGGGGGTACCCCGTCCCCGGCCTGATCCCGGGGCCGGGAGCCCACTTCTTGCTGGGGGTTTACCTTGCGCCGGGAGCCAGTCCCGCCCCCCGCGTTGCGTTTATCGCGCCGGGGGCGGTCGACAGAGCAGCCCCCGTGCCGCAGCGGACTTCCCCTCGCATGGGCTCCCCGGTTCCGGACGCCGCCACCGGGGCTCCCCCCTCGCCGGTTCCGGGTGTTACAGGGCCTGCCCCCTTCCCGGTTCCGGTCGTGGCCACTGGGGCCGGGGGGGACGAGTCAGTACAGTGCAACGTTTTCCCCCTTTACCTCTCCGGCATCGCCCGCTCCTGGTTCTACAACCTGAAGGCCGGCTCCATCAAGTCTTTCTCGCAGCTCAAGCGGGAGTTCTGTGCCAACTTCCAGGGGAACTACGTGCGTCCCCTGGACTCCTCGCAGCTTTACACTGTCCGGCAGAGGACCGGGGAGACCATCAGAAGCTTCTTCGAGCGCTTTGCCCAGGTGAAGAGCAAAGTGGCCCACGTCCCCGACTCTACGGTCATCGAAGCCTGCAAAAGCGGCATCCTCCAGGGGGAGCTCCACCGAAGGCTCTCCGGAGCTGCCCCTCTTCCGCCGACGAGCTCTTCAACGTGCTCGAAAAGTACGCTCGGGCGGAGGAAGACGATATCTGGAAAAAGACCCAGGGGGCTCCCGCGCCCGCCGACCGGGGGGCCAGGGATCCCCCCAAACGCTCCAGGCAAGGGGGGCGTAGCGAGCCACGGCCTCGGGACACCTTTGTCCTCGAGGGCGGAGGCGGCTCGCGCGACTCCCCGAGGACCAACCGCCCCTTCCCCAAACCGAAGGGCCATGGGGGAGGACAGTCTTCGCGCGGCCGGGAAGGCCCCGCGGGGAGAAGGCGGGAAGGACCATGGTGCAGCCTACACAGGTCCAATACCCACGCTACCCGAGATTGTAGCCAGCTGCTGCAACATTTTGCGGACTTCCTCAACCAGCGTGAGCAGGGGGGGGGACTCTGGCCTCCTTGCTCCCTCAGCCAGCTGTTCCGGCCCTTCCCGCTCCCACGGGAGGTCAGCAAACGCAGGAGGGGGAGCCTTCAGAAGCTCTCCCCTTTCAAACTTCGCAGCGGCGCATCAACGTCATCGTGGGAGGATCTGCCTCCGGGCGGGACTCTAAGCGCCAGCGTAAGGAGTACGCGCGCGAGGTCAAGGTTGTGGGGTTGCTTCGCACGTCCCCGCCACCAAAGTGGTCGGACGTCCCCCTCACCTTCACGGCAGAAGACGCGCGGGGGGTTCGCTTCCCCCACGACGACGCGCTCATTGTCTCCGCGACCATCTACAACTGCCATCTGGCCCGGATCCTGGTGGACGGCGGGAGCTCCGCCGATGTCTTATTCCTGAAGGCCTTCAAAAAAATGCAGGTGGATGAGAAGCTCCTGCAGCCCGCTGCCGGGCCCCTACAAGGCTTTGTCCCGGGGAAGGCGATCCACCCCGTGGGCAAGGTAGATCTTACAATGACCTTCGGCACCCCGGAGAACTACCGGACCGAGCTGGTCCGCTTCGACGTGGTAGACCTCCCCTCCTCCTACAACGCAATTATGGGGAGGACGACAATCAACCGGCTGGGGGCTGCCACCCATCAAAATTATCTCTGCATGAAGATCCCCGGGCCGCGCGGTGTGATCAATGTCCGAGGAGACCAAGACATGGCCCGTGCTCTATATGAGCGCGCTGCGGCTACGATCGGAAGCGTCAACCTCATAAAGACGCCCGGGGGGGAGGCTCCTCCCCCGGAACTAGATGCTGCTGCGCCACCGCCCGGGAGGCCCCAACTCAAGCCGCGTCCGGAAGGGGGCCTCCGGAAGGTCCTGCTGTCCCCGGGCAACGAAGACAAAACCGTCCGGATCGGGGCGGAGCTCCCCCAGGAGCACGCAGCGCAACTTGCGGCTTTTCTGCGCGAAAACTCCGATGTTTTTGCGTGGAAGCCGTCAGACATGCGGGGCGTCGCCCGGGGGGTCGTTGAGCACAAGCTTGCAGTAGCCCCCGGTCACCCCCCGGTCAAACAGAAGCTGCGGAAACTCTCCCTCGAGCGCCAGGAGGCAATGAAAGCGGAGATCGCCCGGCTCCGAGAGGCGGGGTTCATTCGAGAGGTCTTGCACCCCGAGTGGCTCGCGAACCCCGTCCTCGTCAAAAAATCAACCGGCAGGTGGCGGATGTGCGTAGACTTCACCGACCTTAATCGCGCCTGCCCCAAAGACAACTTCCCGCTCCCGCGGATTGATCAGCTCGTCGACTCCACCGCGGGGTGCGAGCTCATGAGCTTCCTAGACGCCTACTCGGGCTACCATCAAGTCCGGATGGCGGAAGGGGACGAGGAAAAGATGAGTTTTATTACTCCCCTCGGAACCTTCTGCTACGTCCATATGCCCTTCGGGCTCAAGAACGCGGGGGCGACCTTCCAACGCCTTATGACACTGGTTTTCAAAGAGCAAGTCGGCCGCAACGTTGAAGTCTACGTAGACGACGCGGTTGTCAAGAGTCCCCGCGCAGCCTCCCACATCGACGACCTGGCTGAAACCTTCCGGAACCTCCGCGCATTCGGGCTCAAGCTGAACCCGGAGAAGTGCGCCTTCGGGGTGCGCGGGGGGAAACTCCTAGGTTTCCTCGTGTCCCAGCGGGGCATTGAGGCAAACCCCGAGAAGATCCGGGCATTCCTAGACATGCCCCCGCCACGCTCCGTCAAGGATGTCCAACGGCTCTCCGGCCGCCTAGCCGCACTCAGCCGCTTTGTCTCCCGGTCGGGGGAGCGGGGCCTCCAGTTCTTCAAGATCCTCCGAGGGCTCGAGGGGTTCCGCTGGACCCTCGAGGCCCAGGGGGCATTCGACGACCTCAAGAAGTACCTCACGAGCCCCCCAATGCTCGTGAGTCCGTCCCCGGAAGAGCCCCTGCTCCTCTACCTCGCCGCGACCCCCGTCGCCGTCAGTGCGGTCTTGGTGAAGGAGCAAGGGGGGCAGCAGCGTCCGGTGTACTACGTGAGTGGGGCCCTCCAAGGGGCCAAAACTCGGTACACGGAAATGGAGAAAATCTGCTACGCCCTCCTCATGGCGTCCCGGAAGCTTCGGCGTTACTTCCTGGGGCACCCCATCACCGCCCCGTCGTCCCTCCCCCTTGGGGAGGTATTGCGGAACAAAGAAGCCACCGGCCGGATCGGGAAGTGGGGGGCTGAGCTCGCCCCCTTCTCCCTGTCCCTTACCGGCCGCTCCGCCATCAAGTCGCAGGTTCTCGCCGACTTCGTCGCAGAATGGACTCCCGCCTCTAGGTCCGGGGACGAAGATCTCCCTGTGCCGCCCCGACGCAGTGATCATTGGACCCTTATGTTCGATGGGTCGCTGTGTCTCGCCGGGGCTGGCGCGGGACTAGTCCTCTGGAGCCCCAAGGGGAAGGAACTCGAGTACGCCGCGCGGCTCGAGTTCCCCGCAACCAACAACGTCGCCGAATACGAGGCTTTGCTCCTCGGGATGCGCCTTGCGCGCTCCCTGGGGATTCGGCGCCTCCTAGTCAAGGGAGATTCTCAGCTCGTAGTTTGCCAAATGGACAAGTCTTACCTGTGCCATGACGTAAACTTAAGTCTTTATTTGCAGGAAGTACGAAAGATGGAGAGGCATTTCGACGGCCTCGAGGCCCGGCATATCCCACGTAGGGACAATGACCAGGCCGACGCCTTCGCCCGGGCGGCCAGTGCCCGGGAATCGCTCCCCAAGGGGGCTTTCCTGGAGATCATCACGAAGCCCTCAGTGGCCTCCCCGGACACGGGCGAGGCATGCCAGAAGATGGCCAAGGGCTCGAACCTCCCCCCTATAGCGCTGCAGACGATCCCCATCACTTGGTCTTTTGTGCGCTGGGGGATGGACCTCTTAGGGCCCTTCCCCCCAGCGCCCGGAGGATACAAGTATGCGGTAGTCGCAGTCGACTA
The DNA here is from genome assembly GCA_019359835.1 of Pharus latifolius. Lineage (NCBI taxonomy): Eukaryota > Viridiplantae > Streptophyta > Magnoliopsida > Poales > Poaceae > Pharus > Pharus latifolius. The sequence continues at coordinate 59,747,074 of CM033323.1, forward strand.
TTTTACAAAGTGGGTTGAGGCGGAGCCTTTGGCCAGCATCACGTCCCGGGCCGTTCAGTGGTTTTTCTGGAAAAACGTCGTATGTCGTTTTGGTGTCCCCCGGGAAATCACCGTGGACAATGGGACCCAATTCGACTCGGCTTATTTTCGGGAATTCTGTAAAGGCCTGGGGCTCGTCATCCACTTTGCCTCTGTAGCCCATCCCCGGAGCAATGGGGCTGTCGAGAGGGTCAACGGCGTGATCCTACAGGGATTGCGCCGGAAACTCGAGCAAACCGCTTCCAAGCGGGGTGCATGGGCAGAGGAGCTCCCTAGCATCCTCTGCTCCATGCGCACAACCCCGTCCCGGGCGACGGGGCGTACTCCCTTCTCCCTGGTCTACGGGGCGGAGGCAGTCCTCCCCTCGGAGATTGGCTTCCGGTCGCTGCGGGTGGAGCTCCTGGAGGGAGCCACCCCCTCGGCATATCAGGCCAATGAGGCCAATCAGCGCCTGGAGATCGACCTCGTGGAGGAGGAACGCGACCGAGCGCTCCTCCGCCACGCCATCTACGAGCAAGAAATAGCTCGCGCATACAATCAGCGCGTGCGCGAGAGAGCTTTTCGCCTTGGGGACCTTGTCCTCAAGCGCGTGACGGACCCCCAGGCCCAGGGTAAGCTCTCGCCCAAGTGGGAGGGCCCCTACAGGATCTCCGCGGTCCTGGGCTCGGGGGCCTACAAGCTCTCCAACCTCCAAAAGCAGGAGCTGAAACACACGTGGAACTTGTGTTTACTTCGCAAGTTCTATGTTTAGCCTTACGGGCATGTCCCCTCCCCCGGGGCGTTCACGCCGGAGGGGGACGAGGGACGCTGTATTTTCCTCCCCTTTCGCGGCTTCGCAGGGGGAGGCCCTGTACTTCATTTCATTAGCAATACATAGGTCTTGCTTTGCAAACTGTCTCATTGCAGGTCTTTCTAATTACCGCCCCTAGCGGCGATGCCCTCCCTGCGAGGAAGCCCTCCCCGCGAGGATGCCCTCCCCGCGAGGAAGTGGGCCAGCCCCAACAAGTCCCTACAACGGAGCCTGCACTCCCGTAGGGCGGCTTACGATCAGCCCTCGTGGACTGAGGGTGTAAGCGGCAACCCGGTCACAGTGGCCGTGGTAACGAGTCACTTTGGGAGACTAGTCCCCTGCCCAAACACTCAAGTCCCGTCTTCGGGCATTTCCTCCTCCGGGAGTCGACGTTATTCCCGGCTCCCCGTTTTCACGGCGACCGGAAGATCAGCCCCTTGTGGCTTGATTGGATCTATCTTCCTCCTCCGGGAGTCGACGTTATTCCCGGCTCCCCGTTTTCACGGCGACCGGACGATTGGTCCCTAGCGACATTATTCCCGGCTCCCCGTTCTCACGGCGACCGGATGAATGCCTCCCGGAGACCCTATTCCCGACTCCCCGTTCTCACGGCGACCAGACGATTGTCTCTCAGAGAAGTCGGATTTCTCGGGCATTTCCTTCCCCGAAGACCCTATTCCCGGCTCCCCGTTCTTACGGCGACCGGACGAGTGTCTCCCAGGAAGCTCGCCTCTGGAAATCCCATCGGGTTCTCTTGGACATTCCTTCCGCTTAAGGCCTTATTCCCGGCTCCCCGTTCTCACGGCGACCGGATGATTATCTCCCGGAAGGTCTTCTCCTTGAAAACCTCATTTTAAAATTTTCTAACTTAGAAAATTTCTTGTGCTACAGGTAACTTCTATCCCGGGGGCCTTGTTACCCCCACAGCGTGCGGAGTTATCCTCCTGCCCGCTGTGGGCGGGGGGGGATAAGGAACCCCCGGGTGTCGACCGCACCGGCCACGAGGAAACTTAGCTCATCCTTGTTAAGATGAGTCGTCCAGACCATCCAAGAAGAAGAAAATAAAGAGGCGCAATAAAAGGAAACAACGCGCTTTATTGATCAGCAAACCCGGAGGACATCTTCCCCCTCCGGTGGGCTTCGGAAACGATACAACCCGGGTTCTAACCCGGGGGATTCTCTAAGCCCTAAGGCTCCTACGCCTAATACTCCCGGAGGCTCTCCGCTAGCTCCCGGGTCAAGTCCCGGTACAACGCCCGTACGCGGCGCCGAGCGTCCCGGAGCACATCTTCAGGCCAGAACTCGTAACTCGCCGGTGGAAGTATTCGGAGGGGAGGGATCATCCAGAGTCCCGGTCGCGGAGGGGACAATTCGGCACGATGATTATCAAAGTTGTCCAAGTGCCACTCCGCACGCCACCTCAACCGGATCGGCTCCCGGACACTTTCCTCGCCGCGATTCCCGGAGAGAAAGCTTAGCAAAATTAAAGCCGCTTGGGCGTCCCCCGGGGAGCCCCTCCCGGACCTTCGCCCGGGAGCAACCTCCCGGGAACCCTGGTAACAGTAAGTTCAATTCAAAGACTTAGAAAAATTCTAACTTCATTGCATTAAAAATTTTTGTACAAGTGCCCGGGGCTTCTTCTAAGAAGCTACCGGAATCAAAAAATCCTAAAACAAAAAAGGGCCCTAGCTAAGACCTGGGGGGAGGCTCATACATGTTCATTGGCGTCCTCCCCCCGGGGGGGCTTCCTCCGAGGCCGGGGCTGGGGCGTCTCCTGTCGGAGGCGCCGTAGCCAGGAACCACGCCTGGATGATCCGGTCGTAGAACCCTCCGGCGAGCTGCTCGACCTCCCGGCGCGAAGGCTCGAAGGAGTCCGGGAAGCTTCGGGGGATGCGGCCCCCGATCGCCCGGGCGCCGACCCCCCGGAACTCGACGAGCCCCGCGGCAGCCGCGACGACGGGGATCGCCTGACCCCGCGCCCGAACATCGGCAGCCTCCGGGATGGCGGAGACCTGTGCGTTAAGGAAACGCACAGCCTCCGCGAGGGTCGCCGGTGGCACCTCTCTGCTCCCGGAGCCGAGGCTTACGCCAAGGCCCTCGAGGGCCGTCCGGACGGAGCGGCCCGCGTCCGCCACCGCCCGGATGCTTGAGCTCTCGAGCTCACGAAGTGCCTCCTCCCGGAGGCGGGCGTTGATGGCCTCGGAAATGTGAACCTGGGCCCGGACCCGGGTCAATTCCGCGAGCGCCTCGTCGCGTTCCCGGAGGGCCTCCTCGTGCTGCCCTACGGAGGCTGAGGCCCGGTCCTCCGTCTCCTTGAGTAGCCGGGCGACCCGCTGCTCAAGGCCCCAGGTAACAGCTGCCACCTACAAAATACATAACAGTTAGAAAAATTTCAAAGTGCAGGGGATAAGCGAAGGTGTTATCGACGGGTTACCTGGGCCCCGAGGGACTGAAGCCCCTCGAAGCACTCATGGAGCGTCCCTCCCGCGACGAAGGCCTGCACCTTCCGGGTGTGCAGGCCCTCCGAGAAGCGGGCGACCTCCCCCGCGGGGAGCAAAGGGGTCGCCCGCCCAGAACCGCCGGTGCGGCCGGCGGGGGGTCCCCGGACCTCAAGGTCCGGTAACACGGCCGGCGTCTTCGTCGACGAGGTTGTGCCCCCCGAAGACGTGGCCGAGGAGCTCTCGGCGGGAGCCTCCGCCCGGGGGGGAACCATCAAGCCTTTCCCTGCCCCAGGCCGAAGGGTCTTCGGGGCCCCCTCCTCCGGAGGAACCTCGTACACCGAGGGGCTCCCCCCCTCATCCACCGGCCAGACCCGCGGGGGCGAGGCCCCCGCGAATCTCACCTCCAGCCTCTCCGGCTCCAAAGAGGCCGGAAGGGGCAGGAGGAGCTCCACCGCGAGCGGCGACGGGGCGTAGTTCGCCAAGTCGGACGCCGCCCCGCCCGCGGTCGCCTGTTTCCCCCGCACCTCGACGGGGCCCTTCGGGGGAGGAGGCGTTGCCTCCTTCCGGGACGGTGCCCGGGCACGCTCGCCCCCGGGGGTCTCGTCCCGGGGCTTCACCGGTGTCGCCGCCGGCGTCGTCGATGGGCCGGGGGTCTTCTGAACCCGGGCCTTCTTAGGCTCTGAGCCCCCGGCCACCTCCTTCCCCCGTTTATGCGACCCGGGGGTGGGGAGAGGCTTCCTTTCTGGCAGCTTTAACCCAAAGGCCGCCGCTACCAGGTTCTTGGGGGGGCCCTCACCCACGGCGCGCACGACGCGCTCGTGTTCATCTGCGAAGTACCTCCCAGGCGGACTGCAAGAGGTAAAGAGTTAGTCAATTTCATTAAAATTTTGTGAGAGCAGTGCAGCGGGTTCCCGCAGCTTACGTCGCGTCATCGACTTCACCGGGGGCCACTGCTCGGGGCCCATGCCGATCCCCCTCTTCCCGCCGGTGAAGGGGGAGATCCGGAGGAGGGACATCTCCTCAGCCGCGTCCTGCATCGAGCGGGTCTTCTTGGAGAGGATCACCTTGCCGAGGAGCTCGTACTCCTCGTCCGTCCACACCGGCGGCTTCGGTGCGGACGACCGGCTGTAGGTGGGGGCCTCTGGGGCGTACACCACCGCGTCGTCTCAGACCCGGAGGTAGAACCACCTCCGGACCCAATCCCCCCAGTGGTCCCGGGAGGCCGCCGCCGGGTAGTCGATTACCCGGGCCGGCAACATCTGGACCATGACCGAACCGAAGGGGGACTTGGGGCCCCCCTTGACCAGGTGGGAGGTCCGCGCCGCCGGTTCGTAGAAGTACCGGAAGGCGCGAAGGTCGGGCTGCCGCCCGGTCGCTGTCTCGAAGAGCCAAATGAAGAGGCCCATCCGGACCAGCGCGTTCGGGGTGAGGTGGTTGAGAGCCACCCCATACTCCTTGAGAAACTCCCGGAGCATGGGATGCACTGGGAGCCGGAGCCCCGCCTCGATAAAGGCCTCGAAGGCCACGATCTCCCCAGGCCTGGGGCGGGGGGCTCCGTCCTTCTTCACCGGGACTCGGATGTCCCCGGCCGCAACGATGCCCCTCTCGGCCAAGGACTCGGCGTCCTCGGCCGTGAACTCGGACGCCCAGAGGAAATCCGAGGGGATTTCCTCCGGGGACACCTCTGTGGTCTTCGCTCGACCCTTGGGTGCCATGAGGTTAGTTTTCTTTTTGGTGGCTAACTTTGCAGGAGGTTACTACTAGAAACTCCCGGACGCCTGCTACCGGAAAAAGCTACCAGAGAAAGCTACCGGAATAAGCTACCAGGAGAGGGCTACCGGGAGAGCAAAGATCGTTGGGGCTGAGAATTTGGAATGAGCTTCCGGGCCCCCCAAGACCCTATTTATAGGGGCGGGCCGTGGTCTAGATGCACGCCACGTGGCACCCGCGGATCAATCTGGGCCGTAGAAGTTCAAACCGTGCGCGGGAAACGAAGGGACGGGCGCAAAAATCGAGGCGCCGGTTCGACCCGCGCGCGCATTTATGGCGAAACGGCGCGGCTTTAAGTGTGGGGCACAGAAACCGAAGCGTCGCGACTCCGGTAGCTTGGCCCGGAGATCTTCCCAGTGACCTGAACCATACCCACCGGGGACTCGAGCATCGTCCCCGGCGGGCATGGGGGGCTGCTGTCGGGGGAAATCTCCGCGAGACTAAGTCCAGGTAAGATGTGTCACGATTACCCGGGGACGTGGCCTCCGGGGCCTCCCCGGGCGCCGCCTTTTGGCTCCTGGGACGTGGCCTCCGGGGCCTCCCCGGGCGCCGCCATTTGCCCGGGGACGTGGCCTCCGTGGCCTCCCCGGGCGCCGCCTTTTGGCTCCCGGGACGTGGCCTCCGGTGCCCTCCCGGGCGCCGCCATTGGCCCGGGGACGTGGCCTCCGGGGCCTCCCCGGGCGCCGCCTTTTGGCTCCCGGGACGTGGCCTCCGGTGCCCTCCCGGGCGCTGCCATTGGCCCGGGGACGTGGCCTCCGGGGCCTCCCCGGGCGCCGCCTTTTGGCTCCCGGGACGTGGCCTCCGGTGCCCTCCGGGCGCCGCCATTGGCCCGGGGACGTGGCCTCCAGGGCCTCCCCGGGCGCCGCCTTTCGGCTCCCGGGACGTGGCCTCCGGTGCCCTCCCGGGCCTCATCACCATCCTAAAGGTAAAGTATTGAACTGTTTATCACGTGCAGGTCACGCGAGGAGCACCTCGGGAACTAGCGACCACACGTCAAGCATCCAAGGCGTTTGACCGGGAGAAGGACGGTCCTGCCCTTCAATCCGACGGTGGCTTCCGGGGTAGTTTAGCTTTTTTGCCGCTTTTTGGGGGCTATAAATAGCCCTTGTACCCCTCTGTTGTAAAGGATCGATTCATTTATTGGAATAGCTAAACTCACAGGCGTGCTCTGGAAGCCTCTCCCCCGGAGAGAGCCTCCCCAGCCGACTCCGGTCGGGAGCGCGTCGACAGGACTAGGGCCCCCACCGGGACCCGAACCTGTATAAACCCGTGTGTCATTCTTTGTGCTTGTCCGGCGGGGGAGGACCGGTCATCCGGTCAACCCGCGCCGCGTAATCTTCGCTAGGATCACTCTCAAAACCTGCCGGGGTATTCGCAATACCACGACAGCCGTTATCCAGGAACAATGGTAATTCATTTTTTTTAGATTAATTTTTGCTGATATAAGTCAGTCTCACTTCTTAATCTTGCTTCTATTTTATTTTTATTTTTATTCTTTTCTTTGCACCACTAACCTTTTAGGGAAGTAGTGCAAATCTGGATAGCTCTGACAAATCTGTCAAAACCACGTGCTAACTTCGGTACGAGGCAAGGCAGGTAAGATTAGAGGAAAACTCACAAACTTTTGAAGACATCAAAGAACAGCCATCAATGGAGTACCAACAGAGTCTCAAGTATTATGCAATCCCGCTCAGCATGGGGTTGCAATCAGGTATTCTTAGACAACCAATTGAATCAAATAACTTTAAAATAAAACATGCGCTTTTAAATTTGGTTCAACAAAATCAGTTTAGCAATCTTCCCATTGAAGATCCATCATTACATCTACACATGTTTCTTGAGCATTGTGATACTTTCGAGATTCATGGAGTTACACAGGATGCACTTCATTTGAGGCTCTTTCCTTACTCGCTTCATGAGAAGGTGAGGACATGGCTATACACTATTCGTCCTCTGTCAATCACTACATGGGATGAACTCTCACAAGCTTTTCTTGGTAAGTTTTTTTTTCTTGCTAAAACTGTTCATATTCGCAATTTGATTGCATCTTTTTCTCAGCAGGTAGGAGAATCACTTTATGATGCTTGGGAATGGTACAAGGACTTGTTGACCAAATGTCTGCATCACGGACTAGAGAAGTGGCTTGTAGTTCAAATGTTTTTTAGTGGATTGAACTACAATGCACGGATGGCCATAGACACTGCAGCCGGTGGCGCACTAATGAACAAAAGTGTAGACGAAGCATGTGACCTCATCGAAGGTATAATTCAAAACTACACTCAATGGGGAATTGAACGAGCTACTCAACAAACTCCGACCAATAACATGGATGTAAGTGTAATGTTGCAATTGGCCGAACAGATAGCACATTGTATTCTTGGATCAACTGCTACTTCATATGTTAATGCGATTACACCTACATGTGAACTATGTGGCGTACAAGGCCACTATAGCCATGAATGCCAATTTAACTCATCCATGGAGCAGGCAAACGCCTTTCAGGGTATGCAACAACGGCAAGGTAATTGTAACACCCTGGTTTTGGGGGTAAAAATTTCCTTTTTCATAAAAAGTCATGCATGCATATGTCTCCCTAAGAATCAGCAAATCAGTTTAGATTCATTCTTCCCTAAGCCCAAAAATCTTGAAATCTTCTCTGTGGACCCAAATCAAGATCAGGCTATCCAGACATGGTCTATTAATCATCTTGAGTAGAAAAGCCTTCAGAATTTTCCTAACTCTTATAACTCTGAATGGCGCAACATTCAAAATTTTACATGGTCCAGAGAAAATCAGCAATCTCAACATCAAAAACAAAATTTTGGATAGCAGCAACCACACCCACAAAATCCCTGATATCAAGCTCAAAGGCCGCCGTACCAACAAGAAAATTAGTAACCTTATCGACCGCCACACCAACGACAACCCGAGCAGTCGAACATGGAGCGCATACTAGAGAACTTTCTAGCAAATCAAGATAAAGAGAAGACGTCCATGAGCCAAAAGATAGACTCCATATTGACTCACGTCCGCATGCTCGAGACTCAAATAGCACAATTGGTGAATCCTGCACAAAAAAACAATAACCCTCTTCCTTCTCAACCTACCAATCCTTGCAATTCTGAACAAATTAATTCCATAGCTTGTTCTAACCCTCTTGTTTCTAATGCAGTGATCTTAAGGAGTGTAACAAAGCTATCGGAACAAACACCACCAACCGAACCGGCGCTGGCAAATGAAACACCGGAAAAGGATGACGACAAGGAAAGAAAAGCAAAGCGGAGAAAATTAAGTAACACATATTTATAATCCAACTCCACCTTTCCCGATAAGGTACGTAAAAGCGAAACTTGATAAGCAATTTGAAAAGTTTGGGGAAATCTTGAGAAAGCTTAATGTGACTGTGCCTTTTACTAATTTAGTAACTCAAATGCCTTCTTATGAAAAATTCTTGAAATACATTCTTACTAAAAAGAGGGATTGGAGTGAATTTCAAACTGTGGCTTTGACTGAGAATTGTAGTGCTTTGATTCGAAACAGGATGCCGGCAAAGCTATGGGATCAAGGGAGCTTCTCCATGCTTTGCAACAAAGGTACGGTACACATAAATTGAGTTCTTTGCAACCTAGGCGCAAGCGTTAGTGTGATGCCTCTCACCATTGTACAATATTTGAGCATGGGTGCGATCAAACCTACCAGCATGGTTCTACAACTTGCCGATCGATCAGTGAAGTATCCAGAACGAATCCTGGAAGATGTGCCTCTTCAAGTCAGTAAATTTTATCTTCCAATTGATTTTTTCGTTCTTGATAAGGATGAAGATGTTGCTATACCTATTATATTGGGATGACCAATGCTCCAGACAGCAGGTACCCTCATTGACATTCGTGAGGGACTAATTACCTTTCGCACTGGGGAGGAGAAAATTTCGTTTAAAATGTCTAAACTTGTTTTTGCCCTATGTATGAGGAGAAAATTTTCAGCATGGATGATCTAGACGAAGTCCTAGAAGAGGAGTCAGCACTTTGACTGACTTTTGGAGATGGAACGGATGAGATATTTGGAAATGAAAAACGGACAGCAATACAGAAAATGAACAAAATGAAGACGAACCAACAAAAGAACCATCCAAAGAGGACATCTCGGATTCCGACATCACAGGTAAGGAAAAGGTATGTAAACCTACACTCAAAACTCTTCCTTTCTCACTGAAATATGTGTTCTTGGATGATGATGAGATGCAACATGTCATTGTTAATGCAAACTTGACCAATTCGCAACTAGAAAAATTGATTTCTTTACTTCGTGTGCATCACAATGCTCTCGGTTATTCAATTGATGATATCATGATCTGGAAGGATCTTCGAGTCGAATACATCAGGTTGAATGCATAAAGATTTGATCTCTGTCTGGTCGGATTGGAGTCCGATCAATATATTTAGCCGAGTCTAATACGTTTAGGTCAGTTAGTTGTCAAGTCTGATACGATCTCAATCGATCGGACTATAAATACCTTGCAATAGAATAGATAGATTATCTAATTTAGATCTACCTGGTTATCTACCTCATAGATCAGATCAAATAGTTCGACATGTACAAGTTCCACTTTTCAATAAAGAGTTGTGCTATGTTTTGAATTGTGTTTTCGATCAACCTTGGGTTTCAGTAATTTTGAGTAAGATCCTGTGTTCCGCATATTAGCATATGTTCGAGTATAGTCGGAGCCCATCTATATCTCAATCGGATCAAGTTATATCAGAGCAAGCCTAGTCCAAAACTTGGCCTAGTACTTAATCTGATCAAGTTGGTATCAGAGCAACTATCGTGTCCTGTGGATGGTGAAGACTTGCCATATTTACAAAACTTCCGGTCAAATTCCGCAAGAACCTTGTAACACCCTAGTTTTGGCGGTGAAAAGTTTTTGCATAAAAACCTTGCATGCATGTATCTCTGTAGAGTAACCAGATAAGCTAAACTCTAATCTCTCTCTCTAACCCTAAAAATCTCCAAATCTATTTTCTAGATCGAGATTAAGATCTGCCCATCCAGATTTTACCTACCAATTACCCTGAAGATAAAAGTCTTCAGGAGCCAGATCAAATTCTGACCCTAACTCCCAGTATCTAAGCTCTTTCTGTTTTTGAAAAGAGGGAACTCAGATTTACCCTAAGTACCCCAATTTCCAGATAACTGAGCTGTCTTAATCTAACCCTATCCAGACTCAAGTGTCTTTTGGGATATGTTTCCTGATACATTACCAACTTACTCCAAAAAGTTGGGAGCCAGATTGTTTCATCTAAACACCTTTCGCAGATTAGTCCAAATCTTACTGCGAATAAGTCCTTTTCTGTTTACCTGGAAGCCCGAAAAGGCTAAAATCCACAAATCAACTCCAAATCCAAAATTTCTTTAGGGAACACCTCCCAAATACTATTTGATACAGATTTCCCTTCTGATCAGACTTGAAAATCTCACTCCAATTATCAAAATTCGAGATCGGTAAAACCCAGATCTATTTGACCCTAACTCTACCCTATTTTCAAAAATAGGTGAAATCCCTCAAATCTTATCAAATTTGCTCTAAATTTGAGATAAATGAGTATTGATAGAAATATTATACTCAGCCATGTAATGAAATCCCAAATTAATCATCTTTAAGATCAGATTTACCATCCAGTCCAAAGCTAATAAAAAATCATCACAATCAGGCCCCTGATTCGACCACAGGCTGCTGTTCACGACCAACGCTACTCAAACCGACCAGATTGTTTTTTTGACTTCGACCAGCCCTGTTCAATCGACCACACAAACTACCATCGACCACTGTTGTGCTTTCGATCACCACAGCTCTCAATTCCCTTCGCCCGCGACCGCAGCTCACGAGCAAGAGCACTCGACCGCGACCATGGCTTTGACCGTTGCTGTGCCCGTAAACTTCTAGCCGTTGATCACTAGCACAACCATCTTAGCCGTTGCCTCGATGCCATGTGGCAGGTCCCTGTTCACCACTGTGGATCACCTCCTCTAGCACCGGCCAGATCTTCACCCTCCCGCGTGTGCCCGACAGCAACAGCAAAACCGTGCCACGTTGCAGCCATGCCACGATTAGGTTTCACTTCACCATCCCTTCACCGCAGAGAAAGCAGCGCAGCCAACACGACCGGTGAGGACGTCGTTTCACCGCCTATCTTCGCCTCCCGGTCACTTTCCAATCAACTCAGCCGGTTTCAACTCCCCGTGCAACTATAGACGTTGGGAGCCTCCCCAGCCACGCCTATTTAAACCCCCTGGTCTTAGCAACTCTCTCACACTTCTTCATACCAGCAACCAGTAAAACTTGCCGTGTTTCTTTTCTTCCCCGGCGAGCAGCAAGGAGGTGCTTCAGTGCCAAGCTTCTCCACTACCTCCTTCTTCAACCCAACAACCCCAGTGAGCTTCTCTCATCTCCCTCATCCTACTCAAGCATGGAATTAAGTATAAATGTTTTCTGAAGCCGGCAATCGTCGATTTTTCTCCAGCAACTCCGGTGAGCAATTCAGCTGAAACCAGACCTCTTCAGCCCTTGAGCCTATGATCAAACATGATCAGTGAACTCATCTAAGCACCCCTAAGCTACCAGAATTGAAGACTTTGCTAAAATCTGGAAAACCCCAAATTTACACCTTGCATGTGAACTGAACTTGCTGATTAAGCTTCTCTTGTTCATCTTCAGATAATCTACCTTCACACCTAGCTTTCTTCTACCCCAAAGACCATCCTCAAGCAAGGAATCAAGTTCATTTGCCCTAGAACAGAAATGCCCAATTTTGCATCTTCTTCTCCAGCGCCGGTCACCGGACGTTGATCCCCGCCGATCCAACTCCAACCACCTTACCATTTAGATGTTTTCCACCCTCCTGAACATTTTTTTCTACTAGCACGACTTCTTATTCGGCCTAGAACAGAAGTTACAACCATGCTCTAGATCTGTACTATTTATATTGCATGTACTCCAGATCAGCAGGTTTCTTTGACAGTTTTTACTGCCTTTTGGCCATCTCCTGCCCAAGAGCCTGTCGAGTAAATTGTTCCTGTTACAAACGCCTAACTACCAGACAAAGTGGTGCATCATTTGAAGCCCTAGATCAAAAGATATGGCTAACCCTAGTTTCTGGCCATGTCAACCCCTATGCCAGGCTGTGTCAGCCAGTGGCATTGAGCCTTTTCACCTACCTCCAGCCATGCACTTTGAGCAAAACCTTGTCCCTTAGACTCCTGATGTTGTGATCTACATTTTTTTCTACTGTCACAACTTGAGTTGAGCCCTCCATCATCTGTCGGCCTTATGTCGATGCCTTGAACCGAATGTCAACCTAAAGACATTCGCTGTTTTTGGGTGAACCAGTCGCAACCTTGATACTACTCTGATATTTTGGAACCTTGAAAACCTTTGACACCTAATCTTAACTCTGGTTTCCATAGTTTAATCCTAATCACTTCCAGAACTCTCGAATCTTGTATCACCAAAGTGTTTTCACCTTGCATTATTGCATGTAGTGGATTAGTAAGAATAGGATTGATTGTAATGCCTATTTGCTTGTTTGATCGTGTTCAGAGCAAGAGCCTGAGTTCGAAGACCTTGTCGCAGACCCGACATCGACTGCTGTTACTTACGACGTAGAAGGCAAGTCATACTTTGATCATATTGAACCTATATTTTATGAATTGCTATGCTATCCCATGACACTACTACAGAATTCATTATCACAGTCGGGTCAAAACAGTCATCACAGACGGTTCTTACCCGTCAGTGATATTCGAGTCAGTGATAATCATGTACTATCACCGACGGTTTTAAATCGTCTGTGATCTCTCCCTTCACAGACTGTTATAAGATCAAAACCGTCTGTGATACTCCTACTACACAGACTGTTATAACATCAGAATCGTCTGTGATACTCATACTACACAGACTGTTATAACATCAGAACCGTCTGTGATACTCATACTACACAGACTGTTATAACATCAGAACCGTCTGTGATACTCCTAATACACAGACTGTTATAACATCAAAGCCGTCTGAGATACTCATACTGCCATAGACGGTTTTGATCTCAGAACCGTAAGTAATAATATGAGTATCGCTGACGGTTCTGATGTCAAAACCATCTGTGATCCTCACATTATTACTGACGGTTCTGAGATCAAACCGGTCTGTGATACTCAAATTATTCTTGACGGTTATGACATCAGAACTGTCTGTGATACTCATATTATCAGAGACGGTTATAACCTTAAAGCCGTTTGTGGTACTCCTAATACACAGACTGTTATAACATCAAAGCCGTCTGAGATACGCATACTAACACAGACGGTTTTGATCTCAGAACCGTCAGTAATAATATGAGTATCGCAGACGGTTCTGATGTTAAAACCATCTAGGATTCTCACATTATTAGAGACGGTTCTGAGATCAAAACAGTCTGTGATACTTAAATTATCAGAGACGGTTATGACCTCAGGTCCGTCTGCGATAGCGTCCTTATCACAGATGGTTGTTTCAGAACCGTCTGTGTGTTTAGAGTATCACAGACGGCTTTGAGGTCAAAACCATCTGCGATATTGTCATTATCAGCGACGGTGGTAATCTTGAAACCGTCTGTGATTGTTTCCTTATCATAGACGGTTTATACTCTCAGAACCGTCTGTAATAGTGAATACCACAGACGGTTTTTAGAACAAAGCTGACGAGGATTGACACCCGAGTCAGTTCAAATGAATGCACGACTGGTTTAGGATAGATTCAAACCAGACACGTGACTGGCAGTGCGAACTCAAGTCATTCTGAGGAGTACCAGCCCGAGGTCGTAGTCCTTACGCGATCAGACCATAGCTAGTGCGCGGTCAGGAGTCCGTATGTTGTGCGCGGACAGAAGGCTGAAGGTGTTGCGCGGTCAGGCAACATCGCGCGGTCAGAACTCTTTCGACCAGGGAACGTGGGAATATTTTGTCCCTGTAATAGGAATATCCCAAGTATCCTGAAGATTTTTCCACGTAGAGGAACAACCGTCAGGAGGTTAATACGTGCAGTTATCCACAAATATCACGTGTTAATCCTGTGTGGGAGTTAAGAGCGGTTCTCTAAACCGCATCCAAGCAATCGTTTGATGCTGTTACGATATGGTGCCGTTTCGTTCCATATAAAAGGGCAGCATGGTGCATCAAACAGGGGGAGATCGAAGGATCACGAGATACAACACATCTCACTTGAAGAATCAAACAGCCAAGACTACGGCTTAGATTAGGTAGCTTTCATAAGCCTTCCAGGCTTCATTTTGTACACTCATATATAGGGAAAATCTTCTCCTGTGAAGGTCTTTTCCCGTCACTTTGCAACTCTTTACTGCACATAGTGCAATCCCAACAGGACGTAGGGTTATTACTCCCACCATCGAGGGCCCGAACCTATATAAATTTCTCTGTGCTTCAGTTCTCCATAATTCTACATACCTTCCCGGAGGGATCCCCTGAAAGATCTTACGAACTATAAATTCTGCATAAGTTCGGCTAAGGACCCCGAGTCCAAATTGTCGATAGCTGGCGCCCACCGTGGGGCCTTTCTCAAGGCGTCCTAATTTTCATCCGGAGGTTTGCTGAAATATGGCTGGAGTATATGATTTCGAGAAAGATTTCGATCTCGAGGATTATGCTCACATTCCAATGCCTTCTCCAAGCGATCCTGTTCCGATGGAAGAAGTTGAAGGCGAAAATCTCCCAGAGGTCGAATCGTCTCTCCAGGTCATGTCCATCGACCAGGGAGCAACTAGCGCAAGGTCAGAACCCACCGTGGTTCTTAATGCGCTAGAGGGGGAGTCCAGTCCATCACACGACCCCGCTGAGGGGAAGGATGATATCGACTTGGAAATCATCCCGGGTAGATTCGACCCTGACATCCTCCACCGTCTCTTTGATTTCGAGTCCGACTCGGAACAAACCGAGATGTTTTCTCCATCGGCGACCCCTCTCCCTAGATAGTTCGCTGCCTTATCGGAGGAAGCTCCTGATCAACGGACTACTAGGGAAGAACAGGAACGCAAACAGAAGGAGGATCAAGATCTCGAGCAACAAAACAACGAAATGTGTAGAACTGCCCTAGAGGCTCTTCAAGATGCGCAGGCTCGTTACGATGCTGCTCCGAGTTTGTCCCGACGATCACGTGGTCGTAGATGCGACCATACCCCTTCTTTGCCTCCGGAGCGTTTCCCGGTGTGCGAAGAAACGGTAACACCTGGTGCCCCTAGGAGAAGTACACATGGTCGACTGCGATCTATCGCGGAGGTCATGCGTAATTTCCCTCCTACGGTCACGGATGCGCAGAAACCGGCCTTCACCAAAATCCTGGCGGAAAGATTGGACGAGGTCGAGTCTGAGGCGACCTCAACGGCCTCTTCCCATTCGGTAACACGTTCCCACGAACGAGAATGTTCTCACTCTGGTTCTAGTCAACGAAGTTACCCTCTGCCCGTACCATCCCGCCAGGACAGGTCCAGGCGGGCATAGGATTCTTGTGGTAGGGATCGAGTCCCTGCCTACTCTTGCTTAGGACCGCGAATTACTTCACCTTTGCGTGAATTCGCTCGTGATCCGATCGAAAGTCACAGGACAGTTCACGGTCCCTACGTTGGTTGTAAAGCTTTCTCACCTGGCCTTCATGCGGTCATTTGGCCTGACAAGTTTCAACCAGGGGCCATAGAAAGGTTCGACGGAACTCAGAACCCATCCGAGTTCCTTCAAATCTATATTATTGCCATCCAAGCGACAGGAGGCGATGACCGGGTCATGGCCAATTACCTGCCTACAGTCCTTGAAGGACCGGCTAGAACTTGGCTGTTTAATTAGCCCGAAGGTTCTATCTACAATTGGGAAATGCTGTGTGACGCTATCCTCAGCAATTTCCAAAATTGTTATCAAAAGCCGGGTAAAGAGGACGACCTCCATCGACTACGACAAACTTCGACCGAAACCCTTCGTCAGTTTGTCAAGAGGTTTGTCGGGGTGAGAAATACCATCCCGAACATATCTGATATCTCCGTTATTAGGGCATTTAAATATGCCGTTCAATATCGGAGATTCACTGAAGACTTGCTCATCCATCCCCCTCGATCAGTGGCCGATCTCTTTGATATGGCTGATCGATACTCTGATGCGGCCGAAGCGGTCGAATGGAACCGGATGGTTGATAAAGGTGACCTACCGCCCCAACCAGGTTTCAAGGATGCCAGGAAAGAAGATTCAAGCAAGAAGCCGGAATCTTCGTCGGGCGGGAAGTCGAAGAAGTCGAAGAGGAACCACTCTGGACAATACCGCGAGGTCGTAGTTGCAGAGAAGCCTCCTTCGACCAAAGGTAACAACCCTCCATTTAAGAATAAAACTGCTTCTGGTGGTCGTAGTGCCGACCAGCCAGAAAAGTTAACTAATCCGCAGGAAGGCAAGAAGTGGTGTCCACTCCACAACTCCGCAGGCCACGATCTCAAGAATTGTACGAGTTGGTTGAAGCAGTTGGATGACTTCTACCAGGGGGTTGGACCAATGCCGACCTTACCGGCTAAAGAACAAGCATGCGGACTTAGAGACGCTGACGGAGACGAAGAGATGTCCTACCAGGTACCTCGTAATCACGTTAATGTTATTTTCAGAGGTTCTTCCTCTTTTGTTTCTAAAAGGCAGTTTAAGGCCTTTTTTCGAGAGGTTAACCACACGGAGACATCCCTTGGTGAACCTCAGTACCCCCGTTGGTCGGATACACCTTTGACATTTGATCGCACTGATTGTCCTGCGGGGCTTACTCGACCATTGAGGCTCCCCCTGGTCATTACCCCGATCATCAGTAATGTGAGAGTCGAAAGGGTCCTGATCGACGGAGGAAGCTCCCTTGACATTTTACTGGTCAAGGCACTCGATGAGATGCAAATTCCTCGTTCGAAGATTAAGCCCATAATCCATCCATTTTATGGGATAATCCCTGGTCCCTCCGTGATGCCATTGGGACTGGTGGTCCTCCCGGTCACACTGGGAGAACCAGATAACTTCCGAACAGAATTGGTTACTTTTGACGTAATTGATTGTGATTCGGCTTACAATGCAATCTTTGGCAGGCCAACTCTTGCTAAGTTCATGATGGCAATGCACTATGCTTATTAGTGCGGCAAATTGCCTGGCCCCAAAGGAGTCATCTCGGTCCGAGGCAGTCGCAACGTGGCAATAACATGCGACCGACTATCTCTGGAGATGGTCGACCAGCTTCCCCTCCGAGATGCTCAGGTCGCCACTGTCACCACCGATGAGAAACTCAAATTAGTTCCATTGTACCCAGCCGATCCACCCAAGACAATTCGGGTCGAATCAGGCCTGGATAACAAATAGGAACTCGAGCTCATTACTTTCCTCTGGGCTAACGCAGATGTGTTTGCGTGGAAACCGTCCGACATGCCCGGTGTCCCAAGGGAAGTAATTGAGCACAGGTTAGCAATTCGACCTGGACAGCAACCAATAAAACAAAAGCTCAGGCGTTTTGCTGCCGACCAACAGGAAGCCATCCGACAGGAGTTGGACAAACTCCTAAAAGCCGGGTTTATTCGCGAGGTCGATCACCCTGAATGGCTTGCCAATCCGGCCATGGTTCGCAAGTCAAATGGCAAGTGGCGCATGTGTGTCGACTACACTAGCCTCAACAGTGCCTGTCCGAAGGATGACTTTCCCCTTCCCCGCATCGACCAGCTGGTCAACTCAACTGCGGGTTGCGAACTGATGAGCTTCCTGGACGCTTACTCAGGATACCATCAAATTAGCATGGCAGAAGAAGACGAAGAGAAAACTACCTTCATCACCCCGTTCGGCACCTACTGCTACGTCAGAATGCCGTTCGGTCTCAAGAACGCAAGTTCCACGTACTAGCACTTGATGCAAAAGACCTTTCTTTCCCAGATAGGGCGTAATCTCGAAGCATATGTACACGACTTGGTTGTAAAAAGTACCAAGAGATTGTCTCATTTGGATGATCTCGCTGAAACCTTCTGTAAGTTGAATCGCTTTGGAATAAAGTTGAATCCGGAGAAATGCTCTTTCGAGGTTTCTTCAGGAAAACTTCTTGGTTTCCTTGTTTGTTCCAGAGGCATTGAGGTCAATCCTGAGAAAATCAGGGCCATCGAACAAATGAGGTCGCCCTCGACCATGAAAGATGTTCAACGCCTGGCTGGTCGCATGGCGGCCTTAAGTCGTTTCATATCTCTACTAGGTGAGAGGGGATTACCTTTCTTCAAAGCCTTGCGGAACCATCACAATTTCACATGGTTCGGTGAGGCCGAAAAAGCGTTTCGGGAGGTAAAGACATATCTATCTAGTCCGCCAGTATTGGTGTCTCCCGACAAAGGAGAACCATTGCTTCTCTATTTGGTGGCCACCCCACATGCGGTCAGCACTGTTCTGATCGCGGATAGGGAAGGAATACACAGACCCGTCTACTATGTAAGCGAGGTGCTTCACGGTCCTAAGGAGCGATACCCTGAGGTCCAGAAGATACTTTATGCGCTACTGATGGCTTCCCGTAAGCTACAACATTACTTCCAAGCTCACAAGATCATAGTACCCTCCTCCTTTCCTTTGGGGGATATTGTCCGTAATCCAGAGAAATCTGGTTGGATCGTCAAATGGGCGGTCGAACTCGGTGCTTTTGCTGTCCATTTCACGCCCCGCACGGCGGTTAAGTCTCAGGTTTTGGCCGACTTTGTGGTCGAATGGACCAACCCTGAGCCACCCGTGCAGGTGCCTGAGGAATTGGAATGCCCCGATCACTGGACAATGTACTTTGACGGTTCCCGTAGTTTTCGACACTCGGGGGCTGGAGTGGTCTTAGTTACGCCTCAGGGCGAATAGCTTAAGTATGTCATCCAACTACACTTTGTTGTGACCAACAACGCAGTAGAGTATGAAGGTCTTCTTGCAGGGCTCCGGGCAGCAAAATTCCTCAGAGTTCGTCGATTAGTGGTGAGGGGAGACTCACAGCTGGTCGTAAACCAGGTAAACAAGGAGTACAGCACCTCCGATGAGACAATGGCTCATTACCTGGGGGAAGTGAGGAGATTGGAAAAACACTTCAGTCATTTCGAAGTCCAATACATCCCGCGAAAGGACAACATTCTCACAGACCAATTATCCAAAATTGGGTCCTCACGCACGTCCGCTCCGGCAGGAGTGTTCATTGAACACTTGGACCGTCCTTCGATCATGACTTCGGTCGAGGATGATCCGGTAACAGTCTACGTTACCAACCTCGGTCAGGAACAGGATTGGACTCATCCATTGAGACTCTATCTTGAACATGGGACCCTACCCGGGGATGAAACCGAAAGCGATCGGTTGATTCGAAAAGCGCGTCTGTACAATCTCATAGAGGGAATTTTGTATAGAAAGGGTACTCAAGGAATATTCATGCGCTGCATATCTTAGGAGGAAGGCAAATCCCTCTTGAAAGAAAGACATGACGGTGTATGCGGTGCGCACGCGTCATATCGGACACTGGTCGGAAAACTTTTCAACAAGGATTCTACTGGCCTTTGGCACTCGATGATGCCAGGTACATGGTCAAGATGTGTCCTCAGTGTTAGTTCCACGTGAGACAGGTTCATCAGCCTGCCTACGCGTTACAAACCATTCCCCTCGCATGGCCTTTTGCGGTATGGGGGATGGATATTGTTGGTCCTATGCCACAAGCGGTCAGTGTATACAAGTTTCTGTTCGTAGCCATTGACACGTTCACAAAGTGGATTGAGGCCGAACTGGTACAAAAAATTACCGCATCAGCAGCACAAAAGTTCTTCCATAAGAACATTGTTGCTCCATTCGGTGTTCCAAACCGTCTCATCACAGACAATGGTTCTCAGTTCTCCAGTGGTCTTTTGGTGGACTACTGCGATCAGATTGGGACCAAGGTGTGCTTTGCTTCTGTGGCACACCCTCATATCAATGGTGCCGTGGAACGGGCCAACGGACAGATACTGCAAGGCATCAAAAAATGAGTTTTTGATCGCCTTAAGACTCGCTCGGGGGCTTGCGCAGATGAGCTCTACACCGTTCTATGGGCACTGCGAACTACCTCTAGTCGAGCCACCAGTGAGACGCCCTTCCATTTGGTCTATGGGGCCGAGGCCGTACTGCCTATGGAAGTTAGTATTGGATCTGTTCGGACAGAACAATTCGAATGAATTGATCAGGCCGAACAGCGATCACAGGATCTCATCCTCTTAGAAGAAAGGCGTGATCGCGCTGTGACCAAGTCCGCGGTATACTTGCAAGCTCTGCGCAAGTACCATAACGAAAGGGTGCAACCACGTAGTCTTCACGTGGGCGATCTGGTTTTACGATAGATTCAAGACCAATCTAATCGCAACAAACTCTCCCCAAAGTGGGAAGGCCCTTACACTGTTGTCTCAGTACCGCGACCAGGATCCGCGCGGTTTTCCATGGAGGATGGCCGAATTTTATCCAATACTTGGAACATTGATCAACTGCGCAAGTTTTACGTGTAAGTATTCAATCCCTTTTCCTGTTCAATTAGCATTGTTTGATAAAACAAAAAGTCTTTTGGTTCCATACGATGAACAGCTCCCTTCATGCCCATGTGTTACGAATTTGACTCGGGGGCTGGTCGCCGGCGGTTAGATCACTACAACGTTCTAATCGGATTCGCTGGCCGATCTCATGACCACTTCCAGACAAGTCACTCCTAAATAAGCCGTTTCTCAATGCATATGGCGCTTTCTGGTAAGTCCTTGGTCATCTGAGTGGCTGCCGGTTTGCAACAAGGATAGGCGTTGCTTTGATCATAATTGCTGGTCCGATCGCCCACCCCTGGTCGCTACACTCGTATTTCTCCTGTGTTTATAATACTAAGCCTTCAGTATACATAATCACAGGCGGGGGCTAGGGGGATATGCTTATGATATGAAACAACAAAAAACATACATACTTTCTTTCAAAAATCAATTTGTACATGCATTTGCATTCTACATGTTATATTTGTACAGTTGTAGGGATTATACAATCCCGAGCTCAGTCAGGAGTTTATTTACAAGGGGCGCAACCTCCTCCATGATCGCCTCCAGTTGTTCTTCACTCTCGATCTCTACCGGTCCCACCAGTGGATTAAAATCCGTATCTGGGCCATGGTGGAGACGAAACCGGCAGAGAATGGCGGAGGCTGCTGATGGAACCCTGGTTTTGATCGCCTCTTCCCGCCACAGCGTATCTTCAGGAAGATACTCGAGGAGTGACTCCGCTTCGGCCATAACCAGTGAAGACCAGTCGCTCGAACTGAGGTCGTCCTTTGTGGTCTCAACCACATCAGCCCTCAGAAGATGGGCCACCATCTTCAGCTTTTCGAAGATGGATTGGCTCAGGTCTCTGTTCGCCTTGCGGGTAGAATTGATGGAGAGCTGGAGGACCATCTTGTCCTGATCAAGCCTTCTTATTTGACTTGCTTGCGCTGCAGTAAAAAGATTGTTGCTAGCAGTCTAAATTACAAAGTCAAATCTTCCTAGTTGGGAATCGACTTACCAGAAAGCTGTGACCGCAATTTATTAAGCTCAACCTCTTTCTTCGAAAATGTGGAGATCGACATTAGCTTCTGAGCGGCCAGTCCCCTCTTCAGAGAAGCAACCTCCCTGTGACAGAAAAAATGGTTGTCATAACAAATTTGTATCTATACAAATTGGAGGGCATTTATCATTACCGGCGCAAGCTGTCTGTTTCTTTTTGTATGGCCTCGATGCTCGCCCCCATAGCAATCGATCTGGCCGATACACGGGATAGTTCCTGTAATACAAAGAGAAATAAGTGGTGCCCTATGCACAATTCAGGTACCAAAAGAGAAGTTCATCATACCTGTGTATACTCCCGAAATGAAACATCCTCCGAGATAGCGGGAGGTCTGGTCGAGGGACCTGTCGCAGCCTCGACATGAGCAGCAGGTGAATGTGCCTGTTGGGCATCAGTCGTAGTTGCTGTTGCCGGCAACTGGGTATCCGCGCCCGACTCATCCCCGATGGTCCGGACGACTTCCTGGACCAGAGGGATAGAGCGCTCCTCACCGGAGGCTTCGGCACCAGTAGCAACTTCAACCCTCTCCGGGGCGGCTGAAGGGCTCGGTGCTACCTCTTTTCGCCTGCCAAGAAAAGAGGAACTGACGATTACGTTGGTGATCGTCACAATCCAATCTAGTATAACCAGAATAGGGTTCTTACCTTATTTGAAATCCCATCAGCTTTTGGGATTTCAGGGAAGGCTCTCCCTGAGAAAGAGGACAGTCGCTGTCTGTCCTAGTCTTCCTCTTTGTAAACAGGGCTTTTTCCCCCTATGTGTGTTCTCCTGTAAGTACGTTCGTAAGGGATGATAAAGACTTGAGTGGTAAGAATTCATACCTGTGTAACTTGTCCGGTTGGCAGGGTTACGTCCGAAGGCCTGGGTGGCTCCTGGACTTCTGGAGCCGACACTTCATCCGCGACTCTCGCGGGGTCTTGTTCGGACACCTCCTCTCCTGTCCGCAGAAGTGGAGGATTTTCCTCCCTGGGACTCACAGGAGTCGTAGGGGGAAGTTCTTCTCCCTGTATATGTGTAAATCTGATAAACGCATGTACAAAGAAAATTGAGAAGATAAGACCACGAGGAAATCTTACCGTGGTTGTCCCCTCGACCAGGGAGGGAGAAGCAGCTGACCCTGAAGCCTCAGGGGCTTCGGGAGCAGGGATCTCGCCCGCGACCACGGGACTTTCGGTGGCTGCGGGGTCCGCTGTGGTTGCTTCTGTTTCTACAGGACGAGGTGGAGTCCCGCTAGATGGAGAGTCCGCTATCTTCCTCCTCCGGCGGATCAGGGGAACATCATCTTCCTCCTCCTCGCTCCTCTCGCCCTGTACGACGAAGAAATGATTCCAGTTTGTACCTAGAAGAACGGGAGGTACGTGATATCTTACCGCAGTCTTCCTTGCGGTAGAGGAACGCTCCATGAAGACCCCTCTCCAAGAGTCTGCTTGGATTTCTTAGGGGCAGGATTCATCATCCTGGGCTTCGAGGAGACCTTTTTCACGTTCTTCATCGTCAACTTTCCCAGGGAACCGACGTTTTCACTTGGGAACGTCGCCTCGGTGAATTTCCCTAAGAGCTGTTTCATCCCGAAGAACTTGTCAGCATAGAGTGCACGTGAAGCCTGCGAATAGGACCCAAGTGAAAGGTGACATACCTTTCGGCGCTCCTATTTGAGGACGTCGCCGGCGTGAACCAAGCTCTGTGGGCGAGGCGATCCCTTGGGGCCTTCCACCTCAGCGTTGTAGGCCCTGAGAAGGTAATTTGTCTGCCTCTCGACCTCGCAGGAAGGCAGGATTGTTCCCAGAAGACCAAACAGAAGGCATATCACAAGAGTATGAGGTTTTGGTGTCGAAATCGCATACCTTCATTGTAGTCCAGGGTATTGTCTGCCATGGACTTGATCTCCCAAGCTGGATGAGCCCTTTCACGTAGGGCGCTCACCCGGTTCTTCACAAAGTCGCGAATGACGTCGCGAGCCGTTAGTCTCTATTGGACTAGGTGAAGAATCACCTCGGCGTGCTTCATGAACTCAGTGTTCATCGCCGGGGGGGGGGGAGTCCAACGCGCTCGGCTTCTCTGGCCACGAGTTCTCGAACCACAACCAGCTCTCATATGGAGGTGTGCAGTAAAACCACTTCTGGTGCCATCGATGCACCGAATCCCATAGGGGTGGGAAGGGATACTCCTTCTTCTCCCTTATCTGGAAGTAAATACATCCGGCGGCGTTGGCACTCTTCGACCACGCCGAGTAGTAGAAGCACCGGAAGAGATCCACGCTGGGATACACTCTGACGTACGCTTCACACAGATGCTGGAACACCGCCAGAATCAGGACCGCATTTGGGTGGAGGTTGATCAACTCCAACCCATAATGCTCAAGGATGTCCTTCAGGAACAGACTCTCGGGGAATCGGAACCCACAACGCATGTACTCCTCGAAAACCACTAGTGCGCCATCTCCGACGACTGGAGTTTCTCGGTCCTTCTCCGTGGGCCTCCAGTTGATTAGCAGCCGCGGAGGAAGGATTTCCTCCTTCTCCAGCGCCAGCAGGCTCTCCTCGGAATGGTGGATCGATCTGCTCCAGGATGCCATTTCTTGTGAGAAATTGGGAGGAAAGTTGGCAACTTTGGGGAAGACGGAGGCTGAGAAGAATGAGGGTTTTTGTGCGGCGGAAGTGTTGAGGAAGGGTTTTTCGGCTGTGTGGCTTCCTCAAGAAGCTACCTGCTCCTTTTATAGACTCGAGGAGGCGCACTAATGTGAGTAACGTTCCACTCAAACGTTCCACTTAATATTTTATTCATTTCCCATAATGGATACTATGTCCGGCGGATCAGTTAAAGTGTCCCTAGTATCGGATCTGAAACAAAAGGACTTCTTTGTTTCAAGGTTTGAAGATACAAAAACATGAAAAGTTTTTCAAGGGTTTTCGGAGGACATTTTCCTTCATGTGCCTTGTAAATTTTCATGAAAATATCCTATAACCAAGTTTTTGGACGTACGGATATGTTTTGATCAGATTGCAGTATGATCGGAACCATGTCTTCGACTAAGCTCTGATTCTCATCGAAGTGATGGTTTGATCGAGTTTCGGTTCTGATCGTAGTAATCTTTCAAATTGAACTTCGGTTCTAACCGCGGCTTTAAGTCTGATCGCGGTATCAGTGCTGGTCGCGGTACTACTATAAAAACGTGGTTCTGGTCGTAGAATTGAAGTTTGCCTGTGTATGAGTGGTTGTAAAGACATTGCTTATGGCCATATTTTCGCACAGAAGATGTAAAGAATATTCATATGAAGAAAAAGAAAAATTTTATTTCTGGCATTCTTTACATACAAAAGGGATACCGGCGACCAGAGAGTCGACTTGATCCGAAAGAAGTTTGCAAAGTTCTCCTAGGGACACGTTGTTGTCAGTAGGATCTACACTGACAACCCCCAGAGAACTAGCAACTAATCTAAGCCTATCTACATCATCCCTAACAAGAGATGCACTATTATTCCTAATCAAATCGGAGAGTTCTCGCTGTTGCTGAGCGTGGTCCCTCTCTCGACGGAACTGGTGCGCCTCTTCACGGGATCTTTCAAAGCATTCTGCCAGGTGCAGAATCGCCGTAGACATCTCTTCGGTCTTTTTCTCCCGGGCCTCTTTTCACCTTGGAGAGTCTGTCCGAGGGATGGTGGTGGAGTCTCAACAGGCTGGTCGGGTAGTCACCGCATGCCAACCAGAAAATCGATCACCCAAACAAAAATGGGGAGTATTGGGATGAAATGGAAAAGACTGAGGAGAATGTTCCTCCAAAGGTGGAGATGAAAGTTCTACCTGCCCAGGTGCATGGATAGGAAGAACTAGAGAAACATAATGAAGAAAGAACGATGTTGCGTCTTCCACCTTTGCTCTGCTGGACGATCCCTCGTCAACCTTGAGTTTCTTCCTTGAAGGAGATGAATCTTCAGGCATCTGAGGCCCTTGTTCGAAAACTTCCTCTTCATCACTCTCAATCTCGATGATGTTAAGATCTGCCATCGGGGAGTGTGTGAGGAGAAGGATGAAGGTAGCTTTGGAAGAAACTTAGCCGTGAAAAGAAGTTGTGGAGCTTTGTAATTCGAAGGCTTCGGTATTTATAGCCGCCAAGGTGACGGTTCGTCTTCCGAACACCTCGGGTTTTTAAAAGTATTTACAATTTCACCTCGGGTTAAAAAATGTTTCAAACAGCGCCATCATTACCCGTCACATAATACCCAGAGCTCGTCTCGGGGAACCAACCGTCACACTTAGTGCGCCAGTAAGTGGGGGATTTGAAGCGTCGGGTTAAAAATCTGATGCATGTCTTAAAATTCGAAATAAACACGTCCCTTCATTTTCTTTGAATTTGGGGGCTAGCTGACGAGGATTGACACCCGAGTCAGTTCAAATGAATGCACGACTGGTTCAGGATAGATTCGAACCAGACACGTGCCTGGCAGTGCGAACTGAAGTCATTCTGAGGAGTACCAGCCCGAGGTCGCAGTCCTTACGCGATCAGACCGCAGCTAGTGCACGGTCACGAGTCCGTATGTTGTGCGCGGACAGAAGGCTGAAGATGTTGCGCGGTCAGCCAACATCGCGCGGTCAGAACTCTTTCGACCAGGGAATCTGCGAATATTCTATCCCTGTAACAGGAATATCCCAAGTATCCCGAAGATTCTTCCACGTAGAGGAACAACCGTCAGGAGGTTAATACGTGCAGTTATCCACAAATATCACGTGTTAAACATGCGTGAGAGTTAAGAGCGGTTCTTTGAACCGCATCCAAGCAATCGTTTGATGCCGTTACGACATGGCACCCTTTCGTTCAATATAAAATGGCAGCATGGTGCATCAAACAGGGGGAGATCGAAGGATCACGTGATACAACACATCTCACTTGAAGAATAAAATAGCCAAGACTACGGCTTAGATTAGTTAGCTTTCATAAGCTTTCCAAGCTTCATTTTGTACACTCATATATAGGGAAAATCTTCTCCTGTGAAGGTCTTTTCCCGTCACTTTACAACTCTTTACTACACATAGTGCAATCCCAACAGGACGTAGGGCTATTACTCCCACCATCGAGGGCCCGAACCTGTATAAACTTCTCTGTGCTTCAGTTCTCCATAATTCTACATACCTTCCCGAAGGGATCCCCTGAAAGCTCTTACGAACTATAAATTCTGCATAAGTTCGGCTAAGGACCCCGAGTCCAAATCGTCGACAAAAGCCATCTGTGATAGTGTTATAATCTCATAACCGTCCGTAATAGTGTGATATCATAGACGGTTCTGAGGTCAAAATCATCTGAGATAGTGATAGTGTGATATCACAGACGGTTTTTAAGTCAAAACCATCTGTGATAGTGTCATTATCGATGACTGTTATAATCTCAGACGGTTTGTAAGATCAAAACCGTCTATGCATATTATGCACAGATGGCATTTCATAAATTTCATACAAATCGTCTCATATATACAGTTCATAAATTTCATACATGCACAGTACTCAAATATATACAGTCTCATATATACATGCACACAACTTAGAAACATGTACAAGCATTTCATATATACAGCACAGAACTCAGAAATATGTACAATTGAGATTGAACCAATAAATGTAATCGACAATTAACGTCTGTTTGATCAGTTATCCTTTAAAAAATAATAGGTGTTGAGACCCCTCTATTGGACGGCTTTTTCGATTATAGGGGAAGACTTTATTGGAAATGACCTTATTGCTATCCACTTTCCTAAGCTTTAAGTCAGTGTGTCAGATGTACAAATAAATGTAAGGCCGCACTAATACGAACCTTGCGGGTCCCTAAACTTCCCCTTGGCTGATATGACCTCCGCAAGGAAAAACTCAGCGAGCATCCCTCGGACAATACCAATCTCCCGAGGGTCAAAGCTTTCCGAAGGGAAGTCGACCCCCTACAGCAAAAGTTGGTACAGAAAAAATTAGTTCAATGTAGTTGTAAATTCTGCCAAATCGATACAAAGGAGAGCAGTTGTATACCTCGGGGAAATCTGGGCGGTGAGGGGTGATGATCAGGTCATACATGTGGCGCATCACGTAGAACCCACATGTATTGTCGTCCGGCTGCTGATGGCACTGCCAATTTATAGACCGAGAGTTAGCTGGGGACATGTTAGAAAGTAAAACAGATGCCAGTTGAAATTTGTACCGAAAATTGTAACCACTGAAACTTATCGGCTCGCCGCTCGTGTTGTCACCCTCCCTCGGCCAAGTAGTTCGTGAAAGCCTTGTAGATAGTCAAAATTGACAGTTTGAGGATAGTCGAAATTGACAGTTTGAGGACAGTAAATCTGGATGCATGCAAGACAGGTCCACATGAATATCATCACCTTTCGAATACATCTTGTGCGCCGCAATACGAGTACCCTTTCCTCTGCAATGAATCAAGGTAGAACACCTTGTTCCTTTTCGGAATAAGTAGCAGCAGGATCCAGTGGTAGCTATATGTTACACGTAAAGAATTAAAAATTTAATCTATGTTTGGGGGTGTGCACATGGAGACACTAATCTACAGGTGAAGTATTGATGAAAGCACTCACGTCTGGTGGTAGGGTACAAGTATCTACTCCTTGTCGATCTGAGAAAGCAACACTCTTTTGATGTAGTCCACAACGAAGTCTGCGTCGGTCCTAAACATCACCTCGACGACCATCTGGCGGTCCAAGAAACCAACAGGTATGCCCTTAGATTTGGCATAGCAGGTCATGCAGCTGCACAGAAGTAACCAATTAATAAATGACATATATCCGTATATGCATGAACAGGTGTAGGATAGTAGGATACTTACAGCACCCAAGACCGTAGGATTGACAAGTCGAGCGCATCTTTGTTTAGTAAATTGTGCAGGTCTTCGAAAGTCACCGAGTAGGTCCCAACGTCGTTATGGAACTCTGCCACGGTGTACTTGACCATGATGTGTGTCGGACGATGCATCTTGGTCTGGTTTGTCCTTCCCATGTACCATGCATGCAGGCTCTGGCATGCTAACCCCATGCTCGAAATTGCGGTATCGGAGGCCATGGGCATCCCCAAAGCGAATGGCATGAGACCTGGCGCACTCTTCTCGCTCTCCTTCACCGGGCTCTTCTTTGCTTTTCCCCTACTAGCCAGCTTCTTGAATGGTTGCCTCCTAGTCGGAGTCAGCTTCGTCATCGGAGGGGTCGGCTGGCTAGTAGGCCGTGTGTCGGTTTGTGATGTCTGTTATGTAAGAACCTACGTATTAGGACACTAACTCTGAGGGCTATTATTATAGTACGAATTATGAAACTGGTGGGGGAATTACCTCATCCAGGACGATGTCTTTCTTGGGCCATTGCACGAACGTGTGCACCGCATCCCCGAGAGTGGTAATCTCATCGTTCGGCGGCTTCTCCAACGGAAAACCCTTGCAATGGTCAAAGACACTGTCCACCTGGACCCGTGCAAAACCCTCACATAGAGGGGCACCGTGGATTGTGGCCTCCGCCGTGCAAGGTTGCGCTATCCCATGGGCAACCTCGATCGGGTAGAGACCGGCCAACACCATAAGCTTGCAGGAGGCGGGTTCCTACAAACAGTGCGCATTAACATATTGAATTTCACCACTTTTCACTTTCGAATGAATTAACATAGACAAACGGTCATTACCTGCAGAAAGTCCACCGGATACTTTGGAGAGGGCTCCGTCTGCGAAGACCCCGGCGCAAACGCGCAGCTACTACGGTGGCCAAGAATGGGGGTCGGTACTTCCGCTGCTAGAAGGGGGTTGCCCTGGGTCGCCTTTCTTAGCTCTTCATACATGGACCGCATCTCTAACAACTGCTATAGGAGTGCTTTGTCCCGAACAGCGAACTCCGATCGCATCTCCTCCTTGAGCCGTTCATCGCCGGCTTGGTGGGATGTCTTTCTCCTCTTAGCCACCTCCTCATCATCAGGGAAACCATGCCTCCAAAGCACAGTGGAACCGAGGTGGCGCACGCGGCCTGGACGCTCCTTGTTTCCTAGCGCCGCAGTGAGGATATCCCTGTCCCTCCTCGGGTTGAACTCTCCGGATGCCGCCTGCGCACTCAGCGTCACCTGCAACAGGAGAACTTAGCAATACAACCCATTCCATGCGTGTTACGAGGATAGTATGTGATCGGACAATCTTACCAGCCGGTCGATCACTTCCCTGTCCGCAAGGTTAGTCACAGAGACGCTTCCAGAGGAGGTCATCGTCGATCTTGCTCGGCAGCAATTGCGGGCATGCACGTCCGTTATGCCCGCATAAGGACTGCCGGTCGAAGACTGGGAAGCCTCCTCGTCCTGCTTCCTCCACAACGCCTTCTTCCCCACATACCCACCACTGCCTAGTCTGTGTGGGTAGGTATTCTTGGCCTGGTTAGCCTGGCCCTTCGCACTAAGCTCCTGGAACACTGGCTTGGCCTTCATCTCGATGAACTGCTGCCATGCCTCGGGAGTCACGAAAGGGAAGTCATCGAAGGGGGTCTTCGACTCCTTCACATAGAGCCTGACAAGGTGGCTCTTGAAGTTCCTCCACGCCTTGTTTATTGACATCAGTGTCCTCCTTGCACTCTGGGGGCACTTGACCCCAGTCGGAGGTGGTGATGGGCACCCGCTCCCTTGCCACTTTGCCGCATAGTGAGCGGTACTGACCGATAATTTTGTCCAGAGCTTCCGGCACACCATTGTCGTCGAACTGGACGTGCTGCTTTTCTTGCTTGTCCAGACGCGCGCATGTCATTCGGCCTCGCCCCTTTCTCTTCTGCGGCGGGTCACGGCGGATGAGGCGACCTCCAGCCCAGGCGTCTCATCGCCAGCGAGGTCACTCTGACTCCCCGAGTGGTGCATTTCCTCACCAGACATAGTTCCTAACATAAGTGAAAGAGATAACAGTTTAAGTAAATCTGCAACTAATAATTCTATAACAAAACCCATATACTTATAATTAACCAAGAATGATAGAAACGGTGGGGAGGCGATGGAGGTGATCGCGTCGGAGGCGGGAGGGAGATGGAGGTGATTGTGCCTGACGGTGGAAAGGCGATGCGGGTGATCGCGACGAACGGAGAGGAGGAGAAGGTGGGAGGCGATGGAGGTGATCGCGACGGACGGTGCGAGGGCGGAGAGAGTTAGGGCAAATAGTTGTGAAGTCTGGAAATGAGCGGGAGAAAGCCCGTCTTGAACTATGTACCGCGTCGAGATTATCACAGTCGGTCCAACATTCACAACCGTCTATGATAATATTATCACAGTCGGTTCTCACATCAGAACCTTCTGTAATAATCGACATAGTGATAATCACCAGAGAGATTATCAGAGACGGTTTTGAGTTGAGA
Source organism: Pharus latifolius (assembly GCA_019359835.1). NCBI lineage: Eukaryota > Viridiplantae > Streptophyta > Magnoliopsida > Poales > Poaceae > Pharus > Pharus latifolius. Next base: position 59,778,096 of record CM033323.1, read on the forward strand.
GCCGACTGTGACTCTGATTATCATAGACGGTTTGGAATTGAGAACCGACGGTGCACGTCAAGAACTCGAAGCGTCGGACACTGTTGAAAATATCACAGTCGGTTCTATATTTATAACCGTCTGTAATAATATTATCACAGTCGGTTCTCAAATAAAAACCGTCTATGATAATCTACATAGTGAGAGATTACCACAGACGGTTGTGAGTTGAGAACCGACTGTGACTGAGATTATCACAGACGGTTTTGACTTGAGAACCGACCGTGCACGTGTACACTTGAAGCGTCGGAGACGCTGTTGGGAATATCACAGTCGGTTCTATATTCATACCAGTCTGTGATAATTCAACCATCCGTGATAATCTCTCTATTGAATGTTAGTTTTATAACTTGAAACTGATCTGTAGCTTTCAACTCTGAATGCTCGAAAACTTGTTTTAAATGAACACTCAGATATTTCACATGTAGTCCAAATGCTCTGTAAATTGGTTACAGTGTACATAGATCTGAAAATTGGTTACAATGTGGAGCATGCTCAAATAAATTTAACATACAATGTGGAGCATGCTCAAGTTAATGTTACATACAAATGGGGACCTTGACCGACAATTTCCACATACACAGCCATGTTATCCTCAACTTTCCACTTGCCGTGGCCCTGCAAAGACGAGAATTACAGGAGATATAAGCTATACCGATGGAAACAGAGAGATAAGGACGTACGGTTGATTACCTTTAAAGTATAACCCTTCATGGTGATCCATACGCACATAACTGGTTTTGTTGGTGTCTTCAGTATCGACCTGTACGCCATCTCCAAATGGAGGAATCTCATCAAATTGATTGTATTCCTCCTCGTCTACGACATTTTCAACTCCAACAATTCTTCTCTTGCCATGAAGGACGACGTGCCACTTCTTATTGGCCGGGTCAGTGACATAAATGACCTGAATGGCTTGATTTGCAAGTTTGAATGGCTCATCTTTATAAGCAACTCGATCGAGATCCACAGAAGTGAAACCGTAACTGTCAACCTTCACACCCTGTGGGATTTGGACCCATCGGCATCGAAACAGGGGAATCTTGAACAGTACGTAATCGAGCTCCCAAATTTCTTCAATGAACCCGTAGTACGAGTTCAATCCACATACTACCCTTGTTGGGCCTGTCTCGGTGAACCCCTCATGGAAAGCTTCTATGCTCACTCCACTATTTTGCACAGTACTCTTTCGATCTTGAGCTTTCATGTAAAATGTGTACCCATTTATGTCGTATCCCTGCCATGTCTGTACAGTAAACGTGGGCCCTTTTGCCAACCATTTAAGGTTCTCACTTGCGGACTCTCCGGTGATTCGCACTTTCATACACGCGTTGAATTGATTGTTATGTTGTCCCGTGATCCAAACCTTGGATCGGTGAGGATTGTCTTGTCGTAGCATCTCCTTGTGCTCGTCGATGTACGTAGACACCTCCGTCATGTGTTGCAAGACCCAAAAATGAGCTTTCGAGTACATATCAAAATCAGGAGTGATGGCTCTCCGTCCAATAGTGCCAACACCATCAAGCCTCCCCTCGTGACGAGACACAGGAACTCCTATTGCTTCTACCTCGGCCTTGTAATTGACGCAGAATTCAACAACCTCTTCCGCTGCATAACCTTCGACAATGCTATCCTCGGGCCAGGACCGATTCCTCACGTAGGCCTGAAGTACACCCATGTACCTCCTGAATGGATACATATAACGTAGGAACACGGGTTCACATATCTTGATTTCTCTGACAAGGTGGACGGTGAGATGGACCATGATATCAAAAAATGATGGAGGAAAATACATCTCAAGCTGACAGAGAGTTCAAACCACCTCGCTCCGCAAAGAATCCAGTCCATCGGGATCAATGACCTTGCAAGAAATTGCATTGAAGAAAAAACACATCCTCGTGATCGTCTCTCTGACCTTATGCGGCAGAATACTCCGGATGGCAACAGGAAGCATTTGTGTCATCAACACGTGACAATCATGAGACTTCATACTCAGCAATTTCAAATTTCCCATGGACACAAGCTTTTTCATATTTGCGGAGTAACCCGATGGAACTTTAACACCATAGAGACACTTACAGAGTTCTGTCCTCTCAGCCTTGCACAAAGTGTAGCATGCAGGGGGAGGTATATACGGCCTTTATCATCCTCTCTCGATGCTAGCTCGGGCCTGATTCTCATTTCGATCATGTCACGCCGCACATTGACGTCATCCTTTGTCTTCCCTGGAATGTTCAGCAATAGGCCGATTAAACTGTCGCAAACATTCTTCTCTACATGCATGACATCAATACAATGACGAACCTCTAAATGCTCCCAATATGGTAAGTCCCAAAATATCGATCTCTTCTTCCAAGAGTTCTTCGTGCGGGGTTTCAATTTACGACCCTTTCCAAACACAACGTCTATGTCCTTCACCCGTGAGTAAACATCTTTCCCGCGCGTAGGCTTCGGGGCTGAACCATCTTCCTTGTGGCCGTCAAATTCCTTCTTCCTCTTACGATACGCGTCATTCTTCAGAAGAAACCTACGGTGACGCATGTACACTGCTTTCCTGCAATTCCTCAGCCACACGCTCTCAGTCTCATCTTCGCAGTGGGGGCAGGCTTTGGCTCCTTTCGTACTACGGCCTGACAAATTTCCAAGGGCAGGGAAATCGTTGATGGTGCAGAATATCATAGCACGTAGGATGAAGTTCTCTCGTTTGTATGCGTCCCATACCTGCACCCCTTCGTTCCACATTGTTAGGAGATCCTCTATCAATGGTGCTAGGTACACATGAATATCGTTTCTGAGTTGTTTTGGTCCTGAGATAAGTAGAGACATCATGATGTACTTGCGCTTCATACACAACCAAGGAGGAAGGTTGTAGATACACAAAAGAACCGGCCAAGTGCTATGCCGACTGCTCATGTTACCAAAAGGATTAATTCCATCGGTACTCAACCCGAACCTTATATTCCTCAATTCTGCTCCGAAGTTAACAAATTCCCTGTCGATGTTTCTCCACTGCGAAGAATCAGTGGGGTGTCTCAGCTTTCCATCCTTCTTCCGGTCTTCCGAGTGCCAACGCAGTAATTTTGCCTCTTTACGGTTTGCAAACAAACACTGCAAGCGGGGAATGACTGGCAAATACCACAACACCTTACCAGGAGGTCCTTGCTTTATCTTAGCGTAGTCGCCGTCGTCGGTTCGGTCCTTACGCTTATAGCGGGATGCGCCGCACACCGGACAAACATGCATATCCTTGTAGTCGTTACGGTAAAGGATGCAATCATTAGGGCATGCGTGTATCCTTTCTACTTCCATTCCCAAAGGACACAACAGCTTTTTCGCTTGGTAGGTGTTTTTTGGCAACTCGTTTCCTTCTGGGAGCATGTCCGCCAAAAGATCTAACAGTGCCATGAAACTCTTGTCGGTCCAACAGTTGCTTGCCTTCAATTTTAACAGTTCAAGCATAGAGGCCAACTTTGTGTACTTCGACTTGCAACTAGGGAACAACGGCTTTTCTGAGTCCTCAATCAAGCGCTTGAATTTGCCAAACTCCCTTTCACTGTAATTTCCTTCCACATCAGGCAACATGTCATCTAAATTGTCATCCTCTGGCATATCCTCGCCGAAGTCGTTGTTCGGATCCAACATGTCCTGTTCCTCAACCTGAGTGGCACTTGTTTCTGTAGTTGGCTCTTCTCCATGGTGGACCCAACACGTGTACCCGTTGTTGAAACTACGTCGGATCAAGTGGGCGATAATTTGAGACGAGTTGGTGAACATCTTAATATTCTGGCAGTCTACACAAGGACAGTACACATATGGTAAACCCTTCTTCGCCATGTCTTGCTTAGCAACCTTTTTGAAATCAAAAACACCTTTCATGTATTCCTCACCCACTCGGTTGTCATTATACATCCAGTCTCGAACCATTTGCAATTAATCAAATTCATACACATGCTAATTAGTAATACTACTCTATGTACGGTCGACACGCAATAAATTATATAAATCTAGCTAGCTAGTGTTTGATGCAGAGTTTGCGGTATAAATAGTTAACTACTACTTGAACTGCAAGCAATTAGTTGGGGGCGTGGATAACACACATCATAAAGCAATTAAATAGCTACAGTACAGGTCGAAAATGAGTTATAACCAGGATTTGCTACTATAGCTTCCCCTCCCTCTCACTCTAATTTGATCAATCAATGGAGATCGATATTGATGATGAAATCAAGTAATGTGTATGCCTTGGGAGCAAGTACCAACCTTGGATCGATCCTCAAATTTTTGCCCCCAAATGCTCCCCCGGCCTTTCGAGATTTCACTCTTCCTTGCCCCAAATCTCTTCGAACTGGACAGTGTAGGTCGAGCAAGAGTGTACGACTAGCTCAAAACATCCGCCAAAAGAACTTTTATACCAGGTTCAATACAGACGGTTCTATATAATACCGTCGGTAATATCGGTGCATTTTTTAAGAACAGAATATCACTGACGGGTTTCACTTTATTAAACCGTCGGTAATATCGGTGCATTTTGTGTAGAACTATGACAGAAATATCACAGACGGTTATGAGCTCCAAACCGTCCGTGATAATTACAATATCACAGACGGTTCCTAGCTCAAAACCGTCCACTTTACTATCACAGTCGGTTTTTACTTTACAACCGTCTGTGATTATCACTGTCGGATTTTACATCAGAACCGTATGTGATTATCACAGTTGGTTTTTACCTCAGAACCGTCTGTGTTAATTATAAAATCAACACTCTGCTCTACTATCACAGACGGTTTTAAGGTCTGAACCATCTATAATATCCTGGATTGTTTGTTTGCAGTCGAACCGTTCGACTAGTGGTCATCAGTTGTTCCACTTGTTTTTCATATTTGGTTCTATCTTATTTCAATATTAGTATTTAAAAAAATGAACGTTGAGACTATTTGGTTTTATCTTGTTTTTCATATTTGTTGTATATATGTCTGTGGATCTTCAAAGAATTTTGAGACTATTACAGTCGGTCCTGAAATTAAAACCGTCTGTAATGTTACTATCAGAGACGGTTTTGAGTTAAAAATCGTCTTGATTGCAGTAGTATTTTCTTGTTAACATTTTCACACAGAACATCATTTGGTGATTATCAGTTACATAATCAATCGAAATGCCAGATATATAAGGAAAAGAAATTTCTTATTTCTTACAATCTTTGCATACATAAGAGATACAATTAAGCGACCAATTAATTAGCGTCGACCTGTTCCAAAAGTAATTTACAAAGTTCTCCTAGGGACGTATTGGCATAAGTAGGATCTACACTGGCCCCCCCAGGAGAACTACCAATGGCTCTAAGACTATCAACATCATCTCTCAGCAAAGGAGTGGATTTGGCATCAGTAGGATCATCCAAGAAATTAAAGTTGATACAACAAAGGTGGAGATGAAGCTGCAACTCAAAGCACTCTGCCAAGTGCAGAATGGCAAAAGACATCCCCTCAGAATGCTTCTCCAGCACCTCTTTTTTTTTTGGAGAGTTCTGCACAAGGCAGCTTTCTCCTCCTGCACATATGCATGGGTTAGTTTTGAAAGACATAACCAGCAGAGAGGGTGAAGATGATTGCCAAGCTTCGGAGTGGATTTGGACGCGGAAGTGTGCGCCTTACCCCAGAAAGTTGATCATCCAAGAAAAGCTGATGATACAAAGGTGTTGAAGAGGGGATATTGGAAGGATTGTTGTGGATCTCCAAAGGTGGAGTCGATGCAACTGGAGGGGTTGCAAGGGGCAATGTGGCAACACAGGCCTCAGCACCCTCTAGAGTCTTTGCTGCAGCTCCACTGGAGGATCTTTCATCATTTCTAAGTCTCTTCTTTGGAGGGAGCATTTCCTCAGGCACCTGTGGATTTCAAAATGCATTTGTTTCAAGGTAATCAAGTCATAAAAGAAAGATCTGCATTAGAGTTTCAGAGAGGACTTACTTTCTGAAGATCCTGATCGAGTTCATTCCTTATCTCTTCCTCATCACTCTCAATTTCAATAACCTCATTGGAATCTCGGCTCGCCATCAAGGTGGGAGTTGAGGAGGGAATAAAGACAGGGATTTAGGAGCCTCGCTATTTATAGAAACAGAAGGTGACGGTTCATATGCGCGGGTGCCTCGAGTTTTAAAAAGCGCACTACTGGTTTTCAAGGTCGATAAATTCATAATAACTTCTCGGAAGATAAACTGCAACACGACAAAGGAAGTTGAAGAGTCAGATTACATAATTCGATGCAAATTAAATTTGAAGTAAATAATTAAGTCTCTTCATCTACTCAGTTATTATGTGCGGTTATCAATAATTGCATGTAGAGAATTCGATGCGTGGGCACTGTTGGGACTATCACAGACGGTTGAGATATCAAACGGTTCTCATGTCCAAACCGTCTGTAATATGACTATTACAGACGGTTCTGACGTCCGAACCGTCTTTACTATGCCTGGAATATTGAACTGTTCGACTTCTACAAATACTTGTTCCCTCCCTGGAGTTTTGCTTCCAGTCGAACCGCTCAACTTCTCTTTCTGCAAGAACGTGTGGGAAAATTGTAAAATTTACATAAGAACAAATTTTTAGTTAATTTTTTCATCATTAATGAAAAACAATTTCCAAGTCGACTCTTCGTGTTCCCAGGTTAGTGCGCCGCGCAAACATCAGAAATGGAAAAGACACAACACACTGTTGAGAATTTGAAGTGGAGCGCACTACTTTGTTTTCAAGATCAATACCGACATGATAAATATTCTCGGGAGATAAACTGGAACACGGCAAAACAGTAGTGCCCACTTAGGAAGTTGAAGCGTCAGATTACAAAATTCGATGCAAATTAAATTTGAAGTAAATAAATAAGTCTCTTCATCTGCGCAGTTATTATGTGTGGTTATCAACAATTGCATGTAGAGAATTGCACTGCTGGGACTATCACAGATGGTTGGGAGATCAAAACCGTCCGCTTTAATATTACAGACGGTTCTGATGTCCGAACCGTCTTCAATATGCCTATGGAATATTGAACTGTTCGACTTCTACAAATACTTGTTCCCTCCCTGGAGTTTTGCTTCCAGTTGAACTGCTGAGAATTTGAAAGAAGTTGAGAATTTGAAGCGTCGATCACCCTTGGGACTATCACAGTCGGTCCTTACATAAAAACCGTCTGTAATATTACTATCACATATGGTTTGGAGTTAAAACCCATCTGTGATATTGAAAGAAGTTGAGAATTCGAGACGGCGGACACTGTTGGGACTATCACAGTCGGGCCTTACATAAAAACCGTCTGTAATGTGACTATCACAGACTTTTTTACCTCAGAGCCGTTTGTGATATTCAAAGCACATTGATATATAACTTCTATATTCTTTTTATATTATTTGCATGGGACCTGCGACTTCTATATATTGTTTCTATATTATTTGAAGTGCTTTGATGGACTGCCCTCACAAGCCAAAGATCGCGATAGTCGTTCCTTGATCGCACACAGTGCACATACCTTTGTATGGTCTAATGTTCGACAAAAGCTAAAGAAAGATAAAGAAAGAGGGAATATTGCATGCAGTCCAAGAATGTGCTGGAAAATTGGAAAGTTGACATAAGAACAAAGTTTTCAATAATTTTTTTATCACTTATGAAAAAAAAGTAAAAATACAGAATGCTAGGTCAAGGAGTGGTCTTAGCCCTAGCTGCATCTAGAATAAAGTCAGTTTGACTTGCAGCCAGGACGTAGGACTCCTCCAGTGACAAGTTGTCCTTCTTAGGATCAACTACTACCGCGTCGAGAAGGCCTGCGACCTCCCTCAGCTTCGCGATGGTATCCTTCATAGTCAAACAGCAGCCAGCGATGGTCATATCCGCGGCTTTCTTCTCCTCGAGAAGACGCCTCGTCCTAACCCTAGCATTGTCACCATCCATCTTCATGCGCTGAATGCGCTGTAAGAGATCGTCATGGTCAAGCTGTAGCCGAGTGTGCTTCTCCGTGAGGAGCTTGTGCTCCTCCTGGAGGGCCCTCAGCTCGGCCTTGACTTTGGCAGTGTCTTCCACGGCTCCCCTTCCCTGTAAAAATCAACAGGTCAAGAATGTATTGAACAGGGATTAACAATACAGGGGTAAGTCCAAAAGATTGAGAGTTCTTACCGGTGAGGGCGAGGCTGATGATGCCATCGAGGATGCCATTGGTGCAGAGAAGCTAAGGAGTCAAACAGTCTGAGAATTATAAAAACTTGTAAAGTAAATGAAAATTTTTCCCACTGTCAATTTATAGAACTTCCAAAGCGATGCTTCGTGTTCTTCTAGGCGCCGCGCGTGAAGATTGGAGACAGAAATGATCACAATTGAGAATTCGAAGCACCGGCACTTTTTCAATCGGTTCAGACCTCAGAACCGTCTGTGATAACTAGAATATCACAGCCGCTTCTTAGTTAACAACCGACTGTATATATCACAGTCAGTTCTGAGTTCAGAACCGTCTGTGATATTCTAGTTATCACAGACGGTTCTCAGCTGGGAACCGATTGTATCTATCACAGTCGGGTTTTAGGTTAGAACCGTCTGTGATAAGTAGACTATTACAGATGGTTCTCAGCTGGGAACCGATTGTATCTATCATAGTCGGGTTTTAAGTTAGAGCCGTCTGTGATAAGTAGACTAAACCAGACGGTTTTGTGTTCAAAATCGTCCGGTTTACCATCACAGTTGTTTTTGACATCAGAACCGACTGTGATAACTGAACATATTCTCCCGACAGACCTTCGCAGACGGTTTTCCATTGAACAGTTCATAACCGTCTGTGATGTGCCGTCCTGGATGTCTGTTTCTGTAGTAGTGTGAGTAGATATTTCATTAATATTGCATTTGTTGAGATCAATGATATTATGGCAGTGACAGGTTGAATACTTGAGAAATGTGAATTTGTTAAGCTAGCAAGCCATGAACTAATATATATATATATATATATATATATATATATACATATACATATACACATCTATATTCATGAAATAAAACCACTAGCAGTGACTAGAATTTTGGGTATGGAATGGTGGTAGCACTGGAGGTGCTTAACTGCAAAGGATGAGTTGGCACTGAAGGTGCATGGTTTGTGGTATGATCTGGTCACTGGCATATAAGGACTAGAACTTTGTGTTGTGCGTCTAGTGGCATGAAAAACATACCAACCACTTGCCTGGTATGGGACAGGCACAATCTAGTAGCTTTCTTGGTATTATCAGTTCCCTGCATGGTATGTCAATCCGGTTTCTCGCGTGGAAACTGGTGGGATGCAGTTCGTCCATGAATGGTGTGAGGTCAGAAAAATTATGAAAGGAAAAGGTGGAAAGAAGGAAGTCGCCCTACGCCTGATTAAGTCATGCGCGGCTATAATCATAAGGTCATATGCCTTGCGAGGACACAGACCAAAGGCTAGGAAGTAAGGCAATGGGGAGGACTCACAACGGTACTTGAGACTTAATTGTCTATTTACCGGGCAGGGATACTGTTAATACTAGACTGCAAAAGCGTTGTGTGAGCTCGGCCTTGTCACATGCGTATAAGTCGCATGGAGCTGGCCCGACTTAAAAGTCGAGTGAAGAAGTGGATTTAAAAAAGAGGTACACCTCTGCAGAGTTAAAAATGTATTCGAATACTTCGTGCTCCCGAGTTTTAGGAGTATGCCGGTGTGGATTAAATCCACGGGGTGTGCACAAGTATTGTTTTATAAACTAAAATTTGTTAGTCCAAGATTACCCAAGTGGCATGTGTTGTCACGATAAGGGGCGCTGCCGTGAGCTGTCATGTGTTGATGTGTCGCGATAGTACCATAATCTAGTGATCATATAATAGCTAAGAGGCACGTGGATTATGCCCTAAGTATATGAAATGCTACCATGAGCATGAGATTGAAAAGCTTAAAGAAAAGTAATGTGATATGAGGATATATCCCCTTAGTTATGGGATATGATATATTGCCTCCAGTATGATTTATACACTGCCATGAGTATGATCAGGAGTTGACTAAGAAAGAAAGGAATAGTATTTTTGAAAAACCCTTCACTCTTTCCCCCAATAGCATAGGTTCATGTCATTAATACTATATGTATCTCTACCTCCTCTATGACTTGCAGAGTACGTAAGTACTCACGCTTGCAACAACTCATAAATAGATGGAGCGCTCTACGAGCTTGATGAATATCCCGAAGACGCTGCAGATCCAGAAGGAGGCGAGCAGATTCCTCCTGAGCCCTGATTTGGTGCTATCTTGCTGCCAACCTCTGTTTCCTATGGGTTTCTTTTTGCACCTAGCTTCCGCCGACTAGATGTCTTATTTTGTTGCACCATTGTGCCTTGTAAGGCACTGTACCCTGTGTTGTATTAAGGCCTGATGGCCATACAATTATGTACACTGTAATATTTTGTTGCTTCAATATATTCTTGTGATTGACTCATCCTGGGAAGTCAAGTGGTTTATGGGACCAGCTGCACCGAGCTGGGCTCCTCACAGGTGATGTCACAGACATAACAAACCTTTTACAAATGAAGGCAAACATTTGACGGTTCCTACAGTCGTGTCTCCGAAGATGTCTGAAGAAACCTCCGTTCAAGCTAACCCAGCCGAACAAGTAGCTAAACTCTCCACCGACATGGATACCGTGCTTGCTTGAATTAAGCAACACACCATGGCTATACCTTCTAGAGTTGATGCTTCAAAAGGAAAGGTTACGGGTGTGAAGATTGGGGAAGACTTGCGTAGGCTAGACAAAGAAGACCATAAGGCCGACGACCTCGCCAACACATCCTTAGCTGTCGGATCTTTCAAAGTCGAAGCTAAGGTTGACATACCCATATATGATGGGGTGATCGATACCGAAAAGCTGGATTCTTGGATCGACCAGCTTGAGACCTACTTTGACCTACGAGATTTCAATAGCGCTCAAAAGGTGAAGTTCGCACCTTTGAAGATGAAGAACCGCGCCAAGACATGGTGGAAGGCCCTTATTGCTTGTGGAGAAGCAAACGACATCACATGGGGACAGTTCAAATGACTCTTGTGACAATAGTTCTACCCGATGGATTATCTCGAGGAGAGATAGGATCATTGGCATAGATTGTACCAACGGCAAGATCAATCTATCTAGGATTATACAACGAAGTTTCGGAGACAAGCAATGGTCATTGGCACTATAAGATAGCACTTCAATGCTAGCAGTTGAGCAGCTGGCAAAAGCCAGTATTCCTAGCACTTTAGCTGTTGGGAATAAGGTTTGCTCCAGCTGGGTGAAAAGGTACTGCGAAAAGTTTTTCCCAGTTGTAATTTTTTCCCAACTGTAGGTCCAGTGGCAAAGAGTATTCCCAGCTGTAGGCCGCTTGGAAAGTTTGAACTTTTCCCACCTGTATGTCCACTTGTAATACATTATTCCAAGCTGTACCACATTTTTTCCCAGCTGTAGGTCCGGTGGCAAAGAGTATTCCCAGCTGTAGGCCACTTGGAAAGTTTGAACTTTTCCCACATGTATGTCCACTTGTAATATATTATTCCAAGTTGTATAACTATTTGGAATATTTTTTTCCCAGCTGTAGGTCCGGTGGCAAAGAGTATTCCCAGCTATAGGCCACCTGGAAAGTTTGAACTTTTTCCACATGTATGTCCACTTGTAATATATTATTCCAAGTTGTATAACTATTTGGAATATTTTTTTCCCAGCTGTAGGTCCGGTGGCAAAGAGTATTCTCAGCTGTAGGCCGCTTGGAAATTTTGAACTTTTCCCACCTGTATATTTACTTGTAATATATTATTCCAAACTGTACAACTATTTGAAATATTTTTCCCAGCGGTAGGTCTGGTGGTAAAGAGTATTCCCAGCTGTAGGCCGCTTGGAAAGTTTGAACTTTTCCCACCTGTATGTCCACTTGGAATATATTATTCCAAGATGTATAACTATTTGGAATATTTTTTCCCAGCTGTAGGTCCGGTGGCAAAGAGTATTCCCAGTTTTAGGCCGCTTGGAAAGTTTGAACTTTTCCCACCTGTATATCCACTTGTAATATATTATTCCAAGCTGTACAACTATTTGGAATATTTTTTCTCAACTGTAGGTCCAATGGCAAAGAGTATTCCCAGTTGTTGGTCGCTTGAAAAGTTTGAACTTTTCCCACCTGTATGTCCACTTGTAATACATTATTCCAAGCTGTACAACTATTTGAAATAAATTATTATCAGCTGATCTATCATTGAGAATTTAGACTTTCAAATTTAAATATGTGAATTATTTGTAGTAAATTTATCGCTGGGAATTATGTCAATAATTAATTTGAAATATATATTTTTTTAATAATTAGGGAACTAAAACTATAATATACACTATCCTAACAGAAATCACACCACATTTTGCAAGAAAATTATCAAAAATGGATAAATAGCATAATTATATATTATATTGAATTCTTATCTTTATATAGCCATTGACAAGATTCGTAATGGTCACAAATTATTCAATTGACAAAACCAACCAAAATACATATAGTACCTCTGAAATAATTGCGAGAAAAATATCATTTAAGAATTCTTTACACCAAATATATGCCCATATAAAATATTTCTAACTCTATATATTTTGTTCCAACTATAACTATCAAAAGTAAAATATTCCACTTTCAAACTCCTCTTATGGCGTAAAATATCTTCATCACTTCATATACTTTTAACATCTTACTGTTAACCACATACATAAGAAAAGACATCGATTACAATAACTTGGAGATAAATATACACAAATCAATAACTTTTGCTTTAAGTAACATATAGAACATATGACAATTATAATAAAAAATAGTTGGTCGATTGTTGTATAACAAGTACAAGTTGTTGCTTATGCGAGTGAGAAAATTGTGTTGGTTGTGACATGACTTGCATACACTTGATAAACGAAATTAATCATATGAAAGTGAGCTGATAGTTCAAGACACAATTAACATACACTTGTTATTTAGAAAATGAATAACATGTATATTGTGTTGATAACACCTCACCTGTATAAAATTATTAAGTATTTCTACTTAGTTTCAACTAATTCTCTTGTCCCTTTCACCTGTAAGCATTGTTTTATTAATAACAAAACAAGACAAATGAAAAAATAGTAACTAACCAGGTAAATAACAGGTTAGAATTATATATACCTAGAATACAAGATGAACCACCACCTATTGTAGTCTCATCTTGGATCTACAAGTAAAAGTTCACAATTTGTTTACTTGGATGGTATTAGTGAGTAAATAAAAGTGATTATACTAGATAGAAGAGATTACCTCTTCACGTGGCCATGCAATTGATCGTCCAAGCGCATCAGACATTTTTCTAACATTCCCATATGGACGTAACAATGGAGCATGTCTTTTCAACACATAGTTCACAACCACCTCACAACACTCAGGCCCAAGAGGTGTGTCACCCACTATTACACTTCGAGATGCCCTTTTAAGCGTACTCTTAATAACAAGAACATATGGCCTCATGAAAGAAATCAAAATAACTTCCTTTCCTCCCTAAAGATCAAATAGAATTGCATATAAGCTCAATGGTTACCTCAATAATGAGCATCCAAATTCAATAGAGTATAATTAACTTGCAACTATTACCTCCTCAAGCCTATAGTGTGGTACATCATGTGTCTTACAAACTCTTCTTTGCATTATCTATACAAAAATTAAGGATAAGTTGATAGTATAAATATTGTTAGGTTAGGTGCAACTTTGAGGTAAAATAATAAAATGTAAACTTACGTTTCGTGGAACCCTATTTTCACCTGCAGATAACTCTATAGAACAACCATCACTTTCGTATCCCGTGTCCTACATCAATTAGTACACAACATTTGAGCAATTTAGTAAATACCATATGTATATTATTGCTTAAATATTATAAATAACACATATAAAAAAATTACCTGCACACGACCCTTAGATCTATGATTGTAATCATTATCTATATTTTGCCTAGCCTGTAAAGCAAGCATTTGCTTCAATTCTTCGATTTCTTTTTCCATCCGTGTCAATTGTTCTTTGTTTCCCACACTCTCACTCTCCATTTTATCTAGCCTCTCTATCAAAAGATTATTCTGATTTTGAAGTCTTATCCTTGCTGCATTAGCTAGTTGAAGCTTAAACGGATGAATACATTTGTACCCCCGGCATCTTTAAGTCTTTAGGAGTAGGGCCCAAACCAATAGCACGTACACGTGAGCATTTTTCTTTTCCAAAGACATGGTAAAATAGATCTCCTTCTGTTATGGTTTTTCTAGCTAGTTCTGGCTTGTTGGCACATGTCTCCGCAATTGTTTTCTAAAAATTAGATAAAGCTCATATTTATATATATGTTTACATTTGATCATTGATTATAAATATATGTAACCCTTCAATGACACTTACAATTATGTCTTCAGCTCCTTTTTCTGGAACTCCATTTTTATGGGTATGTACTTTGATAAAAACTTCATGTCTAGCAGGCATATAACCCAGTTCTTTGGACTACACTTCCATTAATATTGACAATTAGTTATCTAAACAAAGTAGAAATAAATATTAAGACATTTAATGCCATATCATGTGCAATCCGAGCAAGACTCTTGCTTCAAGTAGTATGTGTCATTGTCATTTTTGCACTATTTGCTTTTCCAATATCACTTAGGGCCTATAAAATGAGAATATAATTAATTGCATAAATATATTTAATTTGTAATTAAGAATCATTCATAAAGAAGTTTTACCTAACTTTTCGGAGCTCTCCAATGCTCTCTATAAGCCACATCCAATCTATTTTAGGTACTCTAGAATCAATCATCATAGAAAAAAGTTCCTCATCAGTTTTTGTTGTTGAATCTTGAGCCCTAATTAGGGTTTTGGTGATTAATGACATCCGTGAGATTTGTGACTAACCTCTGTATGTGAGACTCAGGTAAATCAAAGGAGAAAGCATCAAGGAAAGACAATGCAAGGTTATCAAGACTCCATGAAGCGAAAACGACGAAAATCTCGACAAGAGTACAAATACCTAAACCTAGCACCTTCTTGTTTTGAAATTTTCTAGGTTAGATGGTCGTACTATTAAGAGGGGTCTTAGCACAAGTTTCTTGATCAACCTTGAAGTTTTTAGAAGCATATTTGCATTTGTATTTGCCCTAAATCAAAGTTGAGTAAAAAATTCAGAAGTCTATTTTCGTTTTGTACTGATCGGATAGTGTCTGAAGTGACCGGACAATGTCCGGCCAATACAAACAATTTCAGAACTTTGCAAACAAGTGCAACAGAGACAAATACATTTGTCCAGTGTATCTGTCCGGTGAAGGCCGGACATTGTCCGAAGTGACCGGACAATGTCCGGTCAGTACAAATGTTAACAGCATATTAAATAAAGACAAATGCATTTGTCCGGAGGATGTGTCTGAAGTGACCGGACAATGTCCGGCCAATACAAATGTTGGGCTTTTGTAAGGGCTGTGTTAACAGAGACAAATCTATTTGTCCAGACATTTTGTCCGGACAAATCCCATATGTCCGACCCATACAAAAATCTGGAGTGTTTTTTGTTAAGTGTCAACAGAGACAGATACATCTGTCTGGACATTTTGTCCAAACAAATGTATCTGTCCGGCGTGTACAAATCATTTTAAACAGGGATGTCAACAGAGACAAATGCATCTATCCGGACATTTTGTCCGGAAAAATTCATTTGTCCGGCCTTCACATTTTAATCCAAACGGCTACTGACACTTGCATTTCACGTGAATAACGGTCAAAATTTTTGTACTGACCGGACATTGTCCGAAGTGACCGGACAATGTCCGGCCAGTACAACTTTCGCCCAATCTTCTTGATTTCGACCGTTTTTGCTGAGAGTATAAATAGATCACTATTGTAGATGTCTTTGACACATGAAATACATCTCAAAAACCCTGAGCAACAATGTGCAAGCCCTCTCACATCCATTCTCTAGCAATTGAAGTCAAAAAACTTGAGAAATCTTGAGTGCTAGTTGAGTGAATTTGTTTCCAAGCCTTCTTGCATTTGCATTGCGTTCATCAAGCTTTGAGGTTGATCAAGCAAGGTGCTAGGCTTGTTACTCTTGGTGATTGCCATCACCTAGATGACCCGGGAGGTCTGGCGATCTCTCCATCAACGGTGTGTCGGAGAGGCCCAGCGAGTGGTTGTAAAGGCTCAGAGCTCGCCTATCCGGAGTGGAGAAGGGCTACCCCTAGTGAAATCGAAGCATAAGCTCAAGCGAAGAGCGCTTCAACGAGGATTAGTGGAAATCGAAAAATTTCTGAGACCTCGGGAAAAACTCGATCTTTTCGGTTACCTCTACTACTTGCTTAATTTTCGTAGTGTTTGAATTGTTGCTATTAATATTTTAGAAAGTGCAAAATCTGAATTGAATTGTCTTTCATATCCTTAGAAGATTTGTTATTGCAATCTTAGGTTGTTAAACCCTAGTTTAGAAGAAAAATTTTAAAACCGCCTATTGACCCCCCCTCTAGTCGGCATCCTTCGATCAACACGTGGTATCAGAGCACTAGGTCTCTCATTTTAGGCTTAACTGTCTAGGGAGAGGATGTCGTCGATCAAAGAGAACTATAATGGAAAGGTTCCCTTCTTCAAGGGTGACAACTATTGCTATTGGAAAATTAGGATGGCGGTTTATCTAGAATCCATTAATCTTGATGTATGGAGGGTCACTAGAGATGGTTTTAGGGCTCCAATGGAATTAGAAAATCTCACACCTCTAGAATCGAAAAACCTTCAAGCAAATGCTCAAGCAAAAAATGCCATATTTAATGGTCTTGATTTAAGTGAATTCAATCGCATTAGTAATCTTGATACATCCTATGAAATGTGGAAAACCTTAGAGGTAATTCATGAAGGTACATCAAAAGTCAAAGAAGCTAAGCTAATTAAATTAACTAGAGAATACAACTCCTTCTTCATGCTTGAATCTGAAAATGTTAGTGACCTGTATACTCGACTCAATCTATTAATCAATGATCTCAAAGGTTTAGGTACAAAATTTGAAGATATTGATATTGTGCGTAAAATGCTTATGATTTTACCATCGAGTTTTGATACAATTGTGACAGTGCTTATCAATGGCGATCTCTCTTCCACAACTCCTACCGAGCTCTTGGGTACTCTTATTACCCATGAAATGCAAAAAGAGGAAAAGAAAGGGATTGTAGAAGCATCCGGATCAAAGAAGAAAAACTTGGCATTTAAGGCAAAAGTCGAGGAAGCCAAGGAGGATAGTTCGGATGAAAGCTCCGATGGTGATCTAGCTCTTCTTGTGAGAAAAACCCGCAAACTCCTAAACAAGATCAACAAAAGAGGATTTGAATTTGACAAAAGACGAGGACCACACAAGAAGACCGGATTCAAGAACATTACATGTTATGAATGTAATGAGAAGGGACACTTTGCCTCAAGATGTCCAAATAAGAAGGGTGATCATCAAAGATCACATGAAAGGAAAGATGACGGTGAAGGGACAAAAGGTAAAAAGAAGCTTTTCAAGAAGTTCTACAACAATAAAAGCAAGGGCCAAGCCTATATTGGTGAATGGTACTCCGGATCGGAGGAATCCGAATCGGAGGATGAAGTACCATCATCTTCTAAGAAAATGGCGGGAATTGCTATCGGAGAAGCCACTTCATTTGAGGACAAGTCATCATTATGTCTTATGGCAAGTGATGATGCTAAGGTATCGGATCTTGAACCTTCTTATGAGGACCTTGTTGATATGGTTATGGAACTAAATGAGGCATTAGGTAGAGTAACTAAGGAAAACAAAATGCTTAAGAAAGAATATTCAACACTTAGTGAGTTATATGCAGAACTAAATGACTCGCATGAGGCACTTCTAGTAAATGAAATTATTGATTCTAAACAAACTAGTGAAATAGGAATTACTTGTGATATTCTAGATGAATCAACTCATAGTGTCTCTCATTCAAAATCAATCACTTGTAATACTTTAGAAATTAATCATGAAAATGTTTGTGATGAAATTGTTGATAACAACTCTAACTTGATTTTAGAAAATTTAGAACTCAAGGCACAAGTGGAAAAGCAAAATCTAGGACTAGCAAAATGCTTTAAAGGAAAAGAAATCCTAGACAAACTTCTTAGTGAGCAGCGATGTTCATTTAGAAAAGAAGGTTTAGGATATGAACCGAACAAAAGAAAGAAGTTGAGTACTAAAATAACCTTATCAAAATAAACATAAAAAGAAAATTTGGGTTCCAAAAACCCTTGTTGCTAACTTTCAAGGACCCAAACAAGTTTGGGTACCTAAAAGCGTCTAACCCTTATTTTAGGTAAACTACAAAACCGGTGGGAGGCATTGGGTGCTTGATAGCGGATGCACCCAACACATGACCGGTGATGGAAGTCGGTTCTCTTCATTTGAGAATGGTTGCAATGACATTGATAAAATCACGTTTGGTGATAATAGCAAAGGAAAGGTAATTGGGTTAGGTAAAGTCGCAATCACAAACAACCTTTCCATCTCAAATGTATTACTTGTTGAATCTTTGAATTTCAATTTGCTTTCGGTTGCAAAAATTTGTTATTTGGGTCTTAGATGCATTTTCGAACCAAATGGTGTTATCATTGAAAGTCTAGAAGACAAGTCTTTAATTTTCAAAGGTTTTCGATATGGAGATTTGTATTTGGTTGATTTCAGTTCAAAAGACTGTTGCATTTCAACATGTTTGGTTGCTAAAAATTCTTTGGGATGGCTTTGGCATCGTCGTTTGGCTCATGTTGGGATGCATCAATTGAACAAACTTTTAAAAAGAGATTTAATCCTAGGTATGAAAAATGTAAAGTTTGAAAAGAATAAACTTTTTAGTGCGTGTCAAGCGGGAAAACAAGTTGCTAGTACTCATCCCGCTAAAAATGTGTTGTCAACATCTAGACCACTTGAGCTTTTGCATATGGACTTGTTTGGTCCATCGGAAACTCAAAGTATTGGTGGTAGTAACTATTGCTTTGTCATTGTTGATGATTTCTCTCGATTTACTTGGATTTTCTTCTTAAATCATAAATCCGATGCTCCAAGTGTGTTTAAAAGATTTGCAAAACGAGTAGAAAATGAATTTGAATTCTCCATCAAGAAACTTCGAAGTGATCATGGTGGAGAGTTTCAAAATTCGGACTTTATTGAGCTTTGTGATGAATCTGGAATTAAACACGAATTTTCCGTACCATATGCTCCTCAACAAAACGGTGTTGTGGAAAGGAAAAATCGAACATTAATTGAAATGGCTCGAACTTTGTTGGATGAATATAAAACCCCCACTAGGTTTTGGGCCGAGGCCGTCGATACGGCTTGTTATGCCATAAATCGGCTTTATACTCATCCTTTGTTAAACAAAACTCCTTATGAGCTAATTATTGGAAGAAAACCAAACATTTCATATTTTCGAGTTTTTGGTTGCAAATGTTACATCCTTAAAAAACGCATGCATCTTGGAAAATTTCAAAGACGTGTTGACGAGGGCTTTCTTGTTGGATATTCGTCAACTAGTAAGGCTTATCGTGTTTTTAACGTCATAACCAAATGCATTGAAGAAACGTGCAATATTGAGTTTGATGAATCTAATGGCTCTCAAGAAGAGTATGAAGATGTTGAAAATGTAGGAAATGAGGAATTACGAGAAGCTATGAAGAACATGACGATTGGAGATATCAAGCCCAAAGATGAAGATTCAAAGTCACCCGATCAAGAAAATGAAATAGCTTCTATGATTTCGGAGGCTCCTACTCAAGTTGATCTTGATTCGGAAATAAAGGAAAGTGAAGATCAAACATTGCAAAATCCAAGACTTCATCAAACCATCACTAAGGATCATCCCGTCAACCAAATAATAGGTGATGTTGGTAAAGGTGTCCAAACTCGCTCTAGAATTGCATCTTTTTGTGAACATGCATCTTTCATTTCTAGTAGTGAGCCTAAATGCATTGATGAAGCTTTAGCGGACCCGGATTGGGTAAATGCTATGCATGATGAGTTAAACAACTTTACTAGAAATAATGTTTGGGAACTTGTAGAACAACCTCTTGATCACAATATAATTGGTACAAAATGGGTCTTTCGAAATAAGCAAGATGAAAATGACATAGTTGTAAGAAATAAAGCTAGATTGGTAGCACAAGGTTATTCTCAAATTGAGGGATTAGATTTTGATGAAACTTTTGCTCCTGTAGCTAGACTAGAGGCCATTCGCATCTTACTTGCATTTGCATCATGTTTTGAAATCAAACTATTTCAAATGGATGTTAAAAGTGCTTTCTTAAATGGTGAAATTTCGGAACTTGTATTTGTAAAGCAACCACCGGGTTTTGAAGATCCAAAATATCCAAATCATGTCTATAAACTCTCAAAAACTCTTTATGGTCTTAAGCAAGCCCCTAGCGCTTGGTATGAACGATTGTGAAATTTCCTAATTTCACAAGGTTTTAAAGTTCGAAAAATTGATACAACTCTCTTTACCAAAATCATAGACGATGACTTCTTTGTTTGCCAAATCTATGTCGATGATATAATCTTTGGTTCCACTAACGAATCTCTTTGCCAAGCTTTTGGTGAAACCATGTCCAAGGAATTTGAGATGTCTATGATAGGAGAATTGAGCTTGTTCCTCGGACTTCAAATTAAGCAAATCAAAGAAGGCATATTTGTGAGTCAAAGCAAATACGTGAAGGATTTACTCAAAAGATTCGGTATGGATGATGCAAAATCAATCAAGACTCCCATGGCTACAAATGGGTATTTGGACTTGGACGAGGGAGGTAAACCGGTAGAACTCAAATTATATCGTTCTATGATTGGTAGTTTATTGTATCTTACTGCCTCTAGACCTGATATTATGTTTAGTGTATGCATGTGCGCTAGGTTTCAAGCTGCTCCTAGAGAATACCACCTAACTGCAGTAAAAAGAATCTTTACATATCTAAAACATACACCAAACATAGGACTTTGGTATCCTAAGAATGCTGGTTTTGATCTCCTAGGATATTCGGATTCTGATTATGCCGGTTGTAAAATTGATAGAAAAAGCACTTCCGGTGGATGTCAACTTCTAGGAAGATCATTAGTCTCTTGGACTTCAAAGAAACAAAATTCAGTTGCACTCTCAACCGCCGAGGCGGAATATGTTTCGGCCGGTAGTTGTTGTGCACAACTTCTTTGGATGAAGCAAACTTTGTTAGATTATGGCATAAAAGTCAATTGCGTTCCGCTTTTATGTGATAATGAGAGTGCGGTTAAAATTGCCAACAATCCCGTTCAACACTCTCGAACAAAGCACATTGATATTAGACATCACTTTCTAAGGGATCATGTATCAAAAAGGGGTCACTAGTACATAAATGCAGTCTACTAACCACTATCTTCTATCGGTTATTAGCGATTTAGTTGAAAACCAATAGACAATGTGCCACGCGGTCATAAAAGGGCGACGGGTGTATTTTTCCTATCGGTTTATAAGAAACTTACCGATAGAATAAATAATATGATTTACTCTAGCGGTGATGAACATATTTGCCGTTAGAAGAGATGCATAAGTACTGACGGGAGAATGTTGTGCGCCGATAGGACTGGTCGACTTCTACAACTAGACTTATTCTATCGGTACTGTATGAATATACCGACAGAGTATATTAAAAATTCCTATCGGCAATATGTAGTGCGCCGATAGAATCGTTGGCCTTCTACAAATATTTTTATTCTATCGGTGATGGATTCTTTTACCGTTAGAATATATAGAAAATTGCTTAGAACTGTTCGTCTTCAAATAGTTTTATTCTATCGGTAATGAATGTTTATACCGGTAGAATATTGCAAAAAATATCTTAGAACTGTTGGCCTTCTACAACTAGTAATATTCTATCGGCAATGTACGTACACAACGATAGAGTATGTACAAAAATTCCTATCGGTAATATTTATTGTGCCGATAGAACCATTCGGCTTCTACAGATGTTTTTATTACTAACGGTATTCTGTTTTCGTACCGATAGAAAATATATATTTGTATAAATACACGGGTATGTCTCTTTCATTCTCACAGTTCATCTGGGGCTCGTAGTCCTAACCCGTAAGCTCCATGGACGGCCGGCGCACCTCTACAGGGGACCGCTGCACCTCCGCACCTCCATCGACGCCCTCTAGACGTCGGCATCCCAAGGAAGGTACGTAAAATTTCTGCAATATTGTTAAATTATTCTAATCCGATTATGGCAATAATTCTGCTTTTTTTGTATCCTTCATTTTGATGTGTCTTCTTTTCAATATGATTATGATCTGTTCAGGTCCTTGGATGATGCTCATGAGGGGCAACGTATTTCACGGTTCTTCATCGCAGTACGCTGCCTACGTTGGCTTGTTGGCGAAAGAAATGGTGAAGATCGCCGTCGAGAGCTGGAAGGACGTGAAGGGCGAGATCTTGGTTGGCTCGGTCGAGAAGATGCTTAAGCCCGGCGTGTTTCTCAAATCAGGACCTATAGAAAGCATCTTACATTTTTTTGCATGCACCAGCTTTTGGCCAGATGCTTACCTGCTTGGAGAAGAAGAATTGTTGTTATTTGCACAGCCATTCTACACCATCACTACACAGAACAACATCTTGGAAGGTAGGTTCTTTTTGTTAATGGAGTTGAGTTGAGTTGAGTTGAGTTGATCGAGTTTGAGTCCGAGGAAATCACCAATACGTACAAATGTATGTCGACGGCAGTTCCAGCTCCTCGGGCGTCTTCGAACTGAACTCCTATGGTTAAGTCCAATGTGGTTCAGACATTTGCTGTTTTGGATGAATGGATTTGTGATGTATCAGGTCTAACTTGTAGTCGGTAGTTGCATTGTGGCAACCTGCAAAGGTTCTCTTTTATGTAAAATGTATGGGCCACTGGGTCCTCGTTGTGATCTGTTGTTAATTTTAGACGTGGCTTTTCTAATATACATCGAATGTGTGAATTGTTGTATTTGTATATTGTTGTATATTTGTGTATCATGTATTGCTAATTGGGACATAAACTTGAATGTGCAGGGAGTATTTGTGTATTTAATTGTATTGGTAGGTAGGTGTGTATTTGTACTGCTGTTTCAGACATGCACTTGAATTTGTGAACTGGCATGTGTATGTTTGTACCTGAATTTGTATTGGTGAACTGGCATGTGTATGTTTGTACCTGAATTTGTGAACTGGCATGTGTAATTTCTTTGGCAAGATGAAGTCCCAAGTACCTAAGAAAAGTATTTTTGTGTCTCCTAGTTAATCCACAAATTAGCATTTCTTGAAATATATTGCTTTATCTTCTAGTTAAGATCCGTTTGATGTAAGATCTGTTTGATGTTACATTGATATGATTCCTTGAATGTGAGAAATGGCATGTGCATGTTTGTCCCAGTTTGGTACCAGTACCTCCTCTAATGGTAAGTACACATATTTACCGATAGGAAAACACATATATTTGCTCAGTCATGCATATTCTAACGGTAAATACACATATTTACCGATAGAAAAACTCTTGCTCGTGTGTCATGCATCATCTAACGGTTCGTACACATATCTACCGATAGAAAAACTGTTGTGCGTGCTGTGTCATGCATGATCTAACGGTCAATACACATATTTACCGAAAGAAGAAGTCCTATACTTGCTCGGTAATGCACATTCTCTAACGGTATGTGTGTGTTTATACCGATAGAATATGTGAGCGGCAAATTACCTAAGTTAGTCTGACGGTTATTTCATGTATTTGCCGTTAGAAAAATGTCCATTATAAGGAAAACCCCACTCGTGCATTGCTGTGTGTTGGATCAGGATGTCGACTAGAGGGGGAGGGGGTGAATAGGAGACTTTGAAAATTTGTTTTTGCAAATGAAAATCCAAATTAAGGTAAAGCAAGTAATAGTAAAAGATAAGAGATTGAAACCGATATATCCCGAGGTATCGGAGACACGCCCAGTCTCCACTAGTCCTCGTTGAAGCACTCAGTCCTTGAGTATAGCTTCAGTATCCACACAGGACACTATCTACTAAGGTTGCTCCTTGTCCCCTCCGGAAAGGCGAGCACCAAGCCTTTTACAAGTAATCGCGTCTCTCCGACAATCTCCGATTTGGAGAGATCAGCGATTTCCGCCTCCGAACCGTCTAGGTGAGGGCGCTCACCAAGAGTAATAAGAAGCAAGGTCTACTCTAGACCTCCAATGCACACCGAGAAAATATCTAGAAATGGGAATGCAAGAACAATATGCTCGATGTGGCTAATACTCTCACGACTCGATCAAAAGATCAAGTTTTAAGTAAAACGAAGAAGCACTAGTGAGAAAGTATGAAAGGCTATGCTGCTGTGTTTTCTTGTGTTAAAACAGCAGCTCAACACCTCTATTTATAGCCTTCGTGGTCAAAAGAGCCGTTTGTGCTTGAGCTGAAAATTAGTAACCAAGACTGACAGTCAGTTTCACAAACTGACAGTCAGTCTAGTGTATCACCAGAAAGAGTAAAAACAGGATCACAACAGCTCGAACGTTGTGGACTAAAACGGTAAAAAGAAACAGTCCAAACTGACAGTCAGTTACAAAGACTGACAGTCAGTGTCCACAAAATCAACAGTGAAAAGCAACGGCTAAAAACTTTATAACCGTTGAAGCAGATAACAGCAAAAAATTTACTGCCCAAACTGACAGTCAGTCTCAATTTTAGTAACACAGAGAAAAACAGAATAAAAACCAACTCAAAAATTCTCTGTGGTCGAAACCCATACTGACAGTCAGTATACCAATACTGACAGTCAGTTTAGTACAAAAAATCTGAGACAGAAAAACATGCTCTCTGGAGATTTGTCAGTTTGCACTAACTGACATTCATACTGACAGTCAGTTACCAACACTGACAGTCAGTCTAGTAAAGAAAAAATCAGCTCAACAAAAACATACTCTCTGGAGATTAGTCAGTTTATCAAACTGACATTCATACTGACAGTCAGTTATGAACACTGACAGTCAGTCTGGATAAAAACAGAGAAAGCTCAAAATCCAGAGATCTGATTCAAATGATTTCAGTTTTGTTTTGAAGATATTTTCGAGAAGAACATTTTTGACAACAGCAACAAAAATTAGATCTTTTCAGATCTTTCTCAAGAAGTAAAAACCTCAACTGTTGACAAAATTCAATATATCAAAACAAATTGTCGAAAAACCACAGATAATGATATGCATGCATTGACCTAGATTTTTCTCGGTATAATTGGAGATGTAGAGAGAACTTGCGTCCCCTCTTTATAGTACGGTTTAAACTAAGAATAAAATCCTTAAACTGATCGATCTTCATGCACCCTGAGATCGGTAAACCTAGAACTACAACATACCTCGATGCATCAGTTTAGTCCAGCAAAAACAATTTGTTTTTGCGTCTTCTTATGCTTTTGAATGACTTAAATTGAACTTCAACATTTTGATTACAAGCCCTCGCTTTTTGTGCGTTTGTCTGAAATCTGCAACACTAACTCAAACACATAGTTAGTCCAAAAATACTTATTATCATCAACCATCAAAACACATCAGGGTTAGGAATGAAAGGCCTAGATGCAACAATCTCCCCCTTTTTGATGATTGATGACAACAAGTTAATAAACTAATACCAACTAATACTCCCCCTGATTTTGTGCAACAATCTCCCCCTGAAAGTGTGCACATCCCTCAAGATGTATCAGAGCATATCATAGCATAATGGAGAGAACCACAAAAACATATCATATATCATAATCATAAAGAAACATATCATAATCATATCACAAAATATTTATCCATCTAAACAAAATATCATAACATCATCTAAACAAAATATCATAACATCATCTAAACAAAATATCATAACATCATCCATCTCTCCCCCTTTGGCATCAAGCACAAAAAGGGAGGCCTAACATGAGAAACTAATCCTAATCTACTCCTGGTCATCTGAGTCTCCTAGAACCTCAGTGCCTCCGGAAGCTGTAGGAGACGCGGAAGGTACGACGGCGGGAGATGCAGGTCCTGCTGGAACTGGAGCGGTGCCGGCAGATGATGCTGGTGAAGAAACTGCAGGCCGTGCCCTCTTGCGAGGAGCAAGGGAAGCAGATGCCATCGCAGCATCAGGAGCTGGAAGTCGCTGCAGTATCTGCTGAAGGATCTCCTGCTGAGCTGCCAAGGTACTCTGGATCACCTGCTGTGTCTGAATGACCTGGTCAAGAGACACCTGCAGAGATGCAAGAGAGGA
This sequence comes from Pharus latifolius, assembly GCA_019359835.1. NCBI lineage: Eukaryota > Viridiplantae > Streptophyta > Magnoliopsida > Poales > Poaceae > Pharus > Pharus latifolius. The sequence continues at coordinate 59,804,456 of CM033323.1, forward strand.
AGCTGTGCGGGAGCTGCTAGAAGGGGCAGGAGCAGAGGCTGAAGCTGGAGCTGCAGTCGCGTCCTCAGAATCATCATCAGAGGCTGAGGAAGGAGCACTAGGAGCTGAAGGACGAGTGCCCAGGCGACGATCAGCCTGTCCAGGGGGAAAGAAGGCCAAAAGCTGATGAGGGCGAGGAAGAGCGGTGTCTACTGCTCGAATGTGGAGCAGTAGTGCCATGATGTATGGGGCATACACCAGGCGACGACGAGGAGAGAGAAGAACGTGCTGAAGCTCACTAATGATGAGATCAGCGATGTCGAAGGGCTCCTCTCGAAAGATCGAGATGAGAACATGGAGAGTGATGTAGGTGACCCTGATGCGGTCACCTGTGATCGGAAGAAGAGTGAGGCGAAGAATCTTCAGCGCCAGGTCAACATCGCGGCGCATGCCGGCAATGTGACGAACCTAGAAGGCGCCGGAGTAGAGCATAGCGACCTCACGATGCTCAAGATCAGGTAAAGTGTGGAGCTGGCGCCCTGAAGCAGGACGAACCAGTCCTAAAGCGACCTCAAGCTGCTCCTTTGTGACCGTGTATACCTGGAGGCCGGTCATAAAGGTCAGTGAGTCACGCTGAGGAGAAATGTGGAGAGTGGCATAGAACTGCCTAATGGGCTCCTCTGCCCAGGTCAAAGAAGAATCAGAGACCAAGTCTCGGATCCCTACAGAGGCAAAAGCATCAGAAAGAGAAGCGATGCCAGTGCGAGAAACTATCGTCTGCCAAGAGACAGAACGATGAACAAAGAAGGGCATGTGAGAGTAGATGCTCTCAAACATGTCGAACTGAGTGATGGTGTAGAAGGTGGTACGTGGCGAGGCATCCGTGCCAGAAGGACGAGGAGATAGATAGGGGTTCGGCTGACGAAGAGTCCGAAGCCGACTAGCGTTCCACCGCGAATAGTTCACGGGGACACGCTCTGGAGAGGGGGAACGCCGAGCCCCAGAGGACTGGCCCGAAGACCTGCTGCTGGACGCAACGGTCTTGCGTCGAGCAACGCGGCGATGAGGCTGATCAGACATAGTGGATAGTTGAAGGAATGCAAGGATGAACAAGGGTGGAGAAAACAAAAATTGCTGTTTTCAGGGTTCAGACTGACAGTCAGTCTTATGAACTGACAGTCAGTTCGAACCTGATGCTGACAGTCAGTTTGAGAAACTGACTGTCAGTTTCAACCTAAAACCTGTGAACTGAGAAATGGCGAGATTATTGTGGGGATTTTGAGAGGGAATTTTGCAAAGATTGTGAAGAAAGAGTGCTATAGCAGATCAAGGAAAGAAAAAAGAAAAGCAATTTCGGATTAGTAGAAAGAAAGAAAGAATTAAAAAGAGAAAGAAAGAAAAAACGAAAAAGAAGAAGAAGAAGAAGAAAAGAGAGAGGGCTCACGGCGGGGGAAGGATGACGACGGCGACGAGGAGGAGCAACGGCGACGGCGACAGCGAAGAGGAGGAGCAACTGTGACGGCGACGGCGATGAAAAAAAAGAAAACGGCGGCCGAAGAAGATAAAAAGAAAGCTCGGTTTAGGGTTTTAAGGACCCAAACTGACAGTCAGTTTCATAAACTGACTGTCAGTCTAGTCATTGAATTTTAAAAACTGACAGTCAGTGTGGTACACTGAATGTCAGTTCAATAAAATCAAGTGCTGAGACTGACAGTCAGTGTTGAATACTGACAGTCAGTGTGAGACTTCAAAACGACCAGAACCCTACGACCAAGAAACAACACTATACTGACTGTCAGTTATAAAAACTGACTGTCAGTTATGACTTCGACCAGGAGAGAGCTCTAAGGGAGAAAATATTTTAATAATAAAATATATATATATATATATATATATATAGATGTATATTATACTTCATTGATCAAGATAAGCAATCAATAGTATGATGAAGTTAATAAAAATATCACTTTATCAACTAGCATTTGAAACATCTATAATATTTGGTTCACCTCTAAGAAAGCAAAACCTGGATTCATCCAGTGGTTTGGTGAAGATATCTGCTAGTTGATGATCTGTTCTTACATGACTAAGATCAATATCTCCTTTTGCCACATGATCTCTTATGAAATGGTGCTGTATTTCAATATGCTTAGTTCTAGAATGTTGAACAGGATTATTAGCAATTTTAATGTCACTTTCATTATCACACAGAAGTGGCACTTTATCAAATTTAATTCCATAATCTAAAAATGTCTGTTTCATCCATAATAATTGAGCACAACAACTACCTGCAGACACGTATTCAGCTTCAGCTGTTGAGAGAGCAACTGAGTTTTGCTTCCTAGATGACCATGATACTAATGATCTCCCCAACAGCTGACAGCTACCAGATGTGCTCTTTCGATCAATCTTACACCCAGCATAATCAGAATCAGAATACCCAATTAATTCAAAATTTGCATCTTTTGGGTACCAAAAGCCTAAACTGGGATAACATTTTAAATACCTAAGGATTCTTTTAAGAGCAGTTAAATGACATTCCTTAGGTTCTGACTGAAATCTAGCACATAAACACACACTAAACATGATATCAGGCCTAGATGCTGTAAGATATAAAAGACTACCAATCATAGACCTATAGAGTTTAGAATCTACTGATTTTGAATTTCTGTCCATGTCGAGGTGTCCATTTGTAGCCATGGGGGTCTTGATAGCCTTAGCTTCTTCCATCCCAAAACGCTTGAGCAGGTCCTTCATGTACTTTGTTTGACTCACAAACGTACCGTTCTTGAGTTGCTTGATTTGAAGTCCAAGGAAGAAGCTCAGCTCACCAATCATGGACATCTCGAACTCCCTAGACATCATATCTCCAAATTCTTGACAAAAATATTCATTAGTAGATCCAAAAATTATGTCATCCACATAAATTTGGCAAATAAATAAATCATCATCTATTTTCTTGGTGAACAGAGTTGTGTCAACCTTCCCAGTTTTGAAACCTTTAGAAAGAAGAAAATCTCTAAGGCGTTCATACCAAGCTCGAGGAGCTTGTTTGAGGCCATACAAAGCTTTCGTTAGTCTAAAAACATGGTTTGGAAATTTTAGATCTTCAAACCCGGGAGGTTGCTCTACAAATACAAGTTCTGAAATTTCACCATTTAGAAAAGCACTTTTAACATCCATTTGAAAAAGTTTAATGTTAAAATGAGAAGCATAAGCAAGAAGAATTCTAATTGCTTCAAGTCTCGCCACAGGAGCAAAAGTTTCACTAAAATCTAAACCTTCGACTTGAGTGAAACCTTGAGCAACAAGACGAGCCTTGTTTCTAATTACTAGTCCATTTTCATCTTGCTTATTTCTGAAAACCCATTTTGTTCCAATGACATTATGATCCTTAGGTCTTTCTACTAAGTTCCAGACTTTATTTCTAGTAAAATTATTTAATTCATCATGCATAGCATTTACCCAGTCAGGATCATCTAGAGCTTCACTAACACATGTAGGTTCTAAAGAAGAAACAAATGAATGATGTTCACAAAAAGAAGCAATACGAGATCGAGTTAGAACACCCTTACTAATATCACCCAGAACTTGGTTCAAAGGGTGATCCTTGATAATTGATCTATGCTGGCTTGGCGCTTCTTCTTGTGCTGCTTCTTCTGCAGCAGACTCAACTTGCACAGGAGGTCCAGGTTGTTCATTGTTGTCTTCACTTCCATCATTATCTTGATCAACTTCCTCAGCTTCTTCAATGGTAAGTTCTTTCAAAGGTTCTTGAATTTCACCTGAAGTGTCATGAACAGCTTGCTCTTCTTGCGAGTTATTAGATTCATCAAACTCAATATCGCAAGATTCCTCAATACAACCTGACGTTTTGTTAAAAACACGATAGGCTTTGCTAGTGGTAGAATAACCAACTAGAAAACCCTTATCAACTTTTCTTTGAAATTTTCCACCAAAGTTTCTTTTTCTTAAGATGTAACATTTACAACCAAAAACACGAAAATATGAAATATTTGGTTTTCTTCCAAAAAGAAGTTCATAAGGTGTCAAATTTAAAAGAGGATGCAAATAGAGTCGATTAATAGAATAGCAAGCTGTGTGAACTGCTTCTGCCCAGAAGCGAATAGGTGTATTATACTCACATAACATGGTTCTTGCCATCTCTATTAATGTTCGATTTTTCCTTTCAACAACTCCATTTTGCTGTGGAGTGTAGGATGTGGAAAATTCATGTTTGATTCCAAGAGAGTCGCAAAAATCAAATAAAGTTGAATTAACGAACTCTCCACCATGATCACTACGGATTTTCTTGATGGATAATTCGAATTCATTAGAAACACGTTTTGCAAAACTTTTGAAAACATCGGGGGTTTCAGATTTTTGAGAAATAAAGAAAACCCAAGTAAAACGAGTGAAATCATCAACAATAACAAAGCAATAACTATTTCCCCCAATACTTTGGAACTCTGAAGGTCCAAATAAATCCAAATGCAAAAGTTCCAAAGGTTTGCTTGTAGAAAGTATTCGCTTAGTTGGATGTGTGGTAGCTATTTGCTTGCCTGCTTGACAAGCGCTACAAGGTTTATCCTTTTCAAAGACCACATCCTTTAAGCCAATAACTAAATCACGTTTGAAAAGCTTTTTAAGTTGATGCATTCCAACATGAGCAAGTCTCCGATGCCATAACCATCCTTTAGATGTTTGTGAGACAAGACATGTTGCAAGAGATGCATCTTTTGAAGAGAAATCAACTAGATATAAATTTTCATGACGAAAACCTTTAAAAATCAAAGAATTGTCTTTTAAATTTTCAACAAAAACTTCATTTGGATAAAAGATACAGCGGAAACCAAGATCACAAATTTGTCCAACTGAAAGCAAATTAAAATTCAAAGATTCAACCAAAAGAACATTTGAAATTGTTAAATCATTTGAAATGGCAACTTTACCCAAACCTGTCACGCTTCCTTGACGATTATTTCCAAAGGTGATCTTTTGATGTTCGTCAGAATTGTCTTTGATTGTGGTGAACAGTTTGGCATTTCCTGTCATGTGCTCGGAGCATCCGCTATCAAGCACCCAATGATGTCCACCATTTTTGTAGTTTACCTGCAAAAGAATTTAAGTTGATTTTGGTACCCAAACACTTCTGGGTCCTTTAATATTAGCGATCAAAGTTTTGGGCACCCAAATAGATTTTTTTCTTTTGTTCATCATTGGTGCACCAACATATTTTGCAATAGCATAACCTTTCTTTGACCGTTTTAGCATGTAACAAGCATCAAAATATGCAGATGTCATAAGAGGGCATGAATCATGTGAATGACCTACTTCATGGCATTTATGACAAAACAGGTTACATGCTTTTGTAAAAACAGTTCTAATTTTTATCTTTTTATCTTTCTTAGGAAAATATCCTAGACCTTCTTTTCTAAAGGTGCATCTTTGACTACCTAAAATTAGGTCAAGAGATATTTTACCTTTATAGCTATTTTCTAACCCTTTTTCTAATTTTTTAACTTGAGATTTAAGTTTAATGTTTTCACAGAGAATGGATTCATTTGAAGCGCATGGTATATCTAGTTGAAAATTATCAATATCATCACAAGAAGTACCAATGCTAGCTTTACAAGACAAATTTGAGACATCTTTCATAAGAGCATTTTCATAGGATTCCTTTAATTCAGAGTGTTGATTATAAAGAGTTGAAAATTCTTCCTTAAGGCTCTTATATTTTCTTTTAGTTTTGCCATAGGCCTCATTGATTTCATTTAGCATTTCAACTAGATCATCATAGGAGGGATCAAAAGAAGTTACCTTTTCATTCCTTTTTGCCATAAGGCAAACTGGAGAGCTTGATGAATTTTTGAGGGCGATTCCGGCTAATTTCTTTGTACATCTCTCATCATCAGAGTCGGAGTCGGAATTCTCACCTCCAGACATCCATTCGCCAAAGCATGCCTTTTTAGGAGTGTTAAACTTCTTCTTGAAGTTCTTCTTCTTTTTGTGCATTTGTTCTTGTTCGGACATCTTGATGCTATATGTCCTTTTTCATGACATTCATAGCATATCACATCTTTGAAGTTTGTTGGTCTTGAACCTTTTGGACGAGTGTCGATGCTTACTCCCTTCTTGTGTAACCTGCGAAGAAGACGTTGAGTATTTCTTACCAAGAGAGCCAAGTCTTCATCGGAGGAACCTTCACTTGTGCCGTCCTTGGAATTTGCTTTGAAAGCCTCCGTCTTTTTCTTTGTATCAGAGGTTTCGTTCAGTTCCTTCTTCTCCTTTTTGTGCATTTCATGGGTAATCAAATTTCCATAGAGATCAGTAGGTGAAGTTGTAGAAAGATCGGAGTTTGTCAAAACTGTTACAAGAGTGTCAAAGCTTTCTGGGAGAGCTCGAAGCATTTTTCTGACAATTTCCAGATCAGTAAAGATAACACCAAGACCTTTAAGTTCATTCACAATATTATTCAATCTAGTAAACATGGAATCAACAGATTCAGAAGAAGACATTTTGAAAGTTTCATACTTTTGTCTAACCATTAAAAGTTTAGCCTCTTTTACTTTAGTAGTTCCTTCATATATTTCTTCTAAAGTTTTCCAAACTTTGTGAGCAGTATTCAAGTTGCTTACACGATTAAATTCATTTAGAGATAAACCAGTAAATAAAGCATTTAAAGCACGAGCATTCAGATGTTGTTTTCTCTTATCATCTTCAGTATAGCTTTCCGGATCATCCGGAGGAGAAAAAGCAACTTTAACAATCAACCAGACATCCAATCCCATGGCTTCTAGAAATACAGACATACGCACTTTCCAGTAGGGATAGTTAGTCCCATCAAAGATAGGCGCACGGCTAGTATGACCCAGATTAAAGCCATCAGTAGACGACATCCTCTCTCTAAGCGGTGAAGCTTATAAATGAGAGACCAAAGCTCTGATACCACGTGTTGGATCAGGATGTCGACTAGAGGGGGAGGGGGTGAATAGGAGACTTTGAAAATTTGTTTTTGCAAATGAAAATCCAAATTAAGGTAAAGCAAGTAATAGTAAAAGATAAGAGATTGAAACCGATATATCCCGAGGTATCGGAGACACGCCCAGTCTCCACTAGTCCTCGTTGAAGCACTCAGTCCTTGAGTATAGCTTCAGTATCCACACAGGACACTATCTACTAAGGTTGCTCCTTGTCCCCTCCGGAAAGGCGAGCACCAAGCCTTTTACAAGTAATCGCGTCTCTCCGACAATCTCCGATTTGGAGAGATCAGCGATTTCCGCCTCCGAACCGTCTAGGTGAGGGCGCTCACCAAGAGTAATAAGAAGCAAGGTCTACTCTAGACCTCCAATGCACGTCGAGAAAATATTTAGAAATGGGAATGCAAGAACAATATGCTCGATGTGGCTAATACTCTCACGACTCGATCAAAAGATCAAGTTTTAAGTAAAACGAAGAAGCACTAGTGAGAAAGTATGAAAGGCTATGCTGCTGTGTTTTCTTGTGTTAAAACAGCAGCTCAACACCTCTATTTATAGCCTTGGTGGTCAAAAGAGCCGTTTGTGCTCGAGCTGAAAATTAGTAACCAAGACTGACAGTCAGTTTCACAAACTGACAGTCAGTCTAGTGTATCACCAGAAAGAGTAAAAACAGGATCACAACAGCTCGAACGTTGTGGACTAAAACGGTAAAAAGAAACAGTCCAAACTGACAGTCAGTTACAAAGACTGACAGTCAGTGTCCACAAAATCAACAGTGAAAAGCAACGGCTAAAAACTTTATAACCGTTGAAGCAGATAACAGCAAAAAATTTACTGCCCAAACTGACAGTCAGTGTGTCAAACTGACAGTCAGTCTCAATTTTAGTAACACAGAGAAAAACAGAATAAAAACCAACTCAAAAATTCTCTGTGGTCGAAACCCATACTGACAGTTAGTATATCAATACTGACAGTCAGTTTAGTACAAAAAATCTGAGACAGAAAAACATGCTCTCTGGAGATTTGTCAGTTTGCACTAACTGACATTCATACTGACAGTCAGTTACCAACACTGACAGTCAGTCTAGTAAAGAAAAAATCAGCTCAACAAAAACATACTCTCTGGAGATTAGTCAGTTTATCAAACTGACATTCATACTGACAGTCAGTTATGAACACTGACAGTCAGTCTGGATAAAAACAGAGAAAGCTCAAAATCCAGAGATCTGATTCAAATGATTTTAGTTTTGTTTTGAAGATATTTTCGAGAAGAACATTTTTGACAACAGCAACAAAAATTAGATCTTTTCAGATCTTTCTCAAGAAGTAAAAACCTCAACTGTTGACAAAATTCAATATATCAAAACAAATTGTCGAAAAACCACAGATAATGATATGCATGCATTGACCTAGATTTTTCTCGGTATAATTGGAGATGTAGAGAGAACTTGCGTCCCCTCTTTATAGTACGGTTTAAACTAAGAATAAAATCCTTAAACCGATCGATCTTCATGCACCCTGAGATCGGTAAACCTAGAACTACAACATACCTCGATGTATCAGTTTAGTCCAGCAAAAATAATTTCTTTTTGCGTCTTCTTATGCTTTTGAATGACTTAAATTGAACTTCAACATTTTGATCACAAGCCCTCGCTTTTTGTGCGTTTGTCTGAAATCTGCAACACTAACTCAAACACATAGTTAGTCCAAAAATACTTATTATCATCAACCATCAAAACACATCAGGGTTAGGCATGAAAGGCCTAGATGCAACACTGTGCTGCTCTTTAATTTGTTCTGTTGCACTCTGTGTCCCTCTGTTTGTGACGAAAGTTCCAGCTACACTGCTAGGGTGATCAGCGCAGGCTGGAGGGAAGTTGATTGCGCCCCTCTCTTTAAGGTACGCTTAATCGTCGACACTTATCTCTCTCTCCCTTAGATCTCCCTTCCTCTCTACTGCAAGCTAGCTGTATTGTGTAGTTCCAAGTTTGTAGCTCTAAGCTTGGGAGCTTGGTAGCTAGAAATGCGTCATGTTTAATTAGGAGCTAACTAGCTTGTATTGTGTAGTTAGCTAGGTTAATTAGTGTTAATTTCATCAGGCTAGGGTTCAACACATGTATCTGTTGTAAGAGGCTGTACATGTACATACATAACTTAATCGGGCAGGTTTCATGCATGGCTTACTCGTTAAATTTTGTTAATTGTAGATGGACAGGAAATGTTGGATGTATGGAATAAAACGTACTACTCTTGAATATTTGGATGGTGTGAATGAGTTTATTAAATTTGCTGAGCAACAAAAGGAGAGGAAGGGAGAGAAAAATATGCTCTGTCCTTGTACAGATTGTATGAACTTGAAGAGGTTTAGCAACTCTGATCAAATTAAGAGTCATTTGATTCGTCGTGGTTTTAACACGCGATACACCCATTGGATATGGCATGGCGAAGATCTTGAGGAAACAAGCACCACTACTACCAATCAGCACGACTCGGATGTGGATTGCAATAATATCGATGATCATCCTAATTTTGGTAATGTTCATTCCGATGTGCACGTAGATGATGATGATGACAATCTAGATGAGATGTTACGTGATGTAGAGGAATATTACAACGAAAATGACTTCTGTGAATTTGAGAAACTGATTGCTGACTCTGAGAAGCCTCTGTTCCCTGGATGTGCAACATTTACAAAACTGTCTTCTGTGCTGAGATTATATAACTTGAAGGCAGGAAACGGTTGGAGTGATAAGAGTTTCACGGCACTATTAGATCTTCTAGCGGACATGCTTCCAGAGGGAAATGAGTTGCCAAGATCTACTTACCAAGCCAAAAAACTGTTGTGTCCGTTGGGAATGGAAATCGAAAGAATACACGCATGCCCAAATGATTGTGTGTTGTATCGCAACGAGTACTCCAGTTTGCATGTTTGTCCAAGATGCGGTGCATCGAGGTATACGCGTAGGGACCGGATTGACAGTGAACGTCACGAGGTAAGGAAAGGACCCCCGGCAAAAACTGTGTGGTACTTGCCTGTGATACCTAGATTGAAGCGGCTGTTTGCAAATCCGAAAGTCGCGAAGCACTTGCGTTGGCATGCTGAAGCCCGGAAACAAGACGGAAAACTGAGACACCCAGCTGATTCTATTCAATGGAGAAACATCAACAGAACATTTGCTGAGTTCGGCAGCGAACTTAGGAATGTAAGGTTCGGGCTGAGTACAGATGGTATGAACCCACATGGTAATATGAGCAGCCGGCACAGCACTTGGCCGGTTCTTTTATGCATCTACAATCTTCCTCCTTGGTTATGCATGAAGCGCAAGTTCATCATGATGGCGTTACTAATCTCAGGACCCAAACAACCCGGAAATGATATTGACGTGTTTCTAGCGCCTTTAATCGAGGACTTACAGAAATTGTGGAGCGAGGGTGTGCAAGTGTGGGATGCATAGAAGAAAGAGAATTTCATCTTGCGGGCCCTGATATTTTGCACCATAAATGATTTTCCGGCCTACGGCAATTTGTCGGGGTATAGTACGAAAGGAGCCAAGGCTTGCCCTATTTGCCTAGATGAAACTGAGAGCATGTGGCTGCGAAACTGCCGGAAAACAGTGTACATGGGTCACCACAGGTTTCTTCCGGTGCATCACACGTACCATAAGAAGAGGAAATCATTTAACGGGAAGCCTGAGAAGGGATCAGCTCCGGTGTTTCTGACCGGTAAGGAGATTTACTCACCGTGAACGACATCAAAGTTGAGTTCGGTAAGCATTCTAAACCTCGAGAAAAAAATGTTTGGAAGAAGAGATCGATTCTCTGGGATCTACCGTACTGGGAGCACTTACAAGTTCGACATTGCATTGACGTCATGCATGTAGAGAAAAATGTCTGTGACTGTTTGATTGGTTTGTTGTTGAACATTCCGGGAAAGACAAAGGATGGTGTGAAAGCTCGTCGTGACATGGTGGAAATGGGGATAAGGACTGAGCTTGCACCATTAGAGAATGGAAAGCGTACATACCTCCCCCCGGCCTGCTATACGTTGTCCAAGAGCCAAAAAACAGAACTCTGTCGGTGCCTGCACGGTGTTAAAGTTCCATGTGGGTACTCCGCGAACTTGAAAAAACTTGTGTCTATGAAGGACCTAAGACTGGTTGGCATGAAGTCCCACGACTGTCATGTCTTGATGTCACAGATGCTTCCCATTGCTATCAGAGGCATTCTCCCAGTTAAAGTCAGAGAGACAATCACACACCTATGTTATTTCTTCAATGCAATATCTTGCAACGTAAGTACGTGCACTCGTACTATAAGTTCATTACCTCCATTTGTGGAGCTTAATTAGAAAATTTTTCTGATTTGAATATTTGGCGCAACTGTGTCCTCATAGGTAATTGATGCCGATGGACTGGATGCTTTGCAACGCGACGTGGTTACAACTCTTTGTCAGCTCGAGATGTATTTCCCTCCATCCTTTTTTGATGTTATGGTCCATCTGATTGTTCACCTTATCAGAGAAATTAAGTTTTGTGGACCCGTGTGCCTGCGCTACATGTATCCATTTGAGAGATTTATGGGTGTATTGAAGGGATACGTAAGGACTCGTCGTCGACCCGAGGGGAGTATTATGGAAGGTTATGCCGCCGAGGAGGTGATTGAATTTTGCACAGATTATATGGCCGGGGTTGACCAAATTGGCGTTCCTAGGTCCCGACACGACGGTAGGCTTCAGGGAATTGGAACGATTGGATTCAAAGCTATCGTCCCCGCTCGTGATATATACGCAAAATCACATTTTTGGGTCTTACAACACATGACGGAGGTCGAGCCATACATACACGAGCACAAGGTAATGTTATGGTCACATAATCCTTCGAAGTCAGACGTTTGGGTCAGCAGAGAACATAACAGGAAATTTGTTGAGTGGATCCCAGCAAGAGTCACGCGAGCTGCCGAGGGCTCCGTAAGTGAAACTATGACATGGTTGGCTAGAGACCCAAGATTCACTGTAGGGACTTGGCAGGGGTACAACATCAATGGGTATTCATTTTACACAAGAGCTCAAGACGCCAAGAGTAGCACGCAATGTAGCGGAGTGACACTGTTTGCTATTTCCGAGGATGCCAGGTCAGTAAGGGCGCTGAACTCATATTACGGTGCTATTGACGAAATATGGGAGCTCAATTACGGATTACTTAAGATTCCCCTGTTTCGATGCCAATGGGTCGAAATCCCTCGAGGTGTTCAAGTTGACAGTTACGGGTTTACTCTCGTCGATCTTGGTAGAGTCGGACACCAAGACGATCCATTCATACTTGCAAAGCAAGCCACACAGGTATTCTACATCGTTGACCTGGCCAATCCAAACTTGCATGTTGTCCTCCACAGCAAGAGACATATTGTTGGGGTCGAAGATGTTGTCGACGAAGAGGAGTATAACCAATTCGATGAAATACCTCCATTTTTAGAGGACATTCAATCTATCCGTACTGAAGATATCGACGAAACAACGTATCTGCGAGATGACCACGAAGAAGGATTATGGGTTGAGAACCATTGATGATTAATTTCTATTTCAGGGATAAATGCCAAGCAAACAGCCCACAAGTTCTGCAGCAAGGTGAGGAACTTATCATTAATACATCAAGCAGTACATTTTTCTTTACAACTTAATGATAAGCTAGTTCACAGCATTAATACATCTCAAATTTACTCCACAGCATGAGTTCTAACATGTACAGTACCTTTATCCTGTAAATACTTAATTCTTCCCTTCAAATAGCACTTGCAAAAATCTCATCGCAGCCTCTTGCTTCTTCAAATTAAGTTCTGCAAAAATCCCTTTTTTCTGACGGTATTTTGTTATTTATACCGATAGAAAAGGACATCCGCTACTATGTGTCTCAGGCACTTCTCTCGGGCACTTCAAAACGTTTTCTATCGGTATTGTTCTATTTTACCGTTAGAATAAATTCGTTAGTCTCACGGTATTTGTTGTCTGACGGTTTTTTCCTTTTTTACCGATAGAAGAATACTGTGCCGCTTTGAATTCTCAACCGTGTCGCCATGCGTTGCCTTGGAAACTCTATAAGTACCTAGCCATGCCTCGCGGTATTTTGTTGTTTTTCTAATTCTCGAACGGTTCGACTCCTCATCTTCTCTTTCACAATGGCAACCTCCATGGGATCGTCAGCCACGCCCTCCCCGGTAAGAACTCTAAATCTCCTCGGTTTACCCCTGTATTGTTAATCCATGTTCAGTTCATTCTTGACCTGTTGATTTGCACCGGGAATGGTAGCCGTGGAAGACACTGCCAAATTGAAGGCCGACCTGAGGGCCCTCCAGGAGGAGCACAAGCTCCTTACAGACAAGCACACTCAGCTACGGCTTGACCTTGACGATCTCTACCAGCGCATTAAGCGCATGAAGACGGATGGTGACAATGCTAGGGCGAGGACGAGGCGTCTTCGCGAGGAGAAGAAAGCCGCGGATATGACCATCGCTGGCTGCGGTTTGACTATGAAGGATACCATAGCGAAGCTGAGGGAGGTCGCAGGCCTTCTCGACGCGGTAGTAGTTGATCCTAGGGACAACTTGTCGCTAGAGGAGTCCTGCGTCCTGGCTGCAAGTCTAACTGACTCTATTCTACATGCAGCCAGGGCTAAGACCACCCCTTGACCTAGCATTTTGGGTTTTATTTTTTTTTGTAAGTGATAAAACAACAATGAATGAACAATTTCTTTTTATGTCAATTTTCCAATTTTCCGGCTATCTTCCCTCTTTCTTTATCATTTTGCAGCTTTCAACCACGGTCTGTTTGATGTTAAATTGTGTGTACCTTTTCATTACTCTGACGGTATTTTGTTGTTTTTACCGATAGAAAAAGGCACCCAATACTATAATCTCAAGCACTTAATTAAAAAATTTTTCTGGGGAAAATTGGTCTCACGGGATTTTATTGTTTATACCGATAGAAAAAAGCATCCACTACTTCAAATATTTTTCCGGGAAATTTACTTTTTCTATCGGTACTATTGTGTTGTGCCGATAGAAAATTACATAATTCTATCGATATCAATTTGTTGTACCGATAGAAAAGTTCCTCCACTGCTTTATTACTCGTACACGGCCCTTGGGTTTCCCTCCACTCGAACAGTTCCACCTTAGAGCACTGCGTCTCTTCGAGAGCGAAGAAAACCACAACCTCCGCCGTGACCACTCACTTCCTCTCTCCCACACGACGATCACCAGCTGGACACTGGTTCGCCACTGCCACCGGTTCTTATTTTCGTCCTTCGCCGGCCGCTGTTGCGTTCTACACCGCCTCTCCATCACCAGAACTGATCGCCGCCGTAAATACCCTAATTCATCATTCTATTTCCAGCATCTTCCTTATTTGATCCTAGTGTTTTGCACATACTAATTCTTCGAGTTTTGCAATTACACTAGGGTTCCCTATTGTGTTGGATTATGTACATTCCGCACGCAATGTTGATTTAAATTAGGGTTTACATAATATGTTCCAGTGCTGTAATGAACCTGTTTTGAGATTTTAACTTATCTATACTACTGTATGTGTGATCAATTGTATTCAACTGCCATGTAATGCACATTATATGTTGGAGGTGTTCTTACACATATTCTATCGGCAGCTCATGTGTTTACCGATAGAAAATATTTCTGCACAGGTAGTAAAACTTAATTTGGATCTAGAAGGACATGAGCCATGCAATGTACTAGTTTGGTTGGGAATTTTTACTCACTTGGTATGAATATATGGCAATGTGGATGGGTCTTCGATGTATATGTTTCAAATGCCTATACATGACTTTTCCCAACCTAATAGATGTGAAGTCCTGATGACTCACATACAGGCTAGGCTAAAGATTATGCACAGTGGCACTTAGATGCTTGTGTGCATATTTACGTGTGAAATAATAATGCTGGCCCATGAATATTAGTATAGCAAATCATCGAGAATGTTATGTGATGACAGTGAATGGTGGCTTGTCAACAAAATTCCATATGTAGAGAACATTGTTATGTTCTATCGGTATCTCAGGGGTTTGCCGATAGAAAAATTGTCTTCTGTGGAGGTTATGGTCTATCGGCAGCTCATGTGTTTACCGATAGAAAATATTTCTGAAGAGTTCAGGAAGTAATTTATGCATGTCTTTCTTTTTGTATTATTTACCCTTTTGCCGCCCTAGTTAGTCTCCAGTCCTGGGCTGAGTTATGGAACTCCAAGGCGAATTAATTGCCATATATATGGTTTGTTGAAGGTTTTGTAGGGGAAGACATGTCGTCGTCTTCATCAGATGGTACTAGTGGTTCGACTAGGGCCAACCCCATCGTAACTACTGAAGATGCAGCTGTTACATCCCAGCGCAAGAGGGTGGGGCGAGGTGCGACGACGTTGGGGCGTTTGGCCAAACGCACGGAACTTTCGTGTGAGTTCAACCAATTTGGGAGGCCGATTGGAAAGAATGCTGGGAGGTACGCGGCCTACGTTGGGCTGTTGGCGAAAGAAAGGGTGAAGATCACCGTCCAGAGCTGGAAGGACGTGACGGCGGACGAGAGGGATAGGTTGTGGGCGGAAGTGAAGGTTAAATTAACTGAAATCGCTGAACTCTTTCGTAATCACGTTCTCTTGGCTTATACTAAAGTTTAACTAACTCGTGATTAATTGTATGCATTTTTCGGAAACAGGCTAAGTGGAACATCCCCGACGATACACCTAGGACTGCCTGCTTGAAGGACATGAACGGAACATGGAAAACCTTTAAGAGCTGGCTCGTCAGTAACTTCCTCGCTGCGGGGAAATCTCCTTGCGAGAAGTACCCCTTCATATCGGAGGAGGTATGGGAGGAATTCACCAAGCAGAAGGGGACTGAGGAGTTCGAGGCCCTTAGCGAGAAGAATAGGGCGATCCAAAAGAGGAACGACCACCCGCATCGGCTCGGATCCCGGGGCTATGTGGGGAAGGAGGAGCAGTGGAAGAAGGAAGACGAGCAAAATCCTGTCATCGACACCCCTGAGTTGCCGCTCTCCGAGATCTGGGATGAGAGGTGCAAGCGATGGTGGAGGGGGAGGGGGTCTGTGTCGTCCACGGGGTCTGTGCAGTTCGCAACCCCTGGGGACGCCGACGTTGTGAGGCGAATGGTAAGTTGGCTAACCTCGTAAACTGTGTGCGCACAAGTGTATATAAGGCAATTTGTCTCACAAGGTACCTTTAAATATAGCATATCTCTTTTGAGAAGGAGGCAGTGGAGGGATTGTTTACCCCGCAGAGGGAGAACGACATCCTCACCCGGGCTCTAGGAAATAAGGAGCATCCCGGGCGGACACGGGCCGTGGGAGACATTGTGTCGTGGAAGGCCGGTTTCGTAGATCCGGCTCCACCGAGGAAGAAGGCCCGCTCCTGGAAGGAAAAGGAAGCTGACCTCTCCTATAAGATACGGGCTGAGGTATGGGAGGAGATACGGGCGGAGATGCGGGCTGAGATACGGGCTGAGGTACAGTCTGAGGTGCAGTCCGAGGTCGCACAAATGAGGGAAGAGTTTGCACGATTGAGAGAAGCATTGCTGGCCAAGAGTGCAGATGCGGATCCCCAGGACGACGGTACCCCGCGGGGTCGGATAAGCAGTTGTGCTTCGAAGGTACTCGCGGATCCAGTGGATCTACTTGAGGTACTGCAAGCCTTCATCTGTGCACTTAAGTTGATGCCACTCCCATTCTGTTAGAGTTGTTTCGCTAACCTATTTTAATTGTTACAAATTTGCAGAGGCCGGAGGGCTGCATCCTACAGAATCACGTAGGCGCCGGCCAGGAAGTGGTTGGACACGGCTTCGTATATCCGTCTGGGCCGGATGTCCGGGTCCACTGTGTACCTCTGCGGTTGGGTTTCGCAAAGGTACAGGTGGACATGGCCATGCCGGGCTACAACGATTCTCCGTTGCCAGTCCCAACAGAGGAACTGCAGACACTTGCTGAGGCAGTGGGCTCCTATGTACAGTGGCCCAAGAAGTGTCTTGTAATACAACCGGTAAATCCTACACATTTTAGATTACATCCTACTCAGTACACTCAACTTGCATAATCTAACATACGTGCTCATTAATTGAAGTGGCCTGCCGCTGGGCTACCAGGGGACTGCGCCCCCAGCTCGGGGCATGAGGCCCGATCTCGTGCGACCCTGGACACATCAAAGACGGCCTCGACCCCACCCAGCACATCCACGCCTTCACCTCAGAAGAAAGCTGCCATCACCTCGCCCTTGCCTTCGAAGGTATGCGCTCAGTCCCCGGCAAAAGGCAAGGGCAAAGGCAAGGGAAAAGGGCGACAGGGACAGCCGGAGAGGTTCAAGAACGGGTTCCCACTCATGTCGGAGGCAGCTTTGCGCAAATTGGATCGATCAACCAGAGACCTCCACGAGTGGTACCTACACCGAGCTCGGCGCAATCTGAACTTCTTAGTTCCCTACAGGCCTAGGCAGTTCCACCGTGAGCCCGGGAGTATATCCGTGGCACACGAGGATCTGTTCGACCTCTACAACTGGCGGGAGCTCGATATGTCCATCATACAGACTGGAGTCCTGTGAGTTTGCTGATGCTATGTATTGCTGCTTTCTAACTCTGTTTGCTAACTCTGCATTGTTGTAGTTCATTTGAAATGTAGTAACTTTCTGTGCAATACTAATGTCGTCCTTTGCATGCAAGTGCATGTACAGGCTAGCATCGGAGGCTGCGTGTGACAAGGTGGGTTTCCTCGACCCAGAGAAAATAAGCCTCACGATGCCAGAGCACGACGCCGCGCACGCTGAGCTGTACATATCCAAGGCGCTGATGGCGTAGCAGGACAAGGAGTTAATTCTGGTGCCGTACCACCAAAGGTTAGTG
Source organism: Pharus latifolius (assembly GCA_019359835.1). Classification (NCBI taxonomy): domain Eukaryota; kingdom Viridiplantae; phylum Streptophyta; class Magnoliopsida; order Poales; family Poaceae; genus Pharus; species Pharus latifolius. Next base: position 59,822,316 of record CM033323.1, read on the forward strand.
CATTTTGTACTAATTTAACTCGATCTTGTATGTTACACCTGAAATATACTTTGAGCTAGCGGTCCTCTTTTACGTACAATGCAGGGGCCACTGGATCCTCATCGTGATCTGTCCGCCGAGGAACGAGGTGTACTACCTCGATTCGATGCGTGACCGATTATCGATCGAATATGTGGTCAAGGGGAATATGGAGGCGTAAGTAACTTATATGTTTGATTTAAATTTTCACCTCACTAGCTAATGATAATACATTAACGGGCAATACTGACTGAAATGCAGGGCTTTTGATAAATATGCGTCCGCTGGAGGGAGGCATGCCGCACCGCAGGGCTCCCTACTAGCTTGGAAAGAATATGAGGTACTCACGAGACTTTTTGTTTATGCTTAATTAGTTTATGGAAACAATAGCTAACATGTGTTCGCATATGCAATTATCTCAGTGCCATCAGCAGCCGCAATCGTGGGAATGCGGGTTTTATGTGTTGCGCTACATGTACGACCTAGTGCAGACAAACTTTGCCCAATTCCCCCAGGTAAGTATCGATAGATAACTCAAATTTGAAAATTGGGTGTCACGTTCTAAATTAGGAAGTTAGTTACTAAGTATTCACACATGCTTGCAGATCGCCATGTCGAAAGACTCATACGAAAATGCAAAGATTAGAGATCTTCGACAAATCTGGGCTCAATATGTCATGGAGGAAGTTGCGCCCAACCATCCGCCATGATAATTTTCTCTTTTTCGTGTACTCTGTGCATAGACTGTTTATATACATGTGAATAAATATATATGTCAATAAATGTCCACATTGGATTGAAATTTGTATTTGTCCATATATATGTGAATAACTGTCTAATGTGTCAATCTGTTCTGTGAATTTACCCTTCTTTGCATCTGTACTGTATTGTGTATACAATCTATAATGTATTGCATCTGTACTGTATATGTGAATGTACTGTATTGTAAATGTAAACGTACTGTATATGTGAATGTTCTATCGGTCAATTCATTCATAGCCGACAGACCAATACAAATTTTCTATCGGTAAACTCATCCACAACCGAGAGACTACTACCCATTTTTCTATCGGTAAACTTGAAATTAACCGTCAGAATAGTGTGACTTTTCCTGCCGGTGAACTCATCCACAACCGAGAGACTACTGTGGTTTTTCTATTGGTAAACCTATAATTAACCGTTAGAAGAGTGTGATTTTTCCTGCCGGTGAACTCATACACAACCGAGAGAGTACTAAGATTTTTTCTATCGATAATGTCATTTCCAACCGACAGAGTGCTACACTTTTTTCTGTCGGTAAATTTATAATTAACCGTTAGAATATGGGTATTTTTCCCAACGCTAAACGTCAGACGACGACGGGTTTTCTATCGGTACAATCCTAAGGTGCTGATAGAAAAGTAATATTTTCCTGTTGGTAATCATGTAATTAACCGTTAGAATATGGGTATTTTTCCCACCGTTAAACGTCAGACTACGACGGGTTTTCTATCGGTACACTCCTAATATGCCGATAGAATTGTTAATTTTTTCTGTCGGTTATTTACCGATAGAAAATGTTCTGTCTTGTTCTATCATATCTATCTCTATCGGTACGAAAACCGATAGTAGAAGGGTTTTTTGTACCGATAGAAGAAAGCTTTTCTGTACTAGTGGGTATAGTGATTAGTCATGTTTCAACCGAAAATCAATTAGCGGATCTATTCACTAAACCTTTGGATGAGTCAAGATTTAGCAAGTTGAGAAATGAATTGAATGTTATTGACATCTCAAATGTTATCTGATCTCTTGCTTATCTTGAATTGGTTGTTATCTTGATTGTATCTAGCACATATACTCTTACATATATGTATATATATATATATATATATATATATATATATATATATATATAGATTCAATCAATGAAGGCATCTATGCCAATCACTTCCTATTTTGAAGAAAAAGTCCAAAAGTTCACCACTTTGTCAGTTTTCAACAAAACTTGGTGAACACATTAAGGGGGAGCAACTTCAAGATCATTGAATGCTTGCATACCCAAAATTGTGTACAAAAAGGAAAAATATGCATGTTGTTTATCAAAAGGATCATTTTTTTAAATAAAAAAGGCTAAAAAGTGCCAAGATGATCAAAATATATAAAAATCTTTAAAAATACCTTTCAACAATGTTCTCAAAGGTTTTGAAAGCAAAAAGAAAGGATTTCAAGCCTAAATGTTGAATTTTGACAAAATTGAATATCTAAGGATCTTGTTTTGGCCTAAAATGACTTATTTCTATAAATTAAAATCGGTTGAGTTTTGACAAAAATTTTCTACATAAAACACATAGAGATCGATCATTCGAAGATATTTCATGTTGAACTTTTTCTCAAAAGACCTATGGTTTGCAAGTTATCACATTTTTCAAATCACCCAAAAACGAGCTTTGACACGAAAATACCCAAAATGTGCATTTTGTGAATTTCGCTATTTGAGCCAAGATCTCTTCCATGGTTTGGCTTGAAATAGTATTTAGAATTCATACAAGGCCAAACATCTCAGAAAAATTCAAGTTTCATGGAAATTTGACAAATTGGTGAAAAACTGTTCTATTTTACCTTTTTACCCTAAAACGCGTTTCAGAGGCTCATTCTAAAGCCGTTTTCTCTCAAATTTCTTCGCGAAACTATCTGGCCGCATTCCAAATATGATATTCAAGTTTATTCTGAAATCAAACTCCTGGTTGAGTTGTTTTTGCGAAAAATTGACAAATTCAGGAACTTCAGGATTCTATCTGAACTGACCAGACATTGTCCGCCCAGTTCAGACACTGTCCGGTGATATCGGATAATGTCTGCTCAGATCAGACACTGTCCGGTATGTGCACATCTGATCAGTTATTAAAACCTCCCGTTTTCTTTTTTCTTCCCCAAATCGACCAAATCGTTTTGTTGCTGCTGTTCTCCACCTCTTCCACTGTTCATCTCCTATCCTCTGGACAAGAAGATCCGTCCAGCCATCTCCCGTCCGGCCCTCGATTTGAACTCCTGTGCATCTTCTCCTCCTTTGGTTTGGGTGAGTTTTTCTCCTTTTGCTTCACAGGTTCATGCATTACATTCCATAGTGATTCTAGGGTTTGAAACTAACAAAATGATTATGCATGTCAAATCTAGTTATAGATTCATGAAATTGACATCTATGAGTGGTCATATTTAAGCTAATTTGTGCAAAATTGGAGGTTGTCATAGACATGCATGATATAAGTAGATCAAATTGCCATCTAGGGTTATATTTTGGAACAAAATCAACTATGCTTTGTATGGAAATGTGATGATCAAATTGAACCATATATGTAGGGTTAAATGTTTGATTCATATCGGATTTGTTCAAATTATTTACAATGCACAAGATGAGTGGTTAAGATGAGAATATCGTAGATGATTTCCTTTGATTGCCCTAGATCCTTGATTTTGATCAAAGCAAATTGAGTAGAACAAGATTGAATCAAAGAGCAGAAAAGGATGATATGGAGTACAAGCTAACATCTATTAGTAAATGCATGAGTAAGATTGATTCATATAAGGACTAGGTCATGCATACATATCCATCAGAAGACTAGTTCATGCTTCTCCGTTCACCTCTTTCGAGTCATATCATGATCAAATTATCCATCTTTTCTTTCCAGAGTCACTATGACTGGAAGAATGAAGCAAACTAGGCGTCGTCATGGGCCTGGATCTTCTCAACAGGCTCAAACTATCGACTGGGATTCTTTGGCTATTGATGAGGATGATGCAGCTCCAGCATCTCCCATAGGATCTCCGATTGATGATTCAGACTCAGTCGATAGCAGTAGCAGTAGTGGTGATGAGCAACCCAGAGGCCATCAGACTTTCACCGCTAGTGCTGTTCGGCGACTTCGTCGAAAGAACCCGTACGAGCATCCGAGGACATGTACTGAGAGGAATTTCTGGAATGCCTTCCAGATGTCTCAGTACACACCAGATTCTCCTCCGCCAAAGTATTTGGGCATCAGGCCATTGACTGGAATTTGATCGAGAGCAAAGTTCACTATCCTCTACGGGGCAAGTTCATGGCTGTCAGGTTTCTCTCCTTCACCGAGATGAAGGAAGACTGGAAGTGGAACGTGGACATCATCTGCTCGTTCTTCGCATCTCTTCATGTTGCCTCGGATCGATCCCACGTCGTAGTCATGAACAACAACTCAAGAAGGACTCTCACCAAGGCACAGTTTGAAGAGGCTCTACAGATCGAGCATGTTGACAACAGCCTCTTCGCCTTTGATGAAGTTCGAGTTGAAGACGTGGCTCATCTCTTCGACAATCCAGATCCAAATATTGGTAAAGTCTCTCAACTGATTCCTCCGGTGGCCATTCTAGAAAAGCTGAACCGCATGACTATCTTACCAAAAACCGGATATCGCGGGGCTGTCACGTCTACCATGCTGCGACTTCTGAGAGCCCAAGTTGATGAGACACCTTTCGACATTTTGGAGTTCATGTTCCACGAGATGCAGGAAGTTCAAATGGACTCGAAGAGGCTTTTGCCCTTCGCACCTTTCATCGCTCACACTCTGACCTACTTTGGACTGCATCGAGCTCCCCGTCCTACTTCTATGGAGTATTACCGGTTGAAGAGCCTGGGGATCCTTGTTCGCTATGAAAATCAAGTTGGATCACCAGTTCATGGAGATGAGCCTATGTCTCTGGTCGTGGGGGCTCCCTCTCCACTTCAGTCCTACTCCATCTCCCAGAGCCCTGACGTCTCAGCTCCATACATGATGATCATGGAGTGGCTGGATCAGATGTCCATGCGATTCGAGACTCGCTTCGATGAGGTTGACACCAGATTGAGCTCCATCGACCATCGCCTCAACGTCATCGAGCCTCGCATCGATTCTATGAGTCAGGATATCTTTGAGCTGCGGGGACGATTCGACGCAGGCCAGTATCAGCGTCGTCGTCGCGGTGATTCTTCTTCCGATCATCCTCCGCAGTCTTAGATTGTCCTACTTCTGCATCTATGATCTCTTGTATCTATGTCCTCTCCTCTCTCCTTTTGTGGATGTTTGATGACAAAGGGGGAGAGTTATGTTATGAATATGTGTTATGGATATGTGTGATGTTATGTATATGTGGTATGGATATGTGTGTGTTATGTCATATGTCGTACTATGGATGTATTTATGTCGTCGTTTTATTGTTTTTGAATGTATGAACATGAACATGGGTATAGCTTTGTTATAAAAATGCTGCTTTGTTATCTCTCTTGTGTATGTATGTGTTGATACGTATGGATATTTTGTTATACCTTGTTATGAATATGTTTATGAAGTTGAATGTAAGATTCAGGGGGAGCATCCCTTCTGTATACTCATTTTTTTTATATCCATATGTTTTATGCATAACGGTTGTCATCAATCACCAAAAAGGGGGAGATTGTTGAATCTTGAGCCCTAATTAGGGTTTTGGTGATTAATGACATCCGTGAGATTTGCGACTAACCTCTGTATGTGAAACTCAGGTAAATCAAAGGAAAAAGCATCAAGGAAAGACAAAGCAAGGTTATCAAGACTCCATGAAGCGAAAACGACGAAAATCTCGACAAGCGTACAAATACCTAAACCTAGCGCCTTCTTGTTTTGAAATTTTCTAGGTTAGATGGTCGTACTATTAAGAGGGGTCTTAGCACAAGTTTCTTGATCAACCTTGAAGTTTTTAGAAGCATATTTGCATTTGCATTTGCCCTAAATCAAAGTTGAGTAAAAAATTCAGAAGTCTGTTTTCGTTTTGTACTGACCGGACAGTGTCTGAAGTGACCGGACAATGTCCGGCCAATACAAACAATTTCAGAACTTTGCAAACAAGTGCAACAGAGACAAATACATTTGTCCGGTGTATCTGTCCGGTGGAGGCCGGACATTGTCCGAAGTGACCGGACAATGTCCGGTCAGTACAAATGTTAACAGCATATTAAATTAAGACAAATGCATTTGTCCGGAGGATGTGTCTGAAGTGACCGGACATTGTCCGAAGTGACCGGACAATGTCCGGCCAATACAAATGTTGGGCTTTTGTAAGGGCTGTGTTAACAGAGACAAATCGATTTGTCCGGACAAATCCCATATGTCCGACCCATACAAAAATCTGGAGTGTTTTTTGTTAAGTGTCAACAGAGACAGATACATCTGTCCGGACATTTTGTCCGGACAAATGTATCTATCCGGCGTGTACAAATCATTTTAAACAGGGGTGTCAACAGAGACAAATGCATCTATCCGGACATTTTGTCCGGACAAATACATTTGTCCAGCCTTCACATTTTAATCCAAACGGCTACTGACACTTGCATTTCACGTGAATAACGGTCAAAATTTTTGTACTGACCGGACATTGTCCGAAGTGATCGGACAATGTCCGGCCAGTACAACTTTCACCCAATCTTCTTGATTTTGACCGTTTTTGCTGAGAGTATAAATAGATCACTGTTGTAGATGTCTTTGACACATGAAATACATCTCAAAAACCCTGAGCAACAGTGTGCAAGCCCTCTCACATCCATTCTCTAGCAATTGAAGTCAAAAAACTTGAGAAATCTTGAGTGCTAGTTGAGTGAATTTGTTTCCAAGCCTTCTTGCCTTTGCATTGTGTTCATCAAGCTTTGGGGTTGATCAAGCAAGGTGCTAGGCTTGTTACTCTTGGTGATTGCCGTCACCTAGACGACCCGGGCGGTCCGGCGATCTCTCCATCAATGGTGTGTCGGAGAGGCCCGGCGAGTGGTTGTAAAGGCTCGGAGCTGGCCTATCCGGAGTGGAGAAGGGCTACCCCTAGTGAAATCGAAGCATAAGTTCAAGCGAAGAGCGCTTCAACGAGGATTAGTGGAAATCGGCAAATTTCCGAGACCTCGGGAAAAACTCAATCTTTTCGGTTACCTCTACTACTTGCTTAATTTTCGTAGTGTTTGAATTGTTGCTATTAATATTTTAGAAAGTGCAAAATCGAAATTGAATTGTCTTTCATATCCTTAGAAGATTTGTCATTGCAATCTTAGGTTGTTAAACCATAGTTTAGAAGAAAAATTTTAAAACCGCCTATTCACCCCCCTCTAGTTGGCATCCTTCGATCAACAATTGTTTCATCAAAATAATTCCTCTTTATTTCACATTTGAAATCCTTCCATTTCACTACTGCTTTTTGTAAAACCCTGTCATCAAGGTCATCATGAACATCAAAAAATTCCTACAAAATTATCAAGTTGTCAATGATTATATACTATTATACTATACATGTCTATGGAATACATAGATCATGAGCCTACAAAACTTGTCACTAGTTACTATTTTGATGATTTTAAATAACTATAAAGGAATGCTATCCAATTTATGAAGTAAAACTCAAAATGCAAGTAAAAAAATCAAATATAGAATCAAACTCTCTCTTCATATTAGAATGACACATCTAATAATAAATTGCAATGCTCCACATATATATTTTCAACCTTAATTAGCAGGAAAATTAGTCGGTGCTATGTGTAGTAAGAGGAGCTATTGAAGCATATCTCAGTTATATTAAAATATACATGTAAGGCTGAAATGAGAGTAAATTAATTTAGAGTTCTTATTTTTAGTAGTATACAAATTTACCTTTACTATAGCCCAAACAGATTCCTTTTTGTCTGCATCAATTTTATTCCAGTCTTTATAGGAAAGCGGTATTCCTGATCTCACTGTTGTAGAAATAAAGTTGGTTAATGGTGAAGCTTGATCACCAACGGGTTGATTATTCATATTATGGTCAACATCAACCCAATCACATTTGAAGAGAACAACATTACCCTTTGAACGATAACCTAACTCAAGTATCTCAGTTATGACACCATAGTATGTTATATCTCCTATTTGTGGATTTTGATCCTTTGAGCTCGAAAAACTACAAGATTTTGAAACAATAGCTACCCCACTACTCTGAACTAATCTTGTCGTGGCATTGCGAATACCCCGGCAGATTTTGAGAATGATCCTAGCGAAGATTACGCGGCGCGGGTTGACTGGATGACCGGTGCTCCCCCACCGGACAAGCACAAAAAATGACACACGGGATTATACAGGTTCGGGTCCCGGTGGGGGCCCTAGTCCTGTCGACACGCTCCCGACCGGAGTGGGCTGGGGAGGCTCTCTCCGGGGGAGAGGCTTCCGGAGCACGTCTGTGAGTTTAGCTATTCCAATAAAAGAACCGATCCTTTACAACAGAGAGGTACAAGGGCTATTTATAGCCCCAAAAAGAAGCAAAAAACCTAAACTACCCCGGAAGCCACCGTCGGATTGAAGGGTAGGACCGTCCTTCTCCCGGTCAAACGCCTTGGATGCTTGACAGGTGGTCGCTAGTTCCCGAGGCGCTCGTCGCGTGACCTGCACGTGACAAACAGTTTGAGGATTAACCTTTAGAAGGGCGTTGAGGCCCGGGACGGCGCCGGAGGCCACGTCCCGGGAGGGTCCCGGAGGCCACGTCCCCGGGCCAATGGCGGCGCCCGGGACGGCACCGGAGGCCACGTCCCGGGAGCCAAAAGGCGGCGCCCGGGAGGGCACCGGAGGCCACGTCCCGGGGGCCAAAAGGCGGCGCCCGGGGAGGCCCCGGAGGCCACGTCCCCGGGCCAATGGCGGCGCCCAGGACGGCACCGGAGGCGACGTCCCGGGAGCCAAAAGGCGGCGCCCGGGAGGGCACCGGAGGCCGCGTCCCGGGGGCCAAAAGGCGGCGCCCCGGGAGGCCCCGGAGGCCACCTCCCTGGGCCAATGGCGGCGCCCGGGACGGCACCGGAGGCCACGTCCCGGGAGCCAAAAGGCGGCGCCCGGGAGGGCACCGGAGGCCACATCCCGGGGGCCAAAAGGCGGCGCCCGGGGAGGCCCCAGAGGCCACGTCCCCGGGCCAATGGCCGCGCCCGGGAAGGCACCAGAGGCCACGTCCCGGGAGCCAAAAGGCGGCGCCTGGTAGGGCACCGGAGGCCGCGTCCCGGGGGCCAAAAGGCGGCGCCCGGGGAGGCCCCGGAGGCCACGTCCCCGGGACAATGGCGGCGCCCGGGAGGGCACCGGAGGCCACGTTCCGGGAGCCGAATGGTGGCGCCCGGGAGGGCACCGGAGGCCGCGTCCCGGGGGCCAAAAGGCGGCGCCCAGGGAGGCCCCGGAGGCCACGTCCCCGGGCCAATGGCGGCGCCCGGGATGGCACCGGAGGCCGCGTCTCGGGAGCCAAACGGCGGCGCCCGGGAGGGCACCGGAGGCCCCGTCCCGGGGGCCAAAAGGCGGCGCCCGGGAGGGCACCGGAGGCCACGTCCCGGGAGCCAAACGGCGGCGCCCGGGAGGGCACCGGAGGCCACGTCCCGGGGGCCAAAAGGCGGCGCCCGGGGAGGGGCCGGAGGCCACGTCCCCCGGCAAATGGCGGCGCCTGGGACGGCACCGGAGGCCCCGTCCCGGGGGCCAAAAGGCGGCGCCCGGGAGGGCACCGGAGGCCACGTCCCGGGAGCCAAACGGCGGTGCCCGGGAGGGCACCGGAGGCCACGTCCCGGGGGCCAAAAGGCGGCGCCCGGGGAGGGGCCGGAGGCCAGGTCGCCAGGCAATCGTGACACATCTTACCTGGACTTAGTCCCGAGGAGATTTCCCCCGACAGCAGCCCCCCATGCCCGCCGGGGACGATGCTCGAGTCCCCGGTGGGTATGGTTCAGGTCACCGGGAAGATCTCCGGGCCAAGTCACCGGAGACGCGGCGCTTCGATTTCCGTGCCCCACGCTTAAATGCGCGCCGTTTTGCCATAAATGCGCACGCGGTTCGAACCGTCGCCTCGATTCACGCGCCCGTCCCTTCGTTTCCCGCGCACAGTTTGAACTTCTACGGTCCAGATTGATCCGCGGGTGCCACGTGGCGTGCATCTAGACCACGGTCCGCCCCTATAAATAGGACCTTGGGGGGCCCGGAAGCTCATTTCAAATTTTCAGCCTCAACGATTTTTTCTCTGCCGGTAGCCCTCTCCCGGTAGCTCTTTTCGGTAGCCCTTTCCGGTAGCAGACGTCCGGGAGTTTTTAGTAGTAGCCTCCTGCAAAGTTAGCCACCGAAAAAGAAGACTGACCTCATGGCACCCAAGGGTCGAGCGAAGACCACGGAAGTGCCCCCGGAGGAAATCCCCTCGGATTTCCTCTGGGCATCGGAGTTCACGGCCGAGGACGCCGAGTCCTTGGTCGAAAGGTGCATCGTCGCGGACAGGGACATCCGAGTCCCCGTGAAGAAGAACGGAGCCCCCCGCCCCAGGCCCGAAGAGGTCGTCGCCTTCGAGGCCTTCCTGGAGGCGGGGCTCCGGCTCCCGGTGCATCCCATGCTCCGGGAGTTTCTCAAGGAGTACGGGGTGGCTCTCAACCACCTCACCCCGAACGCGCTTGTCCGGATGCGCCTCTTTATTTGGCTCTACGAGACAGCGACCGGGCGGGAGCCCACCCTTCGCGCCTTCCAGTACTTCTACGAGCCGGCGGCGCGGACCTCCCACCTGGTGAAGGGGGGCCCCAAGTCCCCCTTCGGCTTGGTGATGGTCCAGATGTTGCCGTCCCGGGTGATCGACTACCTTGCGGCAGCCTCCCGGGACCACTGGGGGGACTGGGTCCGGAGGTGGTTTTACCTCCGGGTCCGGGACGAGGCGGTGGTGTACGCCCCGGAGCCTCCCACCTACAGCCAGTCGTCCGCGCCGAAGCCCCCGGTGTGGACGGACGAGGAGTTCGAGCTCCTTGGAAACGTGATCCTCTCCAAGAAGACCCGCTCGATGCGGCATGCCACCGAGGAGATGGCTCTCCACCGGATCTCCCCCTTCACCGGTGGGAAGAGGGGGATCGGCATGGGCCCCGAGCAGCGGCCCCCGGTGAAGCCGGTGACGCGACGTAAGCTCCGGAACCTGCTGCATTGAATTTACGAATTTTCAAAAATTTAACTAACTCTTTACCTCTTGCAGTCCGGCCGTACCCGGCGGCGCGGGAGAAGGCGGAGAACCTCTTGGGGAGGTACTTCGCTGATGAGCACGAGCGCGTCGTGCGCGCCGTGGGGGAGGGCCCCCCCAAGAACTTGGTAGCGGCGGCCTTCGGGCTAAAGCTGCCGGAGAGGAAGCCTCTCCCCACCCCCGGGTCGCACAAACGGGGGAAGGAGGCGGCCGGGGGCTCGGAGCCCAAGAAGGCCCGGGTTCAAAAGACCCCCGGACCATCGACGACGCCGGCGGCGACACCGGCGAAGCCCCGGGACGAGACCCCCGGGAGCGATTGTGCCCGGGCACCGGCCCGGAAAGAAGCAACACCTCCTCCCCCGAAGGGCCCCGCCGAGGCCCGGGGGAAGGAGGCTACCGCGGGCGGGGCGACGTCCGACTCGGCGAACTACGCCCCGTCGCCGCTCTTGGTGGAGCCCCTCCTGCCCCTTCCGGCCTCTTTAGAGCCGGAGAGGCTGGAGGTGAGATTCGCGGAGGCCTCGCCTCCGCGGGTTTGGCCGGTGGACGAGGGGGGGAGCCCCTCGGTCTACGAGGTTCCTCCGGAGGAGGAGGCCCCGAAGACCTTCCGGCCCGGGGCAGGGAAAGGCCTGATGGTTCCCCCCCAGGCGGCGGCTCCCGCCGAGGGCTCCTCGGCCACGTCTTCGGGGGGTACTTCCTCGTCGACGAAGACGCCGGTGACGCCGGCCGCGTTACCGGACCTTGAGGTCCGAGGACCCCCCGTCGGCCGCACTGGCGACGCCGGGTGGGAGACCCCTTTACTTTCCGCGAGGGAGGTCGCCCGCTACTCGGAGGGCCTGCATACCCGGAAGGTGCAAGCCTTCGTCGCGGCAGGGACGCTCCATGAGCGTTTCAAGGGGCTTCAGTCCCTCGGGGCCCAGGTAACCCGAGTCGATGACGTCTTTATTCATCCCCTGCACATTGAGATTTTTCTAACTCTATATATTTTGTAGGTGGCAGCTGTTACCTGGGGCCTTGAGCAGCGGGTCGCCCGACTGCTTAAGGAGGCGGAGGGCCGGGCCGTGGCCTCCGTAGGGCAGCGCGAGGAGGCCCTTTGGGAACGCGACGAAGCCCTCGCGGAATTGACCCGGGTACGGGCCCAGGTCCATCTTTCTGAGGTCATCAACGGCCACCTCCGGGAGGAGGCGAAGCCGAGGGAGGAGGCGCTCCGGGAGCTCGAGAGCTCGAGCGTCCGGGCGGTGGCGGACGCGGGCCGCTCCGTCCGGTCGGCCCTCGAGGGCCTTGGCGTAAGCCTAGGCTCCGGGAGCAGAGAGGTGCCGCCGGCGACCCTCGCGGAGGCTGTGCGTTTTCTCAACGCACAGGTCTCCGCCATCCCGGAGGCTGCCAACGTTCGGGCGCGGGGTCGCGCAATCGCCGTCATTGCGGCCGCTGCGGGGCTCGTCGAATTCCGGGGGATCGGCACCCGGGTGATCGGGAGCCGCATCCCCCGAAGCTTCTCGGACTCCTTCGAGCCTTCGCGCCGGGAGGTCGAGCAGCTTGCAGGGGGGTTCTACGACCGGATCATCCGGGCGTAGTTCTCAGCTCCGGCGCCTTCGGCGGGAGACGTCCGAGCCCCGGGCTTGCAAGAAGTCCCCCGGGGGGAGGACTCCAATGAACATGTATGAGCCTCCCCCCGGGTCTTAGCTAGGGCCCTTTTTTGTTTTAGGACTTTTTGATTCCGGTAGCTTCTTAGATGAAGCCCCAGGCACTTGTATAAAAACATTTTGAATGCAATGAAGTTAGAATTTTTTCTAAGTCTTTGAATTGAATTTACTGTTACCAGGGTTCCCGGGAGGGGCTTCCAGGGGGACGCCCAAGCGGCTTTGATTTTGCTAAGCCTTATCTCCGGGAATCGCGGTGAGGATAGTGTCCGGGAGCCGATCCGGTGAAGGTGGCGTCCGGAGTGGCACTTGGACAACTTTGATAATCATCGTGCCGAATTGTCCCCTCCGCGACCGGGGCTCCGGATGATCCCTCCCCTCCGGATACTTCCACCGGCGGGATACGAGTTCTGGCCTGAAGATGTGCTCCGAGACGCTCGGCGCCGCGTACGGGCGTTGTACCGGGACTTGACCCGGGAGCTAGCAGAGAGCCTCCGGGAGTATTAGGCGTAGGAACCTTAGGGCTTAGAGAATCCCCCGGGTTAGAACCCGGGTTGTATCGTTTCTGAAGCCCACCGGAGGGGGAAGATGTCCTCCGGGTTTGAGAATCAATAAAGCTGTTGTCGTTTCCTTTCATTGCCTCTTTATTTTCTTCTTCTTGGATGGTCTGGACGACTCATCTTAACAAGGATGAGCTAAGTTTCCTCGTGGGCGGTGCGGTCGACACCCGGGGGTTCCTTATCCCCCCCCGCCCACAGCGGGCCGGAGAATAGCTCCGCGCGCTGTGGGGGTAACAAGGCCCCAGGGATAGAAGTCACCTGTAGGATAGGAAATTTTCTAAGTTAGAAAACTTTAAAACTAGGTTTTCAAGGAGAAGACCTTCCGGGAGACAATCGTCCGGTCGCCGTGAGAACGGGGAGCCGGGAATGAGGCCTCATGTGGAAGAAACATCCAAGAAAACCCGATGAGATTTCCGGAGGCGAGCTTCCTAGGAGACATTCGTCCGGTCGCCGTGAGGACGGGGAGCCAGGAATAGGGTCTTTGGGGAAGAAAATGCCCGAGAAATCCGTGACTTCTCCGAGAGACAATCGTCCGGTCACCGTGAGAACGGGGAGCCGGGAATAGGGTCTCCGGGAGGCATTCATCCGGTCGCCGTGAGAACGGGGAGCCGGGAATAACATCGGCTCCCGGAGGAGGAAGATAGATCCAATCAAGCCGCGAGGGGCCGATCATCCGGTCGCCGTGAAAACGGGGAGCCGGGAATAACGTCGACTCCCGGAGGAGGAAGATAGATCCAATCAAGCCGCAAGGGGCCGATCATCCGGTCGCCGTGAAAACGGGGTGCCGGGAATAACGTCGACTCCCGGAGGAGGAAGTGCCCGAAGACGGGTCTTGAGTGTTTGGGCAGGGGACTAGTCTCCCAAAGTGACTCGTTACCACGGCCACTGTGACCGGGTTGCCGCTTACACCCTCAGTCCACGAGGGCTGATCGTAAGCCGCCCTATGGGAGTGGGACTCCCGTTGTAGGGACTTGTTGGGCCTGGCCCACTTCCTCGCGGGGAGGGCTTCCTCGCGGGGAGGGCATCGCCGTTAGGGGCGGTAATGAGAAAGACCTACAATGAGACAGTTTGAAAAGCAAGACCTATGTATTGCTAATAAAATGAAGTACAGGACCTCCCCCTGCAAAGCCGCGAAAGGGGAGGAAAATACAGCGTCCCTCCTCCCCCTCCGGCGTGAACGCTCCGGGGCAGGGGACTGGCCCGTAAGGCTAAACATAGAACTTGCGAAGTAAACGCAAGTTCCACGTGTGCTTCAGCTCCTGCTCTTGAAGGTTGGAGAGCTTGTAGGCCCCCGAGCCCAGGATCGCGGAGATCCTGTAGGGGCCCTCCCACTTGGGGGAGAGCTTACCCTGGGCCTGGGGGTCCGTCACGCGCTTGAGGACAAGGTCCCCAAGGCGGAAAGCTTTCTCACGCACGCGCTGATTGTACGCGCGCGCCATTTCTTGCTCGTAGATGGCGTGGCGGAGGAGCGCTCGGTCGCGTTCCTCCTCCATGAGGTCGATCTCCAGACGCTGGTTGGCCTCGTTGGCCTGGTACGCCGAGGGCGTAGCTTCCTCCAGGAGCTCAACCCACAGTGACCGGAAGCCGATCTCCGGCGGGAGGACTGCCTCCGCCCCGTAGACCTGGGAGAAGGGAGTACGCCCCGTCGCCCGGGACGGGGTCGTGCGCATGGAGCAGAGGATGCTAGGGAGCTCCTCCGCCCATGCACCCAGCTTAGAAGCGGTTTGCTCGAGTCTCCGGCGCAATCCCTGTAGGATCACGCCGTTTACCCTCTCGACAGCCCCGTTGCTCCGGGGATGGGCCACCGAGGCGAAGTGGATGACGAGCCCCAGGCCTTCGCAGAATTCCCAAAAATAAGCCGAGTCGAATTGGGTCCCGTTGTCCACGGTGATTTCCCGGGGGACACCAAAACGACATACGATGTTTTTCCAGAAAAGCCGCTGAACGGCCCGGGACGTGATGCTGGCCAAAGGCTCCGCCTCAACCCACTTTGTAAAATAGCCGACTGCGACTACCGCATACTTGTATCCCCCGGGCGCTGGGGGGAAGGGCCCTAAGAGGTCCATCCCCCAGCGCACAAAGGGCCAAGTGATGGGGATCGTCTGCAGCGCTATAGGGGGGAGGTTCGAGCCCTTGGCCATCTTCTGGCATGCCTCGCATGCGGAGACTAGGTCTCGCGCGTCGCGCATGACCGTGGGCCAGTAGAAGCCCTGCCGGAGGGCCTTGGCCGCGATGGCACACGGGGCTAGGTGAGAACCACAGCTCCCCGCGTGGATGTCTTCGAGAAGTTGAAGTCCCTCCGGCCGGGGGACGCAGCGCAGGAGGGCGGAAGCCCCCCGCTTGTAGAGCCTCCCCTCCAGCAGGAGATACGCCCGGGCTTTAGCCCGGAGGCGTTTAGCCTCGGTCTTACTAGGACGGTCCCCCTCCCCCTTGATGAAGGAGATGAGGGGGTCCATCCAAGACGGAGTCCGGGTGATCTCGGCGACCTCCGGGACATGAGGCTCGTCGCCCGTGTCCGGGGAGGCCACCGAGGGCTTCGTGATGATCTCCAGGAAAGCCCCCTTGGGGAGCGATTCCCGGGCGCTGGCCGCCCGGGCCAAGGCGTCGGCCCGGTCATTGTCCCTACGTGGGATATGCCGGGCCTCGAGGCCGTCGAAATGCCTCTCCATCTTTCGCACTTCTTGCAAATAAAGACTTAAATTTGCGTCATGGCACAGGTAATACTTGTCCATTTGGCAAACTACGAGCTGAGAATCTCCCTTGACTAGGAGGCGCCGGAGGGCACCAGAGGCCACATCCCGGGGGCCAAAAGGCGGCGCCCGGGAGGGCACCGGAGGCCACGTCCCGGGGGCCAAAAGGCGGCGCCCGGGGAGGGGCCGGAGGCCAGGTCCCCGGGAAAATGGCGGCGCCCGGGACGGCACTGGAGGCCGCGTCCCGGGAGCCAAACAGCGGCGCCCGGGAGGGCACCGGAGGCCACATCCCGGGGGCCAAAAGGCGGCGCCCGGGGAGGGGCCGGAGGCCAGGTCCCCGGGCAATCGTGACACATCTTACCTGGACTTAGTCCCGCGGAGATTTCCCCCGACAAATCTGCCCTCATCACAAGATATTTTATGAAAATTGTATCCATTTATTGAATAATTGTTATATTTTGTTGCGACCATAAAAGGCTCACTTGCTAGTATCTGAATCTCTTCTCCTACATCTTCCCCAGCTGATAGTAACTCATTCACCTAGAAAAATTTATTTATACGGTTAATACAAAAACATTGCAATATGTATTTAGCTAAAATTGTTGTTTATGAACTTACATGCAATCTAAACCACTCATGAAATGTTGCATGATGTATACGCTCTCTCTCATGAATCCTTTGATGACCAATAGATGAAAGATACCCCAAATGTTTTCCGCAAATATTTTTTGAATGTAAGATATTATAAAATATATATTTGAACTAATTTAATAACATTTAATAAAAAATTAGCTAGAGAACATACATCAAATATGGCTCAATATTCTCATAATTAAATAAGACATATCTGTGAGCTTGAATCCATATTTTATGGTCCAACGTAATAGTGCACTTGCCAGTCAAACCGCGACCTATGTTGTTCAAGTATGTGGTACCAGTTGACAAGGTATTGAATTGTGCATCATCATTTTGACCGGCCGATTAAATCTAGTCTCACAACCATGTAAATAACGAGAGCAAAATGTCATACTCTCATCAAACATATAACCTTCCGCAATTGATCCTTCTGGGTGACTTCTAGTTCAAACATAGCTCTTCAACCTCACCAAAAATCTATAAAAGTTTTGAAATAATTAATTAATGATAATATTAATAACAATCTAATGAAATTGAGCCTTCTACTATGGAATTAATATACCTTTCTATGGGATACATATTGCGGTACTGGACAGTACCAGCAATCCTTGCCTCAGTAGGAAGATGGACCATTAAATGCACCATAACATCAAAAAATGATGGCGGAAATATTTTTTCAAGAAGGCACAAGGTTTCAGAAATTTCGGACTCTAATCTCTCCATATCAGTTACATTGTTTATAGGAGAAAATATTTTCTTGAAAAAGTTGCTTACACGAATGGAAGTAAGTGTTCTAAAAGAATATGACTGTCATGGCTTTTTAACCCAATTATCTTCTTATCATGAACATTTACATGACTTCGTATATCAGCTGCATATCCATCTGGAAATTTAACTCCTTTTAATAATTCACAAAATATTCTTTTCTCTGCAGAACTCAATGAGTAAGATGCAGGAGGTAAATAGAACTTGTCCCCTACTGAGATAGGATGCAGATCCTTCTTGATACCTAACAGTTGGAAGTCCAAGCGAGTGTTCAAGTTGTCTTTTGATTTGCCATCAATATCCAAAAGTGTGTTAATTATATTGTCACAAACATTTTTCTCGATATGCATCACATCAAGATTATGCCGCAACAAAATATCCTTCCAATAGGGCAATTGCACCCATATTGCGTGTTTTTTCCAAATAGTTTTTGGTTCACCATCCTTACCTTTACACTTTTGGGATGGTCTTTTCCCTGTTGGGTCCTTCCCAAAATCATTTTTTACATCTTTTGTTTATTCTATAACATCATATCCAGAAAGAGAAACTGGGGCTTCCCTATACTCTTTGGTACCATCAAATGACTTACTATCATTTCTAAATTCATGACAAGAATGTAAGAATCGATGATGTCCCATGAAGCAATGTTTTTTTACCATTTTTAAGACGAAGTGAGCAAGTATTTGCATGGAAAACAACACATCCAACCTCACTAGATGTAACTTGTCCAGATACATATCCATATCCTGGATAACCAATAACAGTCCAGAACAAGGCGGCATGCAATTGAAACCATTGACCAGATGATGCATTATGAGTTTTGACACCATGCCACATCCCTAACAAATCATCGATCAAAGGTTGAAGGTAGATGTCAATATCATTTCCAGGAGATTTAGGACCAGGAATAAGCAGAGAGCGGATAAAATTTCGTTGTTTCATACACATCCATGGTGGAAGGTTGTAGGGAATCAAGATAACAGGCCATATGCTATGTAATGAACTTAGGCTTCAGAAAGGATTAAAACCATCTATTGCCAAACATAGCCTAATATGCAACAGTCAGAACTGAAGTCTGGGTACATCTCGTCGAAATCATTCCGAGAGGGAGAATCAGCTGGATGGCGTATCAACCCATCTCTATGGCGCCATTCGCTATGCCATCTAATATCAGCTGCCATCTTTGATGACATATACAGTCTCTGGAGCCTCTTTTTAAGTGGAAAATATCGAAGAACCTTTCTTGGAATTTTGTGTATTCGCTTCCCATCAGTCTATGTTGGGGGAAATCTTCGCGGGACTAAGTCCAGGTAAGTTGCGCCACATTTGTCGGGGGACAAGGCCCCCGGTGCCTGTCCCGGGCGCCGCCATTCGCCCGGGGACGAGGCCTCCGGTGCCTGTCCCGGGTGCCGCCTTTAGCCCGGGGACATGGCCCCCGGTGCCTATCCCGGGCGCCGCCTTTTGCCCGGGGACAGGGCCCGTGGTGCCTGTCCTGGGACCCCGGTGCCGGTCCCGGGCGCCGCCTTTTGCCCGGCGACAGGGCCCCTGGTGCCTGTCCTGGGCCGGTCCCGGGCGCCGCCTTTGGCCCGGGCACACGGCCCCCGGTGCCTATCCCAGGCGCCGCCATTCGCCCAGGGACATGGCCCCCGGTGCCTATCCCGGGCACCGCCTTTAACCCGGGGACATGGCCCCCGGTGCCTGTCTCAGACGCCGCCTTTAGACCGGGGACCTGGCCCCCGGTGCCTGTCCCGGGCGTCGTCATCCTTCCGGAGATGGAAGCCTCTGGTCCCGGGTCACGTGCGGGTCGCGTGACAAGCGCCTCGGGAATCAGCGGCTACCTGTCAAGCATCCGAGGCACCTGGCCGGGAGAAGGACGTTGCTACCCCTCGATTCGACGGTAGCGCCAGGGTAGTTTAGTCTTTTTGCTTCTTTTGGGGCTATAAAAGCAATTGTACACCCTCTTGTAAGAACAAGTTGCTCATTATTGGTAGAATAGCCAATCTCACAGGTGTGCTCCGGAAGCCTCTCCCTGAGAGAGCTTCCCCAGCCGACTCCGGTCGGGAGCACGCCGACAGGACTAGGGTCCCCACCGGGACCCGAACCTGTATAAACCTCTGTGTCACTTCTTGTGTTTGTCCGGCGGGGGAGGACCGGTCACCCAGTCAACCCGCGTCACGTTTGCTTCGCTAGGATCGTCCACAAAACCTGCCGGGGTATTCGTAACACCACGACAGTTGGCGCACACCGTGGGGACTCATGACAAGACGCCATGGCTCCCCCATGAACAAGGGCCCGCGCCCTTCCCGGTGACGCCGGTCCCAGTGACCCGGCGCCACCTGTCTGGGACACGACTGTCCCAGAGCTTCCGCCCGGAGGCGGCCCGACCCAGGTACCGCCTCCCACCTTCCCTCTTAATTTAGGTGGTTCGATCTCCGGGTCGGTCCCGGTAGCTGCGGTAGCCTCGGCCGGGACTAGCCTCCCCCCGATGGCTCCCCCGGCTCCCCGGAACACCCAGCTTGAGGTTTTAGTGGAGGGCCAGCTCTGTGCCCAGCGCTCTATGGATGAGCTGCTGTGCGTGTTGGTGCAGCCTCCGGCACCCACATACGCGCAGTACCCACACCCGGGAGCTATGCCCCCATTAATGGGTCACCCGGTGGCCCCTCCGGTCTCCGGAGGTCCGACCACCCCGTATGACCCCTCCGAAGGGTATCCTCCCCCGGCGGTTCATACGTCCGGACCCTCTCCGGCACCGGGATCTTTCCCGGTTCCGGGGGGTTACTTCGTGCCGGGGCCCTTCGCGGCACCGGGGGGATATCCTGTTCTGGGCCCATTCCCGGGGCCGGGGGCCCATTTCATGCCGGGGGTTATCCCTATGCCGGGAGCCAGTCCAGCCCCACGTGTCGCGTTTACCGCACCGAGGGCGGTCGACAGAGCAGCTCCCATGCCTCAGCGGACCCCCCCCCCCGCAACAGAGCCCCGGTTCCGGACGTCACCACGGGGGCTCCCCCCTCGGTGGTTCCGGATAATACAGGGGCTTCCCCCTTTCCGGTTCCGGTCGTCGCCGCGGGGGCTCTATCCTCTTCGGTTCCAGATAATACGGGGGCTCCCCCCTTTTCGGTTCCGAGCGTCGCCGCGGGCGCCCCCTCCCTGATTCCGGACGATACAGGGGCTTCCCCCTTTTCGACTCCGGGAGTCTTCACAGGGGGCTCCCCTCAGCTGGCCCCAGTAGCCACCGAGCCGGTAGCTACAGTGCATGAGCTCCCTCCTCCCCCGGGGCCGCCCCTGAGGGTGCCCCTGGTGGACCAGGTCCGTTTCTCCCGGGAGGAGGTCGAGCGAACGCGCACGGCCAAGTGCGGGGAAGAGCTTCCCCCGGGTCGCAGACGCGGAGAGCCTCGCTCCCTCACCGGCTGGGGGAAGAGACCCGCTGAAGAACCAACCTCTCCGGGGGGGAGCCTGGACGTCTGGGAACTCAGCCCCGGCCCGGAAGAAAAGCGTCGTTACCGCCACGCCGGCGGACCTCTTGGGCCACTCCCCGACTCCAACAACAAAGGCGCGTCCCCCGTCAAAGGGGACAGCAACCGGGATTCTCCCCGGGAGTGTAGGGGGCTAATCACCCACTCTGCCGCAGACTTTGGTGCATTCGGTGGCCGCGGCCTTACCACCCACCGCACATCGAGCACTACAACGGTGAGGCCGACCCCAATGAATTCTTGCAGGTATACTCCACCGCCATCTCGGCGGCTGGGGGGGATGAGACGGTACAGTGCAGCGTCTTCCCCCTCTACCTCACCGGGATTGCCCGGTCCTAGTTCTACAACTTGAAAGCCGGCTCCATCAAGTCCTTCGTGCAGCTCAAGTGCGAGTTCTGCGCAAACTTCCAGGGGAACTACGTGCGTCCCCTGGATTCTTCGCAGCTGTACACCCTCTGACAAAGGACGGGGAGACAATCCGCAGTTTCTTCAAGCGCTTCGCTCAAGTGAAGAGCAAAGTGGCTCACGTCCCCGACTCTACGGTCATAGAGGCATGCAAGAGCGGGATCATCCCGAGAGAGTTCCACCGGAGGCTCTCCCGAAGCTGCCCCTCCTCTGCTGACGAGCTCTTCAACGTACTTGAAAAGTATGCTCGGGCGGAGGAGCACGACCTCTGGAAGAAAACCCAGTGGGCTCCCGCCCTCGCTGACCGGGGGGCTAGGGACCCCCTGAAACAACCCAGGCAGGGGGGTCGTAACAAGCCACGACCTTGGGACACTTTTGTCCTCAAGGGCGGAGGCGGCACGCACGACGCCCCGAGAGGCAACCGCCCCTACCCCAAGCCGAGCGGCCGTGGGGGAGGACAGTGGCCCTGTGGCCGGGAAGGCCCCGCGGGGAGAAGCAGGGAAGGACCGTGGTGCTCCTTCCACGGGTGCAGTACCCATGCTACCCGAGAGTGCCACCAGCTGCTGCAGCACTTCGCGGCGTTTCTCGACCGGCATGGGCAGGGGGGGACTCCGGCCTCCTTGCCCCCTCAGTTGGCTGTACCGGCCCTTCCTGCTCCCGCGGGGGGACAGCAGGGACAAACGCAGGAGGGGGAGTGTAACACCCTAGTTTTGGGGGTGAAAAGTTTTGCATTAAAACCCTGCATGCATGTATCTCTATAGTAGTAGCCAGATCAGCTGAACTCTAATCTCTCCCAAACCCTA
Organism: Pharus latifolius; assembly: GCA_019359835.1. NCBI lineage: Eukaryota > Viridiplantae > Streptophyta > Magnoliopsida > Poales > Poaceae > Pharus > Pharus latifolius. The sequence goes on from CM033323.1 coordinate 59,844,265, forward strand.
AAAATCTCCAAATGTATTCTCTAGATCCAGATCAAGATCTGACCATCCAGATTTAACCTACCAGTTACCCTGAAGATAAAAGTCTTCAGGAGCCAGATCAGATTCGGACCCCAACTCCCAGTACCTAAGCCTCTCTCTGTTTTCAAAAACAGGAAAATTCAGATTTACCCTAAGTACCCCAGTTTCCAGATAATTGAGTTATCTTGATTAACCCTATCCAGACTAAAGTAACCCCTGGAATATGTTCCTAGGTTCATCCTCAACTCACTTCAAAAAGTTGGGAGCCAGATTATTTCATCTAAACACTTTTCGCAGATTAGTGCAAATTTTACTGCGAATAAGTCCTTTTCTGTTTACCTGGAAGCCTGAAAAGGCTAAAATCTACAAATCAATTCCAACTCCAGAATTTCTTCAGGGAACACCTCCCAAATGCTATTTGATACAGATCTCCTGTTTGATCAGACTTCAAAATCTCTCTCCAATCACCAGAATTCGAGATCGACAAAATCCAGATTTATTTTACCCCAATTTTACCCTATTTTCGAAAATAGGTGAAATCCCTCAAATCTTATCAATTTTCTCTAAATTTGAGCTAGATGAGTATTAATAGAAATATTATACTCAGCCATGGAGTCAAATTCCAAATCGAACCTCTCAAAGACCAGATTTGCAGTTTAGTCCAAAGCCAAACCAAAAATCATCGCAAATCAGTCCCTGGTTCGACCACAGGCTACTGTGCACGACCAGGCCGTTCAAACGACCACGAGCGCCGGAGCTTGGCCGTTGCCGTTGCCACCGCTGCGGTTTCGTCGCCGGCGATCTCCAGCGCTGCCACCCCAGCCACTGTTTCCTTGCCGCGTGTGCGCATCGTGTTCGCCACCGTGGAACTGTTTCACCCGCCAGCAGCGCCTTCGTTCTCCCGCGCGCGCGCCCGACAACGGCAGCGCAGTTGCGCCACGTTGCACGCATGCCTGGGGGAAGCATCAAGTCGCCGTTGCATCAACCAAGACTGCACGCCAGACTGTAAAAGCCGGCACGGCCGCTGGAGCGCGTCACCTCGCTGCTGTCCCGCCCGGCCAATCAATTCGCCGTTGATTCACAGCTCCAAGTCTCCAGGCACTTTCAACCGTTGCTGCTCACTTCACCTACTTAAGCTTGCTCTGGCCATCTCCTTTACTCACACACACGCCAGAACCACTCAAATTCTTAACCATGCCGTCGTCTTCGTCTTCTTCGGCGAGCTCGAGAAGAGGCTCACGGTGCCAGGCCAATCCACTGCACCGAAGTCCAAATTGAAGCTACCAGTAAGTTACTCTCATCCACTTACCTGTGTAGTAGCAGCCAATTGAGTTCTATCGCACCTCATCGCCGGGAATTGCTGATTTTCCCCGACAACTCCGGCGAGCAATTAAACCCTAATTAAACCGATTTAGCTCTCGAGCCTGTGATCAATATTGATTAGTGAACTTATCTAAGCATCTCTAAGCAACCAGAATCGAAGAATTTGCTAAAATATGAAGAATCCCAACTTTGCACCTTGCATGTAAGCTGGAGCTCGCTGTTAAGCTTCTCTAGTGTTTCTCCAGACAATCTAGCTTCACACATAGCTTTTGTATGCCCCAGAGACCCTCCTCAAGCAAGGACTCGAGTTCAATTGCCCTAGAACAGAAATACCCAAATCAGGATTTAGTTCATCTTTCCTCCAGCCAATATCTTCTCAATTCCGCCACTCCAGCGCAACCCACCTTGCCATCTAGATGTTTTGGACCATTTTGAGCAACTTTGTCTTCTACCACGACCCCTAATTCGGCCTAGAACAAGAGTTATGGCTATGCCCTAGTTGCTGTACTGTTGTGCTGCAGGCACTCCAGGCCAGTCAACTTCTTCGCTGGTTTTCATCACCTTCCAGCCATCTCCTGCCCTAGATCCTGTTGAGACATTTGTTCCTGTTACAAATGCCTAACCACCAGACAAAGTGGTGCATCATTTGGAGCCTTTAATAAAAAGATATGGCTAACCCTAGTTTCTGGCCGTGTCAAGCCTATGCCAGGCTATGTCAGCCAGTGGCATTAGCCCTGTTCACCCACCTCTGGTCATGTAAAACAGAAACTACTTTGTCAAATAGTTCTCTCACTACCTTGTGCACCTTATGCTTGGATCAAAACCTACTTTGGCCACTGGAAACTGCTCAAACCATGTCAATGCCATTCTAGAGCACTGTCAGCCTATGTCAGCCAGTGGCATTGAGCCTTTTCACCCACTTCCAGCCATGAACTTTGGAAATAACTTTGTCCCTTAGACTCCTGATGTTGTGATCTACACTTTTCTCTACTGTCCCAACTTGAGTTGACCCCTCTATCACCCATTGACCTTATGTCGATGCCTTGAATCGAATGCCAACCTAAAGACATTCACTGTTTTTGGGCGAACCAGTCACAACCTTGATATTACCCTGATATTTTGGAACCTTGTAAACCTTGACAACTAATCTTAACCCTGGTTTCCATAGTTAAACTCAAATCGCTTTCAAACCTAGTATCACCAGAGTATTTTCTCCTTGCATCTTTGCATGTAGTGAATTAGTAAGAATAGGATTGATTGTAATGCCTGTTTGCTTGTTTGATCTTGTTCAGAGCAAGAGTCCGGGGTTGAAGATCTTGTCGCTGAACCGTCATCGACTGCTGATACTTACGACGCGGAAGGCAAGTCATACTTTGACCATATTGAACCTATATTTTATGAATTGCTATGCTATTCCATGAGTAAATATCTCATTAATATTGCATGTGTTGAGATCAATAATATTATGGCAGTGATAGATTGAATACTTGAAGAATGTGAACTTGTTAAGATAGCAAGCCATGCACTAATAAAAGTATGTACATATACATTTATATTCATGAAATAGAATCCTTAGCCGTGACCAGTATTTTGGTGTGGAATGGTGGTAGCACTGGAGGTGCTTGGCTGCACTGGATGTGCAGGCACTGAAGGTGCATGGTTTGTGGTATGATCTAGTCACTGGCATATAAGGACTAGAACCTTGTGTCGTGCGTCTAGTGGCATGAAAAATGTACCAACCACTTACCTGGTATGGGACAGGCGCAATCTAGTAGCTTTCTTAGTATTATCAGTTCCCTGCATGGCTTGTCGATCCGGTTTCTCGCGTGGAAACTGGTGGGACGCAGTTCGTCCATGAGTGGTGTGAGATCAGAAAAATTATGAGAGGATAAGGTGTAAAGAAGGAAGACGCCCTACGCCAGATTAAGTCGTGCTCGACTGTAATCAAGAGAGGCTATGTGTCTTGCGAGAACATAGACCCAGGCTAGGAAGTAAGGCAGTGGGGAGGACCCACAATGGTACTTGGGACTAGATTGTCCACTTACCAGGCAGGGATGCTGTTAATACTAGACTGCAAAACGTTGTGTGATCTCGGCCTTGTCACATGCGTATAAGTCGCATGGAGTTGGCCCGACTTGGAAGTCGAGTGAAATAGTGGATTTAAAAAGAGGTACATCTCTGCAGAGTTTAAAAATGTATTCGAATACTTCGTGCTCCCGAGTTTTAGGAGTATGCCGCGGTGGATAAAATCCATGGGGTGTGACACAAGTATTGTTTTATAAACTAAAATTCATTAGTTCAAGATTACCCAAGTGGCATGTGTTGTCACGATAAGGGGCGTTGCTGTGGACTGTCATGTGTTGACGTGTCGCGGTAATACCCTAATCTAGTAAACATGTGATAACTAAGAGGCATGTGGATTTATGCCCTAAAGTATACGAAATACTGTTATGAGTATAAGATTGAAAGGCTTGAATAAAAATAATGTGATATGAGGATATATCGCCTTGGATATGGGATATATGTATCACCATCAATATGATTTGTTTACTGCCATGGGTATGATCGGGATTTGAATAAGAAAAGAGAAAGAAATGTATTTTGAAAAACCTTTCACTCTTTCCCCAATAGCATAGGTTCATGTCATATATATATATATGTATCTCTACCTTCCCTATGACTTGCTGAGTACGTAAGTACTCACCCTTGCAACAACTCATCAATAGATGGAGCGTTCTACGACCTTGGAGGATACCCTGAAGATGCTGCGGACCCAGGAGATGACGAGCAGATTCCTCCGGAGCCCTGATGTGGTGCTGTCCTGCTGTCAACCTCTGTTTCCTGTGGATTGCTTTTGGGCCTAGCTTCCGCCGACTAGATGTGTTATTTTGTTAGACCCTTGTGCCTTGTCAGGCACTGTACCTCGTTTTGTATTAAGGCCTGATGGCCATACAATTATGACTATTGTACTATTTTGCTGCTGCAATGTAATCCTGTGATTGACTCATCCTGGGAAGTCAAGTGGTTTATGGGACCAGCTGCACCGAGCTGGGCTCCTCACAGGTGATGTCACAGTCGTGGCAGACGTGACAGGGAGTTGTCAGAAACTCTCCCCTTCCAAACTTCCCAGAGGCGTGTCAACGTCATCATGCGAGGGTCCGCCTCCGGGCGGGACTCTAAGGGCCAGCGTAAGGAGTACGCGCGCGAAGTGAAGGAGGTGGGGGTGCTACACCCGTCTCCTCCACCTAAGTGGTCGGACGTCCCCCTCACTTTCATGGCGGAAGATGCGCGTGGGGTCCGCTTCCCCCACGACGACGCGCTCATCGTCTCCGCCACCATCTATAACTGCCACCTGGCCCGCATCCTTGTGGATGGCGGGAGCTCTGTCGATGTCCTCTACCTGAAAGCTTTTAGGGAGATGCAGGTGGACGAGAAGCTCTGGCAGCCCGCAGCTGGGCCCTTGCAAGGATTCATCCCGGGGAAGGCGATCCACCCCGTGGGGAAGGTCGAGCTCCCCACACTAGTACAGAAATGCAGTCTTCTATCGGTAAAAAAAACCCTTCTACTATCGGTTTTTGTACCGATAGAGATAGACACGATAGAACAAGACTGGACATTTTCTATCGGTAAATAACCGACAGAAGAAGTTCACTATTCTATCGGCATATTATGAATCTACCGATAGAAAACCCGTCGTATTCTTACGTCCAGCAGTTCGAAAAGTACCACTATTCTAACGGTTAACTACAAGATTACCGACAGAAAAAAGCTTAGTACTCTATCGGCATATTAGGAGTGTACCGATAGAAAACTCGTCGCTAGCGGATTGAAAAGTACCACTATTCTAACGGTTAACTACAAGATTACCAACAGAAAAAAGCTTAGTACTCTATCGGCATATTAGGAGTATACCGATAGAAAACTCGTCGCTAGCGGATTGAAATGTACCACTATTCTAACGGCTAATTATAAGTTTACCGACAGGAAAACTCACACTATTCTATCGGCATATTACAAGTTTACCGATAGAAAACTCGTCAATAGCGATTGAAAAGTACCACTATTCTAACGGTTAACTACAAGATTACCGACAGAAAAAAGCTTAGTACTCTATCGGATATGTATGAGTTCACCGGCAGGAAAGGTCAAACTCTTCTAACGGTTAATTTTGATTGTACCGATAGAAAAAAGGACAGTAGTCTCTCGGTTGTTGATGAATTTACCGATAGAGCAATCACATATACAGTACTTTATTTGCATCACAATACAGTACATTCACATATACAGTACAGATGCAATACAGTATAGATTGGATACACAATACAGTACAGATGCAAGGTAAATTCACAGAACAAATTCACACATTAGGCAGTTATTCACATTTATTCACATATGTATGGACAAATACAGATTGCAATCCAATGTGGACATTTATTCACATATATATATTTATTCACATGTATATGAACAGTCTATGCAGAGTACACCAAAAGGAGAAAATTGTCATGCTGGATGGTTGGGTGCTACTTCCTCCATGACATATTCTGCCCAGATTTGTCGAAGATATATAATCTTTGCATTTTCATATTGGTCTTTCGACATGGCGATCTGCAAGCATGTGTGCATACTGAGTAACTAACTTCGATCCTAATTTAGAACGTGACACCCATTTTTGAAATTTGAGTTAGCTATCGATGCTTACCTGGGGGAATCGGGAAAAGTTTGTCTGCACTAGGTCGTACATGTAGCGCGGCACATAAAACCCGCATTCCCACGATTGCGGCTGCTGATGGCACTGAGATAATTGCATATGCGAATACATGTTAGCTATATATTGTTTCCATAAACTAATTAAGCATAAACAAAAAGTCTCGTGAGTACCTCATATTCTTTCCAAGCTAGTAGGGAGCCCTGCGGTGCGGCATGCCTCCCTCCAGCGGACACATATTTATCAAAAGCCCTGCATTTCAGTTAGTATTGCCGGTTAATGTATTATCATTAGCTAGTGAGGTCAAAATTTAAATCAAACATATAAGTTACTTACGCCCCCATATTCCCCTTGAGCACATATTCCATCGATAATCTGTCACGCATCGAATCGAGGTAGTACACCTCGTTCCTCGGCGGACAGATCACGATGAGGATCCAGTGGCCCCTGCATTGTACGTAAAAGAGGACCGCTAGCTCAAAGTACATCTCAGGTGTAACATACAAGATTGAGTTAAATTAGTACGAAATGCACTAACCTTTGGTGGTACGGCACCAGAATGAAGTCCCTGTCCTGCTGCGCCATCAGCGCGCTGGATATGTACTGCTCAGCGTGCGCGGCGTCCTGCTCTAGCATCATGAGGCTTATTTTCTCTGGGTCGAGGAAACCCACCTTGTCACACGCAGCCTCCGATGCTAGCCTGTACATGCACCTGCATGCGAAGGACGAGATTAATATTAATTTCACAGAAAGTTACTCAGTATTCAAATGAACTGCAACATTAATGCAGAGTTAGCAAACAGAGTTAGAAAACAGCAATACATAGCATCAGCAAACTCACAGGACTCCAGTCCGTATGATGGACATATCGAGCTCCCGCCAGTTGTAGAGGTCGAACAGATCCTCGTGTGCCACGGATATAGTCCCGGGCTCACGGTGGAACTGCCCAGGCCTGTAGGGAACTAAGAAGTTCAGGCTGCGCCGAGCTCGATGTAGGTACCAGTCGTGGAGGTCTCTGGTTGATCGATCCAATTTCCGCAAAGATGCCTCCGACAGGAGTGGGAGCGTGTTCGTGAACGTCCGCGGCAGTCCCTGTCGCCCTTTGCCCTTGCCTTTGCCGCCCTTGCCTTTTGCCGGGGACTGAGCGCGTACCTTCGAAGGCAAGGGCGAGGTGATGGCGGCTTTCTTCTGAGGTGGAGGCGTGGATGCGCTGGGTGGGGTCGAGGCCGTCTTTGATGTGTCCAGGTTCGCACGAGATCGGCCCTCATGCCCTGAGCTGGGGGCGCAGTCCCCTGGTAGCCCCGCGGCAGGCCACTTCAATTAATGAGCACGTATGTTAGATTATGCAAGTTGAGTGTACTGAGTAGGATGTAATCTAAAATGTGTAGGATTTACCGGTTGTATTACAAGACACTTCTTGGGCCACTGTACGTAGGAGCCCACTGCCTCGGCAAGTGTCTGCAGTTCCTCTGTTGGGACTGGCAACGGAGAATCGTTGTAGCCCGGCATGGCCATGTCCACCTGTACCTTTGCGAAACCCAACCGCAGAGGTACACAGTGGACCCGGACATCCGGCCCAGACGGATATACGAAGCCGTGTCCAACCACTTCCTGCCCGGCGCCTACGTGATTCTGTAGGATGCAGCCCTCCGGCCCCTGCAAATTTGTAACAATTAAAATAGGTTAGCGAAACAACTCTAACAGAATGGGAGTGGCATCAACTTAAGTGCACAGATGAAGGCTTGCAGTACCTCAAGTAGATCCACTGGATCCGCGAGTACCTTCGAAGCGCAACTGCTTATCCGACCCCGCGGGGTACCGTCGTCCTGGGGATCCGCATCTAAACTCTTGGCCAGCAATGTTTCTCTCAACCGTGCAAACTCTTCCCTCATTTGTGCGACCTCGGTCTGCACCTCAGACTGTACCTCAGCCCGTATCTCAGCCCGCATCTCCGCCCGCATCTCCTCCCGTACCTCAGCCCGTATCTTATCGGAGAGGTCAGCTTCCTTTTCCTTCCAGGTGCGGGCCTTCTTCCTCGGTGGAGCCGGATCTACGAAACCGGCCTTCCACGACACAATGGCTCCCACGGCCCGTGTCCGCCCGGGATGCTCCTTATTTCCTAGAGCTCGGGTGAGGATGTCGTTCTCCCTCTGCGGGGTAAACAATCCCTCCGCTGCGTCCTTCTCAAAAGAGATCTGTTACATTTGAAGGTACCTTGTGAGACAAATTGCCTTATATACACTTGTGCGCACACAGTTTACGAGGTTAGCCAACTTACCATTCGCCTCACAACATCGGCGTCCCCAGGGGTTGCGAACTGCACAGACCCCGTGGACGACACGGACCCCCTCCCCCTCCACCATCGCTTGCACCTCTCATCCCTGATCTCGGAGAGCGGCAACTCAGGGGTGTCCATGACAGGATTTTGTTCGTCTTCCTTCTTCCACTGTTCCTCCTTCCCCGCATAGCCCCGGGATCCGAGCCGATGCGGGTGGTCGTTCCTCTTCTGGATCGCCCTATTCTTCTCGCTAAGGGCCTTGAACTCCTCAGTCCCCTTCTGCTTGGTGAATTCCTCCCATACCTCCTCCGATATGAAGGGGTACTTCTCGCAAGGAGATTTCCCCGCAGCTAGGAAGTTACTGACGAGCCAGCTCTTAAAGGTTTTCCATGTTCCGTTCATGTCCTTCAAGCAGGCAGTCCTAGGTGTATCGTCGGGGATGTTCCACTTAGCCTGTTTCCAAAAAATGCATACAATTAATCACGAGTTAGTTAAACTTTAGTATAAGCCAAGAGAACGTGATTACGAAAGAGTTCAGCGATTTCAGTTCATTTAACCTTCACTTCCGCCCACAACCTATCCCTCTCGTCCGCCGTCACGTCCTTCCAGCTCTGGACGGTGATCTTCACCCTTTCTTTCGCCAACAGCCCAACGTAGGCCGCGTACCTCCCAGCATTCTTTCCAATCGGCCTCCCAAATTGGTTGAACTCACAAGAAAGATCAGTGCGTTTGGCCAAACGCCCCAACGTCGTCGCGCCTCGCCCCACCCTCTTGCGCTGGGATGTAACAGCCCCATCTTCAGTAGTTACGATGGGGTTGGCCCTAGTCGAACCACTAGTACCATCCGATGAAGACGACGACATGTCTTGCCCTACAAAACCTTCAACAAACCATATATATGGCAATTAATTCGCCTTGGACTTCCATAACTCAGCCCAGGACTGGAGACTAACTAGGGCGGCAAAAGGGAAAATAATACAAAAAGAAAGACATGCATAAATTACTTACTGAACTCTTCAGAAATATTTTCTATCGGTAAACACATGAGCTGCCGATAGACCATAACAATTACCTCCACACAAGACAATTTTTCTATCGGCAAACACGTGAGATACCGATAGAACATAACAATGTTCTCTACATATGGAATTTTGTTGACAAGCCACCATTCACTGTCATCACATAACATTCTCGATGATTTGCTACACTAATTAATATTCATGGGCCAGCATTATTATTTCACACGTAAATATGCACACAAGCATCTAAGTGCTACTGTGCATAATCTTTAGCCTAGCCTGTATGTGAGTCATCAGGACTTCACAGCTATTAGGTTGGGAAAAGTCATGTATATAGGCATTTGAAACATATACATCGAAGACCCATCCACATTGCCATATATTCATACGAAGTGAGTAAAAATTCCCAACCAAACTAGTACATTGCATGGCTCATGTCCTTCCAGATCCAAATTAAGTTTTACTACCTGTGCAGAAAATTTTCTATCGGTAAACACATGAGCTGCCGATAGAATATGTGTAAGAACACCTCCAACATATAATCTGCATTACATGGCAGTTGGATACAATTGATCACACATACAGCAGTATAGAGAAGTTAAAATCTCAAAACAGGTTCATTACAGCACTGGAACATATTATGTAAACCCTAATTAAAATCAACATTGCCTGCGGAATGTACATAAGCCAACACAATAGGGAACCCTAGTGTAATTGCAAAACTCCAAGAATTAGTACGTGCAAAACACTAGGATCAAATAAAGAAGATGCTGGAAATAGAACGACGAATTAGGGTATTTACGGCGGCGATCAGTTCTGGTGATGCAGAGGCGGTGTAGAACGCAGCAGCGGCGGGCGAAGGACGAAAATAAGAACCGGTGGCAGTGACGAACCAGTGTCCAGCCAGCGATCGTCGTGTGGGAGAGAGGAAGTGAGTGCTCACGGCGGAGGTTGGGGTTTTCTTCGCTCTCAAAGAGACGCAGTGCTCTAAGGTGGAACTGTTCGAGTGGAGGGAAACTAAAGGGCCGTGTACGAGAAATAAAGTAGCGGAGGAACTTTTCTATCGGTATAACAAAATGATACCGATAGACTTATGTAATTTTCTATCGAAACAACAAAATAATACCGATAGAAAAAGTAAATTTCCCGGAAAAATATTCGAATTAGTGATTGCATTTTTCTATCGGTATAAACAATAAAATCCCGTGAGACCAATTTTCCACAGAAAATTTTTTTAAAGTGCTTGAGATTGGGTGCCATTTTTCTATCGGTAAAAACAACAAAATACCGTGAGAGTAATGAAAAGGTGCCCTTTTCTATCGGTATAAACAAAAAAATCCCGTGAGCCCAATTTTCCCCAGAAAATTTTTTTGATTAAGTGCTTGAGATTTGTGTGCCCTTTTTCTATCGGTAAAAACAACAAAATACCGTCAGAGTTATGAAAAGGTACACAATTTAACATCAAACAGACCGTGGTTGAAAGCTGCAGAATGTTAAAGAAAGAGGGAAGATAGCCGGAAAATTGGAAAATTGACATAAAAAGAAATTGTTCATTCATTGTTGTTTTATCACTTACATAAAAAATAAAACCCAAAATGCTAGGTCAAGGGGTGGTCTTAGCCCTGGCTGCATGTAGAATAGAGTCAGTTAGACTTGCAGCCAGGACGCAGGACTCCTCTAGCGACAAGTTGTCCCTAGGATCAACTACTACCGCGTCAAGAAGGCCTGCGACCTCCGTCAGCTTCGCTATGGTATCCTTCATAGTCAAACCGCAGCCAGCGATGGTCATATCCGCGGCTTTCTTCTCCTCGCGAAGACGCCTCGTCCTCGCCCTAGCATTGTCACCATCCGTCTTCATGCGCTTAATGCGCTGGAAGAGATCGTCAAGGTCAAGCCGTAGCTGAGTGTGCTTGTCTGTAAGGAGCTTGTGCTCCTCCTGGAGGGCCCTCAGGTCAGCCTTCACTTTGGCAGTGTCTTCCACGGCTACCATTCCCTGTGCAAATCAACAGGTCAAGAATGAACTGAACATGGATTAACAATACAGGGGTAAACCGAGGAGATTTAGAGTTCTTACCGGGGAGGCCGTGGATGACGATCCCATGGAGGTTGCCATTGTGAAAGAGAAGATGAGGAGTCCAACCGTTCGAGAATTAGAAAAACAACAAAATACCGCGACGCATGGCGAGGTACTTATAGAGTTTCCAAGGCGACGCATGGCGACACGGTTGAGAATTCGAAGCGGTAGAGTATTCTTCTATCGGTAAAAACAGGAAAAAACCGTCAGACAACAAATACCGTGAGACAAATGAATTTATTCTAACGGTAAAATAGAACAATACCGATAGAAAACGTTTTGAAGTGCCTGAGAGAAGATGTCCTTCTCTATCGGTATAAATAACAAAATACCGTCAGAAAAAAGGGATTTTTGAAGAGGCTGCGATGAGATTTTTGCAAGTGCTATTTGAAGGGAAGAATTAAATATTTACAGGATAAAGGTACTGTACATGTTAGAACTCATGCTGTGGAGTAAAATTGAGATGTATTAATGCTGTGAACTAGCTTATCATTAAATTCTAAAGAAAAATGTACTGCCTGATGTATTAATGATAAGTTCCTCACCTTGCTGCAGAACTTGTGGGCTGTTTGCTTGGCATTTATCCCTGAAATAGAAATTAATCATCAATGGTTCTCAACCCATAATCCTTCTTCGTGGTCATCTCGCAGATACGTTGTTTCGTCGATATCTTCAGTACGGATAGATTGAATGTCCTCTAAAAATGGAGGTATTTCATCGAATTGGTTATACTCCTCTTCGTCGACAACATCTTCGACCCCAACAATACGTCTCTTGCTGTGGAGGACAACATGCAAGTTTGGATTGGCCGGGTCAACGATGTAGAATACCTGTGTGGCTTGCTTTGCAAGTATGAATGGATCGTCTTGGTGTCCGACTCTACCAAGATTGACGAGAGTAAACCCGTAACTGTCAACTTGAACACCTCGAGGGATTTCGACCCATTGGCATCGAAACAGGGGAATCTTAAGTAATCCGTAATCGAGCTCCCATATTTCGTCAATAACACCGTAATATGAGTTCAGCGCCCTTACTGACCTGGCATCCTCGGAAATAGCAAACAGTGTCACTCCGCTACATTGCGTGCTACTCTTGGCGTCTTGAGCTCTTGTGTAAAATGAATACCCATTGATGTCGTACCCCTGCCAAGTCCCTACAGTGAATCTTGGGCCTCTAGCCAACCATGTCACAGTTTCACTTACGGAGCCCTCGGCAGCTCGCGTGACTCTTTCTTGGATCCACTCAGCAAATTTCCTGTTATGTTCTCTGCTTACCCAAACGTCTGACTTCGAAGGATTCTGTGACCGTAACATTACCTTGTGCTCGTGTATGTATGGCTCGACCTCCGTCATGTGTTGTAAGACCCAAAAATGTGATTTTGCGTACACATCACGAGCGGGGACGATAGCTTTGAATCCAATCGTTCCAATTCCCTCAAGCCTACCCTCGTGTCGGGACCTAGGAACACCAATTGGGTCAACCCCGGCCATATAATCTGTGCAAAATTCAATCACCTCCTCGGCGGCATAACCTTCCATGATACTCCCCTCGGGTCGACGACGAGTCCTTACGTATCCCTTCAATACACCCATAAATCTCTCAAATGGATACATGTAGCGCAGGCACACAGGTCCACAAAACTTAATTTCTCTGATAAGGTGAACAATCAGATGGACCATAACATCAAAAAAGGATGGAGGGAAATACATCTCGAGCTGACAAAGAGTTGTAACCACGTCGCGTTGCAAAGCGTCCAATCCATCGGGATCAATTACCTACGAGGACACAGTTGCGCCAAATATTCATATCAGAAAAATCTTCTCATTAAGCTCCACAAATGGAGGTAGTGAACTTATAGTACGAGTGCACGTACTTACCTTGGAAGATATTGCGTTGAAGAAATAACATAGGTTTGTGATTGTCTCTCTGACTTTAACTGGGAGAATGCCTCTGATAGCAATGGGAAGCATCTGTGACATCAAGACATGACAGTCGTGGGACTTCATGCCAACCAGTCTTAGGTCCTTCATAGACACAAGTTTTTTCAAGTTCGCGGAGTACCCACATGGAACTTTAACACCGTGCAGGCACCGACAGAGTTCTGTTTTTTCGCTCTTGGACAACGTGTAGCAGGCCGGGGGGAGGTATGTACGCTTTCCATTCTCTAAAGGTGCAAGCTCAGTCCTTATCCCCATTTCCACCATGTCACGACGAGCTTTCACACCATCCTTTGTCTTTCCCGGAATGTTCAACAACAAACCAATCAAACTGTCACAGACATTTTTCTCTACATGCATGACGTCAATGCAATGTCGAACTTGTAAGTGCTCCCAGTACGGTAGATCCCAGAGAATCGATCTCTTCTTCCAAACATTTTTTTCTCGAGGTTTAGAATGCTTACCGAACTCAACTTTGATGTCGTTCACGCGTGAGTAAATCTCCTTACCGGTCAGAAACACTGGAGCTGATCCCTTCTCAGGCTTCCCGTTAAATGATTTCCTCTTCTTACGGTACGTGTGATGCACCGGAAGAAACCTGCGGTGACCCATGTACACTGTTTTCCGGCAGTTTCGCAGCCAGATGCTCTCAGTTTCATCTAGGCAAATAGGGCAAGCCTTGGCTCCTTTCGTACTATACCCCGACAAATTGCCGTAGGCAGGAAAATCATTTATGGTGCAAAATATCAGGGCCCGCAAGATGAAATTCTCTTTCTTGTATGCATCCCACACCTGCACACCCTCGCTCCACAATTTCTGTAAGTCCTCGATTAAAGGTGCTAGAAACACGTCAATATCATTTCCGGGTTGTCTGGGTCCTGAGATTAGTAACGCCATCATGATGTACTTGCGCTTCATGCATAACCAAGGAGGAAGATTGTAGATGCATAAAAGAACCGGCCAAGTGCTGTGCCGGCTGCTCATATTACCATGTGGGTTCATACCATCTGTACTCAGCCCGAACCTTACATTCCTAAGTTCACCGCCGAACTCAGCAAATGTTCTGTTGATGTTTCTCCATTGAATAGAATCAGCTGGGTGTCTCAGTTTTCCGTCTTGTTTCCGGGCTTCAGCATGCCAACGCAAGTGCTTCGCGACTTTCGGATTTGCAAACAGCCGCTTCAATCTAGGTATCACAGGCAAGTACCACACAGTTTTTGCCGGGGGCCCTTTCCTTACCTCGTGACGTTCACTGTCAATCCGGTCCCTACGCGTATACCTCGATGCGCCGCATCTTGGACAAACATGCAAACTGGAGTACTCGTTACGGTACAACACACAATCATTTGGGCATGCGTGTATTCTTTCGATTTCCATTCCCAACGGACACAACAGTTTTTTGGCTTGGTAAGTAGATCTTGGCAACTCATTTCCCTCTGGAAGCATGTCCGCTAGAAGATCTAATAGTGCCGTGAAACTCTTATCACTCCAACCGTTTCCTGCCTTCAAGTTATATAATCTCAGCACAGAAGACAGTTTTGTAAATGTTGCACATCCAGGGAACAGAGGCTTCTCAGAGTCAGCAATCAGTTTCTCAAATTCACAGAAGTCATTTTCGTTGTAATCTTCCTCTACATCACGTAACATCTCATCTAGATTGTCATCATCATCATCTACGTGCACATCGGAATTAACATTACCAAAATTGGGATGATCATCGATATTATTGCAATCCACATCCGAGTCGTGCTGATTGGTAGTAGTGGTGCTTGTTTCCTCAAGATCTTCGCCATGCCATATCCAACGGGTGTATCGCGCGTTAAAACCACGACGAATCAAATGACTCTTAATTTGATCAGAGTTGCTAAACCTCTTCAAGTTCATACAATCTGTACAAGGACAGAGCATATTTTTCTCTCCCTTCCTCTCCTTTTGTTGCTCAGCAAATTTAATAAACTCATTCACACCATCCAAATATTCAAGAGTAGTACGTTTTATTCCATACATCCAATATTTCCTGTCCATCTACAATTAACAAAATTTAACGAGTAAGCCATGCATGAAACCTGCCCGATTAAGTTATGTATATGTACATGTACAGCCTCTTACAACAGATACATGTGTTGAACCCTAGCCTGACGAAATTAACACTAATTAACCTAGCTAACTACACAATACAAGCTAGTTAGCTCCTAAAACATGACGCATTTCCAGCTACCAAGCTCCCAAGCTTAGAGCTACAAACTTGGAACTACACAATATAGCTAGCTTGCAAGTAGAGAGGAAGGGAGATCTAGAGGGAGAGAGAGATAGGTGTCGACGATTAAGCATACCTTAAAGAGAGGGGCGCAATCAACTTCCCTCCAGCCTGCGCTGATCACCCTAGCAGTGTAGCTGGAACTTTCGTCACAAACAGAGGGACACAGAGTGCAACAGAACAAATTAAAGAGCAGCTCCGCAATGGTCGACTGGGGTTTTCCTTATAATGGACATTTTTCTAACGGTAAATACATGAAATAACCGTCAGACTAACTTAGGTAATTTGCCGCTCACATATTCTATCGGTAAAAACACACACATACCGTTAGAGAATATACATTACTAAGCAAATATATGTATTTTTCTATCGGTAAATATGTGCATTTACCGTTAGAATATGCATGACTAAACAAATATATGTGCTTCCTATCGGTAAATATGTGTATTTACCGTTAGAATATGCATGACTGAACAAATATATGTATTTTTCTATCGGTAAATATGTACATTTACCGTTAGAATATGCATGACTAAACAAATATATGTGTTTCCTATCGGTAAATATGTGTATTTACCGTTAGAATATGCATGACTGAACAAATATATGTATTTTTCTATCGGTAAATATGTGCATTTCCGTTAGAATATGCGTGACTGAACAAATATATGTGCTTCCTATCGGTAAATATGTGTATTTACCGTTAGAATATGCATGACTGAACAAATATATATGTTTTCCTATCGGTAAATATGTGTACTTACCGTTAGAGGAGGTACTGTCACCAAACTGGGACAAACATGCACATGCCATTTCTCACATTCAAGGAATCATATCAATGTAACATCAAACAGATCTTACATCAAACGGATCTTAACTAGAAGATAAAGCAATATATTTCAAGAAATGCTAATTTGTGGATTAACTAGGAGACACAAAAATACTTTTCGTAGGTAGTTGGGACTTCATCTTGCCAAAGAAATTACACATGCCAGTTCACAAATTCAGGTACAAACATACACATGCCAGTTCACCAATACAAATTCAGGTACAAACATACACATGCCAGTTCACAAATTGAAGTGCATGTCTGAAACAGCAGTAGAAATACACACCTACCTACCAATACAATTAAATACACAAATGCTCCCTGCACATTCAAGTTCATGTCCCAATTAGCAATACATGATACACAAATATACAACAATATACAAATACAACAATTCACACATTCGATGTATATTACAAAAGCCACGTCTGAAATTAACAACAGATCACGACGAGGACCCAGTGGCCCATACATGCATTTTACATAAAAGGGAACCTTTGCAGGTTGCCACAATGCAACTACCGACTACAAGTTAGACCTGATACATCACAAATCCATTCATCCAAAACAGCAAATGTCTGAACCACATTGGACTTAACCATAGGAGTTCAGTTCGAAGACGCCCGAGGAGCTGGAACTGCCGTCGACATACATTTGTACGTAATGGTGATTTCCTCGGACTCAAACTCGATCAACTCAACTCAACTCAACTCAACTCCATTAACAAAAAGAACCTACCTTCCAAGATGTTGTTCTGTGTAGTGATGGTGTAGAATGGCTGTGCAAATAACAACAATTCTTCTTCTCCAAGCAGGTAAGCATCTGGCCACAAGCTGGTGCATGCAAAAACATGTAAGATGCTTTCTATAGGTCCTGATTTGAGAAACACGCAGGGCTTAAGCATCTTCTCGACCGAGCCAACCAAGATCTCGCCCTTCACGTCCTTCCAGCTCTCGACGGTGATCTTCACCTTTTCTTTCGCCAACAAGCCAACATAGGCAGCGTACTGCGATGAAGAACCGTGAAATACGTTGCCCCCCACGAGCATCATCCAAGGACCTGAACAGATCATAATCATATTGAAAAGAAGACACATCAAAATGAAGGATACAAAAAAAGCAGAATTATTGCCATAATCGGATTAGAATAATCTAACAATATTGCAGAAATTTTACGTACCTTCCTTGGGATGCCGACGTCTAGAGGGCGTCGATGGAGGTGCGGAGGTGCAGCGGTCCCCTGTAGAGGTGCGCCGGCCGTCCATGGAGCTTACGGGTTAGGACTACGAGCCCAGATGAACTGTGAGAATGAAAGAGACATACCCGTGTATTTATACAATTATATATTTTCTATCGGTAAGAAAACAGAATACCGTTAGTAATAAAAACATCTGTAGAAGCCGAATGGTTCTATCGGCAAAACAAATATTACCGATAGGAATTTTTGTACATACTCTATCGGTCTGTACGTACATTGCCGATAGAATATTACTAGTTGTAGAAGGCCAACAGTTCTAAGATATTTTGTGCAATATTCTACCGGTATAAACATGCATTACCGATAGAATAAAACTATTAGAAGACGAACAGTTCTAAGCAATTTTCTATATATTCTAACGGTAAAAGAATCCATTACCGATAGAATAAAAATATTTGTAGAAGGTCAACTATTCTATCGGCGAACTACATATTGCCGATAGGAACTTTTAATATATTCTGTCGGTATATTCATATAGTAGCGATAGAATAAGTCTAGTTGTTGAAGTCGACCAGTCCTATCGGCGCACAACATTCTTCCGTCAGTACTTATGCATCTCTTCTAACGGCAAATATGTTCATCACCGCTAGAGTAAATCATACTATTTATTCTATCGGTAAGTTTCTTAGAAACCGATAGGGAAAATACATCCGTCGGGCTTTTTTGCCCACGAGGCACATTTTCTATCGGTTTTGTGCTGTTTCGCTAATAACCGATAGAAGATAGGGGTTAGTAGACTGCATTTCTGTACTAGTGCCATGACGTTCGGCACCCCGGAGAACTATCGAACCGAGATGGTCCGGTTCGACGTGGTGGACCTCCCCTCCTCCTACAACGCGATCATGGGGAGGACCACAATCAACCGCCTGGGGGCTGCCACCCACCAAAACTACCTCTGCATGAAGATCCCTGGGCCACACAGCGTGATCACCGTTCGTGGAGACCAAGACGTGGCCCGCGCTCTATACGAGCGCGCCGCTACAACAATCGGGAGCGTCAACATCATTAAGGCACCGGGGGGAGAGGTCTCTCCCCCGGAATCAGACGTCGCCGTGATACCTCCCGGGAGGCCCCTCCCCAAGCCGCGTCCTGAAGGGGGCCTCCGGAAGGTCCCGCTGTCCCCCGACGACGGGGACAAAACCGTCCGGATCGGGGCGGAGCTCCCCGAGGAGCATGCAGAGCAACTTGCGGCCTTCCTGCGTGAAAACTCTGACGTTTTCGCGTGGAAGCCCTCCGACATGTGGGGCGTCGCCCGGGATGTTATCGAGCACAAGCTCGCGGTGACCCCCGGTCACCCCCCAATCAAACAGAAGCTGGGGAAACTCTCCCTTGAACGCCAAGAGGCCATCAAGGTGGAGATCGCCCGACTCCGACAGGCGGGGTTCATTCGGGAGGTCTTGCACCCAGAGTGGCTCGCGAACCCCATCCTCGTGAAGAAGTCGAATGACAAGTGGCTCTCACCTAGCCCCGCGCACCATCACGGCCAAGGCCCTTCGCCAGGGCTTTTACTGGCCCACAGTGATGCGCGACGCGTGAGACCTTGTCTCCGCGTGCGAGGTTTGCCAGAAGATGGCCAAGGGTTCGAACCTCCCCCCTGTAGCAATGCAGACTATCCCCATCACTTGGCCTTTCGCGCGTTGGAGGATGGACCTCCTAAGGCCCTTCCCCACAGCGCCCGGAGGATACAAGTATACGGTGGTCGCAGTCGACTACTTTACTAGGTGGGTAGAGGCTGAACCCTTGGCCAGCATCATGTCCCGGACGGTCCAACGGTTTTTCTGGAAAAACATCGTTTGTCGTTCTGGTGTCCCCCGTGAAATCACTTTTGATAACGTGACCCAATTTGACTCGGCATATTTCCGGGAATTCTGTGAAGACCTGGGGCTCGTCATCCACTTTGCCTCAGTGGCCTACCCCAAAGCAATGGGGCTGTTGAGAGGTCAATGGCGTGATCCTACAGGGGTTACGCCGATGACTCGAGCAAGCCGCTTCTAAGCGGGGTGCATGGGCAGAGGAGCTCCCTAGCATCCTTTGCTCCATGCGCACTACTCCGAGCCGGGCGACGGGGCGTACTCCCTTCTCCCTAGTTTACGGGGTTGAGGTAGTCCTTCCCCCAGAGGTTGGCTTTCGGTCGCTGCGAGCCGAGCTCCTAGACGGAGCCACGACCGCAGCGTACCAAGCCAATGAGGCGAATCAACGGCTGGAGATCGATCTCGTGGAGGAGGAATGCAACTGAGCGCTCCTCTGCCACGCCATCTACGAGCGCGAGATGGCGCGCGCATACAACCAGCGCGTGCGCGTGAGGGCTTTTCGCCTTGGGGACCTTGTCCTCAAGCGCGTCACCGACCCCCAAGCCCAGGGCAAACTCTCCCCCAAATGCGAGGGCCCCTACAGGATCTCGGCAGTCCTGGGCTCGGGGGCTTATAAGCTCTCCAACCTTCAAGAGCAGGAGCTGAAGGACACATGAAATTTGCGTTTACTTCACAAGTTTTACGTCTAGCCTACACAGGCCCGTCCCCTCCCCCGGAGCGATTACACCTGAGGGGGAAGGGGGACCTTGTACTTGCTGTCCCCTCCGCCGAAGCGATTGCGCCGGAGGGGGAGGGGGGACATTGTAATCACCGTTCCCTCCCCTTTTACGATTTCATGGGGGGAGGCGTTGTATTTTGGATCATTGTTAATACAACTGGATTTTCTCTTCAACTGTCTCAATGCAGGTTCTTTATACTTCCGCCCCACGGCGATGCCCTCCCCGTGAGGACGCCCTCTCAAAGAGGATGCCCTCCCTGTGAGGAAGTGCCCTCCTCATCGACGGCGGAAGCTCCGCCGACGTCCTGTACCTAAAGGCGTTTAGGGAGATGCAGGTTGACGAGAAGCTACTGTAGCCCACAGCAGGGCCTTTGCTGGTATTCGTCCCGGGGAAGACGATCCACCCCGTGGGGAAGGTGGATCTCCCCATGACCTTTGGTACCCCGGACAACTACCGGACAGAGATGGTCTGGTTAAATGTGGTGGACCTCCCCTCCTCGTACAATCCAATCATGGGGAGGACCATGATCATCGCTTGGGGGCCGCAATCCATCAGAGCTACCTCTGTGTGAAGATTGCCGGTCCTCACGGTGTAATCACCGCCCGGGGAGACCAAGACATGGCCCGCGCTTTATACAAGCGCCTGTCGCAATGATCGAGAGCGTCAACATGATCAAGACCGCGGGGGGGAGACCTTTTCCCCAGAGCCAGACGCCGCTGCGGTACCTTCCGAGAGATCTCTCCCCAAGCCGCGTCCGGAAGGGGACCTCCGAATGGTCCTGCTGTCCCCAGACAACGGGGACAAGACCGTCAGGATCGGGCCGGATCTCCACGAGGAGCACGCGGAGCAACTCGAGGCTTTCCTACGCAAGAACTCCGATGTTTTTGCCTGGAAGCCTTCTGACATGCGAGGCGTCGCCCGGGACATCATCGAGCATTAGCTAGTGGTGGCCCTCGGTCACCCTCCAGTCAAGCAGAAGTTGGGAAAATTCTCCCTTGAACGCCAAGAGGCGATCAAGGTCGAGATCGCCAAACTCAGAGAGGCGGTGTTAATTCGGGAAGTCTTACACCACGAGTGGCTTGCGAACCCCGTCCTCGTGAAGAAGTCGAATGGTACGTGGCGAATGTGTGTGGACTTCACTGACCTCAACCGCGCTTGCCCCAAAGAAAACTTCCCGCTTCTGCGGATTGACTAGCTGGTCAAGTCGACCGCGGGGTACGAGTTGATCAGCTTCCTAGATGCGTATTCGGGCTATCACCAAGTCCAGATGGCAGAAGGGGACGAGGAAAAGACGAGTTTCATAACTCCCCTCGAGACCTTCTTCTACGTCCACATGCCCTTCGGGCTGAAGAACGCTGGAGTGACCTTCCAGTGACTCATGACGCTGGTTCTCATGGACCAGATCAGTCGCAACATCAAAGTCTACATGGCCGCTCACATTGACGATTTAGCAGAGACCTTCCACAACCTCCCCGCATACGGGTTGAAGCTCAATGCGGAGAAGTGCGCCTTCGGCGTGTGCGGGGGGAAGCTCCTGGGTTTCCTCGTGTCCCAACGGGGCATAGAGGCCAACCCCAAAAAGATCCGGGCACTCCTGGATATGCCCCCGCCAAGCTCGGTCAAGGACGTTCAATGACTCACCGGCCGCTTGGCCAAGCTAAGTCGCTTCGTCTCGCGGTCGGGGGAATGTGGCCTCTAATTCTTTAAAATCCTCCGGGGCCTCGAAGGGTTCTGATGGACCCCCGAGGCCCAGGGGGCCTTCGACGATCTGTAGAAGTATCTCACGAGCCCCTCGATGCTCCTGAGCCCGTCTCCGGAAGAGCCCTTGCTTCTTTACCACGCCGTCACCCCGGTTGCCGTAAGCGCGGTATTGATAAAGGAACAGGATGGGCAACAGCGTCCCATGTACTATGTGAGTGAGGCCCTCCAAGGGGCCAAAACTCGATACACGGAGATGGAGAAGATCTACTACGCCCTTCTAATGGCGTCTTGGAAGCTTCGTCACTACTTCCTGGGGCACCCGATCACTGTCTTGTCATCCCTCCCTTTGGAGGAGGTACTCCGGAACAAGGAAGCCACCGGCCAGATAGGAAAGTGGGCGGCCGAACTTGCTCCCTTCTCCCTTTCCCTCATTGGGCACTCCGCCATCAAGTCACAAGTCCTCACCGACTTTGTGGTGGAGTGGACCCCTGCCTCCGGGCCCGGGGACGAAAGCGTCCCCACGCCGCCCCGACGCAGCAACCACTAGACGCTCATGGTTGATGGCTCCTTGTGCCTTACCGGGGCCGCCGCGGGGGTAGTCCTCCGAAGCCCCGAGGGGAGGGAACTGGAGTACGCGGTGCGGCTCGAGTTCCCCGCCACGAACAATGGCACTAAATACGAGGCCTTGCTCCTTAGGTTGCGCCTCGCGCGCTTCCTGGGGATTCGACGCAAACTTGAGCCTCTACTTGCAAGAGGTGTGCAAGATGGAGAAGCACTTCGACGGCCTAGAGGCCCGGCACATCTCTTGGAGGGACAACGACCGGGCCAATACCCTGGCCCGGGCAGCCAGCGCCCGAGAACCGCTCCCCAAGGGGGCTTTCTTGGAGATAATCGTGAAGCCCTCGGTGGCCTTCCCAGACGCGGACGATGGGTCCTGCGTCCCAGAAGTCACCGAGTCACCCGAGCCTCATCTTGGATGGACCCCCCTTATCTCCTTCATCAAGGAGGAGGGAGACCCACCCAACGAGACCCAGGCCAAGCGCCTCCAGGCCAAGGCTCGCGCATACCTCCTGCTGGAGGGAAAGTTTTTCAAGCAGGGGGCTTCCGCCTTGCTCCGCTGCCTTCCACGGCCGGAAGGGCTCCAGCTCCTCGAGGACATTCACCCGGGAAGTTGCCAGTCTCAGCTGGCCCCGCGTGCCATCCCAGCCAAGGCCCTTCGCTAGGGTTTCTATTGGCCCACGGTGATTCGCGACACGTGAGACCTTGTCTCCGCGTGCGGGGCCTGCTAGAAGATGCCCAAGGGTTCCAACCTCCCCTCTGTAGCGGTGCAGACTATCCCCATCACTTGGCCCTTTGCACGTTGGGGGATGGACCTCCTGGGTCCCTTCCGCCAGCGCCCGGGGGCTACAATTATGCGGTTGTCACGGTTGACTATCTTACAAAGTGGGTGGAGGCCGAACCTCTGGCCATCATCATGTCCCGAGCAGTACAGCGGTTTTTCTGGGAGAATATCGTGTGTCGTTCCGAGGTCCCCCGAGAAATCAATATCGATAACGGGACCCAATTCGACTTGGTATATTTTCAGGAATTCTGCGAAGGCTTGGGTCTCACCATCCACTTCGCCTCGGTAGCTCACCCCCAGAGCAACGGGGCCGTCGAAAGGGTCAACGGCATAATCCTACAGGGGTTACGCCGGCGGCTCGAACAAGCCGCCTCCAAACGGGCTGCGTGGGTGGAAGAGCTCCCTAGCATCCTCTGTTCCATGCGTACGACCCCGAGCCGGGCGACGGGACGCACCCCCTTCTCCCTCGTGTACGGGGCCGAGGCGATTCTTCCCCCGGAGATTGGCTTCTAGTAACTGCGGGTCAAGCTCCAAGATGGAGCTACGACAGCAACATACCAAGCCAACGAGGCAAATCAGTGACTGGAGATCGACCTCGTCGAAGAGGAACGCGATCGAGCGCTCCTCCGCCACGCCATCTATGAGCGCAAAATGGCGCGCACATACAACCACCGCCTCCGCGAGAAAGCTTTCCACCCCAGGGACCTTGTCCTCAAGCACGCAACTGACCCCCAAGCCCAGGGCAAGCTCTCCCCCAATTGGGAGGGCCCCTACAATATCTCAGCAATCCTGGGCTCGGGGGCTTACAAGCTCTCCAACCTTCAAGAGAAGGAGCTGAAGCACACGTGGAACGTACGCTTGCTTCGCAAGTTCTACGTCTAGCCTACAGTCTCGTCCCCTCCCCCGGAGCAGTTACGCAGGAGGGGAGGGAGACATTGTACTCATCATTCCCTCCCCCATCGCGATCTTGGGGGGGGAGGCGGTGTATCTCAACTCTATTAATACAACTAGTTTTTCCTCAGCTTTTGTTCACTGCAGGTCCCTACATTATCGTCTCTCAAGGCGATGCCCTCCCCGTGAGGATACCCTCTTAGTGAGGATGCCCTCTCCGTGACGAAGTGGGCTATCATGACCCAAGAAGACCCTACAACAGGGGTCCCACTCCCATAGGGCGGCTTACGATCGCCCCTCGTGGACTGAGGGTGTAAGCGGCAACCCAGTCCTCAAGGATCATGGTAACGAGTCAATTTTATAGACTAGTCCCCTCCTCAAACACTCCGACCCGTCATCGGGCACATCCTCCTTCTCGAATATTCCTTCTCGAAGATCTCATCCTCGGCTCCCCGTTTTCACGGCAACTAGAGGGTTTTTTCCCAGAAAAATTATCCCCGGGAATTTCGGAGACTTTCTCCTGGAAAAATCCCTGGAAGTCTCAGAGACTTTCTCCCGGAAACTTTATCCTCGGCTCCCTGTTCTCACGGTGACCAGAGGATTTCTCACCGGAATTTCCAAGAAATCGTTCCCGAAAGGTTTTTACCCGAACCCCATTCTCACGGTGACCGGGAAATTTCTCACCGGGACCTTGGAAAATTTTTGGGGAAGTCTTGCCCCGGGCTTTGTCACCTCCACAGCAAGTGGAGCCACTCTCCGGCCTGCTGAGGAGGGGGGGGGGTAACTTGTGCCTGGGGATCGCCCTGTTCCGGACCATTTGAGAATTTGAAAAGCAAACAAGCAAACTTATCTTTATTAAAATATCTAACCGGAGGACATCTTCCCCCTCTGGTGGGTATCAATATGATAAACGCAAGATACCACCCAGAAGGCTCCTACACCTAATAATCCAGGAGGCCTTCTGATAACTCCTAGGCCAGGTCATGATACAAGCTTCGTATACGTCGCTGGGCCTCCTGGAGCAAGTCTTCGGGCCAATATTCATAGCCTACCAGTGGAAGTATTCGAAGTGGCGGGACCCTCCAGGACCCCGGTCGCGGTTGTCAAAGTTGTCTAGGTGCCACTCCGGAAGCCACCGCAACCGAGTTGGCTCCCAGGAAACACCCCACCATGTCCCCCGAAGAGGAGACTTTGCAAAATGAAGGCGGCTTGGGCATCCCCCGGGTGACAACCGCCGGAGCCCGGGGCCCCACCTCCGGGGAAGCTCCCCGCAGCATCGGGACATCCCTAAGATCGCGCTCAAACCTCGGGGGCTCTTTCCCGGGAGTGACCTCCCAGGGTGCCTGTCAAATTCAATTCAAGACTTAGCAAAAAATTCATTCTATTGCATCAAAATGTGTTTGTACAAATCTCCAGGGCTTCTTCTAAGAAGCTACTGACGAAGATTGATACCCGAGTCAGTTCAAATAAATGCATGGCTGGTTCAGGTTAGATTTGAACCAGACAAGCGCCTGGTGATGCAAACTCAAGTCATTCTGAGAAACACAGGCACGAGGTCCCAGGCGTTACGCGATCATACCGTATCTAGTGTGCGGTCAGGAGTTCGTGTGCTATACGCAGACAGAAGACTGCAGGTGGTGCGCGGTCAGCCAACATCGCGCGGTCAGAACATCTTCGACCAGAGGAAGTACGATCATTCTGTCCCTGCGACAGGGATATCCTGAGTACTCCGAAGATTCTTCCACATAGGAGGACAACCGTCAGGAGGTTAATACGTGCGGTTATCCGTGAATAACACGTGTTAAACCTGCGTGGAGATTAGGGGCGGTTTCCTAAAAACTGCATCCAAATAACTGATTGATACCGTTATGACTTGGCACCCTTTCGACTAGTATAATGGGATATCCCAATGCATCGGATCAGGGGGATGATTGATCGAACCAGATCAAACAAAAGCAACCCGAAGACAGTAGTCTAAGTTAGATAGCTCTCATAAGCCTTCTAAGCATTGTATTCTACAAACACATAGGAAAAATCTTCGCCTGTCAAGATCTTTTCCATAACTCTGTAAATCCTTTTACCATACATAGTGAAATCCCAACAGGACGTACGGCTATTACTCCCACCATCGAGGGCTCGAACCTGTATAAACCTTTATGTGCTCTACTTCCCTTTAATTCATCATACCTTCCCGGAGGGACACCCTGAAAGGTCTCACAACCTACAAATTTTGCATAAGTTCGGCTAAGGATTCCGAGTCCGAATCGTCGACAGCTGGCGCCCACCGTGGGGCCTTTCTCAAGGCGTCCTAATTTTCATCCGGAGGTTTGCTGAATTATGGCTGGAGCATATGATTCCGAGAATGATTTCGATCTCGAGGATTATGCCACATTCCAATGCCTTCTCCTAGCGATCCTGTTCCGATGGAGGAAATCGGAGGCGAGAATCTCGCAGAGGTCAAATCAACTCTCCAGGTCATGTCCATCGACCAGGAGGTGACTAACACAAGGTCAGAACCCACCAAGGTTCTTAATTCGTTAGAGGGTGAATCCGGTCCGTCATACGACCCTGCTGAGGAGAAGGATGATATCGACCAGGAAATCAGCCCGGGGTGGTTCGACCCTGATAACCTCCATCATCTCTTTGATTTTGAGTCTGACTCGGAACAAATCGAGATGTTTTCTCCCTCGGTGACCTCTATCCCTAGACAGTTCACTGCCTTATCGGAGGAAACTCTTGATCAACGGGCTGCTAGGGAAGAACAGGAACGCAAACAGAAAGAGGATCAAGATCTCGTGTAACAAGACAATGAACTACGCAGAACTGCCCTAGAGGCTCTTCAAGATGCACAGGCTCGTTACGATGCCGCTCCGAGTTATTCCCGACGATCACGTGGTCGCAAACACGACCAGACCCCTTCTTTGCCTCCGGAGCGTTTCCCGGTGGATGAAGAAACGGTAACACCCGGTGCCCCTAGGAGAAGTACACATGGCCAGCTTCGATCTATCGCGGAGGTCATGCGTAATTTTCCTCCTACGGTCACGGATGCGTAGAAACCGGCCTTCACCAGAATCCTGGCGGAGAGGTTGGATGAGGTCGCATCTGAGGAGACCCCTACGGCCTCTTCCCAGTCGGTGACACGTTCCCACAACCGAGAGCATTCTCACTTTGGTTCTGCTTGACGGAGTTACCCGCCGCCTGTACCATCCCGCCAAGATAAGTCTAGGTGGGCACAGGATTCTCGTGATAGGGATCGAGTCCCTGTCTACTCTCGTTTAGGACCACGAATGGCTTCTCCATTGCGTGAGGTCACCCGCGATCCAATCGAAAGTCACAGGATAGTTCACGGTCCCTATGTTGGTTGTAAAGCTTTCTCGCCCAGCCGTCGTGCAGTCGTTTGGCCAGACAAGTTTAGACCAGGGGCCATAGAAAGGTTTGACGGAACTCAGAACCCATCCGAGTTCCTTCAAATCTACATTACTGCCATCCAAGCGGCAGGAGGCGATGACCGGGTCGTGGCCAATTACCTGCCAACAGTCCTCGAAGGACCAGCAAGAACCTAGTTGTTCAATCAACCCGAGGGTTCGATCTATAACTGGGAAATGCTGTGTGTTGCTATCCTCAGCAATTTCCAAAATTGTTATCAGAAGCCAGGTAAAGAGGATGACCTCCATCGACTACGGCAAACTTCTATCGAAACCCGGGGTGAGGAATACCATCCCGAACATATCTGACAGCCCCATTATTAGGGCATTTAAACATGTCGTTCGATATCAGAGATTCACCGAAGACTTGCTCATCCATCCATCCTCCTCGATCAGTAGCCAATCTCTTTGATATGGCTGATCGATACTCCGACGCAGCCGAGGCTGTCGAATGGAACCGAATGGTAGATAAAGGTAACCTACCGTCTCAACCAGGTCTCAAGGACGCTAGGAACGAAGATTCGAACAAGAAGCTGGAATTTTCATCAGGCGGGAAGTCGAAGAAGTCGAAAAGGAATCACTCTGGGCAGTACCGCGAGGTCACAGTTGCAGAGAAGCCTCCTTCTACCAAAGGTAACAAGCATTCGTTCAAGAATAAAAGTGCTTCTGGTGGTCGTAGTGCCGACCAGCCAGAGAAGTCGACTAACCCGTAGGAAGGCAAGAAATGGTGTCCACTCCACAACTCCGCTGGCCACGACCTTAAGAACTGCAGGAGTTGGTTGAAGCAATTAGATGACTTCTACCAGGGGGTTGGACCGATGTCGACCTTACCGACTAAGGAACAAGCATGCGGGCTAAGAGACGCCGACGAGGATGAAGAGATGTCTTACCAGGTACCACATAATCATGTTAATATTATTTTCGGAGGTTCCTCCTCTTTTGTTTCCAAAAGGCAGTTTAAGACCTTTTATCGAGAGGTTAACCAAACGGAGACATCCCTTGGTGAACCTCAGTACCCCCGTTGGTCAGATACACCTTTGATGTTTGATCACTCTGATTGTCCTGCGGGGCTTACTCGACCATTGAGACTCCCTCTGGTCATTACCCCAATCATCAGTAATGCGAGAGTCGAAAGGGTCCTGATCGATGGAGGAAGCTCCTTGGGGTCAAGGCGCTCGACGAGATGCAAATTCCTCGCTCCAAGATTAAGCCCATAATCCATCCATTTCATGGGATAATCCCTGGTCCCTCCATGATGCCGTTGGGACAGGTGGTCCTCCGGGTCACATTGGGAGAACCAGATAACTTTCGAACATAATTGGTTACTTTTGATGTGATTGATTGTGATTCGGCTTACAATGCAATCTTTGGCAGGCCAACTCTTGCTAAGTTCATGATGGCAACGCACTATGCTTATCAGTGCGGCAAGTTGCCTGGCCCCAAAGGTGTCATCTCGATCCGAGGCAATCGCAACGTGGCACTCACGTGTGATCGGCTATCTTTGGAGATGGTGGACCAACTTCCCCTCTGGGATGCACAGGTCGCCACAGTCGCCGCTGATGCGATCATGACTGCTCCTCGACCAGACGAGAAACTCAAACTAGTTCCATTGTACCCAGATGATCCATCCAAGACAATTCGGGTCGGATCAGGCCTGGATGACAAATAGGAACTTGAGCTCACTACTTTCCTCCGGGCTAACGCAGATGTGTTTGCGTGGAAACCGTCTGACATGCCCTGTGTTCCAAGGGAAGTAATTGAGCACAGGTTAGCAATTCGACCTGGACAGCGACCAATAAAGCAAAAGCTCAGGCGTTTAGCTATTGACCGGCAGGAGGCCATCCGAGAGGAGTTGGAGAAGCTCCTAAAGGCCGGCTTTATTCGCGAGGTCGATCACCCGGCATGGCTCGCAAATCCGGTCATGGTCCGCAAGTCAAATGGTAAGTGGCGCATGTGCGTCGGCTACACCAGCC
Source organism: Pharus latifolius (assembly GCA_019359835.1). Classification (NCBI taxonomy): domain Eukaryota; kingdom Viridiplantae; phylum Streptophyta; class Magnoliopsida; order Poales; family Poaceae; genus Pharus; species Pharus latifolius. The sequence goes on from CM033323.1 coordinate 59,873,827, forward strand.
TCAACAGTGCCTGTACGAAGGACGACTTTCCCCTTCCCAGCATCGATCAGCTGGTCGACTCAACCGCGGGCTACGAACTGATGAGTTTCCTGGATGCATACTCAGGATAACATCAAATTAGCATGGCAGAAGAAGATGAAGAGAAGACTGCCTTCATCACCCCGTTCGACACCTACTGCTACATCAGAATGTCGTTCGGTCTCAAGAACGCAGGTTCCACGTACCAGCGCTTGATGCAAAAGACCTTTCTTTCCTAGATAGGGCGTAATCTCGAAGGATATGTAGACGACTTGGTTGTAAAAAGCAATAAGATATTGACTCATTTGGACGATCTCGCTGAAACCTTCTGTAATTTGAATCGCTTCGGAATAAAATTGAACCCGGAGAAATGTTCTTTCGGGTTTTCTTCAGGAAAACTTCTAAGTTTTCTTGTCTGTTCCAGAGGAATTGAAGTCAATCCTGAAAAAAATCAGGGCTATCGAACAGATGAGGTCTCCCTCAACCATGAAAGATGTTCAACGCCTGGCAGGTCGTGTGGCGGCCTTAAGTCGGTTCATATCGCGGCTAGGTGAGAGGGGACTACCTTTCTTCAAAGCCCTGCGGAAACATCACAATTTCGAGTGGTCCGATGAGGCCGAAAAAGCATTTCAGGAGGTGAACGCATATTTATCCAGTCCGCCAGTCTTGGTGTCTCCCAACAAAGGAGAACCATTACTTCTCTACTTGGTGGCCACACCACACGTGGTCAGCGCTGTCCTGATCACGGATAGAGAAGGAATACACAGACCCGTCTACTATGTAAGCGAGGTACTTCATGGCCCTAAGGAGCGATACCCTGAGGTCCAGAAGATACTTTACGCACTACTGATGGCTTCCCGTAAGCTACGACATTACTTTCAAGCACATAAGATCACAGTACCCTCCTCTTTTCCATTGGGGGATATTGTTCGCAATACATAGAAATCTGGTCGGATCGCAAAATGGGCCGTCGAGCTCGGTGCTTTTGATATCCGTTAAGTCTCAGGTCTTGGCCGACTTTGTGGTCGAATGGACCAATCCTGAGCCCCCTATGCGGGTACTCGAGGAATTGGAGTGCCCCGATCACTGGACAATGTATTTCGACGGCTCCCGTAGTTTTCAACACTCGGGGGCTGGAGTGGTCTTAGTTATGCCTCAGGGAGAACAGCTTAAGTTTGCCTTTCAACGACACTTTGTTGCGACCAATAACGCAGGAGAGTATGATCGCTCTGGGGGAGGGGACAGGCCCGTTAGGCTAAACATAGAACTTGTGAAGTAAACACAAGTTCCACGTGTGCTTCAGCTCCGGCTCTTGAAGGTTGGAGAACTTGTAGGCCCCCGAGCCCAGGACCGCGGAGATCTTGTAGGGGCCCTCCAACTTGGGGGAGAGCTTACCCTGGGCTTGGGGGTCCGTGATGCGCTTGAGGACCAGGTCCCCAAGGCGGAAGGATCTTTCGCGCACGCGCTGGTTGTATGCGCGCGCCATCTCGCGCTCGTAGATGGCGTGGCGGAGGAGCGCTCGGTCGCGTTCCTCCTCCACGAAATCGATCTCCAGTCGCTGGTTGGCCTCGTTGGCCTGGTACACTGTGGTCGTGGCTCCTTCCAGGAGCTCGACTCACAGCGACCGGAAGCCAATTTCCGGGGGGAGGACTGCCTCCGCCCCGTAGACTAGGGAGAAGGGAGTACGTCCCGTCGTCCAGGACGGGGTCGTGCGCATGGAGCAGAGGATGCTAGGGAGCTCCTCTGCCCATGCACCCCGCTCAGAAGCAGTTTGCTCGAGTCTCCGGCGCAATCCTTGTAGGATCACGCCATTGACTCTCTCGACGGCCCCATTGCTCCGGGGATGGGCCACTGAGGCGAAGTGGATGACGAGCCCCAGGCCTTCACAGAATTCCCAGAAATAAGCCGAGTCGAATTGGGTCCTATTATCCACGGTGATTTCCTGGGGGACCCCGAAACGACAAACGACGTTTTTCCAGAAAAACCGCTGAACGGCCCGGGACGTGATGCTGGCCAAGGGTTCCGCCTCTACCCACTTTGTAAAGTAGTCAACCGCGACCACCGCATACTTGTATCCTCTGGGCGCTGGGGGGAAGGGCCCTAAGAGGTCCATCCCCCAGCGCACGAAGGGCCAAGTGATGGGGATAGTCTGCAGTGCTACAGGGGGGAGGTTCGAGCCCTTGGCCATCTTCTGGCATGCCTCGCACGCGGAGACAAGGTCTCGCGCATCGCGCATGACCGTGGGCCAATAGAAGCCCTATCGGAGAGCCTTGGCCGTGATGGCACGCGGGGCTAGGTCAGAACCACAGCTCCCCGCGTGGATGTCTTTGAGAAGTTGGAGTCCCTCCGGCCGGGGGAGGCAGCGTAGGAGGGCGGAAGCCCCCCGCTTGTAGAGCCTCCCCTCCAGCAGGAGATATGCCCGGGCTTTGGCCCGGAGGCGCTTAGCCTCGGTCTCGTTGGGAGGGTCCCCCTCCCCCTTGATAAAGGAGATGAGGGGATCCATCCATGATGGAGTCCGAGTAATCTCGGCGACCTCCGGAACGTGGGGCTTGTCGCCCGTGTCCGGGTAGGCCACCGAGGGCTTCGTGATGATTTCCATGAAGGCCCCCTTGGGGAGCGATTCCCGGGCGCTTGCTGCCCAGGCCAAGGCGTCGCCCTGGTCATTATCCCTTCGCGTGATATGCCGGGCTTCGAGGCCGTCGAAGTGCCTCTCCATCTTTCGCACCTCCTGCAAATAAAGACTCAAGTTTGCTTCATGGCACAGGTAAGTCTTGTCCATTTGGCAAACTACGAGCTGAGAATCTCCCTTCACTAGGAGGCGCCGGATCCCCAGGGAGTGCGCAAGGCGCATCCCGAGGAGCAAAGCCTCGTACTCGGCGACGTTGTTGGTTGCAGGGAACTCGAGCCGCGCGGCGTACTCGAGTTCCTTCCCCTCGGGGCTCCAAAGGACTACTCCCGCGCCAGCCCCGGCGAGACATAGCGACCCATCAAACATGAGGGTCCAATGGTCACTGTGTTGGGGCGGCACAGGGAGGTCTTCGTCCCCGGACCTAGAGGCAGGAGTCCACTCCGCGACGAAGTCGGCGAGGACCTGTGACTTGATGGCGGAGCAGCCTGTGAGGGACACGGAGAAGGGGGCGAGCTCGGCCCCCCACTTCCCGATCCGACCGGTGGCTTCTTTGTTCCGCAGTACCTCCCCCAAGGGGAGGGACGACGGGACAGTGATAGGGTGCCCCAGGAAGTAGTGGCGAAGCTTCCGGGACGCCATCAGGAGGGTGTAGCAGATCTTCTCCATCTCCGTGTACCGAGTTTTGGCCCCCTGGAGGGCCTCACTCACGTAGTACACGGGACGCTGCTGCCCCCCTTGCTCCTTCACCAATACCGCGCTGATGGCGACCGGGGTCGCGGCATGGTAGAGGAGCAAGGGCTCTTCTGGAGACGGACTCACGAGCATTGGAGGGCTCGTGAGGTACTTCTTGAGGTCGTCGAAGGCCTCCTGGGCCTCGGGGGTCCAACGAAACCCCTCGAGCCCCTGGAGGCTCTTGAAGAATTGGAGGCCTCGCTCCCCCGACCGCGAGACGAAGCGGCTTAGCGCGGCTAGGCAGCCGGAGAGCCGCTGGACGTCCTTGACGGAGCACAGCGGGGGCATGTCCAAGAATGCCCGGATCTTTTCGGGATTTGCCTCTGTGCCCCGCTGGGACACGAGGAAACCCAGGAGCTTCCCCCCGCGCACGCCGAAGGCACACTTCTCCGGGTTGAGTTTAAGTCCGAACGAGCGGAGGTTACGGATGGTTTCCGCCAGGTCGTCGATGTGGGAGGCCGCGCGGGGACTTTTGACTATCGCATCGTCTACGTAGACTTCGATGTTGCGGGCGACTTGATCTTTGAATACCAGTGTCATGAGGCGCTGGTAGGTCGCTCCCGCGTTCTTGAGCCCGAAGGGCATATGGACATAGCAGAAGGTTCCGAGGGGAGTTATGAAACTCGTCTTTTCCTCGTCCCCCCTTCCGCCATCCGGACTTGATGCTAGCCCGAGTAGGCGTCTAGGAAGCTCATCAGCTCGCACCCTGCGGTGGAATCGACGAGCTGGTCAATCCGCGGAAGTGGAAAGTTGTCTTTGGGGCAGGCACAGTTAAGGTCGGTGAAGTCCACGCACATCCGCCAGTTGCCAGTTGACTTCTTCATGAGGACGGTGTTCGCGAGCCACTCGGGGTGCAGGACCTCCCGGATGAACCCCGCCTCTCGGAGCTGGGTGATCTCCACCTTGATTGCCTCTTGGCGCTCGAGGGAGAGTTTCCTCAGCTTTTGTTTGATCGGGAGGTGACCGGGGGCCACTGCGAGCTTGTGCTCAATGACCTCCCGGGCGACGCCCCGCATGTCCGAAGGCTTCCACGCAAAAAATCGAACTTTTGGCGCAGAAAAGCTGCAAGTTGCGCTGCATGCTCCTCGGGGAGCTCCGCCCCGATCTGGACGGTTTTGTCTCCGTCGCCCAGGGATAGCAAGACCTTCCGGAGGCCCCCTTCCGGACGCGGCTTGAGGAGGGTCCTCCCGGGCAATGGCGCAGCGACATCTGGATCCGGGGGAGAAGCCTCCCCCCCGGGCGCCTTGATGATGTTGACGCTTCCGATTGTGGCGGCAGCGCGCTCGTATAGAACACGGGCCATGTCTTGGTCTCCCCGGACGTTGATCACGCCATGCGGCCCGGGGATCTTCATGCAGAGGTAGTTTTGATGGGTGGCAGCCCCCAGCCGGTTGATTGTGGTCCTCCCCATAATTGCGTTGAAGGAGGAGGGGAGGTCCACAACGTCGAAGCGGACTTGCTCGGTCTGGTAGTTCTCCGGGGTGCCGAAAGTCATAGGGAGATCCACCTTTCCCACGGGATGGATCGCCTTCCCCGGGACGAACCCTTGCAGTGGCCCTGCGCGGGTTGCAGGAGCTTCTCATCCACCTGCATCTCTTTGAAGGCCTTCAGGAATTGGACCTCGGCGGAGCTCCCGCCGTCTACGAGGATGCGGGCCAGGTGGCAGTTGTAGATGGTCGCAGAGACGATGAGCGTGTCGTCGTGGGGGAAGCGAACCCCTCGCGCGTCTTCCACCATGAAGGTGAGGGTGATGTCCGACCACTTGGGTAGCGGAGACGTGTGTAGCACCCCCACAACCTTGACTTTGCGTGCGTACTCATTACGCTGGCGCTTAGAGTCCCGCCCGGAGGCAGACCCTCCCACGATGACGTTGATGCGGCACTGAGAAGTTTGGAAGGGGAGAGCTTCTGGGGGCTCCCCCTCCTACGTCTGCCCCTGCTGGACCCCCGCGGGAGCGGGAAGGGCCGGAACAGCTGGCCGAGGGGGCAAGGAGGCCGGAGTCCCCCCCCTGCCCATGCTGGTCGAGGAACGCCGCGAAGTGTTGCAGCAGTTGGTGGCAATCTCGGGTAGCGTGGGTACTGGACCCGTGGAAGTTGCACCACGGTCCTTCCCGACTTCTCCCCGCGGGGCCATCCCGGCTACACGAAGACTGTCCTCCCCCATGGCCTTTCGGCTTGGGGAAGGGGCGGTTGCCCCTCAGGGGGTCGCGCGAGCCGCCTCCGCCCTCGAGGACAAAGGTGTCCCGAGGCCGTGGCTCGCTACGCCCCCCCTGCCTGGGGCGTTTGAGGGGATCCCTGGCCCCCCGGTCGGCGAGGGCGGGAGCCCCCTCGGTCTTCTTCCAAATGTCGTCTTCCTCCGCCCGAGCATACTTTTCGAGTACGTTGAAGAGCTCATCGGCGGAGGGGGGGCAGCTCCGGGAGTGCCTTCGGTGGAGCTCCCCCGGGAGGATCCCACTTTTGCATGCTTTGATGACCGTAGAGTCGTGGACGTGGGCCACTTTTCTCTTCACTTGAGCAAAGCGCTTGAAGAAGCTTCTAATGGTTTCCCCAGTCCTCTGCTGGACGGTGTACAGGTGCGAGGAGTCCAGGGGACGCACGTAGTTCCCCTAGAAGTTCGTGCAGAACTCCCGCTGGAGCTGCGTGAAAGACTTGATGGAGCCGGCCTTCAGGTTGTAGAACCAGGAGCGGGCAATGCCGGTGAGGTAGAGGGGGGAGACGTTGCACTGTACCGTCTCGTCCCCCCCGGCCGCGGAGATGGCTGTGAAGTATACCTGCACAAATTCGTAAGGATCGGCCTCACTGTTATAGAGCTCGATGTGCGGAGGGCGGTAGGGCCGCGGCCACCGGATGCTGCGAAGTCTTCGGCATAGGGGCTGGTTAGCTCCCTACACTTCCGGAGGAGAGTCCCGGTTGCTATCTTCTTTGACGGGGGACACACCCTCGTTATCAGAGTCTGGGAGAGGTCCGAGAGGTCCGCCGGAGTGGCGGTGGCGACGCTTTTCTTCCGTACCGGGGCTGAGTTCCCAGACATCCGGGCTCTCCTCCGGAGAGGCTGGCTCTTCAGCGGGTCTCTTCCCCCGACCGGTGCGAGAGCGAGGCTCCCCACGCCCGCGGCCAGGGGGAAGTTCTTCTCCGCGCTCAGGTGAATGCATTCGCACGACCTCCCCTCGGGAGAAACGGACCTATTGCACCGAGGGAGGGAGCTTACGCACTGTAGCTGCCTGCCCGGAGGCTTCCGGGGCCGGCTAGGGGGAGCCCCCAGTCAAAACCCCCGGGAGGCCGGGACCAGAAAGGGGGAAGCCCCTGTATTATCCGGAACAGGGGAGGGGGCGCCCACGGCGACGTTTGGAACCGAAGTGGAGGGAGCCCCCGTGGCAACGACAGGAACCAGAAAGGGGGAAGCCCCTGTATTATCTGGAACCGGCGTTGGGGCTGCCCCCGGGGCGGCGTCCGGAGCCTGGGAGCCGATGTAACATCCCAAATTTTGCCATCTCTTTAGCTTGCCAGTCAGCGTATCTTCATTGGATTCTCGGATGTCTCAACCCCATTTTTGATCCTTATCTCAGAATTATGACCTCAGGTGTGCCACCACGTTAATTTAAAAAGTTTCAGCCTCGCCAAAGTTTCAAACCCTGAATTACCCTGTTTACCCTAATTACCCTGTTTTCGATTTTTGTCAAAACTACCAGATCTTATCGGATTTCACCGTTTTTCCTGCTGGATGAGTCCAAGAGATTTAGCAATACTCATCTACAAAACCAAGACTCAGATCAGCCCTTTAGATCTGCAGATTTGCAAATAGGCCCAAATTCCCGAACCAAATTCCTTCAGATCGGTCCAAATCCTTGCAGAACAGTCCCTGGTGAAGGTTTATGAAATTACAAATCAGCCCTAGCTTTCCAGCCCCTGGTCGTTGCTCTCGACCAGAGCTCTAGCCGTTGCGACCAGAACCCCGCCACCTCGCCTCACCGCAGGAGCTCGCCGCCGACGAAGTTTCCCGCGCCGCCACCACCGTCACCGCCACATAGCACCACCTGTACGCAACCGTGCCGCCACCGTGGAGCAACTTCAACAGCCTGTGCCGTGATTCTCCCCCGTGCGCGCATGCTCCAGCAGCAGCAAAGCAACGCCACGTTGCAGCCATGCCGAAGCCAGTGATCTCGTCGCCCTGCTCCAGCCGGATTTTGGCGTGATTCCCCCTCGCCTGGCACAGTCGTTGCCGTGTCCCGACGTCGTCTCGAACCCTTCTCCGGTGTCAGCCACGAATCCCACTTGATATGCTTCAACTCCCAAGAGCTCAGCCCATCGCCTATATATGCTCCCCCTCAACCGCAACATCACTTTGCACCACTCCGCAGCTGCAAAGCCTCAAGCTCCTAGCACCAGAGAACAGCCAGTGTCCCAGCGCTGCCGTGAAGACCTTCTTCTCCGGCGAGCTACTTTTGAGGCCACCGGTGCCAGCCTCAACTACTGCTCTTCTCTCCAAACCAATGCCACCAGTAAGCTCCCCTCATCCCCCTCTCCGTTTCATAGCATTTAATTGGCCCCCGGCGAACCTCAATGCTGGCGATCGCCGGAAAAGCCCAAATCCCCTGTTTCCTCAATACTGCCCGATTCAATCCAAATCAGCCCTCGTGCCAGTGATGGAAATTGATTAGTACACTCCCTTTAGCAAGCCTACGAGTTTGGAATTCGAAATTAAGCTAAGATTGCCGCTTCCCCAATTTGCGCGCCACCAGCAAATCAGCTCACGTTGCCGAGCTTCTCCGATCATCCTTTGTAACACCCCTGTTTTTGCCAAACCCTAAAATAGCCAAAATCCACATCTTGACCCCAAACCCTAATCTGCTTCAGCCATTCCCTTCTAAGTGTTGTTCAGAACATTTTTCCCTTCGGGATTACCTCCAAAATCCCATCCTAAAACTGAGTTTCGACCCTTGCCGTCTCAGAACCCTAATTACCCTAATTTTACCCTAAACTGCTTTTCCCCAATTTTGTCGAAACCCTTCAGATCTTACCCGATCATACCAAACTTTGGCCAGATAAGTTATAATAATCTTTTGCAACTTATCTGCGAAATCAGATTTCAGATCGGACCCTCAGATCTCCAAATTTGCAATCAGGCCCAAGTTCTATTCAAATTTTCCTCCCAGAACAGTCCCTGGAGCAAGTTTCAAAATTGTAGAACGGCCCAAGTATCCTTTTCAGGTCCATTCGACCAGCGCCTGGTCGTGGCCTACGACCAGCGCATGTCGCCGGAGCCGCGCCGTGGTTTTCGCCGCGTTTGCTCGCCGCCAGCCACCGCTTCTTGTCGCTTGTGCCCGTGAGTTGCGGTGCCACCCCATGCGCACGTACCAGCACTGTTGCGTCGCCTTGCCCAGCGGTTAAACGGCCTCGCTCCAGCAGCGTTTCGCTCGTGCGCTCCCGTTGCCGTGGCATTTGCATGGCGTTACGTGTCGTTGCCGGAGCTGTGCCGCTGCCTCCGCATCTGCGCCGTCCCAGGTGAAGTTCCAATGCCCCCGACAAGGTCAGCAAGGCTGCAACACCGCCTGAAGCGCATCACATCGCCGGTCACCGCTGTCGCAGCTACACCCGGCCGGTCTCGTCCCCGGCACAAGTTTCGCGCCGTTTCCCCTCGCAAGCTCCGCCCCTGGACCTATTTAAACCCTCCAGTGCTGTGCTTAAGCCTCATCTCAGGACTTAGCCATTTTTCCAGAGCTCTCGCTGTTTTCACCTTCTTCTCCGGCTAGCCAGTGAGAGAGCTCATGGTGCTAGCCCATTCCACAGCCCCTCTCTTCGATCCAAGGCCACCAGTGAGTTCCCCTCTTCACCCTTTCCGTGTAGTAGCAGCTAATTGCACCAGATCGATCCCCATCGCCGGTGATCGCCGGATTCCCGATTCTCCCAGTTTCTGTAATGCTGTTCGTTTCATCCCAAATTGGCTTTCCCTCCAGTAGAGCTTCTTGATCAGTAGACCCCATCTAGCAAGCCTGTGCGCTCAGGTTTCACATTTGAGCTGGAATCGTAGTTCTTCTGTTCTAGCTCGCCACCGATGATCTGGCTCCCGTCGCCAGGCCGTACCAGCTATTCCCCAGCCAAATTGACTTAACCACTAGCTTCCACACTCCACCCTTTCACTCCCTGAGCAAAGAATCGAGTTCAAACGCCTTGTGGAAAAAATCCCCAATCCCCAGTGTCGTCTTCTCCAGCGCCGGTCGCCGGAATTCCTTCCCGGCCGATCTAGCCCCTGAAACCTTGTCCCTTAGCTTTTCTTCAGCTCCCTGAGCAATTCTTTCCACTAGCTCGACACCTGGATCTGCCTAGATTGTGAGCTATGCCTTTGCCAAATCTTTGTCCAGAGCTGTGCCTGTGCCGTGTCGCCACCGCAGTTCATCACCTGATTTGGCCGCTCTCTAGTCACTTTCTGTCCTTGAGCCTGTTGAGTGATTTGTTTCTGTTAGTAATGCCTACCTCCCAGACAAAGTGGTGCATCAATTGGAGCCCTAAATCAAAATTTGTGCCATGCCCTAGTTTCTGGCCATGCCCAGCACTATGTTAGTGCATGTCAGCCACTGGCATTGACCTTGTTCAGCCCCTTCTGGTTGAGCAATTGAAATGCCACCTTGTCCTTTAGATTCCTGGAGTTGAGATCTACAACTTCCTCTATTATCACTTCTCCAGAAAACCATCCTAAGATCAGTTTGAAGCTATGCCAAAGCCATGAACCGAATGTCGACCCTCCGACGTTCAATCCTTTTTAGCCGTTTCTTCGACCAGAGCCCTTGTGACCTTGCCCTAACCTTTTCCCCTGCATGCATGACTTATTTACTTAATAATTTCTATGGAAACTATTTTCTGTAAGCTTATGGTATGTGTTTGTGTGTTGGTTGATTGCCGCAGAGTCAGAAGCTGAAGGAGCAGAGGAAGTCTTTGAAGATCCGTCTGAGTACTTAGACCCAGCATTGCAAGGCAAGCCTCATTCCTTTGATCATATCTCACCCAATATTCTCATATGAAGTATATTCACTGTTTCTTACTATGCATGCTTATTTGAGATACAAGTTATGTTTGAATGACATGAGTAGATATTACCTAATGAATCATGAAACCCTTTTGTTATTGAACCTTCTTATATATGCTTTTGTCACCCTAGGACTCATATACTGAATATCCACACTAAACTTGAAATGGTCAAATACATGAGAAGTTATAATGAAAACCGTTTTGTCAAGAAAACTGATAAAAGGGATCAGTAGTGAGGATTGGATTGTATGGAGAGGGTGCGGTGCGCACCAGGGAATGTGAATGCTCCTCACTATTGGTTCATAAGGACGAGAACCTTGTGCTGTGTCTCTATGCGAATTGTAAACGTACCAACCACTTGCCTGGTATGGGACAGGCACAACTTAGTAGCTTTTTGGTATTAGCAGTTCCCTGCATGGTTTGTCGATCTGGTTTCTCGCGTGGAAACTGGTGGGCCACAGTTCGGCCATGAGTGATGTGAGTTCAGAAAAATGATGAGAGGAAAAAGGTTGAAAGAAGGAAGGCGCCCTAGACCTGATTAAGCCGTGAGCGGTTGTAATCTTAAACGGTCATATGTCTTGCGTGGACACAGACCAAGGCTATGTGTCCTGCGGGAACATAGACCAGAGGCTAGGAAGTAAGGCAGTGGGGAAGACCCACAACGGTACTTGAGACTTAACTGTCTATTTACCGGGCGGGGATACTGTTAATACTGAACTGCAAAAGCGTTGTGCGATCTCGGCCTTGTCACATGTGTATAAGTCACATGGAGCTGATCCGACTTGAAAGCCGAGTGAACCAGTGGATTTAAAAAGAGGTACACCTTTGCAAAGTGTAAAAGAAGTGTCAGATACTCTGTACTCCCAGGTTCAGGAGTCTTTTCGTAGTGGATGTTATCCATGGGTTATAGCACAAGTAATATTTTGGAATGTTTTCATAATGCGGTTAACAAAGTAGTGACTCATGGGAGACCACTACATCTAATGTTTTATTGAAAACCTGTTTAATGTTTAAAGTATCATTTTCATGACAAAGTACTGTTTTACTGAACAAATGACTTGGAAATCTATATATCTCTATCCATATGAAACTAAAACCCCGGAATCATATGTTTCACCCTCATGTAAGTACAATTGCATTAATCCCCGGAATGAGTGTTGCTGAGCACCAAGTGCTCACCCTTGCATTTATATCCAACTGTAGAAGAGGGATTCGAGGATCCCGATTCTTTCGGTTATGAATACTCAGCAGAAGATGGAAGTGCCCCGGACGAGCCCACGTTCTAGAAGGATTATGCACCAAGTCAAGTCAGATGTGGGAGAAGCCTCTCCAACTCCGCTGCTGATTGAAGTCAAGCTGTTTGTCGTTGCTTTGTGCTTTATGTTGTGTGTTCGGTACTTGGATACCGATTCTTGTCTTGATAAACTGATTATTTTCTTAGCAACTTTACTTAGTGCCATTAGTGGTGCTTTGGCTATGTAATATTGGCCCATGTTGGCCTGATACTTGGTTATCTATAATGCTATGCTTGAGTGGTTTGGAGCTCATGTGACATCCTGCTGTGTGTAACCTACCTGCGCGGTTACCAGGGTGATCCTCAAATGGGGGTCTCACATCCTTCGGTCGAATTAACCCACAAATAGTCCCCTCCCTTCACCCTCTCACTCCCTGAGCAAAGAATCGAGTTCAAACTCCCTGTATCGAAAACGCCCAATTTAGGAGTCGTCTTCTCCAGTGCCGGTCGCCGGAATTTCTCCCCGGCCGATCTAGCCCCCTAAAATTTGTCCCTTAGATAGATCTCAGTACCCTGAGCAACATTGTCTACTAGCTCGACTCCTGAAGCAACCTGAATCAAAAGATATTCCAATGCCAAGATCACTGTCCAGTAGCTCAGTTCATGTCCAGACCACCGTGTTTACTCGCCTGATTTGGCCACCCTCCGGCCACTTTCTGCCCTTGAGCCTATTGAGTACTTTGTTCCTGTTATCAAGGCCTAACTCCTAGACAAGGTGGCTCATCAATTGGAGCCCTGAGTCAAAAGTTATGCCATGCCCTAGTTTCTGGTCATGTCTAGCACTATGTCAGTGCATGTCCACCAGTGGCATTGAGTGATTGAGACCTGTTTCACTTGAGCAATTGAAATGCCACCTTGTCCATTAGATTCCTGGAGTTGTACTCTACAACTTTCTCTACTGTCGCTTCTCCAGAAAACCAACCTGAGACCAGCTTAAGGCTATGTCTTGCTGTAGACCGAATGTCAACCCTTCGACATTCAACTCCTTTCGAGCCCATCTCTTCAATCAGCATCCAAGTGACTTTGTCCAAACCTTTCCCCTGCATGCATGATATATTTTACGTATCATTTCCCATAAAGACTATCTTCTGTATGCTTATATAGTGTATGTGTGTATTATCTGTATCCGCCGTGGAACCAGAGATTGAAGGAGCGGAAGAAATCTTCGAAGAATTGTCTGAGTAACTAGACCCAGCATTGCAAGCCAAGTCTCAAACCCTTGATCATGTCTAGCCTATTATTTCGAAATGAAGTATGTTAACTGTTTTCAAGTATGTGCATGCCTTAGATTCAAATAAGAGCTATGTTTCAATGAAATGATTAGATATGACCTAAATAACTATAAAGCCCCTTTTGACATTGAATATCCATGCACCCTTGTCACCCTAGATTATCATGCTTAGGCTATCCCATGCTCAAGATTATGTGTTAAATGTTGAATGGTCACATATGAGAAAAGCATATTCAAAACCCTTTTTGTGAAAGAAAATGTGATTGGAATCGATAGTGAGGATGGTTTGATTGGATGGTGCTGTGTGCGCACTGGGAATGTGAAAGACTCCTCACTAGAGATTCATAAGGACTAGAACCTTGTGTTGTGCTTCTATGCGGCATGAAAAACGTACCAACCACTTGCCCGGAATGGGACGGGCGCAACTTAGTAGCTTTCTTTAGTATTAGCTTTTCCCTGCAATGGTTGTCGATCCGGTTTCTTGCGAGAACTGGTGGGCCGCAGAAGGCCATGAGTGATGTGTGTTCAGAAAAATCATGAGAGGAAAAGGTGGAAAGAAGGAAGACGCCCTATGCCAGATTAAGTCGTGTGCGACTGTAATCAAGAGAGGCTATGTGTCTTGCGAGAACATAGACCCAGGCTAGGAAGTACGGCAGTGGGGAGGACCCACAACGGTACTTGAGACTTAACTGTCTATTTACCAGGCAGGGAATTGTTAATGCTAGGACTGTAAACTGTTGTGTCATCTCGGCCTTGTCACATGCGTAAAAGTCGCATGGGGCTGATCCGACTTGAAAGCTGAATGATCGGTGGATTAAGGTGGTACACCTTTGCAAAGTATAAAAATTATCGGATACTCTGAGCTCCCAGGTTATTGAGTCTGCGCGCTGTGGATTCTATCCACGTCGATGCAGCACAAGTAGCTTTCGGAAAGTTTTTCACAAAATCTGAGTAAAGTGGTGACTCATGAAAGACCGCCACACATAACATTTCTGAAAACCTAGCTTAGGATTTCAAAAGCCTCGCTTTTGAAAACAAAAACCTTTTCTTCAAATTAAGAGTGAAAATCTATTCTACTCCCATATATATAAAACCAAGACCCCTTTTCTTGAAAACCCCTCATCTATATATCTGCATTCTCATAACGGGACTTGCTGAGCATCGTGGAAAAATATGCTCACCCTTGCCTTTTCACACAAATTCAGAAGAAAGGATTCGAGGAACCTGATTCTCTTGACCTTAGCACCGAGAAGAGGAAGGGACCTTTCCAGACGATTTGAGCTTCTAGGAGGGTCATGCGCCAAGTTGAGTTCGATGTGGTAAAGGCCCGAGCCGGACCGCTGCAGAAGGAAATGAAGACCTTTGTTGTTTTTGTGTTATTTCTGTGTTCGGTACTCCGATGCCGATTCTTTTGTATTCTTGATTTTGAAAAACTCTCTACTTTTGTATCAATTTTAATTAATGCCATTCTTGGCTTTATGATAATGTAATAGTGGTCCGTGTGACCTTGTACTTGTTTTATCTATTTGACTTATTGTTTAAAGTAAATCCTGTTGTTGTGAGCTTGTGATGTACCTTTTTGTGTGCAATCCACCTGGGCGGTTGCCATCGGAATCCTCAAATGAGGGTCCCACAGCCGATGCGGGGGGAAGTCCGCTGAGGCACGGGAGCTGCTCTGTCGACCGCCCCCGGTGTGATAAACGCGACGCGCGGGGCGGGGCTGGCTCCCGGTGTTGGGAAAACCTCTGGCACGTAATGGGCCGCCGGCCCCGGGAGTGGGCTCGGAACGGGGTATCCCCCAGGCGCCACGAAGGGCCCTGGCAGGAAGTAGCCCCCCGGCACCGGGACGGGCCCGGGTGCCGGGAAGGGTCCGGACGCATAGCCCACAAGGGGAGAGAACCCCCCGGCGGGGTCATACGGGGCGGCCAAACTACCGGATACCGGAGGGGCCGCCGGGTGACCCATAAACGGGGGCATAGCCCCCGGGTATGGGTGCGGCGCAAATGTGGGGGCCGGAGGCCGCGCCAACACACTGAGTAACTCATCCACAGAGCGCTGGGCGCCGAGCTGGCCCTCCACTAAAGCCTCGAGCAGGGCGTCCCGGGGAGCCGGGGGAGCCGGCGGGGGGAGACTGTTCCTAGCCGAGGTCCCCGCGGTCACCGGGAGCGACCTGGAGGTAGAAGCACCTAAGTTAAGAGGAAAGGCGGGAGGCGGTATCTGGGCCTGGCCGCCTCCGGGCGGAAGCACCGGGACAGCCGTGTCACGGACGGGCGGCGCCGGGTCTCCGAGACCGGCGTCACCGGGAAGGGTGCGAGCCCTTGTTCTTGGGGGAGCCATGGCGTCTTGTCACGAGTCCCCAGCGGTCGGCGCCAACTGTCGTGGTATTGCAAATACCCCGGCAGGTTTTGTGAACGATCCCAGCGAAGAAAACACGACGCGGGCTCACCGGGTGACCGGTCCTCCCCCGCCGGACAAACACAAGAATTGACACGAGGATTTATACAGGTTCGGGTCCCGGTGGGGGCCCTAGTCCTGTCGGCGTGCTCCCGACTGGAGTCGGCTGGGGAGGCTCTCTCGGGGGAGAGGCTTCCAGAGCACACCTGTGAGTTTTGGCTATTCCAATAATGAATCACTTGTCCTTACAACAGGAGGTACAAGGGCTATTTATAGCCCCAAAAAGAAGCAAAAAGACTAAGCTACCCCGAACGCTACCGTCGGATTGAGGGGTAGCAACGTCCTTCTCCCGGTCAAGCGCCTTGGATGCTTGACAGGTGGTCGCTGATTCCCGAGGCGCTCCTCGCGTGACCTGCACGTGATCAACAACCAGAGACTTTACCTTTAGGAGGGCGATGAGGCCCGAGACATGCACTGGAGGCCAGGTCCCCGGGCCAAAGCCGGCTCCCGGGACCGGCACCGGAGGCCGGGTCCCGGAAGCCAATAGGCAGCGCCCGGGGCAGGCACCGGAGGCCACATCCCTGGGCAAATGGCGGTGCCCGGGACTGGCTCCGGAGGCTAGGTCCCGCGAGCCAAAAGGCGGCTCCCGGGACCGGCCCCGGAGGCCAGGTCCCGCGGGCCAAAAGGCGGCGCCCGTGGCAGGCACCGGAGGCCACGTCCCCGGGCAAATGGCGGCGCCCGGGATCGGCCCCGAAGGCCAGGTCCCGGGAGACAAAAGGCGGCGCCCGGGACCGGCCCCGGAGGCCAGGTCCCGGGGGCCAAAAGCAGGCGCCCGAGGCAGGCACTGGAGGCCACGTCCTCGGGCAAATGGCGGCGCCCGAGACCGGCCCCAGAGGCCAGGTCCCGGGAGCCAAAAGGCGGCGCCCGGGGCAGGCATCGGAGGCCACGTCCCCGGGCAAATGGCGGCGCCCGGGACTGGCCCCAAAGGCCAGGTCCCGGGAGCCAAAAGGCAACGCCCGGGACCGCCACCGGAGGCCAGGTCTCGGGAGCCAAAAGGCGGCGCTAGGGGCGGCCACCGGAGGCCAGGTCCCGGGAGCAAAAAGGCGGCGCCCGGGGCAGGCACCGGAGGCCACGTCCCCGAGCGCATGTGACGCAACTTACCTGGACTTAGTCTCGCGGAGATTTCCCCCAACAATATCACCCTGTAAGCATATATATATGGAATGATGAAGATCTGAATGGTAAGAACCCATAGCGGGGTAAGCTGCTTGGTTGGCAGGGCTGCGCCCGAAAGTCTTGGTGTCTCCTGAACCGCTGGAGCTGGCACTTCGTCCGCGACCCTGAGGTTGGTCGCGGAATCTTGCTCCGTTATTTCCGCTCTTGTCACCCGGAGTGTAGTCCTCGCCCCTCTAGGACTCACAAGGGTCGTAGTAGGAATTTCTTCTCCCTGTACAAACATGGCACGGTGAACACACATACAGATGAAGTTGTAAAATTCAAGATAGCGAGGAATTTTACCGTGGTCGTCCCTTCGACCATGGAGGGAGGAGTTACAGATCCAGAAGACTCAAGGGCTTCAGGAGTAGGGATCTCACCTGCGACCATAGGATCCCCAGTGGTCGCGGGGTTCGCTGCAGCTGCCTCTGTCTCGGCAGGGCAAGGCAGTGTCTCGCCGGATTGAGAAGTCACCACCTTCCTCTTCCGGCGAACTAGAGGAATGTCATCCTCCTCCTCTTCTCTCCTTTCACCCTGTGCAACGAAGGAGTGATTCCAGTTTGTACCTGGGGTAACAGGAGGCACATGATATCTTACCGCAGATTTCTTCGCGGTAAGGGGGTTCTGCCGAAGAGCCTTCCCCACGAATTTTCTTGGATTTCTTGAGGGCAGGTTCCTTTGCTCCAGACCTTGAAGAGACTTTCTTCACTCTCTTCATCGTTGGCTTTCCTAGGAAACCGACGTTTTCACTTGGGAATGTCGCCTCGGCAAATCTCCCCAAGAGCTATGCCATTCGGGTGCCCTTATTAGTACAAGATGTACGCATGACTTTCGGACAGAACTTGACGAAGGGTAACATACCTTTCGACATTCCTGTTTAAGGTCGTCGCCGGCATGGATCAAGCTTTGAGGGCGAGGCGATCCCTTGGGTCCCTCCACTTCAGCACTGTATGCCCTGAGGAGGTAGTTCGTCCGTTTCTCGACTTCAGACAAAGGTAAAACTGTGTCACCAGCAGACTGGTTAGCAAGTTATAACAGAAGAACATAAGGCTTCGTTGGCGTCACATACCATCATTGTAGTCCCAGGTACTGTCTGCCATGGACAGTATCTCCCAGGCCGGATGAGCCCTTTCGTGCAGGGGGCTCACCCGATTCTTCATGAAGTCGCGAATGATATCGCGAGCCGCTAGTCCCTGTTGGACTAAGTGAAGGATCACTTCGGCTTGCTTCAGGTACTCTGCATTCAGAGCAGGGAGGGAATCTAACTCGCTAGGCTTCTCTGGCAGCGAGTTCACGAACCATAACCCGCTCTTAGATGGAGGGGTGCAGTAAAACCATTTCTGGTACCACCCGTGCATGGAGTCTCGCAGGGGTGGGAAGGGATACTCTTTCTTCTCCCTTATCCAGAAGTAGATACATCCGGCAGCGTTGGCGCTCTTTGACCATGCCGAGTAATAGAAACGTCGGAAGAGGTCCACACTGGGATACACTCCAACGAAGGCTTCACACAAGTGTTGCAAGACAGCCAATATCAAGACCGCATTCGGGTGGAGGTTCACCAACTCCAACCCGTAATGCCCCAGGATCCCCTTCAGGAACCGACTCTCAAGGAATCGAAAGCCGCACCTCAAGTATTCTTCAAAAACCACCAACTCGCCCTCTTGGACGATTGGGGTTTCTTGATCCTTCCCTGTGGGTCACCAGTTGATCAGCAACCTTGGGGGAAGGATCTCTTCCTTCTCTAGTGCTATCAAGTTCTCCTCCGTGTGATGAACTGATCGGCTCCAAGATGCCATTTTTGGAAGGGATTGGAGGAGAAAGCTGGCGGCTTTGAGGGCGATGGAAGATGGAGAAACGAGGGTTTTTGCGCGGCGGAAGTTCTAAGGCTGGGGGGCTGGGTGCGTGGCTTCCTCAACAAGCTATATGCTCCTTTTATAGGCCCGAGGAGACACTCCGCTGAGGGTAACGTTCCATTGAATATTTTATTCATTTTCCATAATGCATATTCTCTCTGGCGAACCCGTTAGGCGTTCCCTGCATCAGATCCAAAACAAAAGGACTTCTTTGTTTTCAGATTTGAGGGTACAAAAACGTGAAGAGATCTACAATGGTTTTTGGAGGACTTTTTTCCTTCATGATTCTTGTAAACCTTCACGAATCGATCATGAAAATATCCTATGGCCCAATTGTCAGACGTACGGATGTTTTTTGATTAGGTTACTGTGCTATCAGAACTATGTCTCTGACTGAGCTCCGATTCTAGTCGAAGTGATAGTCTAATCGAATTTCGGTTCTGACTGCGGTAATCTTCCAGCTTGAACTTCAGTTCTAACCGCGGTTTTAAGTCTGATCGCAGTATCAGTACTAGTCGCGGTATAACATTTAAATACGATTCTGGTCGTAGTACTGGAGTTTTCCTGTGTATGAGTGGTCGTCAAGACATTGCTTGTGGCCATATTTTCACACAGAAGTTGTAAAGAATGTTCATGTGATATGAAGAGAAAGAAATCTTTATCTCTGACATTCTTTACATACAAAAGGGATACCGGCGACCAGAGCGTCGACCTGATCCGAGAGCAGTTTGCAAAGTTCCCCTAGGGACATGTTGTCGTCCGTAGGATCTACGTTAGCGACCCCCAGTGAACTAGCAACTACTCTAAGCCTATCTACATCATCCCTAACAAGAGATGCGCTGTTATTCCTAATCAAATCGGAGACTTCTCGCTATTGCTGAGCGTGATCCCTCTTCCGACGGAATTGGCGCGCCTCTTCACGGGATCTTTCAAAACATTCTGCTAGATGCAGAATCGCTGAAGACATCTCTTCGGTCTTCTTCTACAGAGCCTCTTTTTCCCCTTGGAGAGTCTGTCCAAGGGGGGGAGGTAAGATCTCGGCAGGCTGATTGCTGCGGGCTCCGATCTCCTACATTTGCAAATATTAGTTGCATTAATTGTAACGATGAGCAAAAGGAGATAGAGATAATCACCTGTCTTCGCAAGTGACAGGTTGATATAGGCATCCCCGAAAGTAGATCACCCGATAAAGTTCAAGGATCATCAAATGGTGGAAGTGCGGCCTTCCCACCATAAGATTGCTTCCCCAACCCAAGTTGAGGATCATCTGGTCGAGGAGGAACAGCCTTCCAACCAGAAGATTGAGCACCCGAACAATAACGGGGAGTATTGGGATGAAATGGAGAAATCTGAGAAGAACGTCCCTCCAAAGGTGGAGATGAAAGTTCGACCTGCCGAGGTGCAAGGATAGGAAGAATTAGAGGAACTGAAGGAAGAAAGAACGGTGATGCGTCTTTCACCTTTGTTCTGCTGGAGGATCCCTCATCAACCTTGGGTTTCTTCCTTGAAGGAGAAAAATCTTCGGACAACTGTAAATCTTGCTCGAAGACTTCTTCCTCATCACTCTCAATCTCGACGACATTGTGGTCTGCCATCGAGAAGTGTATGAGAAGGAAAGGGAACATGGATTTGAAAGAAACTTAGCCGAGAAGATAAATTGTGGAGCTTTGAAGTCTAAAGGCTTTGGTATTTATAGCCGCCGGGGTGACGGTTCAGCTTCCGAACGCCTCGAGTTTTTAAAGCATTTACAATTTTACCTCGAGTTTAAAAACATTTCAACGACACCATCATTACCCATCACGTATTGCCCAGAGTTCGTCTCGGGGAACCAACCGCTACGCTTAGTGCGCCACTAAGTGGAGGATTTGAAGCGTCGGGTTAAATGTTCGATATAAGTCTTGAAATTTGAAGTAAACACGTCCCTTCATTCTATTCAAATTTGGGGGCTAGCTGACAAAGATTGATACCCGAGTCAGTTCAAATAAATCCATGGCTAGTTCAGGTTAGATTCGAACCAGACAAGCGCTTGGTGGTGCGAACTCAAGTCATTCTGAGAAACACAGGCACGAGGTCACAGGCTTTACGCGATCAGACCGTAGCTAGTGCGCGGTCAGGAGTTCGTGTGCTATACACGGACAGAAGACTGCAGATGGTGCACTGTCAGCCAACATCGCGCGGTTAGAACATGTTCGACCAGAGGAAGTGGGATCATTCTGACCCTGCGACAGGGATATCCTGAGTACCCCGAAGATTCTTCCACGTAGGAGGACAACCGTTAGGAGGTTAATATGTGCGGTTATCTGTGAATAACACGTGCTAAACCTGCGTGGGGGTTAGAGGCGGTTTCCTAAAAACTGCATCCAAATAACTGATTGATGCCGTTATGACTTGGCACCCTTTCGACTAGTATAAAGGGATAGCCCAATGCATCGGATCAGGGGGGGATTGATCGAACCAGATCAAACAAAAGCAACCCGAAGACAGTAGTCTAAGTTAGATAGCTCTCATAAGCCTTCTAAGAATTGTATTGTACAAACACATAGGAAAAATCTTCGCCTGTGAAGATCTTTTCCATAACTCTGTAAATCCTTTTATCATACATAGTGAAATCCCAACAGGACGTAGGGCTATTACTCCCACCATCGAGGGCCCAAACCTGTATAAACCTCTCTGTGCTCTAGTTCCCTTTAATTCATCATACCTTTCCGGAGGGACACCCTGAAAGGTCTCACAACCCACAAATTTTGCATAAGTTCGGCTAAGGACTTCTAGTCCGAATCGTCGACAGCTACCAGGAGCAAAAAAGGGGGACCTATCTAAAGGCCCGAGGGGAGGCTCATACTTGTTCAATGGCGTCCTCCCCCCGGGAGGCCTCCGCCAGAGCCGTAGCGTCCGCCCTCGGTCATAGAAGCCATCGGTGAGCTGCTCCACTTCTCGCCGGAACGGCCTGAAAAACTCGGGAAAGCACTGGGGGATCCGGCCCCCGATCGCCCGGGGTCCGACCCCCCGGTGTTCCACTAGCCCCGTCGCGGCAACCACCACCGGGATCGCAAGGCCCCTTGCTCGGCCATCGGCGCCCTCCGGGATCACGGAGACTAGTGCGTTAAGAAAATGCACAGCCTCCCTCTGGAGCCAGTCGTTGGCGTTCTTGGAGGCGTGGAGTTGGGCCCGGACTCGGGCCAACTCCCGGAGCTCACTGTCCCAATCCTCTAAAAAGGTGATGGCCTTCCCCTCCGCCTCCTTTAGCACCTTGTCAAAGCGCGTCTCAATGCCCCAGGTGATGCCCGCCCCCTACGAATGTGAGAGTTAGTCAAAACCTGAGAGTTGGAATCCTGGGAAAAACTAATCACTGGTTCGAATAGAACCTGGATGTGGAGCGACTGTAGCTCCCTGCAACATTCGCGGAGCGTCCCTTGTGAGACGTAATCCTACACTTCTGGGTCTGAAGCTCCTCCACAAATCGGAAGACCTCCCACGCGGACAGCAGGGGGGTCTCCCTCCCATCAACTCCGGACCCATCCGCACCGGCGGGCTCCCTCACGAAGGTCGCGGGGGTGATGTGGACCAGAGTGGAAGTGGCCGGAGTCCTCGCCGCCGAGGAGGTGGCTGAAGAAGTCGATGGGCTCTCCGAGGATGTCCCCCCTGGGGGAATGAGGAGCCCTTTCCCCTTTCAGGGCCGCAGGGCCCAGGGACCTCCGTCGCCGCGGGGACCTCGTAGACCGAGGGGCTCCCTCCCTTGTCTACCGGCCATTCGACGCACGGAGGGGAAGCCTCCGCGAAACGAAACTCTGGTCTCTCTGGCTCCGATGGTGCCGGAGCCACTAGAAGAGCGATCATCGAAGGCGGCGACGGGGCATAATCCGCCGAGTCGGACGGCCCCCAATCATCGGCCGGCTCCTTCCTCCAAGCCTCTCTGGAGGCCTCGGGGAGGCGCGCAAGCTCCAGCGCCTCCACTCCCCCCCCCCCCGAGTTCTCTAGGAGGGGCGGCATCACTTCGCTCCAAGAAGGTGCTCGCATGCGCCTTGACCCGGGGGCGGAATCCTGGGTCTTCACAGGCGTGGAACCCGGCGTCGTTGCCGGACCGGGGGCCTTCTGAGCCTTGGCACACTTCGGCTAGGAACCCCCGGCGACCTTCTTCCTCCGCTTGTTAGAGCCGGGGGTGGGGACAGGCGTCCTCTCCGGTAGCCTTAGCCCAAAGGCCTCGGCCACCAAGTTCCAGGGAGGACCCTCCCCGATGAAGCGCACGATGCGCTCATGGTCATCGGCGTAGCACCTCCCGAGGAGGTTCTCCGCCTTCTCCCGGGCGGTCGGATACGGCTGGACTACAAAAGCCAAGAGTTAGAAAAATCAACAAAAAAGCGAAGAAAGTAGCCGGGAACTTACGTCGAGTCACCAGCTTTTACGGGGGCCGCTGCGCCGGGCACATCACGATCCCCCTCCTCCCGTGCGAGAAGGGGGAGACCTTCAGTAGTGTTAGCTCCTCGGCAGCGTCCCTCATGGAGCGGACGCCCCGGGAGCCAACTACTTGCTGACGAGCTTCAGCTCCTCCTCGGTCCATACCGGGGGCTTGGGGGCAGACGACTGGCTGTAGGAGGGGGGCTCCGGTGAGTAAGTCACCTCAGTGTCTCGGACCCAGAGGTAAAACCACCTCTAGACCCAGTCCCCCCAGTGGTCCCGGGAAGCCGCCACTGGGTACTCCGGCACCCGTGATGGTAAGAGCTGGATCATGACGGAGCCGAATGGAGACTTCGGCCCTCCCTTCACTAGATGGGAGCTCCTCGCCGCCATCTCGTAGAAGTACCAGAACAACAGGAGCGTCGGCTCTCGTCTAGTGGCTGTCTCGAACAACCAGATGAAGATACCCATCTGAACGAAGGCGTTCGGCGTCAGGTGGTTGAGCGCCACCCCGTACTCCCAGAGGAACTCCCGAAACAACAGATGCACCGGGAGCCGAAGCCCAACATCGAGGAAGGCCTCAAAGACGACCATTTCCTCGGGCCTAGGGCGGGGGGGCGCCGTCCTTTTTGGAGGGGATCCGGATGTCCCCGTCTGTGACGACCCCTCGGTCCACGAGGGACTCTAAGTCGCCCGAGGTGAACTCGGAGGCCCAGAGGAAGTCCGTGGTCACTTCCTCCTGGGGCACCTCGGCGGCCTTGGCATGACCCTTGGGACCCATTGTCTTCTCCGGGGGCTTGGGCTCCACGGGGATAGGCTTGGGTTCCCGGAGACTAGGCTTCCGGGATAAAGCTACCGGGAGAGCTAAGGGCGCTGGTAAGTGTTTGAGGCTTGAGGGTTCGAGTGACTCCTCTGGGCCCCTCAAGGTCATATATATAGGGCTCACCGTAGGCCCAATCCGCGCCGCTCATTTCGAACAGCGCGCGAAACGACGCGTCACCGGTTCGAGCCGCGAGCGGCCATTATGGTCGAACGGCGCGCTCCAATCGAGGCCGGGGGCTTTAATGATCGGCGACGCCACCATAAATGCTTGGCACGAAGATCGAAGCGTCGACAAGGCGCCAGAAATCCACCCCAGAGGAGATGTTGCGGGTAACATGAACCATCCCCTCCGGGGACACGAACAACACCCCCGGGGGCATGGGGGCTGCTCTTGGGGGAAATCTCCGCGGGATCAAGTCCAGGTAAGAGGCAAGACTCCCGGTGACTTTTCCCGGGCGCCGCCATTTGCCCGAGGACAAGGCCCCCCGGTCACTTGTCCCGGGCACCGCCATTTGCCTGGGGACAAGGCCCCCGGGTTCCGGGTCACGTGAGAATCATGCTAGAAGTACCTCGGGAATTGGTGGGGACACCTGTCAAGCATCTAAGCCCCTTGACCGGGAGAAGGACGCTAGTGCCCCTCGATCCAATGATTGCGGATGGGGCAGTTTAGTCTTTTTGCCTCTTTTGGTCCTATATAAGCCCTTGTAATCCCTCATGCAAAGGGGACAACTCATTTTTACTCTAATACACAATTAAACAGGCGTGCTCTGGAGCCATCTCTCCCCGAGACAGCTCCCCTAGCTAACTCCAGTTGGGAGCACATCGACAGGACTAGGGCCTCCACTAAGGCCTGAACCTGTATAAACCTTCGTGTCATTTGCTGCGTTTGCCCGACAGGAGAGGACCGATCACACGGTCAGCTCGCATCTTCTTTTCTTTGCTAGGGACCTCAACAAAACCTGGCTGGGTATTCGCAATACGACGACACCTCCCAAAGGTGCATCAACGTCATCGCGGGGTGGTCAGCCTCATGGCGAGACTCCAAGTGCCAGCGCAAGGAGTATGTGCAAGAGGTAATGGTTGTGGGGTTGCTACACGTCTCGGCCACCAAAGTGGTCGGACGTCCCCCTGTAGCTTCTAGGCCCCTAAACAGTGTTTTAATAATTAATGACAACTACAAATGCTACACTAACGTTACCTGCCTAGTTGTGTCAGGAAGAGACTTAAAAGACAGGTTAATGAAAGGCGAAGAAAGAGCCTCATGATGAAGAAAGGGCATTGATCAAAAGGGCAAAGGTACGAAATAGGGTCTTTTCCATTTTTACCGATCTAAGATGATTAGAGAAGAATTTTGACCGGATTTTAGGATAGTTTCCGTACTATTAAGAGGAGCATGTAGTGTATCACAAAATACTTCATCTATGTGCCACAAATCATAAAATCAACTTGCATTGCATACTAGAAGGTCATATACTTTCAAAATGCTTGTTTCAGCTCAATTCTGCTCAGCACTGTCTCAGTCGGTCTGACCGTCTGTTAGACCGGTCTGACCGAATTCACGGACTGACCGAATAGGATCTCGGACTGACCGACGTTATGTCTAAGTATAGTGTATTCCTTTAAAAGGTCGGTTTGTCCTTAGTTTAGACCTAGGTCAGACTCCTGCAACTTCTTGATTTATCTTTCTGTTGTTTTTGAGCTATGACGGTCTGACCGTTTGATTAGACCGGTCTGACCGAAAAATCGGTCTGACCGTGCTTTTGAACTACGGTCTGACCGTATGGCCGGTCTGTCTGTATTTTTCGGCCTGACCGTATAAAGTGT
This sequence comes from Pharus latifolius, assembly GCA_019359835.1. Lineage (NCBI taxonomy): Eukaryota > Viridiplantae > Streptophyta > Magnoliopsida > Poales > Poaceae > Pharus > Pharus latifolius. The sequence goes on from CM033323.1 coordinate 59,899,256, forward strand.
CCAGAAACTGTGTCATCTCTGGACAGTTTCACGGTCTGACCGAAATAGGCTCCGGTCTGACCGTGTGTGTGCCTGACAAGGGCAGTTGAGCATTTATTGTGCCTGTTTAATGCCGTTGCAATTGCGGCAGTCTGACCGAGCGTATACCTGCGGTCTGACCGCCAGGTGATTTTTTTCTCCCAACGGCCTGTAACGGCTATATTTATTGTGGGGGGTATATATACTCCCATGCACGGCCCTGTTCACAACTTTTGGCATAATCTTGAGCATTGTCATCATCCTTGAGAGCTTAAGCTAGTTTCATACACTCTAGGGTTCAAATTCTCGAATTTGTGAGAGTGTGCATTTGAGATCTTCTAGTGCATTGCATTTAGATCATTAAATCAATCTTGTGGCACTAGAAGAAGGCTAAGTGATCATCACCGGCTTGTTACTCTTGGAGTTTGCCGGCTCCTAGACGGCTAGGAGAAAGGTTTTGGAGAGCTCTTCAAGGAAGATTGTGAAGACTCCTCAAAACGTCTTGTGAAAGGGTTGAGCACGCCTTGCCAGAGTGGTAGAGTGCATCCTTAGTGAAATCAAGGTTTGGATAACTCATCACACTAATCTGGCTCAAGATCTAGGTCACTTCTCGAGAGAAGGTTGACTAGATAGAGGAGCGGTTAGAAATTTGAGTTTGCCTCAACGTGGATTAGGGGTGATCGGCAAATCACCGAGACCACGGGATATATCCTTGTGTTGAAATTGTGGTTTGTTCATCTTGTGTTATTTATTTGCTCTCATTATCTATAAATTGTTTGTTTTATTGATAATTTGTTAAAATCGCCTATTCACCCCCCTCTAGTCGATATCCTAGATCCCTTTCAATTGGTATCAGAGCGAGGACTCCTTTTTTAGAGGATTTAACCATCCCGGACTAGGATAAAGATGGCTAGTGAGGGTCGGATCAATATTGGCAAACCACCACTCTTTGATGGATCTAACTATACTTATTGGAAAACTAGAATGATGGTTTATCTTAAAGCCATGGGTGGAAAGATTTGGAAAGTAGTGGATGAGGGCTTTGCAATTCTTGATGATGATGACATGACTAACCTAGATAGAAATAATGCCTTAGCTAATGCTCAAGCCATGAATGTTCTTTATAGTGCTCTAAATCTAGGTGAATTCAATAGAATTTGTAAACTTGAAACGGCCCATGATATTTGGAGAAATCTTATGGATATTCATGAAGGAACCTCGATGGTCAAGGATGCTAAATTATTTATCCATAAGGGCCAATTTGAAAATTTTGCTATGTTGCCCAATGAAGATGTATCGGAGATGTTTAACCGATTAAATAACATAGTAAATGAGTTGAAAGGGCTTGGTATGGATGTCACAAATGTGGAATTTTGTCATAAGTTTCTTAGAGCTTTACCTACAAAATATGATACAATTGTAACCTTACTTGTGCATTCAAACTTGAAGAGTGTGACTCCGTTGGAAGTCTTGAGTGAGATTCTCACTCATGACATATTCAAGAAATCTCAAGAAGAAGTGAAAGATGAGGCTTCCGACTCCAAGAAGAAGAACATAGCACTCAAAGCTCAAGCCTCCAAAAGGGAAGACAATGAAGAGGAAAGTGATGAGAGAGACACCGATGAGGAAATGGCTCTCTTTGTGAGAAGGTTCAAGCGGTTCATGAAGAAAAGATATCAAGGGAAGTCCTTCAAGAAAGGACAAACATCCAAGAGGAACCCATTTGAAGAGAGAAGATGCTTTGATTGTGGTGAAAAGGGTCACATCTCCGCACAATGCAAAAACAAGGAAGAAGAAAAATCAGTGAAGAAGAAGTACGAAAAGGAAGGAGAAAGCAAGAAGAAGGTGTTCAAGAAATATTATAAGAAGAAGAAGGATGGACAAGCTTGCTTCATTGAATGGGATTTGGATGCTTCAAGTTCCGATTCTGAAGATGAAGATGAAACATCACCCAAAGGACTCACCGGGGTGGCTATCAAGGAAGCTCCATCTCTATTCTCCACTCCCCATTGCCTCATGGCTAAAGGAGAATCAAAGGTATCATGTGACGAAGATGAATATACTTATGATGACCTAGTTGAGATGATCACCGGTTTTGATGACTATATAAGTAAAGAGAAAGAAAAATTCAAGGAATTGAAGAAGATATACAAAACTCTTCAAAATTCCTATGAGGAGCTAAACACATCTCATGAGAGTATCAAAGAAACTCATGAGATGCTTAAGGAAGCTCATGACTCACTAATTACTCATAAAGCCAACAAAACGGGTAATGAAATAGGCATCACTTGCAATATTTTGAGTGACTTGCCCAAGATGTCGACTTCTAGCATATCTACATCTTGTGAAGATTTAATTGAACTCCCATCTAGACCTAAAATTGATGATAATGTGCTTAGTCTTGAAAACAATGAACTTAAGGACAAAATTGAAAAACTAACCAATGATCTAGCTAAATACTATGTAGGAGAATCAAAATTAAGACATCTTCTAGATAGTCAAAGGTTCTCCTTAAGAAAAGAAGGAGTAGGCTACATTCCTAAAAAGGGAAAACATGCATTTGTTCCATCTAAAACTGTATTTGTAAAAGAAAAGGGATATTGCAACAAATGTAAAAGTTTAGGTGACATTGAAAAGAATTGCCATGCTGGCAAAAGTAATTCATCTCTTATATTCAATTATTGCTATGTTTTAAAGAAAATGAACAATGGCGATATTAAAGCCAAATTTGTTGGAACCCCGATCATTGGTGCCAAAAAGAAAGCCATTTGGGTCCCAAAATCCTTGGTAACTAACCTCCAAGGACCCAAAAAGATTTGGGTACCTAAAAGGACCTAACTTTGTTTGTAGGTAAATTACAAGGCCGGAGGACAACATTGGGTGCTCGATAGTGGATGCACTCAACATATGACCGGTAATCACAACATGTTCTCCTCTCTAAATAATGAAGGTGCGGAATATGACAAGATCACGTTTGGAGACAATAGCAAAGGAAAGGTAAAAGGTTTGGGTAAAATTGCCATCTCAAACGACCTCTCCATATCAAATGTATTGCTTGTTGAATCTCTAAACTTCAACCTCTTATCCGTAGCTCAACTTTGTGATCTTGGATTTATATGTGCATTTTATCCAAAAGAAGTGATTATCACTAGTATTGATGATAATAGGTTGATTTTCAAAGGTTTTAGACATGGGAACCTCTATTTAGTTGATTTCAATTCAAATGATGCTAATCTTGGTACATGCTTGTTTACTAAATCTTCTAAAGGTTGGCTATGGCATAGAAGGCTTAGGCATGTTGGAATGAAACAACTAAATAGACTAGTTAAACATGAGTTAGTTGTTGGATTAAAAGATGTAAAGTTTGAAAAAGATAAATTATGTAGTGCTTGCCAAGCCGGAAAACAAGTTGCAAACTCACATCCAACTAAAAGCACAATGTCAACTTCTAGTCCACTTGAATTATTGCATATGGATTTATTTGGACCAACTACTTTTGTGAGCATTGGTGGAAATAGTTATTGTCTTGTCATTGTAGATGATTTTTCTAGATATACATGGATATTCTTTTTACATGATAAGTCAATTGTGTTTAACACTTTCAAAAGCTTTGCTCAAAGAGCCGAAAATGAATTTAGTTTCAAGATCAAGAAAGTGAGAAGTGACAATGGCTCCGAATTCAAGAATACCAAGGTTGAAAATTGGTGTGATGATAAAGGTATCAAACATGAGTTTTCGGCCAAGTATACACCGGAGCAAAATGGAGTAGTCGAACGAAAGAACCGGACATTGATAGACATGGCAAGGTCTATGCTTTCGGAGTACAATGTTTCGGACACCTTTTGGGCCAAAGCAATCAACACCGCGTGCCATGCATCAAATCGTCTTTATTGTCATCGACTACTAAAGAAAACTGCTTATGAGCTTCTCATTGGAAGGAAGCCAAACATTTCCTACTTCCGAGTGTTTGGATGTAAGTGCTATATCTTGCGGAAAGGTACACGCTTATCTAAATTTCAAAGTAAATGTGATGTAGGATTTTTATTAGGATACTCATCAAATAGCAAAAGCATATCGTGTCTACAATCAAAACTCCGGTTTGGTTGAGGCGACACATGATGTTGAATTTGATGAGACTAACGGCTCTCAAGAGGAGCAAGACAATTTGGATGATGTAGGTAGTGAAGGGTTGAGAGTGGCAATGAAGAACATGACCATTGGGGATATCAAGCCGAAAGAAGATAGTGATCAAGATGAAGATCCATCCACTCAAGCTATCCCCTCTTCATCAACTCCTCAACATGAAGATCAAATAGTTGAAGTGGTCAATGTGGAAGACTCCTCTCAACAACAACCGGAAGTACCTTCTACCTCTATCTCACAAATCCCGGTTGATCATCCAAGAATTCATCACTCAATTTCCAAAGATCACCCCGTCGATCAAATTGTTGGTGACTTGCATAAGGGTGTCCAAACTCATTCTCGTCTCGCTTCATTTTGTGAAAATTACTCTTTTGTCTCCTCTTTTGAGCCCACACTTGTAGATGAAGCATTAAAAGATCCGGATTGGATGAATGCTATGCACGAAGAATTAAACAACTTCACCTGCAACAATGTTTGGGAATTAGTAGAAGAACCAAACCCGGATGAGCATAATGTCATTGGAACCAAATGGATTTTCAAGAATAAACAAGATGCAAACGGAGTGGTAGTAAGAAACAAGGCAAGATTGGTGGCGCAAGGATAGACTCAAGTTGAAGGTTTGGACTTCGGTGAAACCTTTGCTCCCGTAGCTAGACTTGAGGCTATTAGAATCTTGCTTGCTTTTGCTTCATCTCATAATATTAGACTTTATCAAATGGATGTCAAAAGTGCATTTTTAAATGGAAAAATTAATGAATTTGTATTTGTTAAACAACCTCCAGGATTTGAAGATCCTACAAAGCCAAATCATGTGTATAAACTCTCCAAGGCTCTTTATGGTCTTAAACAAGCACCTCGTGCTTGGTATGAAAGACTTAGAGACTTGTTAATTTCAAAAGGCTTTAAAATTGGGAAAGTTGATACTACCTTATTTACTAAGAAAATTGGAAATGATTTCTTTGTATGTCAAATTTATGTTGATGACATCATATTTGGATCCACTAACCAAGATTTTTGTGAGGAATTTGGTAATATGATGTCTAGGGAATTTGAGATGTCTTTGATAGGTGAACTAAGTTTCTTCCTCGGACTACAAGTTAAACAACTCAAGGAAGGAACTTTCATCAGTCAAAGCAAATATGTGAAGGACTTACTCAAGAAGTTCGGACTTGAAGAAGCAAAGCCAATCAAGACACCAATGACCACAAACGGTCACCTTGTCTCTGACGAAGGAGGTAAACCGGTAGACTCAAAGCTTTATAGATCTATGATTGGTAGTTTATTATATCTTACTGCTTCTAGGCCCGATACTATGTTTAGTGTTTCTATGTGTGCAAGATTTCAAGCCTCTCCTAAAGAAAGTCATTTAATGGCCGTTAAGCGCACTTTGAGGTATCTAAAATATTCATCTATCATAGGGTTGTGGTATCCTAAAGGAGCAAAATTCGAATTAATTGGATATTCTGATTCCGATTATGCGGGATGTAAAGTGGATAGAAAAAGCACCTCTGGCAGTTGTCAACTGTTAGGAAGATCTTTAGTATCTTGGTCCTCCAAGAAATAAAACTCGGTAGCTTTATCAACCGCCGAAGCGGAATATGTTTCCGCGGGTAGTTGTTGTGCACAATTACTTTGGATGAGGCAAACATTGTTGGATTATGGAATAAAATTTGAAAAAGTGCCTCTTTTGTGTGATAATGAGAGTGCGGTGAAAATAGCCACAAATCCAGTTCAACACTCTCGGACCAAGCATATAGATATCCGACACCACTTCCTTAGAGATCATGTTAGCAAAGGTGATGTGGTGGTGGATAATGTGAGAACCGAAGATCAATTAGCGGATATATTCACTAAGCCCTTAGATGAAAGTCGTTTTTGCAAACTTCAAAATGAGCTTAACGTCATTGATATTTCAAATGTGGCTTGAATTGTTGAGCTCATATTGCTTGTGCTTAAAGTATCACTTGTTTGGTTAAACTTCCTACCTTAGAGCTTTTTAAACTCTTTTATCGACAATTGAGTAAAGTCAACAAAAATTTGTTGAGTTATAAGATAAATACTTCCCCTTTGGTGATATTGTCTATATCTCTCTTATAATTATCTTATATTTATATATCTTCCTATCGAAATCTCTTGAGCATAAATTCAATCAAAATCCTCCAAGACTTTTTGTCCTTCCAGCGGTCTGACCGAATGCATCTCCAGAGAGCATCTTAATTTTCTTGCTTCCAGCGGTCTGACCGGTATCTTGTCTACGGTCTGACCGAAATTTCATGACCAGAGACCTTTTATCCCGAATCTCTGTCCTTTTCACCATCTTCCCACTTGTCTCTTTCACGTGCGCCTCATATTTTTTTTGGATTCTTCCTCTCCGGTCAAACCCTCGTCAAGCTCGGACATACCGTGGTTCAAGATCATCACCAAATCATGTCTTCTAGGTATATTGCTCAGATTCTTCTTCGTTTTCAATTTCTTTTATTGTTCATCTTGAGGTTTAGGGCAAATGTGATGAATCTAGTCCAAATATGGTCATTTCTTGAAATTGATTCATCACTTTGATACTATAAGTTCTTTCACACGTATTTGAGACCAAATTGTGCCCTAAATTCTAGTAAATCTCAGGATTCTAGTCAAACCCTATCTCTTCGGTTGCGCCGGTCTGACCGCCCCTGTCTCGGTCTGACCGAATGCAACAGCAGAGCCAGGTTGTGCTGTTCCGTTGTCATATCTATTCTCGTCATGCTTTCCTGTTTTCTGGTATCTTACCTCTGCATTTCTTCCAAATATTATAGTGGTCAAGGTATTCAAGGCACTGCCTCCATTTGGACAAATAAGAAGAAATTGGCAAAGCGGCCAAAAAGGGCTCTACCCTAGAGTAGCAGCGACAGTCACGATGACGATTGGGTGCCCTCGGCCGGAGATTCAGAGACAGAACAGTCATCTCATCGTGGTGGATCGTCTCACAGGGGCATGGACATCGAGAGTGAGGACGATGAAATAAATGTCCACGCTTATCAAGGCCCGAAGAGGAATTGGACTTCAAGCGACTATACAAAGGCTAGGACCATCTACGCCTACAATCATGAGAATGACGCCTCTACTCCTCACTTCCACACGATGACACAGCAGGATGCCTTCTACGGTCATTTGGTCCACAAAAATATCTTCGAACAAAAATGGATCGAATGGGCTTATGTTGTAAATCAGCCCATCATGGCTCCCTTGGTGCAGATCTTCAAGGATATAGGGCTGTATGACTTTGTGGAGCACAAATGCCCATGGAACGCCACTGCCATCTGACAGTTCTATGCTACAGTTGAGATCAGATGGGTGGATCAGCGGATCAGCAGATCATGTGGATGACAGGTTCTAAGCGTTATGAGGCCACCTTTGAGGAGTTTGCTGCGGCAAACAAGTTAAACTATGAGGAAATGAAGGAGGGGATCGATATGGAGGATGAGGATTACCACCATGAGGACGACTGGCTCCAGTTTTATGAGCAGCCGGGAGGTGGACAACGGATTGTACCTGGCACTGTTACGGGTCTCAAAGTCCTCCCTGCTGTAGTCAACAAAATCGTACGAGCCACGATCCATCCAAAGAGTGGAAACCGAGAAGCGGTCCGGGATTACTACTGGAACTTCATCGACCACATCCTCAAGAGTCATCGGATCAACATTGTCTCATTTATCTTGAAGACAATTGAGGATGTCTCGGCGACCACTCTGCCGAATCTCTACTATGCTCCTTTTATCATGTCCTTGCTGCTCTAGAAGACGAAGTTCCCTCGCGGTTCATGCGATATCAGACATCTCGGCTATAAGCCGTTTAGTGTCAACCCGTGCGTCTTGGCTCGAGGCCATGGAGCACAGCATCAGCAGCAGCAGGCTCAGCCTATGCCTCCTCCTCCTCCACCACAGGCACAGCAGACAGCTTAGTCCAGCCAAGCCCCCGCCTGGTTTACACAGTTCCAGTAGCAGTTCCATCAGCCGATGATGGATCAGTTCAGTACTCTTCTCCAGGGGCTTGAGCTCGCTCACTCGGTCTTGGCTGCCTTGAATGATCAGTTCCAGACCTTCTCGTCGTGCCAGGATCAGTTCGAGCAGCGCTTCGACACCTTCTCCGCTCACTTCTACACCCATTTCCCTCAGACTCCTCACCATCCTCCCGATGATGACACTCCAGCCGATTCTTAGCTTTTATGGCAATTGATGCCAAAGGGGGAGAGGAGAGAGTAGAAGAGTAGGAGAGATGATGAGAGATGAACCTTAAATGAAATCTTTTGGTGTAAAGTTTTAATTAACTTGTTTAGTTGAATATCTCTTTTATGTGGATGACATTTATGTTGGTTGACTCTTGTATGAGATTGTTACTGCTTGATATATGAGATATACTTATGTTATTTTCATATGACCTTGTGATGATGATATCATGTTGTAGAATTGAATGTTGAATGTCTTATTTGTGATACTTCATGCTCATATAACGAATGAATTGAGATAGCATCTTATACGCATGCTTGAACTCCACTAAAATGCCAAAATTCTCTTATTCATACATTTAGGGGGAATGTCTTATTCTTCGATGCTTATTGTAAAATTCCCTTTATGCTTAAAACTCCTTCATCTACACTTTATGTTGTCATCAATTACCAAAAAGGGGGAGATTGTAGCTTCTAGGCCCCTAAAGAGTGTTTTAATAATTAATGACAACTACAAATGCTACACTAACGTTACCTGCCTAGTTGTGTCAAGAAGAGACTTAAAAGACAGGTTAATGAAAGGCGAAGAAAGAGCCTCATGATGAAGAAAGGGAATTGATCAAAAGGGCAAAGGTACGAAATAGGGTCTTTTCCATTTTTACCGGTCTAAGGTGATTAGAGAAGAATTTTGACCGGATTTTAGGATAGTTGCCGTACTATTAAGAGGAGCAAGTGGTGTATCACAAAATACTTCATCTATGCGCCACAAATCATAAAATCAACTTGCATTGCATACTAGAAGGTCATATACTTTCAAAATGCTTGTTTCAGCTCAATTTTGCTCAGCACTGTCTCAGTCGGTCTGACCGTCTGTTAGACCGGTCTGACCGAATTCACGGACTGACCGAATAGGATCTCGGACTGACCGACGTTATGTCTAAGTATAGTGTATTCCTTTAAAAGGTCGGTCTGTCCTTAGTTGAGACCTAGGTCAGACTCCTGCAACTTCTTGATTTATCTTTCTGTTGTTTTTGAGCTATGACGGTCTGACAGTTTGATTAGACCGGTCTGACCGAGAAATCGGTCTGACCGTGCTTTTGAACTACGGTCTGACCGTATGGCCGGTCTGTCCGTATTTTTTGGCCTGACCGTATAAAGTGTCCAGAAACTGTGTCGTCTCTGGACAGTTTCACGGTCTGATTGAAATAGGCTCCGGTCTGACCGTGTGTGTGCCTGACAAGGGCAGTTGAGCATTTATTGCGCCTGTTTAATGCCGTTGCAATTGCGGCGGTCTGACCGAGTTTATACTTGCGGTCTGACCGCCAGGTGATCTTTTTCTCCCAACGGCCTGTAACGGCTATATTTATTGTGGGGGGTATATATACTCCCATGCACGGCCCTGTTCACAACTTTTGGCATAATCTTGAGCATTGTCATCATCCTTGAGAGCTTAAGCTAGTTTCATACACTCTAGGGTTCAAATTCTCGAATTTGTGAGAGTGTGCATTTGAGATCTTCTAGTGCATTGCATTTAGTTCATTAAATCAATCTTGTGGCACTAGAAGAAGGCTAAGTGATCATCACCGGCTTGTTACTCTTGGAGTTTGCCGGCTCCTAGACGGATAGGAGAAAGGTTTTGGAGAGCTCTTCAAGGAAGATTGTGAAGACTCCTCAAAACGTCTTGTGAAAGGGTTGAGCACGCCTTGCCGGAGCGGTAGAGTGCATATTTAGTGAAATCGAGGTTTGGATAACTCATCACACTAATCCGGCTCAAGATCTAGGTCACTTCTCGAGAGAAGGTTGACTAGATAGAGGAGCGGTTAGAGATTTGAGTTTGCCTCAATGTGGATTAGGGGTGATCGGCAAATCACCGAGACCACGGGATATATCCTTGTGTTGAAATTGTGGTTTGTTCATCTTGTGTTATTTATTTGCTCTCATTATCTATAAATTGTTTGTTTTATTGATAATTTGTTAAAATCGCCTATTCACCCCCCTCTAGTCGATATCCTAGATCCCTTTCACCCCCTCACTTTTACAGCAGTAGACGCACGCGGGGTTCGCTTCTCCCATGGCGACGCGCTTATCATCTCAGCCACCATCTACAATTGCCAGCTGGCGCGTATACTCGTTGACGGTGGGAGTTCCGTCGACGTCCGGTACCTGAAGGCATTCAGGGAAATGCAAGTTGACGAAAAACTACTGCAACCCACGGCCGGGCCCTTGCAAGGCTTCATCCCAGGGAAGACGATCCACCCGCTGGGGAAGGTCGATCTCCCCACGACCTTCGGTTCCCCGGACAACTACCGGACTGAGCTGGTCTGATTTGACACTGTGGACCTCCCCTCTTTGTACAACGCGATCACGGGGAGGATCACCATCAACCGTTTGGGGGCCGCAATCCACCAAAACTACCTCTGCGTGAAGATCCCCGTTTGCCCGGAGGCGGCGAGGGGGTGTAATCTGCCGAGGTGACCAGGACATGGCTTGCACCCTTTATGAGCACACCACTGCAGCAAGTGAGAGCGCCAACGTCATCAAGGCCCCAGGGGGAGACTACTCATCCCCGGCCCCAGACACCACGGCCGTCCCCTCCTGGAGGTCTCCCCCCAAGCCGCGTCCGGAAGGGGACCTCCGAAAGGTCCTACTGTCCCTGGACAATGGGGGTAGGACCGTCAAGATCGCAGCGGACCTCTCCGAAGAGCACGCGGAGCAACTCGCGGCCTTCCTACGCAAAAACTCCAATGTCTTTGTGTGGAAGCCCACCGACATGCGGGGTGTTGCCCAGGAGGTTATCGAGCATAAGCTCGCTGTGACCCCCAGTCACCACCCGGTCCAACAGAAATTGAGAAAGCTCTCCCTTGAACGCCAAAGCCTATCGAGGTTGAGATTGCCAAACTCCAACAGGCAGGGTTCATTCGGGAGGTCTTGCACCCCGAGTGGCTAGCAAACTTTGTCCTCGTGAAGAAGTCGAACGGCAAGTGGCGAATGTGCGTAGACTTCACTGACCTTAACCACGCTAGCCCAAAAGACAACTTCCCACTCCCGCGGAGTGACCAAGTAATCGACTCGACCGCGGGGTGCGAGCTGATGAGTTTCTTGGACGCATATTCTGGCTATCACCAAGTCCGAATGGCAGAGGGGGACGAGGAAAAGACGAGTTTTATAACTCCCCTCGGGACCTTATGCTATGTCCACATGCCCTTCGAGTTGAAGAACACTGGAGCAACCTTCCAGCAACTCATTTCACAGGTCTTTAAGGACCAAATCGGCTGCAACGTCGAAGTCTGCGTCAACGGCGCGGTTGTCAAAAGCTCCCGCACGGCCGCTCACATCGACGACCTAGAGAAGACCTTCTACAGCTTCCGTGAATAAGGGTTGAAGCTCAACCCGGAAAAGTGCACCTTCGGCGTACGAGGGAGGCAGCTGCTTGGCTTCTTTGTGTCCCAACGAGGCATAGAGGCCAACCCCGAAAAAATTTGGGCCTTCCTGGACATGCCCCCTCCGCGTTCGATCAAAGATGTACAGTGGCTCGCCGGCCATTTGGCCTTGTTGAGCCACTTCGTCTCACAGTCGGGGGAACGCGGCCTTCAGTTCTTCAAAATCCTCTAAGGCCTCGAAGGGTTTTGGTGGACTCCCGAGGCCCAGGAGGCCTTTGACAAGCTGAAGAAGTATCTCAGAGACCTCCAATGCTCATGAGCCTGTCTCTGGAAGAACCCTTGCTCCTATACCTCACCGCGACCCCAGTCGCTGTATGTACGGTGCTGGTAAAGGAGCAGGATGGGCAGCAGTGTCCCATGTATTACGTGAGTGAAGCCCTTCAAGGGGCTAAGACTTAGTACACGGAGATGGAGAAGATATGCTACGCCCTCCTCATGGCGTCTCGGAAGCTTCGCCACTACTTCTTGGGACACCCGATCACGGTCCCGTCATCTCTCCCTTGAGGGAGGTGCTACGGAATAAAGAGGCTACCAGCTGGATCAGGAAGTGGGGAGCTGAGCTCGCTCCTTTTTCCCTCTCCCTCACAGGGCGTTCTACCATCATCAAATCACAAGTCCTCGCCGACTTCGTGGTGGAATGGACCCCCACTCCCGGGAGGGAGGGGGAGAGTCTCCACGAGCCGCCCTGGCGCGATGACCATTGGACTCTCATGTTCGATGGCTCCTTGTGTCTCACTGGGGCCGGCGCGGGGGTGGTTCTCCGGAGCCCCGAAGGGAGGGCACTGGAGTACGCATCAAGGCTCGAGTTCCCTGCCATGAATAACGTCACTGAATATGAGGCCCTTCTCTTGGGACTGCGCCTCGCGCGCTCCCGAGGGATCTGTCGCCTCCTTGTCAAAGGAGATTCCCAGCTCGTGGTTTGCCAAATTGACAAGTATTACTTGTGCCATGACGCGAACCTGAGCCTGTACTTGGGGGAGGTGCGCAAAATCGAAAAATACTTCGAGGGCCTGGAGGCCCGGCACATCCCCCGGAGGGATAACGACAGGGCCAATGCCCTGGCCCGGGCAGCCAGTGCTTGGGAACCTCTCCCCGGAGGTGCCTTCCTAGAAATCATCGCGAAGCCCTCAGTGACCTCCCCGGACACAGACCCTGAGTCCCATACCCCGGAGGTATCCTAGATCGCCCGGGTGGCATCCTAGATGGATCCCCTCGTCTCCTTCATAATGGGGGAAGGGAACCCTCCCAGCGAGACCGAGGCGAAATGGGTCCGTGCCAAAGCACGGGCATACCTTCTTCTAGAAGGGAAGCTCTACAAGCGGGGGGCCTCCGCCCATCTCCGCTGCCTCCCACGAGCGGAAGGACTACAACTCCTCAAGGATATCCACTCGGGAAGCTGTGGGTCTCACCTGGCCCCACGCACCGTCGCGGCAAAGGTTCTTCGCCTAGGCTTCTATTGGCCCACAGTGGTCCATGACGCGTGAGACCTTGTCTTCGCATGCGAGGCCTGCCAGAAGATGGCCAAGGGTTTCAATTTGCCCTCCACAATGCTGCAGACCATTCCCCTCACTTGGCCTTTCACGCGCTGGGGATGGACCTCCTAGGTCCCTTCCCCCCAGCACCTGGGGGCTACAAGTATGCGGTGGTCACAGTCGATTATTTCTCCAAGTGGGTAGAGGCTGAACCCTTGGCCATCATCACCTCCCGAGCAGTACAGCGATTTTTCTGGAAGAATATCTGTAACACCCTGGTTTTGGGGGTGAAAATTTTTTGCATAAAAATCTTGCATGCATGTATCTCTGTAGTTGTAGCCAGATCAGCTGAACCCTAATCTCTCTCAAATCCTAAAAATCTTCAAATCTATTCTCTAGATCAGATTATGATCTGCCCATCCACATTTGACCTACCAGTTACCCTGAAGATAAAAGTCTTCAGGAGCCAGATTGAGTTCTAACCCTAACTCCCAGTATCTAAGCCTCTTTCTGTTTTCGAAAACAGGAAATTCAGATTTACCCTAAGTACCCTAGCTTCCAGATAACTGAGTTATCATGATTTAACCCTATCCAGACTCAAGTGTCTTTTTGAATATGTTCCTAGGTATATCCTCAACTTACTCCAAAAAGTTGGGAACCAGATTGTTTCATCTAAGCACTTTTCGCAGGTTAGTCCAAATTTTACTTCTAATAAGTCCTTTTCTGTTTACCTAGAAGCCTAAAAAGGCTAAAATCCACAAATCAACTCCAAATCCATAATTTCTTCAGGGAATGCCTCCCAAATGCCATTTGATACATATTTCCCTTCTGATCAGACTTCTAAATCTCACTCCAATTACCAAAATTTGTGATCGACAAAATCCAGATCTATTTTACCCTAATTTTACCCTATTTTCAAAAATAGGTGAAATCCCTCAGATCTTATCAAACTTTCTCCAAATTTGTGCTAAATGAGTATTAATAGAAATATTATACTCAACCATGCAATTAAATCCCAAATTAATCATCTCTAAGATCATAATTACAAATCAGTCCAGATTTCGACTGAAACCATCACAATTCAGTCCCTGGTTCGACCACACCCTCTGTTCACGACCACAACTAGTGCAACCGACCAAAGCCAGCGCAATCGACCAGCTCTGTTGTTTTCGACCACACCTGTTACAATCGACCATGACTTGGATCCAATGCACAAGCACGGGAGCTTCGACCTCGCCACTGCTGTGCTCGTGTTTGCTTCGACCTGCTGCACTGTTGCAGTAGCCACGTTGTCGTTGAAGCCAGCCCGTGGTCGCCATATGCCACTGTGGATCTTCTCTAGCGTGAATCATAGCCAGCTGATTTCCTCCCGTTTGCACGCCACCAGCAACGGCTCCAGCAGCAAAGTGTCGCCACGTGGAGGCCATGCCGAACCCAACAGTCAATTCACTGCAACTCCAGCTGCAAAAGCCCTCACGGCCGCTGGCATCCTGTCATTCCATCACCGGCATGCCGTGAAGTCGCAATCCAGTCACTTCCTTGCCGGCTTCAACTCCCCGAGCATTTCCAACCGTTGAGAGCCTCCAGCCACGCCTATATAAACCCACCAGAGCTTAGCCTTACTTCTTACACTCCAGAGCACTAGAAATCGCCACACTTCACTGTGCCTTCTTCTTCTCCGGTGAGCAACAAAGAGGGAGCACGGTGCCAAGCTTCTCCACTGCCTCCTTCTTCAATCCAACACCCCCAGTGAGCTTCTCTCATCTCCCTCATACTTCTCAAGCTTGGAATTTAGTTTAAATGTCTTCAGTCGCCGGCGATTTCAGTTTTACTCCAGTAGCTCCGGCGAGCAATTAATCCTCAACCAGATCGATTAAACCTTCGAGCTAGTAATCAAATATGCTCACTAGACCATGCTTAACATCCCTAAGCAACCAAAATCAACAGATCTGCTGAAATATGAAAAACCCCAATTTGCAACTTTGCATGTTCACTGTGCTTGCTGATTAAGCTTCTCTGTTGGGTAATCTGTTAATCAAACGTCACTAGTGCATTTCTAGTACCCTGAGTACCATATACAAGCAAGGAATTAAGCTCAATCACTTTAAATCAGAAATGCCAAAATCAGATTTGAGTTCATCTTTTCTCCAGCCAGTATCTTCCAAATCCAGCCGATCCAGCTCCAGAAACTTTTCCATCTAGATGTTTTTCACCCTCTTGAACATTTTTGTCTTCTATCACGACTTCTAATTCGGCCTAGAACAGAAGTTATAGCTATGCCCTAGTTGCTGTACTATTTATGTTGCATGTGCTCCAGGCCAGTCAACTTCTTCGCCAGTTTCATCACTTTCCGGCCATCTCCTGCCCTAGATCCCGTTGAGACATCAGTTCCTGTTCGCATGGCCTACCTACCAGACAAAGTGGTGCATCATTTAGAGCCCTAGATCAAAAGTTATGGAAAACCCTAGTTTCTGGCCATGTCAACTCTATGCCACACTATGCCAACCAGTGGCATTAGCCCTCCTCACCCACCTTTGGTCATGCAAAAACAAAAACTACTTTGTGCACCATATGCTTGAATCAAAACCCATTTTGGCCACTGGGAACTATTCAAACAATGTCAATGCCATTCTTGGGCATTGTCAGCCCTTGTCAGCCTATGTCAGCCAGTGGCATTGAGCCTTTTCACCTACTTCCAGCCATGCATTTTGAACATAACTTTGTCCCTTAGACTCCTGATGTTGTGATCTACATTTCCTTCTACTGTCACAACTTGAGTTGAGCCCTCTATCATCCATCGACCCTATGTTGATGCCTTGAACCAAATGCCAACCTAAAGACATTCACTGTTTTTGGGCGAACCAGTCACAACCTTCATTTTATTCTGATATTTTGAGACATTTGGAACCTTGTAAACCTTTGACAACTAATCTTAACCCTGGTTTCCATAGTTTAACCCTAATCGCTTCCCAAAACCCCAAATCTTGTATCGCCGAGACGCTTTCACCTTGCATTATCGCATATAGTGGATTAGTAAGAGTAGGGTTGATTGTAATGCCTGTTTGCTTGTTTGATCCTTGTTCAGAGCAAGAGCCCGAGTTTGAAGACTTCGTCGCAGACCCGACATCAACTGCTGTTTCTTACGACGCGGAAGGCAAGTCATATTCTTGAACATCTTGAACCTATAATTTAAGAATTGTTAATATATTACCTTGATTATAAAGTAGTACTGCATGTGTTGACAAAAGAATGATTTGGCAGTACTAGGCTGGATGCCTGAGAAAATGTGAAATATGGTAGAGAGCCATAATTAATATATGTATATAATCTATATTCATGAAATAAAACCCCTAGCCGTGACCAATATTTTGGTATGGAATGGTGGAAGCACTAGATGTGCTTGGTCGCACAGGATGTGCCAGCACTGGAAGTGCATGGATTATGGTATGATCTGGTCACTGGCATATAAGGACTAGAACCTTGTGTTGTGCGTCTATTGGCATGATTAACGTGCCGACCACAAGCCTGGTATGGGACAAGCCTGAACAAGTAGTATGTGGATCACACATGGAACCCCTATATGACAAACTCACGATTTACACGGGGTGCGCTCCAACACATATCACAGGATGTGATAATGCACGCTGCCCTGAGGGGAAGATGCCAATTTAGTGGGGGTTGTGTAACTGTCGCACCCCGCACAGGGTACCACGACTACTCCCGTGGAGACCTAGCTCGCTGTAGCTGGCCTCATACATACATACCACTAACTTCCCAGCATAAGTCAAGCACAGGAGTTCATTGCAGCAGAGTAACTTACAAAATATCATTCATAAACAGTATGGCCTGCTGGCCTGGTACAATAAAAGAGTAATACAATGCCTTCACGGCACAAATGGTCTAATTAAAACAAAAAGACAACTACTCGGCGGAAGCTAGGCGAAACCCCCACAATCGTAAGAAGTTGACAGCAGAACAGCACACTTCAAGGCTCTGGCAGAATTGGCTCTCTTCCTTCCTGATCCACGAAATCTTCCAAGCCTTCGTCTTGGTATTGTAGCACTCCATCTATTGTTGATAAGTTGCTAGGGTGAGCACTTACGTACTCAGCAAGTCATAGGTAAGAGTAGAGATACGTATAGTAGAGATGACATGATCCTATGCTATTGAGGGAAAAGAGGTGAGAGGGTTTTTCCATAAATACTTTTCTTCCAAGCTTTTCAAATCTCATGCTCATGGCAGCATTTCATATACTTAGGGCACAATCCACGTGCCTCTTAGTTATCACATGATCACTAAATTACGGTACTACCGTGACACGTCAACACATGACAGCCCTCAGCAGCACCCCTTATCATGACAACACATGTCATTTGGGTAATCTTGAACTAACAAATTTTAATTTATAAAACAATACTTGTGTCACACCCCGTGGATTTAATCCACCGCGGCATACTCCTAAAACTCGGGAGCACGAAGTATTCGAATACATTTTTAACTCTGCAGAGGGGTACCAATTTACCCGCAAGATATATCCACTTTCATGCCCTTCCTATCACAAGGATTGGACCCCTGACTCACTTCATACTGTGAGCGGCAAGGTGGAGATAACAAGAACTTTTGCCATATTTCACACACAATTCACCCCAGACCCCGTGGTTTTCTTCACGCAAACCACAGTTGTGGTAGGGTTACACAACCCCCACTAAATTGGCATCTCCCCCTCAGGGTCAGCGTGCATGATCACATCCTGTGATATGTGTTGGAGCGCACCCCGTGTGAATCGTGAGTTTGTCCTATTGGGGTTCCATGTGTGATCCACATACTACTTGTTCAGGCCTGTCCCATACCAGGCTTACGGTCAGCACGTTAATCATGCCACTAGACGCACAACACAAGGTTCTAGTCCTTATATGCCAGTGACCAGCTCATACCATAATCCAAGCACCTTCAGTGCCTGCACATCCTGTGCGGCCAAGCACCTCCAGTGCTTTCACCATTCCATACCAAAATACTGGTCACGGCTAGGGGTTTTATTTCATGAATATAAATATACATAATATATTAGTTCATGGCTCATTATTTGATCAATTCACATTTGACAGGCATCAGCCTGATGCTGCCATTTCATAATTCAACTATTCTCAATCTTTCTCGTGCAATATTATTATTTTATAATCAAGGTATATTCTAGCAATTCATAAAATATAGGTTCAAGATGTTCAAGAATATGACTTGCCTTCCGCGTCGTAAGAAAAAGTAGTTGATGTCGGGTCTGCGACGAAGTCTTCGAACTCAGACTCTTGCTCTGAACAAGGATCAAACAAGCAAACAGGCATTACAATCAATCCGACTCTTACTATTCCACTATATGCGATAATGCAAGGTAAAAGCGTCTCGACGATACAAGATTTGGAAGCGATTAGAGTTAAACTATGGAAACTAGGGTTAGGATTAGTTGTCAAAGGTTTACAAGGTTCCAAAGGTCTCAAAATATCAGAGTGATACCAAAGCTGCGATGGCTCGCTCAAAAACAGCGAACGTCTTTAGCTCGACATTCGGTTCAGGGCATCGACATAGGGTCGATGGATGATAGAGGGCTCAACTCAAGTTGTGACAGTAGAATAAAATGTAGATCACAACATCAGGAGTCTAAGGGACAAGGTTATGTTCAGTTTGCATACCTAGAAGGGGTCAAACTGGCCCAATGCCATTGGCTGACAATGCCCAAGAATGGCATTGACATGGTTTGAACAGTTTCTAGTGGCCAAAATGGGTTTTGATTCAAGCATATGATGCACAAGGTAGTGAAGCAACTGTTTGACAAGGTAATTTTTGGTTTGCATGACCAGAGGTGGGTGAAAAGGGCTAATGCCACTGACTGGCATAGTTTGACATAGAGTTGAGATGGCCAGAAACTAGGGTTTGCCATAACTTTTGATCTAGAGCTCCAAATGATGCACCACTTTGTCTGGTAGTTAGGCATTTGTAACAGGAACAAATGTCTCAACAAGATATAGGGCAGGAGATGGCCGGAAAGTGATGAAAACCGGCAAAGAAGTTGACTGGCCTGGAGCACATGCAATATGAACAGTACAGTAACTATGGCATATCTATATCTCACAATCTAGGCCGAATTGGGAGTCGTGATAGAAGACAAAGTTGCTCAGAATGATCCAAAACATCTAAATAGCAAAGTGGTTTGAGCTAGAGTGGCTGGATTTGGATGATACTGGCTGGAGAAAAGATGAACTCAAATCTGATTTGGGCATTTCTGATTAAAGTGATTGAGCTTAATTCCTTGCTTGTGGATGGTCTCTAGGGCATTAGAAACATACTGGTGAAGTTAGATTAGCTAGAGATGCACCAGAAAAGCTTAAACAGTAAGCTCAGTGAACATGCAAGGTTCCAATTTGGGGATTTTCACATTTCAGCAAATCTGTTGATTTTGGTTGCTTAGGGATGTTAAGTAAAGTCTACTGAGCATATTTGATCACTGGATCGAGAGCTAATTCTATTTAGGTGAGGATTAATTGCTCATCGGAGTTCTAGATGAAACACGGCGATTGCCGGTGATAGAAAGCATTTGAACTAAATTCCAAGCTCGAAAAGCATGAGGGAGATGAGAGAAGCTCACTAGGGGTGCTGGATCGAAGTATGAAGCAGTGGAGAAGCTTGGCACCGAAGCTCCCTTTGCTGCTCGCTGGGGAAGAAGAAGACACAGTGTTGTTGCTGGTTTTCTGGTGTTTTTGCTGAGTGGTGAAGTTGGCTAAGTCCCTGGGGGTATAAATAGGTAAAGCTGGAGGTTCTCAACGGTTGGAAAAGCTCGGGGAGTTGAAGCCGGCAAGATGTGACTGGATGGCACTAGTACAGAAATGCAGTCTACTAACCCCTATCTTCTATCGGTTATTAGCGAAACAGCACAAAACCGATAGAAAATGTGCCTCGTGGGCAAAAAAGCCCGACGGATGTATTTTCCCTATCGGTTTCTAAGAAACTTACCGATAGAATAAATAGTATGATTTACTCTAGCGGTGATGAACATATTTGCCGTTAGAAGAGATGCATAAGTACTGACGGAAGAATGTTGTGCGCCGATAGGACTGGTCGACTTCAACAACTAGACTTATTCTATCGCTACTATATGAATATACCGACAGAATATATTAAAAGTTCCTATCGGCAATATGTAGTTCGCCGATAGAATAGTTGACCTTCTACAAATATTTTTATTCTATCGGTAATGGATTCTTTTACCGTTAGAATATATAGAAAATTGCTTAGAACTGTTCGTCTTCTAATAGTTTTATTCTATCGGTAATGCATGTTTATACCGGTAGAATATTGCACAAAATATCTTAGAACTGTTGGCCTTCTACAACTAGTAATATTCTATCGGCAATGTACGTACAGACCGATAGAGTATGTACAAAAATTCCTATCGGTAATATTTGTTTTGCCGATAGAACCATTCGGCTTCTACAGATGTTTTTATTACTAACGGTATTCTGTTTTCTTACCGATAGAAAATATATAATTGTATAAATACACGGGTATGTCTCTTTCATTCTCACAGTTCATCTGGGCTCGTAGTCCTAACCCGTAAGCTCCATGGACGGCCGGCGCACCTCTACAGGGGACCGCTGCACCTCCGCACCTCCATCGACGCCCTCTAGACGTCGGCATCCCAAGGAAGGTACGTAAAATTTCTGCAATATTGTTAGATTATTCTAATCCGATTATGGCAATAATTCTGCTTTTTTTGTATCCTTCATTTTGATGTGTCTTCTTTTCAATATGATTATGATCTGGTCAGGTCCTTGGATGATGCTCGTGGGGGGCAACGTATTTCACGGTTCTTCATCGCAGTACGCTGCCTATGTTGGCTTGTTGGCGAAAGAAAAGGTGAAGATCACCGTCGAGAGCTGGAAGGACGTGAAGGGCGAGATCTTGGTTGGCTCGGTCGAGAAGATGCTTAAGCCCGGCGTGTTTCTCAAATCAGGACCTATAGAAAGCATCTTACATGTTTTTGCATGCACCAGCTTGTGGCCAGATGCTTACCTGCTTGGAGAAGAAGAATTGTTGTTATTTGCACAGCCATTCTACACCATCACTACACAGAACAACATCTTGGAAGGTAGGTTCTTTTTGTTAATGGAGTTGAGTTGAGTTGAGTTGAGTTGATCGAGTTTGAGTCCGAGGAAATCACCATTATGTACAAATGTATGTCGACGGCAGTTCCAGCTCCTCGGGCGTCTTCGAACTGAACTCCTATGGTTAAGTCCAATGTGGTTCAGACATTTGCTGTTTTGGATGAATGGATTTGTGATGTATCAGGTCTAACTTGTAGTCGGTAGTTGCATTGTGGCAACCTGCAAAGGTTCCCTTTTATGTAAAATGCATGTATGGGCCACTGGGTCCTCGTCGTGATCTGTTGTTAATTTCAGACGTGGCTTTTGTAATATACATCGAATGTGTGAATTGTTGTATTTGTATATTGTTGTATATTTGTGTATCATGTATTGCTAATTGGGACATGAACTTGAATGTGCAGGGAGCATTTGTGTATTTAATTGTATTGGTAGGTAGGTGTGTATTTGTACTGCTGTTTCAGACATGCACTTCAATTTGTGAACTGGCATGTGTATGTTTGTACCTGAATTTGTATTGGTGAACTGGCATGTGTATGTTTGTACCTGAATTTGTGAACTGGCATGTGTAATTTCTTTGGCAAGATGAAGTCCCAACTACCTACGAAAAGTATTTTTGTGTCTCCTAGTTAATCCACAAATTAGCATTTCTTGAAATATATTGCTTTATCTTCTAGTTAAGATCCGTTTGATGTAAGATCTGTTTGATGTTACATTGATATGATTCCTTGAATGTGAGAAATGGCATGTGCATGTTTGTCCCAGTTTGGTGACAGTACCTCCTCTAACGGTAAGTACACATATTTACCGATAGGAAAACATATATATTTGTTCAGTCATGCATATTCTAACGGTAAATACACATATTTACCGATAGGAAGCACATATATTTGTTCAGTCACGCATATTCTAACGGAAATGCACATATTTACCGATAGAAAAATACATATATTTGTTCAGTCATGCATATTCTAACGGTAAATACACATATTTACCGATAGGAAACACATATATTTGTTTAGTCATGCATATTCTAACGGTAAATGTACATATTTACCGATAGAAAAATACATATATTTGTTCAGTCATGCATATTCTAACGGTAAATACACATATTTACCGATAGGAAGCACATATATTTGTTTAGTCATGCATATTCTAACGGTAAATGCACATATTTACCGATAGAAAAATACATATATTTGCTTAGTAATGTATATTCTCTAACGGTATGTGTGTGTTTTTACCGATAGAATATGTGAGCGGCAAATTACCTAAGTTAGTCTGACGGTTATTGCATGTATTTACCGTTAGAAAAATGTCCATTATAAGGAAAACCCCAGTCGACCATTGCGGAGCTGCTCTTTAATTTGTTCTGTTGCACTCTGTGTCCCTCTGTTTGTGACGAAAGTTCCAGCTACACTGCTAGGGTGATCAGCGCAGGCTGGAGGGAAGTTGATTGCGCCCCTCTCTTTAAGGTATGCTTAATCGTCGACACCTATCTCTCTCTCCCTCTAGATCTCCCTTCCTCTCTACTTGCAAGCTAGCTGTATTGTGTAGTTCCAAGTTTGTAGCTCTAAGCTTGGGAGCTTGGTAGCTGGAAATGCGTCATGTTTTAGGAGCTAACTAGCTTGTATTGTGTAGTTAGCTAGGTTAATTAGTGTTAATTTCGTCAGGCTAGGGTTCAACACATGTATCTGTTGTAAGAGGCTGTACATGTACATATACATAACTTAATCGGGCAGGTTTCATGCATGGCTTACTCGTTAAATTTTGTTAATTGTAGATGGACAGGAAATATTGGATGTATGGAATAAAACGTACTACTCTTGAATATTTGGATGGTGTGAATGAGTTTATTAAATTTGCTGAGCAACAAAAGGAGAGGAAGGGAGAGAAAAATATGCTCTGTCCTTGTACAGATTGTATGAACTTGAAGAGGTTTAGCAACTCTGATCAAATTAAGAGTCATTTGATTCGTCGGGGTTTTAACGCGCGATACACCCGTTGGATATGGCATGGCGAAGATCTTGAGGAAACAAGCACCACTACTACCAATCAGCACGACTCGGATGTGGATTGCAATAATATCGATGATCATCCCAATTTTGGTAATGTTAATTCCGATGTGCACGTAGATGACCCAATTGGTGTTCCTAGGTCCCGACACGAGGGTAGGCTTGAGGGAATTGGAACGATTGGATTCAAAGCTATCGTCCCCGCTCGTGATGTGTACGCAAAATCACATTTTTGGGTCTTACAACACATGACGGAGGTCGAGCCATACATACACGAGCACAAGGTAATGTTACGGTCACAGAATCCTTCGAAGTCAGACGTTTGGGTAAGCAGAGAACATAACAGGAAATTTGCTGAGTGGATCCAAGAAAGAGTCACGCGAGCTGCCGAGGGCTCCGTAAGTGAAACTGTGACATGGTTGGCTAGAGGCCCAAGATTCACTGTAGGGACTTGGCAGGGGTACGACATCAATGGGTATTCATTTTACACAAGAGCTCAAGACGCCAAGAGTAGCACGCAATGTAGCGGAGTGACACTGTTTGCTATTTCCGAGGATGCCAGGTCAGTAAGGGCGCTGAACTCATACTACGGTGTTATTGACGAAATATGGGAGCTCGATTACGGATTACTTAAGATTCCCCTGTTTCGATGCCAATGGGTCGAAATCCCTCGAGGTGTTCAAGTTGACAGTTACGGGTTTACTCTCGTCAATCTTGGTAGAGTCGGACACCAAGACGATCCATTCATACTTGCAAAGCAAGCCACACAGGTATTCTACATCGTTGACCCGGCCAATCCAAACTTGCATGTTGTCCTCCACAGCAAGAGACGTATTGTTGGGGTCGAAGATGTTGTCGACGAAGAGGAGTATAACCAATTCGATGAAATACCTCCATTTTTAGAGGACATTCAATCTATCCGTACTGAAGATATCGACGAAACAACGTATCTGCGAGATGACCACGAAGAAGGATTATGGGTTGAGAACCATTGATGATTAATTTCTATTTCAGGGATAAATGCCAAGCAAACAGCCCACAAGTTCTGCAGCAAGGTGAGGAACTTATCATTAATACATCAGGCAGTACATTTTTCTTTAGAATTTAATGATAAGCTAGTTCACAGCATTAATACATCTCAATTTTACTCCACAGCATGAGTTCTAACATGTACAGTACCTTTATCCTGTAAATATTTAATTCTTCCCTTCAAATAGCACTTGCAAAAATCTCATCGCAGCCTCTTCAAAAATCCCTTTTTTCTGACGGTATTTTGTTATTTATACCGATAGAGAAGGACATCTTCTCTCAGGCACTTCAAAACGTTTTCTATCGGTATTGTTCTATTTTACCGTTAGAATAAATTCATTTGTCTCACGGTATTTGTTGTCTGACGGTTTTTTCCTGTTTTTACCGATAGAAGAATACTCTACCGCTTCGAATTCTCAACCGTGTCGCCATGCGTCGCCTTGGAAACTCTATAAGTACCTCGCCATGCGTCGCGGTATTTTGTTGTTTTTCTAATTCTCGAACGGTTGGACTCCTCATCTTCTCTTTCACAATGGCAACCTCCATGGGATCGTCATCCACGGCCTCCCCGGTAAGAACTCTAAATCTCCTCGGTTTACCCCTGTATTGTTAATCCATGTTCAGTTCATTCTTGACCTGTTGATTTGCACAGGGAATGGTAGCCGTGGAAGACACTGCCAAAGTGAAGGCTGACCTGAGGGCCCTCCAGGAGGAGCACAAGCTCCTTACAGACAAGCACACTCAGCTACGGCTTGACCTTGACGATCTCTTCCAGCGCATTAAGCGCATGAAGACGGATGGTGACAATGCTAGGGCGAGGACGAGGCGTCTTCGCGAGGAGAAGAAAGCCGCGGATATGACCATCGCTGGCTGCGGTTTGACTATGAAGGATACCATAGCGAAGCTGACGGAGGTCGCAGGCCTTCTTGACGCGGTAGTAGTTGATCCTAGGGACAACTTGTCGCTAGAGGAGTCCTGCGTCCTGGCTGCAAGTCTAACTGACTCTATTCTACATGCAGCCAGGGCTAAGACCACCCCTTGACCTAGCATTTTGGGTTTTATTTTTTATGTAAGTGATAAAACAACAATGAATGAACAATTTCTTTTTATGTCAATTTTCCAATTTTCCGGCTATCTTCCCTCTTTCTTTAACATTCTGCAGCTTTCAACCACGGTCTGTTTGATGTTAAATTGTGTACCTTTTCATAACTCTGACGGTATTTTGTTGTTTTTACCGATAGAAAAAGGGCACACAAATCTCAAGCACTTAATCAAAAAAATTTTCTGGGGAAAATTGGGCTCACGGGATTTTTTTGTTTATACCGATAGAAAAGGGCACCTTTTCATTACTCTCACGGTATTTTGTTGTTTTTACCGATAGAAAAATGGCACCCAATCTCAAGCACTTTAAAAAAATTTTCTGTGGAAAATTGGTCTCACGGGATTTTATTGTTTATACCGATAGAAAAATGCAATCACTAATTCGAATATTTTTCCGGGAAATTTACTTTTTCTATCGGTATTATTTTGTTGTTTCGATAGAAAATTACATAAGTCTATCGGTATCATTTTGTTATACCGATAGAAAAGTTCCTCCGCTACTTTATTTCTCGTACACGGCCCTTTAGTTTCCCTCCACTCGAACAGTTCCACCTTAGAGCACTGCGTCTCTTTGAGAGCGAAGAAAACCCCAACCTCCGCCGTGAGCACTCACTTCCTCTCTCCCACACGACGATCGCCGGCTGGACACTGGTTCGTCACTGCCACCGGTTCTTATTTTCGTCCTTCGCCCGCCGCTGCTGCGTTCTACACCGCCTCTGCATCACCAGAACTGATCGCCGCCTTAAATACCCTAATTCGTCGTTCTATTTCCAGCATCTTCTTTATTTGATCCTAGTGTTTTGCACGTACTAATTCTTGGAGTTTTGCAATTACACTAGGGTTCCCTATTGTGTTGGCTTATGTACATTCCGCAGGCAATGTTGATTTTAATTAGGGTTTACATAATATGTTCCAGTGCTGTAATGAACCTGTTTTGAGATTTTAACTTCTCTATACTGCTGTATGTGTGATCAATTGTATCCAACTGCCATGTAATGCAGATTATATGTTGGAGGTGTTCTTACACATATTCTATCGGCAGCTCATGTGTTTACCGATAGAAAATTTTCTGCACAAGTAGTAAAACTTAATTTGGATCTGGAAGGACATGAGCCATGCAATGTACTAGTTTGGTTGAGAATTTTTACTCACTTCGTATGAATATATGGCAATGTGGATGGGTCTTCGATGTATATGTTTCAAATGCCTATATACATGACTTTTCCCAACCTAATAGCTGTGAAGTCCTGATGACTCACATACAGGCTAGGCTAAAGATTATGCACAGTAGCACTTAGATGCTTGTGTGCATATTTACGTGTGAAATAATAATGCTGGCCCATGAATATTAATTAGTGTAGCAAATCATCGAGAATGTTATGTGATGACAGTGAATGGTGGCTTGTCAACAAAATTCCATATATAGAGAACATTGTTATGTTCTATCGGTATCTCACGTGTTTGCCGATAGAAAAATTGTCTTGTGTGGAGGTAATTGTTATGGTCTATCGGCAGCTCATGTGTTTACCGATAGAAAATATTTCTGAAGAGTTCAGTAAGTAATTTATGCATGTCTTTCTTTTTGTATTATTTTCCCTTTTGCCGCCCTAGTTAGTCTCCAGTCCTGGGCTGAGTTATGGAAGTCCAAGGCGAATTAATTGCCATATATATGGTTTGTTGAAGGTTTTGTAGGGCAAGACATGTCGTCGTCTTCATCGGATGGTACTAGTGGTTCGACTAGGGCCAACCCCATCGTAACTACTGAAGATGGGGCTGTTACATCCCAGCGCAAGAGGGTGGGGCGAGGCGCGACGACGTTGGGGCGTTTGGCCAAACGCACTGATCTTTCTTGTGAGTTCAACCAATTTGGGAGGCCGATTGGAAAGAATGCTGGGAGGTACGCGGCCTACGTTGGGCTGTTGGCGAAAGAAAGGGTGAAGATCACCGTCCAGAGCTGGAAGGACGTGACGGCGGACGAGAGGGATAGGTTGTGGGCGGAAGTGAAGGTTAAATGAACTGAAATCGCTGAACTCTTTCGTAATCACGTTCTCTTGGCTTATACTAAAGTTTAACTAACTCGTGATTAATTGTATGCATTTTTCGGAAACAGGCTAAGTGGAACATCCCCGACGATACACCTAGGACTGCCTGCTTGAAGGACATGAACGGAACATGGAAAACCTTTAAGAGCTGGCTCGTCAGTAACTTCCTAGCTGCGGGGAAATCTCCTTGCGAGAAGTACCCCTTCATATCGGAGGAGGTATGGGAGGAATTCACCAAGCAGAAGGGGATTGAGGAGTTCAAGGCCCTTAGCGAGAAGAATAGGGCGATCCAGAAGAGGAACGACCACCCGCATCGGCTCGGATCCCGGGGCTATGCGGGGAAGGAGGAACAGTGGAAGAAGGAAGACGAACAAAATCCTGTCATGGACACCCCTGAGTTGCCGCTCTCCGAGATCAGGGATGAGAGGTGCAAGCGATGGTGGAGGGGGAGGGGGTCCGTGTCGTCCACGGGGTCTGTGCAGTTCGCAACCCCTGGGGACGCCGATGTTGTGAGGCGAATGGTAAGTTGGCTAACCTCGTAAACTGTGTGCGCACAAGTGTATATAAGGCAATTTGTCTCACAAGGTACCTTCAAATGTAACAGATCTCTTTTGAGAAGGACGCAGCGGAGGGATTGTTTACCCCGCAGAGGGAGAACGACATCCTCACCCGAGCTCTAGGAAATAAGGAGCATCCCGGGCGGACACGGGCCGTGGGAGCCATTGTGTCGTGGAAGGCCGGTTTCGTAGATCCGGCTCCACCGAGGAAGAAGGCCCGCACCTGGAAGGAAAAGGAAGCTGACCTCTCCGATAAGATACGGGCTGAGGTACGGGAGGAGATACGGGCGGAGATGCGGGCTGAGATACGGGCTGAGGTACAGTCTGAGGTGCAGACCGAGGTCGCACAAATGAGGGAAGAGTTTGCACGGTTGAGAGAAACATTGCTGGCCAAGAGTTTAGATGCGGATCCCCAGGACGACGGTACCCCGCGGGGTCGGATAAGCAGTTGCGCTTCGAAGGTACTCGCGGATCCAGTGGATCTACTTGAGGTACTGCAAGCCTTCATCTGTACACTTAAGTTGATGCCACTCCCATTCTGTTAGAGTTGTTTCGCTAACCTATTTTAATTGTTACAAATTTGCAGGGGCCGGAGGGCTGCATCCTACAGAATCACGTAGGCGCCGGGCAGGAAGTGGTTGGACACGGCTTCGTATATCCGTCTGGGCCGGATGTCCGGGTCCACTGTGTACCTCTGCGGTTGGGTTTCGCAAAGGTACAGGTGGACATGGCCATGCCGGGCTACAACGATTCTCCGTTGCCAGTCCCAACAGAGGAACTGCAGACACTTGCCGAGGCAGTGGGCTCCTACGTACAGTGGCCCAAGAAGTGTCTTGTAATACAACCGGTAAATCCTACACATTTTAGATTACATCCTACTCAGTACACTCAACTTGCATAATCTCACATACGTGCTCATTAATTGAAGTGGCCTGCCGCGGGGCTACCAGGGGACTGCGCCCCCAGCTCAGGGCATGAGGGCCGATCTCGTGCGAACCTGGACACATCAAAGACGGCCTCGACCCCACCCAGCGCATCCACGCCTCCACCTCAGAAGAAAGCCGCCATCACCTCGCCCTTGCCTTCGAAGGTACGCGCTCAGTCCCCGGCAAAAGGCAAGGGTGGCAAAGGCAAGGGCAAAGGGCGACAGGGACTGCCGCGGACGTTCACGAACACGCTCCCACTCCTGTCGGAGGCATCTTTGCGGAAATTGGATCGATCAACCAGAGACCTCCACGACTGGTACCTACATCGAGCTCGGCGCAGCCTGAACTTCTTAGTTCCCTACAGGCCTGGGCAGTTCCACCGTGAGCCCGGGACTATATCCGTGGCACACGAGGATCTGTTCGACCTCTACAACTGGCGGGAGCTCGATATGTCCATCATACGGACTGGAGTCCTGTGAGTTTGCTGATGCTATGTATTGCTGTTTTCTAACTCTGTTTGCTAACTCTGCATTAATGTTGCAGTTCATTTGAATACTGAGTAACTTTCTGTGAAATTAATATTAATCTCGTCCTTCGCATGCAGGTGCATGTACAGGCTAGCATCGGAGGCTGCGTGTGACAAGGTGGGTTTCCTCGACCCAGAGAAAATAAGCCTCACGATGCTAGAGCAGGACGCCGCGCACGCTGAGCAGTACATATCCAGCGCGCTGATGGCGCAGCAGGACAGGGACTTCATTCTGGTGCCGTACCACCAAAGGTTAGTGCATTTCGTACTAATTTAACTCAATCTTGTATGTTACACCTGAGATGTACTTTGAGCTAGCGGTCCTCTTTTACGTACAATGCAGGGGCCACTGGATCCTCATCGTGATCTGTCCGCCGAGGAACGAGGTGTACTACCTCGATTCGATGCGTGACAGATTATCGATGGAATATGTGCTCAAGGGGAATATGGGGGCGTAAGTAACTTATATGTTTGATTTAAATTTTGACCTCACTAGCTAATGATAATACATTAACCGGCAATACTAACTGAAATGCAGGGCTTTTGATAAATATGTGTCCGCTGGAGGGAGGCATGCCGCACCGCAGGGCTCCCTACTAGCTTGGAAAGAATATGAGGTACTCACGAGACTTTTTGTTTATGCTTAATTAGTTTATGGAAACAATATATAGCTAACATGTATTCGCATATGCAATTATCTCAGTGCCATCAGCAGCCGCAATCGTGGGAATGCGGGTTTTATGTGCTGCGCTACATGTACGACCTAGTGCAGACAAACTTTTCCCGATTCCCCCAGGTAAGCATCGATAGCTAACTCAAATTTCAAAAATGGGTGTCACGTTCTAAATTAGGATCGAAGTTAGTTACTCAGTATGCACACATGCTTGCAGATCGCCATGTCGAAAGACCAATATGAAAATGCAAAGATTATATATCTTCGACAAATCTGGGCACAATATGTCATGGAGGAAGTAGCACCCAACCATCCAGCATGACAATTTTCTCCTTTTGGTGTACTCTGCATAGACTGTTCATATACATGTGAATAAATATATATATGTGAATAAATGTCCACATTGGATTGCAATCTGTATTTGTCCATACATATGTGAATAAATGTGAATAACTGCCTAATGTGTGAATTTGTTCTGTGAATTTACCTTGCATCTGTACTGTATTGTGTATCCAATCTATACTGTATTGCATCTGTACTGTATATGTGAATGTACTGTATTGTGATGCAAATAAAGTACTGTATATGTGATTGCTCTATCGGTAAATTCATCAACAACCGAGAGACTACTGTCCTTTTTTCTATCGGTACAATCAAAATTAACCGTTAGAAGAGTTTGACCTTTCCTGCCGGTGAACTCATACATATCCGATAGAGTACTAAGCTTTTTTCTGTCGGTAATCTTGTAGTTAACCGTTAGAATAGTGGTACTTTTCAATCGCTATTGACGAGTTTTCTATCGGTAAACTTGTAATATGCCGATAGAATAGTGTGAGTTTTCCTGTCGGTAAACTTATAATTAGCCGTTAGAATAGTGGTACATTTCAATCCGCTAGCGACGAGTTTTCTATCGGTATACTCCTAATATGCCAATAGAGTACTAAGCTTTTTTCTGTCGGTAATCTTGTAGTTAACCGTTAGAATAGTGGAACTTTTCAATCCGCTAGCGACGAGTTTTCTATCGGTACACTCCTAATATGCCGATAGAGTACTAAGCTTTTTTCTGTCGGTAATCTTGTAGTTAACCGTTAGAATAGTGGTACTTTTCGAACTGCTGGACGTAAGAATACGACGGGTTTTCTATCGGTAGATTCATAATATGCCGATAGAATAGTGAACTTCTTCTGTCGGTTATTTACCGATAGAAAATGTCTAGTCTTGTTCTATCGTGTCTATCTCTATCGGTACAAAAACCGATAGTAGAAGGGTTTTTTTTACCGATAGAAGACTGCATTTCTGTACTAGTGTGGCGACTTCACGGTGAGCTGGCATCGAGGTGACCTGTTTCAGCGGCCATGAGGGCTTTTGCAGGTGATGCGAAGGTGAACTGACGGCTGGCCGCGGCGAGATCTCCACGTGGCATTGTTTTGCTGCTGGAGCCGTTGCCGGTGGCGTGCAAACGGGAGAAACAACTGGCTGTGAGTCGCGCCGGGGAAGATCCACAGTGGCAAATGGCGAGCACACACGCGGCGTCGAGGTACTGGCGAAGGTGGCGACCACGTGGCTACAGTAGCAAATCTTGGTTGTAACTCATTTTCGACCTGTACTGTAGCTATTTAATTGCTTTATGATGTGTGTTATCCACGCCCCCAACTAATTGCTTGCAGTTCAAGTAGTAGTTAACTATTTATACCGCAAACTCCGCACCAAACACTAGCTAGCTAGATTTATATAATTTATTGCGTATCGACCGTACATAGAGTATTACTAATTAGCATGTGTATGAATTTGATTAATTAATTGCAGATGGTTTGAGACTGAATGTATAATGACAACTGAGTGGGTGAGGAATACATGAAAGGTGTTTTTGATTTCTAAAAGGTTGCTGACACTACTACAAAATTCATTATCACAGTCGGGTCAAAACAGTCATTACAGCTGGTTCTTACCCGTCAGTGATATTCGAGTCAATGATAATCATGTATTATCACAGACGGTTTTGAACCGTCTGTGATCTTTCCCTTCACAGACTGTTATAAGATCAAAACTGTCTGTGATACTCATACTACACAGACTGTTATAACATCAGAACCGTCTGTGATACTCATACTACACAGACTGTTATAACATCAGAACCGTCTGTGATACTCCTAATACACAGACTGTTATAACATCAAAACCGTCTGAGATACTCATACTACCACAGACGGTTTTGATCTCAGAACCGTCAGTAATAATATGAGTATCGCAGACGGTTCTAATGTCAAAACCATCTGGGATACTCACATTATCACAGACGGTTATGAAATCATAACCGTCTGCGATAATCACATTATCAGAGACGGTTATAACCTCAGAACCGTCTGTGATACTCCTAATACACAAACTGTTATAACATCAAAGCCGTCTGAGATACTCATACTACCACAGACGGTTTTGATCTCAGAACCGTCAGTAATAATATGAGTATCGCAGACGGTTCTGATGTCAAAACCATCTGGGATTCTCACATTATTACCGACGGTTCTGAGATCAAAACCGTCTGTGATACTCAAATTATCAGAGACGGTTATGACCTCAGAACCGTCTGCAATAGCATCCTTATCACAGACGGTTGTTTTAGAACCTTCTGTGTATTTAGAGTATCACAGACGGCTTTGAGGTCAAAACCATCTGTGATATTGTCATTATCAGCGACGGTGGTAATCTTGAAACCGTCTGTGATTGTTTCCTTATCACATACGGTTTATACTCTCAGAACCGTCTGTACTAGTGAGATATCACAGACGTTTTTTAGGTCAAAACCATCTGTGATAGTGTTATAATCTCAGAACCGCCTATGATAGTGTGATATCACAGACGGTTCTGAGGTCAAAACCATCTGTGATAGTGATAGTGTGATATCACAGACGGTTTTTAGGTCAAAACCATCTGTGATAGTGCATTATAGGTGACGGTTATAATCTCAGACGGTTTGTAAGATCAAAACCGTCTGTGCTGCATATGCACAGATGGTTTTGATCTTACAAACCATCTGAGATTATAACCGTCACCGATGTCCTCTGTACAAATAGCATTTCATATATACAGTTCATGAATTTCATATATGCACGGTACTCAAATATATACAGTCTCATATATACATGCACAGAACATAGAAACATGTACAATAGCATTTCATATATACAGCACAGAACTCTGAAATATGTACAATTGAGATTGAACAAATAAATGTAATCGACAATTAAAGTCAGTGTGTTAGATGTACAAATAAATGTAAGGCCGCACTAATACGAACCTTGCGGGTCCCTAAACTTCCCCTTGGTTGATATGACCTCCGCAAGGAAAAACTCAGCGAACATCTCTCGGACAATACCAATCTCCCGAGGGTCAAAGCTTTCCGAAGGGAAGTCGACCCCCTATAGCAAAAGTTGGTATAGAAAAAATTAGCTCAATGCAGTTGTAAATTCTGCCAAATCGATACAAAGGGGAGCAGTTGTATACCTCGGGAAAATCTGGGCGGTGAGGGGTGATGATCAGGTCATACATGTGGCGCATCACGTAGAACCCACATGTATTGTCGTCCGGCTGCTGATGGCACTGCCAATTTACAGACCGAGAGTTAGCTGGGGACAAGTTATAAAGTAAAACAAATGCCAGTTGAAATTTGTACCGAAAATTGTAACCACTGAAACTTATCGGCTCGCCGCTCGTGTTGTCGCCCTCCCTCGGCAAAGTAGTTCGTGAAAGCCCTGTAGATAGTCAAAATTGACAGTTTGAGGATAGTCAAAATTGACAATTTGAGGACAGTAAATCTAGATGCATGCAAGACAGGTCCACATGAATATCATCACCTTTCGAATACATCTCGTGCGCCGCAATAGGAGTACCCTTTCCTCTGCAATGAATCAAGGTAGAACACCTTGTTCCTTTTCGGAATAAGTAGCAGCAGGATCCAGTGGTAGTTACATGTTACACGTAAAGAATTAAAAATTTAATCTAAGTTTGGGGGTGTGCACATGGAGACACTAATCTACGGGTGAAGTACTGATGAAAACACTCACCTGTGGTTGTAGGGTACAAGTATGTACTCCTTGTCGACCTGATCAAGCAACCCTCTTTTGATGTAGTCGACAACGAAGTCTGCATCGGTCCTAAACATCACCTCGGCGACCATCTGGGGGTCCAAGAAACCAACAGGTATGCCTTTAGATTTGGCATAGCTGGTCATGTAGCTGCACGGAAGTAACCAAGTAATAAATGACATATATCCATATATGCACGAACAGGCGTAGGATAGTAGGATACTTACAGCACCCAAGACCATAGGATTGACAAGTCGAGCGCATCTTTGTTCAGTAAATTGTGCAGGTCTTCGAAGGTCATCGGATAGGTCCCAACATCGTTATGGAACTCTACCACGGTGTACTTGACCATGATGTGCGTCGGACGCTGCGTCCTAATCTGGTTTGTCCTCCTCTTGTACCATGCATGCAGGCTCTGGCATACTAACCCCACGCTCGA
Source organism: Pharus latifolius (assembly GCA_019359835.1). Lineage (NCBI taxonomy): Eukaryota > Viridiplantae > Streptophyta > Magnoliopsida > Poales > Poaceae > Pharus > Pharus latifolius. Next base: position 59,934,076 of record CM033323.1, read on the forward strand.
AATTGAGGTATCGAAGGCCATGGGCATCCCCAGAGCGAACGGCATGAGAGCTAGCGCACTCTTCTCGCTCTCCTTCGCCGGGCTCTTCTTTGCTTTTCCCCTACTAGCCAGCTTCTTGAATGGTTGCCTCCTAGTCGGAGTCAGCTTCGTCATCGGAGGGGTCGGCTGGCTAGTAGGCCATGTGTCGGTCTGTGATGTCTGTGATGTAAGAACCTACGTATTAGGACACTAACTCTGAGGGCTATTATTACAGTACGAATTATGAAACTGGTGGGGGAATTACCTCATCCAGGACGATGTCTTTCTTGGGCCATTGCACGAACGCGTGCACCGCATCCCCGAGAGTGATAATCTCGTCGTTCGGCGGCTTCTCCAACGGAAAACCCTTGCAATGGTCAAAGACACTGTCCACTTGGACCCGTGCAAAACCCTCACATAGAGGGGCATCGTGGATTGTGGACCCCGCCGTGCATGGTTGCACCATCCCACGGCCAGCCTTGATCGGGAAGAGACCTGCCAGCACCATAAGCTTGCAGAAGGTGGGTTCCTACAAACAGTGCACATTAACATATTGAATTTCACCGCTTTTCACTTTCGAATGAATTACAAATGGTCATTACCTGCAGAAAGTCCACCGGATACATTGGAGAGGGCTCCATCTGCGAAGACCCCGGCGCAGAATCGCAGCTACTACGGTGGCCAAGAATGGGGGTCCGTACTTCCTTTGCTAGAAGGGGGTGCCTTGGGTCGCCTTTCTTAGCTCTTCATACATGGACCGCATCTCCGACAACTGCTGCAGGAGTGCTTTGTCCCGAACAGCGAACTCCGATCGCATCTCCTCCTTGAGCCGTTCATCGCGGGCTTGGTGGGATCTCTTTCTCCTCTTAGCCGCCTCCTCATCATCAGGGAACCATGCCTCCAAGGCACGCGGCCTGAATGCTCCTTGTTTCCTAGTGCCGCTGTGAGGATATCCCTGTCCCTCCTCGGGTTGAACTCTCTGGATGCCGCCTGTGCACTCAGTGTCACCTGCAACAGGAGAACTTAGCAATACAACCCATTGCATGCGTGTTACGAGGATAGTACGTGATCGGACAATCTTACCAGCCGGTCGATCACTTCCCTGTCTGCAGGGTTATTCACAGAGACGCTTCCGGAGGAGGTCATCATCGATCTTGCTCGCCACCAATTGCGGGCGCGCACATCCGTTATGCCCGCATAAGGACTGCCGACCGAAGATTGGGAAGCCTCCTCGTCCGGCTTCCTCCACAACGCCTTCTTCCCCACTTACCCACCACTGCCTAGTCTGTGTGGGTGGGTATTCTTGGCCTTGTTAGCTTGGCCCTTCGCACTAAGCTCCTGGAACTCTGGCTTGGCCTTCATCTCGACGAACTGCAGCCATGCCTCGGGAGTTACGAAAGGGAAGTCATTGAAGGGGGTCTTCGACTCCTTCCCATAAAGCCTGACAAGGTGTCTCTTGAAGTTCCCCCACGCCTTGTTTATTGACATCAGTGTCCTCCGGCGGATGGTGAAGTGGTGATCCTCGGGAATGTGAAACGCCGCCTGCATTTCTTCCCACAGCGCATCTTTGCACTCTGGGGGCACTTGACCCAGTCGGAGGTGGTGATGGGCACCCGCTCCATTGCCACTTTGCCACACAGTGAGCGGTACTGACCGACAAGTTTGTTCGGAGCTTCCGGCACACCATTGTCGTCGAACTGGACGTGCTGCTTTTCCCGCTTGTCCAGACACGCGCATGTCATCCGGCCTCGCCCTTCCTCTTCTGCGGCTGGGTCACGGTGGACACAGTGACCTCCGGTCTAGGCGTCTCATCACCAGCGAGGTTACTCTGACTCCCCGAGTGGTGCATTTCGTTACCAGACATATCAGTTCCTAACATAAGTGAAAGAGAGAACAGTTTAAGTAAATCTGCAACTAATAATTCTATAACAAAACCCATATACTTATAATTAACCAAGAATGACAGAAACGGTGGGGAGGCGATGGAGGTGATCGCGTCGGAAGGCGGGAGGGCGATGGAGGTGATCGCGCCTGACAGTGGAAAGGCGATGCAGGTGATCGTGATGGACGAAGAGGAGGAGATGGTGGGAGGAGATGGAGGTGATCGCGACGGACGGTGCGAGGGCGGAGAGAGCTAGGGCAAACAGTTGCGAAGTCTTGAGATGAGCGGGACAAAGCCCGCCTTGAACTATGTACCGCGTAGAGATTATCACAGTCGGTCCAACATTCACAACCGTCTGTGATAATATTATCACAGTCGGTTCTCACGTCAGAACCGTCTATGATAATCTCCAGAGAGATTATCACAGACGATTTTGAGTTAAGAACCGACTGTGACTGAGATTATCACAGACGGTTTGGACTTGAGAACCGACGGTGCACGTTAAGAACTCGAAGCGTCGGACACTGTTGGGAATATCACAGTTGGTTCTATATTCATAACCGTCTGTGATAATATTATCACAGTCGGTTCTCAACTCAAAACCGTCTGTGATAATCTACATAGTGAGAGATTATCACAGACGATTTTGAGTTGAGAACCGACTGTGACTGAGATTATCACAGACGGTTTGGACTTGAGAACCGACCGTGCAAGTGAAGACTTGAAGCGTCGGAGACGCTGTTGGGAATATCACAGTCGGTTCTATATTCATACCCGTCTGTGATAATTCAGCCGTCTGTGATAATCTCTCTATTGAACGTAAGTTTTACAACTTAAAACTGATATGTAGCTTTCAACTCTGAATGCTCGAAATCTTGTGTTAAATGAACACTCAGATATTTCAAATGTAGTCCAAATGCTCTGTAAATTGGTTACAGTGTACGTAGATCCAAAAATTGGTTACAATGTGGAGCATGCTCAAATTAATTTAACATACAATGTGGAGCATGCTCAAGTTAATGTTACATACATATGGGGACTTTGACCGACAATTTCCACGTACACAGCCATGTTATCCTCAACTTTCCACTTGGCACGGCCCATCAAAGGCGAGAATTACAGGAGATATAAGCTATACTGATGGAAGCAGAGAGATAAGGACGTACGGTTGATTACCTTTAAAGTATAACCCTTCCTGGTGATCCATACGCACGTAACTGGTTTCATCGGTGTCTTCAATATCGTCCTGTACGCCATCTCCAAACGGAGGAATCTCATCAAATTGGTTGTATTCCTCCTCGTCTACGACATTTTCAACTCCAACAATCCTTCTCTTGCCATGAAGGACGACGTGCCACTTCTTATTGGCCGGTTCAGTGACATAAATGACCTGAATGGCTTGCTTTGCAAGTATGAATGGCTCATCTTTATAAGCAACTCGATCGAGATCCACAGAAGTGAAACCGTAACTGTCAACCTTCACACCCTGTGGGATTTGGACCCATCGGCATCGAAACAGGGGAATCTTGAACAGTACGTAATCGAGCTCCCAAATTCTTCAATGAACCCATAGTACGAGTTCAATCCACGTACTACCCTTGTTGGGCCTGTCTCGGTGAACTCCTCATGGAAAGCTTCTACAGTCACTCCATTATTTTGCACAGTGCTCTTTCGATCTTAAGCTTTCGTGTAAAATGTGTACCCATTGATGTCGTATCCCTGCTATGTCTGTACAGTAAACGTGGGCCCTTTCGCCAACCATTTAAGGTTCTCACTTGCGGACTCTCCGTTGATTTCTCACTTTCATCCACGCGTTGAATTGACTGTTATCTTGTCCCGTGATCCAAACCTCAGATCGGCGAGGATTGTCTTGTCGTAGCATCTCCTTGTGTTCGTCGATGTACGCAGACACCTCCGTCATGTGTTGCAAGACCCAAAAATGAGCTTTCGAGTACATATTGAAATCAGGAGTGATGGCTCTCCGTCCAATAGTGCCAACACCATCAAGCCTCCCCTCGTGATGAGACACAGGAACTCCTATTGCTTCTACCTCGGCCATGTAATCGACGCAGAACTCAACAACCTCTTCCGCTGCATAACCTTCGACAAGGCCACCCTCGGGCTGGGACCAATTCCTCACGTAGGCCTTAAGTACACCCATGTACCTCTCGAATGGATACATATAACGTAGGAACCCGGGTCCACATATCTTGATTTCTCTGACAAGGTAGACGGTGCGATGGACCATGATATCAAAAAACGATGGAGGAAAATACATCTCAAGCTGACAGAGAGTTCGAACCACCTCGCCCTGCAGAGAATCCAGTCCATCGGGATCAATGACCTTGCAAGAAATTGCATTGAAGAAAAAACACAGCCTCGTGATCGTCTCTCTGACCTTATGCGGCAGAATACTCCGGATGGCAACAGGAAGCATTTGTGTCATCAACACGTGACAATCAGGAGACTTCATACCCAGCAATTTCAAATCGCCCATGGACACAAGATTTTTCATATTTGCGGAGTAACCCGATGGAACTTTAACACCATAGAGACACTTACAGAGTTCTGTCCTCTCAGCCTTGCACAAAGTGTAGCATGCAGGGGGAGGTATATACGGCCTTTATCGTCCTCTCTCGGTGCTAGCTCGGGCCTAATTCTCATTTCGATCATGATACGCCGCACATTGACGCCATCCTTTGTCTTCCCCGGAATGTTCAGCGTAGGTTGATTAAACTGTCGCAAACATTCTTCTCTACATGCATGACATCAATGTAATGACGAACCTCTAAATGCTCCCAATACGGTAAGTCCCAAAATATCGATCTCTTCTTCCAAGAGTTCTTCGTGCGGGGTTTGAATTTACGACCCTTTCCAAACACAATGTCTGTGTCCTTCACCCATGAGTAAACATCTTTCCAGCGCATAGGCTTCGGGGCTGAACCATCTTCCTTGTGGCCGTCAAATTCCCTCTTCCTCTTACGATACGCGTCATTCTTCGGAAGAAACCTACGGTGACGCATGTACACTGTTTTCCTGCAATTCTTCAACCACACGCTCTTAGTCTCATCTTCGTAGTGGGGGCAGGCTTTGGCTCCTTTCGTACTACGGCCCAACAAATTTCCAAGGGCAGGGAAATCGTTGATGGTGCAGAATATCATAGCACATAGAATGAAGTTCTCTCGTTTGTATGCATCCCATACCTGCACCCCTTTGTTCCACATTGTTAGGAGATCCTCTATCAATGGTGCTAGGTACACATCAATATCGTTTCTGGGTTATTTTGGTCCTGAGATAAGTAGAGACATCATGATGTACTTGCGCTTCATACACAACCAAGGAGGAAGGTTGTAGATACACAAAAGAACCGGCCAAGTGCTATGCCGACTGCTCATGTTACCAAAAAGATTAATTCCATCGGTACTCAATCCAAACCTTATATTCCTCAATTCTGCTCCGAAGTTAACAAATTCCCTGTCGATGTTTGTCCACTGTGAAGAATCAGCGGGGTGTCTCAGCTTTCCATCCTTCTTCCGGTCTTCCAAGTGCCAATGCAGTAATTTGGCCTCTTTACTGTTTGCAAACAAACGTTGCAAGCGGCGAATGACGGGCAAATACCACAATACCTTAGCAGGAGGTCCTTGCTTTATCTCAGCACAGTCGTCGTTGTCGGTTCTGTAATTACGCTTATAGCGGGATGCCCCGCACACCGGACAAACAAGCATATCCTTGTAGTCGTTACGGTAAAGGATGCAATCATTAGGGCATGCGTGTATCCTTTCTACTTCCATTCCCAAAGGACACAACAGCATTTTTGCTTGGTATGTGTTTTTTGGCAACTCGTTTCCTTCCGGGAGCATGTCCGCCAAAAGATCTAACAGTGCCGTGAAACTCTTGTCGGTGCAGCTGTTACTTGCCTTCAATTTTAACAGTTCAAGCACACAGGCCAACTTTGTGTAATTCAACTTGCAACCAGGGAACAACGGCTTTTCTGAGTCCTCAATCAAGCGCTTGAATTTGCCAAACTCCCTTTCACTGTAATTTCCTTCCACATCAAGCAACATGTCATCTAAATTGTCATCCTCTGGCATATCCTCATCGAAGTCGTTGTTCGGATCCGACATGTCCTGTTCCTCAACCTGAGAGCACTTGTTTCTGCAGTTGGCTCTTCTCCATGGTGGACCCAACACGTGTACCCCTTTTTGAAACCACGTCGGATCAAGTGGGCGACAATTTGAGATGAGTTGGTGAACATCTTAAGATTCTGGCAGTCTACACAAGGACAGTACATATATGGTAAACCCTTCTTTGCCATGTCTTGCTCAGCAACCTTTTGAAAATCAAAAACACCTTTCATGTATTCCTCACCAACTCGGTTGTCATTATACATCCAGTCTCGGACCATCTGCAATTAATTAATCAAATTCATACACATGCTAATTAGTAATACTCTATGTACGGTCGACACACAATAAATTATATAAATCTAGCTAGCTAGTGTTTGATGCGGAGTTTGCGGTATAAATAGTTAACTACTACTTGAACTGCAAGCAATTAGTTGGGGGCGTGGATAACACACATCATAAAGCAATTAAATAGCTACAGTACATGTCGAAAATGAGTTACAACCAGGATTTGCTACTATAGCTTCCCCTCCCTCTCACTCTAATTTGATCAATCAATGGAGATCGATATTGATGATGAAATCAAGCAATGTGTATGCCTTGGGAGCAAGTACCAACCTTGGATCCTCAAATTTTTGCTCTTCCTTGCCCCAAATCTCTTCGAACTGGACAGTGTATGTCGAGCAAGAGTGTACGACTAGCTCAAAACATCCGCCAAAAGACTTTTTATACCAGGTTCAATACAGACGGTTCTATATAATACCGTCGGTAATATCGATGCATTTTTTAAGAACAGAATATCACTGACGGGTTTCACTTTATTAAACTGTCGGTAATATCGCTGCATTTTGTGTAGAACTATGACAGAAATATCACAGACGGTTATGAGCTCAAAACCGTCCGCTTTAATATCACAGTCGGTTTTTAATTAAGAACCATCTGTGATAATTACAATATCACAGACGGTTCCGAGCTCAAAACCATCCGTTTTACTATCACAGTCGGTTTTTACTTCAGAACCGTCTGTGATTATCACTGTCGGTTTTCACTTCAGAACCATCTGTGATTATCACTGTCGGTTTTTACCTCAGAACCGTCTGTGATAATTATAAAATCAACACCCTGCTCTACTATCATAGACGGTGATAAGGTCTAAACCGTCTATAATATCCTGGATTGTTTGCAGTCGAACCGTTCGACTAGTGGTCAGTTGTTCCACTTGTTTTTCACATTTGGTTCAATCTTATTTTCAATGTTAGTATTTAAAAAAATAAACGTTGAGACTATTTTGTTTTATCTTGTTTTTCATATTTGTTGTATATATATGTCTATGGATGTTCAAAGAATTTTGAGACTATTATAGTCGGTCCTGAAATTAAAACCGTCTGTAATGTTACTATCAGAGACGGTTTTGAGTTAAAAACCGTCTTGATTGAAGTAGTATTTTCTTGTTAACATTGTTACACAGAACATCATTTGGTGATTATCAGTTACATAATGAATCGAAAAGCCAGATATATGATGAAAAGAAATTTCTTATTTCTTACAATATTTGCATACATAAGGGCTACAAGCAACCAAATTAGCAACGACCTGTTCTGAAAGTAATTTACAAAGTTCTCCTAGGGACGTATTGGCATCAGTAGGATCTACACTGTCCACCCCAGGAGAACTACCAATGGCTCTAAGACTATCTACATCATCTCTCAGCAAAGGAGTGGATTTGGCATCAGTAGGATCATCCAATAAATTAAAGCTGATGATACAACAAAGGTGTTGAAGAGGGGATATTAGAAGGATTGTTGTGGATCTCCAAAGGTGGAGATGAAGCTGCAACTCATAGCACTCTGCCAAGTGCAGAATGGCAGAAGACATCCCCTCAGAACGCTTCTCTAGTGCCTCTTTTTTTTTTGGAGAGTTCTGCACAAGGCAGCTTTCTCCTCCTACACATGCATGGGTTAGTTTTGAAAGACATAACAACCAACAGAGAGGGTGAAGATGATTGCCAAGCTTCGGAGTGGATTTGGACGTGGAAGTGTGCGCCATACCCCAGAATGTTGATCATCCAAGAAAAGCTGATGATACAAAGGTGTTGAAGAGGGGATATTGGAAGGATTGTTGTGGATCTCCGAAGGTGGAGTCGATGCAACTGGAGGGGTTGCAAGGGGCAATGTGGCAACACAGGCCTCAGCACCCTCTAGAGTCTTCGCTGCAACTCCACTGGAGGATCTTTCATCATTTCTAAGTCTCTTCTTTGGAGGGAGCATTTCCTCAGGCACCTGTGGATTTCGAAATGCATTTGTTTCGAGGTAATCAAGTCATAAAAGAAAGATCTGCATTAGAGTTTTAGAGAGGACTTACTTTCTGAAGATCCTGATCGAGTTCATTCCTTATCTCTTCCTCATCACTCTCAATTTCAATAACCTCATTGGAATCTCGGCTCGCCATCAAGGTGGGAGTTGAGAAGGGAATAAAGACATGGATTTAGGATCCTCGCTATTTATAGAACCAAAAGGTGACGGTTCATATGCGCAGGTGCCTCGAGTTTTAAAAAGCGCACTACTGGTTTTCAAGGTCAATAAATTCATGATAACATCTCGGGAGATAAACTGCAACACGGCAAAGGAAGTTGAAGAGTCAGATTACATAATTCGATGCAAATTAAATTTGAAGTAAATAATTAAGTCTCTTCATCTGCGCAGTTATTACGTGCGGTTATCAACAATTGCATGTAGAGAATTCGATGCGTGGGCACTGTTGGGACTATCACAGATGGTTGGGATATCAAACCGTCTGCTTTAATATTACAGACGGTTCTCATGTCCAAACCGTCTGTAATATTACTATTACAGACGGTTTGATGTCCGAATCGTCTTTACTATGCCTGGAATATTGAACTGTTCGACTTCTACAAATAGTTGTTCCCTCCCTGGAGTTTTGCTTCCAGTTGAACCGCTCCACTTCTCTTTCTCCAAGAACGTGCGGGAAAATTGTAAAATTTACATAAGAATAAATTTCTAGTTAATTTTTTTCATCATTAATGAAAAACAATTTCCAAGTCGACGCTTCGTGTTCCCAGGCTAGCGCGCCGCGCAAACATCAGAAACGGAAAAAACACAACACACTGTTGAGAATTTGAAGTGGAGCGCACTACTTGTTTTCAAGATTGTTGGGGGAAATCTCCGCGAGACTAAGTCCAGGTAAGTTGCGTCACATTTTCCCAGGGACGCGGGGACGTGGCCTCCGGTGCCTACCCCGGGCGCCGCCTTTTGGCTCCCGGGACCCGGCCTCCGGCGCCGGTCCCGAGCACCGCCATTTGCCCGGCGACGTGGCCTTCGGTGCCTGCCCCGGGCACCACCTTTTGGCTCCCAGGACCCGGCCTCCGGCGCCGGTCCCGGGCGCCACCATTTGCCCTGGCACGTGGCCTCCGGGCCTGCCCCGGGCGCCACTTTTTGGCTCCCGGGACCCGGCCTCCGGCGCCGGTCCCGGGCGCCGCCATTTGCCCGGGGACGTGGCCTCCGGTGCCTGCCCCGGGCGCCGCCTTTTTGTTCCCGGGACCCGGCCTCCGGTGCCTGCCTCGGGCGCCGCCTTTTGGCTCCCGGGACCCGGCCTCTGGTGCCGGTCCCAGGCGCCGCCTTTTGCCCGGGGACCTAGCCTCCGGTGTATGTCCCGGGACTCATCGCCCTTATAAAGGTAAAGTCTCTAGTTGTTGATCACGTGCAGGTCACGCGAGGAGCGCCTCGGGAATCAGCGACCACCTGCAAGCATCCAAGGCCATTGACCGGGAGAAGGACGTTGCTACCCCTGAATCCGACGGTAGCGTCCGGGGTAGTTTAATTTTTTTTTGCTTTTTTTTGGGGCTATAAATAGCCCTTGTATCCCTCTGTTGTAAGACAAGTGATTCATTTATTGGAATAGCCAAAACTCACAGGTGTGCTCCGGAAGCCTCTCCCCCGGAGAGAGCCTCCCCAGCCGACTCCGGTCGGGAGCACGCCGACAGGACTAGGGCCCCCACCAGGACCCGAACCTTTATAAATCCTCGTGTCAATTCTTGTGTTTGTCCGGCGGGGGAGGACCGGTCACCCGGTCAGCCCGCTCCGCGTAGTCTTCGCTAGGATCGTTCACATACCTTGCCGGGGTATTCGCAATACCACGACAGTTGGCGCCGTCCGTGGGGACTCGTGACAAGATGCCATGGCTCCCCCAAGAACAAGGGCTTGCACCCTTCCCGGTGACGCCGGTCTCAGAGACCCGGTGCCGCCCGTCCGGGACACGGCTGTCCCGGCGCTTCCTCCCGGAGGCGGTCAGGCCCAAGTACCGCCCCCCGCCTTTCCTCTTAACTTAGGCACTTCTACCTCCAAGTCGCTCCCAGTGACCGCGGGGACCTCGGCCGGGACCAGTCTCACCCTGACGGCTCCCCCGGCTCCCCGGGATGCCCTGCTTGAGTCTCTCGTGGAGGGCCAGCTCCGCGCCCAGCGCTCTATCGATGAGCTACTCAGCATGTTGGCGCGGCCTCCGGTCCCCACATTTGCGCCGCACCCATACCCGAGGGCTATGGCCCCGTTTATGGGTCATCCGGCGGCCCCTTCAGTCTCCGGAGGTTTGGCCGCCCCGTATGACCCCGCCGGGGGATTCCCTCCCCTTGCGGGCTATACGTCCGGACCCTTCCCGGCACCCGGGCCCGTCCCGGTGCCGGGGGGCTACTTCCTGCCTGGGCCCTTTCGTTGCACCTGGGGGATACTCCGTTCCGGGCCCATTCCCGGGGCCGGCGGCCCATTACGTGCCGGGGGTTTTCCCTACGCCGGGAGCCAGTCCCGCCCCGCGCGTCGCTTTTATCGCACCGTGGGCGGTCGACAGAGCAACTCCCGTGCCTCAGCGGACTTCCCCACACATCGGCTCCCCGGCTCCGGACGCCGCCCCGGGGGCTCCCCCGACGCCGGTTCCGGATATTACAGGGGCTTCCCCCTTTCCGGTTCCGGTCGTTGCCGCGGGGGCTCCCTCCACTTCGGTTCCAAACGTCGCCATGGGCGCCCACTCCCCGGTTCCGGATAATACAGGGGCTTCCCCCTTTCCTGTTTTGGGGGTCTTCGCACGGGGCTCCCCCCAGTCGGCCCAGGAAGCCTCCGGGCCGGTAGCTACAGTGCATACGCTCCCTCCCTCGGCGGAACAGGTCCGTTTCGCCCGTGGGGAGGTCGAGCGAATGCATTCACCTGAGCGCGGGGAAGAACTTCCCCCTGGCCGTGGGCGTGGGGAGCCTCGCTCTCATACCGGTCCGGGGAAGAGACCCGCTGAGGAGCAAGCCTCTCCGGAGGAGAGCCCGGACGTCCGGGAACTCAGCCCCGGTCCAGAAGAGAAGCGTCGCCACCGCCACTTCGGCGGACCCCTTGGACCGCTCCCAGACTCCGATAACGAGGGTGTGTCCCCCGTCAAAGAAGACAGCGACCGGGGCTCTCCCCGGGAAGTGTAGGGGGCTAACCAGCCCCTATGCCGGAGACTTCGCAACATCCGGTGGCCGCGGCCCTACCGCCCTCCGCACATCGAGCACTATAACGGTGAGGCAGACCCTTACGAATTTGTGCAGGTATACTCCACCGCCATCTCCGCGGCCGGGGGGGACGAGACGGTACAGTGCAACGTCTTCCCCCTCTACCTCACCGGCATAGCCCGCTCCTGGTTCTACAACCTGAAGGCCGGCTCCATCAAGTCTTTCACGCAGCTCAAGCGGGAGTTCTGCGCGAACTTCCAGGGGAACTACATGCGTCCCTTGGACTCCTCGCAGCTGTACACCGTCCGGCAGAGGACCGGGGAGACCATTCGAAGCTTCTTCAAGCACTTCGCCCAAGTGAAGAGCAAGGTGGCTCATGTCCCTGACTCTACGGTCATCGAAGCATGCAAAAGTGGGATCCTCCCGGGGGAGCTCCACCGAAGGCTCTCCCGGAGCTGCCCCTCCTCGGCCGGCGAGCTCTTCAACGTACTCAAAAAGTACGCTCGGGCGGAGGAAGACGACATCTGGAAGAAGACCCAGGGGGCTCCCGCCCCCGCCGACCGGGGGCCAGGGATCCCCTCAAACGCCCCAGACAGGGGGAACGTAACGAGCCACGGCCTCGGGACACCTTTGTCCTCGAGGGCGGAGGCGGCTCGCGCGACCCCCCGACAGTCGACCGCCCCTTCCCCAAACCGAAAGGCCATGGGGGAGGACAGTCTTCGCCCGGCCGGGAAGGCCCCGCGGGAAGAAGTCGGGAAGGACCGTGGTGCAGCTTCCACGGGTCCAGTACCCATGCTACCCGAGATTGCCACCAGCTGCTGCAACACTTCACGGCGTTCCTCGATCAACGCGGGTAGGGGGGGACTCCGGCCACCTTGCTCCCTCGGCCAGCTGTTCCGGCCCTTCCCGCTCCCGCGGGGGGTCAGCAGACGCAGGCGCAGGAGGGGGAGCCTTCAGAAGCTCTCCCCTTTCAAACTTCTCAGCGCCGCATCAACGTCATCATGGGAGGGTACGCCTCCGGGGGGGACTCTACGCGCCAGCGTAAGGAGTACGCGTGCGAGGTTAAGGTCGTGGGGGTGCTACACACGTCTCCGCCACCCAAGTGGTCGGACGTCCCCCTCACCTTCACGGCGGAAGACGCGCGAGGGGTTCGCTTCCCCCACGACGACGCGCTTATCGTCTCCGCGACCATCTACAACTGCCACCTGGCCTGCATCCTCGTGGACGGCGGGAGCTCGGCCGACGTCCTATTCCTAAAGGCCTTCAAAGAGATGCAGGTGGATGAGAAGCTCCTGCAGCCCGCAGCGGGGCCCCTGCAAGGTTTTGTCCCGGGGAAGGCGATCCACCCCGTGGGCAAGGTAGATCTTCCTATGATGTTCGGCACCCCGGAGAACTACCAGAACGAGCTGGTCCGCTTCGACGTAGTGGACCTCCACTCCTCCTACAACGCGATAATGGGGAGGACCACAATCAACCCGCTGGGGGCTGCCACCCATCAAAACTACCTCTGGACGAAGATCCCCGGGCCGCAGGGCGTGATCAGCGTCCGGGGAGACCAAGACATGGCCCGTGCTCTGTACGAGCGCGCTACTGCCACAATCGGAAGTGTCAACCTCATAAAGACGGCCGGGGGGAGGCCTCTCCCCCGGATCCAGACGTCGCTGCGCCACCGCCCGGGAGGCCTCTCCTCAAGCCGCGTGCGGAAGGGGGCCTCCGGAAGGTCCTGCTGTCCCCGGGCGACGAAGACAAAACCGTCCGGATCGGGGCGAAGCTCCCCGAGGAGCATGCAGCGCAACTTGCGGCTTTTCTGCGTGAAAACTCTGATGTTTTTGCGTGGAAGCCTTCGGACATGCGGGGCGTCGCCCGGGAGGTCATTGAGCACAAGCTCGCAGTGGCCCCCGGTCACCCCCCGATCAAACAAAAGCTGCGAAAACTCTCCCTCGAGCGCCAAGAGGCAATCAAGGTGGAGATCACCCGGCTCTGAGAGGCGGGGTTCATTCGGGAGGTCCTGCACCCCGAGTGGCTCGCGAACCCCGTCCTCGTGAAGAAGTCAACCGGCAGGTGGCGGATGTGCATGGACATCACCGACCTTAACCGCGCATGCCCCAAAGACAACTTCCCGCTCCCACGGATTGATCAACTCGTCGACTCCACCGCGGGGTGCAAGTTGATGAGCTTCCTAGACGCCTACTCAGGCTACCATCAAGTCCGGATGGCGGAAGGGGACGAGGAAAAGACGAGTTTCATAACTCCCCTCGGAACCTTCTACTACGTCCATATGCCCTTCGGGCTCAAGAACGCGAAAGCGACTTTCCAGCGCCTCATGACGCTGGTCTTCGTAGATCAAGTCGACCGCAACATCGAAGTCTACGTAGACGACGCGGTCGTCAAAAGCCCCCGCGCAGCCTCCCACATCGACGACCTGGCGGAGACCTTCCGCAACCTCCGCGCGTTTGCGCTCTAGCTCAACCCGGAGAAGTGCGCCTTCGGCGTGCGCGGGGGGAAGCTCCTGGGTTTCCTCGTGTCCCAGCGGAGCATAGAGGCAAATCCCGAAAAGATTCGGGCATTCCTGGACATGCCCCCGCCGCGCTCCGTCATGGATGTCCAGCGGCTCTCCGGCCGCCTAGCCACGCTCAGCCGCTTCGTCTCGTGGTCGGGGGAACGAGGCCTCCAGTTCTTCAAGATCCTCCGGGGGCTCGAGGGGTTCCATTGGACCCCCGAGGCCCAGGAGGCCTTCGACGACCTCAAGAAGTACCTCACGAGCGCTGCAATGCTCGTGAGTCCGTCTCCAGAAGAGCCCTTGCTCCTCTACCTTGCCGCGACCCCGGTCGCCGTCAGCGCGGTGTTGGTGAAGGAGCAAGGGGGGCAGCAGCGTCCCATGTACTACGTGAGTGAGGCCCTCCAAGGGGCCAAAACTCGGTACACGGAGATGGAGAAGATCTGCTACGCCCTCCTAATGGCGTCCCGGAAGCTTCGCCACTACTTCCTGGGACACCCATCACCGTCCCGTCGTCCCTCCCCCTGGGGGAGGTACTGCGGAACAAAGAAGCCACCGGCCGGATTGGGAAGTGGGGGGCCGAACTCGCCCCCTTCTCCCTGTCCCTCACAGGCCGCTCCGCAATCAAGTCGCAGGTCCTCGGCGACTTCGTCGCAGAGTGGACTCCGGCCTCTAGGTCCGGGGACGAAGACCTCCCAGTGCCGCCCCGACGCAGTGATCATTGGACTCTCATGTTCGATGGGTCGCTGTGTCTCGCTGGGGCTGGTGCGGGAGTAGTCCTCCGGAGCCCCGAGGGGAAGGAACTCGAGTACGCCGCGCGGCTCGAGTTCCCCGCTACCAACAACGTCGCCGAGTACGAGGCTTTGCTCCTCGGGATGCGCCTTGCGCGCTCCCTAGGGATCCGGTGCCTCCTAGTGAAGGGAGATTGTCAGCTCATTGTTTGCCAGATGGACAAGTCTTACCTGTGCCATGACGCAAACTTGAGTCTTTATTTGCAAGAGGTGCGAAAGATGGAGAGGCATTTCGACGGCCTCGAGGCCCGGCATATCCCGCGAAGGGACAATGACCGGGCCGACGCCTTGGCCCGGGCAGCAAGCACCCAGGAATCGCTCCCCAAGGGGGCCTTCTTGGAAATCATCACGAAGCCCACGGTGGCCTCCCCGGACACGGGCGACGAGCCTCACATCCCGGAGGTCGCCGAGATCACCCGGACTCCGTCATGGATGGACCCCCTCATCTCCTTCATCAAGGGGGAGGGGGACCCTCCTAGTGAGACCGAGGCTAAACGCCTCCGGGCCAAAGCACGGGCATATCTCCTGCTGGAGGGGAGGCTCTACAAGCGGGGGGCTTCCGCCACTAGTACAGAAATGCAGTCTACTAACCACTATCTTCTATCGGTTATTAGCGATTTAGTTGAAAACCGATAGAAAATGTGCCTCGCGGTCATAAAAGGGCAACGGGTGTATTTTTTCTATCGGTTTATAAGAAACTTACCGATAGAATAAATAGTATGATTTACTCTAGCGGTGATGAACATATTTGCCGTTAGAAGAGATGCATAAGTACTGACGGGAGAATGTTGTGCGCCGATAGGACTGGTCGACTTCTACAACTAGACTTATTCTATCGGTACTGTTGAATATACCGACATAGTATATTCAAATTCCTATCGGCAATATGTAGTGCGCCAATAGAATCGTTGGCCTTCTACAAACATTTTTATTCTATCAGTAATGGATTCTTTTACCGTTAGAATATATAGAAAATTGCTTAGAACTGTTCGTCTTGAAATAGTTTTATTCTATCGGTAATAAATGTTTATACTGGTAGAATATTGCAAAAAATATCTTAGAACTGTTGGCCTTCTACAACTAGTAATATTCTATCGGCAATGTACGTACACACCGATAGAGTATGTACAAAAATTCCTATCGGTAATATTTATTGTGCCGATAGAACCATTCGCCTTCTACAGATGTTTTTATTACTAACGGTATTCTGTTTTCATACCGATAGAAAATATATATTTGTATAAATACACGGGTATGTCTCTTTCATTCTCATAGTTCATCTGGGGTTCGTAGTCCTAACCCGTAAGCTCCATGGACGGCCCGCGCACCTCTACAGGGGACCGCTGCACCTCCGCACCTCCATCGACGCCCTCTAGACGTCGGCATCCCAAGGAAGGTACGTAAAATTTCTGCAATATTGTTAGATTATTCTAATCCGATTATGGCAATAATTCTGCTTTTTTTGTATCCTTCATTTTGATGTGTCTTCTTTTGAATATGATTATGATCTGTTCAGGTCCTTGGATGATGCTCATGAGGGGCAACGTATTTCATGGTTCTTCATCGCAGTACGCTGCCTACGTTGGCTTGTTGGCGAAAGAAATGGTGAAGATCACCGTCGAGAGCTGGAAGGACGTGAAGGGCGAGATCTTGGTTGGCTCGGTCGAGAAGATGCTTAAGCCCGACGTGTTTCTCAAATCAGGACCTATAGAAAGCATCTTACATTTTTTTGCATGCACCAGCTTGTGGCCAGATGCTTACCTGCTTGGAGAAGAAGAATTGTTGTTATTTGCACAGCCATTCTACACCATCACTACACAGAACAACATCTTGGAAGGTAGGTTCTTTTTGTTAATGGAGTTGAGTTGAGTTGAGTTGAGTTGATCGAGTTTGAGTCCGAGGAAATCACCAATACGTACAAATGTATGTCGACGGTTGTTCCAGCTCCTCGGGCGTCTTCGAACTGAAGTCCTATGGTTAAGTCCAATGTGGTTCAGACATTTGCTGTTTTGGATGAATGGATTTGTGATGTATCAGGTCTAACTTGTAGTCGGTAGTTGCATTGTGGCAACCTGCAAAGGTTCTCTTTTATGTAAAATGTATGGGCCACTGGGTCCTCGTCGTGATCTGTTGTTAATTTCAGACGTGGCTTTTCTAATATACATCGAATGTGTGAATTGTTGTATTTGTATATTGTTGTATATTTGTGTATCATGTATTGCTAATTGGGACATGAACTTGAATGTGCAGGGAGTATTTGTGTATTTAATTGTATTGATAGGTAGGTGTGTATTTGTACTGCTGTTTCAGACATGCACTTGAATTTGTGAACTGGAATGTGTATGTTTGTACCTGAATTTGTATTGGTGAACTGGCATGTGTATGTTTGTACCTGAATTTGTGAACTGGCATGTGTAATTTCTTTGGCAAGATGAAGTCCCAAGTACCTAAGAAAAGTATTTTTGTGTCTCCTAGTTAATCCACAAATTAGCATTTCTTGAAATATATTGCTTTATCTTCTAGTTAAGATCCGTTTGATGTAAGATCTGTTTGATGTAAGATCTGTTTGATGTTACTTTGATATGTTTCCTTGAATGTGAGAAATGGCATGTGCATGTTTGTCCCAGTTTGGTACCAGTACCTCCTCTAACGGTAAGTACACATATTTACCGATAGGAAAACACATATATTTGCTCAGTCATACATATTCTAACGGTAAATACACATATTTACCGATAGAAAAACTCTTGCTCGTGTGTCATGCATCATCTAACGGTTCGTACACATATCTACCGATAGAAAAACTGATGTGCGTGCTGTGTCATGCATGATCTAACGGTCAATACACATATTTACCGAAAGAAGAAGTCCTGTACTTGCTCGGTAATGCACATTCTCTAACGGTATGTGTGTGTTTTTACCGATAGAATATGTGAGCGGCAAATTACCTAAGTTAGTCTGACGGTTATTTCATGTATTTACCGTTAGAAAAATGTCCATTATAAGGAAAACCCCACTCGTGCATTTCTGTGCTGCTCTTTAATTTGTTCTGTTGCACTCTGTGTCCCTCTATTTGTGATGAAAGTTCCAGCTACACTGCTAGGGTGATCAGCGCAGGCTGGAGGGAAGTTGATTGCACCCCTCTCTTTAAGGTACACTTAATCGTCGACACTTATCTCTCTCTCCCTCTAGATCTCCCTTCCTCTCTACTTGCAAGCTAGCTGTATTGTGTAGTTCCAAGTTTGTAGCTCTAAGCTTGGGAGCTTGGTAGCTGGAAATGCGTCATGTTTTAGGAGCTAACTAGCTTGTATTGTGTAGTTAGCTAGGTTAATTAGTGTTAATTTCGTCAGGCTAGGGTTCAACACATGTATCTGTTGTAAGAGGCTGTACATGTACATATACATAACTTAATCGGGCAGGTTTCATGCATGGCTTACTCGTTAAATTTTGTTAATTGTAGATGGACAGGAAATATTGGATGTATGGAATAAAACGTACTACTCTTGAATATTTGGATGGTGTGAATGAGTTTATTAAATTTGCTGAGCAACAAAAGGAGAGGAAGGGAGAGAAAAATATGCTCTGTCCTTGTACATATTGTATGAACTTGAAGAGGTTTAGCAACTCTGATCAAATTAAGAGTCATTTGATTCATTGTGGTTTTAACGCGCGATACACCCGTTGGATATGGCATGGCGAAGATCTTGAGGAAACAAGCACCACTACTACCAATCAGCACGACTCGGATGTGGATTGCAATAATTTCAATGATCATCCCAATATTGGTAATGTTCATTCCGATGTGCACGTAGATGATGATGATGACAATCTAGATGAGATGTTACGTGATGTAGAGGAAGATTACAACGAAAATGACTTCTGTGAATTTGAGAAACTAATTGCTGACTCTGAGAAGCCTCTGTTCCCTGGATGTGCAACATTTACAAAACTGTCTTCTATGCTGAGATTATATAACTTGAAGGCAGGAAACGGTTGGAGTGATAAGAGTTTCACGGCACTATTAGATCTTCTAGTGGACATGCTTCCAGAGGGAAATGAGTTGCCAAGATCTACTTACCAAGCCAAAAAACTGTTGTGTCCGTTGGGAATGGAAATTGAAAGAATACACGCATGCCCGAATGATTGTGTGTTGTACCGTAACGAGTACTCCAGTTTGCATGTTTGTCCAAGATGCGGTGCATCGAGGTATACGCGTAGGGACCGGATTGACAGTGAACGTCACGAGGTAAGGAAAGGACCCCCGGCAAAAACTGTGTGGTACTTGCCTGTGATACCTAGATTGAAGCGGCTGTTTGCAAATCCGAAAGTCGCGAAGCACTTGCGTTGGCATGCTGAAGCCCGGAAACAAGATGGAAAACTGAGACGCCCAGCTGATTCTATTCAATGGAGAAACATCAACAGAACATTTGCTGAGTTCGGCGGCGAACTTAGTAATGTAAGGTTCGGGCTGAGTACAGATGGTATGAACCCACATGGTAATATGAGCAGCCGGCACAGCACTTGGCCGGTTCTTTTATGCATCTACAATCTTCCTCCTTGGTTATGCATGAAGCGCAAGTACATCATGATGGCGTTACTAATCTCAGGACCCAGACAACCCGGAAATGATATTGACGTGTTTCTAGCGCCTTTAATCAAGGACTTACAGAAATTGTGGAGCGAGGGTGCGCAGGTGTGGGATGCATACAAGAAAGAGAATTTCATCTTGCGGGCCCTGATATTTTGCACCATAAATGATTTTCCGGCCTACGGCAATTTGTCGGGATATAGTACGAAAGGAGCCAAGGCTTGCCCTATTTGCCTAGATGAAACTGAGAGCATGTGGCTGCGAAACTGCAGGAAAACAGTGTACATGGGTCACCGCAAGTTTCTTCCGGTGCATCACACGTACCGTAAGAAGAGGAAATCATTTAACGGGAAGCCTGAGAAGGGATCAGCTCCGGTGTTTCTGACGGGTAAGGAGATTTACTCGTGCGTGAACGACATCAAAGTTGAGTTCGGTAAGCATTCTAAACCTCGAGAAAAAAATGTTTGGAAGAAGAGATCGATTCTCTGGGATCTACCGTACTGGGAGCACTTACAAGTTCGACATTGCATTGATGTCATGCATGTAGAGAAAAATGTCTGTGACAGTTTGATTGGTTTGTTGTTGAACATTCCGGGAAAGATAAAGGATGGTGTGAAAGCTCGTCGTGACATGGTGGAAATGGGGATAAGGACTGAGCTTGCACCTTTAGAGAATGGAAAGCGTACATACCTCCCCCCGGCCTGCTATACGTTGTCCAAGAGCGAAAAAACAGAACTCTGTCGGTGCCTGCACGGTGTTAAAGTTCCATGTGGGTACTCCGCGAACTTGAAAAAACTTGTGTCTATGAAGGACCTAAGACTGGTTGGCATGAAGTCCCACGACTGTCATGTCTTGATGTCACAGATGCTTCCCATTGCTATCAGAGGCATTCTCCCAGTTAAAGTCAGAGAGACAATCACAAACCTATGTTATTTCTTCAACGCAATATCTTGCAAGGTAAGTACGTGCACTCGTACTATAAGTTCATTACCTCCATTTGTGGAGCTTAATTAGAAGATTTTTCAGATTTGAATATTTGGCGCAACTGTGTCCTCATAGGTAATTGATGCCGATGGACTGGACGCTTTGCAACGCGACATGGTTACAACTCTTTGTCAGCTCGAGATATATTTCCCTCCATCCTTTTTTGATGTTATGGTCCATCTGATTGTTCACCTTATCAGAGAAATTAAGTTTTGTGGACCCATGTGCCTGCGCTACATGTATCCATTTGAGAGATTTATGGGTGTATTGAAGGGATACGTAAGGACTCGTCGTCGACCCGAGGGGAGTATCATGGAAGGTTATGCCGCCGAGGAGGTGATTGAATTTTGCACATATTATATGGCCGGGGTTGACCCAATTGGCATTCCTAGGTCCCGACACGAGGGTAGGCATCAAGGAATCGGAACGATTGGATTCAAAGCTATCGTCCCCGCTCGTGATGTGTACCCAAAATCACATTTTTGGGTCTTAAAACACATGACGGAGGTCGAGCCATACATACACGAGCACAAGGTAATGTTACGGTCACAGAATCCTTCGAAGTCAGACGTTTGGGTCAGTAGAGAACATAACAGGAAATTTGTTGAGTGGATCCAAGAAAGAGTCACGCGAGCTGCCGAGGGCTCCGTAAGTGAAACTGTGACATGGTTGGCTAGAGGCCCAAGATTCACTGTAGGGACTTGGCAGGGGTACGACATCAATGGGTATTCATTTTACACAAGAGCTCAAGATGCCAAGAGTAGCACGCAATGTAGCGGAGTGACACTGTTTGCTATTTCCAAGGATGCCAGGTCAGTAAGGGCGCTGAATTCATATTACGGTGCTATTGACGAAATATGGGAGCTCGATTACGGATTACTTAAGATTCCCCTGTTTCGATGCCAATGGGTCGAAATCCCTCGAGGTGTTCAAGTTGACAGTTACGGGTTTACTCTCGTCGATCTTGGTAGAGTCGGACACCAAGACGATCCATTCATACTTGCAAAGCAAGCCACACAGGTATTCTACATCGTTGACCCGGCCAATCCAAACTTGCATGTTGTCCTCCACAGCAAGAGATGTATTGTTGGGGTCGAAGATGTTGTCGACGAAGAGGAGTATAACCAATTCGATGAAATACCTCCATTTTTAGAGGACATTCAATCTATCCGTACTGAAGATATCGACGAAACAACGTATCTGCGAGATGACCACGAAGAGGGATTATGGGTTGAGAACCATTGATGATTAATTTCTATTTCAGGGATAAATGCCAAGCAAACAGCCCACAAGTTGTGCAGCAAGGTGAGGAACTTATCATTAATACATCAGGCAGTACATTTTTCTTTAGAACTTAATGATAAGCTAGTTCACAGCATTAATACATCTCAATTTTACTCCACAGCATGAGTTCTAACATGTACAGTACCTTTATCCTGTAAATACTTAATTCTTCCCTTCAAATAGCACTTGCAAAAATCTCATCGCAGCCTCTTGCTTCTTCAAATTAAGTTCTGCAAAAATCCCTTTTTTCTGACGGTATTTTGTTATTTATACCGATAGAAAAGGACATCTGCTACTTTCATGTGTCTCAGGCACTTCTCTCAGGCACTTCAAAACATTTTCTATCGGTATTGTTCTATTTTACCATTAGAATAAATTCGTTAGTCTAACGGTATTTGTTGTCTGACGGTTTTTTCCTGTTTTTACCGATAGAAGAATACTCTGCCGCTTTGAATTCTCAACCGTGTCGCCATGCGTCGTCGCCTTGGAAACTCTATAAGTACCTCGCCATGCGTCGTGGTATTTTGTTGTTTTTCTAATTCTCGAACGGTTCGACTCCTCATCTTCTCTTTCACAATGGCAACCTCCATGGGATCGTCAGCCACGCCATCCCCGGTAAGAACTCTAAATCTCCTCAGTTTACCCCTGTATTGTTAATCCATGTTCAGTTCATTCTTGACCTGTTGATTTGCACAGGGAATGGTAGCCGTGGAAGACACTGCCAAAGTGAAGGCCGACCTGAGGGCCCTCCAGGAGGAGCACAAGCTCCTTACAGACAAGCACACTCAGCTACGGCTTGACCTTGACGATCTCTTCCAGCGCATTAAGCGCATGAAGACGGATGGTGACAATGCTAGGGCGAGGACGAGGCGTCTTCGCGAGGAGAAGAAAGCCGCGGATATGACCATCGCTGGCTGCGGTTTGACTATGAAGGATACCATAGCGAAGCTGAGGGAGGTCGCAGGCCTTCTCGACGCGGTAGTAGTTGATCCTAGGGACAACTTGTCGCTAGAGGAGTCCTGCGTCATGGCTGCAAGTCTAACTGACTCTATTCTACATGCAGCCAGGGCTAAGACCACCCCTTGACCTAGCATTTTGGGTTTTATTTTTTTGTAAATGATAAAACAACAATGAATGAACAATTTCTTTTTATGTCAATTTTCCAATTTTCCGGCTATCTTCCCTCTTTCTTTATCATTCTGCAGCTTTCAACCATGGTCTGTTTGATGTTAAATTGTGTGTACCTTTTCATTACTCTGACGGTATTTTGTTGTTTTTACCGATAGAAAAAGGCACCCAATACTATAATCTCAAGCACTTAATTAAAAAAAATTTCTGGGGAAAATTGGTCTCACGGGATTTTATTGTTTATACCGATAGAAAAAAGCATCCACTACTTCAAATATTTTTCCGGGAAATTTACTTTTTCTATCAGTACTATTGTGTTGTGCCGATAGAAAATTACATAATTCTATCGGTATCAATTTGTTGTACCAATAGAAAAGTTCCTCCATTGCTTTATTACTCGTACACGGCCCTTGGGTTTCCCTCCACTCGAACAGTTCCACCTTAGAGCACTGCGTCTCTTCGAGAGCGAAGAAAACCACAACCTCCGCCGTGACCACTCACTTCCTCTCTCCCACACGACGATCGCTGGCTGGACACTGGTTCGCCACTGCCACCGGTTCTTATTTTCATCCTTCGCCGGCCGCCGCTGCGTTCTACACCGCCTCTCCATCACCAGAACTGATCGCCGCCGTAAATACCCTAATTCGTCGTTCTATTTCCAGCATCTTCCTTATTTGATCCTAGTGTTTTGCACGTACTAATTCTTCGAGTTTTGTAATTACACTAGGGTTCCCTATTGTGTTGGATTATGTACATTCCGCACGCAATGTAGATTTAAATTAAGGTTTACATAATATGTTCCAGTGCTGTAATGAACCTGTTTTGAGATTTTAACTTATCTATACTGCTGTATGTGTGATCAATTGTATCCAACTGCCATGTAATGCACATTATATGTTGGAGGTGTTCGTACACATATTCTATCGGCAGCTCATGTGTTTACCGATAGAAAATATTTCTGCACAAGTAGTAAAACTTAATTTGGATCTGGAAGGACATGAGCCATGCAATGTACTAGTTTGGTTGGGAATTTTTACTCACTTGGTATGAATATATGGCATTGTGGATGGGTCTTCGATGTATATGTTTCAAATGCCTATACATGACTGACGAGGATTGACACCCGGGTCACTTCTAATAAACTTCTGGTTCAAGACAGGTTCGAACCAGACATGTGTCTGGAGATGCGAACTCAAGCTATTCTGAGAGGCATCACCACGAGGTCGCAAGCTTTACGCGATCAAGTCGCAGCTTTACGCGGTCAGACCGTAAGCCTTGCGCGGTCAGAAGTTTGTGGGCTATACGCAAACTACACATTCGGGATATTACGCGGTCAACCGAATCCCGCGGTCAGAACATCTGCCGATCAGGATACCTGGGATCTATCTATTCGGTTGCCCATACGACAGGATATTCTAAGTATCCCGAAGATTCCTACACGTGGAGAATCAACCGTCAGGAGGTTAACACGTACAGTTATCCATGAATAACACGTGTTTAACCTACGTGGAGGTTAAGAGCAGTTTCAAAAACCGTATCCAACCGTCCGTGCAACCGATTGATGCAGTTTCCTTCACATGGCACCCTTTCAAGCAGTATAAAAGGATGGCATGAAGCATCAATCAGGAAGGGGATCCAAGTTAGCCAAGTCTACGGCACACCTCATATAGCATTTTTATAAGTCTTCTTTAGCTTATCTTTGTACACTTTTACAGGAAAAATCCTCGCCTGTGAGGACTTTTTCCTCCACTTGTAAACCTTTCACCATACTTAGTGAAATCTCAACAGGACGTAGGGCTTTTACTCCCACCATCGAAGGCCCGAACCTGTCTAAATTCTCTGTGCTCCTGTTCACCATTGTTCAGCGTACCTTCCCGAAGGGTCATCTTGAAAGGTCTCACTATTACAAATTCTGCATAAGTTCGGCTGAGGACTCCGAGTCCGAATCGTCAACAGCTGGCGCCCACCGTGGGGCCTTTCTCAAGGCGTCCTAATTGAAATTCGGAGGTTTGCCGAAACATGGCTGGAGCATATGATTCCGAGAATGATTTCGATCTCAAGGATTATGCTCATATCCCAATGCCTTCTCCAAGTGATCCTGTTCCGATGGAAGAGGTCGAAGGCCAGAATCTTCCCCAGGCTGAATCATCTCCCCAAGTCATGTTAATCGACCAAGAGGTAACTGGCACAAGGTCAGAACCCACAGAGGTTCTTAATGTGCTAGGTGATGAGTCCGGCCCATCGTACGATCCCGCTGAGGGAAAATATGATGGTGACCCTGAAATTAGCCCAGGAAGATTCGACCCTGATAACCTTCACCGTCTCTTTGATTTCGAGTCCGACTCGGAACAAACCGAGATGTTCTCCCCATCGGCGACCTCTCTCCCTAGGCAGTTTGCTGCGTTGTCGGAGGAAACTCCCGATCAACAGGCTGCCAGGGAAGAACAAGATCGCAAACAGAAGGAAGAGCAAGATCTCGAGCAACAAAACAACGAACTACGCAGAACTACCCTAGAGGCTCTTCAAGATGCGCAGGCTCGTTACGATGCTGCCCCGAGTTCTTCTCGACAGTCGCGTGGTCGTAGACGTGACCAGACTCCTTCCTTACCACCGGAGCATTTCCCAGTGGACGAGGAAACAATAACACCTGGTGCCCCTAGGAGAAGTACCCATGGTCGACTGCGATGTATCGCGGAAGTCATGCGCAATTTTCCTCCTACGGTCACGGATGCGCAGAGACCGGCCTTTTCCAGGATCCTGGCGGAAAGACTGGATGAGGTCGCATCCGAGGCGACCCCGACAGCCTCTTCCCGCTCAGTGACACATTCCCATGAACGAGATGGTCCTCATTCTGGCTCTGGCCGACGGAATTACCCGCCGCCTATACCATCCCGACAGGACAAATATCGGCGAATGCAGGACTCTCGTGCTAGGGATCGAGTTCCCGTTCATTCTCGTTTGGGACCCCGAGTAACCTCGCCATTAAGTGAGTTTGCTCGAAACCCGACCGAAAGTCGCAGGACGGTTCACGGTCCTTACGTTGGTCGCAAAGCTTTCTCGCCTGGCCTACGAGCAGTCGTTTGGCCCGATAAGTTTCGACCAGGGGCCATTGAGAGGTTTGATGGAACTCAGAACCCATCCGAGTTTCTTCAGATCTATATTACTGCCATCCAAGCAGCAGGAGGCGATGACAAGGTCATGGCAAACTACCTGCCGACAGTCCTCGTAGGACCGGCTAGAACCTGGTTGTTCAATCAGCCTGAGGGTTCTATCTACAATTGGGAAATGCTATGCGATGCCATCCTCAGCAATTTCCAAAACTGTTACCAAAAGCCGGGTAAGGAGGACGACTTGAATAGATTGCGGCAAACTTCGACCGAAACGCTTCGGCAGTTTGTCAAGAGGTTTGTCGGGGTAAGAAATACCATCCCGAACATATCTGATGGCTCCGTAATCAGGGCATTTAAGCATGCCGTTCGATACCGGAGATTCACTGAAGACTTGCTTATCCACCCTCCTCGATCAGTGGCCGATCTGTTCGATATGGCTGATCGATACTCCGATGCAGCCGAGGCAGTCGAATGGAACCGAATGGTTGACAAGGGGGACCTACCGCCCCAACCAGGCTTCAAGGACGCCAAGAAAGAAGATTCAAGCAAAAAGCCGGAGTCTTCACCGGGCGGGAAGTCAAAAAAGTCGAAGAGGAACCGCTCTAGATAGTACCGTGAGGTCGCGGTCGCGGAGAAACCACCTTCGACCAAAGGTAATAAGTCTTCTTTTAAAAGTAAAACTGCTTCTGGTGGCCGGGATTCCGACCAGCCAGAAAAATCAACTAATCCGCAGGAGGGCAAAAGGTGGTGTCCACTCCACAATTCCGCAGGCCACGATCTCAAAAACTGCAGGAGTTGGTTGAAACAGCTGGACGATTTCTACCAAGGAGCTGGGCCAATGCCAACCTTACCACCCAAAGAGCAGGCGTGCGGGGTTAGAGACGTCGATGGAGACGAAGAAATGGCTTACCAGGTACCTCAAAATCATGTTAATGTCATTTTCGGAGGTTCTTCCTCTTTCGTTTCCAAAAGGCAGTTTAAAACTTTTTGCCGAGAGGTTAACGAAACGGAGACATCCCTTGGTGAACCTCAATATCCCCGTTGGTCGGATATGCCTTTGACGTTCGATCGCGCTGACTGTCCTGCGGGGCTAACTCGACCATTGAGGTTACCTCTGGTTGTTACCCCAATCATCAGTAACGCGAGAGTCGAAAGGGTCCTGATCGATGGGGGAAGTTCCCTTGATCTTTTATTGGTCAAGACACTCGACGAGATGCAAATTCCTCGTTCGAAGATCAAGCCCATAATCCATCCGTTTTATGGGATAATCCCAGGCCCCTCCATGATGCCATTGGGACAAGTGGTCCTCCCGGTCACTCTGGGAGAACCAGATAACTTTCGAACAGAATTGGTTACTTTCGATGTAATCGATTATGATTCAGCTTATAATGCAATCTTTGGCAGGCCGACTCTTGCTAAGTTCATGATGGCAACGCACTATGCTTATCAGTGCGGGAAATTGCCTGGCCCCAAAGGTGTTATTTCGGTCCGAGGTAGTCGCAACGTGGCGCTCACGTGCGACCGACTGTCTTTGGAGATGGTCGATCAACTTCCCCTCCGGGACGCTCAGGTCGCCACTGTCGCCACCGATGCGATCAGGGCTGCTCCTCGACCGGATGAGAAACTCAAACAAGTTCCTTTGTACCCAGATGACCCATCCAAGACAATTCGGGTTGGGTCAGCCCTGGATGACAAATAGGAACTCGACCTCGTTGCTTTCCTCCGGGCTAACGCAGATGTGTTTGCGTGGAAACCGTCCGACATGCCCGGTATCCCAAGGGAAGTAATTGAGTACAGGTTAGCAATTCGACCTGGACAACGACCAGTAAAGCAAAAGCTCAGGCGTTTTGCCACCGACCGACAGGAAGCCATCCGAGAAGAGTTAGACAAACTCTTACAAGCCGGGTTTATCCGTGAAGTGAATCACCCGGACTGGCTCGCCAATCCGGTCATGGTCCGCAAGTCAAATGGCAAGTGGCGCATGTGCGTCGACTATACTAGCCTCAACAGTGCCTGTCCGAAGGATGACTTTCCCCTTCCCCGCATCGACCAGCTGGTTGACTCCACTGCGGGTTGCGAACTGATGAGTTTTCTGGATGCCTACTCGGGATATCATCAAATTAGCATGGCAGAAGACGATGAAGAGAAAACTGCCTTCATCACCCCGTTCGGCACATACTGCTACGTCAGAATGCCGTTCGGTCTCAAGAACGCTGGTTCCACGTACCAGCGCTTGATGCAAAAGACCTTTCTTTCCCAGATAGGGCGTAATCTCGAAGCATATGTAGACGACTTGGTTGTAAAGAGTACCAAAAGATTGTCTCATTTGGACGATCTTGCTGAAACCTTCTGTAACTTGAATCGCTTTGGAATAAAATTGAACCCGGAGAAATGTTCTTTCGGGGTTTCTTCAAGAAAGCTTCTTGGTTTTCTTGTGTGTTCCAGGGGCATTGAGGTTAATCCTGAGAAAATCAGAGCTATTGAACAAATGAGGTCGCCCTCGACCATGAAGGATGTTCAACACCTGGCTGGTCGCATGGCGGCTTTAAGTCGCTTCATATCGCGATTAGGCGAAAGGGGACTACCTTTCTTTAAAGCCTTGCGGAAACATCATAACTTCACGTGGTCAGACGAGGCCGAAAAAGCGTTTCAGGAGGTAAAAACATATCTATCCAGTCCGCCAGTATTGGTGTCTCCTGAAAAGGATGAACCATTACTTCTGTATTTGGCGGCCACCCCACACGCGGTCAGCGCAGTTCTGATCGCGGAAAGGGAAGGAGTGCACAGACCCGTCTACTATGTGAGCGAAGTACTTCATGGTCCTAAGGAGCGCTACCCTGAGGTCCAGAAGATACTTTACGCGCTACTGATGGCTTCCCGTAATCTACGACATTACTTTCAAGCACACAAGATCACAGTACCCTCCTCTTTTCCTTTAGGGGATATTGTCTGAAATCCAGAAAAATCTGGTCGAATCGCCAAATGGGCGGTCGAATTCGGTGCCTTTGAGATCCATTTCACCCCTCGCACGGCGGTTAAGTCTCAGGTTTTGGCCGACTTTGTGGTCGAATGGACCAACCCTGAGCCACCCGTGTAGTTGGCAAAGGAACTGGAGTGCCCCGATTATTGGACAATGTACTTTGACGGCTCCCGTAGTTTTCAACACTCGGGGGCTGGAGTGGTCTTAGTTACGCCTCAGGGCGAACAGCTTAAGTATGTCATTCAACTACACTTTGTTGCAACCAACAATGCAGCAGAGTATGAAGGTCTTCTTGCAGGGCTCCGGGCAGCAAAATTCCTCGGAGTCCGTCTATTAGTGGTGAGGGGGGACTCACAGCTGGTCGTAAACCAGGTAAACAAGGAGTACAGCACCTCCGATGAGACAATGGCTCATTACCTGGGGGAAGTGAGGAGATTGGAAAAACACTTCAGTCACTTCGAAGTCCAATACATCCCGCGAAAGGACAACATTCTCGCAGACCAATTATCCAAAATTGGATCCTCACGCTCATCCGCTCCGGCAGGAGTGTTCATTGAACACTTGGACCATCCTTCGATCATGACTTCGGTCGAGGATGATCCGGCAATAGCCTTCGTTGCCAGCCTCGGTCAGGAACAAGATTGGACTCATCCATTGAGGGTCTATCTTGAACATGGGACCCTACCCGAGGACGAAACCAAAAGCGATCGGTTAATTCGAAAGGCGCGTCTGTACAAACTCATAGATGGGGTTATGTACAGAAAGGGTACTCAAGGAGTATTCATGCACTGCATATCTCAGGAGGAAGGAAAATCCCTCTTGAAAGAAATACATGATGGTGTATGCGGTGCACACACGTCATACCGAACACTGGTCGGAAAAGTTTTTCGACTGGGATTCTACTGGCCTTCGGCACTCGATGATGCCAAGCTTATGGTCAAGATGTGTCCACAGTGTCAGTTTCATGCAAGACAGGTTCATCGACCTGCTTATGCATTGCAAACTATTCCTCTCGCATGGCCTTTCGCGATCTGGGGAATGGACATCGTCGGTCCTATGCCACAAGCGGTCAATGGATACAAGTTTTTGTTCGTAGCCATTGACACATTCACAAAGTGGATTGAGGCCGAACCAGTACGAAATATTACTGCATCAGCCGCACAAAAGTTCTTTCACAAGAACATTGTGGCACGATTTGGTGTTCCAAACCGTCTCATCACAGACAACGGTTCTCAATTCGCTAGCGGTCTTTTCCTAGACTACTGCGATCAGATTGGGACTAAAGTGTGCTTTGCTTCCGTGGCACATCCACAAAGCAATGGTGCCGTAGAACGGGCCAATGGGCAAGTATTGCAAGGCATCAAAAAACGTGTTTTTGATCGCCTCAAGACCCGCTCGGGGGCTTGGGCAGACGAGCTCTATACTGTTCTATGGGCACTACGGACTACCTCTAGTCGAGCCACCGGTGAGACACCCTTCCATTTGGTCTATGGGGCCGAGGCTGTGTTGCCTATGGAAGTAAGTATTGGATCTGTTCGCACGAATCAATTCGAACAGGTCAACCAATTCGAACAGCGATCGCAAGATCTCATCCTCCTGGAAGAACGGCGTGATCGCGCCCTGATTAAGTCCGCGGTATACTTGCAGGCTCTACGCAAGTATCACAGTAAAAAGGTGCGACCACGTGATCTCAACGTCGGTGACTTGGTTTTACGAAAAATTCAAGACCAGTCTAACCGCACTAAATTCTCCCCAAAATGGGAAGGACCATATACTGTCGTCTCAGTGCCGCGGCCAGGATCTGCGCGGTTAGCCATGGAGGATGGTCGGATTTTGTCCAATACTTGGAACATCGATCAACTTCGCAAGTTTTACGCGTAAGTATTCCAATCGCTTTTTTCCTGTTCAATTAGCATTTTTTTTTCATAAAAAGCATGTCTTGTTTTCATACAATGAGTATTTTTCTTTAAGCCACCTGGGGGCTGATCGCCGGCGGTTAGGTTATTACAGCATTTTTCAACCGGATTCGCTGGTCGATCCCATGATCACTTCCAGATAAGTCACTCCTAAATAAGCCGTTTCTCAACGCACACGGGACTATCTGGCTAGTTTTCGGTCATTTGGGTGGCTACCAGTTTGCAATAAGGTTAAAATGTTACTTTAATCTTGACCATCGGCTTGAAGCACATATCCCTGGTCATCATACTTATGTTTTCCCCTCTGCTTAAAATACTAAGGCTTCAGTATTCATAAAACAGAGGCGGGGGCTAGAGGAATATACTTATAGTATGAAACTTATGATGTGAATATGCACTTTCTTTTGAAAAAATAGTTTTACATACATAGCATTGTAATTACAATTGTTTGGTTACAAAATATAAGGATCATTCGATCCTCAGCTCAGCCAAGAGTTTGTCAACGAAGGGCTTAACTTCTTCAATAACGGCGTCAAGCAGTTCTTCACTCTCGACCTCAACCGGTCCCACCAGCGCGCTCAAATTCGCATCTGGGCCATGGTGAAGTCGAACCCGGCTGAGTACGGCAGAAGCGGCTGATCGGACTCTCGTCTTGATTGTCTCTTCACATCGCCGTAAATCTCCAGGGAGATATTCGAGCAGTGATTCTGCTTGAGTTGTGAGCAGTGATGCCCAATCGCTGACATTTGGGTCGTCCTTCCTCAACTCTACCACGTTGGTATTCAAAAGGCTGGCTATGGCCTTCAGTTTTTCGAAGACCAGTAGGCTCAACTCTTTGACCACTTGATCAGTATGGTTGAGCGAGGACTCGAGAAGCATCTTGTCCTTGACAAGCTGTGTAATGTGACCTGCTTGCGCTGTACAGAGAAAAGAGGTTATTAAACAAGAAACGGCTTTAAGTCTTCTCAAATTGAGAATCGACTTACCAGCCTTCTCAGACTGAAGTTTATTGATTTCAGTCCGTAGTTTCTGGAACTCTGTAACTGAGTTCAGCCTTATCTTGGCTAACTCTTTCTTCAAGAACGTAACCTCTCTGCAGCAAAATCAGGTTAGTCACAATTAAAGCCTACTTATATTAACAGAAGAATGACGATCCTCACTTGCGCAAGCCGTCACGATCTTTTTGAACAGCCGCCATGCTAGCCATTGCAGCATGCGACTGGCTCGTCACCCATGACAAGCCCTGTGACACAAAGCAAGAGAGTCAAGTATGCTCTAAAGGCGATTCAAGCGCTGAAACAGGGGTGATCATACCTTCATAAACTTATTTAAAGCGGCATCATCCATGCTAGCAGGAATCCTTGCTAGCGCGCCTGAAGTGCCTGCGACGGGGACAGTTGATGGGAGTGCCGGCCGGATGCCACCCCCAGAGGCCACTGGTGGTGACCTAGTCCCTGTACTTGTTTCACCTCCCGCGGTCCGGACGACTTCCTGAACCACGGGAGTAGAGCGCTCTTCATTAGAGGCTCCCTCATCAGCCCTAGCTTCAACCTCCCCAGTGGCGGTTGAAGGTATAGGCGCTGTCTTCTTTTGCCTAACAGGAAGAATGGGTCAGACAGCTTTTATCTAAGATTACTGTCAAGTAAGAGTTTTTACCTTATTCGAAATCCCATTCGTTCCTGGGACTTCTGGGAAAATTCCCCTTGTGAAGGAGAGCCGTCTCCGGTTCTTGCCTTCCTTATGGTAAATAAGACAGCACCCCCCTGCAAATGTCACGTTACAAGCATATTCTTAGGGAACAGGTAAAAACACATAGGTCTTTACCTGGGCCACCGGACTAATTAGTGGGGCTGCATCCGAAGGCCTTGGCGATTCCTGAGTTGCTGGAACCGTCACAACCGGCCTTTGTTTGTCTACCTCCTCCTCTGTCCGCGGAGGAGGAGGATTTTCCTCCCTGGAATCCCCAGTGGACCCAGGGGGAAGCTCTCCTTCCTGTATGTACATTAACTTGTCAAATGCGCAGAAAGAGCCATGGAGGGAATGATCGAAAAGATCCTTTACCTTAGTCGTCCCTTCGACCAGGGAAGCAGAGATGATTGACCCTGAAACCTCGGGGGCTTCAGGAATTGGAAGGTCACCCGCGACCACAAGATCTTCGGTGGTCGCAGGGTCAGCCACGGCCACCTCTTCGGCAGCTGTGGTTTCTGCGGGGCAGCTTGGGACATCGCTGGATGGAAGATCCGCGATCTTCCTCCTTCGAAGGATCAGAGGAACATCATCCTCTTCCTCCTCGCTCCCCTCTCCCTGTACGACGAAGAAGTGATTCCATGTCGCGCCTGAAAAAGTAGCAGGAATGCGATATCTTACCGCAGTCTTTCTTGCGAGACGAGGAACGCTTCGTGAAGACCCCTCTCCAGGGTTCAGCTTGGTCTTCTTAGAGGCAGGACTCTTTGTCCTGGGTCTCTGAGAGACTTTCTTCACGTTCCTCGCCGTCGGCTTCTTCAGAGAGCCGACATTTTCACTTGGGAATGTTGCATCCGCAAACCTCCCTAGGAGCTATTCTCATTCCAATGGGATTGATTAGTGCTAGATATACATGAGACCTGCAAAACAGAGGCCAAGTGGAAAGTTTACCTTTCGGCGCTCCTGTTTAAGGTCGTCGCCAGCATGAATCAAGCTTTGGGGGCGAGGCGATCCCTTGGGGCCCTCTACCTCGGCGTTGTACGCCCTGAGGAGGTAGTTAGTCCGCCTCTCAATCTCAGCTGAGGGCAAGACTGTTCCCAGATACGAGTTAAATTGATACATTTCAAAAATGACATAAAAGGATTTCAATGTCAGAAATGAGTACCTTCGTTATAGTCCAGGGTAGTGTCCGCCATGGACTTGATCTCCCAAGCCGGATGAGCCCTTTCACGTAGGGGGCTCACCCGATTCTTCACAAAGTCTCGGATGACGTCACGTGCCGTCAGTCCTTGTTCGACTAAGTGAAGGATCACCTCGGCATGCTTCATGAACTCCGCGTTCATCGCCGAGAGAGTATCCAACTCACTCGTTTTCTCCGGCCGCGAGTTCTCAAACCACAGCCCGCTCTCGGTCGGCGGGGTGCAGTAAAACCATTTCTGGTGCCACCCGTGCACTGAGTCTCGCAGGGGTGGGGAGGGATACTCCTTTTTGTCCCTCAGCCGGAAGTAGATGCATCCGGCGGCGTTGGTGCTCTTCGACCACGCCGAAAAGTAGAATCGTCGGAAAAGATCCACGCTGGGATATACTCCGACGAAGGCTTCACAGAGATGCTGGAATACTGCAAGAATCAGCATCACGTTGGGGTGGAGGTTGATCAGTTCCCACCCGTAATGTTCAAAGATATCCTTAAGGAACCGACTCTCAGGGAATCGGAACCCGCAACGAAAATACTCCTCAAAAACCACCAACTCGCCTTCTTGGACAGTTGGGGTTTCTTGGTCCTTCTCCGCAGGTCGCCAGTTAATGAGCAGCCGCGGAGAAAGGATCTCCTCCTTCTCAAGCGCCATCAGGCTCTCCTCAGAATGATGAATGGATCTGCTCCAGGACGCCATCTATGGTGTAGAATCAAAGGGGAAGCTGGCGATTTGGGGAAGATGAAGGCTGAAGAAAATGAGGGTTTTGAGCGGCGGGAATTCTAAGGGTTTTTTCGCGGCTGAGTGGCTTCCTCAAGAAGCTACCTACTGCTTTTTATAGACCCAAGGCGACGCATTAATGGGTAAACGGCTCGTTTCAAACATTCCATTCAATGCTTTATTCATTTCCCATAATGGATACTGTCTCTGATAGACCCGATAAAGTACTCAGGCGTCGGATCTGAAACAAAAAGGCTTCTTTGTTTTGGAAACTGAAAGTGTAAAAGGACTGAAAAATTTCCAGTACTTTTCAGAGGACGTTTTTTCTTTTTATACTTTGAACATTTTATTCGAAAAAATCATGTAACCCAATTTTTAACGTACTGAAGTGTTCCTAATTGGGTTATGGTTTTATCGAAATCGTATTCTAGGCTAAAACTTTGTCTCTAATCGAAGTAATAGTCTAACTGGATGTTCAACTCTGGTCGCGATTCAGTTCTAACCACGGCCTTAAGTCTGATCGCGGCATCAGGGCAGGTCATGGTGATCTTTTAAAGCGCGATTCTAATCGCAGAACTGAATTTTCCTGTGTATGAATGGTCGCGGACTAAGCTTTTAGCCATAATTTCGCACAGAAGGTATGAAGAATGTTCATATGAATAAAAGAAACTTTATTTATTACATTCTTTACATACAAAAGGGATACGGTCGATAAAAGCATCGACTTGTTCCGAAAGAAGTTTACAAAGTTCCCCAAGGGACATATTGTTGTCAGTAGGATCTACACTGACAACCCCCAAGGAACTAGCGACTACTCTAAGTCTATCTATATCGTCCCTAACAACAGACGCACTATTGTCCCTAATCAAGTCAGAGAGTTCTCGCTGTTGCTGAGCGAAGTCCCTCTCTCGACGGAAATGGTGCGCCTCTTCTCGGGATCGATCAAGACATTCTGCTAAACGCAGAATCTTCGAGGCCATCTCCTCGGTCTTCTTCTCCAGGGCATTCTTCTCTTCCAGAAGAGTCTGTCCGGAAGGAAGAGATGGAGCAGCAGAAGGCTGATCGCTGGGGCCTCCTACCTCCTGCATTTTGCAAAAGTTAGTCATATTAACTAAAATTATCAGCAAAAAGGGAGAAGAATTGTTACCTGTCCCGGTGCATAACCCGTTGATACACCCATCTTGGGAGGAAGATCATCATATGGTGGAAGAGCAACCTTCCCAGAAGAAGATTGCTTCGCCAACCCAATATGGCAATCATCTGATCGAGGGATAGTCACCGCTTGCCGACCAGGATGTTGATCACCCAAAAGGATGGGGGAATTGGACGTGAAGGGATCTTTCTCTAAGGATAAAGGCCTAGAGGCATGAACGGGGAGGGTCAAAGGAACTGAAGGAAGAAAGAAACCCGCTACATTCTTCACCTTTGTTCCACTGGAAGATCCTTCGTCAACCTTGGGTTTCTTCCTTAAGGGAGACAGGACTTCATTCGTTTGAGACCCTTGTTCGACAATTTCCCCTTCATCGCTCTCAATCTCGATGATTTCGTGATCTGCCATTGGGAGGAGTATGTGAAAAGGAAGGAGGCCAGGTAACAAGAAAAAGACTTAGGCGTGAAAGGGGAATTGTAAATCTTTACATGACCAGGGGTCTGGTATTTATAGCCGCCAGGGCGACGGTTCGCCTCCCAGACACCTCGAGTTTCGTTAAGACATTTACAATTTTACCTCGAGATAAAAATCTCT
This sequence comes from Pharus latifolius, assembly GCA_019359835.1. Taxonomy (NCBI): domain Eukaryota; kingdom Viridiplantae; phylum Streptophyta; class Magnoliopsida; order Poales; family Poaceae; genus Pharus; species Pharus latifolius. The sequence goes on from CM033323.1 coordinate 59,970,203, forward strand.
ACGGCGCCATCATTGCCCGTCACGTAATGTCAGAACCCGTCTTGAAAAACCAACCGTTTTCACTTAGTGCGCCACTAAGTGGAGAAGTTAAAGGGCCGGGTTGAAAATCCAATGCACGGTTTTTTAAATTCGAAATAAACACGTCTCTTCGTTTTCTTCGAATTTGGGGGCTAGCTGACGAGGATTGACACCCGGCTCACTTCTAATAAACTTCTGGTTCAAGACAGGTTCGAACCAGACATGTGTCTGGAGATGCGAACTCAAGCTATTCTGAGAGGCATCACCACGAGGTCGCAAGCTTTACGCGATCAAGTCGCAGCTTTACGTGGTCAGACCGTAAGCCTTGCGCGGTCAGAAGTTTGTGGGCTATACGCGAACTACACATTCGGGATATTACGCGGTCAACCAAATCCCGCGGTCAGAACATCTGCCGATCAGGATACCTGGGATCTATCTATTCGGTTGCCCATACGACAGGATATTCTAAGTATCCCGAAGATTCCTACACGTGGAGAATCAACCGTCAGGAGGTTAACACGTACAGTTATCCATGAATAACACGTGTTTAACCTACGTGGAGGTTAAGAGCAGTTTCAAAAACCGTATCCAACCGTCCGTGCAACCGATTGATGCAGTTTCCTTCACATGGCACCCTTTCAAGCAGTATAAAAGGATGGCATGAAGCATCAATCAGGAAGGGGATCCAAGTTAGCCAAGTCTACGGCACACCTCATATAGCATTTTTATAAGTCTTCTTTAGCTTATCTTTGTACACTTTTACAGGAAAAATCCTCGCCTGTGAGGACTTTTTCCTCCACTTGTAAACCTTTCACCATACTTAGTGAAATCTCAACAGGACGTAGGGCTTTTACTCCCACCATCGAGGGCCCGAACCTGTCTAAATTCTCTGTGCTCCTGTTCACCATTGTTCAGCGTACCTTCCCGAAGGGTCATCTTGAAAGGTCTCACTATTACAAATTCTGCATAAGTTCGGCTGAGGACTCCGAGTCCGAATCGTCGACAATGACTTTTCCCAACCTAATAGATGTGAAGTCCTGATGACTCACATACAGGCTAAGCTAAAGATTATGCACAGTGGCACTTAGATGCTTGTGTGCATATTTACGTGTGAAATAATAATGTTGGCCCATGAATATTAGTATAGCAAATCATCGAGAAAGTTATGTGATGACAGTGAATGGTGGCTTGTCAACAAAATTCCATATGTAGAGAACATTGTTATGTTCTATCGGTATCTCACGGGTTTGTAGATAGAAAAATTGTCTTCTGTGGAGGTTATGGTCTATCAGCAGCTCATGTGTTTACCGATAGAAAATATTTCTGAAGAGTTCAGGAAGTAATTTATGCATGTCTTTCTTTTTGAATTATTTTCCCTTTTGCCGCCCTAGTTAGTCTCCAGTCCTGGGCTGAGTTATGGAACTCCAAGGCGAATTAATTGCCATATATATGGTTTGTTGAAGGTTTTGTAGGGGAAGACATGTCGTCGTCTTCATCGGATGGTACTAGTGGTTCCACTAGGGCCAACCCCATCGTAACTACTGAAGATGCAGCTGGTACATCCCAGCGCAAGAGGGTGGGGCGAGGCGCGACGACATTGGGGCGTTTGGCCAAACGCACGAATCTTTCTTGTGAGTTCAACCAATTTGGGAGGCCGATTGGAAAGAATGCTGGGAGGTACGCGGCCTACGTTGGGCTGTTGGCGAAAGAAAGGGTGAAGATCACCGTCCAGAGCTGGAAGGATGTGACGGCGGACGAGAGGGATAGGTTGTGGGCGGAAGTGAAGGTTAAATTAACTGAAATCGCTGAACTCTTTCGTAATCACGTTCTCTTGGCTTATACTAAAGTTTAACTAACTCGTGATTAATTGTATGCATTTTTGGAAACAGGCTAACTGGAACATCCCCGACGATACACCTAGGACTGCCTGCTTGAAGGACATGAACGGAACATGGAAAACCTTTAAGAGCTGGCTCGTCAGTAACTTCCTCGCTGTGGGGAAATCTCCTTGCGAGAAGTAACCCTTCATATCGGAGGAGGTATGGGAGGAATTCACCAAGTAGAAGGGGACTGAGAGTTGAAGGCCCTTAGCGAGAAGAATAGGGCGATCCAGAAGAGGAACGACCACCCGCATCGGCTCGGATCCCGGGGCTATGCGGGGAAGGAGGAGCAGTGGAAGAAGGAAGACGAGCAAAATCCTGTCATCGACACCCCTGAGTTGCCGCTCTCCGAGATCCGGGATGAGAGGTGCAAGCGATGGTGGAGGGGGAGGGGGTCCGTGTCGTCCACGGGGTCTGTGCAGTTCGCAACCCCTGGGGACGCCGACGTTGTGAGGCGAATGGTAAGTTGGCTAACCTCGTAAACTGTGTGCGCACAAGTGTATATAAGGCAATTTGTCTCACAAGGTACCTTTAAATGTAACAAATCTCTTTTGAGAAGGAGGCAGCGGAGGGATTGTTTACCCCGCAGAGGGAGAACGACATCCTCACCCGGGCTCTAGGAAATAAGGAGCATCCTGGGCGGACACGGGCCATGGGAGCCATTGTGTCGTGGAAGGCCGGTTTCGTAGATCCGGCTCCACCGAGGAAGAAGGCCCGCTCCTGGAAGGAAAAGGAAGCTGACCTCTCCGATAAGATACGGGCTGAGGTACGGGAGGAGATACGGGCGGAGATGCGGGCTGAGATACGGGCTGAGGTACAGTCTGAGGTGCAGTCCGAGGTCGCACAAATGAGGGAAGAGTTTGCACGATTGAGAGAAGCATTGCTGGACAAGAGAGCAGATGCGGATCCCCAGGACGACGATACCCCGCGGGGTCGGATAAGCAGTTGTGCTTCGAAGGTACTCGCGGATCCAGTGGATCTACTTGAGGTACTGCAAGCCTTCATCTGTGCACTTAAGTTGATGCCACTCCCATTCTGTTAGAGTTGTTTCGCTAACCTATTTTAATTGTTACAAATTTATAGAGGCCGGAGGGCTGCATCCTACAGAATCACGTAGGCGCCGGGCAGGAAGTGGTTGGACTCGGTTTCGTATATCCGTCTGCGCCGGATGTCCGGGTCCACTGTGTACCTCTGCGGTTGGGTTTCGCAAAGGTACAGGTGGACATGGCCATGCCGGGCTACAACGATTCTCCGTTGCCAGTCCCAACAGAGGAACTGCAGACACTTGCTGAGGCAGTGGGCTCCTACGTACAGTGGCCCAAGAAGTGTCTTGTAATACAACCAGTAAATCCTACACATTTTAGATTACATCCTACTCAGTACACTCAACTTGCATAATCTAACATACGTGCTCATTAATTGAAGTGGCCTGCCGCTGGGCTACCAGGGGACTGCGCCCCCAGCTCGGGGCATGAGGCCCGATCTCGTGCGACCCTGGACACATCAAAGACAGCCTCGACCCCACCCAGCGCATCCATGCCTTCACCTCGGAAGAAAGCTGCCATCACCTCGCCCTTGCCTTCGAAGGTACACGCTCAGTCCCCGGCAAAAGGCAAGGGCAAAGGCAAGGGAAAAGGGCGACAGGGACAGCCGGAGAGGTTCAAGAACGGGTTCCCACTCATGTCGGAGGCAGCTTTGCGCAAATTGGATCGATCAACCAGAGACCTCCACGAGTGGTACCTACACCGAGCTCGGCGCAATCTGAACTTCTTAGTACCCTACAGGCCTGGGCAGTTCCACACGAGGATCTGTTCGACCTCTACAACTGGCGGGAGCTCGATATGTCCATCATACGGACTGGAGTCCTGTGAGTTTGCTGATGCTATGTATTGCTGCTTTCTAACTCTATTTGCTAACTCTGCATTGTTGTAGTTCATTTGAAATGTAGTAACTTTCTGTGCAATACTAATGTCGTCCTTTGCATGCAGGTGCATGTACAGGCTAGCATCGAAGGCTGCGTGTGACAAGGTGGGTTTCCTCGACCCAGAGAAAATAAGCCTCACGATGCTAGAGCACGATGCCGCGCACGCTGAGCTGTACATATCCAAGGCACTGATGGCGCAGCAGGACAGGGAGTTCATTCTGGTGCCGTACCACCAAAGGTTAGTGCATTTCGTACTAATTTAACTCGATCTTGTATGTTACACCTGAGATATACTTTGAGCTAGCGGTCCTCTTTTACGTACAATGCAGGGGCCACTGGATCCTCATCGTGATCTGTCCGCCGAGGAACGAGGTGTACTACCTCGATTCGATGCGTGACAGATTATCGATCGAATATGTGGTCAAGGGGAATATGGAGGCGTAAGTAACTTATATGTTTGATTTAAATTTTCACCTCACTAGCTAATGATAATACATTAACGGGCAATACTAACTGAAATGCAGGGCTTTTGATAAATATGCGTCCGCTGGAGGGAGGCATGCCGCACCGTAGGGCTCCATACTAGCTTGGAAAGAATATGAGGTACTCACGAGACTTTTTGTTTATGCTTAATTAGTTTATGGAAACAATAGCTAACATGTCTTCGCATATGCAATTATCTCAGTGCCATCAGCAGCCGCAATCGTGGGAATGCGGGTTTTATGTGTTGCGCTACATGTACGACCTAGTGCAGACAAACTTTGCCCAATTCCCCCAGGTAAGCATCGATAGCTAACTCAAATTTGAAAATTGGGTGTCACGTTCTAAATTAGGAAGTTAGTTACTAAGTATTCACACATGCTTGCAGATCGCCATGTCGAAAGACTCATACGAAAATGCAAAGATTAGAGATCTTCGACAAATCTGGGCTCAATATGTCATGGAGGAAGTTGCGCCCAACCATCCGCCATGATAATTTTCTCTTTTTCGTGTACTCTGTGCATAGACTGTTTATATACATGTGAATAAATATATATGTCAATAAATGTCCACATTGGATTGAAATTTGTATTTGTCCATATATATGTGAATAAATGTGAATAACTGTCTAATGTGTCAATCTGTTCTGTGAATTTACCCTTCTTTGCATCTGTACTGTATTGTGTATCCAATCTATAATGTATTGCATCTGTACTGTATATGTGAATGTACTGTATTGTAAATGTAAACGTACTGTATATGTGAATGTTCTATCGGTAAATTCATTCATAGCCGACAGACCACTACAAATTTTCTATCGGTAAACTCATCCACAACCGAGAGACTACTACCCATTTTTCTATCGGTAAACTTGAAATTAACCGTCAGAATAGTGTGACTTTTCCTGCCGGTGAACTCATCCACAACCGAGAGACTACTGTGGTTTTTTCTATCGGTAAACCTATAATTAACCGTTAGAAGAGTGTGATTTTTCCTGCCGGTGAACTCATACACAACCGAGAGAGTACTAAGATTTTTTCTATCGATAATGTCATTTCCAACCGACAGAGTGCTACACTTTTTTCTGTCGGTAAACTTATAATTAACCGTTAGAATATGGGTATTTTTCTCAACGCTAAACGTCAGACGACGACGGGTTTTCTATCGGTACAATCATAAGGTGCCAATAGAAAAGTAATATTTTCCTGTCGGTAATCATGTAATTAACCGTTAGAATATGGGTATTTTTCCCACAGTTAATCGTCAGACTACGACGGGTTTTCTATCGGTACACTCCTAATATGCCGATAGAATTGTTAATTTTTTCTATCGGTTATTTACCGATAAAAAATGTTCTGTCTTGTTCTATCGTGTCTATCTCTATCGGTACGAAAACCGATAGTAGAAGGGTTTTTTTTACCGATAGAAGAAAGCTTTTCTGTACTAGTGCGCCCTCCTGCGCTGCCTCCCTCGGCCGGAGGGACTCCAACTTCTCGAAGACATCCACGCGGGGAGCTGTGGTTCTCACCTAGCCCCGCATGCCATCGCGGCCAAGGCTCTCCGACAGGGCTTCTACTGGCCCACGGTCATGCGCGACGCGTGAGACCTTGTCTCCGCGTGCGAAGCATGCCAGAAGATGGCTAAGGGCTCGAACCTCCCCCCTGTAGCGCTGCGGACTATCCCCATCACTTGGCCCTTCGTGCGCTGGGGGATGGACCTCTTAGGGCCCTTCCCCCCAGCGCCCGGAGGATACAAGTATGCGGTGGTCGCGGTCAACTACTTTACAAAGTGGGTAGAGGTGGAACTCTTGGCCAGCATCACGTCCCGGGCCGTTCAGCGGTTTTTCTGGAAAAACGTCGTTTGCCGTTTTGGTGTCCCCCGGGAAATCACCGTGGATAACGGGACCCAATTCGACTCGGCTTATTTCCGGGAATTCTGCGAAGGCCTGGGGCTCGTCATCCACTTCGCCTCAGTGGCCCATCCCCGGAGCAACGGGGCTGTCGAGCAAACCGCTTCTAAGCGGGGTGCATGGGCAGAGGAGCTCCCTAGCATCCTCTGCTCCATGCGCACGACCCCATCCCGGGCGACGGGACGTACTCCCTTCTCCCTAGTCTACGGGGCGGAGGCAGTCCTCTCCCCGGAGATTGGCTTCCGGTCGCTGTGAGTTGAGCTCCTGGAAGGAGCCACGACAGCAGCGTACCAAGCCAACGAGGCCAACCAGCGCCTGGAGATCGACCTCGTGGAGGAGGAACGCGACCGAGCGCTCCTCCGCCACGCCATCTACGAGCGCGAGATGGCATGCGCATACAACCAGCGCGTGCGCGAAAGATCCTTTCGTCTTGGGGACCTTGTCCTCAAGCGCGTCACAGACCCCCAAGCCCAGGGTAAGCTCTCCCCCAAGTGGGAGGGCCCCTACAGGATCTCCGCGGTCCTGGGCTCGAGGGCTTACAAGCTCTCCAACATTGAAGAGCAGGAGCTGAAGCACACGTGGAACTTGCGTTTACTTCGCAAGTTCTATGTTTAGCCTAACAGGCCCGTCCCCTCCCCCGGAGCGATCACGCCGGAGGGGGAGGAGGGACACTGTATTTACTTTTCCCTCCCCCTTCGCGGCTTCGCAGGGGGAGGCGCTATATTTCATTTTGTTATCAATACATAGATCTTGCTCTTCAACTGTCTCATCGCAGGTCCTTCTCATTACCGCCCCTAACGGTGATGCCCTCCCCGCGAGGATGCCCTCCCCGCGAGGAAGCCCTCCACGTGAGGATGCCCTCTCCTTGAGGAAGTGGGCCCAGACCAAGCAAGTCCCTCCTGTAGGGCAGCTTACGATCAGCCCTCGTGGACTGAGGGTGTAAGCGGCAACCCGGTCCTCAGTGGCCGTGGTAACGAGTCACTTTGGGAGACTAGTCCCCTACCCAAACACTCAGACCCGTCATCGGGCACTTCCTCCTCCGGGAGTAGACGCTCTCCCCAGCGGGACGTCTAATGGCTTTCTTGGATATCTTTTCCCCGGAGACTTTATTTCCGGCTCCCCGTTCTCACGGCGACCGGACGTTTGTCTCCCGAAAGGATTTTCTCCGGAATCTTCCTCAAGATTTCTGGCCCTATTCCCGGTTTCCCGTTCTCACGGCGACAGGATGATTGTCTCCCGGAGAAATTACGGATTTCTTGGAAATTTCTTCCCTGGAGACCCTATTCACGGCTCCCCGTTCTCACGGCGACCGGACGATCGTCTCCCAGGAAACTCGCCTCCGGAAATCTCATCGGGTTTTCTTGGGTTTCTCCTCCACGAGGCCTTATTCCCGGCTCCCCGTTCTCACGGCGACCAGATGATTGTCTCCTGGAAGGTCTTTCCCTAGGAAACCTCGTTTTAGAATTTCCTAACTTGGAAAAATTCTTATGCTACAGGTTATCTTCACCCCGGGGGCCTTGCTACCCCCACAGCGCGTGGAGCTACCCTCCGGCCCCCTGTGGGCGGGGGGGATAAGGAACCCCCGGGTGTTGACCACACCGACCATGAGCAAACTTAGCTCATTCTTATTAAAAGGAGTCATCCAGACCATCCAAGAAGAAACAAAAGGACTCAAAGAAGAAGCAAACACAGCTTTATTGATTGTCAAACCCGGAGGAGATCTTCCCCCTCCGGTGGGCAGCGGAAACGATACAACCCGGGTCAAAACCCGAAAGTTCTCTACATCCTAAGGCTCCTACGCCTAATACTCCCGGAGGTCCTCTGCTAGCTCCCGGGCCAAGTCCCGGTACAATGCCCGCATGAGACGCTGAGCTTCCCGGAGCACATCCTCGGGCCAGTACTCGTAGCCCGCCGGTGGAAGAATGCGAAGTGGGGGGACCATCCGGAACCCCGGACGCGGAGGGGACAACTCGGCGCGATGATTGTCAAAATTGTCCAAGTGCCACCCTGGATGCCACCTTAACCGGACGGGCTCCCGAACGGCGTCCCCGCTGCGCTCCCCGGAGATGAGGCTTAGCAAGATTAAAGCCGCTTGGGCGTCCCCCGGGGAGCCCCTCCCGGACCTTCGCCCGGGAGTAACCTCCCGGAACCCTAGTAACATTGCATTCAATTCAAGACTTAGAAAAATTTCTAATTGTATTGCATTCAAAATGTCTTTTTTACAAGTGTCCGGGGCTTCTCCTAAGAAGCTACCGGGATCAAAATCCTAAGAAAGCAAAAAGGGTCCTATCTACGACCCGGGGGGAGGCTCATACTTTGTCATTGGTGTCCTCCCCCCGGGGGACTTCCGCCGGGGCCGGGGCGCCCTCTACCGGAGGCGCCGGCACCGGGAACCTCACCCGGACAATCCGGTCGTAAAAGCCCCCGGCAAGTTGCTCCACCTCCCGGCGCGAGGGCTCGAAGAACTCGGGGAAGCTCCGGGGGATGCGGCCCCCGATCGCCCGGGCACCGACCCCCCGGTGCTCAACAAGCCCCGCCGCGGCCGCAACGACGGGGATCGCCCGGCCCCGCGCCCAGGCGTCGGCAGCCTCTGAGATGACGGAGACCTGTGCGTTGAGAAAACGCACAGCCTCCACGAGGGTCGCCGAGGGCACCTCCGAGCTGCTCCCGGGGCCTAGGCTCACGCCAAGGCTCTCAAGGGCCGAGCGGACGAAGCGGCCCGCGTCCGTCACCGCCCGAACGCTTCAGCCCTCGAGCTCCCGGAACGCCTCTACCCTCGCCTTGGCCTCCTGCCGAAGGCTGCCGTTGACGGCCTCGGAGACGTGAACCTGGGCCCGGACCCGGGCCAGCTCCTGGAGGGCTTCGTGGTGCTGCCCCAGGTAGGTCGCGGCCCTGTCCTCCGCGTCCTTAAGCAGCCGGCCGATCCGCTACTCAAGGCCCCAGGTAATGGCCGCCGCCTACAAACTCTAGAGTTAGAAAAAATTCAAGTGCAGGGCACGAAAGAAGGCGTTACCAACTCGGGTTACCTGGGCCTGGAGAGATTGAAGCACCCGGAAATGCTCATGGAGCGTCCCCTCCGCAACGAAGGTCTGCACCTTCCAGGTCTGCAGGCTCCCCCTTTAGCAGGCGACCTCCCCGGCGGAAAGCAAGGGGGTCTCCCGCCCGGCGCCGGTCCCGTCGCGGCAGGTGAGGGGTCCCCGAACCTGGGCGTCTGGCAGCGTGATCGGCGTCTTCGTCGCCGAGGAGGTGGCCTCCGTGGAAGTGGCCGGGGAGGTCTCGGAAGAGGTCCCCGCCCGGGGAGGGACCATCAGCCCTTTCCCCTTCTCGGGCGGGAAGGCCCCCGGCGCCTCTACTTTCGGAGGAACCTCGAAGACTGAAGGGCTCCCCCGCTCGTCCACTGGCCACTCCATCCGCGGAGGCGAGGCCTCCGCGAACCTCACCTCCAGCTTCTCCGGCTCCAAGGGGGCCGGGGTGCTGGCAGGGCCGCTACCGAAGGCGGCGACGGGGCGTAGTTCGCCAAGTCAGACGCCGCCCTGCCCGCGGCCGATTCCTTCCCCCGGGCCTCAGCAGGGCTCTTCGAGGGAGGGGGAGTTACATCCTTCCGGGCTGGCGCCCGTTCGCGCCCGGTCCCGGGGGTCTCGTCCCGGGGCTTCGCCGGTATCGCCGCCGGCGTTGTCGACAGGCCGGGGGCTTTTTGGACTCTGGCCTTCTTAGGCTCAGAGCCCCCGGCCGCTTCCTTCCCCCGTTTGTGCGACCCGGGGGTGGGGAGGGGCTTCCTCTCCGGCAGCTTCAGCCCGTAGGCCTCAGCCACCAAGTTCCGGGGAGGGCCCTCCCCCACGAGGCGCACGACGCTCTCGTGCTCATCGGCGAAGGACCTCCCCAAGAGGTAGAACCACCTCCGGATCCAGTCGCCCCAGTGGTCCCGGGAGGCCGCCGCTGGGTAATCGGCCACCTGGGACGGCAGCATCTGCACCATCACCGAGCCAAAGGGGGACTTGGGTCCCCCCTTCACCAGGTGGGAGCTCCTTGCCGCAAGTTCGTAGAAGTACCGGAAGGCACGTAGGGTGGGCTCCCGCCCGGTCGCCGTCTCATAGAGCCAGATGAAGAGGCCCATCTAGACGATCACGTTCGGGGTGAGGTGGTTTAGAGCCACCTCATACTCCTTCAAAAACTCCCGGAGCAAGGGATGCACCGGGAGCTGGAGCCGCGCCTCCAGGAAGGCTTCGAAGGCCACGATCTCTCCAGGCCTGGGGCGGGGGGCTCCATCCTTCTTCACGGGGACCCGGATGTCCCCGTCCTCAACGACGCCGCGTTCGACCATGGACTCCGCGTCCTCGACCGTGAACTCGGACGCCCAGAGGAAGTCCAGAGCGACCTCCTCCGGGGGCACCACGGTCGTCTTCGCTCGACCCTTCGGTGCCATCAGGTTTGTTTTTCCGGTGGCTAACGTTTCAGGAGGCTACGCCTAAAGGTTTCGGACGCCTGCTACAGGGAGCTAGCTACTGAGAGAGAGCTACCGGGAGAGAGCTACCGGGAGAGCTAAATGCGCAAAGGTTGAGAAGTTTGGAATGAACTTCCTGGGCCCCCCAAGGCCCTATTTATAGGGGCGAGCCGTGATCCAGATGAGCACCACGTAGTACTCCATGGAGCAATCTGGGCCGTTGAAGTTCAAACCGTGCGCGGGAAACGAAGGGACTGGCGCGCAAACAGAGGCACCGGTTCGAATCGCGAGCGCATTTATGGCGAAGTGACGCGGTCATAAGCGCGCGGCATGGGAATCGAAGCGTCACGGCTCCGGTAGCTTGGTCCGGAGATTTTCCCGGTCACATGTACCATTCCCACCGGGGACTTGAGCATCGTCCCCGGGGGGCATGGGGGGCTGCTGTTGGGGGAAATCTCCGCGAGACTAAGTCCAGGTAAGTTGCATCACATTTGTCCGGGGACGTGGCCTCCGGGCCTGCCCCAGGCGCCGCCTTTTGGCCCCCGGGACCCGGCCTCCGGCGCCGGTCCCGGGCGCCGCCATTTGCCCGGGGACGTGCCCTCCGGGCCTGCCCCGGGTGCCACCTTTTGGCTTCGGGGACCCGACCTCCGGCGCCGGTCCCGGGCGCCGCCATTTGCCCAGAGACGTGGCCTCCGGTGCCTGCCCCGGGCGCCGCCTTTTGGCTCCCGGGACCCGGCCTCCAGCGCCGATCCCGGGCGTCGCCATTGCCCGGGGACGTGGCCTCCGGTGCCTGCCCCGGGCGCCGCCTTTTGGCTCCCGGGACCTGGCCTCCGGCGCCGGTCCCGGGCTCCGCCTTTTGCCCGGGAACCTGGCCTTCAGCGCCGGTCCCGGGCGCCACCATTTGCCCGGGGACGTGGCCTCCGAGCCGGTCCCGGGCGCCGCCTTTTGGCTTCCGGGACCCAGCCTCCGTCGCCGGTCCCGGGCGCCGCCATTTGCCCGGGGGCGTGGCCTCCGGTGCCTACCACGGGCGCCGCCTTTTGGCTCCCGGGACCTGGCCTCCGGCGCCGGTCCCGGGCGCCGCCATTTGCCCGGGGACGTGGCCTCCGGTGCCTGCCCCGGGCGCCGCCTTTTGGCTCCCGGGACCCGGCCTCCGGCGATGGTCCCGGGCGCCGCCATTTGCCCGGGGACGTGGCCTTCGGTGCCTGCCCCGGGCGCCGCCTTTTGGCTCCCGGGACCCGGCCTCCGGCGCCGGTCCCGGGCTCCGCCTTTTGCCCGGGGACCTGGCCTCCGGCGCCGGTCCTGGGCGCCGCCATTTGCCCAGGGACGTGGCCTCCGGGCCTACCCGGGCGCCGCCTTTTGGCTTCCGGGACCCGGCCTCCGGCGCCGGTCCCGGGCGCCGCCATTTGCCCGGGGGCGTGGCCTCCGGTGCCTGCCCCGGCGCCGCCTTTTGGCTCCCGGGACCCGGCCTCCGGCGCCAGTCCCAGGCGCCGCCATTTGCCCGGGGACGTGGCCTCCGGTGCCTACCCTGGTCGCCGCCTTTTGGCTCCCGGGACCCGGCCTCCGGCGCCGGTCCCGGGAGCCGCCATTTGCCCGGGGACGTGGCCTCCGGGCCTGCCCCGGGCGCCGCCTTTTGGCTCCGGGGTAGTTGATCACGTGCAGGTCACGCGAGGAGCGCCTCGGAAATCAGCGACCACCTGTCAAGCATCCAAGGCGCTTGACCGGGAGAAGGATGTTGCTACCCCTCAATCCGACGGTAGCGTCTGGGGTAGTTTAGTCTTTTTTGCATCTTTTTGGGGCTATAAATAGCCCTTGTATCCCTCTGTTGTAAGACAAGTGATTCATTTATTGGAATAGCCAAAACTCACAGGTGTGCTCCGGAAGCCTCTCCCTCGGAGAGAGCCTCCCTAGCCGACTCCGGTCGGGAGCACGCCGACAGGACTAGGGCCCCCACCGGGACCTGAACCTGTATAAATCCTCGTGTCAATTCTTGTGTTTGTCCGGCTGGGGAGGACCGGTCACCCGGTCAGCCCGCGCCTCGTAGTCTTCGCTAGGATCGTTCACAAAACTTGCCGGGGTATTCGCAATACCACGACAAAGATCAATACCATCATGATAACTTCTAGGGAGATAAACTGGAACACGGCAAAACAGTAGTGCCCACTTAGGAAGTTGAAGCGTCAGATTACTTAATTCGATGCAAATTAAATTTGAAGTAAATAAATTAGTCTCTTCATCTGCGCAGTTATTATGTGCGGTTATCAACAATTGCATGTAGAGAATTCGATGCGTAGGCACTGTTGGGACTATCACAGACGGTTGAGAGATCAAAACTGTCTGCTTTAATATTACAGATGGTTCTGATGTCCGAACCGTCTTTAATATGCCTGTGGAATATTGAATTGTTTGACTTCTACAAATACTTGTTCCCTCCCTGGAGTTTTGCTTCCAGTTGAACCGCTGAGAATTTGAAGGAAGTTGAGAATTTGAAGCGTCGATCACTGTTGGGACTATCACAATCGGTTCTTACATAAAAACCGTCTGTAATGTTACTATCACAGACGGTTTGGAGTTAAAAACCGTCTGTGATATTGAAAGAAGTTGAGAATTCGAGGCGGCGGACACTGTTGGGACTATCACAGTCGGGCCTTACATAAAAACCGTCTGTAATGTGACTATCACTTTTTTACCTCAGAACCGTTTGTGATATTTAAAGCACGTTGATATATAACTCGAGGCGTTTGGCATGTGTAACATCCCAGTTTTTGGCTATCTTTTCTGCTCACGAGTCAGCATATCTTCTTTGGAATCCCTGATGTCTCAACCCTATTTTGATCTCTTATCTCAGAATCATGATCTTAGGTATGCCACTACCTTAACCTAAAAAGTTGGCAGCTAAACTTCATCTCCCAGATCATTTTCACATTTCAGTCCAAAAGTATTTTAGATTAGTCCTTTTCAGAATTTTCAAAAAAGCCCAAAAAGGCTAAAAGTCTCATATCATCTCCAAATTCAAATCCGATCAAATGATTATCATTCTTTCACTTTTCTGAACGTTTTTCCCTTTGGAAAGAACTCAAAAATCTCAACCGAAACCCTAGTTTCAGCCCCGACAAAAAAATCAAACCCTAATTACCCTGTTTTCGATTTTTGTCGAAACCCTCAGATCTTATCAGATTTTGCCATTTTCCCTGCTGGATGAGTCCAAGTATTTTGGTAATACTCATCTGCAAAATCAGATTGCAAATCAGCCCCTTAGATTTCCAAATTTGCAATTAGGTCCAAAATCCCGAGAAGATCCTTCGCAATTCAGTCCAAAGCCTCGCGGTTTATTCCCTGGCTTCTTTTCTTCGACCACGACCAGAGCCCGCATGCACGACCACGAGCTGAGGACGTTCGACCACGGTTGCTGCCACCGTTCGCCGTGAACCACCGTAGCCTTCACCGCCAGCCAGTTGTGCCTCCACCAACGGCCAAATCCCACGTGACCGTACGTGCTCGCGTAGCACTAAGAAGCTCCACCGTGGCGATGACCGGAGACCGTAGCTTCACCGTTCGTGCACGCGTGCCTGCCATTGTCAGAGCTTTACTGCCACATGGCTGCCATGCCGAGACTAGCCATCCCGTCGTTCTGCCGAATCCAGATTTCGCGCGATACTCCGTCTCTGGCAGAGCTCCCGCCGTGTCCCAATGCGCCTCGCTGACCGCTCCAGTGCCAGAGAGCATCTCCCCGTCGATTTGCTGCCGCTCCCGAGGACTCAACCCCACGGCTATATAAGGCCCCCTCTCGCCAGTGCTTCACTCCACACCCAGACTTCACCAGCAACCCGAGACTTAGCTCTAGAGCTTGCCGTTGCCGTGCCTTCGTCTTCTTCGCCGACGAGCCGCTTCTGGAGCTCACGGTGCCAGCCTCGACCGTTGCTTCTCACTCCAAACCAAGGCCACCAGTAAGCTCCCCTCATTCCCCTGTACGTATCATAGCATTTAATTGAACTCCGACGAGACCTAGCGCCGACGATCGCCGAGATTGCCTATTGCCCTGTTCCCCTAATGCCGAGTGATTCAAACCAAATTGATCCCCGTGCTAGTAGAGAAAAGTGATCAGTAAGCTAGGAGGAGTAAGCCTGCAAGATTGGAATCATCAATTTTGCCCCGAGTGTCGAATCCCCAAATTGGAGCTTCGGCAGTTCGCCGGAGAACGCCGCCGTGCTTCTCCAGCCATTCCCTGGCAAAATTGAGCACACCAGTGGCTTCGTGTTATCCCCTAGATGCTTCCTGAGCAAGGAATTGAGTTCAAACGCCCTAGAACAAAAATGCCCAAATCGGTGCCTTCGTCTTTGGCTCCGATCACCGGAGTTTGTTTTCCGGCCGAACCAGCTGATGCAACCTTGTCATTTAGATAGGCCTCAACCCCCTGAGTGTTTTACTCCACTGGCTCGAACCCTGAATCGGCCTAGATCAAAAGTTATGATCATGCCAAGTTTTGTCCAGAACCATGTCTGTGTCGTGTCGCTACCGTGGTTCATCGACGCCGTTCATCACCGTCCGGCCACTTTCTGCCCTTGAGCCTGTCGAGTGATTTGTTTCTGTCATCAAGGCCTAAACCCCAGACAAAGTTGTGCATCAATCGGTGCCCTAGGTCAAAAGTTATGCAATGCCCTAGTTTCTGGCCATGTCCAGCACTATGTCAGTGCATGTCCACCAGTGGCATTGGATGATTTAGACCTGTTACATTTGAGATATTGAAATGCCACTTTGCCCACTAAGCCTTCTGAGCCATGTTCTACGATATTCCCTACTGTCACATCTCCAGAAAACAGACCTAAAACCAATTTAGGGCTATGTCAAGCCATGAGCCGAATGTCAGCCCTTCGACATTCAAGTCCTTTTGAGCCCATCTCTTCGATCAATATCAAGTGACCTTGTCCAAACCCTTTCCCCTGCATGCATGATATATTTACGTATTATTTTGTAGTACCTGTATGCTTATATAGTGTGTATGTGTTGTTTGTGTCCGGCGTGGAACCAGAAGTTGAAGGTGCAGAAGAGAACTTCGAGGATTCATCTGAGCAGCTAGACCCATCACTGCAAGACAAGTCTCAAACCCTTGATCATGTCTAGCCTATTATTTTGAAATAAAGTATGTTAACTGTTTTCAAGTATATGCATGCCTTAGATTCAAATAAGAGCTATGTTTCAAGGAGATGATTAGATATGACCTAAATAACTGTAAAGCCCCCTTTTGACATTGAATATCCCTGCACCCTTGTCACCCTAGAATATCATGCTTAGACTATGCTATGCTCAAGATTATATGTTAAATGTTGAATGGTCACACATGAGAAAAGCATATTCAAAGCCCTTGTTGTGAAATAAAATGTGATTGGAATCGATAGTGAGGATGGTTTGATTGGATGATGCTGTGTGTGCACTGGGAATGTGAAAGACTCCTCACTAAAGATTCATAAGGACTAGAACCTTGTGTTGTGCTTCTATGCGGCATGAAAAACGTACCAACCACTTGCCCGGTTATGGGACGGGTGTAACTTAGTAGCTTTCTTTAGTATTAGCTTTCCCTGCAATGGTTGTCGATCCAGTTTCTTGCGAGAACTGGTGGGCCACTGAGGGCCATGAGTGATGTGAGTTCAGAAAAATCATGAGAGGAAAAGGTGGAAAGAAGGAAGACGCCCTATGCCAGATTAAGTCGTGCGCGGCTGTAATCAAGAGAGGCTATGTGTCTTGCGAGAACATAGACCCAGGCTAGGAAGTAAGGCAGTGGGGACGACCCACAACGGTACTTGAGACTTAACTATCTATTTACAGGGCAGGGAATTGTTAATGCTAGGACTGTAAACTGTTGTGTCATCTCGGCCTTGTCACATGCGTAAAAGTTGCATGGAGAGGTACCGACTTGAAAGCCGAATGATCGGTGGATTAAGGTGGTACACCTTTGCAAAGTTTAAAAAGTATCAGATACTCTGAGCTCCCAGGTTATAGAGTCTGCGCACTGTGGATTCTATTCACGTCGATGCAGCACAAGTAGCTTTTTGAAAGTTTTTCACAAAATCTGAATAAAGTGGTGACTCATGGAAGACCGCCACACACAACATTTTCTGAAAATCTAGCTTAGGGTTTTAAAAGCACCGCTTTCGAAAATAAAGATCTTTTCTTCCAAACTAAGTGCGAAAATCTATTCTATATATATTAAAAAGCCAAAGAGCCATTCTTTGAGAATTTCCCCCCTCATCTATATATGCTGCATTCTTATTTGGGACTTGTTGAGCACCATGTGGACAATGTGCTCACCCTTGCTTTTACAAACAAATTTAGAAGAAGGATTCATCGATCCTGAATCTTACGGTCTTGAACCCAATGTGGAACAAGAAAAAGAAACTGAAGACCCAGCTTGTTAGAGGGTTACGTACCAAAGTGGAGTCCGATGTGGAGAAGGCCCGTGCAACACCGCTGCTGCTGAAGAAGAAGACTGATGAAGTCCTTTTGCTTTTTCTTACTGTTTCAATTTGTGCTGACCTTTGTGTCGAAAACTCCTTAATTTTGTATCAACATTTAAGTGCGTCATTTTGGCGCTAAGTTATTGTAATGTTGGTCCCTGTGATCAGCACTTGTTTTTAATTACTCGCATTTTTATATAATGCATCTTGTTGTTTTGAGCTGCAATGTACCATTTCTGAGTGCAACCCACCTGGGCGGTTGCCACTGGATTCCTCAAATGAGGGTCCCACAGCATGCCACAATGCCATCCAGCCAAATAAGCCCAACTTCTATATTCTTTTTATATTATTTGCATAGGACCTGCGACTTCTATATTGTTTCTATATTATTTGAAGGGCTCCGATGGACTGCCCTCACAAGCCAAAGATCATGATAGTCGTTCCTTGATCGCACACAGTGCACATACCTTTGTATAGTCGAATGTTCGCCAAAAGCTAAAGAAAGATAAAGAAAGAGGGAAGATAGCAAGCAGTCCAAGAATGTGCTGGAAAATTGGAAAGTTGACATAAGAACAAAGTTTTCAATAATTTTTTTCATCACTTAAAAAAAAGTAAAAATACAGAATGCTAGGTCAAGGAGTGGTCTTAGCCCTGGATGCATCTAGAATAAAGTCAGTTTGACTTGCAGCCAGGACGCAGGACTCCTCCAGCGACAAGTTGTCCTTCTTAGGATCAACTACTACCGCGTCGAGAAGGCCTGCGACCTCCCTCAGCTTCGCGATGGTATCCTTCATAGTCAAACCGCAGCCAGCGATGGTCATATCCACGGCTTTCTTCTCCTCTCGAAGACGCCTCGTCCTCGCCCTAGCATTGTCACCATCCGTCTTCATGCGCTGGAAGAGATCGTCAAGGTCAAGCCGTAGCCAAGTGTGCTTCTCCGTAAGGAGCTTGTGCTCCTCCTGGAGGGCCCTCAGCTCGGCCTTAACTTTGCCAGTGTCTTCCACGGCTCTCCTTCCCTGTGCAAATCAACAGGTCAAAAATGTATTGAACAGGGATTAACAATACAGGGGTAAGTCCAAAAGATTGAGAGTTCTTACCGGGGAGGGCAAGGCTGACGATGCCATCGAGGATGCCATTGGCGCAGAGAAGCTAAGGAGTCAAACAGTATGAGAATTTTAAAAACTTGTAAAGTAAATGACAATTTTTCCACTGTCAATTTATAGAACTTCCAAAGCGATGCTTCGTGTTCTCCTAGGCGCCGCCCGCGAAGATCGGAGACAGAAATGATCACAGTTGAGAATTCGAAGCGCCGGCACTTTTTCATTCGGTTCAAACCTCAAAACCGTCTGTGATAACTACACTATCACAGTTGGTTCTTAGTTCACAACCGACTGTATATCTCACAGTCGGTTCTGAGTTCCGAACCGTCTGTGATATTCTAGTTATCACAGACGGTTCTCAGCTGGGAACCGATTGTATCTATCATAGTTGGGTTTTAGGTTAGAACCGTCTGTGATAAGTAGACTATTACAGACGGTTCTTAGCTGGGAACCGATTATATCTATCACAGTCGGGTTTTAGGTTAGAACCGTCTGTGATAAGTAGATTATTACAGACGGTTTTGTGTTCAGAACTGTTTGGTTTACTATCACAGTTGTTTTTAACATCAGAACTGACTGTGATAACTGAACATATTCTCCCGACAGGCCTTCGCAGACGGTTTTCCATTGAACAGTTCATAACCGTCTGTGATGTGCCATTCTGGATGTCTGTTTCTGTGGTAGTGTGAGCAAGACATGGCGAAGAAGGGTTTACCATATATGTACTGTCCTTGTGTAGACTGCCAGAATCTTAAGATGTTCACCAACTCATCTCAAATTGTCGCCCACTTGATCCGACGTGGTTTCAAAAAGGGGTACACGTGTTGGGTCCACCATGGAGAAGAGCCAACTGCAGAAACAAGTGCCACTCAGGTTGAGGAACAGGACATATCGGATCCAAACAACGACTTCAACGAGGATATGCCAGAGGATGACAATTTAGATGACATGTTGCGTGATGTGGAAGGAAATTACAGTGAAAGGGAGTTTGGCAAATTCAAGCGCTTGATTGAGGACTCAGAAAAGCCGTTGTTCCTTAGTTGCAAGTGAAAGTACACAAAGTTGGCCTCTATGCTTGAACTGTTAAAATTGAAGGCAAGTAGCAGCTGGACCGACAAGAGTTTCCTGGCACTGTTAGATCTTTTGGCGGACATGCTCCCGGAAGGAAACGAGTTGCCAAAAAACACCTATCAAGCGAAAAAGTTGTTGTGTCCTTTGGGAATGGAAGTAGAAAGGATACACGCATGCCCTAATGATTGCATCCTTTACGTTAACGACTACAAGGATATGCATGTTTGTCCGGTGTGCGGCACATCCCGCTATAAGCGTAAGGACCGAACCGACGACGGCGACTGCGCTGAGATAAAGCCACGACCTCCTGCTAAAGTGTTGTCGTATTTGCCCGTCATTCCCCGCTTGCAGCGTTTGTTTGCAAACCGTAAAGAGGCAAAATTACTGCATTGGCACTCGGAAGACCGGAAGAAGGATGGAAAGCTGAGACACCCCGCTGATTCTTTGCAGTGGAGAAACATCGACAGGGAATTTGTGAACTTCGGAGCAGAATTGAGGAATAGAAGGTTCGGGTTGAGTACCGATGGAATTAATCCTTTTGGTAACATGAGCAGTCGGCATAGCACTTTGCCGGTTCTTTTGTGTATCTACAACCTTTCTCCTTGGTTGTGTATGAAGCGCAAGTACATCATGATGTCTCTACTTATCTCAAGACCAAAACAACCCAGAAACGATATTGATGTGTACCTAGCACCATTGATAGAGGATCTCCTAACAATGTGGAACAAAGGGGGTGCAGGTATGGGACGCATACAAACGAGAGAATTTCATCCTACGTGCTATAATATTCTGCACCATCAACGATTTCCCTGCCCTTGGAAATTTGTCGAGCCGTAGTACGAAAGGAGCCAAAGCCTGCCCCCACTGCGAAGATGAGACTGAGAGCGTGTGGCTGAAGAATTATAGGAAAACAGTCTACATGCGTCACCGTAGGTTTCTTCCGAAGAATGACGCGTATCGTAAGAGGAAGAGGGAATTTGACAGCCACAAGGAAGATGGTTCAGCCCCGAAGCCTATGCGCGGGAAAGATGTTTACTCACGGGTGAAGGACATAGACGTTGTGTTTGGAAAGGGTCGTAAATTGAAACTCCGCACGAAGAACTCTTGGAAGAAGAGATCAATATTTTGGGACTTACCGTATTGGGAGCATTTAGAGGTTCGTCATTGCATTGATGTCATGCATGTAGAGAAGAATGTTTGCGACAGTTTAATCGGCCTATTGCTGAACATTCTGGGGAAGACAAAGGACGGCGTCAATGTGCAGCGTGACATGATCGAAATGAGAATCAGGCCCGAGCTAGCACCAAGAGAGGACGGTAAAGGCCATATATACCTCCCCCCTGCATGATACACTTTGTGCAAGGCTGAGAGGACAGAACTCTGTAAGTGTCTCTATGGTATTAAAGTTCCATCGGGTTACACCGCAAATATGAAAAAGCTTGTGTCCATGGGCGATTTGAAATTGCTGGGTATGAAGTCTCATGATTGTCACGTGTTGATGACACAAATGCTTCCTGTTGCCGTCTGGAGTATTCTGCCGCATAAGGTCAGAGAGACGATCATGAGGATGTGTTTTTTCTTCAATGTAATTTCTTGCAAGGTCATTGATCCCGATGGACTGGATTCTCTGCAGAGCGAGGTGGTTCGAACTCTCTGTTAGTTTGAGATGTATTTTCCTCCATCATTTTTTGATATCATGGTCCATCTCACCGTCCACCTTGTCAGAGAAATCAAGATATGTGGACCCGTGTTCCTACGTTATATGTATCCATTCGAGAGGTACATGGGTGTACATAAGGCCTACGTGAGGAATCGGTCCCGGCCCGAGGGTAACATTGTCGAAGGTTATGCAACGGAAGAGGTTGTTGAGTTCTGCGTCGATTACATAGCCGAGGTAGAAGCAATAGGAGTTCTTGTGTCTCGTCACGAGGGGAGGCTTGATGGTGTTGGCACTATTGGACGGAGAGCCATCACTCCTGATTTCGATATGTACTCGAAAGCTCATTTTTGGGTCTTGCAACACATGACGGAGGTGTCTCCGTACATCGACGAGCACAAGGAGATGCTACGACAAGACAATCCTCGCCGATCCGAGGTTTGGATCACGGGACAACATAACAGTCAATTCAACACGTGGACGAAAGTGGGAATCACCGGAGAGTCCGCAAGTGAGAACCTTAAATGGTTGGCAAAAGGGCCCACGTTTACTGTACAGACATGGCAGGGATACGACATCAATGGATACACATTTTACACGAAAGCTCAAGATCGAATGTGCATTGTGCAAAATAGTGAAGTGAGCGTAGAAGCTTTCCATGAGGAGTTCACCGAGACAGGCCCAAAAAGGGTAGTACATGGATTGAACTCGTACTACGGGTTCATTGAAGAAATTTGGGAGCACGATTACGTACTGTTCAAGATTCCCCTGTTTCGATGCCGATGGGTCCAAATCCCACAGGGTGTGAAGGTTGACAGTTACGGTTTCACTTCTGTGGATCTCAATCAAGTTGCTTATAAAGATGAGCCATTCCTACTTGCAAAGCAAGCCATTCAGGTCATTTATGTCACTGACCTGGCCAATAAGAAGTGGGACGTCGTCCTTCATGGCAAGAGAAGGATTGTTGGAGTTGAAAATGTCGTAGACGAGGAGGAATACAATCAATTTGATGAGATTCCTCCATTTGGAGATGGCGTACAGGTCGATATTGAAGACACCGACGAAACCAGCTACATACGTATGGATCACCAGGAAGGGTTATACTTTAAAGGTAATCAACCGTACTTCCTTATCTCTCTGTTTTCATCGGTATAGCTTATATCTCCTATAATTCTCGTCTTTGCTGGGCTGCGGCAAGTGGAAAGTTGAGGATAACATGGCTGTGTACGTGGAAATTGTCGGTCAAAGTCCCCATTTGTATGTAACATTAACTTGAGCATGCTCCACATTGTATGTTAAATTAATTTGAGCATGCTCCACATTGTAACCAATTTTTGGATCTACGTACACTGTAACCAATTTACAGAGTATTTGGATTACATTTGAAATATCTGAGTGTTCACTTTTCAAGCATTCAGAGTTGAAAGTTACAGATCAATTTCAAGTTGTAAAACCTACGTTCAATATAGAGATTATCACAGACGGTTGAATTATCACAGATGGGTATGAATATAGAACCGACTGTGATATTCCCAACACTGTCTCCGACGCTTCAAGCCTTAACGTGCACGGTCGGTTCTCAAGTCCAAACCATCTTTGATAATCTCAATCACAGTCGGTTCTCAACTCAAAACCGTCTGTGATAATCTCTCACTATGTAGATTATCACAGATGGTTTTTATTTGAGAACCGACTGTGATAATATTATCACAGACGGTTATGAATATAGAACCGACTGTGATATTCCCAACAGTGTCCGACGCTTCGAGTTCTTAACGTGCACCGTCGGTTCTCAATTCCAAACCGTCTGTGATAATCTCAGTCACAGTCGGTTCTCAACTCAAAACCGTCTGTGATAATCTCTCTAGAGATTATCACTATGCAGACTATCACAGACGGTTCTGACGTGAGAACCGACTATGATAATATTATCATAGACGGTTGTGAATGTTGGACCGACTGTGATAATCTCTACGCGGGCGGGCTTTTGTCCCGCTCATTTTCAGACTTCGCAACTGTTTTCCCTAGCTCTCTCCGCCCTCGCACCGTCCGTCGCAATCACCTCCATCGCCTCCCACCATCTCCTCCTCTCCGTCCGTCGCGATCACCTGCATCGCCTTTCCACCGTCAGGCCCGATCACCTCCATCGCCCTCCCGCCTTCCGACGCGATCACCTCCATCGCCTCCCGACCGTTTCTGTCATTCTTGGTTAATTATAAGTATATGGGTTTTGTTATAGAATTATTAGTTGCAGATTTACTTAAACTGTTCTCTCTTTCACTTATGTTAGGAACTGATATGTCTGGTGACGAAATGCAGCACTCGGGGAGTCAGAGTGACCTCGCTGGCGATGAGATGCCTGGGCCGGAGGTCGCCGCGTCCACCGTGACCCAGCCGCAGAACTGAAAGGGGCGAGGCCGGATGACATGCACCCGTCTGGACAAGCAGGAAAAGCAGCACGTCCAGTTCGACGACAATGGTGTGCCGGAAGCTCCGGACAAACTTGTCGGTCAGTACCGCTCACTATGCGGCAAAGTGGCAAGGGAGCGGGTGCCCATCACCACCCCCGACTGGGGTCAAGTGCCCCCAGAGTGCAAGGATGCGCTGTGGGAAAAAATGCAGGCGGCGTTTCACATTCCCGAGGATCGCCACTTCACCATCCACCGGAGGACACTGATGTCAATAAACAAGGCGTGGAGGAACTTCAAGAGCCACCTTGTCAGGCGCTATGTGAAGGAGTCGAAGACCCCCTTCGATGACTTCCCTTTCGTGACTCCCGAGGCATGGCAGCAGTTCGTCGAGATGAAGGCCAAGCCAGAGTTCCAGGAGCTTAGTGCGAAGGGCCAGGCTAACCAGGCCAAGAATACCCACCCACACAGACTAGGTAGTGGTGGGTATGTGGGGAAGAAGGCGTTGTGGAGGAAGCAAGATGAGGGAAGTGATCGACCGGCTGGTAAGATTGTCCGATCACGTACTATCCTCGTAACACGCATGCAATGGGTTGTATTGCTAAGTTCTCCTGTTGCAGGTGACGCTGTGCACAGGCGGCAGCCGGAGAGTTCAACCCAAGGAGGGATAGGGATATCCTCACAGCGGCTCTAGGAAACAAGGAGCATCCAGGCCGCGTGCGCGGCCTCGTTGCCACTGTGCCTTGGAGACATGGTTTCCCTGATGATGAGGAGGCGGCTAAGAGGAGAAAGAGATCCCACCAAGCCCGCGATGAACGGCTCAAGGAGGAGATGCGATCGGAGTTCGCTGTTCGGGACAAAGCACTCCTGCAGTAGTTGTCGAAGATGCGGTTCATGTATGAAGAGCTAAGAAAGGCGACCCAGGGCACCCCCCTTCTAGCAGCGGAAGTACTGACCCCCATTCTTGGCCACCATAGTAGATGCGCGTCTGGGCCGGGGTCTTCGCAGACGGAGCCCTCTCCAAAGTATCTGGTGGACTTTCTGCAGGTAATGACTGTTTTTCTATGTTAATTCATTCAAAAGTGAAAAGCGGTGAAATTCAATATGTTAATGCGCACTGTTTGTAGGAACCCGCCTCCTGCAAGCTTAGGGTGCTGGCCGGTCTCTTCCCGATCGAGGCTGGCCGTGGGATGGCGCAACCATGCACGGCGGGGGCCACAATCCACGGTGCCCCTCTATGTGAGGGTTTTGCACGGGTCCAGGTGGACAGTGTCTTTGACCATTGCAAGGGTTTTCCGTTGGAGAAGCCGCCGAACGACGAGATTACCACTCTCGGGGATGCGGTGCACACGTTCCTGCAATGGCCCAAGAAAGACATTGTCCTGGATGAGGTAATTCCCCCACCAGTTTCATAATTCATACTATAATAATAGCCCTCAGAGTTAGTGTCCTAATTCGTAGGTTCTTACATCACAGACATCACAGACCGACACACGGCCTACTAGCTAGCCGACCCCTCCGATGACGAAGCTGACTCCGACTGGGAGGCAACCATTCAAGAAGCTGGCTAGTAGGAGAAAAGCAAAGAAGAGCCCGGCGAAGGAGAGCGAGAAGAGTGCGCCAGCTCTCATGCCGTTCGCTCTAGGGATGCCCATGGCCTCCGATACCGCAATGTCAAGCATGGGGTTAGCATGCCAGAGCCTGCATGCATGGTACATGAGGACAAACCAGACCAGGACGCAACGTCCGATGCACATCATGGTCAAGTACATCGTGGCAGAGTTCCATAACGACGTTGGGACCTATCCGGTGACCTTCGAAGACCTGCACAATTTACTGAACAAAGATGCGCTCGACTTGTCAATCATACGGTCTTGGGTGCTGTAAGTATCCTACTATCCTACGTCTGTTCGTGCATATATGGATATATGTCATTTATTAATTGGTTAGTTCTGTGCAGCTGCATGACCAGCTATGCCAAATCTAAGGGCATACCTGTTGGTTTCTTGGACCCCCAGATGGTCGCCGAGGTGATGTTTAGGACCGACGCAGACTTCGTTGTCGACTACATCAAAAGAGGGTTGCTTGCTCAGGTCGACAAGGAGTACATACTTGTACCCTACAACCACAGGTGAGTGCTTTCATCAGTACTTCACCCGTAGATTAGTGTCTCCATGTGCACACCCCCAAACTTAGATTAAATTTTTAATTCTTTACGTGTAACATGTAGCTACCACTGGATCCTGCTGCTACTTATTTCGAAAAGGAACAAGGTGTTCTACCTTGATTCATTGCAGAGGAAAGGGTACTCGTATTACGGCGCATGAGATGTATTCGAAAGGTGATGATATTCATGTGGACCTGTCTTGCATGCATCTAGATTTACTGTCCTCAAATTGTCAATTTCGACTATCCTCAAACTGTCAATTTTGACTATCTCCAGGGCTTTCAGGAACTACTTTGCCGAGGGAGGGCGACAACACGAGCGGCGAGCCGATAAGTTTCAGTGGTTACAATTTTTGGTACAAATTTCAACTGGCATCTGTTTTACTTTATAACTTGTCCCCAGCTAACTCTCGGTCTATAAATTGGCAGTGCCATCAGCAGCCGGGCGACAATACATGTGGGTTCTACGTAATGCGCCACATGTATGACCTGATCATCACCCCTCACCGCCCAGATTTCCGCGAGGTATGCAACTGCTCCCCTTTGTATCGATTTGGTAGAATTTACAACTGCATTGAGCTAATTTTTTCTGTACCAACTCTTGCTGTAGGGGGTCGACTTCCCTTCGGAAAGTTTGACCCTCGGGAGATTGGTATTGTCCGAGGGATGCTCGCTGAGTTTTTCCTTGCGGAGGTCATATCAACCAAGGGGAAGTTTAGGGACCCGCAAGGTTCGTATTAGTGCGGCCTTACATTTATTTGTACATCTAACACACTGACTTTAATTGTCGATTATATTTATTTGTTCAATCTCAATTTTACATATTTCTGAGTTCTGTGCTGTATATATGAAATGATATTGTACATGTTTCTAAGTTGTGTGCATGTACATATGAGACTGTATATATTTGAGTACTGTGCATGTATGAAATTCATGAACTGTATATATGAAATGCTATTGGTACAGAGGACATCGGTGACGGTTATAATCTCAGACGGTTTGTAAGATCAAAACCGTCTGTGCTACCTCAGCACAGATGGTTTTGATCTTACAAACCGTCTGAGATTATAACAGTCACCGATAATGACACTATCACAGATGGTTTTGACCTAAAAATCGTCTGTGATATCACACTATCACTATCACAGATGGTTTTGACCTAAAAACCATCTGTGATATCTCACTATTATAGACAATTCTGAGAGTATAAACCGTCTGTGATAAGGAAACAATCACAGACGGTTCCAAGATTACCACCATAACTGATAATTACAATATCACAGATGGTTTTGACCTCAAAGTCGTCTGTGATACTCTAAATACACAGACGGTTCTGAAACAACCGTCTGTGATAAGGACGCTATCGCAGACGGTTCTGAGGTCATAACCGTCTCTGATAATTTGAGTATCATAGACAGTTTTGATCTCAGAACCGTCAGTAATAATGTGAGTATCCCAGATGGTTTTGACATCAGAACCGTCTGCGATACTCATATTATTACTGACGGTTCTGAGATCAAAACCGTATGTGGTAGTATGAGTATCTCAGACGGCTTTGATGTTATAACAGTCTGTGTATTAGGAGTATCACAGACGGTTCTGAAGTTATAACCGTCTCTGATAATTTGAGTGTCACAGACAGTTCTGAGGTTATAACCGTCTCTGATAATGTGATTATCGTAGACGGTTATGATTTCATAACCGTCTGTGATAATGTGAGTATCCCAGATGGTTTTGACATCAGAACCATCTGCGATACTCATATTATTACTGACGGTTCTGAGATCAAAACCGTATGTGGTAGTATGAGTATCTCAGACGGCTTTGATGTTATAATAGTCTGTATATAAGGAGTATCACAGACTGTTCTGATGTTATAACAGTCTGTGTAGTATGAGTATCACAGACGGTTCTGATGTTATAACAGTCTGTGTAGTATGAGTATCATAGACAGTTTTGATCTTATAACAGTCTGTGAAGGGAAAGACCACATATGGTTCAAAACCGTCTGTGATAGTACATGATTATCACTAACGGGTAAGAACCGTTTGTGATGACTGTTTTGACCCGACTGTGATAATGAATTCTGTAGTAGTGGCTCCTTGTTCCCTAGAGCCCAGGTAAGGATGTCTTCTCCCTATGGGGAGTGAACAATCCCTCGGTCGCCTCCTTCGAGCAAGAGATCTGTTACATTCAAAGCTCTCCATTGTGAGGAAAAAATATATACAAACTTGTGCGCACACTAGTGATCATAGTTTTTTCTACCACACTATGATTCCAACTAGGAAGTTAGCCAACTTACGATTAGCTGCACGACCTCGATGTCCCTGGGGTTTGGGAACTCCACAGTCCCCGTGGACGACATGATCCCTCTGGCCAGCCACCAGCGCTTGCATCGCGGATCACGGATCTCGGAAAGCAGTAGGTCAGGGGAGTCGACGAAATTCGACGCCTCGTCTTCAGCCTTCTTCCACTGCTCCTCCTTCCCCGCATAGCCGCGAGAGCCGAGCCGGTGCGGGTGGTCGTTCCTCCTCTGGATTGCCTTGTTCTTCTTGCTAAGGGCCTTCGTACCAGAAACAAGAAAATTAATGCACCGCTGGTTACTGCATACAATGGTGTAACCAAGAAAAGGAACCATACATACCTTGAACTCAGGGGTCCCCTTCTGTTGGGTGAATTGCTCTCATACCTCCTCCGTTATGAAGGGGTACTTCTCGCATGGAGATTTGCCTTTAGCGAGGAAGGTACTGACGAGGACGCTCTTGAAGGTTTTCCACGTGTTGTTCAACTCTTCACGTGTTTGAGTTTCCTAACACTTAATTAGTGGTTGCCACAACCTAGACAGTTGTGGGAAGTCAGTAATCTCTCCATCGATGAAGATTGTCGGAGAGGTTCGAAGAGTTGTGAAGACTTGGTACTCGCCTATCCAGAGTGGAGAAGGAGCAATTCTATTGGAATTGAAGTAAGATTCATGTGAGAACACTTCAATGAGGAGTAAGGGAATATCAGTGAAGTCTATGAGACCTCTGAAAATATTCTGGTGTCACTCGATTTATTTTTTGTATTTCTTTATTTTTATTTAGTTTGTGTATTTGTTTTTCTTGTATATCACCCTAGGAGTGCTAAATAAAATGTGTTCATTTATGCTTTGTTTTGCAAAATCAATTTTATTTCATTCTTGTAATGTGAAAACTATGTTTTTTATTTGTGCAAAAATCGATTTAGTCAAAAGTTTTTAAAATACCTATTCATTCCTTTTAAGTAGCCTTGCTTGATCCTTCGCTAAGAGTGGGTGTGAAGGTTAGGGATCAAATCATGTTCATGCACAAATAAAACCTCATGATATACCATATCAATATAACTATTTGTGTTGGGGGAAATCTCGGCGGGACTAAGTCCAGGTAAGTTGTGTCACGGTTGCCCGGGGACGTGGCCTCCGGGGCCTCCCCGGGCGCCGCCTTTTGGCTCCCGGGACATGGCCTCCGGTGCCCTCCCGGGCGCCGCCATTTGCCCGGGGACGTGGCCTCCGGGGCCTCCCCGGGCGCCGCCTTTTGGCTCCCGGGACGTGGCCTCCGATGCCCTCCCGGGCGCCGCCATTTGCCCGGGGAGGTGGCCTCCGGGGCCTCCCCGGGCGCCGCCTTTTGGCTCCCGGGACGTGGCCTCCGGGGCCTCCCCGGGCGCCGCCTTTTGGTTCCCGGGACGTGGCCTCCGGTGCCCTCCTGGGCGCCGCCATTTGCCCGGGGACGTGGCCTCCGGGGCCTCCCCGGGCGCCGCCTTTTGGCTCCCGGGACGTGGCCTCCGGGGCCTCCCCGGGCGCCGCCTTTTGGTTCCCGGGACGTGGCCTCCGGTGCCCTCCCGGGCGCCGCCATTTGCCCGGGGACGTGGCCTCCGGGGCCTCCCCGAGCGCCGCCTTTTGGCTCCCGGGACATGGCCTCCGGTGCCCTCCCGTGCACCGCCATTTGCCCGGGGACGTGGCCTCCGGGGCCTCCCCGGGCGCCGCCTTTTAGCTCCCGGGACGTGGCCTCCGGGGCCTCCCCGGGCGCCGCCTTTTGGCTCCCGGGACATGGCCTCCGGTGCCCTCCCGGGCGCCGCCATTTGCCCAGGGACGTGGCCTCCGGGGCCTCCCCGGGCGCCGCCTTTGACCCGGGGACGTGGCCTCCGGCACCGTCCCGGGCCTCATCGCCCTCCTGAAGGTAAAGTCTCGAACTGTTTGTCACGTGCAGGTCACGCGAGGGGCGCCTCAGAAACTAGCGACCACCTTCAAGCATCCAAGGCGTTTGACCGGGAGAAGGACGGTCCTGCCCTTCAATCCGACGGTGGCTTCCGGGGTAGTTTAGGTTTTTTGCGGCTTTTTGGGGCTATAAATAGCCCTTGTACCCCTCTGTTGAAAGGGATCGGTTCATTTTATTGGAATAGCTAAACTCACAGACGTGCTTCGGAAGCCTCTCCCCCGGAGAGAGCTTCCCCAGCTGACTCCGGTCGGGAGCGCGTCGACAGGACTAGGGCCCCCACCGGGACCCGAACCTGTATAAACCCGTGTGTCATTCTTTGTGCTTGTCCGGCGGGGGAGGGCCGGTCATCCGGTCAACCCGCGCCGCGTAATCTTCGCTAGGATCACTCTCAAAACCTGCCGGGGTATTCGCAATACCACGACAGTTGGCGCCGTCCGTGGGGACTCGTGACAAGACGCCATGGCTCCCCCAAGAACAAGGGCTCGCACCCTTCCCGGTGATCCGGGTCTCGGAGACCCGGCGCCGTCTGCCCGGGACACTGCTGTCCCGGCGATCCCTTCCGGAGGCGACCTGGCCCAGGTACCGCCTCCCTCCTTTCCTCTTAACCTAGGTGCTTCCACCTCCAGGTCGTTCCCGATGACCGTGGGGACCTCGGCCGGGAGGAGCGTCCCCCCGACGGCTCCCCCGGCTCCCCGGGACGCCCTGCTCGAAGCTCTCGTGGAAGGCCAGCTCCACGCTCAGCGCTCTATGGACGAGCTCCTTAGCGTACTGGCGCGGCCTCCGGCCCCCACACTTGCGTCGCACCCATATCCGGGGAACATGCCCCCGTTTATGGGTTACCCGGCGGCCCCTCCGGCCGCCGGGGGGTTGTCCGCCCCGTATGATCCTGCCGGGGGGTTCCCTCCCCCTGCGGGATATACGCCCGGACCCTTCCCGGCACCCGGGCCTGTCCCGGTACCGGGTGGTTACTTCATGCCGGGGCCCTTCGTGGCACCAGGGGGGTACCCCGTCCCCGGCCTATTCCCGGGGCCTGGAGCCCATTTCTTGCCGCGGGTTTACCCCGCGCCGGGAGCCAGTCCCGCCCCCCGCGTCGCGTTTACCGCACCGGGGACGGTTGACAGAGCAGCCCCCGCACCGCAGCGGACTTCCCCCCGCATGGGCTCCCCGGTTCCGGACGCTGCCACGGGGGCTCCCCCCTCACCGGTTCCGGGTGTTACAGGGCCTGCCCCCTTCCCGGTTCCGGTCGTGGCCACTGGGGCCCCCACCACTTCGATTCCAGGCGCCGCCGCGGGCGCCCCCTCCCCGGTTCCGGACGATACAGGGGCTTCCCCCTTTCTGGTCTCGGGGGTCGTCGCAGGGGGCTCACCCCAACCGGCTCCCGAAGCTACAGCGCATGAGCTCCCTCCCTCGGCGGGACAGGTCCGTTTCGTCCCGGGGGAGGTCGAGCGAATGCGTTCACCAGAGCGCGGGGAAGAACTTCCCCCCGGCCGCGGGCGCGGGGAGCCTCGCTCTCGCACCGGCCGGGGGAAGAGACCCGCTGAGGAGCCAACCTCTCCTGCGGAGAGCCCGGATGTCCGGGAATTCAGCCCTGGTCCGGAGGAAAAGCGTCGCCACCGCCATTCTGGCGGACCTCTCGGACCGCTTCCAGACTCAGACAACGAAGGTCCCGTGAAAGAAGATAGCGACCGGGGCTCTCCCCGGGAAGTGCAGGGGGCCAACCAGCCCCTGTGCCGAAGACTTCGCAGCATCCGGTGGCCGCTGCCCTACCGCCCGCCACACATCGAACACTATAATGGCGAGGCAGACCCTTACGAGTTTGTGCAGGTCTACTCCACTGCTATCTCCGCGGCCGGGGGGGACGAGTCAGTACAGTGCAACGTCTTCCCCCTTTACCTCTCCGGCATTGCCCGGTCCTGGTTCTACAACCTGAAGGCCGGCTCCATCAAGTCTTTCTCGCAGCTCAAGCGGGAGTTCTGTGCCAACTTCCAGGGGAACTACGTGCGTCCCCTGGACTCCTCGCAGCTGTATACTGTCCGGCAGAGGACTGGGGAGACCATCCGAAGCTTCTTCAAGCGCTTTGCCCAGGTGAAGAGCAAAGTGGCCCACGTCCCCGACTCTACGGTCATCGAAGCCTGCAAAAGCGGCATCCTCCCGGGGGAGCTCCACCGAAGGCTCTCCCGGAGCTGCCCCTCTTCCGCCGACGAGCTCTTCAACGTGCTCGAAAAGTACGCTCGGGCGGAGGAAGACGATATCTGGAAGAAGACCCAGGGGGCTCCCGCCCCTGTCGACCGGGGGGCCAGGGATCCCCCCAAACGATCCAGGCAAGGGGGGCGTAGCGAGCCACGGCCTCGGGACACCTTTGTCCTCGAGGGCGGAGGCGGCTCGCGCGACCCCCCGAGGACCAACCGCCCCTTCCCCAAACCGAAGGGCCATGGGGGAGGACAGTCTTCGCGCGGCCGGGAAGGCCCTGCGGGGAGAAGGCGGGAAGGACCGTGGTGCAGCCTCCACAGGTCCAATACCCACGCTACCCGAGATTGTAGCCAGCTGCTGCAGCACTTTGTGGACTTCCTCGACCAGCGTGAGCAGGGGGGGACTCCGGCCTCCTTGCTCCCTCGGCCAGCTGTTCCGGCCCTTCCCGCTCCCACGGGGGGTCAGCAGACGCAGGAGGGGGAGCCTTCAGAAGCCCTCCCCTTTCAAACTTCGCAGCAGCACATCAACGTCATCGTGGGAGGATCTGCCTCTGGGCGGGACTCTAAGCGCCATCGTAAGGAGTACGCGCGCGAGGTCAAGGTTGTGGGGGTGCTACACGCGTCCCCGCCACCAAAGTGGTCGGACGTCCCCCTCACCTTCACGGCAGAAGACGTGCGGGGGGTTCGTTTCCCCACGACGACGCGCTCATTGTCTCCGCGACCATCTACAACTGCCATCTGGCCCGGATCCTGGTGGACGGCGGGAGCTCCGCCGATGTCTTATTCCTGAAGGCCTTCAAAGAAATGCAGGTGGATGAGAAGCTCCTGCAGCCCGCTGCCGGGCCCCTGCAAGGCTTTGTCCCGGGGAAGGCGATCCACCCCGTGGGCAAGGTAGATCTTCCAATGACCTTCGGCACCCTAGAGAACTACCGGACCGAGCTGGTCCGCTTCGACGTGGTAGACCTCCCCTCCTCCTACAACGCGATTATGGGGAGAACGACAATCAACCGGCTGGGGGCTGCCACCCATCAAAATTATCTCTGCATGAAGATCCCCGGGCCGCATGGTGTGATCAACGTCCGGGGAGACCAAGACATGGCCCGTGCTCTATACGAGCGCGCTGCGGCCACGATCGGAAGCGTCAACCTCATAAAGACGCCCGGGGGGGAGTCTCCTCCCCCGGAACTAGATGCTGCTGCGCCACCACCCGGGAGGCCCCTCCTCAAGCCGCGTCCGGAAGGAGGCCTCCGGAAGGTCCTGCTGTCCCCGGGCAACGAAGACAAAACCGTCCGGATCGGGGCGGAGCTCCCCCAGGAGCACGCAGCGCAACTTGCGGCCTTTCTGCACGAAAACTCCGATATTTTTGCGTGGAAGCCGTCAGACATGCGAGGCGTCGCCCGGGGGGTCATTGAGCACAAGCTTGCAGTGGCCCCCGGCCACCCCCCGGTCAAACAGAAGCTGCGGAAACTCTCCCTCGAGCGCCAAGAGGCAATCAAGGCGGAGATCACCCAGCTCCGAGAGGCGGGGTTCATTCGGGAGGTCCTGCACCCCGAGTGGCTCGCGAACCCCGTCCTCGTCAAGAAATCAACCGGCAGGTGGCGGATGTGCGTGGACTTCACCGACCGTAACCGCGCCTGCCCAAAAGACAACTTCCCGCTCCCGCGGATTAATCAGCTCGTCGACTCCACCGCGGGGTGCGAGCTCATGAGCTTCCTAGACGCCTACTCGGGCTACCATCAAGTCCGGATGGCGGAAGGGGACGAGGAAAAGACGAGTTTTATTACTCCCCTCGAAACCTTCTGCTACGTCCATATGCCCTTCGGGCTCAAGAACGCGGGGGCGACCTTCCAGCGCCTTATGACACTGGTTTTCAAAGAGCAAGTCGGCCGCAACGTTGAAGTCTACGTAGACGACGCGGTTGTCAAGAGTCCCCGCGCAGCCTCCCACATCGACAACCTGGCTGAAACCTTCCGGAACCTCCGCACATTCGAGCTCAAGCTGAACCCGGAGAAATGCGCCTTCGGGGTGCGCGGGGGGAAGCTCCTAGGTTTCCTCGTGTCCCAGCGGGGCATTGAGGCAAACCCCGAGAAGATCCGGGCATTCCTAGACATGCCCTCGCCGCGCTCCGTCAAGGATGTCCAACGGCTCTCCGGCCGCCTAGCCGCACTCAGCCGCTTTGTCTCCCGGTCGGGGGAGCGGGGCCTCTAGTTCTTCAAGATCCTCCGAGGGCTCGAGGGGTTCCGCTGGACCCCCGAGGCCCAGGAGGCGTTCGACGACCTCAAGAAGTACCTCACGGGCCCTCCAATGCTCGTGAGTCCGTCCCCGGAAGAGCCCTTGCTCCTCTACCTCGCCGCGACCCCCGTCGCCGTCAGCGCGGTCCTGGTGAAGGAGCAAGGGGGGCAGCAGCGTCCGGTGGACTACGTGAGTGAGGCCCTCCAAGGGGCCAAAACTCGGTACACGGAAATGGAGAAAATCTGCTACGCCCTCCTCATGGCATCCCGGAAGCTTCGGCATTACTTCCTGGGGCACCCCATCACCGTCCCGTCATCCCTCCCCCTTGGGGAGGTACTGCGGAACAAAGAAGCCACCGGCCGGATCGGGAAGTGGGGGGCTGAGCTCGCCCCCTTCTCCCTGTCCCTTACCGGCCGCTCCGCCATCAAGTCGCAGGTCCTCGCCGACTTCGTCGCAAAGTGGACTCCCGCCTCTGGGTCCGGGGACGAAGATCTCCCTGTGCCGCCCCGACGCAATGATCATTGGACCCTTATGTTCGATGGGTCGTTGTGTCTCGCCGGGGCCGGCGCGGGAGTAGTCCTCCGGAGCCCCGAGGGGAAGGAACTCGAGTACGCCGCGCGGCTCGAGTTCCCCGTAACCAACAACGTCGCCGAATACGAGGCTTTGCTCCTCGGGATGCGCCTTGCACGCTCCCTGGGGATCCGGCGCCTCCTAGTCAAGGGAGATTCTCAGCTCGTAGTTTGCCAAATGGACAAGTCTTACCTGTGCCATGACGCAAATTTAAGTCTTTATTTGCAGGAAGTGCGAAAGATGGAGAGGCATTTCGACGGCCTCGAGGCCCGGCATATCCCACATAGGGACAATGACCGGGCCGACGCCTTGGCCCGGGCGGCCAGCGCCCGGGAATCGCTCCCCAAGGGGGCTTTCCTGGAGATCATCACGAAGCCCTCAGTGGCCTCCCCGGACACGGGCGACGAGCCTCATGTCCCGGAGGTCACCGAGATCACCCGGACTCCGTCCTGGATGGACCCCCTCATCTCCTTCATCAGGGGGAAGGGGGACCCTCCTAGTGAGACCGAGGCTAAACATCTCCGGGCTAAAGCCCGGGCATATCTCCTCCTGGAGGGGAGGCTCTACAAGCGGGGGGCTTCCGCCCTCCTGCGCTGCCTCCCCCGGCCGGAGGGACTTCAACTTCTCGAAGACATCCACGCGGGGAGCTGCGGTTCTCACCTAGCCCCACGTGCCATCGCAGCCAAGGCCCTCCGGCAGGGCTTCTACTGGCCCACGGTCATGCGCGACGCGCGAGACCTCGTCTCCGCGTGCGAGGCATGCCAGAAGATGCCCAAGGGCTCGAACCTCCCCCCTATAGCGCTGCAGACGATCCCCATCACTTGGCCCTTTGTGCGCTGGGGGATGGACCTCTTAGGGCCCTTCCCCCCAGCGCCCGGAGGATACAAGTATGCGGTAGTCGCAGTTGACTATTTTACAAAGTGGGTTGAGGCGGAGCCTTTGGCCAGCATCACGTCCCGGGCTGTTCAGCGGTTTTTCTGGAAAAACGTCGTATGTCGTTTTAGTGTCCCCCGGGAAATCACCGTGGACAACGGGACCCAATTCGACTCGGCTTATTTTTGGGAATTCTGTGAAGGCCTGGGGCTCGTCATCCACTTCGCCTCGGTAGCCCATCCCCGGAGCAATGCGGCTGTCGAGAGGGTCAACGGCGTGATCCTACAGGGATTGCGCCGGAGACTCGAGCAAACCGCTTCTAAGCGGGGTGCATGGGCAGAGGAGCTCCCTAGCATCCTCTGCTCCATGCGCACGACCCCGTCCCGGGCGACGGGGCGTACTCCCTTCTCCCTGGTCTACGGGGCGGAGGCAGTCCTCCCCCCGGAGATTGGCTTCCAGTCACTGCGGGTGGAGCTCCTGGAGGGAGCCACCCCCTCGGCATATCAGGCCAACGAGGCCAATCAGCGCCTGGAAATCGACCTCATGGAGGAGGAACGCGACCGAGCGCTCCTCTGCCACGCCATCTACGAGCAAGAAATAGCGCGCGCGTACAATCAGCGCGTGCGCGAGAGAGATTTCCGCCTTGGGGATCTTGTCTTTAAGCGCGTGACGGACCCCCAGGCCCAGGGTAAGCTCTCCCCCAAGTGGGAGGGCCCCTACAAGATCTCCGCGGTCTTGGGCTCGGGGGCCTACAAGCTCTCCAACCTCCAAAAGCAGGAGCTGAAGCACACGTGGAACTTGCGTTTACTTCGCAAGTTCTATGTTTAGCCTTACGGGCCTGTCCCCTCCCCCGGAGCGTTCACACCGGAGGGGGAGGAGGGACACTGTATTTTCCTCCCCTTTCGCGGCTTCGCAGGGGGAGGCCCTGTACTTCATTTCATTAGCAATACATAGGTCTTGCTTTGCAAACTGTCTCATTGCAGGTTTTTCTCATTACTGCCCCTAGCGGCGATGCCCTCCCCGCGAGGAAGCCCTCTCCGCGAGGATGCCCTCCCCGCGAGGATGCCCTCCTTGTGAGGATGCCCTCCCTGCGAGGAAGTGGGCCAGCCCCAACAAGTCCCTACAACGGAGCCTGCACTCCCGTAGGGCAGCTTACGATCAGCCCTCGTGGACTGAGGGTGTAAGCGGCAACCTGGTCACAGTGGCCGTGGTAACGAGTCACTTTGGGAGACTAGTCCCCTGCCCAAACACTCA
The DNA here is from genome assembly GCA_019359835.1 of Pharus latifolius. NCBI lineage: Eukaryota > Viridiplantae > Streptophyta > Magnoliopsida > Poales > Poaceae > Pharus > Pharus latifolius. The sequence continues at coordinate 60,007,056 of CM033323.1, forward strand.
AGTCCCGTCTTCGGGCATTTCCTCCTCCGAGAGTCGACGTTATTCCCGGCTCCCCGTTTTCACGACGACCGGAAGATCAGCCCCTTGCGGCTTGATTGGATCTATCTTCCTCCTCCGGGAGTCGACGTTATTCCCGGCTCCCCGTTTTCACGGCGACCGGAAGATCAGCCCCTTGCGGCTTGATTGGATCTATCTTCCTCCTCCGGGAGTCGACGTTATTCCCGGCTCCCCGTTTTCACGGCGACCGGAAGATCAGCCCCTTGTGGCTTGATTGGATCTATCTTCCTCCTCCGGGAGTCGACGTTATTCCCGGCTCCCCGTTTTCACGGCGACCGAATGAATGCCTCCCGGAGACCCTATTCCCGGCTCCCCGTTTTCACGGCGACCGGACGATTGCCTCTCGGAGAAGTCGGATTTCTCGGGCATTTTCTTCCCTGAAGACCCTATTCCCAGCTCCCTGTTCTCACGGCGACCGGACGATTATCTCCCGGAAGGTCTTCTCCTTGAAAACCTCAATTTAAAATTTTCTAACTTAGAAAATTTCCTATGCTACAGGTGACTTCCTTCCCGGGGGCCTTGTTACCCCCACAGCGCGCGGAGCTATTCTCCGGCCCGCTGTGGGCGGGGGGGGGATCAGGAACCCCCGGATGTCGACCGCACCACCCACGAGGAAATTTAGCTCATCCTTGTTAAGATGAGTCGTCCAGACCATCCAAGAAGAAAAAATAAAGAGGCGCAATAAAAGGAAACAACAACACAGCGCTTTATTGATCAGCAAACTCGGAGGACATCTTCCCCCTCCGGTGGGCTTCGGAAACGATACAACCCGGGTTCTAACCCGGGGGATTCTCTAAGCCCTAAGGCTCCTACGCCTAATACTCCCGGAGGCTCTCCGCTAGCTCCCGGGTCAAGTCCCGGTACAATGCCCGTATGCGGTGCCGAGCGTCCCGAAGCACATCTTCAGGCCAAAAGTCGTATCCCGCCGGTGGAAGTATCCGGAGGGGAGGGATTATCCGGAGCCCCGGTCGTGGAGGGGACAATTCGGCACGATGATTATCGAAGTTGTCCAAGTGCCACTCCGGACGCCACCTCAACCGGATCGGCTCCCGGACACTATCCTCGCCGCGATTCCCGGAGAGAAGGCTTAGCAAAATCAAAGCCGCTTGGGCGTCCCCCGGGGAGCCCCTCCCGGACCTTCGCCTGGGAGCAACCTCCCGGGAACCCTGGTAACAGTAAGTTCAATTCAAAGACAGAAAATCCTAACTTCATTGCATTAAAAATTTTTATGTACAAGTGCCCGGGGCTTCTTCTAAGAAGCTACCGGAATCAAAAAAATCCTAAAACAAAAAAGGGCCCTAGCTAAGACCCGGGGGGAGGCTCATACATGTTCATTGGCGTCCTCCCCCCGGGGGGCTTCCTCCGAGGCCGGGGCTGGGGCGTCTCCTGCCGGAGGCGCCGGAGCCGGGAACCACACCCGGATGATCCGGTCGTAGAACCCTCCGGCGAGCTGCTCGACCTCCCGGCGCGAAGGCTTGAAGGAGTCCGGGAAGCTTCGGGGGATGCGGCCCCCGATCACCCGGGCGCCGACCCCCCGGAACTCGACGAGCCCCACGGCGGCCGCGATGACGGGGATCGCCCGACCCCGCGCCCGAACATCGGCAGCCTCCGGGATGGCGGAGACCTGTGCGTTAAGGAAACGCACAGCCTCCGCGAGGGTCGCCGGCGGCACCTCTCTGTTCCCGGAGCCGAGGCTTACGCCAAGGCCCTCGAGGGCCGTCCGGACGGAGCGGCCCGCGTCCGCCACCGCCCGGATGCTTGAGCTCTCGAGCTCACGAAGCGCTTCCTCCCTCGCCTTGGCCTCCTCCCGGAGGCGGGCATTGATGGCCTCGGAAATGTGAACCTGGGCCCGGACCCGGGTCAATTCCGCGAGCCCTCGTCTCGTTCCCGGAGGGCCTCCTCGCGCTGCCCTACGGAGGCTGCGGCTCAGCCCTCCGTCTCCTTAAGCAGCCGGGCGACCCGCTGCTCAAGGCCCCAGGTAACAGCTGCCACCTACAAAATACATAAGAGTTAGAAAAATTTCAAAGTGCAGGGGATGAGCGAAGGTGTTATCGATGGGTTACTTGGGCCCCGAGGGACTGAAGCCCCTCGAAACGCTCATGGAGCGTCCCTCCCGCGACGAAGGCCTGCACCTTCCGGGTGTGCAGGCCCTCCGAGTAGCGGGCGACCTCCCCCGCGGGGAGCAAAGGGGTCTCCCGCCCAGAGCCGCCGGTGCGGCCGGCGGGGGGTCCCCGGACCTCAAGGTCCGGTAACGCGGCCGGCGTCTTCGTCGACGAGGTTGTGCCCCCCGAAGACATGGCCGAGGAGCTCTCGGCGGGAGCCTCCGCCCGGGGGGGAACCATCAAGCCTTTCCCTGCCCCGGGCCGGAAGGTCCTCAGGGCCCCCTCCTCCGGAGGAACCTCATAAACCGAGGGGCTCCCCCCCTCGTCCACCGGCCAGACCCGCGGGGGCGAGGCCCCCGCGAATCTCACCTCCAGCCTCTCCGGCGGTTGCTTCCGGGGTAGTTTAGGTTTTTTGCTGCTTTTTGGGGCTATAAATAGCCCTTGTACCTCTCTGTTGTAAGGGATCGGTTCATTTTATTGGAATAGCTAAACTCACAGACGTGCTCCGGAAGCCTCTCCCCCGGAGAGAGCTTCCCTAGCCGACTCCGATCGGGAGCGCGTCGACAGGACTAGAGCCCCCACCGGGACCCGAACCTGTATAAACCCGTGTGTCATTCTTTGTGCTTGTCCGGCGGAGGAGGATCGGTCATCCGGTCAACCCGCGCCGCGTAATCTTCGCTAGGATCACTCTCAAAACCTGCCGGGGTATTCGCAATACCACGACAATTTGTTTGTGATCAGACATAGAAATCAAACTTGTTATCCCTTTATAATAGAAAACTTTTCATCATAAGCAACAGATTTGATCCCACAAACAAAATCCCCTATATAGCATAGTGATCATATATTCTGTATCTATGATCAAATCGACCTTCGTGTCTTCCTCTTCCTATAATTTTTCTTCCTGTGACCCAAATAAATTCATATGAAAACTCACCATCATATATGGGCCAGCTCTCTCTCTCCGTACAGAAGAATAGAATAGAATAGAATAGGGAAGAAGAATACGATGGAGGACAACTAATTTTAGAATAATAATAAGAAAAAGAGCACCATCTCCCCATGTCCATGGCCCCTTGCTGACTTCCCCTCCATCTCTCGTTCTCCACGCAAAGGTAACAACCAGATCTTACTCCCTTGAATTCGTTTGCACCAATATTTTTCTTCTTGCGAGGTGGATTTCATACATCTATCCGTGCTCTGATTTCATATTTTTGTTTTCAGCAATATTTATCGGTGTAGCTGCTGGTGCGTTGTTCTGTCTTTTTTTTTTCTTTTCTTGTGATTCTTGAAATTGGCTGGTTGGAGACAATTCTTGATGATGATGTAGGAATCAGACTCCTTTTGTTGGTGATTCTTGTATTCTGCAAATTTAAGGTGTCAATTGTGCTGCAATTGGTTTCTGGAATCATTATTGCTCTCGTGTAATTTGTGTTTTGATGTGAAAGAATGCCAGCCTATTCTTTGGTGATAAATTATTTGTGAAATCTATGCTGAAATTTATGATCCGTATTAGTGTAAGAAAAGGAAAAGAATTTTAAACAAATTCTAAGTACCCTTTAATTCTCTCTCTAATTCGAGAGAGAGAAAGAGAGACACTAGATTTCTTCTTCTTACGACCAGTGCCTAGAGGCCGAGTTTTCCTTGTTTGATTGTTTGATTTCACTTTTAGTTTTTCCCAATGTAATTCTAATTCCGGTTCTAATTTGTGAGCAACCAGATCCAATCAAATCAATTCTTTATTTCTTGCTGTAAGATTAGATTCCATCCCATCAAGACCATTTTTGTTCTGTTCTTGTGTGTTGTTTATGCTTGGATTGGAATCATTGACAAGAAGAAATATTTGTTTGTTCTTAATCATGTAATGTGATGTAATGTTTGTGTGTACAAAGATTCAGTGATGGGTCTTGACTGTGATCACAAAGGACCCAATGGAGGTGCATCCACCCGTGTTCATCACAATATAACCTTGAGAGTAATTGTGGCTCTTTGTTGAAGCCACAGACTAATGACCGATATATTTAGCATGATTGTTCACAATAACAACATAACCCTTTTGTAGATTTGCCATTGGTGCATATTTCTGTTTAAGTCCCATGTTCTTCGATGCGATGAGCTTTTCATTTACTCCTTTTCTGTTCTAGAAAAAAAAATTAGAAATTTAACAAACATGTCATGATATGAACTATGCATATGAAGCTTAAAGGCTTGTTTGGAAGATAGGAATTCCACAGAAATTTAGGAGAAAACCCCAAATCTATTTAGAGTGGATGTTATCTTTCTTCCAAAATTCTTATAGAATTCCTACGTATCAAATAGTGCCTAAATATTTGATAGAGTTCAAAGGGATATAGAATGAAAGCAGAGTTGAATTGTTTTCCTTTTTGTGCATTGATTTACAGATTACAAGCCATAAGTTTTCCATGCTAATTCTGATTGAGTTGCTTAAGATGTTTTTGCAGGTAGTGTTCACAAGGTGCAATGGACCTTCCAGTTTCAGATCCAGGACTAGTAAGAGCTGATGGATCACTTCTCCAGTGCCCCTACTGTGATCCAGAGGCTATGCACAAATTAGCGCAACTCTTGCTTCCTGGCTTGGCCGTGGTGTGTGTTGACAATACAACGGGTGATCTGTTCAAGAAGCCATCCTCTGTTGCTGTTGATCTGAGGAAGGAAATGGTGGACTACATAATGCAAAGAAGTGAAACATTCATTGCTGATACCCTCATCCAAGCAGAAGAGATGCAAGACCAAGAGAATGAAATCTCTGATGACCCAAACGAGATTGTAGCCATCTTTCTTGATGATTTTGGGGGTACGAAAAGGAACATAATCAGCCATGTCTCTGGGTGGTTGTTGAGTGACAGCCGTGAGGATAAGATCGACGACTTTGTCCAAGAAATGGAGATGAACCGTTTTTGGCCGCTGGAAAGGAGAGAAGCTATCGCTGAGGTCCTCCTCAAGAATGTAGACCTTAAAACCAAGTATCACTGCCCTGAGAAGTATGAAAATGAAGAGAGGCTTGCCCATCATAAGACACAATGTAACTTTAGGCCTGTGAGTTGCTCAAATGAGGGATGCAGAGCAAAAGTTTCTGCCGGTTGCATGGATGAACATGACTCGGTGTGCCCGTTCAAGATTCTTTGTTGTGAGCAAAACTGCGAGCTGTGCCTCATGAGGCGCGACATGGATAGGCACTGTGTCACAGTGTGCCCAATGAGGCCCATGAATTGCCCTTTTGGCTGTCAGTCTTCGTTCCCTGAATGTAATCTTGGGGAGCACTGCTCGGAGTTTCTTCAGCCGCACCTGGTTAAGGTCCTTCAAGTAATTCACAAGAAAGGTATTACCATCGAAGAGTTGAAGGAGCGTGCTGTACTGCTGGAAAAGGTTAGGCTTTTGACCTGCCTCATTTAGAGGATATAACTGTTAGGATTAATCTCAAATTGTATTGGGGTCTAAAAGCTAGTATATATAGATACATCCTAAAAGACTTAGATCTGACTTAGACATGACTCAAATACATATACACATATACACATATACGTAACACCTTCCTCAAACTCAAGGCGGCTCAAATATATGGAGTTTGGAAAGACTGAACTCGTGACGATCTCGTGTCTGGGGCTTCGTGAAGAAGTCTGTAACCTGAAAATCAGATACCACATACTGAAGAGCAATAGTGCCATGCTCACAATGATAGTGAGTAAAGAAAACATCAACACTAATGTGTTTGGTTAACTCATACTTCACAGGGTCATGTGCAATCTGTATGGTACTCATGTTGTCACATAAAAGTAACGTAAGAGCAGTGCAAGCCACACCGAAATAAGCAAGAAGCCAACGAAGCCATATGATCGCGGCAGTGGTCGTAGCCAAAGCCCGAAGCTCAGCCTCTGCACTAGAACGAGAAACAGTGGTCTGTTTCTTGGACTTCTAAGCAAGAAGAGAAGTGCCCAGGAATATGCAATAGCTAGTGATAGAGCACCGATCAGTAGCATCAGTCGCCCAAGTAGAGTCAGAGTAAGCATTTAGTTGAAACTGACTAGTCCGTACATAGAACAGATTGCGGGAAGAAGTACCACGTAAATAGCGAAGTACTCGAAGGAGATGACTGTAATGTACTAAGGTGGGGGTACTGACAAACTGATTAAGTACACTAACAGTATGTGAAATATCCAGCCTAGTGACGGCCAGATAAACCAGGCTCCCAACAATATGACGGTATCTGGAGGGATCCTCAAGAGGAGAGCCATCTGTGGGTCGCAGTTGCAGATGCAACTCCATGGGTATAGCGGCTGTCCGAGTGTCAGTGAGACCAAAACGAGGAAGCAGGTCAAGAACATACCGCTCCTGAGATAGGTAGTATCTATCTGCAGTAGAAATAACCTGAATACCTAAAAAATCGCTCAAAGGACCCAGATCAGACATCTTGAACTGCTTACTAAGACGCGTCTTAACAAAGGCAACATACTGCTCATCATCCCCTATAATCAATATGTCATCAACATAGAGCAAGATAAGTGTCCGACCGCGAGCAGAAGTGTGAATAAACAGGGTCGGATCATGAGCACTAGCAACAAAACCAGCAGCAAGAAGTACTGAATTGAAGCAAGCAAACCATGCACGAGGCACTTGTTTAAGACTATACAAATCACGACGTAGACGACAAACATGACCAGTAGGTGCAGAATAACCAGGTGGTGGCTGCATGTAGACCTCCTCCTGAAGATCACCATGAAGAAACGCATTCTTCACATCCATCTGAGAGATAACCCACTGACGAGTAGTAGCAACAGCAACGAGAGTACGCACCGTTGTCATATGAGCAACGGGAGCAAACGTCTCCTCATAGTCACGGCCATACTGCTGTTGAAACCCCCGAGCAACAAGGTGCGTCTTATAGCACTCAATAGAACCATCCGACTGTGTCTTGATTTTGAAGACTCATTTGCAAGTAATGGGCACTGCACCTGTGGGTAAAGGAACAACATCCCAAGTCCCTGTACGCTCCAATGCTGAGAGCTCCTCTGTCATAGCAAGCTACCACTCAGGTATAACAGCCGCATCCTGATAGCTGTGAGGCTCCTAAACTGAACTAGTGATAAGCATACGATAACGAGCAGGAGGTGAAATAGTAGTACGATCACGGAGTGAATACTTGGGTGATGATGATGCTGGCAGATCATTGATAGGAGCATCATCAGAAGGGGCTAAATCACGAGTAACATAATCCAAAGAGAGCTCAGGAAAGGAAGAAGACAAAGGCTCAAAAAAAACTCTAGGATGACGAGTATAATGATAAGGATAGGGAGAGACACAAGTGGTGGGACGTAAGGTGGGAGGTGAAGATGGAGACTGTCCTATAGAGGACGGTGGAACAGGTGTAGAGCCATGATCAGATGGAGAAGCGGAAGCAGATGAAGTGGAAGGAGGAAGCATATGAGAGGAGGGTAAGGAGAGAAAACTGATGGACTCTGTGGGAACAGACGAGTGAGAAGAAGAGGAATAAAAGAAAGGTCGACTCTCATCAAAGGTGACATCTCAAGGGAAACGAAGATGGCGAGCAGAGGGATCGTAACAACGATAACCCTTATGCTCACGACTGTAACCAAGAAAAACACTCTCAATAGACTAAGTGGTCAACTTGGTACGCTCACGAGGAGGAAGGACATAACACGCACATCCAAAAACTCGAAGATGTGCATATGTCGGAGGAGTGGAAAACAGAAGATGAGAAGGAATTCGACCATCGAGACTAGGTGACGGCTGTATATTTATAAGATATATAGCCGTGGAAATAGCCTCAGCCCAGAAAGAGTGAGGAACAAAAGATGCAAGCAGAAAAGTACGAGTAGTCTCAATAATGTGACAGTGTTTGCGTTCAGCAACACCGTTTTGAGCATGAGCGCCTGGACAAGATAATTGAGGAAGGGTTCCCTTGTCAGAGAGGACTGTCGGAAGGATGTGGACAAGTACTCACCTCCAGAATCAGAGTGAAAGGTCTGAATGGAGCTGGAAAACTGAGTATGATGGACCATACGAGAAAATGACTTGTAAATAGATAACAACTGTCCACGTTGTTTCGTGAAATAGATCCAAGAATATCGAGAAAAATCATCAATAAAGATCACATCCACCTTTGGAAACAAAAGGAGCAGGTCCCCATACATCAGAATAGATAAGCTGAGAAACACGAGTAGACCGAGAAATACTAGTAGGATGCGGACGTTGTAACTGCTTGCCAAGCTTACAACCCGAACAAGATATAGAACTATTAGAAGTGACATGACCTAAAACACCCTGACGCACTAGACTAGATAAGTGAGGGCTAGAAAGGTGACCCAAACGATGATGCCATTGGTGGAAGCTGATAGACGACGCAGGGACAGATGCGAAGGTTGAAGAAGTGGAGACCGAAGTAGCAGTGGTCGGAGAACAAATCGGAAGATGTAGGTAATCAAGTGGATAGAGATTCTTTGGGCTACTGTGAAGTCAGCCACGTCCAATGAGAGCTCCCGTCCAATGATTCTGCACATAGCCAAAAGAATCATCAAACCCAATAAAATACTTCAGCCTAACAAGCTGAGGTACAGACATAAGGCACAACTTGAGTTGCGGTACATAAGAGACATCAGAAACAGTAAACCGAGTGGTAGAAATGGTGCCATGATGTGTGATCGGTAAAGTAGTGCCATCAGCAGTCTGAATAGAGAGATGATCTTCGGACGGCCGACATGACCGTAAGGTTGGACAATCAGATGTCATATAACAAGAGGCCCCTGAATCCAGAACCCAAGGACTAGCTGTACCTGATGGTGGTGTAAAGTGAACAGCAGTTCCGGCAGAGGACGAGGAGGATGCAGCAGCCTGATGCTGGAGAAGGGTATGGAGCTGTCGCAGCTCTGCAGCAGTGAGAGGAGCCGACTGGTCCGAAGGTGTGCCAGAAGGCACAGCTGCAGCAGAACGTCCACAGCGAGCAGCACGATCACGCTAAAACTGGGCCTTCAGCTCTGGATGAAGACTGAAGCAGCGCTGAATAGGATGGCCGGCCCGTCTTTTTGCAATGTGAACAAACAGCAGGGGCACTAGCATCAGTGCGCGGAGTAGTCAAACTAGGCCGCGACGCAGCCAACACTGTAGAGTGACGGTGAGAGCTGAGATGCCGAAGAGGAACGCAGTCGAGTCTCCTCAACAACGATGGCCTCGACAGCTTCTTCTAGAGTGCAGAGGGTCTCATAATTCAAAAGCTGAGATCGAACCATCTCAAACTCAGAGCGGAGACGCATAAAGTGAAAAACACGCTCCTCCTCCCTATGCGGGAGAGTGAGTGGCCCTGCATCGGTGGGTGCCATAGAGTCCAGCTGACGCCAAATCGCGCAGAGCTGACTGCAGAACTCCTCAACAGTCTGATTGCCCTACTGGGATGTAGAAAGTTACTGCCAGAGACGAACGAAGTGCATGACTCGCTTGTCGGTAGCGAGATGCAACAAAATCCCATATGTCCTGGCGGTGGAGAGAGAGTCGATGCTCAACTGAATGTCCGACAAAGTGCTTTGCATAATGACATACTTGACCCTGGCTTCATCACGCAACCAAGTGGGCAAAGTAGGATCACTGGTGAGTGGCTTCGGACTTGTGCCGTCTACATGTCCACGCAGGCCAAAATCGTCGAGGAGTGAGCCCACGACAATAGACCACTCCTTGTAATCACTGGTGCCTTTGAGTTTCACATCACAGAGCGGTATGGAGAAACCACATGAAGAAACTGAAGAAGCCATAACGTCGGAGGAAGGGATCGTAAGATCCGAAGAGGCAGAAGACATCAACTTGCACACAAAAATAAGGGTGCTGCTGTTTTTTGTTTAAAGAAATTAAAGAGGGTTAACCGAACAAAAACCGGAGTGTCTCACGGGAGGGAGACACGGAACGGTGGCAAGGCACCCGTGCAGAAGGCTACGGCAGCACGATCCGGCGCGGGATTTGACGGTGGCGACACGGGAGCGCGGGAGGCTCGGCGGCGGTGCCAGAGGTGACGGTGGTGGCACAGGAGGCGGCACCGCGGGGGAGCACGGGAGGCGCAGAAGGCGCGGTGGCGGCGCTGGAGGTGACAGAGGCGGCGTGGGTGGCCGCACCGCAGGGGAGGTAGCACCGCGGCGGTAGGCGGCGACGGCGAAGGAGGTGACGGCCCGGGAGGCCAGCACAGGAGGCGTTGCCGCTGGAAAGGCCAGCGGGAGGCAACGGTGAGGGAGGCCGGCGCGAGAGGCAGCCCGATGCGGGAGGCTTGGATCCGACGACGAGAGACGGCGATGACGAGGCGCAAAATGGCACACGGCGGCGTGGACGTCGACGATCACGAGAGGTTAGGGTTTAGAAACTAAGTTCTGATACCATGTTAAGATTAACCTCAAATTGTATTAGGGTCTAAAGCCCAGTATATATAGATACAGCTTAAAGGACTAAGGTCTGACTTAGACACGACTGAAATACATATACACATATACACATATACATAACAATAACATATACTTAAGAATGGAAATAACGGCCCTCTTATTTACTGTCAAAACATTGTTGCCAATTTCAAACAAGTCTATGGTAAACTGATCTGATTAGTAAAATGAATTTGTCTACCTTGTGCAGTCTGATGATCATATACTGGCTAAATCTCATGATGTGAGAACTCTTACTAATTCTGTGAAGGATCTGGAAGCAAAGATGAAAGAGGATGATGGCTCAAGTTAGAGCAAGGGTCTCCGACTTTTTGAAAACAGAATTACAGTGCAAGATGGACATTCAGATGCTGTAGTTGACAGTTGAATCACATTTGATGAGTTGTTTCACTCCGATGTATACAGAAGAGGATAAAATCATGCTTTGTTTTTCCTTTTCTTTTACTTCTCTTTTTGACTATCTTGATGTTGCTCATGATCAGCTTGGGTTTTGAGGATGTAAATTTTGTTGTTATTGTAACTTTGCAATTTTCTATAATAACTTCATTTTTTATGGCACACAAGGATCATATTTGAAGCAAATATGTTGGATTTACTTTCCATCGGTGATGCTACTGGAAGTGACTAATTTCTTATTTTAGCTTGTAACAGAAGCAAAGCCTTGTGGAATTTACTTTTGAACACTCAAAGGTGATTCTATATGCTGCCTTCATTCTTTTTTTTTTTTATTTATCTCTTGATATACATGTGAGTCAAATTTTTTAAATTTTGATAACTAAAATTAAAAAGTATTAAGATTAACTATACAAAAATAATATTTGTTGACAAATTTATTTATATATTATTGTTGTTATATAATTGAGTAAATTGCACGACGAGTTTCAGAATTTGTACGATAATTTCATTGAACTTAAAGTCTTCTCATTTGGGTCTATGAATCTTTAGACCTTTTATTGGACATGTTGAAGTGGCAGAAATTTTACGGGCCAATGATGAGATGATATAGTTGACATATAGAGTGTCATGTGTCTCTCTAAGTTTATTTGAAAATTTTCATTTTAGGGTTTGGATTTTTAATTAATTACGTTTTAGCCCCCCATGCATGTCCCTTTTTAGTGAGTTTTTATGTTTTGGTTCCTAGATTTTTAAGAAATTACATTTCTGCTAGAAATTTTTCATTTTAGTCTCTAGATTTTTAAAAATTACATTTTAGTCCCCATTTACTAGGACATTTTTATTTTGGTCCATGAATTTTTAAAAATTACATTTTAGTCCATGGACCAAAATGAAAATTTCCCAATAAAGGGAGATGGGTGGGGATTAAAATATAATTTCTTAAAAATTTAGGGACCAAAACAAAAATCTCCAATAAAATTAGGGAACAAATGACACTTTTCACATCAACAATGCTAACTCATCATTGTCTCGCAAAATTTTGCCACCTCAATGCGCCCAATGAAAGGTGTGAGGAGAAACATTTATGCAAATTCATGAACCCAATTGTGAAGCTCTCAAGTTCAGGAACCCACGGTGCAATTTACTTTGATATACATGCAGTCAAACTTATTTAAATTTGATCATTAATATATTTGTATATTTACATTTGCCACATTAAAATGATATGGTTAGATTCGTAAAAATATTTTTATAATATTATATTTTTATAGTTTTTACTAACCAATAATAGAAATTAATAATCAAAATTGTTTATTAGAGACTGTGAAAAGTCAAACATGACAAGTTTTTTTGACGAAGGTAGTATAAAAATGAACAGTCAAAATTTCATTTCGGAGACCGTGAAAAGTCTAAAATGATAAGTAAGATCCTGTTTGGCCAGACTCTAGCCCTGGCTTATAGTCGGAGTAGCTTGAGCAAACGAGTGGCTCTAGTTGATGATTTCTTTGGAGTATTAAAATAGAGAAGTCAGAACTTTTATTTTATTATATTCATGAGGTATAAATGTTATTTGGAGTATTAAAGTAGAGAAGTAGAACTTTTATCAAACACTTTCAAAGTTCCAACTTCTAATCTATTTGGAGTAAGAATCTGACCAAATGAGACCTAAAAAGAACATGTGGCCCTGTTGAAGACTCATTAAGAGTGATGCCACTGAGCAGTGAAGTAATTAAAATTTAAGGGCAACTGCGTCGTATGTGCTTTTTGGATGATCTATACTTTGTGATTTACCTCTTCAAAATATAAGTTCATTGTGCATGTATTACATACATTAATAACAATGTAGGCTTCAATGATTTCGTCTGTAAGGAACTAAAGATGCAACCAAGTGTCTGTTGGAAATCAAGTTACACTAGCTAAATTTCAAACAATTTTTACTCAAAAATTGTTAATATTAGACTATAGAATAGATTGTTACCAATAGCAGAAGAAGAGTTGGTGAAATGATCAAATATACACAGCGATTGCTTGCGGATCGTCTTGATCAATACATGTAGATGACAACAATCACTTATAGAACATCCTGATTAGGGCAGCAACTATAGCAGCACCTCTACTAATATCCACACGTCCCGGGATGAAATGTCATACGTTGGTGTGCTAGCACTGACGCGTATGACAAGGGTTTTGAGGCTGTCGCTCTAGAGGAGGTGGCGGCTTGAATTTTCTTGATCTAAATCAAAGCCCAGCATGCCTCCCTTTATATAGAGCTCTATTGGAGGAGTCCTACTACATTAGGTTTTCTAACGTGATATAATATCCCATAACGAATTCTATCCAAATTGTAGGAGTCTTACGTTAGGTCTCCTAATATGATATGAAAACCACATAACAAATCCAATCCAAATTGAGTTTTTCTAATCTGTTAAGTGTGTGACCCAGTAGATTCATTCATATTTGGTCACGATCCAAGAACACTTACCTGAACTATGAGTTGATAGTGACCCCTAGCAGAACATAACGTCTATCCAAATATACACGAAAATCATATCTAATGAATCTATATAATGTACTCATGTCGATCCTTTTACCATACGATACCAAATTAAACCCAAGGCAGGAAATGTACCATCCTTACACAGTTTAATTCTTTCTCGATCTCATAGTGAACTGATCCCCTCGTAGTTGATACTCAACCACAAACGACATGGTCATACACTTCTCAATTCATCCAAATCAAGGGGCTCGGAGATATCTCACTCATTATATGAGAGATGCAAAATCCATTTTAACCATTCATATTGTTCCATATGGCTCATAGCATACCCGAATATTACTTTTATAACCACTCAATTAAGAGTAACGTTTGGTAGTATTAAAGTATACTACTACACATGTAGGAAACTATGATGGTCTCAGGTTTAAGGATAAATTATAAATATTATTTAAAACCAATTAGTGATACTTATATAACAAATTCAAACAGTGTCTCAAAGTGAGTCTATCCAATATATGTCCACATTATTAATTTTATATCTTATATCCATGGTCCGTGAAACGTGACCATCAACCAATATATGCACTAATCCATCAATTAATAATGTCATATTTAATGATAGTGGATCAGAAACTTTATAGAATAACATCACTAGATAAATTAAGAGTTTCACGACCAACTCACATACTTGTTGATCAAATAAAAATGATAATTTATTCAAATACAGAATAATATATTATTCAAAAATTCATCATTTAAAAATAACAAAAATAAAAACATCTCCGTGATTTCCTCTAGAGGACATATGACTAACAATCTCCCACTTGGAATAGAGTCAATCACAAATGTACCTAATACCTATCACTTTAGTATACACTTCATGCTTTGGTTGTAGGAGAGGCTTTGTCAATGTATCAGTTACATTCAAATCCGTGGACACCTTGCAAATCTTCACATTACCTTTATTCACAATTTCTTAGATGAGGTGATAGCCAGAATATATGTTTGGATTTCTGTTGAGATTTTGGTTCCTTAGCTTGTGCAATGGCTCCACTATTATCACAGTAGAGATCCATTGGGCTCGAAATGCTAGGAATCACACCAAGTTCAGAGATGAACTTTTTAATCCAAACAGCTTTGTTAGCAGTTTCAGAAGTAGTAATGTACTCTGCTTATATTATTGAATAAGTGACAGCTCCTCTATTAAGGAAAAACACAAAACCAAATTGCAATTTGAAATCATCTTTGTCAGTTTGGAAGCGAGCATCGGTGTAACCACTAGCAATGAGCTCTTTGTCACCTCCATTGAAAGATCAGGATGGCGAACCGAGAGGGGGGTGAATCAGTTTTTCAAATTGTAGCCCTCAATGAAAATCAAACAAGGGAAAAAAAGAGATAGTATGGATGTTATGGGTGCTCAAATATCTCAAGTATAACTCTCCACAATCATGGCATCAGAAATCTCCAAATAACAAAAATGAAGGGAGAAACAATGAAAGCAAACCATAAAAAAAAGTTATGAATATTTACATAATTAATTGAAGAATTTAAACAATCAATTGCGAGTATTAAACAATCAATTATGACATTTAAAATTACAAGTATTTAAACAATCAATTGCAATAATTAAAAGTGCGAGTATTCAAACAATCAATGACGAATATTTAAACAAGCAAGAGAAAAAATTTAAACAACCATGAAAGAAGAAAATAAAACAAATGTACGAAGAAAATTTATATTTCTTTCAAAATATCCAAGTACAAAACAAAAACTCTTGAGTATCACTCTCAACAAAGCTCTCAAAAGACTAAATTAGAATAGCCAAAAAATCTCTCCAAATGGTTGAGTGTTCTCCCTAGCACTCCCTCTTCTTATATAGTGCTAGTCTTTAATTAGAGTAATCTCCACAACCAATGTGGGGCTAAACTAATAGCTGGTGGAGGTTGGGCCCGAGGCCTAATTCGGCCCACCTCTTAATCACTACTTTTTATAATTTTTGGATTTACAATTTTCGGAATCAGTATTTTCTGAATAGCAAACACTAAAACAATTATAACTTCAACATCCAAACGCGGATTTAGACATTCTTGAATCTGTTAGAAAGATAACTTCGAGTTCTATAACTTTTATTGATCCGGGAGGATCTCCAAGTCCTGATCGCATGCGGCTTCGCGACCAAGTCCTGATCACATGTGGCTTCGTGACCAAGTCCTGATCGCATACGGCTTCGCTTTGGTTGTAGAAGAAGCCGCTCGGGTATTCTTTCAACACGTTTGGACACACTTCGGACTACCGACTTCTATTGTGTCTGATCGCGATACCCGGTTCCTTAGTCACTTTTGGCGATCGCTCTGGACGATGATGGACACCAAGCTAAAGAGGAGTACTGCTTTTCATCCACAAACTGATGGTCAAACCGAAGTGGTTAATCGTACAGTTGTTCATCTTTTGAGAGGATATAACTCGAAGCACCCGAAGACCTGGGATGAAAGCATACCATACCTGCAGTTTGCTTTTAATCGAGCAGTGCATGGTTCGACTGGAAAGTCCCCGTTTGAGGTCTGTTTAGGATTTCTACCCCAGAGTCCATTCGATATGGAGTTTGTGATCCCTACCTCAGCACAGAACAGCAAGGAAGCATCTGATCAGGATCGAGCACAAAAGTTCCTGGAAGGTATTCAACGACTCCATCGTGAGGTTGAACAAAACTTGCTGAAAGCTCAATTCAAGTACAAGGCGCGACATGATCGGCACCGAGTTGATGCGCAATTTCAAGAAGGTGATATGGTATGGTTACATCTGAGTAAGGAGAGACTTAAAGGTGAAGGTAAGAAACTCAAACCCATTCGTTATGGTCCTTTTCGGATTTTGCGGAAAGTGGGTAATAATGCTTGTCAGCTCGAGTTACCTCCATATATGGATATCTACTAGGTTGTTAATGTTGAGCACCTCAAACTCTTTGAGCCTTCAATGCTGGATGATGAGCCAGATACTATAGTACCATCTGTTGAAGACTTGGTCTATCAACGAGACAAACCTCTACGTGAAGATGTGATTCTGGAAACGAAGGTGACTACCACCCGCAGTGGTACCAAGGAGACTTTTAGAATCGGTCGGAAAGATCAACGAGCACGTGTGGCAAAGTGGTACACCAAAGAAGATGGACAAGCCCAATTTCCACATCTCCAGTTTGATCGAGAGGTCGCAACAGGGGTTGGCTCCTTCTCAACAAGGGAGTCATGATCCGGGAGGATCTTCAAGTCCTAATCACATGCGGCTTCGCGACCAAGTCCTGATCGCATGCGGCTTCGCGACCAAGTCCTGATCGCATACGGCTTCGCGACCTTAACCGTGTTCGGGAAGGATTCGCGAACATGGATGGGTCCGCGACCAGGAAAAAGAATTCGTTCCCTGTTCGGAATTGTAATCCGATCCGAATGTGTATAACTAAGCTTATCTGTTTAGGATTAGTTATATGAGTCTAATACGTTTAGGTTATTGAGTCTGATACGTACTCATACGATTGGACTATAAATACCTTGTAATAGGTCTAGTTTAGATCATCAAAGAGGCATAGAACTTATTTGAGTTTTAGACACTTATAGTTCCTTCGATGTAGACAAGTGTGTCTAACGTTCGATGTGTAAGTCCTCTTTGAAATAAAGAGTTGTGTGATTTCTTTGGGGTTTCGGTATAAGATCCCGTTATTTCGCATATTAGAATCTGGGCGAGCCTAGTGCGAAAACCAAGGCTAGGTCTCAAACGGATCATTTATGTTTATACTTTTCTGAGAAAAAGTCTAAATCAGTATAGAATTAGTTTGCAAACAGAACCTTTTGCATAAGCTTCCACGCGGACTTTATAGACTATCTTGGTGATCCCTTGGGCATCATGAGCACCACTTGTGCTTGCCATAATGCCGCCATGTGTTCATCTCGATGTTAAATAGCTCACCACATGCCAAAAAGTCTCTCCCATTCCGGACCTCGACCGACAACCTCCACACTTCGACTAGCTCAAGCTACTTGAACAATCATGGTGCAACACCATATCTATGTATTAAATTAGTCATGTTTAGCATTCTTGCAAGTCTCTAGTATCTCCGGCATCTCTCGGACCAATCATGTCTCTGGCTCCTCCCTGAGCACTATTTTGATGGACCATTCTTGCCGCAAGCATACTATAACTCAAGCATACCTGCAACATGCACCAAAACCAAGAAAACTCATCACATAGCATTGTTTATACATAGTGACAACATAAATGAACATAAGAAGATGTATCATAAGCAATTCAAAGCATTGTCAAAAACACACATCACTTAAGATTAGACAATCACATGGGGTTTATAATCTCCCCCTTGATGAGTGATTTGACAATCTTTTGAATTTAATTGATTTAAATTTTGAATATAGAAAATGAAGCTTAAAAATATGGTCCAAAATATAGAAGAAGGATAAATACACATCACCATGAAGATGATGCACAAGGGTGAGGAAATAAATTGATACAAGTGAAACTCCCTCTCAACCTAAAATGCATTCTTTTTCTCCCTCTTTGTCAAATTAATCATCAAGGAAGCGCGCCCTCCCTTTAGATTATGCACGAAGTTTAAAAAGGGTATGAGCACTGTTTTTGTATTTTTGAAAGTTGCTTTGGTGAAAAGGAAAAACCATGAAATGAAGCATCAAAAACTTAAATCCATGCAAAGTGACCACAACTAGAGATAGCAAGATAGTAGATGAGTGAAATGAACTAAATAGCTAAATAGCTAGAAGAAGCAAAATCAGGGCAATCCAAGCAATCACACGGGAAATGCACACTTTGAGGTTCAAAATCGCTAATTTTCCACAAAGACACATACCAAGGCCATGTTGAGAGAGAAATGAATTACTTACACTAATCAATGCAAACATGTGTCTTATGCTCCTAGTCCAAAGTGGAACCAAATTCTTTGACTCCATTTGATTAAAATGGACATTTGAGCGATTATTTTAGCTCATTGCGAATTCGATGCCACTTGTTGAATTTGTATGTAGTTGAGACCACTTGATTGAAAAAAAATAGTGATTTTGAGTTTTCCAAACATTATCAGTTTTCATCGACGCGAGCACCACAGATTTGTGGTCCAGATGCCCAGTTTAATCAGCTAACCCAAGGGCTCAAAATTGGGCTTTAGAGCACATGTCTACAGGAAAACATAGGAATCAAAGCACAAGCTGCAGTTTTCAATTACATGATGCAAAGCATGTGCAAAGCGAGGTGTTAGCTCAATTGAAGCATGAAAATGCAAATTTCCACATATCATCACACACATGCCC
This sequence comes from Pharus latifolius, assembly GCA_019359835.1. Taxonomy (NCBI): domain Eukaryota; kingdom Viridiplantae; phylum Streptophyta; class Magnoliopsida; order Poales; family Poaceae; genus Pharus; species Pharus latifolius. Next base: position 60,025,879 of record CM033323.1, read on the forward strand.
CTAATTGCTAGATGTTAGCTAGAAGTGACATATAGCAAATATGTGAAGCTCAAAAAAACCCCTAAGCTATCAAGCAATCCTAGACATGGTAACTATGCATGAAATAGCATATTAAACACTTAAATCAAAATCTACTAGGAATATAGAACAAAACTATGTGAAAATTCATAAATTACAGAATTTAGAAACATGCAAATGCAGGAAATTTACAAATGCAAAAATGTATACATGCAACAACCTCTCACTCGGCTCAACCCAAACAGATGAATGATAACAAGTTTAGATCTAAGGTGAGCGGATCTAGAAGCATCCAGGGTTTAGTTAGGATATCAGCTAGTTGGTGTTCAGAATCCACAAAATGCAATGCAATGTCACCTTTCTCTACATGATCTCTAAGGAAATGGTACCTCACATCTATGTGGTTAGTACGACTATGCTGAATAGGATTCTTAGCAATGTTTATTGCACTAGTGTTATCACAAAAGAGAGGCACATTTCAAATTTAAGACTAAAATCATGCAAAGTAGAGATCATCCAAAGTGAATGTGCGCAATAGCTACAGCTACAATATATTCGGCCTCTACTATGGATTGAGCTACACAATTTTGCTTCCTAGATGACCAAGAGACAAGTGAAGTGCTTAGAAAGTGACAAGTGCCCGAAGTACTCTTCCTATCTACCTGGCACCCAGTAAAATCAGAATCAGAGAAACCTCTAACATCTAGTGAAGAGGAACATGAATACCAAAGACCAAAGTCAAGAGTGTGATGCAGGTACTTGAAGATCCTCTTTACCGCTTGGTGGTGAGAAGCACGCGGGGATGCCTAAAAATGTGCACACAAGCACACGTCAAACTGCATGTCCAAGTGTGAATCCATAAGATAGAGAAGGGATCGAGCTGATCATGCTCCAATACATGGGCTCTCCACCCAAATCAGGATCAAGCACAGCTATTGTATCCATTGGGGTTGCAATCGGCCTGCAATCCTCCATCATGAAGCGCTTGAGAAGATCCTGAGTGTACTTCTCTTGGTGCACAAAGATTCATTGCTTCCTTTGCTTGATTTGAAACCCAAGGAAGTAGTTAAGCTTGCCCATCATACACATCTCGAACTCCCTACTGATAATCTTAGAAAAACTCCAAACCAAAGAGTGAGATAACTCCCAAAAATGATATCATCCACATACACCTGTACGAGGAGGAAATCACTACCATGCTTGAGGATGAAAAGGGTTTTGTCAACTTTGCCCATTTGAAAACCTTTTTCCAACAAAAATGGCTTCAAATGATCATACCAAGCATGAGGAGCTTGCTTGAGACCATATAAAGCCTTCGAGAGTTTGAAAACATGATTTGGAAAATCTAGATTTTCAAAGCCAGGTGGTTGTACTTGTCTTTTTATGTACTACATGGCTGTACTCGTCTTACTTGTTTTTGAATATTCACTTGGTCCCAATGAAATTATGACAAACCGGGGGTTCGACAAGCATCCAAACTTTGTTATGCTCAAAATTATGCAATTCCTCATGCATGGCATTGATCCAATTCGTGTCTGTGAGTGCATGGGTGACATCTTGGGGCTCAAGAGGCAACAAATGTAGAAAATGCGACATGAGAGCTAGAAGTAGAAACCGTGATCGTGTAGTCCGCTCATCCATGTCCCCAATCATTTTCTCTGGGGGCTTCCACCGAGTAATGTGTCGAGGAGTTGAAGGGCCTGGATCAGTTGCAACATGTGAAATCACCTCGGGCTCTGGAGTAGAAGGAGCAAATTTGGGGATCAGGGAGGTGATGCTGGATCGTTTGGTTGAGTGAGTGGAGGAGGAAGCTTTGGATAGATACTCTCGTCTTCATCGTCATCCTCCACAAAAATGCCTTCCGATGTACCTATGGAACCTAAAAAGTCTGATCTAGCACTTGGGCTAGTCTCATCAAAAGTGACATCACTGGTTTGTACAATTGTACTAGTATCAAGGTTGAACACTCAAAAGCCCTTGGAAGAAGTAGGATAGGCAAGAAAAAACCATCAGAAGTGAGAGACTCAAATTTGTCCAAATGACCCCTTTTCAAAATAAAACACTTGTAGCCAAAAACATAGAAATATGAAACACTTGGCTTGCGATCAAAAAGGAGTTCATATGGAGAATGTTTGAAAATAGGTCTCAAAAACACTCCATTTGAGATATAGCATGCTGTGCTCATTGCCTCAGCCCAATACTTGCGAGGTGTGCTATATTCATCAAGCATGGTCCTAGCCATCTCAACCAAGGTGTGGTTCCTCCTCTCCACTACAGCATTCTGTTGAGGGACGTATGAGGAGGAAAACTGATGCTCAATACCTAACTTAGCACAAAAATATGAGAAATGTGAATTTTTGAACTCAGTGCCATTGTCAGTGCGTATAGGTCGAATGACACATGATAGTCCATGAAGAAGCTTGTTTGCAGAATTCTAGAAAATGCCAAATACTTCATCCTTAGAAGACACAAAGAACACCCAAGAGTAGTGAGAAAAATCATCAACAATGACCAAACAGTACCACTTCCCACCAGCAGACATGACACGAGCTAGACCAACAGTGTCCATAAGAATCAATTTGCCCAGTTCCTTAGTCTTCATCTCAAGGATGGGACGATGTGGAGTGGTAACTTGTTTGCCATGTCGACAAGGGGCACACATGCCTTCTGTGACTCGTTTGAGTTTAGGTAAACCTCTCACAATGCCCAGGCTGCTAACTAGAGTCAGTGACATTCGTCATATCTATGCATATTTTCCATATACTTCCCCCTCGTTCATGCACATTTTAGTCATATAAGGAGGTGCATTAATCATATATATATATATATATATATATACATATATTTATTTATTTATTGTGAAATCGACCGAATTATTCTTTTTGTGATTTTATTGCACGTCGATGTAAGATGGATGACTCCTGGCTGATTGGACGTGCTCCATCGATTGGATCTGACCTACGGATGACTCCGGCCAAAAGTAAGCGTCACAACACACGTGTGGAAACTGACTGCGCTAAAATCAGAGTTTCCGGGGGCCCATAACCTTATAATCCTTTCAGCCTAGGACCTAATTGAAATTTCTCTAAAACTCAAGCCCCAATGTGCAAAACAATAGAGACTCAAAGAAACCCTAACCCTAGGTGGAAGGCCCTTTCTGTAAATATCTAAAACTTTGAGGGCCCTTTAGCAAAACTGCTGAATTAAAGGTTAAAACCTAGCTGTCGGCAACTGTAGCGAGGCGAGCCTGGTTTCTTTGTATGTTATTTCTTCTTCTACCTTCAAACCCATACTTCCAAACCTCCATCCATCATGTCGGCGGCGGCTAGGCCAAACACCATGCAATGGACTACCCCCACTTCCCCCTCTTTTTCCCAAGTTTGCCATTGAAAAAGTGCAAAATCATACTAAAAACTCCTGTGATGCGACATTTTGTGTATTTTTATATTATTTTTACAAATTTCTTTGATGGTTGTGTTTGCCATGTTTAAGGGACCAAACCTACCAAATTTGAGAAGATTTCGACTTCGTTTGGACCAATTTCGACAAGGAACACTAAAATTGGACAAAAATGACACTGATTGAATATTCCTCAGAAAAACAACGTATGTGGTCGAACACCATTAGGAGAGAAGGAATCTCAATCGAACACGACTGGACGAAAAGGAGCTGTGATCGAACATGAAGACACCTGATCTAACACGAACACATGGTCGAAAAGAGTCCAAATCAAACACGAATACTTCTGGTCGAAATGAGTCCCGATCGATCATGACTACCACTTGGTCGGTTATTTGGCTGAGCGGAGCATGATCTCAGGCATGACATATCTGTTGGGGGAATCCCCAGGGCCCCCACGAAGTCCTGAGGAGCGCCCGGTGAGACCTGAAAAATCACCGGGCCCCCGGTGAGATCCGGAAGGTCACCGGGCGCCCGGTGAGATCCGAAGGGTCACCGGAACCCCGGTGAGACCCGGAGGGTCACCGGGCCCCCGGTGAGATCCGGAGGGTCACCGGGTGTCCGGTGAGATCCGGAGGGCCACCGGGCCCCCGGTGAGATCCGGAGGGTCACCGGGTGCCCGGTGAGATCCGGAGGGCCACCGGGCCCCCGGTGAGATCCAGAGGGTCACCGGGCGCCCGGTGGAATCCGGAGGATCACCAAACCCCCGGCGAGTCCCGAAGAGTCTCCGGGTCCCCGAAGGGCGGCTGCTGACCGTGAAGCCTCTGGGAAGCCAGTGAGGCCACGTATCGAGCATCCAGGCCATCCCCCTGGTCAAAGGACGTCCCCGCCCTTCCATCCGACGGTTGTAGCGAGGGCTCTTTAGTCTTTTGTATTTCTTAGGGGCTATATATACCCCTCTTGTACCTCTTTTCAGGGGATTCGAACTCATTTGAACTAACGTAATATCCGGCTCTCTTGGAGACCTCTCCCCGAGAGCATACCTCCCCAGCGGACTTGCCTCCGGAGAGAGCCAACAGGACTAGGGCCCCCACTGGGACCCGAACCTGTATAAACCACTGTGTCAATTTCTGTGTTGCCCGGTGGGAGAAGACCAGTAACTCGGTCTGCTCGCGCCATTGTACTCGTGCCGTGCATGTCCTAACCTGCCGAGGTATCCGTGATACCACGACAGTTGGCGCCGTCCGTGGGGAAGTCGCGACGAATCGCCATGGCTCCCGCAACAACCAGAGCTCAAGCCGTCTCATCTCCCGAGGGCGCTGGTCCCAGCAACCCGGCTCCGCCTCCGAGAGATGAGGCCTCCGCGGCCCTGTCGCCCGAGGGCGCGCGGGGGGAGGACCCGCTTCCTCCGCCCGTAGCCTCCGGCCAAAGGGTCCCCGTTTCTGACCCGGCGACCGCAACCGAGCTTGGGGGCCTAGTGCGCCCCAACTCTCCGTTCCGGTCTTCGGAGATTCTATGCTGGGGGCTTTGATCCAGGGCCAGCTTCGCACCGAGCACACCCTGGAGGAGCTGCTGCGTGTCCTGGCGTGACCCCCGGCTCCCGTCTACCCGCCTCCATATCCGTTTATGGGGGCACCGTGTAACACCCCAGTTTTTGACTATCTTTTCTACTTACGAATCAGCATACCTTCTTTGGAAACCTTGATATTTTAACCCTATCTTGATCTTAGGTATGCCACTACCTTAACCTAAAAAGTTGGCTGCTAAACTTCATTGACCAGATCGTTTTCACATTTCAGTCCAAAAGCGTTTCAATTTAGTCCTTTTCAGAAGTTTCAGAAAACCCAAAAAGGCTAAAAGTCCCAGATCACCTCAAAATCCAGATCTGATCAAGTGATAACCTTTCTTTCATTTTTTTGAACATTTTTCCCTTCTGGAAGAATTCCAGAATCTCGACCAAAACCCTAGTTTCAGCCTCGACGAAAGTTTCAAACCCTAATTACCCTGTTTTCGATTTTTGTCAAAACCACCAGATGTTATCGGATTTTATCATTTTTCCTGCTAGATGAGTCCAAGCCATTTAGTAGCACTCATCTGCAAAATAAGAATTCAAATCAGCCCTTCAGATCTTCAGAATTGCAATTAGGCCCAAGTCCCCGAGCCAAAATCTTCACAGATCAGTCCAAATCGTTGCAAATAGGTCCAAAGTTCACAACCAGGTCCCTGTGAAGTTTTCAACCAGCAACCGCCAAATTGCCGCGCCATTAACTCGTCGCCGGCAAAGTTCGCCGCGCTGCCACCTCACGGCCACGTAGCCACCAGCCGTGCGCAGCTGTACCGCCACCGTGGAGCGTCTCAACCCCACCATGCCATCTTCTTCCTCGCGTGCGCATGCTGCTGCTGTTGCTGCTGCCAGGAGCTTCATGCCACTTGGCCGCCATCCCGAAGATCATCGCCACCACCCCCTGACCAAATCCTGCTTCCCCGCGATTCACCGTCTCTGGCAGAGCCCCGCCGTGTCCCGAAATGCATCGATGACCGTCCCGGCGTCAGAAGAAGATCTCCCCGGCGATTGCTGCTACTCCCGAGAGCCTCACCCGCGGCTATATAAGCCCCCTCCCTTGCCCAGCAGTACCTCGCACCACCCCACAGCTTATTTGCTTTAGCCTTAGCACCAGAGAGCAACCGAGCCCTCAGCGCCGCCGCGAAGCTCATCTTCTCCGGCGAGTCGTTTCTGGAGCTCACGGCACCAGCTTCGCCCGAAGCTTCTTCCTCCAAACCAACGCCACCAGTAAGCTCCTTACACCTCTCTCTTCGTACCGTAGCCATTAATTGGTCCCCGGCGCACCTCAACGCCGGCAATCACCGGAAAACTGAAAAACCCCTGTTCTCGCAATGCCTAACGATTTAGCCCGAATTAACCTTCGTGCCAGTAATAGGAATTGACCAGTGCACCCAATTGAGTAAGCCTGCAAGCTTAGATTTCAAATTTGAGCAACAATCATGGCTTTTCCGAAGTTTGCGCGCCACCAGTGAGCTGGTCCTCGTCGCCAAGCTTCTCCGGCCACTCTCCGGCCGATTCAACCCCGCAAATAGATCCCTCACCTCACCCTCTCACTCCCTGAGCAAGGAATCGAGCTCAAACCTCTTAAATCAGAAACGCCCAATTTGGAGGTTGTCTTCTCCAGCGCCGGTCGCCGGAATTTATCCCCGGCCGATCTAGCCTCGCTCACCTTGTCACTTAGATAGATCTCAACCCCCTGAGCAATTTTGTCTACTAGCCCGACCTTTGAATCGACCTGAATCAAAAGTTATAGCCATGCCAAGGTTGCTGTCCAGTGGCTCAGTTCATGTCCAGGCCACCGTGTTTGCTCACCGGATTTGGCCACCCTCCGGCCACTTTCTGCCCTTGAGCCTGTTGAGAGTTTTGTAGCTGTTATCAATGCCTAAACCCCAGACAAAGTTGTGCATCAATTGGAGCTCTGAGTCAAAAGTTATGCAATGCCCTAGTTTCTGGCCATGTCTAACACTATGTTAGTGCATGTCCACCTGTGGCATTGGATGATTTAGACTTGTTTCTTTTGAGAAATTGAAATACCACTTTGTCCACTAAGCCTTTTGAGCCATGTTCTACAACATTCCCTACTATCACATCTCCAGAAAACAAACCTAGAACCGATTTAGGGCAATGTCAAGCCATGAGTCGAATGTCAGCATTCAAGCCCTTTGAACCCATCTCTTCGACCAATGTCAAGTGACCTTGTCTAAACCAATTCCCCTGCATGCATGATGTATTTACGTATTATTTTCTAGTGCTTGTGTGCTTATATAGTGTGTATGTGTTGTTTGTACCCGTCGTGGAACCAGACGTTGAAGGAGCTGAGGAGATCCCTGAAGATTCATTTGAGCAGCTAGACCCGTCACTGCAAGGCAAGTCTCAAACCCTTGATCATGTCTCACCTACTATTTCGAAATGAAGTATGTTAACTGTTTTTCAGTATATGCATGCCTTAGATTCAAATAAGAATTATGTTTCAATAAAAATGACTAGATATGACCTGAATGATTGTAAAGCCCCTTTTGACATTGAATATCCCTGCACCCTTGTTACCCTAGATTATCATGCTTAGGCTATGCTATGCTCATTGATTATATGATAAATGTTGAATGGTCACATATGAGAAAAGCATGTTCAAAACCCCTTTTTGTGAAAGAAAATATGATTGGAATCGATAGTGAGGATGGTTTGATTGGATGGTGCTGTGTGCGCACCGGGAATGTGAAAGACTCCTCACTAAAGATTCATAAGGACTAGAACCTTGTGTTGTGCTTCTATGCGGCATGAAAAACGTACCAACCACCTGCCTGTTTATGGGACGGGCGCAACTTAGTAGCTTTCTTTAGTGTTAGCATTTCCCTGCAATGGTTGTCGGTCCAGTTTCTTGCGAGAACTGGTGGGCCGCCGAAGGCCATGAGTGATGTGAGTTCAGAAAAATCATGAGAGGAAAAGGTGGAAAGAAGGAAGACGCCCTAAGCCAGATTAAGTCGTGCGCGACTGTAATCAAGAGAGGCTATGTGTCTTGCGAGAACATAGGCCCAGGCTAGGAAGTAAGGCAGTGGGGAGGACCCACAACGGTACTTGAGACTTAACTGTCTATTTACCGGGCAGGGAAATAGTTAATACTAGGACTGTAAATTGTTGTATCATCTCGGCCTTGTCACATGCGTAAAAGTCGCATGAAGCTGATCCGACTTGAAAGCCGAATGATTGGTGGATTAAGGTGGTACACCTTTGCAAAGTTTAAAAAGTATCGGATACTCTGAGCTCCCAGGTCATGGAGTCTGCGCGCTGTGAATTCTATTCACGTCGATGCAGCACAAGTAGCTTTTGGAAGTTTTTCACAAAATCTGAGTAAAGTGGTGACTCATGAAAGACCGCCACACACAACATTTCTGAAAATCTAGCTTAGGATTTTAAAAGCCTCGCTTTCAAAAATAAAGACCTTTCTTCAAAGCTGCATGTGAAAATCTATTATATATTTATACACAGAGCCAAAGAGCTGTTCTTTGAGAAATTTCCCCTCATCCATATATACATGCATTGTTACTTGGGACTTGTTGAGCACCATGTGGACGATGTGCTCACCCTTGCCTTTACAAACAAATTTAGAGGAAGGATTCGCCGACCCTGAATCTTATAGTCTTGAACCCAATGTGGAACAAGAAGAAGAAACTGAGGACCCATCTGGTTAAAGGGTTATGCACCAAGGTGGAGTTCGATGTGGAGAAGGCCCATGCAATATCGCCGCTGCAGGGAAAGAAGACTGATGAAGTCCTTTAGTTTATCGTTGCTGTTTTATTTTGTGCCGACCTTTGTGTCGAAAACTCCTTAATTTGTATTAACAATTAAATGCGTCATTTCGGCGCTAAGTTATTGTAATGTTGGTCCTTGTGATCAGCACTTGTTTTTAATTACTCGCGTTTTTATATGATGCATCTTGTTGTTGTGAGCTGCAATGTGCCTTTTCTGAGTGCAATCCACCTGGGCGGTTGCCACTGGAATCCTCAAATGAGGGTCCCACACACCGCCCCAATTCTTCATGGGGCACCCCGCCTTTGCCTGGCCGGGGATGTTCCCCGTTCCTGGAGGTGCGCCCGGGCCATATCCGGCTCCGGGGGTGCTTCCCGCGCCGGGGGGTCAACTCGTCTCTGAGCCCTGCCCCGCCTCGGGGAGTCGCCCGCCCCCGGGTCCGGAACCCCCGCGAGCGGCTACCGGCGCGCCGGGGACAACCTCCGCGCCCAAGCCCGAGAGCCTTTGGGGGCCGACGCCCGGAGCTGGTGCAACGCCTGCTCCTGCAGACGCCCCGGGGACTCGAACCGTAACTACCCCCGCCGCCGCGCCAAGCGCGGATCCGGCGCATTGCCCGGTCCACGCGCCGGCGGCGTCCGCTGGGATGGTGGCAAATGCGCATCAGCTCCCTCCCCCTCCGGGGCCGCCCCTGCGGGCGTCCCCGGCGGATCAGACCCGCTTGACAAGAGAGGAGGTCAAGTGAATGCGTACCGCCAAGTCCGGGGAAACCACCTCCCGCCATCGGTCAGGACTCCCCCGAACCCGCGGGTGCGCGGAGACGCGCTCCCAACTCACCCGGGGGAGGAGACCGTTCAAGGAAGCTGCTACCCTCCCCGCAGAATACCTCGATGCCCAAGAGGTCAGCTCAACGAATCCGGAGGAAAATAGGTGATACCGTCACACCGGGGGACCGCTGCCACCCCTCCCAGACTCAGACAACGAGCATGCGTCCCCGGCGAGAGAAGGCGGCGACCACGGATCCCCTAAGGAAGTTGAGGGGACCAACCAACCGCTGTGCGGTCGCCTCCACTGCATCCACTGGCCGCGGCCTTACCGCCCACCGCACATCGAGCACTACAACGGTGAGGCCGATCCTTACGAGTTTGTGCAGGTGTACTCAACGGCCATCTCGGCAGCTGGGGGGGATGAGACAGTGCAATGCAATGTCTTTCCCCTCTACCTCACGGGCATCGCACGCTCATGGTTCTACAACCTGAAAGCTGGATCCATCAAGTCCTTCGTGCAGCTGAAGCGCGAATTTTGCGCGAACTTCCAGGGCAACTATGTGCGGCCCTTAGACTCGTCCCAGCTCTATACCGTCCGGCAAAGGACGGGGGAGACTATCCGCAACTTCTTTAAGCGCTTCGCTCAGGTGAAGAGCAAAGTGGCGCATGTTCCTGACTACACGGTCATCGAAGCATGCAAGAGCGGGATACTCCCCGGGGAGCTCCACCGGAGGCTCTCCCGGAGCTGCCCCACCTCCGCCGATGAACTCTTCACCGTACTTGAGAAGTACGCCCGTGCGGAGGAAGACGATCTTTGGAAGAAGAACCAGGGGGCTCCTGCCCCCGCCGATCGGGAGGCCAGAGATCCCCCCAGCAAACGTCCCCGAAAGAAACGATCGCCGCGAGCCACGGCCACGGGACGCTTTCGTCCTCGAGGGCGGAGGCAGCTCACGCGACAGCGGCAAAGGCAGTCGTGCCCCTCCTAAGTCAAAAGGCTATGGGGGAGGACAATCCTCCCGCGGCCGCGAGAGCCGCCCCAAGGAGAGCAAGGAGGGCACAGCCAACGTGTGGTGCACCTTCCACAAGTCGAGTACCCACGCTACTCGAGAATGCCATCAGCTTCTACAACACTTTGCGGCTTTTCTCGACCAGCGCGGCCAGGGGGGAGGGGGCCTTGCCTCCTTGCCTCCCTCGACGGCTTTGCCAGCGCTTCCCGCTCCCGCGGGCGTGCAGCAAAGACAGACGTAAGAAGGGAGCTCAGCCCAGGAACTCCCCTTTCAAACCTCCCAAAGACGTATAAACATCATTACGGGGGGATCTGCCGCGAGACAGGACTCCAAGCATCAGCGCAAGGAGTATGCGCGAGAGGTGAAGGTTGTGGGGGTGCTGCATACGTCTCTGCCACCGAAATGGTCGGATGTCCCCCTCACCTTCACAGCGGAAGATGCACGCGGGGTTCGCTTCCCGCACGACGACGCACTCATCGTCTCGGCTACAGTCTACAGCTGCCAACTAGAGCGCATCCTCGTCGACGGCAGAAGCTCCACCGATATTCTATACCTGAAGGCGTTCAGGGAGATGCAAGTCGACGAGAAGCTGCTGCAGCCCGCACTCGGGCCGTTGCAAGGCTTCGTCCCAGGGAAGACCATCCACCCAGTGGGGAAGGTTGACCTACCGATGACCTTCGGCATCCCGGAAAACTACCGGACGGAGATGGTCCATTTTGATGTCGTGGACCTCCCCTCTTCGTACAACACCATTATGGGGAGGACCACGATCAACCACCTGGGGGCGGCAATTCACCAGAATTACCTCTGCGTGAAGATCCCTGGGCCTCACGGTGCGATCACTGTTCGAGGTGACCAGAGTGTGGCCTGCGCTCTTTACGAGCACGCCACCGCCGCTATTGGAAGCGTCAACATGATCAAGACTCCGGGGGGAGAGAACCCCCCGGAACCTCATACTGCCCAGGCCGCTTCTTCCGGGAGGCCACTCCCGAGGCCACGCCCCGAGGGAGACCTCCGGAAGGTCCAACTGTCCGCGGGAGATGAAGAGAGGACCGTCAGGGTCGGAGCAAACCTCCCCAAGGGGCACGCCGAGCAACTCGTGGCCTTCCTTCGTGAGAACTCGGACTTTTTCGCGTGGGAGCCCTCGGACATGCAAGGCGTCGCCCGGGACGTCATCGAGCATAAGCTCGCAGTGATCCCCCGCCGCTCCCCGATCAAGCAAAAGTTGAGGAAGCTATCCCTTGAGCGCCAAGACGCCATCAAGGTAGAGGTCGCCAAGCTTCTAGAGGCGGGGTTTGTGCGGGAAGTCCTACACCCCAAATGGTTGGCAAACCCCGTCCTCGTAAAGAAGTCAAGTGGAAAGTGGAGGATGTGCGTGGACTTCACCGACCTCAACCGCGCTTGCCCGAAAGATAACTACCCGCTCCCGTGGATTGACCAGCTGGTCGATTCGACTGCGGGATGCGAACTGATGAGTTTCCTTGATGCATATTCGGGGTACCGTTGGGTCGCTTCGTCTCGAGGTCAGGAGAACGCGGACTCCAGTTCTTCAAAATCCTCCGGGACCTTGAGGGGTTCAGATGGACCCCCGAGGCCCAGACGGCGTTTGACGCGCTGAAGAAGTACCTCGCGAGCCCCCCGATGCTCGTGAGCCCATCCTCGGAGGAACCTTTACTTCTCTACCTCGCTGCGACCCCAGTCGCGGTGAGTGCGGTGCTCGTAAGAGAGCAGGATGGGCAACAGCGCCCCGTGTACTATGTAAGCGAGGCCCTTCAGGGGGCTAAGACACGGTACACTGAGGTGGAAAAGCTGTGCTATGCCCTCCACATGACGTCGCGGAAGCTCCGCCACTACTTCCTCGGGCACCCAATCACGGTCCTGTCATCTCTCCCACTGGGGGAAGTGGTGAGAAACAAGGAGGCCACCGGCCGAATTGGCAAGTGGGGGGCCGAGCTCGCTCCTTTCTCCCTCACCTTCACGGGCCGCTCCGCCATCAAGTCGCAAGTCCTCGCTGACTTTGTGGCGGAATGGACCCCAACCACCGAAACGGACGGAGGGACTCCCCTCACCCCTCCCCGGTGCCAGGACCATTGGACGCTCATGTTCGATGGCTCCTTGTGCCTCGCCGGGGCCGGCGCGGGGGTGGTTCTCCGGAGTCCCGAAGGGAAGATGCTGGAGTACGCCGCCAGGCTCGAATTCCCGGCTACGAACAGTGTCGCCGAGTATGAGGCCTTACTCCTGGGATTGCGCCTCGCGCGCTCCCTGGGAATCCGCCGCCTCCTGGTGAAAGGAGACTCCCAGCTGGTGGTCAACCAAATGGACAAGTCTTACTTGTGCCACGACGCGAACCTGAGTCTATACTTGGGGGAAGTGCGGAAGATGGAAAGACACTTCGAAGGCTTGGAGGCCCGATACATCCCCCGACGGGATAACACCCGGGCCGACGCGTTGGCCCGGGCGGCCAGTGCCCGGGAACCTCTTCCCAAGGGCGCTTTTCTGGAAATCATCACGAGGCCCTCGATAACACTTCCAGACGCGAACCCTGAGGTTCGCGTCCTGGAGGTTTCCGAGATCACTCGGACTGCATCGTGGATGGATCCCCTCATCTCCTGCATAAGGGACGAGGGGGAACCTTCCGGTGACGCTGAGGTGAAGCGCCTCCGCGCCAGGGCCAGGGCGTACGTTCTGCTGGACGGGAAGCTCTACAAGCAGGGGGCTTCCGCCCTCCTTCGCTGCCTCCCGCGGGCGGAAGGACTCCAGCTCCTTGAGGACATACACTCGGGGAGCTGTGGATCCCACTTGGCTCCGCGGGCGGTCGCTGCGAAGGCCCTTCGCCAAGGATTCTACTGGTCCACGTTGGTCCGCGACGCACGGGATCTAATCTCAGCGTGCGAGGCCTGCCAAAAGATGGTGAAGGGCACCAGGCTCCCCTCCGCGACATTGCAAACCATCCCTGTTACTTGGCCCTTCACGCGCTGGGGGATGGATCTCCTTGGTCCCTTCCCCCCAGCACCTGGGGGCTACAAGTACGCGGTGGTCGCCGTGGATTACTTCTCCAAGTGGGCGGAGGCTGAGCCCTTGGCCAGCATCACTTCCCGCGTGGTGCAACGTTTTTTCTGGAAAAATGTCGTATGTCGCTTCGGGGTCCCCCAAGAAATCACCGTCGACAATGGGACCCAGTTCGACTCGGCATATTTTCGGGAATTTAGGCACTACCCTCCATTTTGCCTCCGTGGCTCATCCACAAAGCAACGGAGCCGTTGAAAGGGTCAACGGCATGATCCTACAAGGCTTGCGCCGACGGCTTGAACAGACCGCCTCCAAACGAGGCGCATGGGCAGAAGATCTTCCAAGCATCCTCTGCTCCATGCGCACCACCCCTAGCCGAGCGACAGGGCGCACGCCTTTCTCGCTCGTCTACGGGGCCGAAGCAGTTCTCCCCTCGGAGATTGGTTTTCGATCGCTGCGGGTCGAGCTCCTCGACGGAGCTACGACTGCGGCACATCAAACCAACGAGGATAATCAACGGTCGGAGGTCGACCTCGTCGAAGAAAATGCGACCGAGCGCTCCTTCACCACACCATCTACGAGCGCGAGATGGCACGCGCGTACAACCAGCGCGTGCGCGAAAGGGCCTTCCGCCTTGGGGACATGGTCCTCAAGCGCGTGACAGACCCCCAAGCACAGGGCAAACTATCCCCCAAGTGGGAGGGCCCATACAGGATCTCCGCGGTCCTGGGCTCCGGAGCCTACAAACTCTCCACACTTGAAGACCAGGAGCTGACGCACACTTGGAACATAACCTTGCTTCGCAAGTTTTATGTTTAGCCTCCGGGCTCGCCACCTCCTCCGCCGCGCTTCCGCGGGGGGAGGCTTATGTACTCACAGTTCCCTCCCCGACCGCGCTTTCGCGGGGGGAGGCGTTGTATCTCACCCTCTATTAATACAAGTGGATTTTTTGATCAACTCTGGGATTTTTATGTCTCCGTTAAATTGAATGGCTTTTTTCTACTTCACCGTTGGAATTCTTTTACAGGAGTTTTTTCTTCCGCCTAAATGGCGACGTCTCCTCTATAAAAATTCCCTCCCCGTGAGGATGCCCTCTCCGTGAGGAAGTGGGCTAGCACAGCTTAAAGTCCCTACAACGGGAGCACAGCTCCCATAGGGCGGCTTACAGTAACCCCTCGTGGACTGGGGGCGTAAGCAGCAACCTAGTTCTCATGAACTGCGGTAACGAGTCACTTCGAGAGATTAGTCCCCCCTCGAACACTCTACACCCGCTACTGGGTCACGGAACCCTTCTAAGGGAACATCCATTGCCTCCCGCAGCAGATCGAAAACTCGCTTTCGGAGTGTATCATCTCAAAAAGATAGACCGACTACTTTCTTGGTCGCGCACCACCGCTAGCCCCCGGGACTCCCGACGAGGGGCTACGCAAATTACGCACCCAGTGCAGTCCGGGCCCTTTCCCTCGTTACCCACAGCGCGCGGAGTTGTGCTGCACCCCGCTGTGGGGGGGGGGGAGGAAAACCCCGCACCCGGACAAAAAAACAACGGCTTTACGCGGAAGGCTTCGAAGTTTTCGAGACAAAGACGCGGCAAATAAACAAGTCTATGGCTTTATTGATACAACATCACCCTGGGGGACAACCCCCCCCGGTAGGACGGAAGCGCCCCCCGGGTGAGACCCGGGCGCGCGAGCATGGCCCGGGGAGTTAGGCTCCCGCGGGAAGATGCTCCAAAGAATGATCCCCGAGAAGAAACTACACCTAATAATCCCGGAGACCCTCTGAGATCTCCCGGGAAAGATCCTTGTACAGACTTCTCATACGTCGAAGAGCACGCCGAAGGAGACCCTCCGGCCAGCACTCGTAGCCAGCTGGGGGGAGTATCCTGAGCGGGGGGACCTTTAGGGCCCCCGGCCTCGGTGGAGATAACTCGGCGCGACAATCGTCGAAGTTTCCTAAGTGCCACTCCGGGAGCCAACGCAGCAGCGCCGGCTCCCCGGAGGCACCTCCCTTCACGGAGTTAGCATGAGCGGGTTCGGAGACTAGCCCGCCGGATGCTCCCCCGGCCGCCAGACTTAGTAAAATCGAGGCCGCCCGGGCGCTACCCGGGCTAGACCCCGCGGGCGACCCTCGAGCACTCTCCAAAAGATGTTCCTCAGGGCAAGAAGACCCTGGGAAAGCGATGTCTAAGGATACCTGCCGGCAAGTTGAACACACTTAGCAAAAGCACTACTTTATTCCAGTTGAAAGACATTTACAAGTTCCCGGGGCTCTCTCTAGAGAAGACAGCCGGAGCAAAAAAGACCTAAAAAGAGAAGCCTAATCTAACCGGGGGGGAGGAGCTCATACTTGCCCGTCCTTGTCCCCCCCCGGGGGCACGTCCGCGCTGGCTGACGCTTCCTGACCCGAACGCCGGCCGCTCGTCTCCATGGCGCCGGTGATCCGGTCGAAGAGAGCCTCGGCGGACCGCTCCAGCTCAGTCCGCCGAGGGTCGAAGAAGGCGGGGAAGCTCCGGGGGACAAGCTCCCCGATGACCCCGACGCCCTCTCCGCGGTGCTCAACAAGGGCCGCCGCCAAGGCAATCACCGGGACGGCGAGGCCTCGTGCCCGAGCCTCCGCAGCGGCCGGGATCAGGGCAACCGAAGAGCTCCATCGGAGAATCTGCCGGAGCTGCCCCTCCTCCCCCGACAAGCTCTTCACTGTGTTTGAAAAATACGCTCGGGCGGAGGAGGACGACCTTTGGAAGAAGAACCAGGGGGCCCCCACCCCCGTCGACCGGGTGGCTAGGGAGCCCCTCAAGCGTCCCAAGAGTGGCAACCGCAGCGAGCCACGGCCTTGGGACACCTTTGTCCTCGAGGGCGGAGGCAGTTCGCGCGATGCCCCAAAGGGCAACTGCCCCTTCCCCAAGCTGGAAGGCCATGGGGGGGACAGCCGTCCCTCGGCCAGGAAGTCCCCGCGACGGGAGGGAAGGAGGGCGTGACCGGCTTGTGGTGCACCTTCCACAAGTCCAATACCCACGCTACCCGAGAATGCCACCAGCTCCTTCAGCACTTCGCCGCATTCCTCAACCAACGTGGGCAAGGGGGAGGGGGTCCTACCTCCTTGCCCCTCAGTTGGCTTTGCCAGCTCTCCCTACCCCATCGGGGGAGCAGCAAGGACAGGTTAGAGAAGGGGGCTCAACCGAAGAGCTCCCCTTTCAAACCTCCCAAAGGCGTGTAAATGTCATTATGGGGGGATCCGCCTCAGGGCGAGACTCCAAGCGCCAGCGTAAGGAGTACGCACGAGAGGTAAAAGTGGTAGGGGTGCTATACACTCCCCGGCCACCAAAGTGGTCGGACGTCCCCCTCACCTTCACAGTGGAAGACGCATGCGGGGTTCACTTCCCCCATGACAACGCGCTCATCGTCTCTGCTACCGTCTCCAATTGACAACTGGCACGCATCCTCGTCGACGGCGGGGGCTCCGTTGATATCCTGTACCTGAAGGCCTTCAGGGAAATGCAGGTCGACGAAAAACTACTGCAACCTGTAGTCGAGCCCTTGCAAGGCTTCATCCCCGGGAAGACCATCTACCCGGTGGGGAAGGTCGATCTCCCCATGACCTTCGGCTCCCCAGACAACTACTGGACTGAGCTAGTCCGGTTTGACGTGGTGGACCTCCCTTCTTCGTACAACGCCATCATGGGGAGGACCACTATCAACTGTTTGGGGGCCGCAATCCATCAGAGCTACCTCTGTGTGAAGATCCCTGGGCCCCGTGGCGTGATCACTGTCTGAGGCGACTAGGATGTGGCCCGAGCTCTTTACGAGTGCACCACTGCAATGATCGGGAGCGTCAACCTGATCAAAGCCCCGGGGGGAAAGGGTTCTCCCCCGATGCCGGACGCCCCAGCTGTCCCCTCCGGGAGATCTCCCACCAAACTACGTCTGGAGTGGGACCTCCAAAAAGTCCCACTGTCCCCAGATGACGGGGGTAGGTCCGTCAAGATCGGGGCAGACCTTTTTGAAGAGCACATGGAGCAACTCGCGGCCTTCCTACGCAAAAACTCTGACGTCTTTGAATGGAAGCCCGCCGACATGCGAGGTGTCGCTCGGGACGCTCGGGACGTCATCGAGCATAAGCTCGCTGTGAGGCCCGACCGTCCCCCGGTCAAGCAGAAGCTGAGGAAGCTCTCCCTTGAGCGCCAAGAGGCCATCAAGGCGGAAATCGCCAAGCTCCGAGAGTCAGGGTTCATTCGGGAGGTCTTGCACCCCGAGTGGCTGGCAAACGCTGTTCTCGTGAAGAAGTTGAACAACAAGTGGAGGATGTGCGTTGACTTCACTGATTTCAACAAGGCTTGTCCAAAAGACGACTTCCCACTACCGCGGATTGACCAACTAGTTGATTCGACCGTGGGGTGCGAGCTTATGAGCTTCTTGGACTCGTATTCAGGCTATCACCAGGTCCGGATGGCAGAAGGGGACGAGGAAAACGCGAGTTTGGTAACTCCCCTCGGTACCTTCTGCTACGTCCATATGCCCTTCGGGCTAAAGAACACTGGAGCAACATTCCAGCGACTTATGTCATTGGTCTTTAAGGACCAAATCGGCCACAACGTCGAAGTCTACGTTGACGACGCGGTTGTCAAAAGCCTCCATACACCTGCTTACATCGATGACTTAGCGGAGACCTTCCTCAACCTCCGTGAGTATGGGTTGAAGCTCAACCCGGAAAATGCGCTTTCGTAGTACGCGGGGGGAAGCTGCTTGGCTTCCTCGTGTCCCAGTGGGGTATAGAGGCTAAAACCGAAAAAATTGGGCCTTGCTGGACATGTCCCCTCCGCGCTCCGTCAAAGACGTACAGCGGCTTACCGGCCGCATGGCCGCACTAAGACGCTTTGTCTCGCAGTCGAGGGAACGTGACCTCCAATTCTTCAAGATCCTTCGAGTCCTCGAGGGGTTACGGTGGACCCTTGAGGCCTGAGCAGCCTTCGACGACTTGAAGAGGTATCTCACGAGCCCCCCAATGCTCGTGAGCCCATCTCCGGGAGAACCCCTGCCCCTATACCTTGCCCCGACCCCAGTCGCTGTAAGTGCGGTACTAGTGAAGGAGTAGGACAGGCAGCAGTGCCCCATGTACTACGTGAGCGAAGCCCTCCAAGGGGCTAAGATACCATACACGGACATGGAGAAGATTTGCTACGCCCTCCTCATGGCGTCCAGGAAGCTCCGTCATTACTTCTTGGGGCACCTGATCACGGTCCCGTCATCTCTCCCCTTGGGGGAGGTGCTGCGGAATAAAGAAGCCACCGGCTGGATAGGAAAGTGGGGAGCTGAGCTTGCTCCATTCTCCCTCTCCCTCACGGGCCGTTCCTCCATCAAGTCACAAGTCCTCGCTAACTTCAAGGAGGAATGGATCCCCGCCTCCGGGACGGAGGGAGAGAGTCTCCCTAAGCCGCCCCGGCGTGACGACCATTGGACATTGATGTTCGATGGCTCCTTGTGTCTCGCTAGAGCCAGCGTGGGGGTGGTCCTCCGAAGCCCCGAGGGGAGAGCACTGAAGTACGCAGCGAGGCTTGAGAACCCCACTACGAACAACGTCGCCGAGTACGAGGCCCTGCGCCGGGGGCTGTGCCTCGTGCGCTCCCTGGGGATCCGTCACCTCCTCGTCAGAGGAGATTCCCAGCTCTTGGTTTGCCAAATGGACAAGTCTTACTTGTGCCATGACGCGAACCCGAGCCTATATCTGGGGGAGGTGCGCCAGATGGAGAAGCACTTCGAGGGTTTGAAGGCCCAGCATATTCCCCGGAGGGACAATGACCGGGCCGACGCCTTGGCCCAGGCGGCTAGAGCCCAGGAACCTCTCCCCGGGGGTGCCTTCCAGGAAATCATCGCGAAGCCCTCGATGACCTCTCCGGACGTGGACCATGAGTCCCGTGCCCCAGAGATCTCCTTTATAAAGGGGAGGGGACCTTCCTAGTGAGACCGAGTGATATTTACTCGATTTACCTCATTTTTGTGTACATTTTCCCCATGCTTTTGCACATATTAGTCATATACCTCGGCATATATACCTAGATTATTCCAGATTAATTGCCAAATCGACTGGATTACTCGTTTTTCCAATTTTTATCGCAGGTCGACGAGGATTGGATGGATTTTCGGCTAGTGGACACGCGTCCTCGACTTAATCCGGGCATCGGACGATTCCTGATGGAAGTGCTCGTTCTCGCGAACGCGTAGGACCTGACTGCACCGAAATTGGAGTCTCCGGGGGCCCGGAATCCCAAACCCTAGCCACGAGGTCTCAGTTCTAAATCTCCAAAACCTCGAGGGCTTTTCTGCAAAAGGACCTTCTTCCTTTTTTGTCCAGCCGCCGGCCATCTGAGGATTTTCGACCCCGGCATTTAGTTTTTTTACTCCTTTCTTCTTCTTCCCCGAATCACTCTTCCACACCTCCCTCCACCTCGCCGCCGGCGGCCGGGCCATACGCCGGCGGTGCTCCATTCCCCTTTTCTCCCCTTCTTCCTTTTTCTTGTTTTCATCTTCTCCATTTCATCACTACAAGCTCCACCACCAGATCCGCGCCACGGCCGTCCCCTTTCTCCACTTCTCACGCGATCCGACACCACCGCCGCCCCTGCGCTACATCGCGCCGCCCAGATCTGCCGCGAGGCGCCTCCGGCCTCCGCGCCGCGCCTCCATCCCGCGTCGCCGCCACACGCCGCCGTCGCCGATCCCGCCGCAGATCCTCCCTCGTGCCTCTGCGCCGCGCCTCCTCTCCACTCCACGCCGCGAGATCCCGCCTGATCTGGACCACCGCCTGGATCCGCACCTCCTGCCGTCGATCTGTTCAAGCGCCGCCACCACTGCGTCAACGCCGGAGCCGCGCTCACTGCGCCGCCACTCCCGCTTCAGATCCACCGCCGGCGTATCCGTGGGATCTACTGCGCCGCCGCCTTCACCATGTCTCCACCACTGCCGATCTCGCCCGACGCCGATGCATCGCCACCACTTCGCGCCTCCATGCCGCCATCTGCCTGATCCCCACCTCGCGAGCGCGGCGCACCACTTCAGCCGCCCGATCCGGTCCCGAGCCGTGCTTCCCCCACTCAAACCGGCTTCTTCTTCTTCCTCAGCGCCGACAGCCACGCTCCTCTTCCACGAGCTCGACCAGCTCCTCCGAAGGCCACTGCAGTCCACTACATCGACCACAGCAAGAAATTTGGTGATCAATTCTTCTCCCCCTTCTGTTCTACATCTTTGAATGAACTGTGATGTATGTATGAGATGTTCACTTCAGTAAATGTGATGAATCAAACTTAATTTTCTGAATTCAATACAAGTGAAAATTGGCACTGAAATTAGCTACAATCTCCCATAGTTCTATCCAGTGAATGCAAGTCTAGGATTTTCTACTGGATGAACTCTGTTTTGTTTTGTGATGCCTGTTCCGAATCTGTTTGTGTTTTATATGGTTTGTGGATGATCAGTTGCCTGAATTTGGTGTATTGGGATGTTGAACTTCAGCTCTAGTTGTCTGCATATAACCCCCATGTTACACTAATTGATACTCTCTTTCTACTGATACTTGGTTTATCTTGTCTTGTGCTGTTCAATTCTCTTGATTGTATTGCAGACACAGACACAGTGTTGAATTGAATTGCGACTTGTCTCATATTTTGCTCTGCTCCAGTAGAACTACCCTTGTGTAATAATCTGAGTTCATTGCAAAGTTCTAAAGCATCTCGAGTTGAACTAAGTCTTGGTATCTTCTGTGAAGTTCTGTGATTAATAGTTGTGTTTAAACTCTTGTAATCAGTCTCTTGAGTCATTTGTGTGGTTTTGGGTCAGCTTTCTATTTGCTCAGTGTTCTTTTGCGTTGTAATGCTATGTCAAGTTGAGATATTAAAAGATCAATTCTTGTTGTCTTAAACATCTTGGCTCTTTGAAGAAGTTGTTCATTTGCAATTGAGTTCGCTGTTGAGTTAGTGGTCGTGTTGTATTGATTGAATATATTATGGTTGAGTTGTCGAGTGGAGTTGGCTGAGCTTTAGTGTTTACTTTGTACTTGTGTTTCGTAGATACTCGCCGTAGATTGCGATCGATGATGGTAGTTTGCGCTGCCTCGCGCGCTACTACTACACGATTTCTTTTTATTGCTTGTATTGCGAACACTAGTCCATAATAAACATTAGTCGCCTGTCGCGGTGCGATCACCTCTGTCTTTCTCTCTCTTTCTTCTGACATCTCTCTTTCTTTCATCTGTTTTCGTTTCTAATTCATTCAATTTAGTCTAGTTCTTCACGTTTTGCTTCTCTAGTCCCTGTGGAAAGAACGACTAGAATACTCGCCTTACTGCATCATCCTCGTTCTATTGCGAGACGGTCTAGGCCGGTATCACCGAGGCGAAACACCTCCATGCCAGGGCACGGGCTTACCTCATACTAGAAGGGAAATTCTACAAGCGGGGGGCCTCCACCTTGCTTCACTGCCTCCCGCGGGCAGACGGACTTCAACTCCTCGAGGACATTCACTCGGAGAGCTGCGGGTCTCATCTGGCTCCACGCGCTATCGTGGCAAAAGTCATTCGCCAGGGGTTCTATTGGCCCACAGTGGTACACAACGTGTGAGATCTCATCTCCGCGTGTGAGGCCTACCAAAAGATGGCGAAGGGCTTCAATTTACCCTCCACAACACTGCAAACCATCCCTATCACTTGGCCCTTCATGTGCTTGGGGATGGAACTCTTAGGTCCCTTCCCCCAGTGCCCAGGGGCTGCAGATAGTGCACGGTCAGATGATTGCAAGCAATGCGTGGTCAAAATACCCTCGACCAGAAAACGAGGGGTTGCTTAGACCTTACAACAGGTATATCCCGAGTATCCCGAAGATTCCTCCACGTACAGAGACAACCGTCAAGAGGTTAATATGTGTAGTTATTCCTTAATTACACATGTTAAGCCTGCGTGGAGGTTAAGTACAATTACCAAAACTGCACCCGAGCAACTGTTAGAAGCCGTTATGCCTTGGCACCCTTTCGACTAGTATAAAGGATAAGCCAATGCATCAAACGAGGGAGAGATCAAAAGATCAACAGAAAACATTAGATCAAATCTACTAGTTTTCACAGACCACTTTAGTAGTATTTTATATAACTATACAGGAAGGATCTTCGCCTGTGAAGACCCTTCCCACAACCTTGTAATCCTTTTACACATAGTGAATCCCAACAGGATGTAGGGCTATTACTCCCACCATCGAGGGCTCGAACCTATCTAAATCTCTCTGTGCTTCAATTGACTTTGGTTCATCATCCCTTCCCAAAGGGACACCCTGAAAGGTCTCACAACTCACAAAATTCTGCATAAGTTCGACTAAGGACCCCGAGTACGAATTGTCGACAGCTGGGGCCCACCGTGGGGCCTTTCTCAAGGTGTTCTAATCTTCATCCGGAGGTTCGGTGAACCATGGCTGGAGCATATGATTCCAAGAACGACTTCGATCTCGAGGATGATGCCCACATCCATATGCCTTCACCTGGTGATCCTATTTTGATGGAGGAAACCGGAGGCGAAGACGTCCTGGAGGTCGATTCGACCACTCAGGACATGTCTATTGACCAGCAGGCGACCAACGCGGAGCTAGAACCTACTGAGGTTCTCAACACGTTAGAGGTTGAGTCTGGTCCATCGTATGACCTTGCTGAGGGTAAGAACGATGTTTTCCAGGAAATCAGCCCAGGGAGGTTTGACCCTGATAATCTCCATCGTCTCTTTGATTTCGAGTCTGACTCGGAACAAACGGAGATGTTTTCTCCATCGGCGACCTTGCTCCCTAGACAGTTCGCTGCCTTATCAGAAGAAACTCACGATCAACGGGCTGCTAGGAAAGAACAGGAACGCAAACAGAAGGAAGATCAAGATCACGAGCAACAAGACAACGAACTTCTCAGAATAGCCCTAGAGGCTCTTCAAAATGCGCAGGCTCGGTACGATGCTGCTCTGAGTTCTTCCCGACGATCACGTGGTCGCAGACGCGACCAGACACTGTCCTTGGCCCCGGAGCATTTCCCAGCGGATGAAGAGACGATAACACCTGGTGCACCTAGGAGAAGTACGAATGGCCGACTTCGATCTATTGTAGGGGTCTTGCGTAATTTTCCTCCTACGATCATAGATGCACATGTCGATGATTCGGACTCGGGGTCCTTAGTCGAACTTATGCAAAATTTGTGAGTTGTGAGACCTTTTACGGTGTCCCTCCCGGAACGGATGATGAACCAAATTTAACTGAAGCACAGAGAGATTTAGACAGGTTTGGGCCCTTGATGGTGGGAGTAACAGCCCTACGTCCTGTTGAGATTTACTATGTGTAGGAAAAAGAGTTACAAGACTATGGAAAGGATCTTCACAGGTGAAGATCTTTCCTGTGTGTTTATACAAGACAATGCCAAGAAGGCTTATGAAAGCTAATTGACTTAATCTAATGTCTTCTGTTGACCTTTCGATCTCTCTCCGTCTGATGCATTGGTTTACCCCTTTATACTGGTCGAAAGGGTGCCAGGGCATAACAGCTTCGAACAGTTGTTCAGGTGCGGTTTTGGTAACTGCACTTAACCTCCACACAGGTTTAACACGTGTATTTAAGGAATAACTGCACGTATTAACCTCTTGACGGTTGTCTCTACACGTGGAGGAATCTTCGGTATACTCGGGATATACCTGTTGTAAGGTCTAAGCCACCCCGCGTTTCCTGGTCGAGGGTGTTCTGACCGCGCATTGCTTGCAATCATCTGACTGCGCACTATCTGCAGCCTTCTATCCGTGTATCACATACGGGCTTCTGACCACGCACTATCTGCGGCCTGATCGAGCAGAACCTGCGACCATGTGTCTGCGCTTCCCAGGACAGCTTGAGATCATATCAACAGACAGTCGCCTGGTTCGAATCTATCTTGAACCAGACATCCATTTATTCTGAACTAGCTCAGGTAACAATCCTCGTCAGCTAGCCCCCGAATTTGAAGAAAATGAAGAGACATATTTACTTCAAATTTTAAAACTTACATCGGTTGAGTGACCCGACGCTTCAAATCCTGCACTTAGTGGCGCACTAAGTGTGGCGGTTTGTTTCCCGAGACGATCTCTGAGCGGTATTTGACAGGTAATGATGGCACCGTAGAAATGTTTTTTAACCCAAGGTAAAACCGTAAATGTTTTAAAAGCTCGAGGTGCTCGAAAAAATCAACCGTCACCTCGGGGGCCATAAATACCGAAGCCCCTTAGCCTAAAATTTTCACAAGTTTTTTCCTGGCCAAGTCTTTTCCATAACCATCCTCCCTTCTTTTCTGTCTTCATCTCAGTGGCAGATAAAGGCATCATCGAGATTGAGAGTGATGAAGAGGAAGTGATACCTGAATTCGACCAAGATTCATAGAAGGTAAATCTCCTTTAGAATTCTTGGTTGAAATTGTCTTCTTATTCTCTGATCATTTTCTCAAATGGAAATTTACACATGACCAAAGTCCAGGTTCCTCCAAAGAAGAAACCCAAGGTTGATGAGGGATCTTTTAGTGGTACAAAGACGAGAAATGCACCACCGATCTCTCTTCCTTCGGTTCCTGTGATTCTCCCTGTTCATGCACTTCGGTAGGTTGAACCTTCATCTTCACCTTTGGAGGTCCATGATAATCTTTCAAGGCCTTCTCACCTTTCTCCATTTCATCCCAATGATTCTCGTCTTCTGACGGGTGATCAATTTTCTGGTGGGAAGGTAACTCTTCCACCATATGATGATCCTCAGCTTTTATCGGGTGATCTACTTTCTGGGGGGAATACTTCAACCTCTCACTTGCGAGGATTGGTAATTATTTTCATCCCCTTTTACTTGTTGTCATAGCTTGCAAAACTAACATATACAAATGTAGGAGACAAAAATTGTTGGAGCCCCCAGCAACCAGCCTGTTGAGATTCAACCTTCTCCCCTCGAACAGACTCTCCAAGGGGAAAAAGAGGCCTTGGAGAAGAAGACCGAAGATATGTCTTCGGCTATTCTGCACCTGGTAGAATGTTTTCAAAGATCCCGTGAAGAGGCGCACAAATTCCGCCTGGAGAGGGACTACGCTCGACAACAGCGAGAACTCTCTGATTCGATCAGGGATGGTAGTGCGTCTCTGATTAGGGATGATGTAGATAGACTTAGAGTAGTCGCTAGTTCTCTTAGGGACGTCAGTGTAGATCCTACTGACGCCAATATGTCCTTAGGAGAACTTTGTAAACTTCTCTCGGATCAGGTTGACACTCTAGTCGCCTGTATCCCTTTTGTATGTAAGGATTATCAGAAATAAAGACTTCTTTTACCTTACATAATATGGAAACTCTTCATAATCTCTGTGTGAAAACATGGCCATAATTAATGTCTTTTACAACCACACATACACAGGCAAATCTGAGTACTGCGATTAGAAACGCATTAATATGTCACTCCATGACCAGTACTAATACCGCGATCAACACTATAGCGGCGGTCAGAACTGAAATCCGATCAGGACTGTTATCGCGATCAAAGCTGACATCCGATCTTGACCGAATGACAATTGTATGCACAGCGGTTACCTATTCGCAATGATCATAAAACATCTTTATGACCAAAAATGTACATTTTAAAGAGATCACAGGAACACATTGTGATCAACACGTGAAAGTTTACAAAATACATGAAGGCTAATATCCTCTAAAAATCTTTGTAGAATTTTCACGTTCTTATGTTCACCCTAATTCCCAAATTCGAAACAAAGAATACTTTTCGTTTCGGATTTGGTGTGGGGAACACATAACGGGTTTCCAAGAGAAAACATCCATTATGGGAATAAATAAAGTATTCAATGGAACGTTGCCTCGGGCCTATAAAAGGAGCAGGTAGCTTCCTGAGGAAGCCACACACACCCAGCATCCAGCCCTAGAACTTCCACCGCACAAAACCCTCATCCTTCGTCTTTGTAACACCCTAAGTTAGGGGTGAAAACTTCCTTTTTCATCAATAGCACGCATGCATGTATCTGTAGTAATAGCCAGATCAGTATCTATCCTAAGCCCTAAAATCTCCAAAATCTATCCTGTGACCTCAAATCAAGATCAGATTGTTCAGATGTGATCTATTAGTTATCCTGAATCTAAAAGCCTTCAAAACCTAGATCCAATTCTATCTCTAAATTCCAGATTTATCAACTTCTTCTGTTTTCGAAAACAGAAATACCTTATATTACCCAAATACCCTAAGTTTCAGAAATACAGATTTAATCAAAATCTTGACCAAGTTCAGACCAGATTATTCCTGGAATATGGTCATGGGTATGTCAATACCTTAATCTAAAAAGTTGGCAGCCAGATTTTACCATCTGAACCTTTTTCGCAAATCAGTCCAGGAGTATCGCAGATCAGTCCTTTTTCCAGATTTTCCAAAAGCCTAAAAAGGCAAAATGTTGCAAATCATCTCCAAATTCAAATCTGATTCAGGGAACACCTCCCAAATGCTTTTCAACACAAATTCTTCTTTTATGAGTATCTCAAAATCAAACCCTAAATCCCAGAATTCGAAATCAATTGAAATTCAGATTTCAATTACCCTAAAATACCCTATTTTCAGTTCATATCAAAAATCAAGCAAACATCTCAAATTTTATCTTCAATCTGTGCCAAATCATCTGTTGAATCAAGTTTGCCAAATCAGCAGAATCAAAATCAGATCAAACCTTCCAAATCTCCAGAATTACAGATCAGTCCAAATCAAGAAATCAAATATTGCAAATCAGCCCAATTCGACCAGGGCAGTAGCCAGTGCACGACCAGAGCCTCGCCGTGGTTTCTTTGCGCTGCGTTTGCTCGCCGCCGGCCAAGTTTCGCCGCGCTTGTGACCGCGCATGCTTGTGCGCACGTGTCCGTGTCCCAGCCATCGCTGTGGCAACGCCGTGGCAGCACCAACGACAGCAATTGCCCCTGTGCGCGACCAGCAACAAGCTTTTGTCAGAAACACCGCGCCACGTTGCTTTGCATTGCCAGCTCCAGTTGGCACTGCTTGCACCGCCCGACAATGTGGAGTTCCAAAGAGCCGACAAGCTGAGCAGTAGTCACCTCGCCTGAGCGCCGTCGCTTCACCGCTCGCCGTTGTTGCATCTGCGCCCGGCAAATCTTGTCAACTAATGCCAAATTCATTGCTGTTTACACCTTGCAAGCATCGCCCACTGGTCTATATAAACAGCCATACCTTGTGTCACTTCCTCATCACCAGAACCTAGCCAGATTTACAAATCTCCTCGCCGTCGTCTTCTTCTCCGGCGAGTCCAGCAGGAGGCTTCACGGTGGCAGCCTCAACCGCAGCCTCAACCACCAAATTAACAGCATCAGTGAGTTCCCCTCGTCCCCCTCATCGTGTTGTACCAACTAATTTAACTCTCTTGCACCCTATCGCCGGTGATCGCCGGAAATGGCTGAAATTCGAAGAATGCCCTGTTCCGGCAATGCAGGCCAAATTACTTCGATTTAGCTTTCGATTCTGTGGGATAAAATGATCAGTGCGCCATTTCCAGCAAGCCTGTGCATGAAGATCTCCAGATTGAACTTCAATCGAAGCTTTCCCCAATTTTGAACTTCTCCAGAAACCGGCGATCGTCGCTAGGCTTCTCCGGCCATCCTCCGGCCAAAGTGATCGTGCAGGTAGCTTCCTCTTACCCATATATCACTTCCCAAGCTTGGAATCGAGTTCGTTCGGCCTAAATTGAAAACCCCCAAATAGCAGTGTTCTTCTCCGGCACAGTTCACCGGAAGAGTCTTCCCGGCCATTTAAGCTAAAATCACTTTGTCCACTGTGTGTACCTTAACTCCCTGAACATTTTTGTCTTCTAGCCCGACACCTAAATCAGCCTAGATTGGAAGTTATAGCTTTGCCAAGTTTTTGTCCAGAACTGCTCCAGTGCAGCCAGTTCATCTCTGTTCATCATCAAATTTCTTGCTTTACAGCCATTTCTTGCCCTAGATCCTGTTGACTTAATTGTTCCTGTTACTCAAGCCTACCTCCCAGACAAAGTGGTGCATCATTTGGAGTTCCAGATCAAAAGTTATACTAAGCCCTAGTTTTTGGCATTGTCAGCTCTATGCCAGAGCTTGTCAGCCAGTGGCATTGACCTTGTTTACCCACTTCTGGTTGTGTAATTTGAAATTCACTTTGTCCACTGAATTTGTAGAGTTGTGATCTACATTTTCTTCTACTACCACAACTTGAGTTAAGCACTCTAGCTTTTCTTAAAGCTATGTCCAAGCTTTGATCCGAATGTCGATCTGTTGACATTCGCTGTTTTGATTAAACCAACCACAAAATTGTTATCCCTATTGCAATCCTGAAGCCCTAAGATTATCTAATCACCATCCTTAGCCCAAATTCCTTGAAACCCTAGAATCTCGACTCAGTTCAGTTTGCAGTTCAAATTATCTCCAGTATAGTTCAATCATTCTTGTTAAGCATTTCTGCATATAAGTCATAAAACATTTTAAATATTATAAGTAATCATTGTGTGTTTGTTTGTCGTCGAGCAGATTCAGAAGCTGACTTTGAAGATTTTGCTGTTGACCCATCATCGACTGCTGTATTTTACGACGCGGAAGGCAAGTCATATCCTTGGTCATCTTGAACCTATATTTTAAATGTTGCTATAATATAACCTTGAATATAGGCAATATTGCATGTGAAAGATTGAAAATGGTTGATTTATGAATTGGCAGTACTAGACTGGTTATCTGTGAAATGTGAAATAAACAAGTTTTGAGCCATGAACTATTATACGTATTATTATACTTATATTCATGAAATAAAACCCCTAGCCGTGACCAGAAAAATGGTGTGGATGGCTGTAGCACTGGAGGTGCTAGACTGCAAAGGATATGTAGGCACTGAAGGTGCAGGGTTGTGGATGGTCTGGTCACTGGCATATAAGGACTAGAACCTTGTGTTGTGCGTCTAGTGGCATGAACAACGTGCTAACCGCAAGCCTGGTATGGGACAGGCCTGAACAAGTAATTATGTGGATCGCACATCAAACCCATGCATGAGATGTGTAGTGATGCACGATAAACACGGAGCGCGGCTCCCACACATATCACTGAAGGTGATCAAGCACGCTGACCCAGTAATGGGAATAAGCAATGGGGTGGAGGTTTGGATACAACCTGCCACAACTGTGCCTCGTTGAGAGCCACAGGGTCGGGGGTGAATTGTAAGTGATGCATAACCAAAGTTTTTGTTATTTCCACCTTGCCGCTCACAGTATGAAGTGAGTCAGGGGTCCAATCATTTTGTTATGATAGGAAAGGGTTGAAAGTGGAATATCTTGCGGGTAAATTGGTACCTCTCTGCAGAGTTAAAAACGTATTCGAATACTCCGAGCTCCCGGGTTTATAGGAGTCTGCTGCGGTGGATTAAATCCACGGGGTGTGACACAAGTACTGTTTTCTAAATAAAATATGTTTAATCAAGATTACCCAAATGACATGTGTTGTCATGATAAGGAGTGCTACCGTGGGCTGTCGTGTGTCGACGTGTCACGGTAGTGCTATAATCTAGTGAACATGAATGATGAAGTTATATTATGAAAAGTGCTGCCATAAGATGAGATGAGAAAGGAAAAGATTATTTTACAAATATCCATAATTCTTGACTAGTCTAGGTTCATATCATCACTACTATATGTATCTACTCTTACCTATGACTTGCTAAGTACCTAAGTGCTCACCCTTGCAACATTCAACTCAATAGATGGAGCCTACTTTGATCAAGATGATGGCACGGAGTACTTCGTGGATCCAGAAGGAGGAGAATCAGTTCCGCCAGAACCCTGAAGTGTGTTGTTCTGCCGTCAACTTCTCTTGTGGGAGGGTCACCTATCTTCTGCTGCGTAGTTAAATATTTTGCTAAACCCTGAATGCCTTGTAGGCATTGTAATCCTCTTTATGTAATATTAAGGCCAGCAGGCCACACTGCTTAATATTTTGTGAGTACTCTGTTGCAATGTAATATACTCCTGTGTTTGACTCATCCTGGGAAGTCAAAGGTTTGTGGTTTGGGACTAGCTGCAGCGAGCTAGGTCTCTATAGGAGTAGTCGTTGTCCCAGTTTCGGGGCGCGGCAGTCTTCCATCGCCCCTAAAGCCGCCAGCTTTTTCTTACAATCTCTTGCAAAAAATGGCATCTTGGAGCCGATCAGTTCACCACACGGAGGAGAGTTTGATGGCGCTGGAGAAAGAGGAGGTCCTCCCTTCGTGGTTGCTAATTAACTGGCGACCCGCAGAAAAGGACCAAGAAACCCCAATCGTCCAAGAGGGCGAGTTGGTGGTTTTCGAGGAATACCTGTGATGCGGGTTTTGATTCCCCGAGAGCAGGTTCCTGAAGGGGATCCTGGAGCATTACAGGTTCGAGTTGGTGAATCTCCACCCGAATGCTGTCCTGATCTTGGTGATTTTCCAGCACTTATGCGAAGCTTTCGTCAAAGTGTTCCCAAGTGTGGAGCTCTTCCGGCGCTTCTACTATTTGGCGTGGTCAAAGAGCGCCAATGCCGCCGGATGCATTTACTTCCAAATAAGGGAGAAGAAAGAGTATCCCTTCCCACCCCTGCGAGACTCCATGCACGGGTGGTACCAGAAGTGGTTTTACTGCACCCCTCCGTCCGAGAGCGGATTATGGTTCGAGAACTCTCGACCAGAGAAGTCCAGCGAGTTGGACTCTCTCCCTGCTCTAAGCGCGGAGCATAAGAAGCA
Organism: Pharus latifolius; assembly: GCA_019359835.1. Classification (NCBI taxonomy): domain Eukaryota; kingdom Viridiplantae; phylum Streptophyta; class Magnoliopsida; order Poales; family Poaceae; genus Pharus; species Pharus latifolius. Next base: position 60,057,166 of record CM033323.1, read on the forward strand.
GGCCCAGGCGATTCTTCACTTGGTCCAGGAGGGACTAACTGCTCGCGATATCATCTGCGACTTTGTGAAGAATCGGGTGAGCCCCTGCGTAAAAGGGCTCATCCGGCTTGGGAGATACAGTCCATGGCGGATAGCACCTTGGACTATAATAATGGTATGTCTTCCAGCCAACAAAAATTTCTTCCGAAAAAATTGCGTCTGTTAACTTGTTTGTCTGTGATGTAGCTCTGAGTTTGTCTGAAATTGAAAAACGAACGAACTACCTTCTCAAGGCGTACAGTGCCAACGTGGAGGGAGCTAAAGGGTCACCTCGCCCACATAGCCTGATCCATGCTGGTGACGACCTTAGATAGGAGCACCGAAAGGTACAAACTTTCTTGTCAAGCTCCGTTTGTAGACCATCCACTAATATGGTATTAACGAGAACAGCTCGAATGATACAGCTCTTGGGAAAGTTCGGTGAGGCAACACGCCCAGCCAAAAATATCGGCTTCTTGGGAAAGCCGGCTCTGAAGAGAATGAAGAAGATCTCTTCGAAGCGCAGAACAAGGGAAAATGCTTCTAAGAAGTCCAAGGGACTTCTGGAAGAGACTTCCTCTGCAAAGGTTCCCCTTACCGCAAAGAAAACCGCGGTAAGATACTCAATGTCCTCTGTTCCGTTAGGTACAAACCAGAATCACTTCTTCGTCGTACAGGGCGAAGGGTGCAAGGAGGAAGAAGATGACGTTCCTCTGATTCACCGTAGGAGCAAAACAATTACCTCCCAACCCAGCGAAGTCTTGTCTTCTCCCACGAGACCAGAAATGACCACAGCGGGCCCCGCGACCACTGATAACCCTGTGGTTGGGGGTGAAGTTCCAGTGCCTGAAGCCCAAGAAGCTTCAGGGCTTGCTACACCTCTCCCCCTGACAGAAGGGGTGACTGTGGTAAGATCCTTCACAGCTTTGATGGTCGTTATCCGTTTGTGAACGTCAACTGAGTAGTGTTTGCGCAAGAGGAAGAAAACATTCCCTCCATCCGCCACGAGATGGTTGCGGCCAGCCCTGGGGTGGCGAGCACTCCGCTCCTAATGCCTGGGGCGGAAACAACAGAATAGGACACCGCGATTGCCAGCAATCCCGCTGTCGCGGATGAGGACCTGACGCCTATGGTCCAGGAGACACCTGGTCCAACGGCTGTATCCTTACCAACCGAAGAGGTTATCCAGGTAAGGATCATCCTAATCTCAGTCTTTATCTCTCCTCATGCGCGTGTTCATGATTTTGTGTGCACAGGGAGAAAAGGACAGGGTCCTCTTTACGAAGAGGAAGACCACGACAAATGACGACTGTCCCCTTTTCCTTGGGGAACCCTCTTCAAAATCCCAAAACTTAGAGGGAGTTCGAATAAGGTAAGAAATCTTCCTTGTATGGACAAGGTTAGATCTCAATGGTTACTTATAGAAATTTCAACTGATATCGTTTTCTATTGCTCAGGCACAGAAGTTCAGTGCCAAGCCCTTCAGCGGCCTCGGCCAGTGTTGGGTCTTCCCCTGCGACCGAGGTCTCCGGGGAGCAAAGCTCCATCCCTTCAGTCCGAGAAGTCACTCGGACCCTGGTGGATAGGGTTTCTGCAGAAGTCCAATCAGATATATTGGAATCTGCAGCCTTAGCCAAGAATAAAGGCCAGCGGGGGGGAACATCCGCTGTCCCTGGTGGGGATAATGTGAACCCAGCGGTTCAACCTTCAGTTGCACCAAGAAAACTCTCATTCCGAGAGTATGCCGAGGTACGTCGATCATCCCTTGTGGATTTTGTGCTTGCATAAGAACATCTATGTTTTGAAACCATTCTCCTTTCTTGTCATAGGAAATGGCCTGCATGGCGACCATGTCGATGGCTATGATAGATAGCGTCGAGGCTACAGAAGAAGAAACTGGTCGCCAACAGCGGTAAGGGAGATATTTATTTACTCATTCAAATGCAAGTCCTTATTTTGATAATCATCCATTCTGTCACAGAGAAAATGCTTATCTAATGAAGAGCCTCGCTGAACGGGAAAATCAAGAATTCCGGGCAGCCACCCACATCTCATTCCTGGAGAACGAACTCCGGAAATTGCGATCACAACTCTCTTGTAAGGATATCTCCGTCCAGAGTAAATTAACTTCTTTGTATGAATTGTTTGTAACGGCCTCTTGTCGCAGCGCGAGACGACCAAATAAGTCGGCTCGATCGGGAGAAGACAACCCTCCAGGCGACCCTTGACTCTGTTCGCAGAGCGAATGAAGATTTGAACACTTCACTCTCATCCTGCAGTAGTGCTCAAGGAGACATCTTCGAAAAACTGAAGATGGTGGCCGGTTTGCTGAGGGCTGATGTGGTCGAAACCGCGGTGGACGACCTCAGCCTTAGCGACTGGACCACACTGGTTGCAACACAAGCAGAGTCACTCCTCAAGTATCTTCCTGAAGATACTAGGCGGTAAAAAGAGGTGATCAAATCCAGAGTTCGATCAACTGCCTCCGCCATCCTCTGCCGACTTCGTCTTCGCCATGGCCCAAATCTGGATCTGAGCGCAGTGGTGGAAGAGGCAGAGGTCGAGAGTAAAGATCAGCTTAGGTCTATCATGGAGGAAGTTAAACCTCTGGTCGCGAAACTCTTGAATGATTTCAACTTACTGTAAATTCTTGTATCTGCTCAAACATAATTTATATAATGCAAATGCATGCGTTTTTATTAAAAAAGGGAAACACTTTTCTTTGTTTCATGTTGCGACCATATTCCCCTAGCCCTCGCCTGTGATCATGTATACTGAAAACTCAGTATTATGAGCACAGGAGAAAATATACGTGAGCGACAACAAGGGAAACCAGACTAACAATCATACTGAACACAATATCCAATCTTATTGCAAACAGGCAGCCACTCTGATGACCAAAGACATGCCAACAAGCCCCGTGTGCGTTGAGAAACGGCTTATTGGGGGGTGTCTTGTCTGGAAGTGATCATGAGATCGGCCAGCGAATCCGATCAGGATACTGTGACATTATAACCATCAACGACCAGCCCCCGAGCCACACTCATTATATATACGGGAAAAAGAGGAATAATCCACATATGAAACTAAACAGCCCGTTTTGTTAAATCATGCTAATTGAACAGGAAAAATGAATTGGGAACTTACACATAAAAATTGCGTAGTTGGTCGATGTTCCATGTATTAGACAAAATCCGACCATCCTCCATCGCTAACCGAGCTGATCCTGGTCGCGGCACCGAAACAACAGTGTAGGGGCCTTCCCATTGCGGGGAGAACTTGTTGCGACTAGATTGGTTTTGTATTCTACGTAAAACCAGATCGCCCACGTGAAGACTGTGTGGTCGCACCCTTTTGTTATGGTACTTGCGCAGAGCTTGCAAGTACACCGCAGACTTGATCAAAGCTTGATCTCGCTTTTCTTCTAAGAGGATGAGATCTCGTAACCGTTGGCCATTCTGATCAACTTGTTTGAATTGATCTGTTTGGACAGAGCCAATACTAATTTCCATAGGCAACATGGCCTCAGCCCCATATACCAAATGGAACGGCGTCTCACTAGGTGGCTCGACTAGAAGTAGTACGTAGTGCCCACAGAACGGTATAGAGCTTGTCTATCCAAGCCCCCGAGCGTGCCTTAAGGCGATCGAAAACACGTTTCTTGATGCCTTGTAATATTTGCCCGTTGGCACGTTCAACTTCACCATTGCTCTGCGGATGAGCTACAGAGGCAAAGCATACCTTGGTTCCAACTTGATCGCAGTAATCCAGAAAAGGCCACTAGCGAACTGGGAACCGTTATCAGTGATGAGACGATTTGGAACACCGAATCGAGCCACAATGTTATTATGAAAGAACTTTTGTGCAGCTGTAGCAGTAATGTTGTGTACTGGTTCGGCCTCAATCCACTTTGTAAACGTGTCAATGGCTACGAACAAGAACTTGTATCCATTGGCTGCTTGTGGCATAGGACCAACAATGTACATCCCCCAGACCTCGAAAGGCCATGAAATAGGAATAGTTTGTAGGGCATAGGCAGGTTGATTAACCTGTCTTTCATGAAACTGACACTGAGGACATGTTTTGACCATATTCTTGGCATCATTAAGTGACGAAGGCCAATAAAATCCTTGTCGGAAAGCTTTGCCGACCAGTGTACGATATGACGCATGCGCACCGCATACACTGCCATGAATTTCTCTCAAGAGGGACTTGCCTTCCTCTTGGGACACACAGCGCATAAATACTCCTTGAGTACCTTTTCTTTACAAAACTCCTTCTATGAGCTTGTATAGACGCGCCTTTCGAACTAACCGATCGCTTTCGGTTTCATCCTCGGGTAGGGTCCCGTGTTCGAGATAAACCCTCAATGGATGAGTCCAATCTCGTTCCTGTCCAAGGTTGGTAGCGCAGACTGTTACCAGATCATCCTCAACCGTAGTCATGATCGAAGGATGTTCCAAGTGTTCGACGAACACTCCTACCGGAGCGGATGTGCGTGAGGACCCTATTTTGGATAATTGGTCTGCGAGAATATTGTCCTTTCGTGGGATGTATTGGACTTCGAAATGACTGAAGTGTTTTTTCAATCTCCTCACTTCCCCCAGGTAATGAGCCATTGTCTCATCGGAGGTGCTGTACTCCTTGTTTACCTGGTTTATGACCAGCTGTGAGTCTCCCCTCACCACTAGTCGACGGACTCCGATGAATTTTGCTGCCCGGAGCCCTGCAAAAAGACCTTCATACTCCGCTGCGTTGTTGGTCGCAACAAAGTGTAGTTGGAAGACAAAGTTCAACTATTCTCCCTGAGGCATAACTAAGACCACGCCAGCCCCCGAGTGTTGAAAACTGCGAGAGCCGTCAAAGTACATCGTCCAGTGATCCGGGTATTCTAACTCTTCGGACACCTGCACGGGTGGCTCAGCGTTAGTCCATTCGACTACAAAGTCGGCCAGGACCTGAGACTTGACCATGGTGCGGGGCATGAACTGGATGTCGAACGCTCCGAGTTGAACAGCCCATTTGGCGATCCGACCAGACTTCTCCGGATTGCAGACAATATCCCCCAATGGAAAAGATGAGGGTACTGTGATCTTATGTGCTTGGAAGTAATGTCGTAGCTTACAGGAAGCCATCAGTAGCGCGTAAAGTATCTTTTGGACCTCAGGGTATCGCTCCTTCGGACCATGAAGTACTTCACTTACATAGTAGACGGGTCTGTGCACACCTTCTCTATCTACGATCAGGACAGCACTGACCGCGTGTGGTGTGGCCGCCAAGCAGAGAAGTAATGGTTCTCCTTTGTCGGGAGACACCAAGACCAGCGGACTAGATAGATACGCTTTCACCTCCTGAAATGCTTTTTGGCCTCATCGGACCATGTGAAGTTGTGATGTTTGTGCAGGACTTTGAAGAAAGGTAGTCCCCTTTCTCCTAGTCGTGATATGAACCAACTTAATGCCGCCATGCGACTTGCTAGGCGCTGAACATCCTTGATGGTCAAGGGAGACCTCATCTGTTCGATAGCCCTGATTTTTTCTGGATTAACTTCGATTCCTCTGGAACAAACAAGAAAGCCAAGAAGTTTTTCTGATGAAACCCTGAAAGAACATTTCTCTGGGTTTAATTTTATTCCATATCGATTCAAATTACATAAGGTTTCAGTGAGATCGTCTAAATGCGACAATCCTCTTGAACTTTTTACAACCAAGTCTTCTACGTAAGCTTCTAGATTACGCCCCATCTGGGAAACAAAGGTCTTTTGCATCAAGCACTGGTATGTGGAACCTACGTTCTTGAGGCCAAACGGCATTTTGATATAGCAGTAGGTGCCGAACGGGGTGATGAAGGCAGTCTTCTCTTCATCTTCTTCTGCCATGCTAATTTGATGGTATCCTGAGTAAGCGTCCAGGAAACTCATCGCTTCGCAGCCCGCAGTACAATCGACCAGCTGGTCAATGCGGGGAAGGGGAAAGTCATCCTTCGGACAGGCACTATTGAGGCTGGTATAGTCGACGCACATGCGCCACTTACCATTTGATTTGCGGACCATGACCGGATTTACGAGCCATTCCGGGTGATCGACTTCACGAATAAACCCGGCTTTTAGGAGATTGTCCAACTCCTCTCGTATGGCTTCCTATCGATCAACAGCAAAACGCCTGAGCTTCTGCTTTATCGGTCGCTGTCCAAGTCGAATAGCTAACCTCTGCTCAATTACTTCCCTTGGGACACCGGGCATGTCGGATGGTTTCCACGCAAACACATCTGCGTTAGCCCGGAGGAAAGCAATCAGCTCGAGTTCCTATTGTCATCCAAGCCTGATACAACCCGAATTGTCCTGGATGGATCGTCTGGGTATAATGGAACCAGTTTGAGTGTTTCGTCTGGTCGAGGAGTAGCCTTGATCATAATAGTGGACACTGTGGCGATCTGAGTGTCTCGGAGGGGAAGTTGGTCCACCATCTCCAGGGATAGCCGATCACACATCAGCGCCACATTGCGACTACCTCGGGCCGAAATAACACCCTTGGGGCCAGGCAACTTGCTGCACTGGTAGGCATAGTGCGTAGCAGTCATGAACTTAGCAAGAGTTGGCCTGCAAAAGATTGCGTTATAAGCCGAATCACAATCAATTACATTAAAATTAACTAATTCTGTTCAAAAGTTATCCGGTTCTCCCAGCGTGACCGGGAGCACCACCTGTCCCAATGGCATCATAGAGGGACCTGGAATTATCCCATAAAACGGATGGATTATGGGGTTGATTTTAGAACGAGGAATCTGCATCTCATTGAGCGCCTTGACCAATAAAATGTCCAAGGAGCTACCTCCGTCGATTAGGACTCTCTCGACTCTCGCGTTGCTGATAATCGGGGTAATGACCAGAGGAACCCTCAATGGTCGCGTAAGCCCCGCAGGACAGCCAGAGCGATCAAATGTCAAGGGTGTGTCTGACCAACGGGGGTACTGAGGTTCACCAAGGGAAGTGTTCGTTTGGTTGACCTCTTGATAAAAGGCTTTAAATTGCCTCTTAGAAACAAAATAGGAGGAACCTTTGAAAATAACATTAACATGATTACGAGGTACCTGGTAAGACATCTCTTCGTCCCCACCGGCGTCTCTTAGCCCACAAGCTTGTTCCTTGTTTAGTAAGGTCAGCATAGGTCCTATCCCCTGGTAGAAGTCATCTAGCTGCTTCAACCAACTCCTGCAGTTCTTGAGGTCGTGACCTGTGGAGTTGTGGAGCGGACACCACTTCTTGCCCTCCTGTGGGTTATTCGATTTCTCTGGTTGGTCGGCACTATGACCACCAGAAGCAGTTTTATTCTTAAACGACGGCTTGTTACCTTTGGTCGATGGAGGCTTCTCTGCGACAGCGACCTCTTGGTTTTGTCTAGATCGCCTCCTTTTTGACTTCTTTGACCTGCCGCCTGATGAAGATTCCAGCTTCTTGCTTGAATCTTCCCTCTTAATGTCCTTTAGACCCGATTGAGGTGGTAGATTGCCTTTATCCACCATCCGATTCCATTCAACAGCCTCGGCTGCGTCGGAATATCGATCAGCTATATCGAAGAGATCGGCTACTGATCGAGGAGGATGGATAAGCAAATCTTCGGTGAATCTTTGATACCGGACGGCATGTTTAAATGCCCTGATAACAGAGCTATCAGATATGTTCAGGATGGTATTTATCACCCCGACAAATCTCTTGACAAACTGACGAAAGGTTTCGGTCGAAGTTTGCCGTAGTCGATGGAGGTCGTCCTCTTTGCCTGGCTTCTGATAACAATTTTGGAAATTATTGAGGATGGCATCACACAACATTTCCCAATTATAGATCGAACCCTCAGGTTGATTGAACAACAAGTTCTTGTTGGTCCTTCGAGGACTGTAGGTAGATAGTTGGCCATGACCCTGTCATCGCCGCCTGCTGCCTGGATGGCAGTAATGTAGATTTGGAGGAACTCGGATGGGTTCTGAGTTCCATCAAATCTCTCTATGGCCCCTGGTTTAAACTTGTTTGGCCAAACGACCGCACGAAGGCTGGGCGAGAAAACTTGACAGCCAACATAAGGGCCATGAATTGACCTGCGGCTTTGGACTTGATCGTGGGTGACTTCACGCAAAGGAGAGTCCCCTCGTGGTCCTAGGCGAGAGTGGATAGGAACGCGTCCCCTATCCCGAGAATCCTCTACCCGTCTAGCTTTGTTGAGCCGAGACGGGACTGGTGGTGGACGATTACGTCTACCAGAACCAGAGTGAGAATATTCTCAGTTATGGGAACATGTCGCCGACCAGGAAGAGGCCGTTGGGGTCGCTTCAGATGCGACCTCGTCCAACCTCTCCGGCAGAATTCTGGCGAAAGCCGGCTTCTGCGCATCTGTGACCGTTGGAGGAAAATTACGCAAGACTTCTCCTTGGGGCACCTGGTGTTATCGTCTCTTCATCCGCCGGGAAACGCTCCGGGGGTAAAGACGGTGTCTGGTCGCGTCTACGACCACGTGATCGTCGGGAAGAACTAGGAGCAGCATCGTAACGAGCCTGCGCATTTTGAAGAGCCTCTAGGGCTGTTCTGCGAAGTTCGTGTCTTATTGCTCGCGATCTTGATCTTCCTTCTATTTGCATTCCTGTTCCTCCCTAGCAGCCCGTTGATCGGGAGTCTCTTCCGATAAGGCAGCGAACTATCTAGGGAGAGAGGTCACTGACGGGGAAAACATCTCCGTTTGTTCCGAGTCAGACTCGAAATCAAAGAGACTATGAAGGTTGTCAGGATCAAACCTCCCCAGGCTAATTTCCTGGTCCACATCGTTCTTACCCTTAGTAGGGTCGTACGATGGACCGGATTCAACCTCTAACGCATTAAGAACCTTAGTAGGTTCCGATTCTGCATTGGTCGCCTCTTGGTCGATAGACATGACCTGAGTGGTCGAATCGACCTTCGGGACGTCTTCGCCTCCGGTTTCCTCCATCAGAACTGGATCACTGGGTGAAGGTATCTGGATGTGGGCATAATCCTCGAGATCGAAGTCATTCTTAGAAATATATGCTCCAGCCATGATTCAGCAAACCTCCGGATGGAAATTAGGACGCCTTGAGAAAGGCCCCACGGTGGGCGCCAGCTGTCGACGATTCGGACTCAGGGTCCTTAGTCGAACTTATGCAGAATTTGTGAGTTGTGAGGCCTTTAACGGTCTCCCTCCGGGAAGGGATGATGAAACAAAGTTAACTGAAGAACGAGAGATTTAGACAGGTTTAGGCCCTCGATGGTGGGAGTAACAGCCCTACGTCCTATTGAGATTTACTATGTGTAGGAAAAAGAGTTACAGGACTATGGAAAGGATCTTCACAGGCGAATATCTTTCCTGTGTGTTTATACAAGACAATGCCAAGAAGGCTTATGAAAGCTAATTGACTTAATCTAATGTCTTCTGTTGACCTTTCGATCTCTCTCCGTTTGATGCATTGGTTTACCCCTTTATACTGGTCGAAAGGGTGCCAAGGCATAACAGCTTCGAATAGTTGTTCGGGTGCGGTTTTGGTAACTGCACTTAACCTCCACGCAGGTTTAACACGTGTATTTAAGGAATAACTGCACGTATTAACCTCTTGATGGTTGTCTCTGCACGTGGAGGAATCTTCGGGATACTCGGGATATACCTGTTGTAAGGTCTAAGCAACCCCGCGTTTCCTGGTCGAGGGTGTTCTGACCACGCATTGATTGCAATCATCTGACCACGCACTATCTGCAACCTTCTATCCACGTATCGCATACGGGCTTCTGACCGCACACTATCTGCGGCCTGATCGCGCAGAACCTACGACCATGTGTCCGCGCTTTCCAGGACAGCTTGAGATCATATCAACAGACAGTCGCCTGGTTCGAATCTATCTTGAACCAAACATGCATTTATTCTGAACTAGCTCAGGTAACAATCCTCGTCAACGCAGAAACCGGCTTTCGCCAAAATCCTGGCGGAGAGGTTGGACGAGGTCGCATCTGAGGCAACCCCAACGGCCTCTTCCCGGTCAGCGACACGTTCCCATAACCGAGAATACTCCAACTCTGGTTTTGGTAGACGTAATCATCCACCACCAGTCCCGTCTCGGCACGACAAAGCTAGACGGGTAGAGGATTCTCGGGATAGGGAATGCATTCCTGTCCGCTCTCGCTTAGGACCACGAGTGAACTCTCCTTTGCGTGAGATCACCCACGATCAGGTCAGGAGGCACAGGTCGATTTATGGCCCTTATGTTGGTTGTAAAGCTTTCTCGCCCGGCCTTCATGCGGTCGTTTGGCTAGACAAGTTTAAACCAGAGGCCATAGAGAGCTTTGATGGAACTCAGAACCCATCTGAGTTCCTCCAAATCTACATTACTGCCATCCAGGCAGCAGGCGGCGATGACCGGGTCAGGGCCAACTATCTACCTACAGTTCTCGAAGGTCCGGCAAGAACCTGGTTGTTCAATCAACCTGAGGGTTCGATCTATAATTGGGAAATGTTGTGTGATGCCATCCTCAACAATTTCCAAAATTGTTATCAGAAGCCGGGTAAAGAGGACAACCTCCATCGATTATGACAATCTTCGACCGAAACCCTTCGTCAGTTTGTCAAGAGATTTGTCGGGGTGACAAATACCATCCCGAACATATCTGATAGCTCTGTTATTAGATCATTTAAACACGCCGTTTGATATCGAAGGTTCACCGAAGATTTGCTCATCCATCCTCCCCGATCAGTAGCCGATCTCTTTGATATGGCCGATCGATATTCCAACGCAGCCAAGGCTGTTGAATGGAATCGGATGGTTGAAAAAGGTAACCTACCGCCTCAACCAGGTCCCAAGGACATGAAAAAAGAGGATTCAAGAAAGAAGCCAGAGTCTTCATCAGGCGGGAGGTCGAAGAAATGAAAAAGGAGTCAATTTGGACAGTACCGGGAAGTCGCGGTCGTAGAAAAGCCTCCATCGGCCAAAGGTAACAAATATCCATTTAAAAATAAAACTGCTTCTGGTGGTCTCAATCCCGACCAGCCAGAGAAGTCAACTAACCCGCAGGAAGGCAAGAAGTGGTGTCCACTCCACAACTCCACTGGTCATGACCTCATGAATTGCAGGAGTTGGTTGAAGCAGCTAGATGACTTCTACCAGGGGATAGGACCTATGCCGACCTTACCAACTAAGGAACAAGCTTGCGGGCTAAGAGACACCGACGGGGACGAAGAGATGTCTTACCAGGTACCTCGTAATCATGTTAATGTTGTTTTCAGAGGTTCCTCCTCTTTTGTTTCTAGGAGGCAATTTAAATCTTTTTATCGAGAAGTTAACCAAACGGAGACTTCCCTTGGTGAACTCAGTACCCCCGTTGGTCGGACACACCTTTGACATTTGATCGCTCTAACTGTCCTGCGGGGCTTACATGACCATTGAGGCTTCCTCTGGTCATTACCCCGATTATCAGCAATGCAAGAGTCGAGAGAGTCTTGATCAACGGAGGTAGCTCCTTGGACATTTTATTGGTCAAGGCACTCGACGAGATGCAGATTCCTTGTTTGAAAATGAAGCCAATAATCTATCCATTTTATGGGATAATTCCCGGTCCCTCTATGATGCCATTGGGATAGGTGGTGCTCCCGGTCACACTGGGAGAACCGGATAACTTCTGAACAGAATTAGTTACTTTTGATGTAATTGATTGTGATTCGGCTTATAACGCAATCTTTGGCAGGCCAACTCTTGTTAAATTTATGAGGGCTACGCACTATGTCTACCAGTGTGGCAAGTTGCCTGGCCCCAAGGGCGTTATTTCGGTCTGAGGTAGTCGCAATGTAGCATCACTAGTATAGAAAAACTTTCTTCTATCCATAAAAAACACCCTTGTACTATCGGTTTTTCTACCGATAGAGATAGACACGATAGAACAAGACAGAACATTTTCTATCGGTAAATAACCGATAGAAGAACTTGACTATTCTATCGACATATTAGGAGTGTACCGATAGAAAACTCGTCGTAGTCTGACGTTTAGCGGCAGGGAAAGTACCACTATTCTAACGGTTAATTACATGTTTACCAACAGAAAAAAGCTTAGTAATCTCTCGGTTGGAAATGAGTTTACCGATAGAAAAAACTATTGTACTCTCTCGGTTGTGTATGAGTTCTCCGGCAGGAAAAATCACACTCTTCTAATGGTTAATTTCGAGTGTACCGATAGAAAAACAACAGTATTCTCTCGATTGTGGATGAGTTCACCGGCAGGAAAAGCCACACTCTTCTGACTGTTAATTTTGAGTTTACTGATAGAAAAACAACAGTAGTCTCTTGGATGTAGTTGAGTTTACCGATAGAAAAAGTTGTAGTAGTCTCTCGGTTGTGTGTGAGTTCACCGGCAGGAAAAGTCACACTCTTCTCACGGTTAATTTTGAGTGTACCGATAGAAAAAATGACAGTAGTCTCTCGGTTGTGGATGAGTTTACCGATAGAAAAGTGGTAGTAGTCTCTCGGTTGTGAATGAGTTTACCGATAGAACATTCACATATACAGTACGTTATTTACATTTACAATACAGTACATTCACATATACAGTACAAATGCAATATAGTATAGATTGGATACACAATACAGTACAGATGCAAAGAAGGGTAAATTCACAGAACAGATTGACACATTAGACAGTTATTCACATTTATTCACATATATATGGACAAATACAAATTGCAATCCAATGTGGACATTTATTCACATATATATTTATTCACATGTATATAAACAGTCTATGCACAGAGTACACGAAAAAGAGAAAATTGTCATGGCGGATGGTTGGGCGCAACTTCCTCCATGACATATTGAGCCTAGATTTGTCGAAGATCTCTAATCTTTGCATTTTCGTATTGGTCTTTCGACATGGTGATCTGCAAGCATGTGTGAATACTGAGTAACTAACTTCCTAATTTAGAACGTGACACCCAATTTTCAAATTTGAGTTAGCTATCGATGCTTACCTGGGGAATTGGGCAAAGTTTGTCTGCACTAGGTCGTACATGTAGCGCAGCACATAAAACCCGCATTCCCACTACTGCGGCTGCTGATGGCACTAAGATAATTGCATATGCGAAGACATGTTAGCTATTGTTTCCATAAACTAATTAAGCATAAACAAAAAGTCTCGTGAGTACCTCATATTCTTTCCAAGCTAGTAGGGAGCCTTGCGGTGCGGCATGCCTCCCTCCAGCGGACACATATTTATCAAAAGCCCTGCATTTCAGTTAGTATTGCCGGTTAATGTATTATCATTAGCTAGTGAGGTCAAAATTTAAATCAAACATATAAGTTACTTACGCCTCCATATTCCCCTTGACCACATATTCGATCGATAATCTGTCACGCATCGAATCGAGGTAGTACACCTCGTTACTCGGCGGACAGATCATGATGAGGATCCAGTGGCCCCTGCATTGTACGTAAAAGAGGACCGCTAGCTCAAAGTATATCTCAGGTGTAACATACAAGATTGAGTTAAATTAGTACGAAATGAACTAAACTTTGGTGGTACGGCACCAAAATGAACTCCTTGTCCTGTTGCGCCATCAGCGCCCTAGATATGTACTGCTCAGCGTGCCCGGCGTCGTGCTCTAGCATCGTCAGGCTTATTTTCTCCGGGTCAAGGATGTAACATCCCAGTTTTTGGCTATCTTTTCTGCTTGCGAGTGAGCATATCTTCTTTGGAATCCCTTATGTCTCAACCCTATCTTGATCTTAGGTATGCCACTACCTCAACCTAAAAGGTTACCAGCTAAACTTCATCTCCCAGATCATTTTCACATTTCAGTCCAAAAGTGTTTCAGTTTAGTTCTTTTCAGAATTTTCAAAAAGCCCAAAAAGGCTAAAAGTCCCAGATCATCTCCAAATTCAAATCTGATCAAGTGATTATCTTTCTTTCATTTTTCTGAACGTTTTTCCCTTCTGGAGGAACTCAAAAATCTCAACCGAAACCCTAATTTCAGCTTCGGCAAAATGTCAAACCCTAATTACCCTATTTTACCCTATTTTCGATTTTTGTCGAAACCCTCAGATCTTGTCGGATCTTACCATTTTTCCTGCTGGATGAGTCCAAGTATTTTGGTAACACTCATCTGCAAAGTCAAAATTCAAATCAGCCCTCCAGATCTTCAGATTTGCAGATAGGCCCAAGTTTCCGAACCAAAATCCACGCAGTTTAGTCCAGGCCTTCGCAAGTCAGTCCAAAACCTTGCAAACAAGCCCCTAGCCCTTTCTTCGACCACGACTTGAGGACATTCGACCGCAGCTGTTGCCGTTGCCGTGAACCACCTGGCCTTCACCGCCGCCAACGGTCGAAACCAGCGTGTACCGCACGTGCTCGCGTCGCGCCAAGGAGCGCCACCGTTGCGATGACCGGAGACCGTGGCTTCACCGTTCGCGCGCGTGCCTGACATTGTCAGGACTTTACTGCCACATGGTTGCCATGCTGAAGCTCGCTATCCCGTCGTCCTGACAAAGTCCCGATTTCGCGCGATACCCATCTCTGGCAGAGCTCCCGCCGTGTTCCCATGCACCTCGTCGACTGCTCCGGCGCCAGAGAGTATCCCCATCGATTTGCTGCCGCTCCCGAGGACTCAACCCCACGGCTATATAAAGCCCCCTCTCGCCAGTGCTTCACTTCACACCTCAACTCGCCAGCAACCGTAGCATTAGCTCTAGAGCTTGCCATCGCCGTGCCTTCGTCTTCCTCCCCAGCAAGCCACTTCTGGAGCTCACGGCGCCAGCTTCGCCCACAGCTTCTCACTCCAAACAGACACCACCAGTAAGCTCCCCTCATCCCCCGGTATGTGTCATAGCATTTAATTGATCCCCAGCGAACCTCAACGCTGGCAATCACCAGAAAAGCCATAATCCCCTGTTCCCGTAATGCCGAGTGATTCAAGCCAAATTGATCCTCGTGCCAGTAGAGAATAGTGATCAGTAAGCTAGGAGGAGTAAGACTGTAAGATTGGAATCATCAATTTTGCCCCGAGCGTCGAATCCCCAAGTTCGAGCCTCGGCAGTTCGCCGGAGAACGCCGCCGTGCTTCTCCAGCCATTCTCTGGCAAAATAGAGTACACCAGTAGCTTCGTGATGACCCCTAGATGCTTCCCGAGCGTGGAATTGAGTTTAAACGCCCTGGAACGAAAACGCCTAAATCGGTGCCTTCGTCTTCGGCCCCGATCGTCGGAGTTCATTTTCCGGCCAAACCAGCTAATGAAACCTTGTCATCAAGCTAGGCCTGAACCCCCAGAGCAATTTACTCCACTGGCTCGAACCCTGAATCGGCCTAGATCAAAAGTTATGATCATGCCAAGATTACTGTCCAGTAGTTCAGGCCACCGTGTTTGCTCACCGGATTTGGCCACCCTCCGGCCACTTTCTGCCCTTGAGCCTGTTGAGAGTTTTGTAGCTGCTATCAAGGCATAAACCGCAGACAAAGTTGTGCACCAATTGGAGTCCTGAGTCAAAAGTTATGCAATGCCCTAGTTTCTGGCCATGTCTAGCACTATGTCAGTGCATGTCCACCAGTGGCATTAGATGATTTAGACCTGTTACATTTTGAGCCATGTTCTACAATATTCCCTACTGTCACATCTCCAGAAAACAAACCTAGAACCAATTTAGGGCTATGTCAAGCCATGAGCCGAATGTCAGCCCTTCGACATTCAAGTCCTTTTGAGCCCATCTCTTCAATCAACATCAAGTGACCTTGCCCAAACCCTTTCCCCTGCATGCATGATATATTTACGTATTACTTTCTAGTACTTGTATGCTTATATAGTGTGTATGTGTTGTTTGTGTCCGCCGTGGAACCAGAAGTCGAAGGAGTAGAAGAGAACTTCGAGGATTCATCTGAAGAGCTAGACCCATCACTGCAAGGCAAGTCTCAAACCCTTGATCATGTCTAGCCTATTATTTTGAAATGAAGTATGTTAACTGTTTTCAAGTATGTGCATGCCTTAGATTCAAACAAGTGCTATGTTTCAATGAAATGATTAGATATGACCTAAATAACTGTAAAGCCCCTTTTGACATTGAATATCCCTGCACCCTTGTCATCCTAGAATATCATGCTTAGGCTATGCTATGCTCAAGATTATATGTTAAATGTTGAATGGTCACATATGAGAAAAGCATATTCAAAACCCTTTTTGTGAAAGAAAATGTGATTGGAATCGATAGTGAGGATGGTTTGATTGGATGGTGCTGTGCGCGCACTGGGAATGTGAAAGACTCCTCACTAAAAATTCATAAGGACTAGAACCTTGTGTTGTACTTCCATGCGGCATGAAAAACATACCAACCACTTGCCCGGAATGGGACTGGCGCAACTTAGTAGCTTTCTTTAGTATTAGCTTTTCCCTGCAATGGTTGTCGATCCGGTTTCTTGCGGGAACTGGTGGGCCGCTGAGGGCCATGAGTGATGTGGGTTCAGAAAAATCATGAGAGGAAAAGGTGGAAAGAAGGAAGACGACCTATGCCAGATTAAGTCGTGCGCGACTGTAATCAAGAGAGGTATGTGTCTTGCGAGAGCATAGACCCAGGCTAGGAAGAAAGGCAGAGGGGAGGACCCACAACGGTACTTGAGACTTAACTGTCTATTTACCGGGCAGGGAATAGTTAATGCTTGGACTGTAAACTGTTGTGTCATCTCGGCCTTGTCACATGCGTAAAAATCGCATCGAGAGGTACCGACTTGAAAGCCGAATGATCGGTGGATTAAAGTGGTACACCTTTGCAAAGTTTAAAAAGTATCAGACACTCTGAGCTCCCAGTTTATGGAGTCTGTGCGCGGTGGATTCTATCCACGTCGATGCAGCACAATTAGCTTTTGGAAAGTTTTTCACAAAATCTGAGTAAAGTGGTGACTCATGAATGACCGCCACACACAACATTTTCTGAAAATCTAGCTTAGGATTTTAAAAGCCTCGCTTTCGAAAATAAAGACCTTTTCTTCAAAACTGTGTGTGAAAATCTATACTATATACATATGTAAAGCCAAAGAGCTATTCTTTGAGAAATTTCCCCTCATATGTATATAGTTGCACTCTTACTTGGGACTTGTTGAGCACCATGTGGACAATGTGCTCACCCTTGCTTTTACAAACAAATTTAGAAGAAGGATTCATCGACCCTGAATCTTACGGTCTTGAACCCAATGTGGAACAAGAAGAAGAAACTGAAGACCCAGCTTGTTAGAAGGTTACGTACCAAAGTGGAGTCCGATGTAGAGAAGGTCCGTACAACACCGCTGCTGCTGAAGAAGAAGACTGATGAAGTCCTTTTGCTTATTATTATTGTTTCATTTTGTGCCGACCTTTGTGTTGAAAACTCCTTAATTTTGTATCAACATTTAAGTGCGTCATTTTGGCGCTAAGTTATTGTAATGTTGGTCCCTGTGATCAGCACTTGTTTTTAATTACTCTCATTTTTATATAATGCATCTTATTGTTGTGAGCTGCAATGTGCCATTTCTAAGTGCAACCCACCTGGGCGGTTGCCACCGGATTCCTCAAATGAGGGTCCCACAAGGGCGATGGAGGTGATCGTGCCTGATGGTGGAAAGGCGATGGAGGTGATCGCGACGGACGGTGGGGAGGAGATGGAGGTGATTGCGCTGGACTGTGGGGAGGCGATGGAGGTGATCGTGCTGGACGGTGCGAGGATGGAGAGAGCTAGGGCAAACAGTCACGAAGTCTGGAAATGAGCGGGACAAAGCTCGCCTTGAACTGTGTACCATGTAGAGAGATTATCACAATCGGTCCTAACTTCATAACCCTCTATGATAATATTATCACAGTCGGTTCTCAAGTAAAAACCGTCTGTGATAATCTCTCTAGTGATAATCTCTAGAGAGATTATCACAGACGGTTTTGACTTGAGAACCGACTGTGACTGCACAAATGCACGTTAAGAACTCGAAGCGTCGGACACTGTTGGGGATATCACAGTCAGTTCTAACTTCATAACCATCTATGATAATCTCTCTAGTGATAATCTCTAGAGAGATTATCACAGACGGTTTTGACTTCAGAACCGACTGTGACTGCACGAATGCATGTAACTTCAGAACCTTAACTCTGAACATCTTCTATGCAATATGTAGAAATTTACAACTAGAAACTCTGTAGCTCTGCAACTCTGAATGCTCGAAAACTTGTTTTAAATGAACACTCAGATATTTCAAATGGAGTCCAAATGCTCCATAAAATGGTTACAATGTAGATCCGAAAATTGGTTACAATGTGGAGCATGCTCAAATAAATTTAACATACAATATGGAGCATGCTCAAAGAAATGTTACATACAAATGGGACTTTGACCGACAATTTCCACATACACAGCCATGTTATTCTCAACTTTCCACTTGCCGCGGTCCTGCAAAGATGAGAATTAGAGGAGATATATAAGCTATACCGATGGAAATAAAGAGATAAGGACGGTTGATTACCTTTTAAGTACAACCCTTCCTAGTGATTCATGCGCACGTAACTGGTTTCATTTGTGTCTTCAGTATCGCCCTGTACGCCATCTCCAAATGGAGACATCTCATCAAATTGATTGTATTCCTCGTCGTCTACGACATTTTCAACTCCAACAATCCTTCTCTTGCCATGAAGGACAACGTGCCATTTCTTATTGGCCGGGTCAATGACATAAATGACCTGAATGGCTTGCTTTGCAAGTATGAATGGTTCATCTTTACAAGCAACTCGATCGAGATCCATAGAAGTGAAACCGTAACTGTCAACCTTCACACTCTGTGGGATTTGGACCCATCGGCATCGAAACAGGGGAATCTTGAACAGTACGTAATCGAGCTCCCAAATTTCTTCAATGAACCCGTAGTATGAGTTCAATCCACGTACTACCCTTGTTGGGCCTGTCTCGCTGAACTCCTCATGAAAAGCTTCTACGCTCACTTCACTATTTTGCACAGTGCTCTTTCTATCTTGATCTTTCGTGTAAAATGTGTACCCATTGATGTCGTATCCCTGCCATGTCTGTAGAGTAAACGTGAGCCCTTTTGCCGACCATTTAAGGTTCTCACTTGCAGACTCTCCGGTGATTCGCACTTCATCCACGCGTTGAATTGACAATTATGTTCTCCCGTGATACAAACCTCGGATCAGTGAGGATTGTCTTGTTGTAGCATCTCCTTGTGCTTGTCGATGTACGGAGACACCTCCATCATGTATTGCAAGACCCAAAAATGAGCTTTCGAGTACATATCAAAATCAAGAGTGATGGCTCTTCGTCCAATAGTGCCAACACCATCAAGCCTCCCTTCGTGACGAGACATAGGAACTCCTATTGCTTCTACCTCGGCCATGTAATCGATGCAGAACTCAGCAATTTCTTTCGCTGCATAACCTTCGACAATGCTACCCTCGGGCCGAGACCGATTCCTCACGTAGGCCTTAAGTACACCCATGTACCTCTCGAATGGATACATATAACGTAGGAACACGGGTCCACATATCTTGATTTCTCTGACAAGGTGGACAGTGAGATGGACCATGATATCAAAAAATGACAGAGGAAAATACATCTCAAGCTGACAGAGAGTTCGAACTACCTTGCTCTGCATAGAATCTAGTCCCTCGGAATCAATGACGCTGCAAGAAATTGCATTGAAGAAATAACACAGCCTCGTGATCGTCTCTCTGACCTTATGCGACAGAATACTCCGGATGGCAACAGGAAGCATTTGTGTCATCAACACGTGATAATCATGAGACTTCATACCCAGCAATTTCAAATCGCCCATGGACACAAGCTTTTTCATATTTGCGGAGTAACCCGATGGAACTTTAACACCATAGAGACACTTACAGAGTTCTGTCCTCTCAGCCTTGTACAAAGTGTAGCATGCAGGGGGGAGGTATATACGGCCTTTATCGTCCTCTCTCGGTGCTAGCTCGGACCTGATTTTCATTTCAATCATGTCACACCGCACATTGATGCCATCCTTTGTCTTCCCCAGAATGTTCAGCAATAGGCCGATTAAACTGTCGCGAACATTCTTCTCTATATGCATGACATCAATGCAATGACGAACCTCTAAATGCTCCCAATACGGTAAGTCCCAAAATATCGATCTCTTCTTCCAAGTGTTCTTCGTGTGGGGTTTCAATTTATGACCCTTTCCAAACGCAACGTCTATGTCCTTCACCCGTGAGTAAACTTCTTTCCCGTGTGTAGGCTTCGGGGCTGAACCATCTTCCTTGTGGCCATCAAATTCCCTCTTCCTCTTATGATACGTGTCATTCTTTGGAAGAAACCTATGGTGACGCATGTACACTGTTTTCCTGCAATTTTTCAGCCACACGCTCTCAGTCTCATCTTCGCAATGGGGACAGGCTTTGGCTCCTTTCGTACTATAGCTCGACAAATTTCCAAGGGCAGAGAAATCGTTGATGGTGTAGAATATCATAGCACGTAGGATGAAAGTCTCTCGTTTGTATGCGTCCCATACCTGCACCCCTTCGTTCCACATTGTTTGGAGATACTCTATCATTGGTGCTAGGTACACATCAATATCGTTTCCGGGTTCTTTTGGTCTTGAGATAAGTAGAGACATCATGATGTACTTGCGCTTCATACACAACCAAGGAGGAAGGTTGTAGATACACAAAAGAACCGGACAAGTGCTATGCCGACTGCTCATGTTACCAAAAGGATTAATTCCATCGGTACTCAACTCGAACCTTATATTCCTCAATTCCGCTCCAAAGTTAACAAATTCCCTGTTGATGTTTCTCCACTGCGAAGAATTAGTGGGGTGTCTCAGCTTTCCATCCTTCTTCCGGTCTTCCGAGTGCCAACGCAGTAATTTTGCCTCTTTACGGTTTGCAAACAAACGCTGCAAGCGGGGAATGACGGGCAAATACCACAACACCTTAGCAGGAGGTCCTTGCTTTATCTCAGCGCAGTCGCCGTCGTCGGTTCGGTCCTTACGCTTATAGCGGGATGCGCCGCACACCGGACAAACATGTATATCCTTGTAGTCGTTACGGTAAAGGATGCAATCATTTGGGCATGCGTGTATCCTTTCTACTTCCATTCCCAAAGGACACAACAGCTTTTTCGCTTGTTAGGTGTTTTTTGGCAACTCGTTTCCTTCCGGAAGCATGTCTGCCAAAAGATCTAACATTGCCGTGAAACTCTTGTCGGTCCAGCTGTTACTTGCCTTTAATTTTAACAATTCAAGCACGGAGGCCAACTTTGTGTACTTCGACTTGCAACCAGGGAACAATGGCTTTTCTGAGTCCTCAATCAAGTGCTTGAATTTGCCAAACTCCCTTTCACTGTAATTTCCTTCCACATCATGCAACATATCATCTAAATTGTCATCCTCTGGCATATCCTCATCGAAGTCATTGTTGGGATCCGACATGTCCTGTTCCTCAACCTGAGTGGCACTTGTTTCTGCAGTTGTCTCTTCTCCATGGTGGACCCAACACGTGTACCCCTTTTTGAAACCATGTCGGATCAAGTGGGTGACAATTTGAGATGAGTTTGTGAACATCTTAAGATTCTGGCAGTCTAGCAAGGACAGTACATATATGGTAACCCCTTCTTCGCCATGTCTTGCTTAGCAACAATCTAAAACAACTTTCATGTATTCCTCACTCACTCGGTTGTCATTATACATCCAGTCTCGATGGACCATCTGCAATTAATTAAATTCATACACATGCTAATTAGTAATACTCTACATACGGTCGACATGCAATAAATTATAAATCTAGCTAGCTAGTGTTTGATGTTGAGTTTGCTGTATAACTAGTTAACTACTACTTGAACTGCAAGCAATTAGTTGGGGGCGTGGATAACACACATCATAAAGCAATTAAATAGCTACAGGTCAAAAATGAGTTACAACTAGGATTTGCTACTGTAGCTTCCCCTCCCTCTCCCTCTAATTTGATCAATCAATGGAGATCAATATTGATGATGAAATCAAGTAATGTGTATGCCTTAGGAGTAAGTACCAACCTTGGATCTTCAAATTTGTTGCCCCCAAATGCTCCCCTTTTGAGATATTGCTCTTCCTTGCCCCAGATCTCTTCCAATTGGACAGTATGTCGAGCAAGAGTGTACGACTAGCTCAAAACATCCACCAAAAGACCTTTTATACCAGGTTCAATATAAACGGTTCTATATAATACCGTCGGTAATATCGTTGCATTTTTGTCGAACAGAATATCACAGAAACTATCACTAACGGGTTTCATTTAAACCATCGATAATATCGGTGCATTTGTGTAGAACTATGACAGAAATATCATAGATGGTTTGGACATATGAACCGTCGGTGATAATTAGAATATCACAGACGGTTCCGAGCTCAAAATCGTCCGCTTTACTATCACAGTCGGTGTTTACTTCATAACCGTCTGTGATAATTATAAAATCAACAGTCTGCTCTACTATCACAGACGGTGATAAGGTCCGAACTGTCTATAATATCCGGGATTGCTTGCAGTCGAACCATTCAACTAGTTGAATTGTTCCACTTATTTTTCTCCTTGGGCATGACAAGCCCTAACTCGAAACCTCCATTGATGGCCACCGCAACTCCATCGACGGCCACTAGTTTCTCTGGTAAATTAGTATATGATGATGAATCTGCATGTAAGAGCCACCAATACCAATCGGATGGGTACCAATAATATTAGAAACGTGACCAAACGATTGAATAAAATGTTTTTCATATTTGGTTTTATCTTATTTTCAATGTTAGTATTTAAAAAATGATAATTATGGTGTTATGGTGTATATATATGTCTGTGGATGTTCAAAGAACGTTGAGACTATTACAGTCGGTCCTGACATTAAAACTGTCTGTAATGTTACTATCAGAGACAGTTTTGAGTTAAAAACTGTCTTGATCGCAGAAGTATTTTCTTGTTAACATTTTCACACAGAAAACATCATTTGGTGATTATCAGTTATACATAATCATTCAAAAAGCTAGATATATAAGGAAAAGAAATTTCAAATTTCTTACAATCTTTGCATACATAAGGGATACAAGCGACCAAAGCGTTGACCTGATCCGAAAGTAATTTACAAAGTTCTCCTAGGGACGTATTGGCATCAGTAGGATCTACACTAGCCGCCCCAAGAGAACTAGCAATAGCTCTAAGCCTATCTACATCATCTCTCAGCAAAGGAGTGCAGCTGTTCCTTATTGTATCGGAGAGTTCTCGCTGCTGCCGAGCAGAATCTCTCTCCGACCAGAACTTGCGTGCTTCTTCGTGAGAACCCTCATAGCACTCCGCCAAGTGCAGAATGGCAGAAGACATCTCCTCAGAACGCTTCTCCAGCGCCTCTTTTTCTTGTTGGAGAGTTCTGCACAAGGCAACTTTCTCCTTCTACACATGCATGGGTTGGTTTTGAAAGACATAACGACCAGCAGAGAGGGTGAAGATGATTGCCAAGCTTTAGAGTGGATTTGGATGTGGAAGTGTGCGACTTACCTCAAAAAGTTGATCATCCAAGAAAAGCTGATGATCCAAAGGTGTTGAAGAGGGGATATTCTAAGGATTGTTGTGGATCTCCAAACGTGGAGTCGATGCAACTGGAGGGGTTGCAAGGGGCAATGTGGCAACACAGGCCTCAACACCCTCTAGAGTCTTCACTGCAGCTCCACTGGAGGATCTTTCATTATTTCTGAGTCTCTTCTTTGGAGGGAGCATTTCTTCAGGCACCTGCGGATTTTGAAATGCATTTGTTTGGAGGTAATGAAGTCATAAAAGAAAGATCTGCATTAGAATTTCAAAGAGGACTTACTTTCTGAAGATCCTGATCGAGTTCATTCCTTATCTCTTCCTCATCACTCTCAATTTCAATAACCTCATTGGAATCTCGGCTCGCCATCAAGGTGGGGAGTTGAGGAGGGAAAAAAGACAGGGATTTAGGAGCAGAATTCCTAAAAGACTTAGCCAAGAATTTGTAAGTCTTAAGGATTGAAGAGCCTCGCTATTTATAGAACCAGAAGGTGACGGTTCATATGCGCGGGTGCCTCGAGTTTTAAAAAGCGCACTACTGGTTTTCAAGGTCAATAAATTCATGATTATTTCTCAGGAGATAAACTGCCACACGGTGGAACAGTGCCCACTTAAGAAGTTGAAGCGTCAGATTACATAATTCAATGCAAATTAAATTTGAAGTAAATAATTAAGTCTCTTCATCTGCACAGTTATTATGTGTAGTTATCCACGATTGCATGTTGAGAATTCAAAGCGTCGGACACTGTTGGGACTACCATAGATGGTTGGGAGATCAAAACCATCTTCTTTACTATTACAGATGGTTTTGATGTCCGAACCGTCTGTAATATGCCTGGAATTTTGCTTGAAGTCGAACCGTTTGACTTCTACAAATACTTGTTCCCTCCCTGGAGTTTTGCTTCCAGTCGAACTGTTCGACTTCTTCTTCTCCTTGGGCACGACAAGCCCTAACCCATAACCTCCATTGATGGCCGCCGCACCTCCATCGACAGCCACTATTTCCTCTGGTGAATCAAGTCCAAAATCGATCGTAGCTTCAACTCCGCCGGCTAGATTTCGGCATTGCAAATAAGGCAAGTAAAATTTCGTTATTGTTAGATTATCCTTATCCTATGATGGAAATTATCCTGCGATTCCTGTATCTTCCATTTTTATATGTCTTCTTTTCAACATGATTTTGTGCAGGTCCTTGGACGATGTTCACGAGGGGCAACGTAGTTCACGGTTCTTCGTCACAGTATGCTGCGTATGTTGGCTTGTTGGCGAAAGAAAGGGTGAAGATCACCGTCGAGAGCTGGAAGTTAGTGAAGGGCGAGATCTTAGTTGGCTCGGTCGAGAAGATCCTCAAGCCCGGCGTGTTTCTCAAATCAGGACATATAGAAAGCATCTTACATTTGTATTAGTGATTTCCTCAGGCTCCAACTCAACTCAGCTGAGTTGAGTTGATTTGCATTGATGAATTGAGTTTGAGCCAGAAGAGATCACCAAGACAAATGTAACTCAACGCCAGTTCCAGCTCCTCGGGCGTCTCTGAACTAAACTCCTATGGTTAAGTCAAACGTGGTTCATACATTTGCTGTTTCAGATGAATGGATTTGTGATGTATCAGGTCTAACTTGTAGTCGGTAGTTATATTTGTTGTTTGATTGCAAAGGTTCTCTTTCAGATGTGACTTTTGTAATATACATCGAATGTGTGAATTGGCTTATTTTTATTGGTGTATATTTGTGTATTTGTATTGCTATTTGGAACATGTACTTGAATGTGTGAATTTGTGTATTTGTATATTTGTATTGGTGTATATTTGTGTATTTGTATTGCTGTTTCAGACATATACTGTAACATCCCAATTTTTGCTACCCTTTTAGCTTGTCAGTCAGCATATCTTCGTTGGATTCTCGGATGTCTCAACCCCATTTTTTTGATCTCTTATCTCGAAATCATGATCTGAGGTATGCCACTACCTTAATTTAAAAAGTTGGTAGCTAAACTCCACCTTTTAGATTATTTTCGCTTTTTAGTCCAAAAGTATTTCAGATTAGTCCTTTTCAGAGTTGTCATAAGCCCAAAAAGACTAAAAGTCTCAGATCACCTCCAAATTCTGATCTGATCTAGTGATTGTCTTCCCTTTATTTTTCTGAACATTTTTCCATTCTGGTAGAATTCTAAAATCTTAACCGAAACCCTAGTTCAGCCTCGCCAAAGATTGAAACCCTAATTACCCTGCTTACCCTAATTACTCTATTTTTGATTTTTGTCAAAACCACCAGATCTTATCAGATTTTACCATTTTTCTTGCTAGATGAGTCCAAGTTATTTAGTAACACTCATCTGCAAAATCAGATCTCGAATCAGCCCTCTAGATCCCCAAATTTGCAAACAGGTCCAAGATCCTGAGCTAAATCCTTGCAGATCAGTCCAAATCTTCGCAGATTAGTCCCTGGCCCCTTTTTCGACCTCGACCAGGGCTAAGCTGGTTACGACCACGACCAGACACCACTTCGACCGCGACCAGTGCCGTTAGCCGAGATTCACCGCCGCAATCTTCACCGCCGGCCAACTTTTGTCTCCACCTATGGTCGTATCCGACGTGTCCGCACGTGGTGCTCACGTCACGCCAGAACCCTCCACCGTGGCAACGACCGATGACTGTCAGCAAGGAGCAGAAGAATCAACATAGGACTACGAAGAACAGTCTCAGAAACTAGACCCCTCACTGCAAGGCAAGTCTCAAACCCTTGATCATGTCTAGCCTATTATTTTGAAATAAATTATATTAGTTGTTTTCGAGTATATGCATGCCTTATATTCAAATGAGAATTATGTTCAAATAAAATGATTAGATATGACCTAAATGATTATGAAGCCCCTTTTGTCATTGAATATCCATGGACCCTTATCACCCAAGAATATCATGCTTAGGCTATGCTTATACTCAAGATTATATGTTAAATGCTAAATGGTCACATGTGAGAAAGGCATATTCAAAACCCCTTTTTGTGAAAGAAAATGTGATTGGAATCGATAGTGAGGATGGTTTGATTGGTTGGTGCTATGTGCGCACTGGGAATGTAAAAGACTCCTCACTAAAGATTCATAAGGATGAGAACCTTTTGTTGTACTTCTATGCAGCATGAAAAACGTACCAACCACTTGCCTGGTATGGGACGGGCGTAACATAGTAGCTCTCTCAGTATTAGTTTTTCCTTGCAATGGTTGTCGGTCCGGTTTCTCGAGAGGAAATGGTGGGCCATAGAGGGCCATGAGAGATGTGAGATCAAAAAAATAAACAGAGGATAAGGTGTAAGAAGGAAGACGCCCTACGCCTCGATTAAGTCGTGCGCGACTGTAATCAAGAGAGGCTATGTGTCTTGCGAGACAATAGACCAAGGCTAGGAAGAATTGGCTATGGGGAGTACCCACAACGGTAATGAGGACTGGAATGTCGATTTACCAGGCAGGGAATTGTTAATGCTAGGATTGTAAACCGTTGTGTTATCTCGGCCTTGTCACATGCGTAAAAGTCGCACGGAGAAGTACCGACTTGAAAGCTGAGTGATCAGTGGATTAAGGTGGTACACCTTTGCAAACTTATAAAAAGTATCGGATACTCTGAGCTCCTAGGTCATGGAGTCTGCGCGCGGTGGATTCTATCCACGTCAATGCAGCACAAGTAGCTTTTGGGAAAGTTTTTCATAAAATTGAATAAAGTGGTGACTCATGGAGGACCGCCAGACATAACATCTTTTGAAAATTTAGCTTAGGATTTTAAAAGCCTCGCTTTTGAAAACAAAAACGTTTTCTTCAAAATTAAGAGTGAAAATCTATTCTACGAGCCAAAGAGCCATCCTTTGGAAATTTTCCCTCATCTATATATATTTGCATTCTTATTTGGGACTTGTTGAGCACTATGTGGACAATGTGCTCACCCTTGCTTTTGCAAACAAAAATTTAGAGGAAGGATTCATTGATCCCGAGTCCTACGGTCTTGAACCCAACATGGCAGAAGAAGAAACTGCTCCAGAAGATCTAGCTTGTTAGAGGGTCACTTACCAAGTTGAGTCCGATGTGGAGGAAGCCCATGCAACGCCGCTGCAAGTTGAAGATGAAGACCGTTGAAGTCCTTTTGCTTGTTGTTGTTGTTTTATTTTGTGCCGACCTTTGTGTCGAAGAAAACTCCCTAATTTTTTATCAACACTAAAGTGCGTCATTTTGGCGCTATGTTATTGTAATGTTGGTCCTTGTGATCTGCACTTGTTTTAATTACTTGCATTTTTATAAAATGCATCTTATTGTTGTGAGCTGCAATGTACAATTTCTGAGTGCAACCCACCTGGGCGGTTGCCACTGGATTCCTCAAATGAGGGTCCCACATATACTTCAATGTGTGAACTGGCGTATTTGTGTAGAACTATCGCAAAAATATCACAGACAGTTATCATATCAGAACCGTGTGTAATACAACACTATTACATACAGTTTTGTGGTGAAAATAGTCTGTGATAGAACTATCACAGACAGTTTTTAAATCAGAACCGTATGACTTCAAACGGTGATATAACATATGGCTTTTACCTCAAAACCGTCTGTGATATAACTATCACAGACGGTTTTTAAATCAGAACCGTCTATGATATTCAAAGAACATGCTGGAAAATTGGAAAATTGACATAAGAACAAATTTTTAATTAATTTTTTTCATCATTAATGAAAAACAAGCTATTTATAGAATTTCCAAAATGACACTTCATGTTCCCAGGCTAGTGCGCCGCGCGAACATCAGAACCCGAAATGACACAACACACCGTTGAGAATTTGAAGCGTCGATCACTGTTGGGACTATCACAGTCGGTCCTTACATAAAAACCGTAGGTAATGTTACTATCATAGATGATTTTGAGTTAAAAACCATTTGCGATATTGAAAGAATGTTGAGAATTCGAAGCGTCGATCACTGTTGGGACTATCACAGTCAGTTCTTACATAAAAACAGTCTGTAATGTGACTATCACAGACGTTTTTTTGCCTCAGAACCGTCTGTGATATTCAAAGCATGTTGAGAACTCGAAGCGTCGGACACTTTTGGGACTATCCAACCAAATAGGCCCAACTTCTATATTGTTTCTAAACTTTTTTTGTTCGCCATAAAAAATATGTTGCACCACACTCGCGTTTGGCATGCCACAATGCCATCCAGCCAAATAAGCCCAACTTCTATATTCTTTCTATATTATTTGCAAGGCTCTGAAGGACTACCCTCACGCGCCAAAGATTGCCGCTTCTATGTATATGATCGCGATAGTCGTTCCTTGATCGCACACAGTGCACATACCTTTGTATGGTCGAATGTTCGCCAAAAGCTAAAGAAAGATAAAGAAAGAGGGAAGATAGCATGCAGTCCAAGAACGTGCTGGAAAATTGGAAAATTGACATAAGAACAAAATTTTCAATAATTTTTTTCATCACTTACAAAAAAAGTAAAAATACAAAATGCTAGGTCAAGGAGTGGTCTTAGCCCTGGCTGCATCTAGAATAAAGTCAGTTTGACTTGCAGCCAGGACGCAGGACTCCTCCAGCGACAAGTTGTCCTTATTAGGATCAACTACTACGGCATCGAGAAGGCCTGCGACCTCCCTCAGCTTTGCGATGGTATCCTTCATAGTCAAACCGCAGCCAGTGATGGTCATATCCGTGGCTTGCTTCTCCTCGCGAAGACGCCTCGTCCTCGCCCTAGCATTGTCACCTTCCGTCTTCATGCGCTGAATGCGCTGGAAGAGATCGTCCAGGTCAAGCCATAGCTGAGTGTGCTTCTTCGTAAGGAGCTTGTGCTCCTCCTGGAGGGCCCTCAACTTGGCTTTTACCTTGCCCGAGTCTTCCACGGCTCCCCTTCCCTATGCAAATCAACAGGTCAAGAATGTACTGAACAGGGATTAACAATACAAGGGTAAGTCCAAAAGATTGAGAGTTCCTACCGGGGAGGGTGAGGCTGACGATGCCATTGAGGATGCCATTGGCGTAGAGAAGCTAAGGAGTCAAACAGTTTTAGAATTATAAAAACTTGTAAAGTAAATGGCAATTATTCCACTGTCAAGCTATTTATAGAATTTCCAAGGCGCCGCACGAAGATCGGAGACCGAAATGAACACAGTTGAGAATTTGAAGCGCCGGCACTATTTAGAACAGTCGGTTCTGATATTAGAACCGTCTCTAATACTACACTATCGCAGTCGGTTCTGAGTTCAGAACCGATTGTATATATCACCGTCAGTTTTGATAATGGAACCGTCTGTGATATTCTAGTTATTACAGACGGTTCTCAGTGGAGAACCGATTGTATCTATCACAGTTGAGTTTTAGTTTAAAACCGTCTGTGATATGTAGACTATTACAGACGGTTTTGTGTTCAGAACCGTCTAGTTGACTATCACAGTTGGTTTTGACATCAGAACCGACTGTGATAACTTAACATATTCTCCCTACAGGCCTTCGCAGACGGTGTTCCATTGAAAAGTTCATAACCGTCTGTGATGTGCCATCCTGGATGTCTGTTTATGTGGTAGTGCACCATTGTCTACAATTGCTGACTAGCACGCATCCTCGTCGACGGCGGGAGTTCCGCCGACATCCTGTACCTAAAGGCATTCAGGGAAATGCATGTCGAGGAAAAGCTACTACAACCCGCGGTTGGACCCTTACCGGGTTTCATCCCCGGGAAGACCATCCACCCGGTGGGGAAGGTCGATCTGTCCATGACCTTCGGCTCCCCGGACAACTCCCTGGCCGAGCTCGTCCGGTTCGATGTGGTGCAGCTCCCCTCTTCTTACAACGCTATCATGGGGAGGACTACCATCAATCGTCTAGGGGCCGTGATCCATCAAAACTACCTCTGTGTGAAGATCTCCGGACCCCGTGGCGTGATCACAGCCCAAGGTGATCAGGACGTAGCTCGCGCCCTTTATGAGCGCATCACGGCAGTGATCGGGAGTGTCAACGTGACCAAAGCCCTAGGGGGAGAGAACTCTTCCCTGGCTCTGGACGCCACGGCCATGCCCTCCGGGCGGTTACCCCCAAGCTGCGTCCAGAGGGGGACCTCTGGAAGGTCACGCGGTGCCCGTACGACGGGGGCAGGACTGTTAAGATCGGGGTGGATCTCCCTGAGGAGCACGTGGAACAACTCGCATCCTTCCTACGCAAAAACTATGATGTTTTTGCGTGGAAGCCCGCCAACATGCAGGGCGTTGCCCGGGAGGTCATCGAGCATAAGCTTGCAGTAACCCCCGGTCACCCCCCCGTCAAGAAAAAGTTGAGGAAGCTCTCCCTTGAACGCCAAGAGGCTATCAAGGTCGAGATTACCAGGCTCTGAGAGGCGGGGTTCATTCGGGAGGTGTTGCACCCCGAGTGGCTGGTGAACCCCGTCCTCGTGAAGAAGTCGAACGGCAAGTGGCGAATGTGCATAGACTTCACCAACCTCAACCGAGCTTGCCCAAAAGACAACTTCCCACTCCCGCGGATTGACCAGCTGGTCGACTCCACCGCAGGGTGCGAGCTTATGAGATTTTTGGACGCGTATTCAGGCTACCACCAAGTCCGGATAGCTAAGGAGGACGAGGAAAAGACGGGTTTCATAACTCCCCTTGGCACCTTCTGCTATGTAGATATGCCCTTCGGGATGAAAAACGCTGGAGCAACATTCCAGTGACTCATGTCATTGGTCCTTAAGGACCAAATTGGCCGCAACGTTGAAGTCTACGTCAACGACGCGGTCGTAAAAAGTCTCCAAGCAGTCGCTCACCTAGACGACCTGGCAGAAACCTTCCACAACCTCCGCAAATATGGGTTGAAGTTAAACACAGAGAAGTGTGCTTTTGGTGGGAACCTTCAACCTCATCAGTCGCCGGCACAAGTCGCCACTTCAGCCATCAAGGATGTACAGCGGCTGACCGGCCGTATGGCCACGCTAAGCCGCTTCGTCTCGCGGTCAGGCGAACGTGGCCTCCAGTTCTTCAAGCTCCTTTGAGGCTTCGAGGGGTTCCGGTGGACCCCCGAGGCCCAGGCCGCCCTTGATGACTTAAAGAAGTATCTCATGAGCCCCCCGATGCTCGTGAGTCCGTCTCCGGGGGAACCTCTGCTCCTCTACCTTGCCGTGACCCCGGTCGCTGTAAGCGCAGTACTGGTGAAGGAGCAAGACGGGCAGCAGCGCCCCGTGTACTACGTGAGCGAGGCCCTTCAGGGGGCCAAAACTCGGTACACGGAGATGGAGAAGATTTTCTACTCCCTCCTCATGGCATCCCAAAAGCTATGTCACTACTTCCTGGGACACTCGATCACAGTCCCGTCGTCCCTCCCCTTGGCGGAGGTGCTGTGGAATAAAGAAGCCACCGGCCGGATCGGAAAGTGGGGGCCGGAGCAAAAGCGCTCAACACTCGGGAGCCCCCCTGGCGGTTAGCTCTCGGGTCACCTGCTCGATGCAAATCAAGACAAGAAAAATTGAGTCGAGAATTAGCGAAGTTGAATCAACTTAGTAAAAAATTATTTCCATTTCATCAAAGTTGGTTTTTTGTACAAGTCTCCGGGGCTTCCTCTAAAAAGCTACCAGGAGCAAAAATCCTAAACAAAAAAAAGACATATCCAAAGGCCCGGGGGAGGCTCATACTTGGTCATTGTCGCCCTCCCCCCGTGGGGCCTCCCTTGCTGCCGCAGCCGGAATGTCCGCCCTCGGGGGTGCCAGAGCCGGGAATAGCGCCCGAATGATCCGATCGTAGAAGCCTTCGGCAAGCTCCTCCACCTCCTGCCGCTGCGGCTTGAAGAAGGCGGGGAAGCTCCGGGGGAGTCTAGCCCTGATCGCCAGGGAGCTGGTCAACCGATGCTCCATGAGGGCCGCGGCGGCAGCCACCACCAGGATGGCCCAGCCCCTCGCCCGAGCGTCGGCGGCCACCAAGATCATGGAGACTTGTGCGTTGAGAAAACACAAGGCCTCGCAAATGTGGCCGGTGCTGCGCTGGAACCACCTCCCGGGCTGAGGCGCAGCCCGATCCCCTCGAGGGCCAAGCAGATGGAGCGCCCCTCTTCCGCCACCGCTCGGGCACTCGAGCTTTCGAGGTCTCGGAGGGCGCCCCCCTTTGCCTTCACCCCCCGTCGAAGGCGGTCGTTGGCACTCTCCGAGGTGTGGAGTTGGGCCCGGACCAGGGCCAACTCCTGGAGTGCTTCGTCCCGCTCACCACAGAAGATGGTGGCCTTCCCCTCCATCTCCTTCAACTCTCGGTCGAAGCGCTCCTCTATGCCCCGGGTGTGGGCTACCCCCTACAAACGAGAAGGCCAATTGAAGCCAATAGTTAGAAAAATCACCAAGAAAGGCAGTCGAATGTCTTGAAAATAAACTTACGTGGATGTGGAGCGACAGCAGCTCGCCCCACCTCTCGTTGAGCGTCCCTTGCGAGATGTACTTTTGAACCTTCAGGAGCTGGAGGCTCGCCACCACCCGGTGAGCCTCGCCTATTCCCCTGGACCCGTCTCCACCGGCTGGCACCGGTAGGGCAAGTACGAACCGGCGGGGACCCGGCAGCGGCCCCCATCGCCAGGAACTCAGACTCGGAGGAGGTGGAGGATGAACTCTCCGAGGGAGAGCCACCCAGGGGAGGGATGAGGAGCCCCTTCCCCTTTCCTGGCCGTGGGGCTCCCGGGGCCTCCGTAGCCACGGGGACCTCGAAGACCGAGGGGCTCCCCCTCGTCCACCGGCCATTCGATGTGCAGGGTGAAACCTCCGTGAAGCGCACCTCTGGGTGCTCCATTTTTGGTACTTCCAGTGGCGCCGGAGGTGCGACCGCCGGAGACAGCCTGGGGGCATAGTTCGCCGAATCGGACGCCCCGCCGTCGCCGGTCGCCCCCTTCTCCCCGGCCTCACCGGAGACCTCGAGGAGGTGCATGAACTCTTGCGTTCCTGCCAGCCCCCCAGAGTGCTCTTCCGGGGGGGCGGCGTCGCCTCACCCCTAGAGGGTGCATGTGCACGTCACAGCCCGAGGCTTGCGTCTCAGGCCTTCGTGGGCTTAGAGCCCGGTGTCGTCGCCGGACCGGGGGCCTTCTGCGCCTTGGTGCACTTCGACTTGGGGCCCCTGGCGGTCTCTTCCCCCGCTTGTGACAGTCGGGGGTCGAGAGAGGCATCCTCGCCAGTAACCTTAGCCGAAAGGCTTCGGCCACCAAGTTCTGGGGAGGACCCTCCCCGATGATGCGCATGATGCGCTCGTGCTCATCGGCGTAGTACCTCCCAAGGAGGTTCTCCGTCTTTTGCCGAGCGGCCTGGTACGGCCGGACTACAAAAAGAAAACGTATGAACGAAAATCCCAGAGATCGAAATAAGTCACCGTGTACTTACGTCAGGTCACCGGCTTTTGCAAGGGCCACTACGCTGGGCACATGTTGAGCCCCCTCCTCCCGTGTGAGAAGGGGGAGAGGCTGAGTAGCGCTAGCTCCTCCGCGGCGTCCCTCATGGACTGGACGCCCCGGGCGCCCACTGTCTTGCTAAGGAGCCTCAGCTCCTCTTCGGTCCATACCAGGGGCTTGGGGGCTGACGACTGACAGTAGGAGGGGGGCTCCGGGGAGTAGGTCACCCCGGTGTCCTGGACCCGGAGGTAGAACCACCTCCGGAGCCAATCCCCCCAGATACTCCTCCACCCGTGACGGTAGGAGTTCTATCATGATGGAGCCGAACGAGGACTTCAACCCCCTACCAAATGCGAGCTCCTCGCCGCGGGCTCATAGAAGTACCAGAATAGTAGGAGCGTCGATTCTCGTCCGGTGGCTGTCTCGCACAGCTAGATGAAGAGGCCCATCCGGACGAGGGTGTTCGGCGTCAAGTGGTTGAGCGCCACCCCGTACTATCGGAGGAGCTCCCGGAGTAACGGGTGCACCGGGAGCCGGAGGCTAGCCTGGAGGAAAGCCTCGAAGATGACAACCTCTCCAGGCCGAGGGCCAGGCGCGGTATCCTTTTTTGAGGGGATCCGAACGTCCCCGTCGGCAACAACTCCCCGATCCACGAGGGACTCTAAGTCCCCCGAGGTGAACCCGGAGGCCCAGAGGAAGTCTGCGGTGACTTCCGCCGGGGGCACATCTGTGGTCTTGGCTCAGCACTTTAGAGCCATTTTGATATCCGGTGGCTAAAGGCTTCCGGAGACTAAAAAAGTTTCTGGTGGCTAAAAGTTTCCGGTGGCTAAAATTTCCGGGAGAGGGCTAGAGCGCCGGTGGACACTTGAAGATGTGAGGTCTGGAATGAGCTCTCCGGGGCCCTTGAGGCCGTATTTATAGGGCCCGAACGTGGCCCTGATGGGTGCCACGTCGGCCCCCTGAACCAATCTGAGCCGCCCTTTTCAAATGTTGTGCAAGCGAATCGAAGGGTGGACGCTGATCATGATGACAGGAGCTGCACGCTGATCCAGGCGATCTCATAATCACCAGTGCGGAAACCAAAGCGTCGCTTGAACCAGAGGTTCCCACCGGGGGAGAAGTTCCCGGCAACAAATGACCATTTCCCCTGGGGACCCACAACATCTTCGGAGGACATGGGGGGCCTCTGTTGGGGGAAATCTCCGTTCAATCAATCCCAGCGAATTAGCCTGGGGACAAAGGACACGGTGACCTCATCCTGGGCACCACCTCTGGCCCGGGGACAATGGCCCCGTAGACCTAGTCCCGGGCGCCGCCTTTGTCCCGGGAACCAAGGCCGCGGTGACCCTGTCCCGGGAGTCCCCTTTGGCCAGGGGACAATGCCCCGGTGACCACGTCCCGGGCGCCGCCTTTGGCCCAGGAGAAGGCCCCGGTAACCCCATCCCGAGTGCCGCCTTTGGCCCGGCGACAAAGGTCCCGGTGACCTCATCCCAGACGCCACTTTTTCCCTGGGGCAGGGCCCCCCAGTGACCTCGTCCCGACGCCGCCTTTGGCCCAGGGACAAAGGTTGCGATGGCCCTGTCCCGGGCGGCACCATTCGCCCGGGGAGAAAGGCCCCAGTGCCCCGTCCCGGGTACCGCCTTTGGCCCGGGGACAATGTCGCGATGACCTCGTCTCGGGTGCCGCATTTGGCCTAAGGACAAAAGCCCCGGTGGCCCCGTCCTGGGCGCCGCCATTCGTCCGGGCACAAAGGCCCTGGTGCCCCGTCCCAGGCACCGCTTTAGAACCGGGGACAAAAGCCCCGGTGGCCCCATCCCTGGTGCTGCCATTCGCCCGGGACAAAAGCCCCGGTGGCCCAATCCGGGGCGCCGCCATTCGCCCGGGGACAAAGGCCCCAGTGGCCCCATCTCGGGCATCGTCATTGGCCCGGGGACAAAGTCCCCGGTGCCTCGTCCCAGGTGCCGCCTTTGGCCCGGTGACAAAAGCCCCGGTTGCCCCGTCTCGGGTGCCGCCATACACCTAGGGACAAAGGCCCCGGTGACACCATCCCGGGCGCCGCCTTAGGCCCGGGGAAAAGGCCCCCGAGGGCCCCGTCCCGGGCACCGCCATTCACCCGGGGACAATGCCCCGGTGACCTCGTCCCGGGCGCTGCCTTTGGCTCGGGGACAAAAGCCTTGGTGGCCCTGTCTCGGGCGCTGCCATTCACCCGGGGACAAAGGCCGTTGCCCCGTCCCGAGCACTACCTTTCACCTGGGGACAATGGCCCCGGTGAGCCCGTCACGGGTGCGGCCTTTGGCCCGGGGACGAGGCCCCCGGTGGCCTCGTCCTGGGCTCCGCCTTTGGCCCGGGGACAAAAGCCCCAGTGGCCCCGTCCCGGGTGCCACCATTCACCCGGGGACAATGCGCTGGTGACCTCGTCCCAGGCGCCGCCTTTGGCCCAGGGAGAAAAGCCCCAGTGGCCCCGTCCCGGGCGCCGTCATTCGCCCGGGGATAACGGTCCCGGTGCCCTGTCCTGGGCGCCGCCTTTCGCCCGGGGAGAAAGGCCCCGGTGAGCCTGTCCCTGGCTCCCGGTGGCCCCGTCCCGGGTGCCGCCTTTGTCCTGGGGAAAAGGCCCCGTACTGGTCTCCGCCATTCGCCCGGAGACAAAGGCCCCGGTGGCCACCATTCGCTGGGGGACAAAGGCCCAGTGACCCCATCCCGGGCGCCGCCTTTTGCCCGGCGACATTGGCCCTGGTGACGCCGTCCCGGGCGTAAGGTCACGGAGGACCGTCTCGGTAACTGGCAAGGACACTTGTCAAGCATCAAGCTTCCACGACCAGTGAAAGGACATCAGTGCCCCTCAATCCGACGGTCGTGGTCAGGGTAGTCTTGTCTTTTTACATTTTTTGGGCCTATATATGACCTTGTATCTCTTTCTTGTAACCAGAGACAATTCATTTGTATCAATACACAACAAACCAATAGGCGTGCTCCGGAGCACTCTCCCCACGAGAGCTCCCCCATCCGACTCTGGTCGGGGGCACGTCGACAGGACTAGGGTCTCCACAGAGCCGAACCTGTATAAATCCTTTGTCATTCTCTGTGCTTGCGTCGTTAGTCGTTAGCTAGGATGTTCCACAAAACCTGCCGGGGTATTCGCAAAACCACGACATGGAGAATTATTTCTTCAAGTTTGTGCTTTGGGGCACACAGATCCTCGATACCACACAATCCCTTGGTCGTCTTCAGTATAACCCTGAGCCTTTCCTAACTTGATTCAGCTCTTGATCTTGCAAATCTCCTCATCTTCCTTCTAGGCATTCCCTATCTGTTCTTTGAGTTGGGGTTTTACTATTAAAGTAGCTACCGTCCCCTGTGGTATAGACGACCTGTTAGACCAATTGAAGCATGCTACTGTCTTCCTAAAATTGGATCTCAATTCAGGATATCATCAAGTCAGCATTCAAGAAGAGGATACGTTGAAGACCGCATTCAAAACTCGACAAGGTCTGTTCGAATGGCTGTCAATGCCGTTTGACCTCTGCAATGCCCCGGCAACTTTCATGCGTCTTAAATGACGTATTACGACAGTTCATCGATGACTTTGTGATCATTTACCTCGACGACATACTGGTCTATAGTCGTTCATGGGACGAGCAACTCATTCATGTCAAAATGGTGTTCGAACAGCTTCGGCAACATCAACTTCGCCTCAACGTTAAGAAGTGTTAGTTCGGCCAACAAACTCTACTATACCTAGGATTTGTGGTCGGCAACAGTACGTTGCAAATCGATTAGATATGGTAAAAGTGATTCGCGAGTGGCCACAACCGTGAACAGTTACAGAAGTGCATAGTTTTGTGAGAGCATGCCAATACCTTCGGAAGTTCATACGATAGTTCTCAATTGTACCTTCTCCATTGCATGCATTAACTAGGATCGATCAGAAGTTCGATGAGACAGAGAAACATGGGGACACATTTATCTTGGTGAAGAGGAAGATCAGTGAAGCTTCTATTCTAGCTTTGCCGAATCTACAGAAACCATTTGAGCTCCAAACCGATGCCTCAAGTTATGCCATGGGCACAGTGCTCATGCAAGAAGGTCGACCAGTAGCATATCACTCTGAGTTATTCCAGGGAGCTCAGAAGAACTATCCGACTTATGACATGGAGTCGTGTGCACTGCATCAGGCCGTAAAGTATTGGTGGTGTTACCTTTTGGGTAAAGAGACTATTGTCCACACCAACCACTGACCTTTGCAATATTTGCAAACTCAGTCCAAGCTAGAACAAGCTCGGCATATGAAGTGGATGTGGTATATGCAACAGTTCAATTTGGTGATTAAGTACAAGAAGGA
Source organism: Pharus latifolius (assembly GCA_019359835.1). NCBI lineage: Eukaryota > Viridiplantae > Streptophyta > Magnoliopsida > Poales > Poaceae > Pharus > Pharus latifolius. Next base: position 60,095,464 of record CM033323.1, read on the forward strand.
CATACACAACAAATTGGCAGACATGCTATCGCGACCACCAATTACAACCCTTTTCTTATTAGCGTTCATGTAGATCATGCCCTCATGTCATGATGACTATGCCACAATGTACAGTGAAGATACCGATTTTCGATCAGCATTGGCTGAGCTCTAAACAGGGAAACTTACGGAGTTCGTTTGCCGAGAGGGACTCTTGTACAAAGGCAATTTGCATTGTATACCTCGTGGAGCACCTCGAATTCAGTGGCTTCAAGAAGCGCATACATCGATGGTTGCTGGACACTTTGGGGTTACAAAGACTTTGCAAAATCTTCATCGACATGTGTTCTGGCCTTTGCAGCAAGATGTGGCTAGTTTTTTTTGAGGCTGTGGTCTTTGCAGCATCTCGAAACTAGCAAACCGGAAATTAGGTTTGTACACTCCTTTGCCAGTTCCATCGCGACCATGGGAAAGAATATCCATGGATTTCTTGGGAGGATTGACTAAGACCCGATGTGGCAATGACTAACTCTTTGTGGTTGTTGATCGGTTCTCCAAAATGATTATTCCCATACCTTGTCAAAAGACTATCACGGGAGAAGAAGCAGCTCGGGTAGTCTTTCAACACGTTTGGACACATTTCGGACTGCCGACTTCTATTGTGTCTAATCCTGATACCCAGTTCCTTAGTCACTTTTGGCGATCACTCTGGACGATGATGGACAGAAAGCTAAAGAGGAGTACTACTTTCAAATTGAGGGTCAAACTGAGGTGGTAAATCGAACCATCGTTCATCTCTTGAGAGGATATAACTCTAAGCATTCGAAGATCTGGGATGAAAGCAAACCATACTTGTAGTTTGCATTTAATCGAGTAGTCCGAAATGTGAAAGTAAAAAGCTTAAACCCATCTATTATGGTCCATTTTGGATTTTTGCGGAAAATTGGTACTAATGCTTGTCAGCTCGAGTTACCTCCATACATGGATATTTACTCGATTGTCAATGTTGAGCACCTCAAACTCTTCAACCCTTCAATGCTGGATGATGAGCCAGATACCATAGTACCATCTATTGAATACTTGGTCTATCAACGAGAAGAACCTCTACTTGAGACGTGATATTGGAGAAGAAGGTAACAACCACCAGAAGCGGTACACGGGAGTCTTTTCGAATCGGACAACAGAAAGGTCAATGGGTACGTGCGGCAAAGTAATACACCCAAGAAGATGGTCTAGCTCAATTTCCATATCTCCAGTTTTGATCATAGGCTGCAACGGGATTTAGCTCCTTCTCAACAGGGGATTCATGATCTGAGTGGATCTCAGGTCAAGTTCGGAAAGGATTCGCGACCATGAAAAAGAGCACAACCTTGGAAAGGTTTGCGACCTTGGAAAGGATTCGATCTATGGTCGATGTCGTAGTCCGATCCAAATATATAGAACTGAGTCATATCTGTTTAGGGTTAGTTAGTGTCCGAGTCTAATATGATTAGATTATTGAGTCTGATATGTACTCATACGATTGGACTATAAATACTTTGTAATAGGTCTAGTTTAGATCATCGAAGAGTCATAGAACTTATTTAAGTCTTAGACACAGAGTTCCTCGACATAGGCGAGTGTGTCCTAACGTTCGACGTGTAAAGATCCCTCTTTGAAATAAAGAGCGTGCTATCTTTTGAATTGTGTTTCGATCAACTTTTTGGGTTTCGGCAACTCTGAGTAAGATCCCATCATTCTGCATATTAGAATTTGGGTGAGCCTATTGCGAAACCAAGGCTAGGTCTCAAACATATCATCCCCTATGCAAAAAGTAGTTTGTCCCTCACGAACATCCATGAGGGCTCCTATTGTCCGTAGCATGTGTCGTCCCAATATAATAGGTATAGAAACATCTTCATCCATATTGAGAATGACAAAATCAACTGGAAAATAAAATTTACTGACTTGAAGAGGCACATCTTCCAGGATTCCTTCCAGTTGCTTCACCAAACTATCGGCAATTTGTCGAACCATGCTGGTAGGTTTGATTGCACCCATGCTCAAACATTGTGCAATGGTGAGAAGAATCACACTAACTCTTGCGCCTAGGCCGCAAAGAGCTTGATTTATGTGTACCATACCTATGTTGCAAGGGATGGAGAAGCTCCCTTGATCCCATAGCTTTGTCAGCATCCTGTTCTGAATCAAAGCACTACAAATCTCGATCAAAGCAACAATTTGAAATTCACTCAAATCCCACATTTTAGTAAGAATGTCTTTCAAGAATTTTCCATAAGAAGGCATTTGAGTTACTAAATCAGTAAAAGGCACAGTCACATTAAGATTTTTCAATATTTCCACAAATTTTTCAAATTTCTTATCCAGTTTCACTTTTACATACCTTCCCTGGAAAGGTGGAGTTGGATTATAAATACGTGTTACTTGTTTTTCTCCACTTGCCTTGTCGTTTTGTTCGGCTTCCTTGTCATCATTGTTTGTCGGTGGTAATGGTATTTCCTCGATTTCTCTTGTCGGCGCAGCTTCGGTTGGTGATGTTCATTCCGGTAGCTTTGTTCCACTCCTTAAGATCACTGGATTAGAAAAAGAGGGTTAGAACAAGCTATGGAATTAATTTGTTCAGAATTGCGATGATTAATAGGTTGAGAAGGAAGAGGGTGATCATTTTTCAGTGCAGGATTCGCCAATTGTGCGATTTGAGTCTCAAGCATGCGGACGTGAGTTGATATAGAGTCTATCTTTTGGCTCATGGATGTCTTTTCTTTCTCTTGATTTTCTAGAAAGTTCTCTAGCATGCGCTCCATGTTTGACTGCTCAGGTTGTCGTTGGTTTGGTGGTTGATAAGGTTGCTGATTTTGTAGTTGAAACGGCGGCCTTTGAGCTTGATATTGGGGATTTTCTTGATGTAGTTGCTGCTGTCCAAAACTTTGTTGTTGGTGTTGAGGTTGCTGATTTTGTCTTGACCATGCAAAATTTTGATTGTTGCGCCATCCAGAGTTATACGAGTTAGGAAAAACATTACCATGCCGTTGTTGCATACCCTGAAAAGCATTTGCCTGCTCCATGGATGAGTTAAATTGGCATTCATGGCCATAGTGGCCTTGTATGCCGCATAGTTCACATATAGGTGTAATCGCATTAACAAATGAAGTAGCAATTGCTCAAAGAATAGACAATTTATTGGTTAGAAGTGCTACCTGTTCGGCCAATTGCGACATTACACTTACATCCATGTTGTTGGTCAAAGTTTGTTGAGCAGCTCGTTCGGTTCCCCATTGAGTGTAGTTTTGAGTAATACCTTCGATGAGGTCATATGCTTCATCTACACTTTTGTTCATTAGTGCGCCGCCAACTGCGGCGTCTATGGCCATCCATGCATTGTAGTTCAATCTGCTATAAAACGTTTGAACTACAAGCCACTTCTCTAGTCTGTGATGCGGACATTTCATCAACAAGTCCTTGTACCATTCCCAAGCATTGTAAAGTGATTCACCTACCTGCTGAGAAAAAGATGCAATCTGGTTGCGAATTTGAACAGTTTTAGAAGGAGAGAAAAACCTACCAAGAAAAGCTCGCGAGAGTTTGTCCCAAGTAGTGATCGACATAGGAGGAAGAGTGTATAACCATGCCCTCGCCTTCTCACGAAGCGAGAAAGGAAAGAGCCTCATACAACGTGCATCCTGTGTTACTCCATGAATATTGAAAGTTTCACAATGATCAAGAAACATATGCAAATGTAATGATGGATTTTCAGCGGGACGACCACTAAACTGGTTTTGTTGAACCAAATTTAAAAGTGCAGGTTTTATCTTAAAATTATTTGATTCAATCGGTGGTCTAAGAATACTTGATTGCAACCCCATGCTAAGTGGGATTGCAACCCCATGCTAAGCGGGATTGCAAAATCCTTGACTCTCTTTTGGCCCTCCATTGTTGGTTGTTCTTTGACATTTTCAAAAGTTTGTGAGTTTTCCTCCGATCTTACCTGCCTTGCCTCATACCGAAGTTAGCGCGCTGTTTTGACAGGTTTGTCCAAGCTATCTAGTTTTACACTATTTTCCTGAAAGGTTAGTGGTGCAAAGAAAAGAAGAAAAAGAAAAATAGAAGCATGATTGAGAAGTGAGACTGACTTATATTAGCGAAAAATTCATCTAAAAAGATGAATTACCATTGTTCCCTGGCAACGGCGCCAAAAACTTGATTGCACCGAGGACGGTGTGATTTGTAATAACCGCAAGTGGACGGTTGAACTTCGAGCACTTGAGGGTTGAATTCCACGAGGAACAAGCGTATTCATCTTTCTAGCTTAATGTATCACTGCTTAAATCTAAACGAGTTGGGGGTTCGTGTTTCTACAACTAATTCTACAACTAAAGCTATCAATCTAGGGTTTGTAAGCTGGAATGAAAATCTAGGGTTTCGGGAGTTCCATGACCCTCCAACGTAATTTTATCCAAGGTCCGAGGATTGTAAGTTAATATCAATTATTTTCCAAGATAGATTAAGTTTCCAGTATAGTCACTGGTACAACGGTCAGAGGATTGCTTCTACTATCACGTTTGGCGAGAGCCTCTCTCCTGTTCAAGATCCCGCATCAAAGCACTAAGAACTCAAGAACTCCTCTAAATTCTTGCTAAGTTTCAACTATTATGTCTATTGCTGAAACGAGAATTTAGGGTTTAGAGGAAGAAAACATCAGGAAATTACTCCAAAACTTGACATAAAGACTGAAGAAGAATCACGCCTTCAGGATTAGGTCATCCCTAATCCTAGAGGGGATCTACTCGCTAAAAGCCATAATAATGCAGAAATAAGAATAACAATTAAATAAAAACTCACTTGATAACTTGGAAATTGAAGTTACCGTCCTTGCTGGCTTACAAAAACTATAAAAATAGAGAAGAGGGCTCTTCTAAGAAGCATAAACTAGAACTAAGCCCTAGTTACTTCTAAGCCTAAGAGAACATCTAAAAAAACATGTTTAATTGAGCCAAGAACTTCTCTATTTATAGCAGATGGATAAACGTGTCCAAAAACAACTCCTTGACGGGTAGGAGATGAAGTCTGGCTTCAAACGGTGCGAGAACAAATAAATCTGAGTCAAAACCGACCAGATTCGACAAATTCTGATCAAACCCAGCTAATACCAACCATAACCAACTAGTTCTAGTTAAATATGACTAAAACCGACCAAATTCGACCAGTTTTGATCAAATTTGACCAAAACAGACCATTCAAGGGTGAGGAAATTGAATCGAGCATGCGGCGCATCCCCGTCGTGCGAAACCGCTCATGGGTATACTGGAAATCGTGGAACTCTCCACAGCCCATATGTAGGCTGCAAGGCTTTTTCGCCAGGCCTCTGTGCCATCGTCTGGCCGGATAAGTTCAAGCCAGGGGCTATTGGGAGGTTTGATGGGACCCAGAATCCGTTGAACTTCCTTCAAATTTACATTACCGCTATCCAAGCGGCAGGTGGGGATGATCACATGATGGCCAACTATTTGCCGACGGTTCTCGAGGGGCCGGCAAGGACCTTGCTCTTCAATTAGCCCGAGGGTTCAATATATAACTGGGAAATGTTGTGCGATGCCATCCTCAACAATTTCCAAAATTGTTATCAAAATCCTGGGAAAGAAGACGATCTTCATCGTCTACGACAAACTTCCACGGAGACTCTCCGATAGTTTGTCAAAAGGTTTGTCGGGGTGAGAAATACCATCCCAAACATATCCGATAGCTCTGTTCTCAGGGCATTTAAGCACGCTGTTCAATATCGGAGGTTTACGAAAGATTTGCTTATCAACCCCCCTCGATCAGTCGTCGATCTCTTTGATATGGCTGATCGCTATTCAGACGCTGCTGAGGCTGTTGAATAGAATAGGATGGTCGATAAAGGAAACCTACCGCCCCAACCAGGTCTCAAGGATCTGAAAAAAGAGGATGCGGGCAACAAGCCAGAGTCTTCATCGGGCGGAAAGTCAAAGAAAACCAAAAAGAATCGAACCGGACAACACCAGGAGGTCGTAGTCACGGAAAAGCCACTGCCGGCAAAATGTAATAAATTTTCATTTAAGAATAAAACTGCCTCTGGTGGTCGCAATTCCGACCAGGCAAAAAAACCGACTAACTCACAGGAAGGCAAGAAATGGTGTCCTATCCACAATTCTCTGGGACATGATCTCAAAAATTACCGGAGCTGGTTGAAGCAACTAGATGACTTCTAACAGGGAATTGGGCCAATGCCAACTTTGCCATCGAAAGAGCAAACTTGTGGGCTTAGAGACGCCGACGGGGACGAAGAAATGTCCTACCAGGTACCTCGTAATTATGTTAATGTCATTTTTGGATGTTCCTCCTCTTTGGTTTCTAAACGACAGTTGAAAGCATTTCATCGAGAAGTTAACCAAGCGGAAGCTCCCCTTGGTGAACCACAATACCCCCGTTGGTGGGACACCCCTTTGACGTTTGATCGTTCTAATTGTCCCGTTGGGCTTACCCGACCACTGAGATTACCTCTGTTCATTACCCCAATAATTTGTAATGTAAGAGTGGAAAGGGTCTTGATCGATGGAGGCAGTTCCTTGGACCTTTTACTGGTCAAGGCATTGGACGAGATGCAAATCCCTCGTTCAAAAATCAAACCCATAATCCATCTGTTTTATGGGATAATTCCTGGTCCCTCGATGATGCCAATGGGACAGGTGGTGCTCCCGATCACACTGGGTGAACCGGATAATTTCCGAACAGAGTTAGTTACTTTCGATGTAATTGATTGTGATTCGGCTTATAACGCGATTTTTGGCAAGACAACTCTCGCTAAATTTATGATGGCAATGCACTATGCCTATCAGTGCAGCAAGTTACCTAGCCCCAAAAGTGTGATCTCGGTCCGAGGTAGTCGTAACGTGGCATTGACTTGTGATCGGTTATCACTGGAACTCGTGGATCAACTTCCCCTTCGGGATGTCAAAGTTACCACCACGGGTGCTGATACGATCAAGGTCGCCCCTCGACCAGAGGAAAAGCTAAAACTGGTTCCATTATGCCCAGATGATCCATCTAGAACAATTCGGATTGGGTCAGGCCTGGACAACAAATAGGAACTCGAGCTCGTTACCTTCCTCCGGGCTAATGCAGATGTGTTTGTGTGGAAACCATCTGACATGCCCGGTGTCCCAAGGAAGATAATTGAGCATAGGTTAGCAATTCAACCTGGACAGCGACCAATCAAGCAGAAGCTTAGGCGCTTTGTTGTTGATTGGCAAGAAGCTATCCCCACGGAGTTAGATAAACTCCAAGAAGCCGGGTTTATTCGAGAAGTCGAACATCTGAAGTGGCTTGCAAATCCGGTCATGGTCCATAAGTCAAATGGTAAGTGGCGCATGTGCGTCGATTACACCAGCCTAAACGGTGCCTGCCTGAAGGATGATTTTCCCCTTCCCCGCATCGATCAGTTGGTCAATTCTACTGCGGGTTGCGAATTGATGAGTTTTCTAGATGCTTACTCAGGATATCATCAAATTAGCATGGCAGAAGAAGATGAAGAGAAGACTGCCTTCATCACACCATTCGGCACCTACTACTACGTCAGAATGCCATTTGGTCTCAAGAACGTCGGTTCCACGTACCAGCGCTTGATGCAAAAGACCTTTTCTTCCCAGATGGGGCATAATCTTGAAGCTTACGTAGTTGACTTGGTTGTAAAGAGCTTAAAAAGCTTGACTCATTTAGATAATCTTGCTGAGACCTTTTGTAATTTAAATCGATTCAGAATAAAATTAAACCCAAAAAAGTGGTCTTTCAGGGTTTCATCTGGTAAACTGTTAGGTTTTCTCGTTTGTTCTAGAGGGATAGAGGTTAATCCCGAGAAAATCAGGGCCATCGAGCAAATGCGGTCTCCTTCAACCATGAAGGAAGTCCAGTGCCTAGCAGGTAGCATGGCGGCTTTAAGTCGATTCATATCGCGACTAGGTGAAAGGGGATTACCTTTCTTCAATCCTCTCCGCAAGCACCATGGTTTTGCCTGGTCGGATGAAGCCGAGAAAGCATTCCAAGAGGTTAAAGCATACTTATCTAGTCCACCGGTGTTGGTTTCCTCGGTCGCAGGGGAACAACTACTTCTTTATTTGGTGGCCACACCCCATGCGGTCAGCACCGTCCTGGTCGTGGTAAGACAAAGTGTGCAACGACCCATCTATTACGTAAGCAAGGTACTTCATGGTCCTAAGGAGCGTTACCCTGAGGTCCAGAAAATACTTTACGCGCTACTGATGGCTTCTCGCAAATTATGACATTACTTTCAGGCAAATAAAATTACAGTGCCCTCGTCCTTCCCCTTGGGAGATATAATCCGAAACCCGGAGAAATCTGGTCGAATTGCGAAGTGGATTGTGGAACTTCGAGCGTTTGACATCCATTTCAACCCTCGCACTGTAGTCAAGTCTCAAATCCTTGCAGCTTTTGTGGTCGAATGGACTAACCCTGACCCTCCAATGCGAGAATCCGAAGATTCGTCGTACACTGACCATTGGACTATGTATTTTGACGGTTCTCGAAGTTTCCAACACTCGGGAGCTGGAGTTGTTTTAGTCACGCCTCAAGGCGACCAACTCAAGTATGTCATTAAATTACATTTTGTTGCTACAAACAACGCAGTAGAGTATGAAGGTCTTATTGCAGGGCTCCGGGCAGCAAAATTCCTCGGGGTCCGTCGATTACTGGTGAGGGGAGACTCACAGCTAGTTGTAAACTAGGTAAACAAGGAGTACAGCACCTCCGACAAGACAATGGCTCATTACCTGGGGGAAGTGAGGAGATTGGAAAAACACTTCAGTCATGTCGAAGTCCAATACAACCTGCGAAAGGACAATATTCTCGCAGACCAATTATCCAAAATTGGGTCCTCACGTACATCTGCTCCGGCAGGGGTGTTCGTTGAACACTTAGAGCATCCTTCGATCATGACTATAGTCGAAGATGACCAGGTAACAGTCTTCGTTACTAACCTCGGACAAGAAGGGGATTGGACTCATCCATTGAGGGTCTATCTCAAACATGGGACCTTGCCCAAGGACGAAACCGAAAGCGATCGGTTAATTCGAAAAGCGCGCCTATACAAACTTATAGAAGGAGTTCTGTATAGGAAGGAGTTCTGTATAGGAATGGTACTCAAGGAGTATTCATGCGTTGTATTACTCAAGAAGAAGGTAAGTCCCTCTTGAAAGAAATCCCTGACGGTGTGCGTAGTGCGCACGCGTCATTTTGTACACTGGTCGAAAAAGCTTTCCGACAGGGCTTTTTCTGGCCTTCGGCTCGATGATGCCAAGAATTTGGTCAAGACATGCCCCCAATGTCAATTTCATGCTAGCCAGGTTCATCAACCTGCATATGCCTTGCAAACTATCCCATTAGCGTGGCCCTTCATGGTCTGGGGGATGGGTATTGTAGGACTTATGCCACAGGCCTTTAATGGTTACAAATTCCTGTTCGTGGCCATTGACACGTTCACAAAATGGATTGAGGCTAAGCCAGTCCGCAATGTCACCACTGCTTCGGCACAGAAGTTCTTTCACAAGAACATCGTTACTCGATTTGCTGTTCCAAGTCGTCTCATTATTGACAACGGTTCCCAATTCGTTAGTGGTCCCTTTTTGTACTATTGCGATAATATTGGAACCAAGGTGTGCTTTGTTTCTGTAGCTCATCCATAGACCAATGGTGCTGTCGAACGCACCAATGGGCAAATATTACAAGACATCAAGAAACGTGTTTTCAATTGCCTTAAGATGCGCTCGGGGGCTTGGGTGGATGAACTCTACTCCGTTCTATGGGCACTACGCACTACCTGTAGTCGGGCCACTGGTGAGACACCTTTCCAAATGGTATACGGCATTGAGGCGATATTACCTACGGAAATCCATATTGGTTCTGTCCGAACAGATCAATTCGACCAAATTGATCAAATCGAACAACGTACCCAGGATTAGCCATTCTCGAAGACAAACGTGATCGAGCGTTGGTACGGTCGGCGGTATATTTGCAGGCTTTGCAAAAATATCAAAGCAGAAGGGTGCGGCCGTGTAGTCTTCACGTGGGTGATCTGGTTTTACGAAAAATACAAAACCAGTCTAACCGCAATAAGTTCTCTCCTCAGTGGAAAGGCCCGGTTAGCAATGGAGGATGGTAGAATCTTGTCCAATACATGGAACATTGATCAACTGCGCAAGTTTTACGTGTAAGTTTCCCAATCTTTTTTCCTGTTTAATTAGCATAGTTTAACAAAAAACTTCTTGAGTACTCTTCTTCGCTTCATGTTATGGCCGTTTTCTTTATTTGCCATACATGTACCGGGCCTGGCTCGGGGGCTGATCGCCGATGATCATCTTGTTACAAATATCTTAACTGGATTCATTGGCCGATCTCGTGGTCGCATCCAGCTGAGACATCCCTCAATAAGTCGTTTCTCAATGCACACAGGACTTACTGGCATGTTCCTGATCATTCGAGTGGCTGCCAGTTCGTAACAAGGTCAGATGTTGTATTGAGGTCAGTATTGGTTCGGTCGGATGATTATGTCTTGGTTAAAGAATTTTCTTAAGTGTTCATCATGCCATATATTTTTCCAGAAATTATAATACTAAATCTTCAGTATTTGTGATTTCTGGAAGGGGCAATGAGGATATGGTCATGCTATGAAACGAAGAAAGTATCTCTCTTTTCCAAAAATTTAAGGCACGCATTCGCATGTTACAAATGAAAATTTACAGGTATAGTTGCTAAGAGAGATCATTACAAAAAAATAAAATGAGGACTCGCTCTTTCAGTAGATCTTCGACTAGAGGATTGACTTCTTTAGAGATGGCTTTAAATCGATCACTCTCGATCCCTGCATCTCCTACCACCGGTTCAAATTCAAATTTGGGCCGTGGTGGAATAGTAATCTACAGAGAATGGCAGAGGCTACGGATCTAACATTTGACCTTAGCACCTCTTCCTGCCGTTTGGTATCTTCAGGAAGATACTCGAGGAGTGATTCGGCTTGGGTCGCGACCAGTGTGGCTAGCTCGCTAAGGCTTGGATTGTCCTTTTGCGACTCGATCACATCTGTTTTTAGCAGAGTGGCCACCATCTTCAGCTTTTCTAAGATGTCTGATTGAGTATCGCAGCAGGAGGAAATTGTTTCGTTCAGTCCCTTATTCTCTATGCTGGCAGTATCAATTCTCGAGCTTTGCAACTTGATGGTCATATGAAGGTTTCTGTTCTCTTCTGAAAGACAGCTTATTTGATCCTCTTGTGCTGAAAAAATACAGCAAACATTTACTATAAGTAAAGCTCATATGATGTGAAGTTTTCTTCTAGTCGGGAGTTTACTTACAAGCAATCTTTGACTGCGCGTCGCAAAGTTCATTCTCCAAAGAAGAATATCTCACAGCTGCAGTTTCTTCTTGATACTCTCGATCAGCCATGCTCTTGTGCAGAAAGGCATTTTCTCTGTATCAAGAAGGACAACCAGTTACGCTTAAATACGGATTCAAGTTGACATGAATAAAGAGCACTATACTTACTGTTCTAGCTGGCTGATCCTCTGTTGTGTGACCTCAATATTCTTGGCCATAGCTGTTGACTTGGTCGCCACCCGGGTCAAGTCTTGGAACACGATAAGGAATTTTCTCTTGAGACTTGAATGTTCCAGAATTTTTTATGGGTTGGAAAATAAAGATTGCTCATACCTCTATGTAATTGCTGATTGAGTCGCTGTGAACATCAGCATTAGGTCTAACTTCAGGATTTGTTGTGTCCATGCTAGGGGTAGCAATGACTTTTCCTGTTGTTCCCCCTCTACGACCGGGACTTCGGTTTCCATCCCCCGGGAACGGATTTCCTCTACCATTCCATCCACAATGGCCCGAAGAACCTCTTCGGCCACGGGAATCGGGCTTGGCTCTCCCGCGACCTCAGTAGTGGGTGTACTGTGGCTTGTCGAGGTCGCCGGGGTACTGGGTGCAGCATCCCTGCGCCAACAAAAAGATACATTTAAAGGTGACGAAACCTCTGGTCGGTCATATTTAGATGACGATTGGAAAAGTTCTCACTTTATCCGAAACCCACCCACGGTCTGGGTTTCGATGATGTGCTCCCAAGGGAGAAGAGCTTGATGGTTGCTCTCGGGGAAGAGTCTTCGTCCGTCCTCATTTTCCTTCTCTTAAAGAGGATGGCAACCTCTTCTCCCTATATGAACACAACTTAATAGATGTGCACAGGGGAACAAAAACATGCATGATTGTGAGAAATCTTACCACCGTAGCTCCTTCTATCGGAAGGGGAGGTGTTGCAAGTCCTGAGGTTTCATGAGCTTCAGACACCAGGGTTCCACCCAAAACCACTAGATTATTAGTGGACACGGGGCCCACTATAGCCATTTCTGTCCCTGCGGCCAGGGACAAGACTTCGTCGACCACAAGGGAAGTCAACCTCTCTGGGATGCTTGTTCCCAGAAGGTCAGTCATTTTCCTCTTGCGACGAACTAGAGGAATGTCGTCTTCCTCATCCTCGCTCTCTTCGCCGTGTACGACGAAGAAGTAATTTCCACTCGTACTTGGTGGTACAGGAGGAACCGAGAATCTTACCGCAATCTTCTTCGTGGTGATGGTTTTTTCTGCGAAGAAGCCTCTCCCAGAATCTTCTTAGGTTTTTTGGGAGCGGACTCCTTCGCCACGTGCTTTGAAGGGGTCGTCCTCACCCTCTTCGTAGTCGGTCTTCCCAAAGGACCAACGTCCTCCGTTGGACGCATTGCCTCAGCAAATTTTCCCAGAAGCTGTATTATTCAACATGCTTTTGGTAATACAAGACAAATGGATGATTTACAACAGTGCTTGTTTGAAAGAAGTCACACCTTTCGGCGCTCTTGCTTAAGATCGTCGCCGACATTAATTAAGCTTTGGGGGCGAGGCGATCCTTTAGCTCCCTCCACAATGGCGTTATACGCCCGAAGAAGGTAGTTTCTCCGTTTCTCGATCTCAGACAAAGATAGAGCTGTGTCACAAACAAGCATGTTAACAAATACAACATTTTTTAGTCAGTAAAAATGTATGTTTTGTTGATTAAAGGACATACCATTATTATAGTCCAAGGTGTTGTCCACCATGGACTTAACTTCCCAAGCTGGATGTGCCCTTCCACGCTGGGGGCTTATCCGATTCTTCATGAAGTCGCGTATGATATCACGCGCGGTCAAGCCTTGCTGGACTAGGTGAAGAATAGCTTGAGCTTGTTTCTTCTGTTCTGCGCTCAGAACGGGAAGGGAGTCTAACTCACTAGCTTTCTCTGGTCGAGTGTTAGCGAACCATAGTTCGCTCTCCGACGGAGGGGTGCAGTAGAACCATTTATGGTACCACCCATGAATAGAGTCCCGTAGGGGCGGGAATGGGTACTCTTTCTTCTCCCTTATACGAAAGTAAATGCACCCAGCGGCATTGGGACTTTTCGACCATGCTGAAAAGTAGAAGCGTCAGAAAAGCTCCACGCTTGGAAGCACTTCGACGAAGGCTTCACTGAGGTGTTGAAAAATCACCAAAATAAGGACTGCATTTGGGTGGAGATTCACTAACTCCAGCCCATAGTGCTCCAAGATTCCCCGCAGAAACTCGCTTTCTGGGAATCAGAACTCACAGCGCAGGTATTTCTCGAAGATCACCAATTTGCCCTCTTCGACGATTGGGGTTTCTTGATCTTTCTCTGTTGGCTGCCAGTTGATCAGCAGCCGTGGGGGGAGAATCTCTTCTTTTTCTAGAGCCACCAGACTCTCCTCTGTATGGTGGATGGATCGGCTCCAGGACGCCATTGCTATGAAGGATTGGGGAGAAAAGTTGTGACTTTGGAGACGACGAAGATGAGGAATACAAAAGAGGGTTTTGTGCGGTAGGAGGGTCTATGGCAACGAAGGGTTTTTGGCTTCTCTAGTAACCTACCTCTTCCTTTTATATGTCTGAGGCAACCCTTCGTCGAATATTTTATTAATTTTCCATAATGGGTCTCTTTCCTCTTGAAACCCGTTATCCCTACCCTATAATGAATCCGAAATGAAATGTGTTCTTATCATTTTATTTCGCATTCGGGGGGCTATGGTACAGATAAAAATATTAGAGATTTCCTAAATCTTTATTATGGAATAATTCTTATTGACTGTGGAATAAGTTTATAGTCTTTACACTGATCGCAACATATTCTTATGATATGTGTGATCACGACAGCTATGGATGCTGTATAGTCAAAAGGCTGTTTGTTCTGTGATCGTTCTGACCACAGTCTACGGTCTCAATGCTATTCTGGGACCGAAGGACTGAACCAGTTTTTGATCGCAGAAGTGTTCTCGTGTAACTATTGTTCACAGAATGTAACAAACCATAAATCGGGTTATAAGTTCTACATGATCCTTTTAAAAAGATCAAGTATGTGAGGAAAAGAAATTCTTTATTTCTGACAGTCTTTACATACGAAGGGGACACAGGCGACCAAAGTGTCAACCTGATCTGATAGCATTTTACAAAGTTCTCCTAGGGACATATTAGCATCAATGGGATCAACACTGGCTTCCCCTAGAGAACTGGCTATGGCTCTAAGCCTATCTACATCATCCCGAATCAAAGAAGTACTATTGTTCCTTATTGTATTGGAGAGTTTTTGCTGCTGCCGAGCATAGTCTCTCTCCAAGCGGAATTGGCGCGCCTCTTTGTGGGAGTTGTCATAACATTTTACCAGGCGCAGAATGGCCGAAGACATTTCTTCGGTCTTCTTCTCTAGAGTCTCTTTTTCCTTCTGGAGAGTTTGTTCGAGGGAAAGAGGATGGACCTCAGTAGGCTGGTCGCTGGGGGCTCCAGAAATTTTCATCTCCTACACATATATATGTTAGTTTTACAAGATAAAACGACCAACAGAGGAAATGAGAATAATTACCAATCCTCGCGGTAGTATTGGATGGGAGGATGAAGTGTTTCCCCCAGAAAGTAGATCACCCGACAAAGGTCGAGGACCATCAGGTCATGGGAGTGCAACTTTCCCACGAGAAAATTGATCACCCAACAAAAGCTGGGGGTCATCTGGTCGCGGGAATGCAACCTTCCCACCAGCAAATTGATAACCCATCAAAAGATGGGGATCGCTTGATCGCAATGAAGAAAGCTGAGAAGAAGAAGAAAGCCTTGGAACAGTGTTATGAATCTCCAAAGGTGGAGATGAGGGTTTGACTTGCCGAATTGCATGAACAGGAAGAACTACATGGGACAAGGAAGGAGAGTGCAATGATACATCCCCAACCTTTGTACCCGTGAATGAAGCTCCGCTAGGGGATCCCTCGTCAACCATGGGTTTCTTCCTTGGGGGAACCATCTCCTTAGTCACCTGTGCATTCCCAAAAAGCATTATGGAAATGATCAGAATATAAAATGATGAGTTGAACCAAAAGTTCTAGAAAAGACTTACCTCCTAGAAGTCCTGGTCAAGTTCGGGTATCATTTCCTCTTCATCACTCTCAATCTCAATGATGTTCTTGGGGTTTTGATCTGCCATGGGAACAAGAACTGAGGCTTAGAGGGAGTAACTGGAGAGGAGAAGTTGTTCTGGAAAAGACTTTGTCATGCCAAAGAAACTCGTGAATACACAAAACCGAAAGGCTATTCAATTTATAGGCCTAAAAGTGTCGGTTCGTTTCCACACATGTCTTGGGTTCTTAAACTGCACTTACGGTTGCCATTTTGATGAGTTGCCAAATCATTATTACCAGCCAAGAAAAACTCGGAGTTTTTTCTCGGGATATGAACCATCACACGGCGAAACAGTATCAACTGAAGTTAAAACGTCGGGTTCATAATTTGATGCAAAATAAAAATTTGAAGTAAATATGTTTTTTCATTTTCTTCAAATTTGGGGGCTAGCTGACGAGGATTATCACCCGAGCTAGTTCAAAGTATTGCATGTCTGGTTTAGGGAAGAATCAGACTAGACGTATGTCAATAAGTCCGTCGCTATGGTCTCTGATGATCTAAAAAGCACGGATACAGTGATACTTCATGGTCGTAGTCCCTGTGCGATCATGAGGTCGCAGACAATGCGCGGTCAGGAAACTCCAGACAAGTGCACGGTCAGAGAGTCGTTGATTGTCTGCGACCAGGATAATCAGGGAAGGCCTCGCACTTTGAATGGGCATATCCCGAAGAATCACGAAGATATTTCCACGTATGAAGACAACTTCCAGGAGGTTAACATGTGCGGTTACCCCTTGATTGCACGTGTTAAGCCTGCGTGGGAGTTAAGTACGGTTAACAAAACTACATCTTAACAACTGTCCAATGCCGTTTTCGTATTGGCGCCCTTTTGTCCAGTATAAAAGGGCAGTCAATGAAAATTCCAAAGGGGGCAAGTGATAAGTGACTAATTCGGTCAAGCATACAAGTAGTACCAGGCATTCGCCAAACCTGAAGTCTTAAATATAGTTAGGTAGACACTAACATACACTAGTACAGAAAAGCTTTCTTCTATCGGTAAAAAACACCCTTCTACTATCGGTTTTCGTACCAATAGAGATAGACACGATAGAACAAGACAGAACATTTTCTATCGGTAAATAACCGACAGAAGAACTTCACAATTCTATCGGCATATTAGGAATGTACCGATAGAAAACCCGTCGTAGTCTGACGTTTAGCAGTGGGAAAAGTACCACTCTTCTAACAGTTAATTACAAGATTACTGACAGCAAAAATCTTACTATTCTATCGGCACCTTATGAGTATACCGATAGAAATCCTGTCGTAGTCTGACGTGTAGCGGTGGGAAAAATACCACTATTCTAACGGTTAATTACAAGTTTACCAACAGAAAAAAGCTTACTACTCTCTCGGTTGGAAATGAGATAACCGATAGAAAAAATCTTAGCACTCTCTCGGTTGTGTATGAGTTCACCAGTAGGAAAAATCATACTCTTCTAACGGTTAATTTCAAGTTTACCGATAGAAAAAACTACAGTAGTCTCTCGGTTGTGGATGAGTTCACTGGCAGGAAAAATCATACTATTCTGACGGTTAATTTCAAGTTTACCGATAGAAAAAGTGGTAGTAGTCTCTCGGTTGTGGATGAGTTTACCGATAGAAAAGTGGTGGTAGTCTGTCGGTTGTGGATGAGTTTACCGATAGAACATTCACATATACTGTACGTTATTTACATTCACATATACAGTACAGATGCAATACATTATAGATTGGATACACAATACAGTACAGATGCAAAGAAGGGTAAATTCACAAAACAGATTGACACATTAGACAGTTATTCACATTTATTCACATATATATGGACAAATACAAATTGCAATCCAATGTGGACATTTATTGACATATATATTTATTCACATGTATATAAACAGTCTATACACGAAAAAGAGAAAATTATCATGGCGGATGGTTGGGCGCAACTTCCTCCATGACATATTGAGCCCAGATTTGTCGAAGATCTCTAATCTTTGCATTTTCGTATGATTCTTTCGACATGGCGATCTGCAAGCATGTGTGAATACTTAGTAACTAACTTCCTAATTTAGGACGTGACACCCAATTTTCAAATTTGAGTTAGCTATCAATGCTTACCTGGGGGAATTGGGCAAAGTTTGTCTGCACTAGGTCGTACATGTAGCGTAACACATAAAACCCACATTCCCACGATTGCGGTTGCTGATGGCACTGAGATAATTGCATATGCGAAGACATGTTAGCTATTGTTTCCATAAACTAATTAAGCATAAACAAAAAGTCTCGTGAGTACCTCATATTCTTTCCAAGCTAGTAGGGAGCCCTGCGGTGCGGCATGCTTCCCTCCAGCGGACACATATTTATCAAAAGCCCTGCATTTCAGTTAGTATTGCCAGTTAATGTATTATCATTAGCTAGTGAGGTGAAAATTTAAATCAAACATATAAGTTACTTACGCCTCCATATTCCCCTTGACCACATATTCGATCGATAATCTGTCACGCATCGAATCGAGGTAGTACACCTCGTTCCTCGGCGGACAGCTACGATGAGGATCCAGTGGCCCCTGCATTGTACATAAAAGAGGACCGCTAGCTCAAAGTATATCTCAGGTGTAACATACAAGATCGAGTTAAATTAGTACGAAGTGCACTAACCTTTGGTGGTACGGCACCAGAATGAACTCCCTGTCCTGCTGCGCTATCAGCGCCTTGGATATGTACTGCTCAGCGTGCGCGGCGTCGTGCTCTAGCAACGTGAGGCTTATTTTCTCTGGGTCAAGGAAACCCACCTTGTCACAAGTAGCCTCTGATGCTAGCCTGTACATGCACCTGCATGCAAAGGACGACATTAGTATTGCACAGAAAGTTACTACATTTCAAATGAACTACAACAATGCAGAGTTAGCAAACAGAGTTAGAAAACAGCAATACATAGCATCAGCAAACTCACAGGACTCCAGTCCGTATGATGGACATATCGAGCTCCCGCCAGTTGTAGAGGTCGAATAGATCCTCGTGTGCCACGGATATACTCCCGGGCTCACAGTGGAACTGCCCAGGCCTGTAGGGAACTAAGAAGTTCAGATTGCGCCGAGCTCGGTGTAGGTACCACTCGTGGAGGTCTCTGGTTGATCGATCCAATTTGCGCAAAGCTGCCTCCGACATGAGTGGGAACCCGTTCTTGAACCTCTCCGGCTGTCCCTGTCGCCCTTTTCCCTTGCCTTTGCCCTTGCCTTTTGCCGGGGACTGAGCGCGTACCTTCGAAGGCAAGGGCGAGGTGATGGCGGCTTTCTTCTGAGGTGAAGGCGTGGATGCGCTGAGTGGGGTCGAGGCCGTCTTTGATGTGTCCAGGGTCGCACGAGATCGGGCCTCATGCCCCGAGCTGGGGGCACAGTCCCCTAGTAGCCCAACGGCAGGCCACTTCAATTAAGGAGCACATACGTTAGATTATGCAAGTTGAGTGTACTGAGTAGGATGTAATCTAAAATGTGTAGGATTTACCGGTTGTATTAGAAGACACTTCTTGGGCCACTGTACGTAGGAGCTCACTGCCTCAGCAAGTGTTTGCAGTTCCTCTGTTGGGATTGCCAACGGAGAATCGTTGTAGCCCGGCATGGCCATGTCCACCTGTACCTTTGCAAACCCCAACCGTAGAGGTACGCACTGGACCCGGACATCCGGCCCAGACGGATATACGAAGCCGTGTCCAACCACTTCCTGCCTGTCGCCTAGGTGATTCAGTAGGATGCAACCCTCCGGCTTCTGCAAATTTGTAAATATTAAAATAGGTTAGCGAAACAACTCTAACAGAATGGGAGTGGCATCAACTTAAGTGCACAGTTGAAGGCTTGCAGTACCTCAAGTAGATCCACTGGATCCGCGAGGACCTTCGAAGCGCAACTGCTTATCCGACCCCGCGGGGTACCGTCGCCCTGGGGTTCCGCATCTGCACTCTTGCTCAGCAATGCATCTCTCAACCGTGCAAACTCTTCCCTCATTTGTGCGACCTCAGACTGCACCTCAGACTGCACCTCAGCCCGTATCTCCGCCCGTACCTCAGCCCATATCTTATCGAGAGCTCCGCTTCCTTTTCCTTCCAGGAGCGGGCCTTCTTCCTCGGTGGAGCCGGATCTGCGAAACCGGCCTTCCACGACACAATGGCTCCCACGGCCCGTGTCCGCCCGGGATGCTCCTTATTTCCTAGAGCCCGGGTGAGGATGTCGTTCTCCCTCTGCGGGGTAAAGAATCCCTCCACTGCCTCCTTCTCTAAAGAGATCTGTTACATTTAAAGGTACCTTGTGAGACAAATTGCCTTATATACACTTGTGCGCACATAGTTTACGAGGTTAGCCAACTTACCATTCGCCTCACAACGTCGACGTCCCCAGGGGTTGCGAACTGCACAGACCCGGTGGATGACACGGACCCCCTCCCCCTCCACCATCGCTTGCACCTCTCATCTCGGATCTCGGAGAGCGGCAACTCAGGGGTGTCGATGACATGATTTTGCTCGTCTTCCTTCTTCCACTGCTCCTCCTTCCCCGCATAGCCCCGGGATCCGAGCTGATGCGGTTGGTCGTTCCTCTTCTGGATCGCCCTATTCTTCTCGCTAAGGGCCTTGAACTCCTCAGTCCCCTTCTGCTTGGTGAATTCCTTCCATACCTCCTCCGATACGAAGGGGTACTTCTCGCAAGGAGATTTCCCCGCAGCGAGGAAGTTACTGACGAGCCAGCTCTTAAAGGTTTTCCATGTTTCGTTCATGTCCTTCAAACAGGCCGTCCTAGGTGTATCGTCGGAGATGTTCCACTTAGCCTGCTTTCAAAAAATGCATACAATTAATCACGAGTTAGTTAAACTTTAGTATAAGCCAAGAGAACGTGATTATGAAAGAGTTCAGCGATTTCAGTTAATTTAACCTTCACTTCCGCCCACAACCTATCCCTCTCGTCCGCCGTCACGTCCTTCCAGCTCTGCATGGTGATCTTCACCCTTTCTTTCGCCAACAGCCCAACGTAGGCCGCGTACTTCCCAGCATTCTTTCCAACCGGCCTCCCAAATTGGTTGAACTCACAAGAAAGATCTGTGCGTTTGGCCAAACGGCCCAACGTCATCGCGCCTCGTCCCACCCTCTTGCGCCGGGATGTAACAGCTGCATCTTCAGTTACGTTGGGGTTGGCCCTAGTCGAACCACTGGTACCATCCGATGTAGACGACGACATGTCTTTCCCTACAAAACCATCAACAAACCATCAAAAATTTAATGGAAACACAAACCAAATCATTTTACAAAGAAAAAGGACCTATCTTAAATATTTTTTCCATCGGTAAACACAAAAGCTACCATGAAATTAATACAAGATAAGATTCTATTTCTCAGCGTTTTCGTCTACAAATTTTCATATAGGAAGCAGGCAACATATGGCAATTAATTTTTCTTGGAGTTCCATAACTCAGCCCAGGACTGGAATCTAATTAGGGCTGCAAAAGGGATGTCCGAACAAAATAATACTAAAAGAAATACATGAATAAATTACTTCTTGAACTGTTCAGAAATACATGAATAAATTTTGTTGATAAGCCACTACTCACTGTCATCACATAACATTCTCAATGATTTTCTATACTAATATTCATGGGCCAGCATTATTATTTCACACGTAAATATGCACACAAGCATCTAAGTGCCACTGTGCATAATCTGACAAACCTAATGCTAATGGAATATAAAGATATTGAAGTAGCACAGAAAGTAGGTCACAGAGGAAAAAAGGAATAATATGGTCTATAGCACCCTCTCTTGGTTATCTTTTGCATTACCTGTATGCAAGTCATCAGGACTTCATCACATCTATTAGTTTGAGAAAAGTCATATATGACATGCAGGTAATTCAAAAGATAACCAAGAGATATGCATTTGAAACATATACGTCGAAGACCCATCCACATTGCCATATATTCATATCAAGTGAGTAAAAATTCCCAACGAAACTAGTACGTACATTGCATGCGTCATGTCCTTCCAGATCCAAAGTTTTAATAGTACGTTGTTCAGAAATATTTTCTATCGGTAAACACAAGAGCTGCCGATAGAGCAGACAAATTGTTTCTATCGGCAAATACAGGAAATACCGATAGAATATGTGTACGAACAACTCCAACATATAATGTGCATTACATGGCAGTTGCATACAATTGATCACACATACAGCAGTATAGATAAGTTAAAATCTCAAAATAGGTTCATTACAGCACTGGAACATATTATGTCGACCTTAATTTAAATCAACATTTCCCGCGGAATGTACATAATCCAACACAATAGGGAACCCTAGTGTAATTGCAAAACTCGAAGAATTAGTACATACAAAACACTAGGATCAAATAAGGAAGATGCTGGAAATAGAACGACGAATTAGGGTATTTATGGCGATCAGTACTGGTGATGGAGAGGGGGTGTAGAACGCCGCGGCGGCCGGCGAAGGACAAAAATAAGAACCGGTGGCAGTGGCGAACCAGTGTCCAGCCGGCGATCGTCGTGTGGGAGAGAGGAAGTGAGTGGTCACGGCGGAGGTTATGGTTTTCTTCGCTCTCGAAGAGACGCAGTGCTCTAGGTTGGAACTATTCGACTAGAGGGAAACTCAAGGGCCGTGTACAAGTAATAAAGTAGTGTATGACATTTTCTATCGGTACACCAAAAATAATAACGATAGAATTATGTCCGTTTCTATCGGTACAACAAAATAATATCGATAGAAAAAGTAAATTTCCCAGAAAAATATTTGAATTAGTGGATTCCTTTTTTCTATCAGTATAAACAATAAATTCCCGTGAGACCAATTTTCCCCAAAAAATTTTTTTAATTAAGTTTACGAGATTATAGTATTGTGTTCCATTTTTCTATCGGTAAAAACAACAAAATACCGTCAGAAAATGAAAAGGTAAACACAATTTAACACCAAACAGACCGTGCTTGAAAGCTGCAGAATGATAAAAAAAGTGGGAAGATAGCCGGAAAATTGGAAAATTGACATCAAAAGAAATTGTTCATTCATTATTGTTTTATCACTTAAAAAAATTAGAACCCAAAATTCTAGGTCAAGGGCTGGTCTTAGCCCTGGCTGCATGTAGAATAGAGTCAGTTTGACTTGCAGCCAGGACACAGGACTCCTCTAGCGACAAGTTGTCCCTAGGATCAACTACTACCATGTCGAGAAGGCCTGCGACCTCCCTCAGCTTCGCTATGGTATCCTTCACAGTCAAACCGCAGCCAGCGATGGTCATATCCGCGGCTTTCTTCTCCTCGCGAAGACGCCTCGTCCTCGCCCTAGCATTGTCACCATCCGTCTTCATGCGCTGAATACGCTGGAAGAGATCGTCAAGGTCAAGCCGTAGCTGAGTGTGCTTGTCCGTAAGGAGCTTGTGCTCCTCCTGGAGGGCCCTCAGTTCGGCCTTAACTTTGCCAGTGTCTTCCACAGCTCCCATTCCCTGTGCAAAGCAACAGGTCAAGAATGTAGTGAACATGGATTAACAATACAGGGGTAAACCCAGGAGATTTAGAGTTCTTACCGGGGAGGGCATGGCTGACGATCCCATGGAGGTTGCCATTGTGAAAGAGAAGATGAGGAGTCGAAGCGTTCGAGGATTAGAAAAACAAAAAAATACCGCGACGCATGGCGAAGTACTTATAGAATTTCCAAGGTGACGCATGGCGACACGGTTGAGAATTCAAAGCGCCAGAGTATTGTTCTATCGGTACAAACAGAAAAACACCGTCAGACAACAAATACCGTGGGACTAACGAATTTATTCTAACGGTACAATATAATAATACCGATAGAATAAGTACACCTTTCACAGCGAAACTTTCGAAGTGCCTGAGACACATTAAAGTAGCGGATGTCCTTTTGTATCGGTAGAAATAATAAAATACGGTCAGAAAAATTGATTTTTGGAGAGCTTAATTTGAAGAAGCAAGAGGCTGCGATGATATTTTTGCAAGTGCTATTTGAAGGGAAGAATTAAGTATTTACAGGATTGTCGTGGTATTACGGATACCCCGGCAGGTTCGGACGTATGTAGCACAAGTACAGCGGCGTGAGCAGACCGAGTTACTGGTCTCCTCCCACCGGGCAACACAGAAAGTGACACAGGGGTTTATACAGGTTCGGGTCGCAGTGGGGGCCCTAGTCCTGTTGGCTCTCTACGGACGCGAGTCCGCTGGGGAGGTGAGCTCTGGGGGAGAGGTCTCCGAGAGAACCGAATGCTGAGTTAATATAAATGAATTGGAATCCCTGAAAAAGGGTACAAGAGGGGTATATATAGCCCCCAAGAAATGCAAAAGATGAAAATGCCCTCGCTGCGACAGCTGGATGGAAGGGCGAAGACGTCCTTTGGCTTGACGGACGGCCTGGATGCTCGACACGTGGCGCCACGGGCTTCCTAGAGGCCCCACGGTCAGGAACAGCTCTCCATGAGCCCAGAGGCGCTCCGGATCTCACCGGGCTTCCGGAGACCCTCCGGATCTCACCGGATCTCACCGGATTCCCGGAGACCCTCCGGATCTCACCGGATTCCCGGTGACCCTCCGGATCTCACCGGGTGTCACCGGGGTCCCGGAGACCCTCCGGACCTCACCGGATTCCCGGAGACCCTCCGGATCTCACTGGGTGTCACCGGGGTCCCGGAGACCCTCCGGATCTCAACGGGGCTCCGGTGACTCTCCGGGTCTCACCGGGTTCCACCGGGGTCCCGAAGACCCTCCAGATCTCACCGGGTGTCACCGGTCCCGGAGACCCTCCGGATCTCACCGGGCGCCCGGTGACCCTCCGGATCTCACCGGGTCTCACCGGGGGACTCCTTGGGACTTCGTGGGACCGCTGGGGATTCCCCCAACAGCAGCCCCCCAGGCCCTCGGGGGCTCTTGGTGCCTCCGATGGGTATGTGAATCTCCAAACTGTGACGCTTCGTATTCCATGAAGTCCTTTACACTCCCGGCGGCGCTTCGGCTTCCTAACCGCTCCTCGTCGGGACGCGTCTATCTGCGAACCGACGCATGTTTCGATGCGCCCGCGCCCGCGTCGGCTCGTTTTGCGAGTGACGGTTCAGCTCCGCGGCTCTGATGGCTTTGTGGACACGTGTCGGGCATCCGGGCCCTCCCCGTCGCCTATAAATAGGGGGGAGGGGCCCTCAATTTGAGCACGCCCACAAGCCCTCGAAATCCCACAAACTCCAGTCGTCTCCCAGTGATTTCCGGTGGTTTCCGGTGACCTCATCCGGAAGCGCCCGGTAGTTTCCGGTGACTTCGCCCGGAAACGCCCGGTAGTTTCCGGTTACTTTTGTCCGGAAGCGCCCGGTGGTTCCCGGTAACTTCCGGTGGTTTTCGGTAATTTCCGGTAGTTGCCGGTAGTTTCCGGTAATTTCTTCAAAGTTCGTCCCTGATGGCGCCGAAGAGTCGCGCCAAGGTCTCCGAGCTGCCCGCGGAGGAGGTGACCTCTGATTTCCTCGGGGCCACCGAGTTTTCCTCGGGGGCCCTTGAGGCCTTCTTGGAGCGCGGCTACTTCCAGGCGGGAGACATCAGGATCCCTGCCCCGACGGAGCAGGTGCCGAGCCCCCGAGACGGGGAGGTGGTGGCTTTCGAGGCCTTCGTGGAGGCCGGCCTTCGGCTCCCAGTGCACCCGCTGCTACGTGACTTCCTGCAGGTATACGGCCTCGCGCTCAACCACCTCACCCCGAACACCCTTGTTCGGATGGGTTTGTTCATATGGTTGTGCGAGACGACCGCCGTGACGCCCACCATGCGGCTCCTCCGGTACTTCTACGAGCTGGCGGCGAGAGGCCCGGTGGTGAGGAGGGGCGGCCCTAGGTCGGCCTTCGGCTCCATCATGATCCAGCTGACTCCGGGTCACGTCGACGAGTACCTGGTGCTGGCCTCCCGGGACCACTGGGGGGACTGGCTCCGGCATTAGTTCTACCTCCGGGTAGAAGACCCGGGAGTGACCTACTCTCGGGAGCCATCGACTTACTCACGATCTAGTGGCCCGGTGGCTCCCAAGTGGACTGTGGCGGAGATGAGTCTCCTCTCCGCGATGGCAGAGGCTCGATCCCGACGGTCTATGCGGGATCTCGCGGAGGAGATGTCCCTCCTCCGAGTGGCACCGTTCCACACTCGTCGGGGGAGGGGAATGTCGCCGGCGCACAGACCACCCCGGATGGCGGTGGCGGACCGTAAGTATTCGGACTCTTTCTCCCCGCCGGGGAATTTTTCCTAACATTTGCCTCATTTTTTGCTCTTGTAGTCAGGTCCTATGGTCGGGCCAAGGAGGTCGCGACGAGTACTACGAGGACGAGCATGAGAGGGTGCTGCGCGTCATTGAGGAAGGCCCTCCCCGAAACGTCGTCGCGGAGGCGTTCGGGTTGAGGCTCCCAGCCCAGACCCCTCTGCCTACCCCGGCTTCAGGCAGCCCCGCGGGGTCCCGAGCCCGGAGTCCCACGAGGCCCCGGTCTTCTCCTCCACCTTCTCCCACGAAGGGGACTGCGGCGGCGGCTGCCAGGCCATCTGGCGCCGCTCTCGACACCCCGGGTGGGCCGGATCCCTTGGGCGGCGTCCCGGCCGGAGAGGGTCAGGGCCCGGACTCGGAGATGTACGCCCCGAGTCCTTCGCCGCCTCCGGCCCCCGCGGGGACCCGGCCGCCGCCCTCGTCTAGTGAGGTCTCTGTCCGGTTTTGGATGCCGGGCGGCCTGCCGATGGCCTCGATTTTGGTCCTGGAGACAGGTTCATCGGCGGTTTGGCCTGCGACGGCGGTGCTCCCTACACCCGGGAGGGGTAAGGGCCTGTTCGTCCGCCCCGGGGTTTCGGCGCCGCCGGATCAGGCTTCCGGCTCCTCCGACGGCGGGACTTCGGAGGGTGCTCCGCCCGGTGGGGAGGCCTCCCGAGGGAGCGACCCAGGGGGCGGCGAGGACGACGTCGACGCGGTCATCGCCTCCGGGCTTCGGGTAAGTTACTTGTCTCATGCTCCTTCGTGAGTTGCGTTCTGATTACGGTTTCTAGGCAGACGGTCGCCTTAGCCCGGGGCTTCAGGGCCCGGCTCACCACGCGCCTCCGGGCCGCCGAGGACATAGCGGCCTTCGAGCGCGCCGAGAAGGAGAAGGTGCTCAGGGATGTGGCTTTGGAGCGCTCCGAGAAGGAGCGGGCCCTCGGGGAGCTCGCCGCGGTGCAGGCTCGACTCGCCGCCGCTGAGGACGCGGCCTCTCGGCTACGGAGGGAGCTGCAGGTGGAGCGAGAGGCCGCAGCCTCGGGCGTCCAGGCCATGGTCACGGGGGGTAGGGCGATCCGCACTACCCTCGAGGAGCTCGGGATCGAGCTTGGTCGGGGGGCAGGCCCTGACCCGGCTCCGACGTCGGTCGGGGAGGCCGCGCACTTTCATGGTGCGCAGGTCGCCTTGATCCCGGTCGCTGCGGAGGCGTGGGCGCGAGGCCTCGCCGTCCCGGTGATCGCCTTGGCGGCGGCCCTCGTTGAGCATCGCGGGGAGGGTGCCCGAGTCATCGGGGAGCTTGTCCCCCGGAGCTTTCCCGCCTTCTTCGACCCTCGGCGGGCTGAGCTGGAGCGGTCCGCCGAGGTCCTCTTCGACCGGATCACCGGCGCCATGAAGACGGGCGGGCGGCGCTTGGGTCAGGGCGCGTCGGCCAGCACGGACGTCCCCTCGGGGGGGGGACAAGGACGGGCAAGTATGAGCTCCCCCCTCGGTTAGATTAAGCTTCTACTTTTTTAGGTCTCTTTTGCTCCGGACGGCTTCCTTAGAGAGGGCCCCGGGAACTTGTAAATATCTTTCAACTGGAATAAAGTAGTTCTTTCGGCAGGTATCTTTAGACGTCGCCTTTCCAGGGCCTTCTTGCCCTGAAGACTATGTTTTGGAGAGCGATCGAGGAAGAATCTGTGTACCTCAAAACGCAGATCTTAAGGAAATAATTCTCCATGAAGCACATAAAACTCCATACTCAATACACCCTGGTAACACAAAGATGTATCAAGATTTGAAGACCAGATTCTGGTGGGATAATATGAAGAGGGAGATTGCAGAATATATTGCAAACTGTGATACATGTCAGCGAGTTAAAGCAGAACACCAGAAAATAGCAGGAAAGCTACAACCTCTACCAATACCATTATGGAAATGGGAAGAAATTGGTATGGATTTCATTACAGGATTACCTAAAACTCACGGAGGATATGATTCCATATGGGTTATTGTGGACAGACTTACTAAAGTAGCTCATTTCATACCAGTCAAAAAGATTTTTGATGGCAGTAAATTAGCAGAGTTATACATGCAAAGAATAGTGGCATTGCATGGTATTCCTAAGAAGATAGTTTCAGATCGTGGAACACAGTTTACCTCCAAATTTTGGAATAGATTGCATGAAACTCTAGGAACCCAGTTGGATTTCAGTACTGCATATCATCCGCAGACGGGAGGACAGACAGAAAGAGTCAATCAAATCCTAGAGGATCTTCTAAGAGCTTGTATACTAGATTATGGAACATCATGGGACAAATGTTTACCATTTGCAGAGTTTACATATAATAACAGTTCTGAAGCTAGTATACAGATGGCACCATTTGAAGCTTTATATGGACGTAAATGCAGAACTCCATTGCATTGGAATGAGCCAGGAGAACGAAAGGTCATAGGACCAGAGATAGTAGAAGAAGCAAAAGCTCATGTCAGACTCATCAGAGAAAGGTTGAAAACAGCAC
Source organism: Pharus latifolius (assembly GCA_019359835.1). NCBI lineage: Eukaryota > Viridiplantae > Streptophyta > Magnoliopsida > Poales > Poaceae > Pharus > Pharus latifolius. The sequence goes on from CM033323.1 coordinate 60,123,720, forward strand.
AATCACGACAAAAGAGTTATGCAGATAAACGACGGAGAGAATTATCATTTGAACCAGGAGATTTTGTGTATCTCAAGGTCACACCATTCAAAGGATTACTAAGATTCCAAGTGAAAGGAAAGTTATCTCCAAGATACATTGGACCATTTAAGATAATCAATAGGAAGGGAGAAGTATCATATAAATTGGAATTACCTGTGGGATTAGCAGGAGTGCATGATGTGTCTCATGTCTCTCAGCTCCGGAAATGTTTACAGGAACCTACTGACCAGATAGATGTACAAGATGTGCCATTACAGAAGAATCTCACTTATCTTGAGCACCCAATCAGAATCCTAGCCACTGATGAACGTCAGCTCAGAAGGAAGAAAATCAGATTGTGTAAAGTTCAATGGAAAAATCATTCAGAGCAAGAGGCTACTTGGGAGAAGGAAGAAGATATTAAGCAAACCTATCCTTATCTTTTCCTGTCTTAGGTAAATCTCGGAGCGAGATTCCTTTAAGGAGGGTAGATCTGTAACACCCTGAGTTAGGGGTGAAAACTTCCTTTTTCATCAATAGCACGCATGCATGTATCTGTAGTAATAGCCAGATCAGTATCTATCCTAAGCCCTAAAATCTCCAAAATCTATCCTGTGACCTCAAATCAAGATCAGATTGTTCAGATGTGATCTATTAGTTATCCTGAATCTAAAAGCCTTTAGAACCTAGATCCAATTCTATCTCTAAATTCCAGATTTATCAACTTCTTCTGTTTTCGAAAACAGAAATACCTTATATTACCCAAATACCCTAAGTTTCAGAAATACAGATTTAATCAAAATCTTGACCAAGTTCAGACCAGATTATTCCTGGAATATGATCATGGGTATGTCAATACCTTAATCTAAAAAGTTGGCAGCCAGATTTTACCATCTGAACCTTTTTCGCAAATCAGTCCAGAAGTATCGCAGATCAGTCCTTTTTCCAGATTTTTCGAAAGCCTAAAAAGGCAAAATGTTGCAAATCATCTCCAAATTCAAATCTGATTCAGGGAACACCTCCCAAATGCTTTTCAACACAAATTCTTCTTTTATGAGTATCTCAAAATCAAACCCTAAATCCCAGAATTCGAAATCAATTGAAATTAATTCAGATTTCAATTACCCTAAAATACCCTATTTTCAGTTCATATCAAAAATCAACCAAACATCTCAAATTTTATCTTCAATCTGTGCCAAATCATCTGTTGAATCAAGTTTGCCAAATCAGCAGAATCAAAATCAGATCAAACCTTCCAAATCTCCAGAATTACAGATCAGTCCAAATCAAGAAATCAAATATTGCAAATCAGCCCAATTTCGACCAGGGCAGTAGCCAGTGCACGACCAGAGCCTCACCGTGGTTTCTTTGCGCCGCGTTTGCTCGCCGCCAGCCAAGTTTCGCCGCGCTTGTGACCGCGCATGCTTGTGCGCACGTGTCCGTGTCCCAGCCATCGCCGTGGCATCGCCGTGGCAGCACCAACGACAGCAATTGCTCCTGTGCGCGACCAGCAACAAGCTTTTGTCAGAAACACCGCGCCACGTTGCTTTGCATTGCCAGCTCCAGTTGCCACTTCTTGCACCGCCCGACAATGTGGAGTTCCAAAGAGCCGACAAGCTGAGCAGTAGTCACCTCGCCTGAGCGCCGTCGCTTCACCGCTCGCCGTTGTTGCATTTGCGCCTGGCAAATCTTGTCAACTAATGCCAAATTCATTGCTGTTTACACCTTGCAAGCATCGCCCACTGGTCTATATAAACAGCCATACCTTGTGTCACTTCCTCATCACCAGAACTTAGCCAGATTTACAAATCTCCTCGCCGTCGTCTTCTTCTCCGGCGAGTCCAGCAGGAGGCTTCACGGTGGCAACCTCAACCGCAGCCTCAACCACCAAATTGACAGCATCAGTGAGTTCCCCTCGTCCCCCTCATCGTGTTGTACCAACTAATTTAACTCTCTTGCACCCTATCGCCGGTGATCGCCGGAAATGGCTGAAATTCGAAGAATGCCCTGTTCTGGCAATGCAGGCCAAATTACTTCTATTTAGCTTTCGATTCTGTGGGATAAAATGATCAGTGCGCCATTTCCAGCAAGCCTGTGCATGAAGATCTCCAGATTGAACTTCAATCGAAGCTTTCCCCAATTTTGAACTTCTCCAGAAACCGGCGATCGTCGCCAGACTTCTCCGGCCATCCTCCGGCCAAAGTGATCGTGCAGGTAGCTTCCTCTTACCCATATATCACTTCCCAAGCTTGGAATCGAGTTCGTTCGGCCTAAATTGAAAACCCCCAAATAGCAGTGTTCTTCTCTGGCACAGTTCACCGGAAAAGTGTTCCCGGCCATTTCAGCTAAAATCACTTTGTCCACTGTGCGTGCCTTAACTCCCTGAAATTCACTTCTGGTTGTGTAATTTGAAATTCACTTTGTCCACTGAATTTGTAGAGTTGTGATCTACATTTTCTTCTACTACCACAACTTGAGTTAAGCACTCTAGGTTTTCTTAAAGCTATGTCCAAGCTTTGATCCGAATGTCGATCTGTTGACATTCGCTGTTTTGATTAAACCAGCCACAAAATTGTTATCCCTATTGCAATCCTGAAACCCTAAGATTATCTAATCACCATCCTTAGCCCAAATTCCTTGAAACCCTAGAATCTCGACTCAGTTCAGTTTGCAGTTCAAATTATCTCCAGTATAGTTCAATCATTCTTGTTCAGCATTTCTGCATATAAGTCATAAAACATTTTAAATATTATAAGTAATCATTGTGTGTTTGTTTGTCGTCGAGCAGATTCAGAAGCTGACTTTGATGATTTTGCTGTTGACCCGTCATCGACTGCTGTATGTCACGACGCGGAAGGCAAGTCATATCCTTGGTCATCTTGAACCTATATTTTAAATGTTGCTATAATATAACCTTGAATATAGGCAATATTGCATGTGAAAGATTGAAAATGGTTGATTTATGAATTGGCAGTACTAGACTGGTTATCTGTGAAATGTGAAATAAACAAGTTTTGAGCCATGAACTATTATATGTATTATTATACTTATATTCATGAAATAAAACCCCTAGCCGTGACCAGAAAAATGGTGTGGATGGCTGTAGCACTGGAGGTGCTAGACTGCAAAGGATATGCAGGCACTGAAGGTGCAGGGTTGTGGATGGTCTGGTCACTGGCATATAAGGACTAGAACCTTGTGTTGTGCGTCTAGTGGCATGAACAACGTGCTAACCGCAAGCCTGGTATGGGACAGGCCTGAACAAGTAATTATGTGGATCACACATGAAACCCCTGCATGAGATGTGTAGTGATGCACGATAAACACGGAGCGCGGCTCCCACACATATCACTGAAGGTGATCAAGCACGCTGACCCAGTAACGGGAATAAGCAATGGGGTGGAGGTTTGGATACAACCTGCCACAACTGTGCCTCGCTGAGAGCCACAGGGTCGAGGGTGAATTGTAAGTGATGTATAACCAAAGTTCTTGTTATTTCCCCCTTGCCGCTCACAGTATGAAGTGAGTCAGGGGTCCAATCATTTTGTTATGATAGGAAAGATTTGAAAGTGGAATATCTTGCGGGTAAATTGGTACCTCTCTGCAGAGTTAAAAACGTATTCGAATACTCCGAGCTCCCGGGTTTATAGGAGTCTGCTGCGGTGGATCAAATCCATGGGGTGTGACACAAGTACTATTTTCTAAATAAAATATGTTTAATCAATATTACCCAAATGACATGTGTTGTCATGATAAGGAGTGCTACCGTGGGCTGTTGTGTGTCGACGTGTCGCGGTAGTGCTATAATCTAGTGAACATGAATGATGAAGTTATATTATGAAAAGTGCTGCCATAAGATGAGATGAGAAAGGAAAAGATTATTTTACAAATATCCATAATTCTTGACTAGTCTAGGTTCATATCATCACTACTATATGTATCTACTCTTACCTATGACTTGCTGAGTACGTAAGTGCTCACCCTTGCAACATTCAACTGAATAGATGGAGCCTACTTTGATCAAGATTATGGCACGGAGTACTTCGTGGATCCAGAAGGAGGAGAATCAGTTCCGCCAGAACCCTGAAGTGTGTTGTTCTGCCGTCAACTTCTTTTGTGGGAGGGTCACCTATCTTCTGCTGCGTAGTTAAATATTTTGCTAAACCCTGAATGCCTTGTAGGCATTGTAATCCTCTTTATGTAATATTAAGGCCAGCAGGCCACACTGCTTAATATTTTGTGAGTACTCTGTTGCAATGTAATATACTCCTGTGTTTGACTCATCCTGGGAAGTCAAAGGTTTGTGGTTTGGGACTAGCTGCAGCGAGCTAGGTCTCTACAGGAGTAGTCGTTGTCCCAGTTTCGGGGCGCGACAAAAAAGTTGGTATCAGAGCAACATGAGAACTTGACTATAGGACGACACCTTTAGGAAATTGGCCGTGCCAGGAAGACGTAATTTATTCAGAAAATTATTTGTTGAAAACTTTATTTTGGTAAAAATAATGAGCTTTGTAGCTCCTGGAAACTTTTATTTCAAAATTTTATTTGGATTTTCTAAAATTCGGTAAGATTGTGAGAGTGCATTCTGTTGTTTCAGAGTGTCTTAGGGGTTGGTGTAGACAGAGCTAGTGGATGCTCTTGATAGCTTTGTGATTCGCTGTTGCTTTTGCAATGGTTAATTTGTGTATTATGGCTGATAGCCTAAGTAATTTTATGCGTTAAAGTAGTTGCATTAATTTCTGCATTGCTGTCTTAGTTGGCCTTAGTTAGTTAGATCAGTCTAAACCTTTTTCAGAGCCACCATGGTTGACACCAGAAGGAGATCTCGAAGTTTAAGAGAAGATATGGGTCAGACTCCGCAGGAAGAAGAAACTATGACAAGAGACCCTTTGTTTCAGCAAGGATCTCAGAGTTCCAATCCACCTCAGAATGAACAAACCAGTCTTCAGGAAATTCTGTTGTCAATGGAGAAAAGTCGACAGGAAGCCCAGATAGCTCATACCCAGTTGTTAGCTCAGATAGTTCAGAAACTGCCTACTGGAACAACAGAAGGAACTACTTCTGCTGTAGGAGCAAGATTAACAGATTTTCAAAAGACCCGTCCACCAACATTCTCTAGTGCGACCGATCCCATGGTTGCCGATGATTGGTTACGGGATATCGAGAGGAAACTAGACACGGTCCGATGCAGCGAACGAGAGAAAGTTTTGTTTGGATCTCATCAGTTATCAGGAGCTGCAGCTGCATGGTGGATGAACTACCAGGATGCTCACCATGATAAAGATAATATCTCTTGGAGGGAATTTAAGGATCAATTTCGGAAATTTCATATACCTACTGGTGTTATGGCAGCTAAGCGTCGGGAATTTCGGAATTTAACTCAAGGAAGTAAGTCAGTCACTGAGTATCTACACCAATTTACTCATTTGGCTCGATACGCACCTGGAGATGTGGATACTGAAGAGAAGAAGATAGAGCGCTTCACAGAAGGACTTCAACACTATTTACAGTATCAAATTGCTTCTCATGAACTTACGGAATTTCAAACACTAGTGAACAGAGCTTTAAAGGTGGAAGAAAAGAAGAATATGGGGGAAGAAAGCCGAAAGAGGAGGATGTTCCAGCAAACACGACCACAGTCAAATCCAATCAGAGGAAGAGTTCCTATCACTCCCAATTTCCGACCATCTTATCAAAATCCCAGACCAGCAACGACATTGTGCCCCAACTGCAGAGGAAATCATCCTCAGAAGGATTGCCCTCATCCTCGTGTTGAGTGTTATCATTGTGGACAGCGTGGGCATCGCAAAGAATTCTGTCCTTGGATACAACTTCCGATGTCCATTGCCAGATCTCAGGCAGGAACACAGCCAGTAGTAACCAGGGCATCACCATCACAGAATTTTAGAGGAAATTCAGCAGGAAGAGGAGGAAACATGGCTAATCGAGGAAGAGGAAGAGGTAGAGCACCAACTGCAACCCAAGGAGGAAGATTAAACTATACTTCAATTCAAGAAGCGGGCAACGCCACCGACATTCTTCTAGGTAGATTTCTGATTCAATCTGCATCTGCCTTAATATTGTTTGATCCTGGTGCTACAAATTCATTCATGTCAAAAGCATTTGCATCTGAAGTTGAAATGCATATAGAGCAAGTACCACTAGAGTACTCCATGGTTATACAAACTCCAGGGGCTAGATTATCTGTCTACTCGATCTGCCCAAATGTAACCTTCAATATAGAAGGGGTAGAATTTGAGGCAAATCTACTAGTTCTAGAACTGCAAGGTCTAGACATTATTTTGGGAATGGATTGGTTGTCCCAACATAAAGGTCTAATAGACTGTGAAGAGAAAACCCTTAGTCTTGTCAGTAGCCAAGGGGAGAGAGTTCTATTCTATGCAGAAAGATCATCAGTCAAGAAACCGCTAAGATCTGTTCAAGCATTGCAAAAATTATGCCTGGAACAAGTGCCTGTAGTGCAACAATATTCTGATGTGTTTCCAGAAGAACTTCCAGGAATGCCACTTGACAGAGAAATAGAATTCAGTATTGAGCTTAAACCAGGAGCAGCACCTATAGCAAAACGTCCCTATAGGATGCCAGTTACAGATTTGGAGGAGCTCAAGAATCAACTCGAAGACTTGGAAAACAAGGGATTTATGAAACCCAGTGCTTTGCCATGGGGAGCCCCAGTTTTGTTTGTGAGGAAGAAAGACGGAACTCTACGAATGTGTGTAGATTACCAAGCTTTGAATGAATTCACTATTAAAAACAAGTATCCATTACCAAGAATTGATGACTTGTTCGATCAACTTCGAGGAGCCAAAGTATTTTCTAAGATAGATTTGAAATCTGGATATCATCAGCTGAAGATCAAGAAGGAAGATATACCGAAGACTGCTTTCACTACCAGATATGGTTTATATGAGTTTACAGTAGTACCTTTTGGCTTGACCAATGCTCCGGGAGCTTTCATGAATGTCATGAACAGCACATTTATGGATTTTCTTGACATGTTTGTCATAGTATTCATAGATGACATTCTGATATATTCCAAGAGTACGGAAGAACATGAGCAACATTTACACCTAGTCTTGGAAAGGCTACGAGAGAGGCAATTTTATGCCAAGTTTGACAAATGTGAATTTTGGATGTCAAGAATTTCATTTCTTGGACATGTGTTGACAGCAGAAGAAATTTCAGTGGATTCAGCTAAAATCTCTGCAATCAAGGAGTGGAAGCAACCTACCTCAGTTTCAGAGATTAGAAGTTTCTTGGGATTAGCAGGGTATTATAGGAGATTCATCGAAGGATTTTCCCAAATTGCCAAACCTCTTACAAACCTGCCAAAGAAGGATGTTGCATTTGAATGGACCATCAAGTGTGAAGAAAGTTTTCAGAAGCTGAAGCAGAAACTGACAACAACACCAGTCCTCACCTTACCGGACAGCAAGCAAGACTTCGTAGTTTACTGTGATGCTTCAAAGCAAGGAATAGGCTGTGTGTTAATGCAGCAAGGTCGAGTAGTGGCTTATGCTTCACGTCAATGGAGACCACATGAGGAAAATTATCCGACCCATGATTTGGAGCTAGCAGCAGTAGTACATGCTTTAAAGATATGGCGGCATTATCTCATTGGACATAAGTGTGAGATCTTTACAGATCATAAAAGCCTCAAGTATATTTTCACACAGACAGAGCTCAACATGCGTCAACGACGATGGCTGGAATTGATCAAAGATTATGATCTTAGTATTCAGTATCATCCAGGGAAAGCTAATGTAGTGGCTGATGCCCTAAGCAGAAAAGTCTATAATCTGCAAGGAGTGGTTATGCTGAAGAACCCTTACCTACAACAAGAGTTGCAGAATCATCAAGTGGAAATAGTACCACAGGGAACGGTAGCTACTTTAACAATAAAATCTCAACTTGAAGAGCAGATAGAAAATGCCCAGACGAAAGATGAAGAAATTTGTAAGATCAAGAGTCGAATCAAGTTAGGAAAGGCTCAAGGCTTTACTGAAGATAACCAAGGGATTGTATGGTATCGAGGAAGAATCTGTGTACCTCAAAACGCAGATCTTAAGGAAATAATTCTCCATGAAGCACATAAAACTCCATACTCAATACACCCTGGTAACACAAAGATGTATCAAGATTTGAAGACCAGATTCTGGTGGGATAATATGAAGAGGGAGATTGCAGAATATATTGCAAACTGTGATACATGTCAGCGAGTTAAAGCAGAACACCAGAAAATAGCAGGAAAGCTACAACCTCTGCCAATACCATTATGGAAATGAGAAGAAATTGGTATGGATTTCATTACAGGATTACCTAAAACTCACGGAGGATATGATTCCATATGGGTTATTGTGGACAGACTTACTAAAGTAGCTCATTTCATACCAGTCAAAAAGATTTTTGATGGCAGTAAATTAGCAGAGTTATACATGCAAAGAATAGTGGCATTGCATGGTATTCCTAAGAAGATAGTTTCAGATCGTGGAACACAGTTTACCTCCAAATTTTGGAATAGATTGCATGAAACCCTAGGAACCCAGTTGGATTTCAGTACTGCATATCATCCGCAGACGGGAGGACAGACAGAAAGAGTCAATCAAATCCTAGAGGATCTTCTAAGAGCTTGTATACTAGATTATGGAACATCATGGGACAAATGTTTACCATTTGCAGAGTTTACATATAATAACAGTTCTGAAGCTAGTATACAGATGGCACCATTTGAAGCTTTATATGGACGTAAATGCAGAACTCCATTGCATTGGAATGGGCCAGGAGAACGAAAGGTCATAGGACCAGAGATAGTAGAAGAAGCAAAAGCTCATGTCAGACTCATCAGAGAAAGGTTGAAAACAGCACAATCACGACAAAAGAGTTATGCAGATAAACGACGGAGAGAATTATCATTTGAACCAGGAGATTTTGTGTATCTCAAGGTCACACCATTCAAAGGATTACAAAGATTCCAAGTGAAAGGAAAGTTATCTCCAAGATACATTGGACCATTTAAGATAATCAATAGGAAGGGAGAAGTATCATATAAATTGGAATTACCTGTGGGATTAGCAGGAGTGCATGATGTGTCTCATGTCTCTCAGCTCCGGAAATGTTTACAGGAACCTACTGACCAGATAGATGTACAAGATGTGCCATTACAGAAGAATCTCACTTATCTTGAGCACCCAATCAGAATCCTAGCCATTGATGAACGTCAGCTCAGAAGGAAGAAAATCAGATTGTGTAAAGTTCAATGGAAAAATCATTCAGAGCAAGAGGCTACTTGGGAGAAGGAAGAAGCTATTAAGCAAACCTATCCTTATCTTTTCATGTCTTAGGTAAATCTCGGAGCGAGATTCCTTTAAGGAGGGTAGATCTGTAACACCCTGAGTTAGGGGTGAAAACTTCCTTTTTCATCAATAGCACGCATGCATGTATCTGTAGTAATAGCTAGATCAGTATCTATCCTAAGCCCTAAAATCTCCAAAATCTATCCTGTGACCTCAAATCAAGATCAGATTGTTCAGATGTGATCTATTAGTTATCCTGAATCTAAAAGCCTTTAGAACCTAGATCCAATTCTATCTCTAAATTCCAGATTTATCAACTTCTTCTGTTTTCGAAAACAGAAATACCTTATATTACCCAAATACCCTAAGTTTCAGAAATACAGATTTAATCAAAATCTTGACCAAGTTCAAACCAGATTATTCCTGGAATATGATCATGGGTATGTCAATACCTTAATCTAAAAAGTTGGCAGCCAGATTTTACCATCTGAACCTTTTTCGCAAATCAGTCCAAGAGTATCGCAGATCAGTCCTTTTTCTAGATTTTCCAAAAGCCTAAAAAGGCAAAATGTTGTAAATCATCTCCAAATTCAAATCTGATTCAGGGAACACCTCCCAAATGCTTTTCAACACAAATTCTTCTTTTATGAGTATCTCAAAATCAAACCCTAAATCCCAGAATTCGAAATCAATTGAAATTCAAATTTCAATTACCCTAAAATACCCTATTTTCAGTTCATATCAAAAATCAACCAAACATCTCAAATTTTATCTTCAATCTGTGCCAAATCATCTATTGAATCAAGTTTGCCAAATCAGCAGAATCAAAATCAGATCAAACCTTCCAAATCTCCAGAATTACAGATCAGTCCAAATCAAGAAATCAAATATTGCAAATCAGCCCAATTTCGACCAGGGCAGTAGCCAGTGCACGACCAGAGCCTCGCCGTGGTTTCTTTGAGCCGCGTTTGCTCGCCGCCGGCCAAGTTTCGCCGCGCTTGTGACCGCGCATGCTTGTGCGCACGTGTCCGTGTCCCAGCCATCGCCGTGGCAACGCCGTGGCAGCACCAACGACAGCAATTGCTCCTGTGCGCGACCAGCAACAAGCTTTTGTCAGAAACACCGCGCCACGTTGCTTTGCATTGCCAGCTCCAGTTGCCACTTCTTGCACCACCCGACAATGTGGAGTTCCAAAGAGCCGACAAGCTGAGCAGTAGTCACCTCGCCTGAGCGCCGTCGCTTCACCGCTCGCCGTTGTTGCATCTGCGCCTGGCAAATCTTGTCAACTAATGCCAAATTCATTGCTGTTTACACCTTGCAAGCATCGCCGACTGGTCTATATAAACAGCCATACCTTGTGTCACTTCCTCATCACCAGAACTTAGCCAGATTTACAAATCTCCTCGCCGTCGTCTTCTTCTCCGGTGAGTCCAGCAGGAGGCTTCACGGTGGCAGCCTCAACCGCAGCCTCAACCACCAAATTGACAGCATCGGTGAGTTCCCCTCGTCCCCCTCATCGTGTTGTACCAACTAATTTAACTCTCTTGCACCCTATCGCCGGTGATCGCCGGAAATGGCTGAAATTCGAAGAATGCACTGTTCCGGCAATGCACTGTTCCGGCAATGCAGGCAAATTACTTCGATTTAGCTTTCGATTCTGTGGGATAAAATGATCAGTGCGCCATTTCCAGCAAGCCTGTGCATGAAGATCTCCATATTGAACTTCAATCGAAGCTTTCCCCAATTTTGAACTTCTCCAGAAACCGGCGATCGTCGCCAGGCTTCTCCGGCCATCCTCCGGCCAAAGTGATCGTGCAGGTAGCTTCCTCTTACCCATATATCACTTCCCAAGCTTGGAATCGAGTTCGTTCGGCCTAAATTGAAAACCCCCAAATAGCAGTGTTCTTCTCTGGCACAGTTCACCGGAAAAGTGTTCCCAGCCATTTCTGCTAAAATCACTTTGTCCACTGTGTGTGCCTTAACTCCCTTAACATTTTTGTCTTCTAGCCCGACACCTAAATCAGCCTAGATTGGAAGTTATAGCTTTGCCAAGTTTTTGTCCGGAACTGCTCCAGTGCAGCCAGTTCATCTCTGTTCATCATCAAATTTCTTGCTTTACAGCCATTTCTTGCCCTAGATCCTGTTGACTTAATTGTTCCTGTTACTCAAGCCTACCTCCTAGACAAAGTGGTGCATCATTTGGCATTGTCAGCTCTATGCCAGAGCTTGTCAGCCAGTGGCATTGACCTTGTTTACCCACTTCTGGTTGTGTAATTTGAAATTCACTTTGTCCATTGAATTTGTAGAGTTTTGATCTACATTTTCTTCTACTACCACAACTTGAGTTAAGCACTCTAGCTTTTCTTAAAGCTATGTCCAAGCTTTGATCCGAATGTCAATCTGTTGACATTCGCTGTTTTGATTAAACCAGCCACAAAATTGTTATCCCTATTGCAATCCTGAAACCCTAAGATTATCTAATCACCATCCTTAGCCCAAATTCCTTGAAACCCTAGAATCTCGACTCAATTCAGTTTGCAGTTCAAATTATCTCCAGTATAGTTCAATCATTCTTGTTAAGCATTTCTGCATATAAGTCATAAAACATTTTAAATATTATAAGTAATCATTGTGTGTTTGTTTGTCGTCGAGCAGATTCAGAAGCTGACTTTGAAGATTTTGCTGTTGACCCGTCATCGACTGCTGTATTTTACGACGCGGAAGGCAAGTCATATCCTTGGTCATCTTGAACCTATATTTTAAATGTTGCTATAATATAACCTTGAATATAGGCAATATTGCATGTGAAAGATTGAAAATGGTTGATTTATGAATTGGCAGTACTAGACTGGTTATTTGTGAAATGTGAAATAAACAAGTTTTGAGCCCTGAACTATTATATGTATTATTATACTTATATTCATGAAATAAAACCCCTAGCCGTGACCAGAAAAATGGTGTGGATGGCTGTAGCACTGGAGGTGCTAGACTGCAAAGGATATGCAGGCACTGAAGGTGCAGGGTTGTGGATGGTCTGGTCACTGGCATATAAGGACTAGAACCTTGTGTTGTGCGTCTAGTGGCATAAACAACGTGCTAACCGCAAGCCTGGTATGGGACAGGCCTGAACAAGTAATTATGTGGATCGCACATGAAACCCCTGCATGAGATGTGTAGTGATGCACGATAAACATGGAGCGCGGCTCCCACACATATCACTGAAGGTGATCAAGCGCGCTGACCCAGTAATGGGAATAAGCAATGGGGTGGAGGTTTGGATACAACCTGCCACAACTGTGCCTCGCTGAGAGCCACAGGGTCGGGGGTGAATTGTAAGTGATGCATAACCAAAGTTCTTGTTATTTCCACCTTGCCGCTCACAGTATGAAGTGAGTCAGGGGTCCAATCATTTTGTTATGATAGGAAAGGTTTGAAAGTGGAATATCTTCCGGGTAAATTGGTACCTCTCTGCAGAGTTAAAAACGTATTCGAATACTCCGAGCTCCCGGGTTTATAGGAGTCTGCTGCGGTGGATTAAATCCACGGGGTGTGACACAAGTACTATTTTCTAAATAAAATATGTTTAATCAATATTACCCAAATGACATGTGTTGTCATGCTAAGGAGTGCTATCGTGGGCTGTCGTGTGTCGACGTGTCGCGGTAGTGCTATAATCTAGTGAACATGAATGATGAAGTTATATTATGAAAAGTGCTGCCATAAGATGAGATGAGAAAGGAAAAGATTATTTTACAAATATCCATAATTCTTGACTAGTCTAGGTTCATATCATCACTACTATATGTATCTACTCTTACCTATGACTTGCTGAGTACGTAAGTGCTCGCCCTTGCAACATTCAACTGAATAGATGGAGCCTACTTTGATCAAGATGATGGCACGGAGTACTTCGTGGATCCAGAAGGAGGAGAATCAGTTCCGCCAGAACCCTGAAGTGTGTTGTTCTGCCGTCAACTTCTTTTGTGGGAGGGTCACCTATCTTCTGCTGCATAGTTAAATATTTTGCTACACCCTGAATGCCTTGTAGGCATTGTAATCCCCTTTATGTAATATTAAGGCCAGCAGGCCACACTGCTTAATATTTTGTGAGTACTCTGTTGCAATGTAATATACTCCTGTGTTTGACTCATCCTGGGAAGTCAAAGGTTTGTGGTTTGGGACTAGCTGCAGCGAGCTAGGTCTCTACAGGAGTAGTCGTTGTCCCAGTTTCGGGGCGCGACAGTAGTTATCTTTTGGGCAAGCGCGGTTGAGATCGGTGAAGTCCACGCACATCCTCCACTTGCCACTTGACTTCTTTACGAGGACAGGGTTTGCCAACCATTCGGGATGGAGGACTTCTCGCACAAACCCCGCCTCCAGAAGCTTGGAGACCTCTACCTTGATGGCGTCTTGGCGCTCGAGGGATAACTTCCTCAACTTCTGCCTGACCGGGGAGCGGCCGGGGATCACAGCGAGCTTATGCTCAATGATGTCTAGGGCGACGCCCTGCATGTCCGAGGGTTCCCACACGAAAACGTCTGAGTTTTCGCGAAGGAAAACCGCGAGCTGCTCGGCGTGTTCCTTGGTGAGGTCTGCTCCAATCCTAACGGTTCTCTCCTCATCTCCCGCAGACAGTTGGACTTTCCGAAGGTCTCCCTCGGGGCGTGGCCTCGGAAATGGCCTCCCGAGGGGGACGGCCGGGGCAGCATGAGGTTCAGGGGGGACGCTCCCCCCGGGGTCTTGATCACGTTGATGTTCCCGATGGCGGCGGCGGCGTGTTCGTAAAGAGCGCGGGCCACGTTCTGGTCGCCTGGAACGGTGATTGCACCGTGAGGCCCAGGGATTTTCACGCAGAGATAGTTCTGGTGAATCGCCGACCCCAGGTGGTTGATCGTGGTCCTCCCCATAATAGCGTTGTATGAAGAGGGGAGGTCCACCACATCGAATCGGACCATCTCCGTCCGGTAGTTCTCTGGGGTGCCAAAAGTCATTGGTAGATCGACCTTCCCCACCGGGTGGATGGTCTTCCCGGGAATGAAGCCTTGTAACGGCCCGAGTGCGGGCTGCAGTAGCTTCTCATCGACTTGCATTTCCCTGAACGCCTTCAGGTATAAGACGTCGGCGGAGCTCCCACCGTCGACGAGGATGTGTGCCAGTTGGTAGTTGTAGACTGTAGCTGAGACGATGAGCGCGTCGTCGTGCGGGAAGCGAACCTCGCGCGCATCTTCCGCCGTGAAGGTGAGGGGGACGTCCGACCACTTCGGTGGCGGAGACGCATGCAGCACCCCCACTACCTTCACCTCTCGCGCATACTCCTTGCGCTGGCGCTTGGAGTCCCGTCTCGCGGCAGATCCCCCCGTAATGACGTTTATGCGTCTTTGGGAGGTTTGGAAGGGGAGCTCCTGAGCTGGGCTCCCTTCTTGCGTTTGTCTTTGCTGCTCACCCGCGGGAGCGGGGAGCGCGGGCAAAACTGTCGGGGGAGGCAAGGAGGCAGGGCCCCCTCCCCCCTGGCTGCGCTGGTCGAGGAAGGCCGCGAAGTGTTGTAGAAGCTGATGGCATTCTCGAGTAGCGTGGGTATTCGACTTGTGGAAGGTGCACCACACGTTGGCTGTGCCCTCCTTGCTCTCCTTGGCGCTGCTTTCGCGCCCGCGGGAGGATTGTCCTCCCGCGTAACCCTTTGACTTAGGAGGGGCACGACTGCCTTTGGCGCTGTCGCGCGAGCCGCCTCCGCCCTCGAGGACGAAAGCATCCCGAGGCCGTGGCTCGTGACGATCACTTCTTCGGGGACGTTTGCTGGAGGGGTCCCTGGCCTCCCGGTCGGCGGGGGCAGGAGCCCCCTGGTTCTTTTTCCAAAGATCGTCCTCCTCCGCGCGGGCGTACTTCTCAAGTACGGTGAAGAGTTTGTTGGCGGAGGTGGGGCAGCTTCGAGAGAGCCTCCGGTGGAGCTCCCCGGGGAGTATCCCGCTCTTGCATGCTTCGATGACCGTGGAGTCAGGGACATGCGCCACTTTGCTCTTCACCTGAGCGAAGCACTTAAAGAAGCTGTGGATAGTCTCCCCCGTCCTCTGCCAGACGGTGTAGAGCTGGGACGAGTCTAAGGGCAGCACATAGTTGCCTTGGAAGTTCGCGCAAAATTCGCGCTTCAGTTGCACGAAGGACTTGATGGATCCAGCTTTCAGGTTGTAGAACCATGAGCGTGCGATGCCCGTGAGGTAGAGGGGGAAGACATTGCATTGCACTGTCTCGTCCCCCCCGGCCGCTGAGATGGCTATCGAGTACACCTGCACAAACTCGTAAGGATCGGCCTCACCATTGTAATGCTCGATTTGCGGCGGGCGGTAAGGCCGCGGCCAGTGTATGCAGCGGAGACGACTACACAGCGGTTGGTTGGTCCCCTCAACTTCCTTGGGGGATCCATGGTCGCCGTCATCACTTGCCGGGGACGCGTGCTCATCGTCGGAGTCTGGAAGGGGTGGCAGCGGTCCGCCGGTTTGGCGATGTCGTCTCTTTTCTGCCGGGTTGGTTGAGCTGACCTCTTGGGCGTCAAGGTATTCCTCAGGAGTGGTGGCGGCTTCTTTGAACGGTCTTTTCCCCCGGGCGATTTGGGAGTGCGTCTCCGCGCGCCCGCGGGTTCGGGGGAGCCCTGACTGATGACGGGAGGTGGTTTCTCTGGACTTGGCGGTACGCATTCGCTCGACCTCCTCCCTTGTGAAGCGGGTCTGATCCGCTGGGGGCGCCCGCGGGGGCGGCCCCGGAGGAGGAGGGAGCTGATGCACGTTTACCACAGTCCCAGTGGACGCTGCCGGCGCGCGGGCCGGGCCATGCACCGGGTCCGCGCTCGGTGCGGCGGCGGGGGTGGTCGCAGTTCGGGTCCCCGGGGCGTCCGCAGGGGCGGGCGCTGCACCGATCCCGGGCGTCGGCCCGCGGGGGTTGCCGGGCTCAGGCGCCGGGGTTGTCCCAGGCGCGGCGGTAGCCGCTCGCGGGGGTTCTGGACCCGGGGCCGGGCGACTCCCCGGGGCAGGGTAGGGCTCAGAGACGAGTTGGCTCCCCAGCGCAGGAAGTGTCCCCGGGATCGGATACGGCCCGGGCGCGCCTCCGGGAACGGGGAACATCCCCGGCCCGGGAAAGGTGGGGTTCCCCATGAAGAATTGGGGCGGTGCCCCCATGAACGGATACGGAGGCGGGTAGACGGGAGCCGGGGGCCGCACCAGGACGCGCAGCAGCTCCTCCAGGGTGTGTTGGGTACGAAGCTGGCCCTGGATCAAAGCCCCCAGCATAGAATCTCCGGAGACCGGAACGGAGAGTTGGGGCGCACTAGGCCCTGGAAGCTCGGTTGCGGTCGCCGGGTCGGAAACGAGGGCCCTTTGCCCGGAGGCCGCGAGCAGAGGAAGCGAGTCCTCCGCCCGTACACCCCCGGGCGGCGGGGCCGCAGAAGCCTCATCTCGCGGATGCAGAGCCGGGTTGCTAGGACCAGCGCCCTCGGGAGATGAGAGGGCTTGAGCTCTGGTGGTTGCGGGAGCCATGGCGATTCGTCGAGAAGTCCCCACGGTCGGCGCCAACTGTCGTGGTATTACGGATACCCCGGCAGGTTCGGACGTTCGTAGCACAAGTACAGTGGCGCGAGCAGACTTAGTTTCTGGTCTCCCCCCGCCGGGCAACACAGAAAGTGACACAAGGGTTTATACAAGTTCGGGTCCCAGTGGGGGCCCTAGTCCTGTTGGCTCTCTCGGGACGCGAGTCCGCTGGGGAGGTGAGCTCTCGGGGAGAGGTCTCCGAGAGAACCGAATGCTGAGTTAATATAAATGAATTGGAATCCCTGAAAAAGGGTACAAGAGGGGTATATATAGCGCCCAAGAAATGCAAAAGACGAAAATGCCCTCGTTGCGACCGCTGGATGGAAGGGCGAAGACGTCCTTTGGCCCGACGGACGGCCTGGTGCTCGACACGTGGCGCCAAGCGCTTCCTAGAGGCCCCACGGTCAGCAACAGCTCTCCATGAGCCCGGAGGCTCTCCGGACCTCACCGGATTCCCGGAGACCCTCCGGATCTCACCGGGTGTCACCGGGGTCCCGGAGACCCTCCGGATCTCACCGGGGCTCTGGTGACTCTCCGGGTCTCACCGGGTCTCACCGGGTTCCACCAGGGTCCCGGAGACCCTCCGGATCTCACCGGATTCCCGGAGACCCTACGGATCTCACCGGGTGTCACCGGGGTCCCGAAGACCCTCCGGATCTCACCGGGTGTCACCGGGGTACCGGAGACCCTCCGGACCTCACCGGATTCCCGGAGACCCTCTGGATCTCACCGGGTGTCACCGGGGTCCCAGAGACCCTCCGGATCTCACCGGGGCTCCGGTGACTCTTCGGGTCTCACCGGGTTCCACCGGGGTCCCGGAGACCCTCCGGATCTCACCAGGTGTCACCGGGGTCCCGGAGACCCTCCGGATCTCACCGGGTGTCACCGGTCCCGGAGACCCTCCGGATCTCACCGGGCGCCCGGTGACCCTCCGGATCTCACCGGGGGCCCGGTGACTCTCCGGGTCTCACCGGGTCTCACCGGGTTTCACCGGGGGACTCCTTGGGACTTCGTGGGACCGCTAGGGATTCCCCCAACAAGGATAAAGGTACTGTACATGTTAGAACTCATGCTGTGGAGTAAAATTAAGATATATTAATGCTGTGAACTAGCTTATCATTATGTTCTAAAGAAAAATGTACTGCCTGATGTATTAATGACAAGTTCGTCACCTTGCTGCAGAACTTGTGGGCTGTTTGCTTGGCATTTATCCCTGAAATAGAAATTAATCATCAATGGTTCTCAACCCATAATCCTTGTTCGTGGTCATCTCGCAGATACGTTGTTTCGTCGATATCTTCAGTACGGATAGATTGAATGTCCTCTGAAAATGGAGGTATTTCATCGAATTGGTTATACTCCTCTTCGTCGACAACATCTTCGACCCCAACAATACGTCTCTTGCCGTGGAGGACAACATGCAAGTTTGGATTGGCTGGGTCAACGATGTAGAATACCTGTGTGGCTTGCTTTGCAAGTATGAATGGATCGTCTTGGTGTCTGACTCTACCAATATCGACGAGAGTGAACCCGTAACTGCCAACTTGAACACCTCGAGGGATTTCGACCCATTGGCATCGAAACAGGGGAATCTTAAGTAATCCGTAATCGAGCTCCCATATTTCGTCAATAGCACCGTAATATGAGTTCAGCGCCCTTACTGACCTAGCATCCTCGGAAATAGCAAACAATGTCACTCTGCTACATTGCGTGCTACTCTTGGCGTCTTGAGCTCTTGTGTAAAATGAATACCCATTGATGTCGTACCCCTGCCAAGTCCCTACAGTGAATCTTGGGCCTCTAACCAACCGTGTCATAGTTTCACTTACGGAGCCCTCAGCAGCTCGCGTGACTCTTTCTTGGATCCACTCAGCAAATTTCCTGTTATGTTCTCTACTGACCCAAATGTCTGACTTCGAAGGATTCTGTGACCGTAACATTACCTTGTGCTCGTGTATGTATGGCTCGACCTCCGTCATGTGTTGTAAGACCTAAAAATGTGATTTTGCGTACACATCACGAGCGGGGACGATAGCTTTGAATCCAATCGTTCCGATTCCCTGAAGCCTACCCTCGTGTCGGGACCTAGGAACGCCAATTGGGTCAACCCCGGCCATATAATCTGTGCAAAATTCAATCACCTCCTCGGCGGCATAACCTTCCATGATACTCCCCTCGTGTCGACGACGAGTCCTTACGTATCCCATCAATACACCCATAAATATCTCAAATGGATACATGTAGCGCAGGCACACAGGTCCACAAAACTTAATTTCTCTGATAAGGTGAACAATCAGATGGACCATAACATCAAAAAAGGATGGAGGGAAATACATCTCGAGCTGACAAAGAGTTGTAACCACGTCGCGTTGCAAAGCGTCCAATCCATCCGGATCAAGTACCTACGAGGACACAGTTGCACCAAATATTCATATCAGAAAAATCTTCTAATTAAGCTCCACAGATGGAGGTAATGAACTTATAGTACGAGTGCACGTACTTACCTCGCAAGATATTGCGTTGAAGAAATAACATAGGTTTGTGATTGTCTCTCTGACTTTAACTGGGAGAATGCCTCTGATAGCAATGGGAAGCATTTGTGACATCAGGACATGACAGTCGTGGGACTTCGTGCCAACTAGTCTTAGGTCCTTCATGGACACAAGTTTTTTCAAGTTCGCGGAGTACCCACATGGAACTTTAATACCGTGCAGGCACCGACAGAGTTCTGTTTTTTCGCTCTTGGACAACGTATAGCAGGTCGGAGGGAGGTATGTAGTATGTACGCTTTCCATTCTCTAAAGGTGCAAGCTCAGACCTTATCCCCATTTCCACCATGTCACGACGAGCTTTCACACCATCCTTTGTCTTTCCGGGAATGTTCAACAACAAACCAATCAAACTGTCACACACATTTTTCTCTACATGCATGACGCCAATGCAATGTCGAACTTGTAAGTGCTCCCAGTACGGTAGATCCCAGAGAATCGATCTCTTCTTCCAAACATTTTTTTCTCGAGGTTTAGAATGCTTACCGAACTCAGCTTTGATGTCCTTCACGCGCGATTAAATCTCCTTACCGGTCAGAAACACTGGAGCTGATCCCTTCTCATGCTTCCCGTTAAATGATTTCCTCTTCTTACGGTACGTGTGATGCACCGGAAGAAACCTGCGGTGACCCATGTACACTGTTTTCCGGCAGTTTCGCATCCACATGCTCTCAGTTTCATCTAGGCAAATAGGCAAGCCTTGGCTCCTTTCGTACTATACCCCGACAAATTGCCGTTGGCCGGAAAATCATTTATGGTGCAAAATATCAGGGCCTGCAAGATGAAATTCTATTTCTTGTATGCATCCCACACCTGCACCCCCTCGCTCCACAATTTCTGTAAGTCCTCGATTAAAGGCGCTAGAAACACGTCAATATCATTTCCGGGTTGTCTGGGTCCTGAGATTAGTAACGCCATCATGATGTACTTGCGCTTCATGCATAACCAAGGAGGAAGATTGTAGATGCATAAAAGAACCGGCCAAGTGTTGTGCCGACTGCTCATATTACCATGTGGGTTCATACCATCTGTACTCAGCCCGAACCTTATATTCCTAAGTTCGCCCCCGAACTCAGCAAATGTTCTGTTGATGTTTCTCCATTGAATAGAATTAGCTGGGTGTCTCAGTTTTTCGTCTTGTTTCCGGGCTTCGCGACTTTCGGATTTGCAAACAGCCACTTCAATCTAGGTATCACAGGCAAGTACCACACTGTTTTCGCCGGAAGTCCTTTCTTTACCTCGTGACGTTCACTGTCAATCCGGTCCCTACACATATACCTCGATGCTCCGCATCTTGGACAAACATGCAAACTGGAGTACTCGCTACGGTACAACACACAATCATTTGGGCATGCGTGTATTCTTTCGATTTCCATTCCCAACGGACACAACAGTTTTTTGGCTTGGTAAGTAGATCTTGGCAACTCATTTCCCTCTGGAAGCATGTCCGCAAGAAGATCTAATAGTGTCGTGAAACTCTTATCACTCCAACTGTTGCCTGCCTTCAAGTTATATAATCTCAGCACAGAAGACAGTTTTGTAAATGTTGCACATCCAGGGGACAGAGGCTTCTCAGAGTCAACAATCAGTTTCTCAAATTCACAGAAGTTGTTTTTGTTGTATTCTTCCTCTACATCACGTAACATCTCATCTAGATTTTCATCATCATCATCATCATCATCATCATCTACGTGCACATCGGAATGAACATTATCACAATTCGAATGATCATCGATATTATTGCAATCCACATCCGAGTCCTGCTGATTGGTAGTAGTGGTGCTTGTTTCCTCAAGATCTTCGCCATGCCATATCCAACGGGTGTATCGCGCGTTAAAACCACGACGAATCAAATGACTCTTAATTTGATTAGAGTTGCTAAACCTCTTCAAGTTCATACAATCTGTACAAGGACAGAGCATATTTTTCTCTCCCTTCCTCTCCTTTTGTTGCTTAGCAAATTTAATAAACTCATTCACACCATCCAAATATTCAAAAGTAGTACGTTTTATTCCATACATCCAATATTTTCTGTCCATCTACAATTAACAAAATTTAACGAGTCAGCCATGCATGCATGAAACCTGCCCGATTAAGTTATGTATATGTACATGTACAGCCTCTTACAACAGATGTGTTGAACCCTAGCCTGTCGAAATTAACACTAATTAACCTAGCTAACTACACAATACAAGCTAGTTAGCTCCTAAAACATGACGCATTTCCAGCTACCTAGCTCCCAAGCTTACAGCTACAAACTTAATTGGAACTACACAATACAGCTAGCTTGCAAGTAGAGAGGGAGGGAGATTAGAGGGAGAGAGAGATAACTGTCGACAATTAATCATACCTTAAAGAGAGGGGCGCAATCAACTTCCCTCCAGCTTGCGCTGATCACCCTAGCAGTGTAGCTGCGAGCGTGGAACTTTCATCACAAACAGAGGGACAGAGAGTGCAACAGAACAAATTACAGAGCAGCTCAGCAAAGGTCGAGTGGGGTTTTCCTTATAATGGAGCTTTTTCTAACGGTAAATACATGAAATAACCGTTAGACTAACTAAGGTAATTTGCCTCTCACATATTCTATCGGTAAAAACACACATATACCGTTAGAGAGTGTACATTACTGAACAAGCACAGTTTTTGTTCTATCGGTAAATGTGTGTATTAACCGTTAGATGATGCATGACACACGAACATGAGTTTTTCTATCGGTAGATTTGTGTATTTACCGTTAGATGATGCATGACTGAGCAAATATATGTGTTTTCTATCGGTAAATATGTGTATTTACCGTTAGAGGAGGTACTTGTAATGCACATGACGCAAGTTCTCACATCCAAGGAATCATACCAATGTAACATCAAATAGATCTTAACTACAAGATAAAGCAATATTTCAAGAAATGCTAATTTGTGGATTAACTTGGAGACACAAAAATACTTTTCTTAGGTACTCGGGACTTCATCTTGCCAAAGAAATTACACATGCCAGTTCACAAATTCAGGTACAAACATACACATGCCAATTCACCAATACAAATTCAGGTGCATGTCTGAAACAGCAATACAAATACACACCTACCAACCAATACAATTAAATACACAAATACTCCCTACACATTCAAGTTCATGTCCCAATTAGCAATACATGATACACAAATATACAATAATATACAAATACAACAATTCACACATTCGATGTATATTAGAAAAGCCACGTCTGAAATTAACAACAGATCACGACGAGGACCCAGTGGCCCGTACATTTTACATAAAAGAGAACCTTTGCAGGTTGCGACAATGCAACTAGCGACTACAAGTTAGACCTGATACATAACAAATCCATTCATCCAAAACAACAAATGTCTGAACCACATTGGACTTAACCATAGGAGTTCAGCTCGAAGACGCCCGAGGAGCTGGAACTGCCGTCGACTTACATTTGTACGTATTGGTGATTTCCTCGGACTCAAACCCGATCAACTCAACTCAACTCAACTCCATTAACAAAAAGAACCGACATTCCAAGATGTTGTTCTGTGTAGTGATGGTGTAGAATGGCTGTGCAAATAACAACAATTCTTCTTCTCCAAGCAGGTAAGCATCTGGCCACAAGCTGGTGTATGCAAAAAAATGTAAGATGCTTTCTATAGGTCTTGATTTGAGAAACACGCAGGGCTTAAGGATCTTCTCGACCGAGCCAACCAAGATCTCGCATTCCACGTCCTTCCAGCTCTCGACGGTGATCTTCACCGTTTCTTTCGCCAACAAGCCAACGTAGGCAGCGTACTGCGATGAAGAACCGTGAAATACGTTGCCCCTCATGAGCATCATCCAAGGACTTGCAAAGATCATAATCATATTGAAAAGAAGACACATCAAAATGAAGGATACAAAAAAATCAGAATAATTGGCATAATCGGATTAGAATGATTTACATACCTTGCTTGGGATGCGGAAGTCTAGAGGGCGTCGATGGAGGTGCGGAGGTGCAGCGGTCGCCTGTAGAGGTCCGCCGGCCGTCCATGGAGCTTACGGGTTAGGACTACGAGCCCCAGATGAACTGTGAGAATGAAGAGACATACCCCTATATTTATAGTACTAGATAAATTCTATCGGTACAAACACCGCATACCGTTAGTCATTTTATATATATTCTAACGGTAATAATCAATTACCGATAGAACAAAAACATCTGTAGAAGTCGAATGGCTCTATCAGCGTAATACAAATTACCGATAGGAATTTTTGTCCACACTCTGTCGGTATATACGTACATTGCCGATAGAATAATACTAATTGTAGAAGGCGAACAGTTCTAAAATATTTTTTCTATATTCTAACGGTATAAACATTAATTACCGATAGGAATTTTTGTTCATACTCTGTTGGTATATACGTACATTGCTGATAGAATAATACTAGTTGTAGAAGGCGAACAGTTCTAAAATATTTTTGCTATATTCTAACGGTATAAACATTCATTACCGATAGAATAAAACTATTTGAAGACGAATAGTTCTAAGCAATTTTCGATATAGTCTTACGGTAAAAGAATACATTACCGATAGAATAAAAATATTTGTAGAAGGCGAACGGTTCTATCGGCACACTACATATTGCCGATAGGAATTTTTGAGATATTCTGTCGGTATACTAATAAATTACCGATAGAATAAGTCTAGTTGAAGAAGTCGACCAGTCCTATCGGCGCACAACATTCTCCCGTCAGTACTTATGCATCTCTTCTAACGGCAAATATGTACATCACCGCTAGAGTAAATCATATTGCTTCTTCTATCGGTAATTTTCTTACAAACCGATAGGAAAATTTCACCCGTTGGCCTTTTTTGGCCGGGAGGCACATTTTCTATCGGTTTTCTACTAAAGCGCTAATAACCGATAGAATATAGGGGTTAGTAGACTGCATTTCTGTACTAGTGATAGAAGAGATCATCTCCTGTGATCTTCTCTTCTACCCCTTTTGTACAAACATTTCATTACATATAGTGAAATCACAACATGACGTAGGGCTATTACTCCCACCATCGAGGGCCCGAACCTGTATAAAATCTCTTGTGCCTCTATAGATTTGATTCACCCTACCTTTCCGGAGGAGTGCCCTAAAAGGTCCTGCAACTTACAAATTTGCATAAGATCGACTAAGGACCCCGAGTCCAAATCGTCGACAGTGCGTGTTCAATCTAATCTTCTATCTCCATTTCTTCCTCATTGCTCTCAACAATCTTTTTGGAGTCTCGGTTCGCCATTGAGATGAGAACAAAGAAGGAGAAATGAAGTAAGAATTTGAGAAGAAGTTCTAAAGACTTAGCCAATGAAAGCTTGTAAGTCTCATAACAAAGAGTCTTGCTATTTATAGAGCCCGGAGGTGATGGTTCGTATTCACAGAAGCCTCGAGTTCTTAAAATCGCACTTAAGTTTTTTTGCCTTGATTTGTTGCAAAAGGCTTCATGTTAACTCCTTGAAATTTTCTCAAAGTTCTTCTTGGGAAACCAACCAGCACACGTTGGAAGCAATGTCTTCAAAATAGCAGAACAAGGAAAAACGTCAGATGATATATTCTCAAAGTTTTAAATTTGAAGTAATAAACTTTTCGTTACTTCAAATTTGGTGGCTAGTCGACGATGAATATCACTTGGGCTAGTCATCTGTTTGTCAAATATATCATGTCTAAGATATTTCGGATATGATATATGGCATATGGCTCCATGGTCGCAGAGCTCGGTTTCCTGTGGACTAGAAGGTCACATGACTAAAGACGACCTTGGTACTGACCTATGGTCGCAGGTTGTACGCCACCATAGGATCGAGGGAGTCATGTCTAACCTAAGTAGTGGCTGAGTCTTCCAGTCATGATTCAGGATAAGATAACTTCCTCTCCCACGTAAGTGAAGATAACCACCTGGGAGTTAAGATATGCAGTTATCTGGAAACTACATATTGGCAACCGTCTAACCTCCCGAAACTGCTCCATGATTGGCACCCTTCCAATCACTATAAAAGGTTAACAAATATGCCAAAGAGATGAGATCTGAAAACAACGAGTCTAAAGACAAAGATAGTTAGACATTGATAGAGAGAATGTTAGTATCCTTGGCAACAATCTCCATCTTCTGTAATCATTTATATACATAGTTAAAACATCACAGGACGTAGGGTTATTAGTCAAATCTTTGAGGGCCCGAACCTGTATAATTCTTTGTGTTTCAAGTTCATGCTTACCTTAACTTACCTAGTGAACGTCTCAAAGGGTCTCCACTTCCTACTTTACAAATTTGCATAAGAATGACTAAGGACCCCGAGTCCCAATCGTCGACACAAGGATTTTGGCGGATAACCTCAATGAGGTAGCAACTATTGTGACTCCAACATCGTCCTCACAATCAACGACTCGTTCTCGTGAGCGAGACAGTTATCACTCGAGCTAGGAGTATTCTCGCGGACACACACCATCAGCTCGATATCGTAAAACCAAGCGCACAGGTAACTCCAGTGACCCTCGTCGTGAGCCAGTACATTTGTGATTAGGACCGCGAGTAGATTCTTCTAGCAATCCTAATCGTGAACCGGTGCATTCGTGCCTGGGGCCACCGGTCAATTCATTCTGTGACCTTGATGGAGGTCGCGAGGAACAGCAGCCACGTCCTTCGTATGTAGGTTGCAAGGCTTTCTCGCCAGGGTTACATGCTGTAATCTGGCCAGACAAGTTTCAACTCGGAACAATCGAGAGATTCGATGGGACTAAAAATCCTTCTGAATTTCTCTAGATTTCCATCACGTCTATTCAAGCTGCTGGAGGTGATTAACGGGTTATGGCGAATTATTTGCCAACTGTTATGGAGGGTCCAGCACAGGCCTGGCTATTAAATCAGCCTGAAGGCTCCATTTACAATTGGGAAATGTTGTGTGATGCAATCCTCCACAATTTTTAGTATTGTTATCAGAAGCCTAACAGGGAGGATGATCTTCATCGCTTGCAGCAGACCTCTACTAAAACTCTTCACCAATTTGTCAAAAGATTTGTGGGAGTACAAAATACTATTCCCACTATTTCCAACAACTCTGTCATTAGGGTGTTTTAACATGCCGTTCGATATCAGAGGTTTACCAAAGATTTGCTCATTCATCCACCACGATCAGTCGCAGATCCATTTGACATGGCTGATTCTTATTCTGATGTGGCTAAAGCTGTTGAATGGAATAAAATGGTGGATAAGGGGAATTTGCCACCTCAACTAGGTCTTGAAACCGACAAGAAGGATAAATCAGGCAAAAACCTGAGTCATCTGTGGGCAGGAAATCAAAAAAGATGAAGAAAGCCAGAACAAACCAATTCTGAGGGGTTACCGTCATCGACAAGCAGCCTCAAGGGAAAGGTAAGAAGGTTCTATTGAAAATTAACAAGGTCTCTCCCGCTGATCGGGGCAACCAAGCAGAAAAACAAGTTAAACCGCAGGAATCAAAGAAATGGTGTCTGTTCCACAATGTTTCATCACATGATCTTTAGAATTGTCACACTTGCTTAAAGAAGTTAGATGATTTTTATCAAGGTAAAACTCCTATGCCTACAATACCAGGTCAGGGACAAACCAGCGGGAACAAAGGCGCTAATGCGGATGAAGACATGCCATATTAGGTACCTAATAATCACGTTAATGTTATTTTTGGTGGTTCTTCATCTTATGTTTCTAAGCGACAATATAAAAATGTTTGCCGTGAGGTAAATAGTACTGAGGTTCCTATGAGAGAACCTCAGTTTCCCCGATGGTCGGAGTTTTTCCTGACCTTTATCCAGGGAGATTGCCCTAAGGGGTTGACGCAACCTCGGCGTCTCCCTTTGGTAAAATCCCCTACTATTAGCAATGCTAAGGTAGGGCTAGTATTGGTTGATGGAGGGAGTTTGTGTGATCTCCTGTTTGCCAAGGCACTCGACGAGATGCAAATTCCTCATTCGAAGATCAAGCCAGTGGCACAACCATTTTTTGGAATAATTTCAGGTTCCTCTATGTTACCAATTGGACAGATTGTGTTGCCCATAACACTAGGAAAACTAGCGAATTTTCGAATAGAATTAATTACTTTTGATGTAATTGATTTTGATTCAGCTTATAATGCCATTTTTGGCAGGCCTTCTCTCGCTAAGTTCATGGTGGCGACACATTATTCTTATCAATGTGTCAAGGTCCCAGGCCCTCATGGCGTGATCACAGTTAAGGGCAGTCAGCATACAACCTTAACTTGTGATCGAATTTCCCTAGAGCTGGTCGATCAACTTGCCCTATGGGATGTCCAAGTTGCAACCTCAAAACCAGATGAGGTCAAGGGATCCTTGTGACCAGAAGAAAAGCTTAAACAAATTCCTTTATTCCCCGATGATCCGTCTAGAACCATTCAGATTGGATCTAATTTGGATGAAAAATAGGAACTAGAACTCAGTGCTTTCCTCCAGGCTAACGTGAATGTGTTTGCGTGGAAAACCTCAAACATGCCTGGAGTCCCAAGTGAAGTAATTGAGCACAGGCTAGCTATTCGGCCTGGACAACGACCAATAAAGCAAAAACTTAGACGTTTTGCTCCTAATCGGCAAGAAGCTATTTGCTCGGAGTTAGATTAGCACCAGCATGCTGGTTTCATTCGCGAGGTCGACCGTCCTGAATGGCTCACAAATCCGGTCATGGTCCTGAAATCAAATAGTAAGTGGTGC
This sequence comes from Pharus latifolius, assembly GCA_019359835.1. NCBI lineage: Eukaryota > Viridiplantae > Streptophyta > Magnoliopsida > Poales > Poaceae > Pharus > Pharus latifolius. Next base: position 60,151,905 of record CM033323.1, read on the forward strand.
ATGTCTGTCGATTACACTAGTTTGAACAGTGCCTACTCGAAGAATGATTTTCCCCTTCCCCGTATCGATCAGTTGATTGATTCTACAGCGGGTTGTGAAATAATGAGCTTCCTAGATGTTTACTCAATCTACCATCAAATTAGTATGGCAGAAGACGATGAAGAGAAAACTGCCTTCATCACCCCATTTGGTACTTACTGCTACATCAGAATGCCATTTGGGCTCAAGAATGCTCGTTCTACGTACCAGCGCTTGATGCAAAAGACATTTCTTTCTCGGATAGGGCGTAATTTAGAAGCTTATGTTGATGATTTAGTTGTAAAGAGCCTTAAGAGCTCTAGTCATATAAATGATCTTACAAAAACTTTTTGTAATTTGAATAAACATGGAATAAAGTTGAATCCTGAAAAGTGCTCTTTTGGGATTTCTTTGGGTAATCTTTTGGGTTTCCTTGTTTGTTCAAGAGGCATCGAGGTTAATCCTGAAAAATTCAGGTCACTGAGCAAATGCGATCCCCTTCGACTACGAAGGAAGTGCAAAGTCTAACTGGTCAAATGGCTGCTTTGAGTCGTTTCATTTCGTGGTTAAGAGAGCATGGTTTACCTTTCTTTAAGGTTCTACGCAAGCACAATGGCTTTCTGGTCGAATGAAGCCGAAAAGGCTTTTCAGGAAGTCAAAGCATACCTCACCAGTGCTCCGGTGTTGGTTTCCTTTATTAAGGGAGAAACATTGATCATCTATTTAGCTACTACTCCTCATGCGGTCAGCGTAATTATAGTCGCAGAACGGGAGGGAGTACAACGACCAGTTTATTACGTAAGTGAAGTACTTAATGGACCAAAGGACTGTTACCCTGAGGTTCAGAAGTTACTTTATGCTCTTTTAATGGCTTCTAGGAAGTTTCGACATTACTTTCAAGCACACACAATGTTTGTGCCATTGTCTTTTCCTTTAGGAGATATCCTCCGAAACCCGGAAGTTTCTGGTCGAATTACGAAGTGGGCAATTGAACTTGGAGATTTTGACCTCCGTTTCACTGCTCAAATAGCAATCAAATCCCACGTTCTTGCTGATTATGTGGTCGAATGGTCTAATCCTGAACCACAGGAACAAGAACAAATGGATTTGGATAATTCCAACTATTGGACAATGTATTTTGATGGTTCTCGTAGTTATCAACACTCGGGGGCTGGAGTAGTTTTAATAACTCCTCAGGGTGATCAACTCCGATATGTCATCCAATTACATTTTGCTGCTACTAATAATGCAGCAAAGTATGAAGGTCTTCTTGCTAGGCTTCAAGCAGCCAAATCCCTTGGGGTCCATTGATTAGTGGTGAGGGGGGACTCACAGCTAGTCGTAAACTAGGTAAACAAGGAGTACAACATCTCTGATGAGACAATGGGTCATTACCTAGAAGAGGTGAGGAAATTGAAAAAATACTTCAATAATTTCGAAGTCCAATTCGTTCCACAAAGAGACAATATTCTCGCAGACCAATTGTCAAAGATTGGGTCCTCACGTACATATGGTTCAGCAGGAGTGTTCGTTGAACACTTAAAATCCCCTTCTATCCAAGAAGAGTCAGAAGCAATGACTAACATCACGACCTTAGAGCATGAAGCAAATTGGATTCATCCATTGAGAATCTATCTTGCGCATGGGACCTTGCCTAAGGATAAAACCGACAGTGATCGGTTAGTTAGAAAACCCAGCATGTATCGACTCATTAAGGGAACTTTTTATAGAAAGGGCACTCAACGAGTACTTATGCGGTGTATTTCTCCAAAAGATGGCAAATCCCTTCTAAAGGAAATACATGGAGGCATATGTGGAACACATGCTTCTTATAGAACACTGGTTAGAAAATCTTTTCAATAGGGTTATTACTAGCCGTCGGCACTTAATGATGCCATGCATTTGGTCAAGACATGCCCACAGTGTCAGCTTCATGCTCGGCAAGTTCAACAGCCAGCATATGCTCTGCAAGTCATTCCCTTAACTTGGCAATTTGCTGTTTGGGGAATAGATATTGTAGGACCAATGCCTCAAGCAGTCAATGGATACAAGTTTTTGTTCGTAGCCATTGATACATTCACTAAGTGGATTGAAGCTGAGCCAGTTACAATATCACTACTGTGGGTGCAAAGAAGTTCTTTCATAAGAACATAATTGTAACATCCTGAGTTTTGGGGTGAAAAGTTTCTTTCTTAAAAATCATGCATGCATATGTCTCTTCTAGATCAACCAAATCAGCCTCAGTTTTATTCTATTCTAGCCCTAAAATCTCCAAAATCTATCCTGTGACCCCAAGTCAAGATCTGACTTGCCAGATTTGATCTATCAGTTATCCTAAACCTAAAAGCCTTCAGAACCCAGATTCAATTCTATCCCTAACTTCCAGAAATATCAACTCTTTTCTGTTTTCGAAAACAGAATATCTGTTATTACCTTTTACCATAAATTTCAGAAATTCAGATTTAATCAAAATCTTAGCCAAGTTCAGACCAGATTATTCCTGGATTATGATCAAGGGTATGCCAATACCTTAATCCAAAAAGTTGGCAGCCAGATTTCACCATCTGAACCTTTTTCGCAAATCAGTCCAAGAGTATCGCAGATCAGTCCTTTTTCCAGATTTTCTAAAAGCCAGAAAAGGCAAAATGTTGCAAATCATCTCCAAATTCAAATCTGATTCAGGGAACACCTCCCAAATGCTCTTAAATACAAATTCTTCTTATATGAGTATCTCAAAATCAAACCCTAAATCCCAGAATTCGAGATCAATAAGTTTCAGACTTATTTTACCCTAATCTACTCTGTTTTCAGTTCATATCAAAAGTCATCCAAATGTCTCAAATTTTATCTTCAATCTGTGCCAAATCATTTGTGGAATTAAGTATACCAAAACAGCAGAATCAAAATCAGATCAAACCTTCCAAATCTCCAGATTTACAATTCAGTCCAAATCAAGAATTGGAAATTGCAAATCAGCCCTATTCGACCAGGACAGCAGCTGCTGTGCACGACCAGAGATCGCCGTGCAATTGCGCCGCGCTTGCTCGCCGCCGGTGAGGCTTCGCCGCACTCGTGACCGTGCATGCCTGTGTGTACGTGTCCTTGCTTCAGCCGTGCCGTGGCAACGCCGTGGCAGCGCCGTTGAACAGCATGTGCTCCTGCGCGCGACCAGCAACAGGCTTTTGTCAGCAATACTGCGCCACGTTGCCAGCCCTTGTCGCCACTGCCTTGCACCGCCCAACAGCATTGCGTCCCGATGAAGCAATGGTTTGATCAGCAGTCACCTCACCAGTGCACAGTCGCGTCGCCGCTCGCCGTTGTTGCAGCTGCGCCCGGCAAATCTTGTTATCTGACACCAATTCAATGCTGTAAATCCTTGCAAGCTTCGCCCACTGCTCTATTTAAACCACCAGAGCCTTGTATCATCTCCTCTTCACCAGGACTTAGCCAATTTTGCAAAATCTCTCGCTGCAGTCGTCTTCTCCGGCGAGCCATCGAGGAGCTCCACGGTGCCAGCACAATCTGCAGCACCTCTTGCCAAATTAACAGCATCAGTGAGTTCCTCTCATCTCACTCATCATGCTGTACCATTTAATTGCTCACCGGTGACCTCTAACGCCGGCGATCACCGGAATTGCCGATTACCCTGTTTCTGCAATGTAGCTTAATTCAGCCCGAATTAGCTCTCGATTTTGTGGAAGAAGATGATCAGTGACTCATTTCCAGCAAGCCTATGCATCAAGATCTCCCGATTGAGCTTCAATCGAAGCTTTCCCCAATTTTGAGCTTCTCCAGAAACAGGCGATCGTCGCCAGGCTTCTCCGGCCATCCTCCGGCCAAATTGATCGTGCAGGTAGCTTCCTCTTATCTCTCTTTCACTTCCCAAGCTTGGAATCGAGTTCATTCGACCTGTATCAAAAAGCCCCAAATGGCAGTGTTCTTCTCCGGCGTCGATCACCGGAAAACCTATTCCTGGCCGTTTCAGCTTCATCCACTTTGTCATTCAAGTGTGCCTCAACCTCCTAAACATTTTTGCCTTCTAGCTCGATCTCTGAAACTGCCCAGAATTCAAGTTATAGCCATGCCAAAATCTTGTCCAGAACTGCTCCAGTGCAACTAGTTCACCTCAGTACATCACTGAATTTCATCACCTTCTAGCCATCTTCTGCCCTAGATCCTGTTGAATGATTTGTTCCTGTTATCATTGCCTACCTCCCAGACAAAGTGGTGCATCATTTGGAGCTCTAGATCAAAAGTTATGCCAAGCCCTAGTTTCTGGCCATGTCAAGATCAATGCCAGACTATGTCAGTCAGTGGCATTAGCCCTTTTCACTCCCTTCCAGATGTGCATTTTGGGCAAAACTTTGTCCCTTAGATTCCTGAGGTTGTGATCAACATTTTCTTCTTCTATCGCAACTTGATTTGAGCCCTTGAATTATATTTGCCGCTAAACCCTAGTTTTTGACACTATTCCAGTGCATGCCAGCCAATGGCATTGGCCTTGTTTACCCACTTCTGATTGTGCATTTTGAAAGCCACTTTGTCCACTGAATTTGTAGAGTTATGATCTACATTTTCTTCTACTGTCATAACTTGAGATAAGCTCTCTAGCTTTCCCTGAAGTTATGTCAGATTCTTGATCCGAATGTCAATCTGCCGACATTCGCTGTTCTTGATCAAACCAGCCACAAAACTAATGTTCTTATTGTAATCTTGAGATCCTAAGAGCATCTAACACCCATCCTTAGCCAATTCCTTGAAACCCTAGATCTCAACTCAGTTCAGCTTACAATCTCAATTATCTCCAGTATCGTTCAGTCACTCTTGTAAAGTATATCTGCATATAGATCCTAAATCATTTTAATATATAAGTAATATTTGTGTGTATTGTTTGGTTTGTCGTTGAGCAGATCCAGAAGCTGAGATCGAGGACTTCACTGTTGACCCGTCATCAACTGCTGTTTCTTACGACGCGGAAGGCAAGTCATATCCTTGGTCATCTTGAACCTATATTTTAAATGTTGCTATAATATAACCTTGAATATAGGCAATATTGCATGTGAATGATTGAGAATGGTTGATTTATCAATTGGCAGTACTAGACTGGTTATCTATGAAATGTGAAATAAACAAGTTTTGAGCCATGAACTATTATATGTATTTATATACTTATATTCATGAAATAAAACCCGTAGCCGTGACCAGAAAATGGTATGGATGGCTGTAGCACTGGAGGTGCTAGACTGCAAAGGAATGCAGGCACTGAAGGTGCAGGGTTGTGGATGGTCTGGTCATTGGCATATAAGGACTAGAACCTTGTGTTGTGCGTCTAGTGGCATGAACAACGTGCTAACCGCAAGCCTGGTATGGGACAGGCCTGACCAAAGTACTTATGTGGATCGTACATGAAACCCCTGCATGAGTTGTGTTGTGATGACTGACTTGGAGGCTGACTCCCACTATCACTGAAGGTGATCTGATATTTGACCCAGTAATGGGAAAATGAGGTGGGGTGGAGGTTATGATACAGCCTACCACAACTGTGTTTCGCGGAGAGCCACAGGGTCGGGGGTGAATTGTAAGTGATGCATAACAAAAGTTCTTGTTATCTCCACCTTGCCACTCACACATGGTTGTGAGGAGGGGTCTAATCATTTTGTTATGATAGGATGGGCTTGAAAGTGGAATATCTTGCGGGTAAATTGGTACCTCTCTGCAGAGTTAAAAACGTATTCGAATACTTCGAGCTCCCGGGTTTATAGGAGTCTGCTGCGGTGGATTAAATCCACGGGGTGTGACACAAGTACTATTTTCTAAATAAAATATGTTTAAATCAAGATTACCCAAATGACATGTGTTGTCATGATAAGGAGTGCTGCCGTGGGCTGTCGTGTGTCGACGTGTCGCGGTAGTGCTATAATCTAGTGAACATGAATGATGATGTTATATTATGAAAGGTGCTGCCATGAGATGAGGTATGAAAGAAAAAGATTATTTTATAAACATCCATAATTCTTGACTAGTCTAGGTTCATGTCATCACTACTATAAGTATCTACTCTTACCTATGTCTTGCTGAGTACGTAAGTGCTCACTCTTGCAACCTACAAATCAATAGACGGAGCGATCAACAATCAAGATGAAGGCGTGGAGAACTTATTGGATCCAGAAGTAGGAGCGTCAGTCCTGTCATTTCCCTTATGTGTGTTGTTCTGCTGTCCACTTCTCTTTTGTGGGTGGGTCACCTATCTTCTGCTGTGTAGATGTTATTTTGCTAAACCATGTATGCCGTGAAGGCATTGTAATCTCCTTATGTAATATCAAGGCCAGCAGGCCACACTGCTTAATATTTTGTAAGTTACTCTGTTGCAATGTGAATATACTCCTGTGCTTGACTTATCCTGGGACGTCAAGGGTATGTGTATGCTATGCATATATGGGACTAGCTGCAGCGAGCTAGGTCTCTACAGGAGTAGTCGTAGTCCCAGTTTCGGGGCGCGACAATAATGACACAATTTGGAGTCCCAAGTCGTCTCACTACCGACAATGGTTCCCAATTTGTTAGCGGTCTCTTTTTAGATTATTGCAAGGACATTGAGACCAAGGTTTGTTTCGCATCTGTAGCTCATCCACAGAGCAATGGTGCAGTAGAACGTGCCAACGTGCAGATAATACAGGGTGTCAAGAAACGAGTTTTCGACTGTCTTAAGTTATGCTCAGGAGCTTGGGTAGATGAGCTCTACTCAGTTTTATGGGCATAGCGTACCACATCCAGTCGAGCTAGGGTGAAACACCTTTCCAACTGGTTTTTGGTACAGAAGCTGTTTTGCCGGTTGAAGTTCAACTTGGTTCAGCTCGCCTAAGTCATGTGGATATTGATAATCAAAGTAATGATCGAGGAGATGAACTTTCTCTTCTCGAAGATAAGTGTGATCGAGCATTGATTAGGTCTGCTGCATATTTACAAGCTTTGCATAAATATCACAGTAAGAAGGTGTGTAACACCCTGAGTTTAGGGGTGAAAATTTCCTTTTTCGTAAATAGCATGCATGCATGTATCAGTAGTAGTAGCCAGATCAGTATCTATCTCAAGCCCTAAAATCTCCAAATTTAACCTGTGACCTCAAATCAAGATCAGATTGTTCAGATGTGATCTATCAGTTACTCTGAACTTAAAAGCCTTTAGAACCCAGATTCAATTCCATCTCTAACTTCCAGATTTTTCAACTCCTTTCTGTTTTCGAAAACAGAATATCTTTTACCCTAAGTTTCAGAAATCCAGATTTAATCAAAATCTTAGCCAGGTTCAGACCAGATTATACTTGGATTATGATCAAGGGTATGCCAATACCTTAATCCAAAAAGTTGGCAGCCAGATTTTACCATCTAAACCTTTTTCGCAAATCAGTCCAAGAGTTATTGCAAATTAGTCCTTTACCTGATATCTGGAAACCCAAAAGGCTAAAATCTCCAGATTAACTTCAAACTCAAAATCTCTTCAGCAAATCTTTTCTAAATGCTATTTTTCACAAGTTTCTCTTCTGTTCAGATTCCAAAATCTCATCCTAAGTGCCAGAATTCGAAATCAATTGAAATTCAGATTTCAATTACCCTAAAATACCCTATTTTCAGTTCATATCAAAAACTATTCAGATGTGCCAGATTTTTATCAAACACCTTTGCCAAATATCTTGTTGAATATAATCTGCCAGATCAGTGAAATCAATTTCAGTCTAAATCCTCTAAATCATCAGATTTACAGATCAGTCCAAATCAAGAAATTGAAATTGCAACTCAGCCCAAGTCGACCAGAGAACTTAGCTGTTCACGACCAGAGCTCGCCGTGGTTTCCTTGCGCCGTGCACGCTCACCGCCGGCCAAGTTTCGCCGCGCTTGTGACCGTGCATGCCGGTGCGTACGTGCCCTCGCTCCAGCCGTGTCGTGGCAGCGCCACTGCAACGTCGACGACCAGCGCCGGCTCCCGCGCGCGACCAGCAGCCTTTTGTCAACAATTCACTGCCACGTTGCCATGCCGCGCCAGTGTTGTCGCCACCGCTTGCTCCATCTTTGCAAAGTCCCGATGAACGACAATGTGGACAGTTGCAGTCCTGTCGCCGTCGCAATCACCGTTCTTCGCTGTGTCTTCGCCGCTGATGTCCAGCACGCAAGCAATCTCATCACGGCTGCCAAATCACTTCGTTGTCTCCTCCTTGCAAGCTTCACCTGGCCTATTTAAGCCCCACTGTACTCAGCAGCTCCCTCACACCTCACTGGAAATCAGCCAAGTCCCAGAATTGTTGTTTTCGTTTTCTTCTCCGGCTAGCCGTCAAGGAGCCTCACTGTGCCAGCTTCATCCGCTGCATCAAACTTCGAATTAAAGCCATCAGTGAGTTCCTCTTCTCATACTCTCTGTGTGGTATCATCTAATTGCTCACCGGTGGCCTCTAACGCCGGCGATCACCGGAATTGCCGATTACCCTGTTCCTGCAATGTAGCTTAATTCAGCCCGAATTAGCTTTCAAAATTGTAGTCTAAAATGATCAGTGAGTTATTTCAAGCATGCCTGTGAACTTAGAACAATCAATTGATCCCAGTTTGAAGCTATTCTCGATTTTGCAATTTATCAGTCGCTGGCTCTCGTCGCCAGGCCATACCGGCAATCCTCCGGTCAAATTGATGCTACCAGTAGTTTTCTCATACCCTTCTATCACTCCTAGAGCAAGGAATCGAGTTCAATCGGCTTATGTTGAAAATGCCCAAATCCAGAGCTTCTTCTCCGGCGCTGATCATCGGAAAGCTTGTTCCAGCCATTTCAGCCCTCGAAACCTTATCCAGTGTGTGTGCTTTGATCTCTTGAGCATTTTTGTCTTCTAGCCCGACACCTAGATCGGCCTAGATTGAAAGTTACAGCTTTGCCAAGATCTTGTCAAGAACTGCTCTAGTGCAACCAGTTCACCTCAGTTCATCACTGAAATTCTTGCTTTCCAGCCATTTCTTGCCCTAGATCCTGTTGACTTAATTGTTCCTGTTATCAATGCCTACCTTCCAGACAAAGTGGTGCATCATTTGGAACTCCAGATCAAAAGTTATGCCAAGCCCTAGTTTTTGGCATTGTCAGCTCTATGCCAGAGCTTGTCAGCCAGTGGCATTGACCTTGTTTACCCACTTCTGATTCTGCATTTTGAAAACCACTTTGTCCACTGAATTTGTAGAGTTGTGATCTACATTTTCTTCTACTACCACAAGTTGAGATAACCCCTCTATCATTCATCGACCCTATGTCGATGCTTTGAATCGAATGTCGACCTAAAGACGTCCGCTGTTTTTGAGCGAACCAGTCGCAACCTTGATATCATTCTGATATTTTGAGACAGTTGGAACCTTGTAAACCTTTGACAGCTAATCTTAACATTGGTTTCCTTAACTTAACCTTAATCAGCCTCTAAACCCAATCATTTCAGAATCATCAAGACTTCATCTTTGCATTATTGCATATAGTATAATAATGTATTGAAAAGATTGTGATTATTGGTTGTTTGTTTGATTGGAGAGCAGATCAAGAGCCCGAGTTCGAGGACTTCACTACGGATCCGACATCAACTGCTGTTCCTTACGACGCGGAAGGCAAGTCATATCCTTGGTCATCTTGAACCTATATTTTAAATGTTGCTAAAACATAACCTTGAATATAGATAATATTGCATGAGAAAGATTGAGAATGGTTGATTTATGAATTGGCAGTACTAGACTGGTTATCTGTGAAATGTGAAATAAACAAGTTTTGAGCCATGAACTATTATATGTATTTATATATTTATATTCACGAAATAAAACCCCTAGCCGTGACCAGAAAAATGGTATGGATGGCGGAAGCACTGGAGGTGCTAGACTGCAAAGGATATGCAGGCACTGAAGGTGCAGGGTTGTGGATGGTCTGGTCACTGGCATATAAGGACTAGAACCTTGTGTTGTGCGTCTAGTGGCATGAACAACGTGCTAACCGCAAGCCTGGTATGGGACAGGCCTGAACAAGTAATTATGTAGATCGCACATGAAACCCCTGCATGAATTGTGTTGTGATGATTGACAGGGAGGAGGACTCCCACTATCACTGAAGGTGATCTGATATCTGACCCAGCAATGGGAACATGAGAAGGGTGGAGGGAGTACCGCCACAACTGTGTTTCGCGAGAGATCCACAGGGTTGGGGGTGAATTGTGAGTGAGACATAAAAAAAGTTCTTGTTATCTCCACCTTGCCACTCACACATCACTAGTACAGAAATGCAGTCTACTAACCCCTATCTTCTATCGGTTATTAGTGAAACACCAGAAAACCGATAGAAAATGTGCCTCGCGGTCATAAAAGCCCGACGGATGTATTTTCCCTATCGGTTTATAAGAAACTTACCGATAGAATAAATAGTATGATTTACTCTAGCGGTGATGAACATATTTGCCGTTAGAAGAGATGCATAAGTACTGACGGAAGAATGTTGTGCGCCGATAGGACTGGTCAACTTCAACAACTAGACTTATTCTATCGCTACTGTATGAATATACCGACAAAGTATATTAAAAATTCCTATCGGCAATATGTAGTGCACCGAAAGAATAGTTGGCCTTCTACAAATATTTTTATTCTATCGGTAATGGATTCTTTTACCGTTAGAATATATAGAAAATTGCTTAGAACTGTTCGTCTTCCAATAGTTTTATTCTATCGGTAATGAATGTTTATACCGGTAGAATACTGCAAAAAATATCTTAGAACTGTTGGACTTCTACAACTAGTAATATTCTATCGGCAATGTACGTACACACCGATAGAATATGTACAAAAATTCCTATCGGTAATATTTATTGTGCCGATATAACCATTCGCCTTCTACAGATGTTTTTATTACTAACGGTATTCTGTTTTCGTACCGATAGAAAATATATATTTGTATAAATACAAGGGTATGTCTCTTTCATTCTCACAGTTCATCTGGGGCTCGTAGTCCTAACCCGTAAGCTCCATGGACGGCCGGCGCACCTCTACAAGGGACCGCTGCACCTCCGCACCTCCATCGACGCCCTCTAGACGTCGGCATCCCAAGGAAGGTACGTAAAATTTCTGCAATATTGTTAGATTATTCTAATCCGATTATGGCAATAATTCTGCTTTTTTTGTATCCTTCATTTTGATGTGTCTTCTTTTAAATATGATTATGATCTGTTCAGGTCCTTGGATGATGCTCGTGAGGGGCAACGTATTTCACGGTTCTTCATCGCAGTACGCTGCCTACGTTGGCTTGTTGGCAAAAGAAATGGTGAAGATCACCGTCGAGAGCTGGAAGGACGTGAAGGGCGAGATCTTGGTTGGCTCGGTCGAGAAGATGCTTAAACCCGGCGTGTTTCTCAAATCAGGACCTATAGAAAGCATCTTACATTTTTTTGCATGCACCAGCTTGTGGCCAGATGCTTACCTTTTTAGAGAAGAAGAATTGTTGTTATTTGCACAGCCATTCTACACCATCACTACACAGAATAACATCTTGGAAGGTAGGTTCTTTTTGTTAATGGAGTTGAGTTGAGTTGATCGAGTTTGAGTCCGAGGAAATCACCAATACGTATAAATGTATGTCGACGGCAGTTCCAGCTCCTCGGGCGTCTTCGAACTGAACTCCTATGGTTAAGTCCAATGTGGTTCAGACATTTGCTGTTTTGGATGAATGGATTTGTGATGTATCAGGTCTAACTTGTAGTCGGTAGTTGCATTGTGGCAACCTGCAAAGGTTCCCTTTTATGTAAAATGCATGTATGGGCCACTGGGTCCTCGTCGTGATCTGTTGTTAATTTCAGACGTGGCTTTTGTAATATACATCGAATGTGTGAATTGTTGTATTTGTATATTGTTGTATATTTGTGTATCATGTATTGCTAATTGGGACATGAACTTGAATGTGCAGGGAGTATTTGTGTATTTAATTGTATTGGTAGGTAGGTGTGTATTTGTACTGCTGTTTCAGACATGCACTTCAATTTGTGAATTGGCATGTGTATGTTTGTACCCGAATTTGTATTGGTGAACTGGCATGTGTATGTTTGTACCTGAATTTGTGAACTGGCATCTGAATTTGGCAAGATGAAGTCCCAAGTACCTATGAAAAGTATTTTTGTGTCTCCTAGTTAATCCACAAATTAGCATTTCTTGAAATATATTGCTTTATGTTCTAGTTAAGATCCGTTTGATGTAAGATCTGTTTGATGTTACATTGATATGATTCCTTGAATGTGAGAAATGGCATGTGCATGTTTGTCCCAGTTTGGTACCAGTACCTCCTCTAACGGTAAGTACACATATTTACCGATAGGAAAACACATATATTTGCTCAGTCATGCATATTCTAACGGTAAGTACACATATTTACCGATAGAAAAACTCTTGCTCGTGTGTCATGCATCATCTAACGGTTCGTACACATATCTACCGATAGAAAAACTCATGTGCGTGTTGTGTCATGCATGATCTAACGGTCAATACACATATTTACCGAAAGAAGAAGTCCTGTACTTGCTCGGTAATGCACATTCTCTAACGGTATGTGTGTGTTTTTACCAATATAATATGTGAGCGGCAAATTACCTAAGTTAGTCTGACGGTTATTTCATGTATTTACCGTTAGAAAAATGTCCATTATAAGGAAAACCCCACTCGACCATTGCTGAGCTGCTCTTTAATTTGTTCTGTTGCACTCTGTGTCCCTCTGTTTATGACGAAAGTTCCAGCTACACTGCTAGGGTGATCAGCGCAGGCTGGAGGGAAGTTGATTGCGCCCCTCTCTTTAAGGTACGCTTAATCGTCGACACTTATCTCTCTCTCCCTCTAGATCTCCCTTCCTCTCTACTTGCAAGCTAGCTGTATTGTGTAGTTCCAAGTTTGTAGCTCTAAGCTTGGGAGCTTGGTAGCTGGAAATGCGTCATGTTTTAGGAGCTAACTAGCTTGTATTGTGTAGTTAGCTAGGTTAATTAGTGTTAATTTCGTCAGGCTAGGGTTCAACACATGTATCTGTTGTAAGAGGCTGTACATGTACATATACATAACTTAATCGGGCAGGTTTCATGCATGGCTTACTCGTTAAATTTTGTTAATTGTAGATGGACAGGAAATATTGGATGTATGGAATAAAACGTACTACTCTTGAATATTTGGATGGTGTGAATGAGTTTATTAAATTTGCTGAGTAACAAAAGGAGAGGAAGGGAGAGAAAAATATGCTCTGTCCTTATCAGATTGTATGAACTTGAAGAGGTTTAGCAACTCTGATCAAATTAAGAGTCATTTGATTCGTCGTGGTTTTAACGCGCGATACACCCGTTGGATATGGCATAGGCGAAGATCTTGAGGAAACAAGCACCACTACTACCAATCAGCACGACTCGGATGTGGATTGCAATAATATCGATGATCATCCCAATTTTGGTAATGTTCAATCCGATGTGCACGTAGATGATGATGATGACAATCTAGATGAGATGTTACGTGATGTAGAGGAAGATTACAACAAAAATGACTTCTGTGAATTTGAGAAACTGATTGCTGACTCTGAGAAGCCTCTGTTCCCTGGATGTGCAACATTTACAAAACTGTCTTCTCTGCTGAGATTATATAACTTGAAGGCAGGAAACAGTTGGAGTGATAAGAGTTTCACGGCACTATTAGATCATCTAGCGGACATGCTTCCAGAGGGAAATGAGTTGCCAAGATCTACTTACCAAGCCAAAAAACTGTTGTGTTCGTTGGGAATGGAAATCGAAAGAATACACGCATGCCCAAATGATTGTGTCTTGTACCGTAATGAGTACTCCAGTTTGCATGTTTGTCCAAGATGCGGCGCATCGAGGTATACGCGTAGGGACCGGATTGACAGTGAACGTCACGAGGTAAGGAAAGGGCCCCCGGCAAAAATTGTGTGGTACTTGCCTGTGATACCTAGATTGAAGTGGCTGTTTGCAAATCCGAAAGTCGCGAAGCACTTGCGTTGGCATGCTGAAGCCCGGAAACAAGACGGAAAACTGAGACACCCAGCTGATTCTATTCAATGGAGAAACATCAACAGAACATTTGCTGAGTTCGGCGGCGAACTTAGGAATGTAAGGTTCGGGCTGAGTACAGATGGTATGAACCCACATGGTAATATGAGCAGCCGGCACAGCACTTGGCCGGTTCTTTTATGCATCTACAATCTTCCTCCTTGGTTATGCATGAAGCGCAAGTACATCATGATGGCGTTACTAATCTCAGGACCCAGACAACCCGGAAATGATATTGACGTGTTTCTAGCGCCTTTAATCGAGGACTTACAGAAATTGTGGAGCGAGGGTGTGCAGGTGTGGGATGCATACAAGAAAGAGAATTTCATCTTGCGGGCCCTGATATTTTGCACCATAAATGATTTTCTGGCCTACGGCAATTTGTCGGGGTATAGTACGAAAGGAGCCAAGGCTTGCCCTATTTGCCTAGATGAAACTGAGAGCATGTGGTTGCGAAACTGCCGGAAAACAATGTACATGGGTCACCGCAGGTTTCTTCCGGTGCATCACACGTACCGTAAGAAGAGGAAATCATTTAACGGGAAGCCTGAGAAGGGATCAGCTCCAGTGTTTCTGACCGGTAAGCAGATTTACTCGCGCGTGAACGACATCAAAGTTGAGTTCGGTAAGCATTCTAAACCTCGAGAAAAAAATGTTTGGAAGAAGTGATCGATTCTCTGGGATCTACCGTACTGGGAGCACTTACAAGTTCGACATTGCATTGACGTCATGCATGTAGAGAAAAATGTCTGTGACAGTTTGATTGGTTTGTTGTTGAACATTCCAGAAAAGACAAAGGATGGTGTGAAAGCTCGTCGTGACATGGTGGAAATGGGGATAAAGACTGAGCTTGCACCTTTAGAGAATGGAAAGCGTACATACCTCCCCCCGGCCTGCTATACATTGTCCAAGAGCGAAAAAACAGAACTCTGTCGGTGCCTGCACGGTGTTAAAGTTCCATGTGGGTACTCCGCGAACTTGAAAAAACTTGTGTCTATGAAGGACCTAAGACTGGTTGGCATGAAGTCCCACGACTGTCATGTCTTGATGTCACAGATGCTTCCCATTGCTATCAGAGGCATTCTCCCAGTTAAAGTCAGAGAGACAATCACAAACCTATGTTATTTCTTCAACGCAATATCTTGCAAGGTAAGTACGTGCACTCGTACTATAAGTTCACTACCTCCATTTGTGGAGCTTAATCAGAAGATTTTTCTGATATGAATATTTGGCGCAACTGTGTCCTCGTAGGTAATTGATCCCGATGGACTGGACGCTTTGCAACGCGACGTGGTTACAACTCTTTGTCAGCTCGAGATGTATTGTATTTCCCTCCATCCTTTTTTGATGTTATGGTCCATCTGATTGTTCACCTTATCAGAGAAATTAAGTTTTGTGGACCCGTGTGCTTGCGCTACATGTATCCATTTGAGAGATTTATGGGTGTATTGAAGGGATACGTAAGGACTTGTCGTCGACCCGAGGGGAGTATCATGGAAGGTTATGCCGCCGAGGAGGTGATTGAATTTTGCACAGATTATATGGCCGGGGTTGACCCAATTGGTGTTGCTAGGTCCCGACACGAGGGTAGGCTTGAGGGAATCGGAACGATTGGATTCAAAGCTATCGTCCCCGCTCGTGATGTGTACGCAAAATCACATTTTTGGGTCTTACAACACATGACGGAGGTCGAGCCATACATACACGAGCACAAGGTAATGTTACGGTCACAGAATCCTTCGAAGTCAGACGTTTGGGTCAGCAGAGAACATAACAGGAAATTTGCTGAGTGGATCCAAGAAAGAGTCACGCAAGCTGCCGAGGGCTCCGTAAGTGAAACTGTGACATGGTTGGCTAGAGGCCCAAGATTCACTGTAGGGACTTGGCAGGGGTACGACATCAATGGGTATTCATTTTACACAAGAGCTCAAGACGCCAAGAGTAGCACGCAATATAGTGGAGTGACACTGTTTGCTATTTCCGAGGATGCCAGGTCAGTAAGGGCGCTGAACTCATATTACGGTGTTATTGACGAAATATGGGAGGTCGATTACGGATTACTTAAGATTCCCCTGTTTCGATGCCAATGGGTCGAAATCCCTCGAGATGTTCAAGTTGACAGTTACGGGTTTACTCTCGTCGATCTTGGTAGAGTCGGACACCAAGACGATCCATTCATACTTGCAAAGCAAGCCACACAGTTATTCTACATCGTTGACCCGGCCAATCCAAACTTGCATGTTGTCCTCCACAGCAAGAGACGTATTGTTGGGGTCGAAGATGTTGTCGACGAAGAGGAGTATAACCAATTCGATGAAATACCTCCATTTTTAGAGGACATTCAATCTATCCGTACTGAAGATATCGACGAAACAACGTATCTGCGAGATGACCACGAAGAAGGATTATGGGTTGAGAACCATTGATGATTAATTTCTATTTCAGGGATAAATGCCAAGCAAACAGCCCACAAGTTCTGCAGCAAGGTGAGGAACTTATCATTAATACATCAGGCAGTACATTTTTCTTTAGAATTTAATGATAAGCTAGTTCACAGCATTAATACATCTCAATTTTACTCCACAGCATGAGTTCTAACATGTACAGTACCTTTATCCTGTAAATACTTAATTCTTCCCTTCAAATAGCACTTGCAAAAATCTCATCGCAGCCTCTTGCTTCTTCAAATTAAGTTCTGCAAAAATCCCTTTTTTCTGATGGTATTTTGTTATTTATACCGATAGAAAAGGACATCCGCTACTTTCACACTTCTCTCAGGCACTTCAAAACGTTTTCTATCGGTATTGTTCTATTTTACCGTTAGAATAAATTCGTTAGTCTCACGGTATTTGTTGTCTGACGGTTTTTTCCTGTTTTTACCGATAGAAGAATACTCTGCCGCTTTGAATTCTCAACCGTGTCGCCATGCGTCGCCTGGGAAACTCTATAAGTACCTCGCCATGCGTCGCGGTATTTTGTTGTTTTTCTAATTCTCGAACGGTTCGACTCCTCATCTTCTCTTTCACAATGGCAACCTCCATGGGATCGTCAGCCACGCCCTCCCCGGTAGGAACTCTAAATCTCCTCGGTTTACCCATGTATTGTTAATCCATGTTCAGTTCATTCTTGACCTGTTGATTTGCACAGGGAATGGTAGCCGTGGAAGACACTACCAAAGTGAAGGCCGACCTGAGGGCCCTCTAGGAGGAGCACAAGCTCCTTACAGACAAGCACACTCAGCTACGGCTTGACCTTGACGATCTCTTCGAGCGCATTAAGCGCATGAAGACGGATGGTGACAATGCTAGGGCGAGGACGAGGCGTCTTCGCGAGGAGAAGAAAGCCGCGGATATGACCATCGCTGGCTGCGGTTTGACTATGAAGGATACCATAGCGAAGCTGAGGGAGGTCGCAAGCCTTCTCGACGCGGTAGTAGTTGATCCTGGGGACAACTTGTCGCTAGAGGAGTCCTGCGTCCTGGCTGCAAGTCTAACTGACTCTATTCTACATGCAGCCAGGGCTAAGACCACCCCTTGACCTAGCATTATGGGTTTTATTTTTTTTTGTAAGTGATAAAACAACCATGAATGAACAATTTCTTTTTCTGTCAATTTTCCAATTTTCCGGCTATCTTCCCTCTTTCTTTATCATTCTGTAGCTTTCAACCACGGTCTGTTTGATGTTAAATTGTGTGTACCTTTTCATTACTCTGACGGTATTTTGTTGTTTTTACCGATAGAAAAAGGGCACACAATACTATAATCTCAAGCACTTAATCAAAAAACTTTTCTGGGGAAAATTGGTCTCACGGGATTTTATTGTTTATACAGATAGAAAAAGGCACCTTTTCATTACTCTGACGGTATTTTGTTGTTTTTACCGATAGAAACTATAATCTCAAGCACTTTAGAAAATTTTTCTGGGGAAAATTGGTCTCACGGGATTTTATTGTTTATACCGATAGGAAAAGGCACCTTTTCATTACTCTGACGGTATTTTGTTGTTTTTACCGATAGAAACTATAATCTCAAGCACTTTAGAAAATTTTTCTGGGGAAAATTGGTCTCACGGGATTTTATTGTTTATACCGATAGGAAAAGGCACCTTTTCATTACTCTGACGGTATTTTGTTGTTTTTACCGATAGAAACTATAATCTCAAGCACTTTAAAAAAATTTTCTGGGGAAAATTGGTCTCACGGGATTTTATTGTTTATACCGATAGAAAAAGGCACCTTTTCATTACTCTGACGGTATTTTGTTGTTTTTACCGATAGAAACTATAATCTCAAGCACTTTAGAAAAATTTTCTGGGGAAAATTGGTCTCACGGGATTTTATTGTTTATACCGATAGAAAAAGGCATCCACTACTTCAAATATTTTTCCGGGAAATTTACTTGTTCTATCGGTATTATTTTGTTGTACCGATAGGAAAGTACATAAGTCTATCGGTATCATTTTGTTATGCCGATAGAAAAGTGCCTCCACTATTTTATTACTCGTAGACGGCCCTTTAGTTTCCCTCCACTCGAACAGTTCCACCTTAGAGCACTGCGTCTCTTCGAGAGCGAAGAAAACCACAACCTCCGCCGCGACCACTCACTTCCTCTCTCCCACACGACGATCGTCGGCTGGAGACTGGTTCGCCACTGCCACCGGTTCTTATTTTCGTCCTTCGCCGGCCGCCGCTGCGTTCTACACCGCCGCTCCATCACCAGAACTGATCGCCGCCGTAAATACCCTAATTCGTCGTTCTATTTCCAGCATCTTCCTTATTTGATCCTAGTGTTTTGCACGTACTAATTCTTCGAGTTTTGCAATTACACTAGGGTTCCCTGTTGTGTTGGATTATGTACATTCCGCACGCAATGTTGATTTAAATTAGGGTTTACATAATATGTTCCAGTGCTGTAATGAACCTGTTTTGAGATTTTAACTTATCTATACTGCTGTATGTGTGATCAATTGTATCCAACTGCCATGTAATGCACATTATATGTTGGAGGTGTTCTTACACATATTCTATCGGCAGCTCATGTGTTTACCGATAGAACATATTTCTGCACAAGTAGTAAAACTTAATTTGGATCTGGAAGGACATGAGCCATGCAATGTACTAGTTTGGTTGGGAATTTTTACTCACTTGGTATGAATATATGGCAATGTGGATGGGTCTTCGATGTATATGTTTCAAATGCCTATACATGACTTTTCCCAACCTAATAGATGTGAAGTCCTGATGACTCACATACAGGCTAGGCTAAAGATTATGCACAGTGGCACTTAGATGCTTGTGTGCATATTTACGTGTGAAATAATAATGCTGGCCCATGAATATTAGCATAGAAAATCATCGAGAATGTTATGTGATGACAGTGAATGGTGGCTTGTCAACAAAATTCCATATGTAGAGAACATTGTTATGTTCTATCGGTATCTCACGGGTTTGCCGATAGAAAAATTGTCTTCTGTGGAGGTAATTGTTATGGTCTATCGGCAGCTCATGTGTTTACCGATAGAAAATATTTCTGAACAGTTTAGGAAGTAATTTATGCATGTCTTTCTTTTTGTATTATTTTCCCTTTTGCCGCCCTAGTTAGTCTCCAGTCCTGGGCTGAGTTATGGAACTCCAAGGCGAATTAATTGCCATATATATGGTTTGTTGAAGGTTTTGTAGGGGAAGACATGTCGTCGTCTTCATCGGATGGTACTAGTGGTTCGACTAGGGCCAACCCCATTGTAACTACTGAAGATGCAGCTGTTACATCCCAGCGCAAGAGGGTGGGGCGAGGCGCGACGACGTTGGGGCGTTTGGCCAAACGCACGGATCTTTCTTGTGAGTTCAACCAATTTGGGAGGCCGATTGGAAAGAATGCTGGGAGGTACGCGGCCTACGTTGGGCTGTTGGCGAAAGAAAGGGTGAAGATCACCATCCAGAGCTGGAAGGACGTGACGGCGGACGAGAGGGATAGGTTGTGGGCGGAAGTGAAGGTTAAATGAACTGAAATCGCTGAACTCTTTCGTAATCACGTTCTCTTGGCTTATACTAAATTTTAACTAACTCGTGATTAATTGTATGCAGTTTTCGGAAACAGGCTAAGTGGAACATCCCCGACGATACACCTAGGACTGCCTGCTTGAAGGACATGAACGGAACATGGAAAACCTTTAAGAGCTGGCTCATCAGTAACTTCCTCGCAGCGGGGAAATCTCCTTGCGAGAAGTACCCCTTCATATCGGAGGAGGTATGGCAGGAATTCACCAAGCAGAAGGGGACTGAGGAGTTCAAGGCCCATAGCGAGAAGAATAGGGCGATCCAGAAGAGGAACGACCACCCGCATCGGCTCGGATCCCGGGGCTATGCGGGGAAGGAGGAGCAGTGGAAGAAGGAAGACGAGCAAAATCCTGTCATCGACACCCCTGAGTTGCCGCTCTCCGAGATCCGGGATGAGAGGTGCAAGCGATGGTGGAGGGGGAGGGGGTCCGTGTCGTCCACGGGGTCTGTGCAGTTCGCAACCCCTGGGGACGCCGACGTTGTGAGGCGAATGGTAAGTTGGCTAACCTCGTAAACTGTGTGCGCACAAGTGTATATAAGGCAATTTGTCTCACAAGGTACCTTCAAATGTAACAGATCTCTTTTGAGAAGGAGGCAGCGGAGGGATTGTTTACCCCGCAGAGGGAGAACGACATCCTCACCCGGGCTCTAGGAAATAAGGAGCATCCCGGGCGGACACGGGCCGTGGGAGCCATTGTGTCGTGGAAGGCCGGTTTCGTAGATCCGGCTCCACCGAGGAAGAAGGCCCGCACCTGGAAGGAAAAGGAAGCTGACCTCTCCGATAAGATACGGGCTGAGGTACGGGAGGAGATACGGGCGGAGATGCGGGCTGAGATACGGGCTGAGGTACAGTCTGAGGTGCAGACCGAGGTCGCACAAATGAGGGAAGAGTTTGCACGGTTGAGAGAAGAATTGCTGGCCAAGAGTGCAGATGCGGATCCCCAGGACGACGATACCCCGCGGGGTCGGATAAGCAGTTGCGCTTCG
Source organism: Pharus latifolius (assembly GCA_019359835.1). Lineage (NCBI taxonomy): Eukaryota > Viridiplantae > Streptophyta > Magnoliopsida > Poales > Poaceae > Pharus > Pharus latifolius. Next base: position 60,173,042 of record CM033323.1, read on the forward strand.
AAGGTACTCGCGGATCCAGTGGATCTACTTGAGGTACTGCAAGCCTTCATTTGTGCAATTAAGTTGATGCCACTCCCATTCTGTTAGAGTTGTTTCGCTAACCTATTTTAATTATTACAAATTTGTAGGGGCCGGAGGGCTGCATCCTACAGAATCACGTAGGCGCCGGGCAGGAAGTGGTTGGACACGGCTTCGTATATCCGTCTGGGCCGGATGTCCGGGTCCACTGTGTACCTCTGCAGTTGGGTTTCGCAAAGGTACAGGTGGACATGGCCATGCCGGGCTACAATGATTCTCCGTTGCCAGTCCCAACAGAGGAACTGCAGACACTTGCTGAGGCAGTGGGCTCCTACGTATAGTGGCCCAAGAAGTGTCTTGTAATACAACCGGTAAATCCTACACATTTTAGATTACATCCTACTCAGTACACTCAACTTGCATAATCTAACATACGTGCTCATTAATTGAAGTGGCCTGCCGCTAGGCTACCAGGGGACTGCGCCCCCAGATCGGGGCATGAGGCCCGATCTCGTGCGACCCTGGACACATCAAAGACGGCCTCGACCCCACCCAGCGCATCCACACCTTCACCTCAGAAGAAAGCTGCCATCACCTCGCCCTTGCCTTCGAAGGTACGCGCTCAGTCCCCGGCAAAAGGCAAGGGCAAAGGCAACGGAAAAGGGCGACAAGGACAGCAGGAGAGGTTCACGAACGGGTTCCCACTCATGTCGGAGGCAGCTTTGCGCAAATTGGATCGATCAACCAGAGACCTCCACGCGTGGTACCTACACCGAGCTCGGCGCAATCTGAACTTCTTAGTTCCCTACAGGCCTGAGCAGTTCCACCGTGAGCCCGAGAGTATATCCGTGGCACACGAGGATCTGTTCGACCTCTACAACTGGCGGGAGCTCGATATGTCCATCATACGGACTGGAGTCCTGTGAGTTTGCTGATGCTATGTATTGCTGATTTCTAACTCTGTTTGCTAACTCTGCATTGTTGTAGTTCATTTGAAATGTAGTAACTTTCTGTGCAATACTAATGTCGTCCTTTGCATGCAGGTGCATGTACAGGCTAGCATCGGAGGCTGCGTGTGACAAGGTGGGTTTCCTCGACCCAGAGAAAATAAGCCTCACGATGCTAGAGCACGACGCCGCACACGCTGAGCAGTACATATCCAAGGCGCTGATGGCGCAGCAGGACAGGGAGTTCATTCTGGTGCCGTACCACCAAATGTTAGTGCATTTCGTACTAATTTAACTCGATCTTGTATGTTACACCTGAGATATACTTTGAGCACGCGGTCCTCTTTTACGTACAATGCAGGGGCCACTGGATCCTCATCGTGATCTGTCCGCAGAGGAACGAGGTGTACTACCTCGATTCGATGCGTGACAAATTATCGATGGAATATGTGGTCAAGGGGAATATGGAGGCGTAAGTAACTTATATGTTTGATTTAAATTTTCACCTCACTAGCTCATGATAATACATTAACGGGCAATACTAACTGAAATGCAGGGCTTTTGATAAATATGAGTCCGCTGGAGGGAGGCATGCCGCACCGCAGGGCTCCCTACTAGCTTGGAAAGAATATGAGGTACTCACGAGACTTTTTGTTTATGCTTAATTAGTTTATGGAAACAATAGCTAACATGTCTTCGCATATGCAATTATCTCAGTGCCATCAGCAGCCGCAATCGTGGGAATGCGGGTTTTATGTGTTGCGCTACATGTACGACCTAGTGCAGACAAACTTTGCCCAATTCCCCCAGGTAAGCATCGATAGCTAACTCAAATTTGAAAATTGGGTGTCACGTTCTAAATTAGGAAGTTAGTTACTAAGTATTCACACATGCTTGCAGATCGCCATGTCGAAAGACTCATATGAAAATGCAAAGATTAGAGATCTTCGACAAATCTGGGCTCAATATGTCATGGAGGAAGTTGCGCCCAACCATCCGCCATGATAATTTTCTCTTTTTCGTGTACTCTATGCATAGACTGTTTATATACATGTGAATAAATATATATGTCAATAAATGTCCACATTGGATTGCAATTTGTATTTGTCGATATATATGTGAATAAATGTGAATAACTGTCTAATGTGTCAATCTGTACTGTATTGTGTATCCAATCTATAATGTATTGCATATGTACTGTATATGTGAATGTACTGTATTGTGAATGCAAATAATGTACTGTATATGTGAATGTTCTATCGGCAAATTCATTCACAGCCGACAGACCACTACAAATTTTCTATCGGTAAACTCATCCACAACCGAGAGACTACTGTAGTTTTTTCTATCGGTAAACTTGAAATCAACCGTCAGAATAGTGTAACTTTTCCTGCCGGTGAACTCATCCACAACCGAGAGACTACTGTGGTTTTTTCTATCGGTAAACTCATCCACAACCGAGAGACTACTACCCATTTTTCTATCGGTAAACTTGAAATTAACCGTCAGAATAGAGTGACTTTTCCTGCCGGTGAACTCATCCACAACCGAGAGACTACTGTGGTTTTTTCTATCGGTAAACGTATAATTAACCGTTAGAAGAGTGTGATTTTTCCTGCCGGTGAACTCATACACAACCGAGAGAGTACTAAGATTTTTTCTATCGATAATGTCATTTCCAACCGAGAGAGTGCTACACTTTTTTCTGTCGGTAAACTTATAATTAACCGTTAGAATATGGGTATTTTCCCAACGCTAAACGTCAGACGACAACGGGTTTTCTATCGGTGCAATCATAAGGTGCCAATAGAATAGTAATATTTTCCTGTCGGTAATCATGTAATTAACCGTTAGAATAGTGGTACTTTTCCCGCCGTTAATCGTCAGACTACGACGGGTTTGCTATCGGTACACTCCTAAGATGCCGATAGAATTGTTAATTTCTTCTGTCGGTTATTTACTGATAGAAAATGTTCTGTCTTGTTCTATCGTGTCTATCTCTATCGGTACGAAAACCGATAGTAGAAGGGTTTTTTTTACCGATAGAAGAAAGCTTTTCTGTACTAGTGCATGGTTGTGAGGAGGGGTCTAATCATTTTGATAGGATGGGCTTGAAAGTGGAATATCTTGCGGGTAAATTGGTACCTCTCTGCAGAGTTAAAAACGTATTCGAATACTCCGAGCTCCCGGGTTTATAGGAGTCTGCTGCGGTGGATTAAATCCACGGGGTGTGACACAAGTACTATTTTCTAAATAAAATGTGTTAAATCAAGCTTACCCAAATGACATGTGTTGTCATGATAAGGAGTGCTACCATGGGCTGTCGTGTGTCGACGTGTCGCGGTAGTGCTATAATCTAGTGAACATGAATGATGATGTTATATTATGAAAGGTGCTGCCATGAGATGAGGTATGGAAGAAAAAGATTATTTTATAAACAACCATAATTCTTGACTAGTCTAGGTTCATACCATCACTACTCTATGTATCTATTCTTACCTTTGACTTGCTGAGTACGTAAGTGCTCACCCTTGCAACATTCAACTCAATAGATGGAGCCTACCTTGATCAAGATGATGGCATGGAGTACTTCGTGGATCCAGAAGGAGGAGAATCAGTTCCGCCAGAGCCCTGAAGTGTGTTGTTCTGCCGTCAACTTCTTTTGTGGGAGGGTCACCTATCTTCTGCTGTGTAGTTAAATATTTTGCTAAACCCTGAATGCCTTGTAGGCATTGTAATCCTCTTTATGTAATATCAAGGCCAGCAGGCCACACTGCTTAACTATTTTGTAAGTTACTCTGTTGCAATGTGATATACTCCTGTGCTTGACTTATCCTGGGAAGTCAAGGGTATGTGTATGCTATGCATATATGAGTCTAGCTGCAGCGAGCTAGGTCTTTACAGGAGTAGTCGTAGTCCCAGTTTCGGGGCGCGACAGAAAAGTTGGTATCAGAGCAACATGAGAACTTGATTGTAAGACGACACCTTTAGGAATTGGCTGTGCTAGGAAGACGTAATTTATTTAGAAACTATTTGTTGAAAACTTTATTTTGATAAAAATAATGAGCCTTGTTGCTCCTAAAAATTTTTTATTTCAATATTTTATTTGGATTTTCTAAAAATTCGGTAAGATTGTGAGAGTGCGTTCTGTTGTCTCAGAGTGTCTTAGAGGTTGGTGTAGATAGAGCTAGTGGATGCTCTTGATAGCTTTGTGATTCACTATTGCTTTTGCAATGGTTAATTTGTGTATTATGGCTGATAGCCTAAGTAATTTTATGCATTAAAGTAGTTGCATTAATTCCTGCATTGCTGCCTTAGTTGGCCTTAGTTAGTTAGATTAGTCTAAACCTTTTTCAGAGCCACCATGGTTGACACAAGAAGGAGATCTCGAAGTGGAAGAGAAGATATGGGTCAGACTCCGCAGGAAGAAGATACTATGACAAGAGACCCTTTGTTTCAGCAAGGATCTCAGAGTTCCAATCCTCCCCAGAATGAACAACCCAGTCTTCAGGAAATTCTGTTGTCAATGGAGAAAAGTCGACAGGAAGCTCAGATAGCTCATACCCAGTTGTTAGCCCAGATAGTTCAGAAATTGCCTACTGGAACAACAGAAGGAACTACTTCTACTGTAGGAGCAAGATTAACAGATTTCCAAAAGACCCGTCCACCAACTTTCTCTAGTGCGACCGATCCTATGGTTGCCGATGATTGGTTAAGGGATATCGAGAGGAAACTGGATACGGTCCGATGCAGCGACCGAGAAAAGGTTTTGTTTGGATCTCACCAGTTAGCAGGAGCTGCAGCAGCATGGTGGATGAACTACCGGGAGGCCCACCTTGATAAAGATAATATTTCTTGGAGGGAATTTAAGGATCAATTTCGGAAATTTCATATACCTACTGGTATTATGGCAGCTAAGCGTCGAGAATTTCAGAACATAATCCAAGGAAATAAGTCAGTTATCGAGTATCTACACCAATTTACTCATTTGGCTCGATATGCACCTGGAGATGTGGATACTGAAGAGAAGAAGATAGAGCGCTTTACAGAAGGACTCCAACATTATTTACAGTATCAAATTGCTTCTCATGAATTTACGGAATTTCAAACCCTAGTGAACAGAGCTTTAAAGGTAGAAGAAAAGAAGAATATGGGGGAAGAAAGCTGAAAGCGGAGAATGCTTCAGCAAACACGATAGCAGACAAATCCAATCAGAGGAAGAGTTCCTATCACCCTCAATTTTCGACCATCTTATCAGAATCCCAGACCAGCAATGACATTGTGCCCTAACTGCAGAGGAAATCATTCTCAGAAGGATTGTCCTCATTCCCGTATTGAGTGCTATCACTGTGGACAGTATGGACATCGCCGAGATTGCTGTCCATGGATTCGACTTCCACCATCCATTGCCAGATCTTAGGCAGGAACACAGCCAGTAGTAACCAGAGCATCACCATCACAGAATTTTAGAGGAAATTCAGCAGGAAGAGGAGGAAACATGGCTAATCGAGGAAGAGGAAGAGGTAGAGCACTAGCTACAACCCAAGGAGGAAGGTTAAACTATACTTCAAATCAAGAAGCAGGCAACGCCACCGACATTCTTCTAGGTAGATTTCTGATTCAATCTGCATCTGCCTTAATATTGTTCGATCCTGGTGCTACAAATTCATTCATGTCAAGAGCATTTGCATCTGAAGTTGAAATGCATATAGAGCAAGTACCACTAGAGTACTCTATGATTATACAAACTCCAGGGGCTAGATTATCTGTCTACTCGATCTGCCCAAATGTAACCTTCAATATAGAAGGGGTAGAATTTGAGGCAAATCTACTAGTTCTAGAACTGCAAGGTCTAGACATTATTTTGGGAATGGATTGGTTGTCCCAACATAAAGGCCTAGTAGACTGTGAAGAGAAAACCTTAAGTCTTGTCAGTAGCCAAGGGAAGAAAGTTCTATTCTATGCAGAATGATCATCAGTCAAGAAACCGCTAAGATCTGTTCAAGCATTGCAAAAGTTATGCCTGGAACAAGTGCCTGTAGTGCAACAATATTCTGATGTGTTTCCAAAAGAACTTCCATGAATGCCACCTGACAGAGAAATAGAATTCAGTATTGAGCTTAAACCAGGAGCAGCACCTATAGCAAAACGTCCCTATAGAATGCCAGTTACAGATTTGGAGGAGCTCAAGAATCAACTCGAAGACTTGGAAAACAAGGGATTTATCAAACCCAGTGCTTCGCCATGGGGAGCCCCAGTCTTGTTTGTGAGGAAGAAAGACGGTACTCTACGAATGTGTGTAGATTATCGGGCTTTGAATGAAGTCACTATTAAAAACAAGTATCCATTACCAAGAATTGATGACTTGTTCGATCAACTTCGAGGAGCCAGAGTATTTTCTAAGATAGATTTGAAATATGGATATCATCAGCTGAAGATCAAGAAAGAAGATATACCGAAGACTGCTTTCACTACCAGATATGGTTTATATGAGTTTACAGTAGTACCTTTTGGCTTGACCAATGCTCCGGCAGCTTTCATGAATGTCATGAACAGTACATTTATGGATTTTCTTGATAAGTTTGTCATAGTATTCATAGATGACATTCTGATATATTCCAAGAGTACGGAAGAACATGAGCAACATTTACACCTAATCTTGGAAAGGCTACGAGAGAGGCAATTTTATGCCAAGTTTGACAAATGTGAATTTTGGATGTCAAGAATTGCATTTCTTGGACATGTGTTGACAGCAGAAGGAATTTCAGTGGATTCAGCAAAAATTTCTGCTATCAAAGAGTGGAAACAACCTACCTCAGTTTCAGAAATTAGAAGTTTCTTGGGATTGGCAGGGTATTATAGGAGATTCATCGAAGGATTTTCCCAGATTGCCAAATCTCTTACAAACCTGCTAAAGAAGGATGTTGCATTTGAATGGACCATCAAGTGTGAAGAAAGTTTTCAGAAGCTGAAGCAGAAATTGACAACAACACCAGTCCTCACTTTACCAGACAGCAAGGAAAACTTCGTAGTTTACTGTGATGCTTCAAAGCAAGGAATAGGCTGTGTGTTAATGCAGCCAGGTCGAGTAGTAGCTTATGCTTGACGCCAATGGAGACCACATGAGGAAAATTATCCGACCCATGATTTGGAGTTAGCAGCAGTGGTACATGCTTTAAAGATATGGCGGCATTATCTCATTGGACATAAGTGTGAGATCTTTACAGATCATAAAAGCCTCAAGTATATTTTCACACAGACGGAGCTCAACATGCGTCAACGACGATGGCTGGAATTGATCAAAGATTATGATCTTAGTATTCAGTACCATCCAGGGAAAGCTAATGTAGTGGCCAATGCCTTAAGCAGAAAAGTTTACAACCTACAAGGAATGGTTATGTTGAAGAACCCTTACCTACAACAAGAGTTGCAGAATCATCAAGTGCAAATAGTACCGCAGGGAACGGTAGCTACTTTAACAGTAAAACCTCAACTTGAAGAACAGATAGGAAATGCCCAGAAGAAAGATGAAGAAATTTGTAAGATCAAGAGTCGAATCAAGTTAGGAAAGGCTCAAGGCTTTACTGAAGATAACCAAGGGATTGTATGGTATCGAGGAAGAATCTGTGTACCTCAAAATGCAGACCTTAAGGAAATAATTCTCCATGAAGCTCATAAAACTCCATACTCAATACACCCTGGTAACACAAAGATGTATCAAGATTTGAAGACCAGATTCTGGTGGGATAATATGAAAAGGGAGATTGCAGAATACATTGCAAACTGTGATACATGTCAGCGAGTTAAAGCAGAACACCAGACAATAGCTGGAAAGCTACAATCTCTACCAATACCATTATGGAAATGGGAAGAAATTGGTATGGATTTCATTACAGGATTACCTAAAACTCAAGGAGGATATGATTCCATATGGGTTATTGTGGACAGACTTACTAAAGTAGCTCATTTCATACCAGTCAAAAAGATTTATGATGGAAGTAAACTAGCAGAGTTATACATGCAAAGAATAGTGGCATTGCATGGTATACCTAAGAGGATAGTTTCAGATCGTGGAACACAGTTTACCTCCAAATTTTGGAATAGACTGCATGAAACCCTAGGAACCCAGTTGGATTTCAGTACTGCATATCATCCGCAAACGGGAGGACAGACAGAAAGAGTCAACCAAATCCTAGAAGATCTTCTAAGAGCTTGTATACTAGATTATGGAACATCATGGGATAAATGTTTACCATTTGCAGAATTTACATAGAATAACAGTTATCAAGCTAGTATACAGATGGCACCATTTGAAGCTTTATATGGACGTAAATGCAGAACCCCATTGCATTGGAATGAGCCAGGAGAACAAAAGGTCATAGGACCAGAGATAGTAGAAGAAGCAGAAGCTCATATCAGACTCATCAGAGAAAGGTTGAAAACAGCACAATCACGACAAAAGAGTTATGCAGATAAACGACGGAGAGAATTATCATTTCAACCAGGAGATTTTGTGTATCTCAAGGTCACACCATTCAAGGGATTACAAAATTCCAAGTGAAAGGAAAGTTATCTCCAAGATATATTGGACCATTCAAAATAATAAAGAGAAAGGGAGAAGTATCCTCTAAATTGGAATTACCTGTGAAATTAACGGGAATACATGATGTGTTTCATGTCTCTCAGCTCCGGAAATGTTTGAAGGAACCTACTGACCAGATAGATGTACAAGATGTGCCATTACAGAAGAATCTCACTTATCTTGAGCACCCAATCAGAATCCTAGCCACTGATGAACGTCAGCTCAGAAGGAAGAAAATCAAATTGTGTAAAGTTCAATGGAAAAATCATTCAGAGCAAGAGGCTACTTGGGAGAAGGAAGAAGATCTTAAGCAAGGCTATCCTTATCTTTTTCTGTCTTAGGTAAATCTCGGGGCGAGATTTCTTTAAGGAGGGTAGATCTGTAACACACTGAGTTTAGGGGTGAAAATTTCCTTTTTCGTAAATAGCATACATGCATGTATCAGTAGTAGTAGCCAGATCAGTATCTATCTCAAGCCCTAAAATCTCCAAATTTAACTTGTGACCTCAAATCAAGATCAGATTGTTCAGATGTGATATATCAGTTACTCTGAACTTAAAAGCCTTCAGAACCCAGATTCAATTCCATCTCTAACTTCCAGATTTTTCAACTCCTTTATGTTTTCGAAAACAGAATATCTTTTACCCTAAGTTTCAGAAATCCAGATTTAATCAAAATCTTAGCCAGGTTCAGACCAGATTATTCTTGGATTATGATCAAGGGTATGCCAATACCTGAATCCAAAATGTTGGCAACCAGATTTCACCATCTAAACCTTTTTCGTAAATCAGTCCAAGAGTTATTGCAAATTAGTCCTTTACCTGATATCTGGAAACCCAAAAGGCTAAAATCTCCAGATTAACTTCAAACTCAAAATCTCTTCAGCAAATCTTTTCTAAATGCTATTTGTCACAAGTTTCTCTTCTGTTCAGATTCCAAAATCTCATCCTAAGTGCCAGAATTCGAAATCAATTGAAATTCAGATTTCAATTACCCTAAAATACCCTATTTTCAGTTCATATCAAAAACTATTCAGATGTGCCAGATTTTTAATCAAACACCTTTGCCAAATATCTTGTTGAATATAATCTGCCAGATCAGGGAAATCAATTTCAGTCTAAATCCTCTAAATCATCAGATTTACAGATCAGTCCAAATCAAGAAATTGAAATTGCAACTCAGCCCAATTCGACCAGAGAACTTAGCTGTTCACGACCAGAGCTCGCCGTGGTTTCCTTGTGCCGTGCACGCTCACCGCCGGCCAAGTTTCGCCAAGCTTGTGACCGTGCATGCCGGTGCGCACGTGTCCTCGCTCCAGCCGTGTCGTGGCAGCGCCATTGCAACGTCGACGACTAGCGCCTGCTCCCGCACGCGACCAGCAGCCTTTTGTCAGCAATTCACTACCACGTTGCCTTGCCGCGCCAGTGTTGTCGCCACCGCTTGCTCCATCTTTGCAAAGTCCCGATGAACGACAATGTGGACAGTTGCAGTCCTGTCGCCGTTGCAATCACCGTTCTTCGCTGTGTCTTCGCCGCTGATGTCCAGCACGCAAGCAATCTCATCACGGCTGCCAAATCACTTCGTTGTCTCCTCCTTGCAAGCTTCGCCTGGCCTATTTAAGCCCCACTGTGCTCAGCAGCTCCCTCACACCTCACTGGAAATCAGCCAAGTCCCAGAATTGCTGTTTTCGTTTTCTTCTCCGGCGAGCCGTCAAGGAGGCTCATGGTGCCAGCTTCATCCGCTGCATCAAACTTTGAATTAAGGCCATCAGTGAGTTCCTCTTCTCATACTCTCTGTGTGGTATCATCTAATTGCTCACCGGTGACCTCTAACGCCGGCGATCACCAGAATTGCCGATTACCCTGTTCCTGCAATGTAGCTTAATTCAGCCCGAATTAGCTTTCGAAATTGTAATCTAAAATGATCAGTGAGTTATTTCAAGCATGCCTGTGAACTTAGAACAATCAATTGATCCCAGTTTGAAGCTATTCTCGATTTTGCAATTTATCAATCGCTGGCTCTCGTCGCCAGGCCAAACCGGCAATCCTCCGGTCAAATTGATGCTACCAGTAGTTTTCTCATACCCTTCTATCACTCCTAGAGCAAGGAATCGTGTTCAATCGGCTTATGTTGAAAATGCCCAAATCCAGAGCTTCTTCTCCGGCGCCGATCATCGGAAAGCTTGTTCCAGCTATTTCAGCCCTCGAAACCTTGTCCAGTGTGTGTGCTTTGATCTCCTGAGCATTTTTGTCTTCTAGCCCGACACCTAGATCGGCCTAGATTGAAAGTTATAGCTTTGCCAAGATCTTGTCAAGAACTGCTCCAGTGCAACCAGTTCACCTCAGTTCATCACTGAAATTCTTGCTTTCCAGCCATTTCTTGCCCTAGATCCTGTTGACTTAATTGTTCCTGTTATCAATGCCTACCTTCCAGGAAAAGTGGTGCCTCATTTGGAAATCCAGATCAAAAGTTATGCCAAGCCCTAGTTTTTGGCATTGTCAGCTCTATGCCAGAGCTTGTCAGCCAGTGGCATTGACCTTGTTTACCCACTTCTGATTGTGCATTTTGAAAACCACTTTGTCCACTGAATTTGTAGAGTTGTGATCTACATTTTTTTCTACTACCACAAGTTGAGATAACCCCTCTATCATTCATCGACCCTATGTCGATGCTTTGAACCGAATGTCGACCTAAAGACGTTTGCTGTTTTTGAGCGAACCAGTCGCAACCTTGATATCATTCTGATATTTTGAGACATTTGGAACCTTGTAAACCTTTGACAGCTAATCTTAACATTGGTTTCCTTAACTTAACCTTAATCAGCCTCTAAACCCAATCATTTCAAAATCATCAAGACTTCATCTTTGCATTATTGCATATAGTATAATAATGTATTGAAAAGATTGTGATTATTGGTTGTTTGTTTGATTGGAGAGCAGATCAAGAGCCCGAGTTCGAGGACTTCACTACGGATCCGACATCAACTGCTGTTCCTTACGACGCGGAAGGCAAGTCATATCCTTGGTCATCTTGAACCTATATTTTAAATGTTGCTAAAACATAACCTTGAATATAGATAATATTGCATGAGAAAGATTGAGAATGGTTGATTTATGAATTGGCAGTACTAGACTGGTTATCTGTGAAATGTGAAATAAACAAGTTTTGAGCCATGAACTATTATATGTATTTATATATTTATATTCATGAAATAAAACCCCTAGCCGTGACCAGAAAAATGGTATGGATGGCGGAAGCACTGGAGGTGCTAGACTGCAAAGGATATGCAGGCACTGAAGGTGCAGGGTTGTGGATGGTCTGGTCACTGGCATATAAGGACTAGAACCTTGTGCTGTGCATCTAGTGGCATGAACAACGAGCTAATCGCAAGCCTGGTATGGGACAGGCCTGAACAAGTACTTATGTGGATCGCACATGAAACCCCTGCATGAATTGTGTTGTGATGATTGACAGGGAGGAGGACTCCCACTATCACTGAAGGTGATCTGATATCTGACCCAGCAATGGGAACATGAGAAGGGTGGAGGGAGTACTGCCACAACTGTGTTTCGCGAGAGATCCACAGGGTCGGGGGTGAATTGTGAGTAAGACATAACAAAAGTTCTTGTTATCTCCACCTTGCCACTCACACATGGTTGTGAGGAGGGGTCTAATCATTTTGATAGGATGGGCTTGAAAGTGGAATATCTTGCGGGTAAATTGGTACCTCTCTGCAGAGTTAAAAACGTATTCGAATACTCCGAGCTCCCGGGTTTATAGGAGTCTGCTGCGGTGGATTAAATCCACGGGGTGTGACACAAGTACTATTTTCGAAATAAAATGTGTTAAATCAAGATTACCCAAATGACATGTGTTGTCATGATAAGGAGTGCTACCGTGGGCTGTCGTGTGTCGACGTGTCGCGGTAGTGCTATAATCTAGTGAACATGAATGATGATGTTATATTATGAAAGGTGCTGCCATGAGATGACGTATGGAAGAAAAAGATTATTTTATAAACAACCATAATTCTTGACTAGTCTAGGTTCATACCATCACTACTATATGTATCTATTCTTACCTATGACTTGCTGAGTACGTAAGTGCTCACCCTTGCAACATTCAACTCAATAGATGGAGCCTACCTTGATCAAGATGATGGCATGGAGTACTTCGTGGATCCAGAAGGAGGAGAATCAGTTCCGCCAGAGCCCTGAAGTGTGTTGTTCTGCCGTCAACTTCTTTTGTGGGAGGGTCACCTATCTTCTGCTGTGTAGTTAAATATTTTGCTAAACCCTGAATGCCTTGTAGGCATTGTAATCCTCTTTATGTAATGTCAAGGCCAGCAGGCCACACTGCTTAACTATTTTGTAAGTTACTCTGTTGCAATGTGATATACTCCTGTGCTTGACTTATCCTGGGAAGTCAAGGGTATGTGTATGCTATGCATATATGGGTCTAGCTGCAGCGAGCTAGGTCTCTACAGGAGTAGTCGTACTCCCAGTTTCGGGGCGCGACAAGGTGCGACCACGTAGTCTTCATGTGGGCGACCTGGTTTTAAGAAAAATTCAAAACCAGTCCTGTCGTGGTATTGTGAATACCCCGGCAGGTTTTGTTGAAGTCCCTAGCGAAGAAAAGACAATGCGAGCTGACCGCGTGACCGATCCTCTCCTGTCGGGCAAACGCAGCAAATGACACGAGGGTTTATACAGGTTCAGGCCTCAATGGAGGCCCTAGTCCTGTCGACGTGCTCCCAACTGGAGTTGGCTAGGGGAGCTCTCTCAGGGAGAGATGGCTCCAAAGCACGCTCGTTTTGTTGTGTATTAGAGTAAAAATGAATTGTCCTTCATTACTTGAGGGGTTACAAGGGCTTATATAGGCCCAAAAGATGCAAAAAGACTAAACTAGCCCACTCGCAACTGTTGGATCGAGGGGCACTAGCGTCCTTCTTCCGGTCAGGAGCCTTAGATGCTTGACAGGTGTCTCCACCAATTCCCGAGGCGCTTCTCGCGTGATTCTCACGTGACCCGGAACCGGGGGCAAAATGCGGCGCCCAGGACGAGCCACCGGAGGCCTCGCCTCTTACCTGGACTCGATCCCGCGGAGATTTCCCCCAACAAGTCCAATCGCAATAAGTTCTCTCCTCAGTGGGAAGGTCCTTATACTGTGGTTTCGATTCCACAACCAGGATCAGCTCGATTAGCTATGGAAGATGGAAGGGTATTATCCAATTCCTGGAATATAGATCAATTGTGCAAATTTTATGTGTAAGTTTTTTTCATTTCCATCTTCCTATTCAATTAGCATGCTTCCTTTAATAATAAAATGTTCCTTTTACTCTATGTTGTGATTGTGTTCTCATTTCTTGTCCTTTGTTTCTCTTCAAGCTGAGTTAAGCTTGGAGTTGATCTTAAATAGTCATCTCATTATAGTGTTCAAAGTGGATTCGCTGACCTATCTCATGGTCGCATCTAGATAAGACATCTCTAAATAAGCCGCTTCTTAACGCATACAAGACTTACTAGTATGTTTCTGATCATTCGAGTGGTTGTCAGTTCGTAATAAGCTTTGACATTTACTTTGAGTTGGTTATTCTTGAGATCACATAATACATTCTAGAAGAGGCCTTTCTTTTTTAAGTCATCTCTGAACGCATAAGAAACTTGCTAGAGATATTTTCTATCCCGAAATTACTATACTATATTCTCAGCATTAGTAATCTCAGGAGGGAGCTAGGAGAATATGATTATAGCGCGCATTTAAGTAAAAGTTAAGTATGTTCTTATTTTTGTGAAAGTATGCATTTGCATTTTGTATATACTTGTTTGCAGGTAATTTAATACATCAAAGAATTTCTATTTCCATTGCCAAAATAAATACAATGATCAAGAAAATTCTAAGCAAGCTTGAGGTTGAATAGTTTTTCAACTATGGGTTTGACCTCAGCTATGGTCGCATTCATCTGCTCTTCATTCTCAAAGGTGACATCTTCCGCTGCTCAGTTAAGATCAAAATTCGGCCCATGGTGATTTTTGAGCTTGCACTATCATAGAAGAAGCAATAATACCAATGTCGGTCTTGACTGTTTCTTTATATCTCTTTGCAAACTTTGGGATGTTATCGACCAGAGAATTAGCTTGAGCTGCGACCAAAGCACAAGACTCTTCAAGCGACATGTTATCCTTTTCAAGATCAATAATTTTTACCTCAATTGCGTCTGCAACTTCTTTTAACTTCTCAAGAGTGGCCTTTTCAATAATACTACAGTTGTTGATGATATTTTCCAAATCATTTTTCTCATCTTGAGAAAGTTTTGCAGTATTTTTGGCTTTTTCGTAGCTACTCTGAGAGTATCCACAATCATTTGAAGTTTATCGAGATCGTTCCCTCGCCTGATAAACATCTCTTCAAAGGCATTCTTGTCTTCAGCCAATTTAGAGTTTAATTCTTTTTGACCTGAAGAAGCACAGTAGATTTGATTAGTTCATGATAAATTGCAAATGCAATGGAAAATGCTGCAAAAGTGGACTTACAATTCAAATCGGCTTGCATTTTTTCTTGGAGAGCAACATATGCCTTCTTATTTTCCTCCAAAGATAATAAAACTTCAACAAGATTTTTGTTGTTTTCCTCTGAAGCTTTTATTACAGCAGTCTCCTTCTCGGAGAGTTCTTTAGCAACCTCTTCTAATAAAGCAGAATTTTTCATGCAACAACAAAGAAGTTTCATTCTAATTCATAAGAGGAATGAAATTAGAGCAAGAAACTTACCATTCTAGTCGGTTGCATTTTGCTTGTGCAACCTTAAATTGCTCTACTAGCCAATTTACTAAGGTCGAATGCCGAGCAGAGGTCAACAGGAAAAATAAAACATATGAAGATATTGCTCAGATATAATAATAAGATGTACTTGGTAAAGATTTTACTTACCTCAATGAGATCTTTAAGGGTACATTCGGATCTCGAGTTATCTTACACCTGTTTAGTATGTATTAGATGTGATTTTTGAACAGGGTGCAAGAGATCAGCAACTTGATTTGCTGGTTCCACCTCTTTCTCCCTTTGACCAGGGGAAGGGATGTTCTTTTCGACTAGCAGGGTAGTAGAAGTTTTGGCTTGATCACTTGTCCCCGTGGTCAAGGTCGTAGCAGCGACATTAGCTCCCTCATTGATGAGATTCAGATGAGTATCTTGAGTTACCTTGTCAATGATAGTTTCAGCAACAGCAGTATTTTGAACTTCAGTGATAATTGTCATTTCAACTACTGAAGCTATGAATCCCTCTGCAATAGTTTTTTTAATGTCCGGTAATGAAACACATTCTACAGGGGCTGGACTTGCCTTGAACATTCATTATGATTGCATAGGTTATGCATAGCTAAGATTGTAGTCACATACAGCCAAAGAGGTAATTATCTCTCACCTAAAATTGAGTCCAATAGAACTCATTGCCTCACTCCCCGGAGATAACAGTGAGGTGAACATCTTCTGAGATGTTCTCTTTAAGGGTTCTATTCTCCGCAGGATGAGGGGGATCTCATCTTCTTTCTCTTCACTTCCTTCTCCCTGTACGATTGAGGGATAATTCCCAAGTGTACCTGGGGAAAGGTGAGGGCTAAATAATTTTACTGTTTTGGCCGCTAAACTCGGTTTGACGGCCTTAGATGACATTTCCTTTACGTCCTTTTTAGATTTGCTGGGGGCTGGAGACTTCCCCATTGATGGTTGACCCTTCCCTCTGGAAGGAGTTCTTTTCAGTTTTTTAGCTGAAGGATCCCTAGAAGTCCCGAGCTGTAAAACCTTCCTACGCTAGACATTGGACTAGCGTAGGCTTGTTTCTGCAGCTCTTCGTCAAGATCAGGGGCGGAGTCCTTTTCGTTGCTTTTCTTTGGCCAACGATTCTCGAACCAGAGACTGCTTTCTTCAGGAGGAGTGTAGTAGAACCATCACTGACTCCAGCCATGGATAGACTCCCGCAGGGGAACAACAGGATAATCTTTTTCTCCCTCAGACGGAAGTAAACACACCCAGCAGCATTTGCACTCTTGGACCATACCAAGAAGTAGAAACGGTGGAAAAGGCTGATGCTTGGCAAAACTCCACCAAAAGCCTCCCACAAATGCTGGAATATGGACAAACTCAATACGGAGTTGGGATGAAGATTTACCAACTCTAATCCAAAGTGATTGAGAACGCTGAGCAAAAACTCGCTTTCTGGAAGACAAAACCCGCAGCGCAAGAAGTCTTCGAAAAGCACCAGTTCATTTTCATGAACAACTAGTATTTCTTCTTTCTCAGTTGGGCGACACGCAATCAGTTGCCTCGAAGGTAAAATGTCTTCCTTCTCCAAGATCTCCAGACTCTCATTGGCACAAAAGGTGGATCGGCTCCAGGATGCCATTTGATCACGATTGAAGAAGAAGGGGTTTTGGAAGAACATGGTTTTTTGCGGTGTAAGACGGTGAGATTTGGACGAAGGGTTTTTGAAGACTTTGGAAATGGTAGAGTCGCCCTTGTGTTGGATCTAGGTTGATCTAGGTATCTAGGTTTTGATGATTAATGATGATTTGGATAAACCCCTGATGATTAATGTTAATTTGGGTAATGACAACATTGATGATTAAATGACAACTTGTATAAATCCTGGTTTAGCACAAGTACATTGAATTGTTAATTGTTAAACCCTAGAAGTCGATGACTCCCTGTTGTGGTTCAATATTGATGCATATGTTGAGGGGGAGCTCTGTAGTTGCATCAAGCTTGTGTTGTTTGATTAATTGAAATGTCATGAGATAAATCCTGAAGGTTGATGACTCCAATTGTAGTTTGACATCGATACATATACTGAGGGGGAGCTCATCATCTATGTCATTTGAATTTACATTGAGCTTATGCTTATCTTTATCATGACATGATTAGTATGGATCGTGTGCGTATTTCTTGTATCATATATGGATCTATAGAATTGTACGATTCATCTCTTACTCATTTGTTATTTGTTGAAAATGGTTTCGTCATTTCACCGAAAAAAGAAATTGTTGAGTTAACTCCTTTGTGGAGTAATTTCTCTGGTGATTAATGACAACCTAAATATGAGACTAACATTGTGCATTGAGTGTATGTGTTGTAGTCTCAAGGTATATTGCGAGATGAAAGCAAGCAAGAGCATATGGAGGTTGATGCAGATATGAGTCATCTTGAGCGAGGTCAAACTTAGCGAGGTCAAGCTTTGCGAGGACAAGCTTCGAGAGGTCAAGCTCCACAAGGTTAATCTTCATCGAAGGTAAGATCCAAGATTAAGGATTGCTTTCTTAGGATTCTATCGGTCTCGGTGTTTGGAGATAGGCCGGTTTGATATGACTTATTTTTGCTAGTTTGACCATACCATTAAGAGTGGTCGAAAACTAGTAGCTTGAGTCTATCTTGTGTGGAAGCTCAAATGCATTCATATCATCTTTCACTATTGCTTAATCATCTCTTGCATTGCTAAGAAAATCTAAGTGTAGTTTGTGTTGCATTAAAGAAAATATTTTGAACACTGCACTTAGTTGTGGTCGCCAGTTAGAGCAATCTATTTTATTTCTAGAGCTGGTCGTGGTCATGTTCGCCGGATTGGCTGTATCTTTTTGGAGTTTGGTCATGGTCGTAGGAGTTCAAACTGGTTGTACCATTTTTCAACTCGATTGCGTACGCTCGACCAAATCGACTCGACCACCTATTTTTGACCGGATATTCGACCAACAGCGTAAAGTCCTTCCATAGATTTGGTTGTGGTCTATGCTGAGTGTCAACAGACATATCCGCGAGAAAACAGACAAATTGCATTAGAAATGACATTTGTGTTCGACATTTTGACAGTAGGAAGGTTTTTGAATATCCTAGAAATATCTAAGCCTATCTAGGTCTTGCTCCTGTTGACAAAATTGTAGCTGCTTGAGTTATCTTTCCAACAAGAAAAAAAGCACCTCAATCAAATCTCTAGATCAAAAGTTATGCTTGTTTTATGGTCAACTTGCATTAGCCAGATAGTGTCTGACATGGCCGGACAATGTTCGGCCTGTACAAAATCTTTAAGCATATTGCAAAATGTGCACCATACACGTTTGAATCCGTCCGGGGGCTTTTGTCCGAGACGGGCCGGACTTTGTCCGGTATGGCCAGACATTGTCCAGCTGGTACAAATTGTGTGTGCCTCGTCTTTGAAAGTGAAACAAAGATAGATATATATGTCCGGGGGCTTTTATCTAGGACGGTCGGACATTGTCCGGCCTTTACAAAAAGCCTCCCAACGGTAACTAACAGTTTGCAACGGTCAAAATTTGTTGTACTGGCCTGATAGTATCCGGCCTGTACAAAATCGTGTCAACAGGTTGCAAACGGCTAGTTTTCTTGAGGGACTATATATATCTCGTGTTTGCCTTCATTTGTGGCTGCTCAAACACCCGAAATTCCAGTGCATAAGCTAGCCAAACTCTTTGGAATCAATCTATTGCATTTAGAGCCAAGATTTGAGCCAAATCTTTGAGAGAAAATTTGAGAGAAAGTTTTGGCGAGAAGCTAAGAGTGCTTAGTGCACTTCATCTGCCATTTGCAAGCTAGTGCTAGTGTGTGTGCATCCACTTGCGTCATTTGAGCTTCTAGCACTTGATTCGTTCAAGTGAAAGGGTCTGACTTGTTACTCTTGGCGATCGCCTTCACCTAGACGGTGTCAGAGGTGAGTCGCGATCTCCCCGATTGAAGTTTGTTGGAGAGGCCGACAAACAACATGTGAAAGGTTTGGTGCTCTCCTATCCAGTGTAGAGAAGGAGCAACCCGAGTGAAGATTTCCTTCGTGGACATAAAAGCGAGGCTCACGTGTGAGCGCTTAAACGAGGAGTAGGAGAGACTGGGTAAGTCTCTGTGACCTCGGTAAAAATCATTGTGTCAATTTTCTCTCTTTTGTATAACTCGTATTCATGTTGACACAATTGCTTAATTTAATTTGTTGCATGTTATATTGAATATTCCATATGGTTGAATGCAACTAGTTGTTAGATTGTTGATAAACCCTTTGCAACCCTAGGTTATCCTAAACATCTTTTAAAATTGCTTAATCGAGAAAGATTTTTTAAAAAGCCTCATATTCACCCCCCTCTAGTCGGCATCCTTGGTCCTTCACCTTACACCCATCTTTGGCATTAAATGTTTCCCATGATGGATCTGACGGGCGCACCCAAAGTCATTCTTGGGACCTGTTGGAATATGAAACAAAAATGTATATTTTTGAGTTCCAAAAAATCTTTTCGTTTCGAATTCGGGAGCTAGCTATCAATCACTCATACTATAGCCAGGAATTCTATGGTCTCTATTTTTATTGCTGCGACCTTGGTTATAGTTATACAACCTATGAATGCTATGGTCGCATAGGTATATTTTCCTGTAGTAATTTTTTCTCGTAGAGATTTTTTGCGTATAATCGCTTTTTATGGCAGAGATATAAATTGAATATTAAAATGATTATAGATTATATGTAATCATAAACTTATCAACTAAAGCCCTTAGTATAAAGAAAATGACTTTATTTCTTATAGTCTTTACACAAGAAAGGGATACTGGTGACCAAAGAGTCAACCTGATCCGAAAGCAAAATACAAAGTTCTCCAAGGGACAAGTTATTGCTAGTAGGATTAATACTAACTGCCCCAAGAGAATCAGGGACGTTCCTGTAGTCTTTTATTGTGAGACTACAGTTGGCTCTTATTGCATCAGAGAGTTCCTTCTGCTCTCGCTAAAGATCTCTCTCCTCGCGAGTCAACCTTGTATCCTCACAAGCCCTATTATAATTTTCTCTCAGGCATTCAATGACCTTGGAGGCAGTCTCAAGGTTGAGTCCTCGCCTAATGAACCGCTCCTCGATCTTTTTTTTTCTTCTTGGAGAGTTCTGCATAAAGCAATCTTTTCCCTCAGAAGAATCTGGATCTCAGCAAGTTGTTCGCTGAGAACCCACAATGCTTTGTCCTCCTATAGAAAAAAGGTTTAATTCAGGTCTCATACAAGAAGAATTGAGGAAGAAAAGATACTTACCTTAGAGGCAGATGCTCGCTAGACCACCGAAGGGATTGGTACAAGAACAGTACCATCCGTCCTGCACATTTGATTAAAGTCTGAGTTATTTCTTGATTAAACAACTTAGTTAGTAAGATAATCAATACCTCAACTTTGATTCATAAGGATAAGAGCCAACAGTCAAAGACTGCAGGTTGTCAACCTCTTTCCTTCTATCATAATCACTTTGAGCAGAAGGGGCTGACACCATGGTTTGAGAAGCAGTGGAAGCTAACCCCACATACCTCATTAGTTTCTTCGATGAGGATCCACTAGATGATCCAATATCATCACTAGTTCACTTCTTTAAGGTAGTTGAACCTTCGAGTTCCTTAAAGAAGACAAAAACATTATTTTAAGAAACCTTATAAAGATTAATGCAGATTCTTCAAAAAGAGAATTACCTCTTGAAATGCCTGCATAAGATTATCTTCGATAGCTAATTCCTATTCGTCACTCTCAACAATTTGTTTAGAACTTTGGCTTGCCATTAGAACAAGAACAGAAAAGAAAAGACGAAAGAAGTTCAAAGACTTAATAAGTGAAAGTTTGAAAATCTTAGAGCGTAAAAGCTCGGGATTTATTGAACCAAAAGCGACGGTTCAAGTTCTCAAAACCTCGAGTTCTAAAAATGCATGTTTAAGTTTTGCCTCGAGCTATGGCGAAAGACGTCATAATAACCTGTCAAATTGCCCCCAATGTTCTTCTTGGGAAACGAAACAGCACACGATGGAAAAAAAGGGACGTCTTTTTGTTATAGGAGAAGGTGAAATGTTAGAATATTTATAACTGATTTATCGAATGATTGAAATTAAAATAACAAAGTATGTCACTTGTTATTTCAAATTCGAGGGCTAGCTGACGAGGATTATTACCCGAGTTAGTCACATTTGCCATTCTATAGTCGCAAGGGCTATAGAACGAGATTATTAACTCTCTATAGTCTCAGGCACCTAAGAGAGAGAATAAAATAGTCCAAGAAATACTGGACATAGCCTATTCTATGGTCTCATTCTATGATGTCGAGGGATTTGTAGTATTTAGATATCCACAAATACCGATGTCGCAGGGACTATGGTCTCACAATACCGAAGACATGCAGACATTTTCCTATGATCGCCCAGGTCGTAAAAGACATGAAGATAACTGTGCATTGTAGTAGTTAATACATACGCGATATGATTAGACTCATTCAATCATGAATAGTGGTTGAACCTGTTTTATCACTACCGTCGTCTTAGATATTTTAACTCTTTAAGTTTATAGTAACCGTCAAGAAGATGGAGGTGTAATCATAAATGGGCATAATTGCACATTATGGCCGGCGCATGTCAACCTCTCAGCGACCCTTTGGATTCCGTAATTAATGACCGACGACGAGCTATAAAAGGAGGATCGCCAGGAGAAATCAAGACAAGGCAAGAGATTGAGGAGACAAGACTATAGGACTAGTAGATACATATTTATTGTAATCCAAAGAACACCAGATCATTCTTGGTTACCTAAGAACATCCTTGGTTTTATTCTTGTAATCCCCAATTTACATAGTGAAATCCTAATAGGACGTAGGGTTATTACTCATCATCAGAGGGTCCAAACCTGCATAAATTCCTTTGTTCCTCTGACATAGATATCGTAATTTACCTGAGATTTACCTTAGATTGGCTTCACACTCCTCTTTAACATTTACGTAAGTTCGACTAAGGACAAAAGTCCCAATCGTTGACACCATGTGGCGCAATTGCGGCAAAACACACGTCGTAACCGAAATCGAGCAGGGCTCTTTTCGGCCACGTTGTATTCGACCAGGATTCTTTTTCGAGTAGAAGTCCACGCGTTTTTGGTGTGACATGTTCGAATAGCTCTCTTCTTCACCTAGTCATGTACGGATAAGGATTTTGCCCGCCAAATCGAGTTCGACCAGGAGTGACGACCGTGGAGTACTTGACTATGCCTTTTTGCTTGTCCAATTAGGTTTCTTTGTCGTATGGGGCTCAAATGTCATCGAATTCTTCCCAAATTTAGTGGGTTTGATCCCTGAAACATGATGAACACAACCATGAAAGAAATTTGTAAAAATAATCCAATTTTACATATAAAATGTCGCATCAAAAGAGTTTTAAGTATGATTTTACACGTTTTCAACACTAAACCTAGGGTAAAATGCTACCAAGTTAGCACTTATCAGTAGATCTCATCACAGTCGAGCTAGTACGTGCCATGGCATCCACAGCTGTGGTAGCCACCAACGCCATCTTCTTCCGCGTCGCCGTCATGGGACCAACTGTCCCTCATCAACAACTTCAACACCATGACGTTGACACCACCGTCCGGCGTCGATTGGTACGTGGACTCTCCTTCGCTCATGCACCATCTCCCTCCACCCCAGCGGCATCATTGTCGGCAATGGCTCCCTTCTTCTCATTACCCACAGCGTCCGTACTTCCCTCTCTGCTCCTCATTCCTTTTATTTAAATAACGTTCTTGTTACTCCTCACATCATCAAAAACCTTATTTCTGTTCGGAAGTTTACTATTGATAATCACATTTATGTCGAGTTTCATCCCTTTGGCCTCTCTGTGAAGGACCTTCAACCAAGAATGTGATCGTCAGGTGCAATAGTGAGGGCGATCTCTACCCTCTCTACTGACCAGCCTCATCCTTTTCCTCCACCCTTGTCACCAGCACCTCTCCATCCACCGTGCTCTGGCATCGCCGGCTCGGACATCTTAGTCGCCATGCTCTTCAGGATTTAGTTTGCTCATTTTCTCTTCCATGTAATAAAGTGACCGATTCTATCATCTGTCATGCCTGCTAACTTGGCCGACATGTTAGACTTCCTTTTGATTCCTCTCCTTCTCGAGCAAAAAAACCTTTTGATTTAATACACTTTGATTTATGGACGTCTCCTCTCACTAGTATTTCCTGTTATAAATACTATCTCGTTGTGCTTGATGACATACTCACTATCTCTGGACGTTCCCTCTACGTCTCAAATCTGATGTTTTCTCCACTCTCTCTCACTTTGTCACCTACATCGCTACACAATTTGGTGCCACTCTCAAGAGCATTCAGTGTGAAAACAGCCACGAGTTTGACAACACCG
This sequence comes from Pharus latifolius, assembly GCA_019359835.1. Taxonomy (NCBI): domain Eukaryota; kingdom Viridiplantae; phylum Streptophyta; class Magnoliopsida; order Poales; family Poaceae; genus Pharus; species Pharus latifolius. The sequence continues at coordinate 60,196,778 of CM033323.1, forward strand.
CCATACACCTCTTCTTTCTCTGCCGCCTCATCACCCTTTGCATGTCCTGCCCTCACACATCTCAGCAAAACGGCAAAGCTGAGCATGTAATTTGTTCTACTAACGACATCCTGCACACCCTCCTCTTCCAAGAAAGCATGCCACCAGCTTATTGGGAGGAGGCCCGCCACGCAGCCACCTACCTCCTCAACCAGCACCCCACCAAAACCCTACACCATAAAACTCCTCATGAACCACTCTATGGCACACCTCCCTCCTATGAGCATCTCTCCGCTACAACCCCTCACAAGCTTGCCCCCCACTCCATATTGTGCGTTTTTCTTGAATATCCATCCAACCACAAAGGCTATCACTGTCTTGATCTCCACAAAAATCGCATTATCCTATCCCATCACGTTATGTTTGACGAGGATTGCTTTCCGTTTGCCCCCTCTCCAGCGCCACCGAACCCCGATGATTTGGATTTTCTCAATATAATCATCTCCATAGCGCCAAACCTTCCTCCCTTGATGATCCAACGACCACCCACCCCACCTACCACGTCTACTGTGCACACTCCACCATTCTCTTCGTCTCTCCACATGTCGTTGCCACTACCTCTTTCCCCGGTTGCACCTGCGGTTAATGAGCACTGTATGGTGACTCAAGGCAAGGACGGCATTCACAAGCCTGTTCCGCGGCTTAACCTCCATGCCAACACCCTCTCCCCCATTCCCAAGAGCTACCGTGGTGCATTAAAAGATGCCAATTGGCACTCCGCCATGATCGATGAATTTTCTGCCCTACAAACCAACCATACATGGGACCTTGTTCCTCGACCTCCTGGCTCTAATGTCATGTCCGGCAAGTGGGTCTTCCACCAAAAGCTCAAACCCGATGGATCCCTTGACTGGTATAAAGCGCATTGGGTGCTTCGTGGTTTTTCTCAACAGCTAGGCATCGATAATGATGAGACGTTCAGCCCAGTTGTTAAGCCCACCACCATACGCACCATTCTTTCTATCACTCTCTCTCACGACTGGCCGGTGCACCAGTTGGATGTCAACAACACCTTACTCCATTGCACTCTCTCTGAGATAGTATATTGTCAACAACCCTCTGGCTTCACTAATCTCTCTAAGCCTGAGCATGTCTATTGACTCAACAAATCATTGTATGGCCTCAAGCAAGCACCACACACATGGTTTAGCGGGTTTACTTTGCATCTTCTCTCACTCGGCTTCGTTGGCTCCAAAGCTGACCCCTCTCTCTTTACTCTCTCCTAGAACGCTCACATCGCATACCTCATGCTTTATGTCGACGACATTGTTCTTACCAGCTCCTCCTCGAATCTTCTCCATTGGATCATCGTTGCCTTGAACCAAGAGTTTTCACTCAAGGATCTCGGCGAGCTCCATCATTTCCTCGGTGTCTTTGTCACATGCACCACTCATGGGATGATCCTCCCCTAGCGACTGTACATCCTTGACGTCCTCGACTACACCGGCATGCGCAACTGCAATCCATGCAGCACGCCCACAGAGTACTGTAGTCTGGCTGACGCGCTCCAGTACATGACGTTCACCCGCCCAGATGTTGCCTACGTTGTCCAACAAGCCTGCCTTCATATGCATGATCTGTGGGAGCCACACCTTAACCTGATCAAATGGATACTCCGTTACCTCAAAGGTACCATTGATCACGGTCTCCAGCAGCACCGTTCCTCACCTGCCGTGCTCACCACCTACACCGACGCCAACTGGGCAGGCTACCCGAACACCCGCAGGTCTACTTCTGGCTACGACATCTTCCTCGGCGACAACCTCGTGTCTTGGTCCTCGAAGCACCAGTACACAGTCTCACACTCCAGTGCAGAAGCAAAGTACCGGGCGGTGGCCAATGCCGTGGCTGAGGCATGTTGGCTCTGACAACTCTTTGCCAAGCTATACCATCCACTTCATCGAGCTACAGTTGTCTATTTCGACAACATCAGTGCCATCTAGCTCTCCACCAACCCCGTGCAACACCAACACACCAAGCATGTTGAGATTGATCTCCATTTGTGCGTGAACGGGTTGCTCTCAATGACGTTCACGTTCTACATGTCCCCACGTATTCGCAGTACATCGACATCTTCCGAGTTCTGCTCCAGCCTGAATGCTCGCCCTGCACCCGCTCTGACTACGAGGGGGGGTGTTAGACTCTACAATACCATGCACACGACCAACAAGCGCACAACCAGTTGCTACAGTGCCATGCACATGACCAGCATGCACATGACTAGGTGCATGCATGCCTCATGAGTCTGCACCATCATAGGAGATCGTACCTGCCATAATTTGTTATGCTATTTCAGCATGTATCTTAACCATTTTTGATTATTTAGCATTAATCATTCATGCACTTTGTACTATATATTCTCATGGCTATCAATGGAATGTGTGTGTGATTTCTATCCACCAACAGTGAGGAGTGATTCACTTGGGTTTGGAGAAGATCTACTAGTTCCTTTGTTTAGCTACTCTAGTTGCTGCTGCAGGCAGTTTTCTGGAGGAAGAAAAAGGACAAGAAGAACAGAAAGAAGAACACTATTGCTGCTGCGTGTATATTGGGCTAGTAATGGAACTGAGGAGCTGAGGAGGGGACAAGGAATGACATGGATGGACATCCTTGCTACTGCTCTTGTTACTTGTACAGAGGGAAGATGAGAGCAGAGGGTGGCTGTGTGTGCAGTCTGTTGTCTGGAGGAGGAAGACAGGTGTAGGTGTTGTACTGTGTGTGTGTGTTTGCTGTTGTTAATTGAGTTGGGGTATGTGTGTAGACTTGTGTATATATGGCTGTGTGTGGATGAGTATATATTTGTAATGCATATGTGTGTGAGTATTTGGTCAGAGCCTAAGGGGGAAGATAAGTTCAGTAATCTGAACTCTAAAATGAACTAATTATGGAGTTGCTCAGAAGGACTCGATTGCAATTTGAAAACTTGTTTTGGACTGAATTGCAATTATCCAAAATCTGGGAATAAGTTTGGACCTAGTTCAATAGGAATATCTCACTTGATAACCACGTTTGGATGAATCCAAAGAAAAATGAAATTGAATCTAAAACGAAAATGAAATTAGGGCTAGGGTAAAAATAAATAGTATCTTTTACTTAAACGACGAAAATTGCAAATAACTATGTTTTAGGTTTCAATATGAACTCAATGCAGAAGGCAAACTTGTATTAAATAGTAGAGGAATATATTCATTCAGTTGGGTAGGAATTTGAAGTTGATTCGGAGAGTTTAGCCATTTCTGGCCTTTAAGAGCTGAAAAGGACTATTTCGCGATGAAATTTGGACTGAATTGCAAAAAATGATCAAATGAACTTATTTAGCTGAGAATTTTTAGGAGTGGTATGCAAATATATTAAGATATAGGATTTCACATAAATTTGGGAGAAAACTATTCTGGAAATGGTTGAATTGAATCTGAAAAGGTTAATTAGTTAATTAAGGTAATTAAGGGATTTGGTTTTTCAAAATAGAACTAGGTTTTTTTTATGGGCTTTAGGAGCTAAGTTTGATCTCGATGCTGAAGACAAATCTGTATACGATAGGTAGGAGATCCTATCTATTCAGTCTAATTGTGATTTTGATCTGTCTAGGGAAATTTGGCTAATTCTGAGTTTGAAATGACGGAACTATGATTAAGGAAACTAGGAGGTTGGACTAGTATGTAAATGTTTCAAAATAAACTTAATAACTTAGTCTTCTGGATAAAATGAATTTAAGCTAAAAGAATGTTTTGGACTATTTTATCATATTGGGGTTTCTAAAATAGACTGAATAATTGAAGATTAGTTTTATTACAATTTAGGTTTTCTGAGTCATATTAGAGTTAATGCTTAAAAGTAGTTTAATATTTACGGATTATAAACTATTTATTATAAGTTGGTAAATAAACTTTTATAATTAATTTTGAAAAGTGGAATTTTGGTGAAATAAGTACACATGCATATATACGCTTGTATGCACAACCACATTAAGGAAAATACTTCTGAACTCTTTGGAAATTAATCTTAAGTTTTGGTTAAGACTTCTAGAGAGTACTCTTCGGAATTGTTTTAGGGCTTACAGTAAAATGAAATTTTTAGGGTTTGATTTTATTAAAACAAAATTTTTAGACCCTATTTTTGGGCTGTTACAAACACTTCATGGTTCCTATTGGAACTATGGGTCAACTTTAGATTTTAGTGTACTGGTGAAGTCTTCTTGTTCATTGGACTCCTCATCTACTAAAATAGTGATTTGCAAGAGTGAGTACTTTCATACTCGACAAGTCATGACAGTATTTAATACAAGATATGGTCCTATGACTTAATGAAGAACATTAACGGTTAAGTTCTAAAGCATTTCTTTCTTAAGTTCTGGTCAGTCTATTTACTACAACAGTATTTTAATTGGCACCCGATTCATTTTATTTCAGAAGTGTACTTGTGTCGCAATGACGTGGATTTAATCCACCGCGATCGACTCCTAATAACTAAGGAGTATGGAGTATTCGAATACATTTCAAATTCTGCAAAGGTGTACTAATTTACCCGTAAGATACCTCAACTTTCATGTCGGTCTCATCTAATATGATTAGACCAGATCTCGCAGTCATATGCAAGCAAGAAGGTTGAGATAATACGAACTTTGTTTATATTTCACACACAATTCGCCCATACTCTATGGTTGGACTAACCACAATTGTGATGTGCTAAACCCACCACACCGATCGATCATTTTCCCATTGTTAGGTCAGAGTGCAGAGTGTGGATTAAGCTTTGTGTGAATCTGTATTATTAGTAATATGTGCACAATTTTAAAATTAGACTCAACCATGTAGGGGGTTCATGTATGATCCGCATACTACCGGTGTCCCATATCAGGCTTGTGGATTATACGATTTCCGTGTCATTGGAAGCACAATATAAGGTTCTAGTCCTTATATACCAATGACTAGAGTCATACCACAAATCTTGCAATGGAGAGTGCCATTCCACCAGTTCAGTGTAATCTGATCACGGATGACTCTCTTTTGACTCAAAACACCCTTAAGTGAATTTTATACTTTGATTTCAGGGCTTAATCATGATGGTTCAACCTAAAGTAACTCAATGTAATGGATAAATAGTATTATTTAGTAACCCAAGGTAGTAATCATAATTCATGCAGTATAATTATAATCAAAGAAATATTATAAGCAACGCATTTCAAGTATGGGTTCAGAATGTTCAAGAAAATGACTTGTCTTCTGCGAAGTAGGTGTCAGCTGTCGACGATGGTTCTGCTGTGATGTCCTCAAACTCGGGCTCGTGACCTAATCAACAATCAATTCAACCATCATTCAATTAATAATTTTATTATAATTATAAACATCCACATGCATGATATGAAATTCAAGATGTGATCTTGGAAGAGTTGATGTCTTGATCCTCGAGGTTAAAATTTGATTCATGGCCAAAACAATTAGGCGAAGGGTGATTCTGATCACATATGAGTTCTACATATGTTTGTAGATTTGTTTGACGTGGTGAGATGGTGCGATGTTCAGGACACGAAAAATTTACTGAAAATCGATGAATGTTAGTGGGCTGACATTCGGTTCGCGCCCTGACAATATCAATGATTGACATTGGGCCCGTTCTCCATATTTATAGTGGTCGCGATAACAACTGATCTTGGCAATTTGTGCATAACCACTAGCTATTCTTCCTAGACAAAGTGAAATTTGCAAAAATACCCTGGAAAGATGAGATTTTGCAGTTTAGTCCCTGGCACAGTGCTTGGACACTACTAGAACTATGTAAGTGCACTGTCGAGTTTTAGGGTTTTGGCATCTGGGCTTTTTGGTCCAGCTTGGCTTCGCAAACTTTTTCCTGCAGGTAGGCGTGGTTATGATGAGGCTACTACCAAGGTTAATTTGCTGGCGGTGATCGGACGGTGGCGCAGGGTGTGTTTTAAATTTTTTGATTTGGGAACAATTCACAGGTTATGGCGCCAGGGTGATGCAATAAACAATTCTTAAAATTAATGATTCAGTTAGCTTCCGGAAACCTAAATGATGGTGTTGGCGAGGGGAATTGGGGTTTGGTGAGGATTTACGGCTCGTCGGCGTGTGGCCGGAGCTGTGGAAGAAGTCTACGTTTGGGCACTTCTGAAATGAGACGATGCAATGCAATTTGTTGAAATTAAACCAATTAATGGACAAAAGGAACGTAGTGATCGACTCAATTTGGCCAGAGTCGTGGCATGTCGTGCCGGCGACGTGAGCCCGTCGACGGTAGCGCGCGAAGAATTCTAAATCTTCAATTTGGAAACAAATTTAAAATGTGATTGAACAGAAGGTTTCTTTTGATGGGACGAACATTTCTTTCTTTGAACTCGTAGGCCAATTTGGACTATAAGGCAGTCTGATAGCCGGAACAGGGCATTGGACGGTTTCTGGGAAAAACGATGATCGCTAGCGATGTGGTTCGCTGGAACTCGATTGCCTGCTTGTTGAGATAGGTAATGTGGTATGGAATGTAACTGGTACCTTCAGGAATTGGTTGATGAAATTTTGGCCCGAAGCTTCGTCTTCTTCCACGGGCGGTCAGGTGAAAGAACGAAATCAACGAGGAACCTTGATGTCTGTGTAGGAAATCGAGTAAGCTACACTAGCAGAATTTCTAATAATTTACTCGAAAACTGCAAGTAATAGATCATAGATTAGATTGTTACCAGTAGCGGAAGCATATTTGATGCAACGATCTGATGTTCGCAACAACCGTTTGCGGATCGTCCAGAACAGTGGATGTAGATGACAACGATTGCTCACGGATCGTCCTGATCAGCGCAGCAATTGCAGCAGCGTCTCTACCGGTATCCACACGTACTAGGATGGAACGTTGTGCAATGGTGTGCTACCACCAATATGCACAACAAGGGTTTTTAGCCCTATTACTTTAGAGCAGGTAGCAGTTAGGGCTTTTCTGTATATGTTCTCAAGGCCCATCATACCTCTCTATATATAGGGCCAAGCAGGAGAAATCCTAACAAATTAGGTTTCCTGATATTATACGAATCTTATCCGAACTGCCCATGCAGAAGAAATCTTAACAGATTAGGTTTCCTGATTTTATACGAATCTTATCCGTATTGCAGGATGAGACTAATATTAAATCTTCGTATCTGATACGTTAATTTCATAACAGACCCAATCCGGATCTGATACGAAAACCCATAAAAAACCTAATCCGAATGTATAAGGAGTCTAATATTAAGTCTCCGAATCTGATACGGAAACCTATACCAAACCCAATCCAAATGGATAAGGAGTCTAAACCCAATCCAAATACATAAGGAGTCTAATATTAAGTTTTCGAATCTGATATAGAAACCCATATCAAACCCAATCCAAATGCATAAGGAGTCTAACATTAAGTCTCCAAATCTGATATGGAAACCCAAAATAGACTTAATCCAAATTGCATTGTTCCAACCCGTTAAGTGTGTGACCCTGTAGGTTCATGTATATTTAGTCACAACCCGAGAATACTTACCCGAATTGTAAGTTGATAGTGGCCCCTAGCAGGACATAACGACTATCCAAATACACACAAAGATCATAATCAGCAAACCTATATAATGTTTTCATGTTGATCCTCTTGCCATACGATACCAGATTAAACCCAAGGTAGGAAATGTGCCACCCTTGCACAGTTCAATCCTTTCTCGATCTCATAGTGAATTGATCTTCTTGTAGTTAACACTTCAACCACAAACGGCATGGCCATGCACTTCTCAATTCATCTATATCGAGGGGCCCAGAGATATCTCTCTCATTTTATAAGATATGCAAATTCCATCTTAACCATTCATATTCCTCCGCATGGCTCATAGTATACCCGAATATTACCTTTATTACTACTTAATTAAAAGTAGCGTTTGGTACTATCAAAGTATATTACTACGCATGTAGGAAACTATGATGGTCTCAGGTCTAAGGATCAATCATAAACATTATTTGAGACCTACTGGTGACACTTAAATAACAAATCCAAACAGTGTCTCAAAATGGGTCTATCCAACATTATATTCTCTAATATATGTCCACATTATTGATTTGATATCTTGTATCCATGGTCCGTGAAACATAACCATCAATCAATAAATGTGCTAATCCATTAATCAATAATGTCCTATTTAAAGATAATGGATCAAGGACTAAATTAGAATAATATCATCAAATAAATTTAGAGTCTCACGAACAAGTCACATACTTGTTGATCAAACCAAGATGATAATTTATTCAAAAATAACATATTATTCAAATGTTCATAAATATAACAAAGATAAATACATCTCTGTGATTTACTCTAGGACATATCACTAACAACCTCCCACTTGGACTAGAGTCAATCACAAATGTATCTAATACCTATTGCTCTAGTATGCACCTCATGCTTTGGTTGCGGGAGAGGCTTTGTCAACGGATCAGCAACATTCAAATCCGTGGACACTTTGCAAATCTTCACATCACCTCTATTCACGATTTCTCGGATGAGGTGATAACGCCTGAGTATATGTTTGGATTTCTGATGAGACCTTGGTTCCTTGGCTTGCGCAATGGCTCCACTATTGTCACAATAGAGATCCACTGGGCTTGAAATACTAGAAACCACACCAAGTTCAGAGATGAACTTTTTAATCCAAACAGCTTCTTTAGCAGCTTCAGAAGCAGCAATGTACTCTGCTTCTGTTGTAGAATCAGCGACAGTTTCTTGCTTGGAACTCTTCCAGCTTACAGCTCCTCCATTAAGGCAAAATACAAAACCAGATTGCGATTTGAAATCATCTTTGTCGGTTTGGAAGCTAGCATCGGTGTAGCCACTAACAACGAGCTCTTCCTCACCTCCATAAACCAAGAACACATCCTTAGTCCTCCTCAAATATTTAAGGATGTTTTTTACAGTAGTCCAGTGACTCTCACCTGGATTTGATTGGTATCTGCTCGTAACACTTAGAGCATAGGAGACATCTGGGCGTGTACATAGCATGGCATACATAATAGATCCAACAGTAGAAGCATATGGAATCTTATTCATTCGGTCCCGGTCATCACATGTTGAAGGAAATTGACTCTTGCTAAGACTAATGCCATGTGACATAGGTAGAAAACCTTTCTTGGAATCGTGCATATTGAATCTATTCAATACTTTGTCAATATATGTACTTTGGCTTAATCCAATTAACCTTTTAGATCTATCTCGATAGATCTTAATGCCCAAAATATATGCTGCCTCACCTAAGTATTTCATAGAGAAGCTACTTTTCAATGAGGACTTCACAGAATCAAGCATAGGAATATCATTTCCGATCAGAAGTATGTCATCCACATATAAGACCAGAAAAACAAGTGCGCTCCCATTTACCTTTTTATAAACACAAGGCTCTTCTTCATTTTTGATGAAACCAAACTGTTTGACTACTTCATCAAAACGAAGATTCCAACTCCGAGAAGCTTGCTTCAACCCATAAATGGATTTATGAAGCTTGCATACTTTCCTAGTATTATCTGGATCGACAAAACCTTTAGGCTGTGCCATATACACATCCTCACTTAGTTTTCCATTTAGGAAAGCCGTTTTGACATCCATCTGCCATATCTCATAATCGAAATAGGCAGCAATAGCTAAGATGATCCTGATTGACTTTAACATAGCAGCGGGCGAAAAGGTTTCATCATAATCAACACCTTGAATTTGCTTGAAACCTTTTGCAACTAATCGTCCTTTATGGATATAAACATGACCATCCATGTCAATCTTTTTCTTATAAACCCATTTGCACTCAATGGCTTTTACACCATCAAGCAGATCAACCAAGTTCCACACTCGATTGTCATGCATGGATTCAATTTCGGATCTCATGGCTCCAAGCCATTTCTCAGAGTCAGGGCTCATCATTGCTTCTTCGTAAGTCTTAGGTTCATCATTATCTATCAATAATACTTCACGCTGCTCCGTTGTAAGGAGCATGTACCTTCCAGGTGCGTGACGTACCCTTTCAGACCTACGTATAACCGGTGCTTGTCCTGCATCATTTTCTACATTGTTTTGCAGGTCTTGCTGAGCTTCAGTGGGTGCTGAAACAATTTCCAGTGGTTCCCGAATTTCTTCAAGTTGCACTGTACTCCCACTTGCTCCTTTTGAAAGAAACTCTTTCTCCAAAAAAAAACACCGTTTCGGGCAACAAACACTTTGTTTTCTTCTCGATTATAGAAGTAATATCCTTTTGTTTCCTTAGGATAGCCCACAAAGAAGCATTTATCTGATTTGGGTTTGAGCTTATCAGACATTAAACGTTTTACATAAACTTCACAACCCCAAATCTTAAAAAAAGACAATCCAGGACGCCTTCCATTCCATATCTCATATGGTGTCTTTTTTACGGCTTTTGATGGAGCCCTATTTAATGTGAACGCAGCTGTTTCTAGAGCATATCCCCAGAAGGACAATGGAAGATCAGTTTGGCTCATCATTGACCGAACCATGTCCAACAAGGTCCTGTTCCGTCGTTCTGACACACCATTCCATTGAGGTGTTCCTGGCGGGGCCAATTGTGGAACAATTCCATGTTGTTTTAGATGATCACCAAATTCTGGGCTCAAATATTCCCCTCCACGATCAGATCGTAGGGTTTTGATTGTCTTGCCAAGTTGATTTTGTACTTCATTCTGAAATTCCTTGAATTTATCAAACATTTCAGATTTATGCCTCATTAAATAGACATATCCATATCTACTAAAGTCATCGGTAAAAGTTATGAAGTACTGAAAACCACCTCTAGCTGTTGAACATAATGGTCCACATACATCAGTATGAATAAGAGCCAATAAGTCATTTGCCCTTTCACTTTCACCCGTGAAAGGTGCCTTTGTCATTTTGCCAAGTAAACAAGATTCACACACATCAAAAGATTGAAAATCAAATGAGTCTAGAAGCCCATCTTTTAGGAGTTCCATGATGCGTTTCTCATTGATATGGCCTAAACGACAATGCCAGATAAACGTGGGATTCAAATCATTGGACCTAAGCCTCTTAGTACATATGTTATAGACAGGTAATTCAAGATTTAGCTGATAAAGCCCATTCTCCAATGAGGCATTGCCATAAAACATATCATTTAAATAAAAGGAACAATGATTGTTCTTTATTCTAAATTCATAACCCAGCGTGTCCAAACATGACACGGATACAATGTTTTTGCTCATGGCAGGAACATAATAACAGTTATTAAGTTCTAAAACTAATCCTGAAGGTAAAGCTAATATAAAAGTTCCAACAGCTAAGGCTGCAACTCTTGCTCCATTGCCAACGCGAAGTTGAACCTCACCCTTAGCCAAATTTCTACTCCTTTTAAGCCCCTGCATCGAAGTGCAAATATGAGCAGTCGATCCGGTATCAAATACCCAAGAGTCGGAAGGAGAAGTAGCTAAATGAACTTCTATAACATATATACCTGAAAGAGTCTCACTTTCCTTCTTTTTCTTTAAATCTTCCAAGTATTTCTTGCAATTCCTCTTCCAATGGCCAGATTCCTTGCAATAGAAGCATTCAGTAGTAGGGGTGGCACCTGGCTTGGACTTTCCTTTGGAATTAGGCTTAGCGCTAGAGGATCTTTCTAGAGCTTTGCCCTTTCCCTTAGCCTTGCCCTTGCCCTTCTTCTTAAAGCTTTTTCCCTTTTGAACCATCATTACATTATTTGGGTTTTTCTTAATGTTCTGTTCCGCTGTTTTAAGCATCCCATGCAATTCGGTCAATGATTTCTCCAGATTATTCATGTTATAATTCATGACAAACTGGTCATAGCTCGGAGGGAGCGATTGGAGAATCATATCAGTAGCCAACTCTTGACTAAGGGGAAAACCAAGTTTTTCCAAATTCTCAATGTAACCAATCATCTTGATCACATGAGGACTGACCGAGCTTCCTTCTGCCAACTTGCAATCATGCTATTTCTTGGTGGTCTCATATCTTTCCACCCTGGCCTGCTCCTCGAATAAGTTTCTAAGAGACACGGCCATGTCATAAGCTGTCATGTTCTCATATTGCTTCTGAAGCTCAGAGTTCATCGTGACAAGCATTAGACAGCTGGCATCAAGTGCGTCATCAGTATGCTTTTTATAAGCATCCTTTTGAGCACGTAAACCACTAGTGGCTGGTTCATCAGGTATAGGAGTCTCTAGAACATAGTCCTTTTTCTCTTGTTTGAGAACAATTCTCAAGTTTCTATACCAATCAATAAAATTTGTTCCATTGAGCTTTTCTTTATTAAGGATAGATCGCAAACTGAAATTGTTTGAGGAGCTACCACTATCCATGGTCTACAACAATAAAGAAATGCAAAATTATAGCATTATATTTATGAAAAGTCTTTTATTAAACAATTCAATAAAAGATGTACCAACTATATATTTTAGAAAAAATCCCTCAAAGAAATATATATAGTAGGCCAAGATCCATATTTCACTAGGTTCTAGTGAGCTTTGGCATCACTGCTAGAAACCTAGTTATTTAGGTAAGCAACTCCTTACTAATTATATCATATATAACTCTTGTTTGTTGGGTGTCATCCCAACACCATGCCCCAAAGCCCAAAACCGTTTTGATGGCTTTGTTAAGTTAAACCAATTCTATGCTTATGGGTGTCCAACACACATCCTGCCTTATTAAGATAATTGATGGTGCCCTAATTTGTCAGACCCACCAAGCAACGATCAAAATCTTGACAGGTGCAGCAATTGAAAGGGTATAATAAACACTTAATTTTTATGAGGGGTTAAAACATGGCAAAACATCCATATGCACGAAAATAACCATCAGCTAGATGATCTAATAGGTGCAATTTCGACTATATTTAACTTCCGTTGGCAGTAACCTTGGCCAGGAAAGACCGCGACTGTTTTCGCTCACACCATGAAGGAAAACGTTCCGTCAAGCGGGGCTTATTAAGAAAAACCTTATGATGTGTTCTTTCCTTAGACACCAAAGTTGATAGCTTCTGGTTGTCAAGTATAATCTTTATGTTTCATGAGGGGTTAAAAGATGTCACAACATCTATATGCATGAAAATAACCATCAGTTAGATAATCTCACATGCATAACTACGACTATATTTAATTTCTGTTGGCAGTAACCTTGGCCAGGAAAGACCGCGACTGTTTTCGCTCACACCATGAAGGAAAGTGTTCCGCCAAGCGGGGCTTATTAAGAAAAACCTTATGATGTGTTCTTTCCTTAGACACCAAAGTTGACAGCTTCTAGTTATCAAATATAATCTTTTTTTTTAAATTAATCATATTAATCAAATTTTCGAACCAATCTGATTGGTTTAAATCCCCTTAAGTCATTCATATTAACTCCAATATGAATATCTACAATAGGCATCTAATGTCATATATAGATCCAATCTATAAACATATGATTTAGAAGATCTAATCTACTATTGTCATATAAACCCTAACATCACCTCCCTCTGGCCCATGCTAGGATCATTAGACATTAGTTCATATTAAAGCTGGCCAAAAATTGTTCATCACAACACTTGGATGTCAAAACAAACATGTATAATGAAACTTATACGGTAACAGATTAAATGAACTAGTAGATCTAATCTACTATAACTTCATATATCACATATATATATATATATATATATATATTATTAATCTAGATCTAATACTATACAGGATGCCTCTGATACCACTGTAGGAAATCGAGTAAGCTACACTAGCAGAATTTCTAATAATTTACTCGAAAACTGCAAGTAATAGATCATAGATTAGATTGTTACCAGTAGCGGAAGCAGATTTGATGCAACGATCTGATGTTCGCAACAACCGTTTGCGGATCGTCCAGAACAGTGGATGTAGATGACAACGATCGCTCACGGATCGTCCTGATCAGCGCAGCAATTGCAGCAGCGTCTCTACCGGTATCCACACGTACTGGGATAGAACGTTGTGCAATGGTGTGCTAGCACCAATATGCACAACAAGGGTTTTTAGGGCTATTACTTTAGAGGAGGTAGCAGTTAGGGCTTTTCTGTATATGTTCTCAAGGCCCATCATACCTCTCTATATATAGGGCCAAGCAGGAGAAATCCTAACAAATTAGGTTTCCTGATATTATACGAATCTTATCCGAACTGCCCATGCAGAAGAAATCCTAACAGATTAGGTTTCCTGATTTTATACGAATCTTATCCGTATTGCAGGATGAGACTAATATTAAATCTTCGTATCTGATACGTTAATTTCATAACAGTTTGTGTGGAAATTTACACTAGAACTCAACTGGTCTGAGGCAATGTGAGTGTGAAGTAGTTCAATGAGGCATATGTGTACTGCTGTCTGGAGGTTTCGAGGTGAAACTGCAGGAAGAAAAGTTGGTTTTGCACAGGGATGGTCGGGCTATGTCAGGCTCAAACGGTGGTACTTGTGCCTCTCCTGCAGTGTGATCTGAGAAGCCGAGGTAGATAATGGTGTCGTCGTGGCGCCGATTCTCTGAAACTGTCGCTGTTTCTTCTCTGAGCTTGCGTGTGCGTGCGCGTTGTTGCTGTTTTGCTGCTGGTCTGATTTAGTGTGTGTGTGAATCTCCAAGTGTATGTGTGGATCTTTGGATGTATGTGCAGCAGTGAGAGTGATCAAGAAATTATCAGGTGTTTGCATTGCTTTAGGTTTGAGAGAGGATTGGAAATCGGCTGGGCAGCAAGAAAAATTCAGAAAACTGAATTCTGCTGTCTGAGAAGCTGAATTCTGAATTTGGACTGAAATGCAATTTCTGAAACTTATTTTCACTAAATTGTAATTATCTAAAATCTATGGATATTCATGAATTCAGTCCAATGGATTTGGTCCTATTGAATAACTAGTTTTGGACTGGTTATAAGTAAAATAAAACGAAATGTAAACGAGAACAAAAATGAAAATGAAAACAGGTAAAAGTACATTATTTTTATTTAAAATGGTAAAAATGAAAATAACTAGTTTTGGATTTGATTCTAAAGTTGTGATAAAAGAGGAACTTGTATTGAATAGCGCAAGGAAGGTACTCGCTCAATCAGATTCGAATTTGGATTATCTTGGAACTATGATCTAGACTATACCAAAACACTAGTCTAAAAAGTTATCAGCCAAATTTCATCATTTAAGCTCTGCAATAGTTTTTCCACTGATTTACGAAAAGAGCTTAAATGACGAAATTTGGCTGATAACATTTTAGACTAGTGTTTTGGTATAGTCTAGATCATATTTCCAAGATAATCCAACCAAGATCTGTACAAAATTTGTAAGATTGGATTACTGGTTCTTAGCGTAATTAGAATAATAAAAATAATTAAGAATTTTCTATTTTCAAAAATGGATCTAGTTAATGGTTCTAGGCTTTAGAGGTCGAATTTGATCTGGCTCCTAAAGGCTTTTCTGTATAAGATGTATAATATATCACATCTGAATCGTCTGATCTAAGATCTAATCTAATGGGAAAAATTTGAAAGTTTTTGGAGTGAAAAAGAATTGAATTGAACCTAATTGTAATTTCTAAAGATACATGCATGCATGGCTTTGAATGAAATGGAATTTTTCTGCCCTAATTTTAGGATATTACAAACCTACCCTCCATAAAAGAATCTCGACCCCAAGATTCACGCGAGGTCAGAAAAAGGTAAGGATAGTTGCGTCGCAGATCTTCTTCCTTCTCCCATGTAGCTTCTCGTTTGGAATGATTGCTCCATTGAACTTTGCAAAATTTTATTGACTTCCTTCTGAGTCGACGTTCTTCTGATCCCAAAACTCAAACTGGATGTTCTTGGTATGTTAAGTTCTTCTGTAATTCCACATCTTTAAGCCCAAATTGATCAATTGGTTCTCTTAAGCACTTTCGAAGTTGTGAGACGTGAAATACGTCATGTACTTCTTGTCAACTCAGGCGGTAGACAACTTCCCTCTTATCCGAAATCTTCGTTGTCCTTTGAACGGCATGATTTTGAGATAAACTAAATCATTTGGTTCAAATGACAATTCTCTTCGTCGATTGTTGACATAGTTCTTCTGTCTGGATTGAGCTATTTTCAACCTCTCTCTTATCAGCCTCAGGTGAGCTTCTACATGTTAGAATAGCTTAATGTATTCTACCGGTTCTTAATTGTAAGCGTTAAAATATAGTAAGCTGTCCTAACTATTGAGATGAATGAACCGTTAGAATAATTGTTCTTCTCTAACTATTTGTGCTGTAGAACCGTTACAAGAAGCTGCAGATACAAGAAAGGTACATTCACAAATACACCAATACAGAGATACACAAATACACAGATTGAATTTATTCACACATTCCACAGATTGAATTTATTCACAGATTGAATTTATTCACAAATATACACCAATATAAATACACCAATTGATCACACATTCAATGTATATTACAAAAATCATGTCTGAAACAGCAAATCATGACGAGGACCCAGTGGCCCCTACATTGTACATAAAAGAGAACCCTTGCAAGTTGAGTATATTAAGTAAGTTGTAAGCTAAAATAGGTAGGATTTACCTCATGTATTAGAACACACTTCTTGGGCCACTGTACATAGGAGCCCAATACCTCAACAATTGTCCACATTTCCTCTATTGCGATGAGCAACAGATTAGTGGTGTAGCCCGGGAGTGACATGTCCACTTGTACCTTTGTGAACTAAACTTGGAACTGATACACTAAGCATGGCGCATTGCTAAACAACAAGTCAGTCACTAGTGTTGCTACACCAAGCATGGGGCACTACTATAGTAATGTAACTACCGACTACAAGTTAAACCTGATACACACAAATCCATTCATCTGAAACAGCAAATGTACAACTGGACCACGTTTGACTTAACCATAGGAGTTCAGTTCAGAGAGGCTTGAGGAAATCACTAGCCAGTGTGGCGAGGAGCTGGAACTGGCGATCAGCTTCCATCCAGCGGAACCCCAGGACCTTGAAACGCACAACGGTGTCCTTTTCCAAGTTTGAGTAGTCGCTCATGAACAACGGGTTCTCCCCATCGACATATTTGTAATCGCTCATTGTCTTCTCCAAAAAAAGATGCTTTCTATAGGTCTTGATTTGAGAAACACGCCGTGCTTGAGGATCTTCTCGACTGAGCCAATTAAGATCTCACCCTTCATAGGCTTTTGTGTGAGGCAGGTAAATGTGACCAGGAACTCCATAGACAACGTGGACGACACAGACCCTCTCATTGGGCTTCACATCCTTCTAGCTCTCGACTGTGATCTTCACCCTTTCTTTCACAACAAGCCAACGTAGACAGCGTACTGCCCAACGTTCTTTTCGATCGGTCTCCCAAACTAGTTGAACTCACAGGAAAGATTGGTGTGTTTGGCCAAACGGCACAACATCATCGTGCCTCATGCCTTCCTCTTGCACTAGGATGAAGAACCGTCATGGCCAAAATGCCTTGTCCTCAGGGTGGCACTCCCAATCTTGGTCAGCCGACATGGCTTTGCCAAAAATTCCATGAACAAACCATCAAAAAGCTTATAGTAGTGCGATGGTGGTCCGGCAGCGAGGATTAGCCAAAAATTCTAACATCCACACAGAGAACATACCCATCAAAGGTAAGTAAATATGCCCAAAACATATAAAATGCAGTTAATACTGCAGTGAAAGAGGCTATTATTCCAAAAATTGGTGAACACAACCAACTAATACTAAGAATTTCATCTTTGGACTAGAAGCAAGAAAATTATAATAGAATCTTTCTATTCTATTATGAAAAGTAGAGTACTCTTGCGACAAGACTTACAACTTCTACCTATCTTATCCAAAATCCACAAATAAATGGATTTAGGCATGGTCAATGATATTAATAATAAGAGCATAAATAGTATGATGCATAAATGGTAATTCAGCAAGGGGTATCACAAGGTTCTAGAAAAGAAAACAGTTATGATGCATCCATCCGGGCTGTGACAGTAATCAGGATAGAGTTTCAGAAACTGAGGTCGAATTATTGTGGGCAATGTTAGGAAAAATTAGTTGAGCCAGAAAATGCAATACGACAAACAACAAGAGTAAGTGGATCTAAGGGGCGATGGTGAGGGCGATTCTAGCCGTTGGGGGCTCGCCTTGCGCTGATCCGTTCGTCACTACAATTTGATCGGAATTTTGGTCCTTCTGGATTTGCGCCAAGTGCCTTGTGCTGCTTCAGCTGCGGTGGTTTGTTTGTCCCCCTTTGTTTCTTGGGTTCTCCTTTAGGTGTTTTGTTCCTTTTGGATCGTGGCGTGCTTTTGTTCTGCTGCTTCTTTTAGTTTTGGGAGATTTGTGTTCGTCCATTGATCTCCTGGGTTTGTGCTGATTTGTGGTCTCTAGTTATCTGGTTTCTATGAGGTGTTTCTCTCGTTTGTATTGTGCATCTCTGTTTCAGCATGTTTGATCTAAAGGATTTAGATTGGAGTATTGGTACTTCTTTTGAGAAAGAAATTTGGAATTCTTTCCATTCTAGAGTTACTTCTGATGGTTCCAGAGGCTTCAAAGAATTCTTTCTTGCTTTATTCATTAGACGTTCAGCGTTTAGACCTTTGGAGAGAGTAATTGCTGACATTTTGGCTGCTTTCTTTGGAAGTGATGCTAATCATTTCAATGTGATCCAATTCTTTGACTTTGGTTTTTGTTTCTCTGTGGCTAATAAGAAGGTTGGTTTAAAATTCTCCATTCTGCTAAGATCATTCATGAGAAGTTTTCCTTATCTTTCTTTCTCTGGAGAGATGGTGGTCCTAATTGGCAAACTGAATTTGTTAAGTGGTCTGCTGAGCAAGCCAATGAGTGGAATTTTGTTAATCATAGATCCTCATTTTGGTCTTCTTCAATGAATGGTAAAGAATCTGTTTTGGAGGATAGGCAGACTTGGTCGAAAAGGGGTTCTGGTGGTTCATCATTGAATCCTTTATGACCTAGGGTCAATGGGTCTGTTTCGACCAGTAATCTGTTTCCTGTTCAGCAAGTTGGTCGTAGGATCATTTCGAGCTTGCCTTCGTTTCCTGTTCAATCTGGTCGTAGGGTACCTTCAACCAGTCACTCTTATCGTTTTCAGCAAGAAGGTTTGTCTAATGAACTTCAAATGGATCCAAATTCTCTTAAGCAAAGTGGTCATCCTCGCTATCTTAAGAGTTGTTTCAAATGTCTTGCTCCTGGTCATCTTAAAAGAGATTGCTTTTCTCCTTTTAGATGTTTCATTTGCTTTAATTATGGTCATATTAGCAGATACTGTGTAACACCCTAGGTTTAGGGGTGAAAACTTCCTTTTTCATGAAAATCATGCATGTATGTATCTCTGTAGTAGTAGCAAGATCAGTTCAACCCTAATCTATCCTAAGCCTCAAATATCTCAAAATCTTTCTTGTGAACCCAAATCAAGATCAGATTGCTCAGATGTGATCTACCAGTTACTCTGAACTTAAAAGTCTTTAGAAGCCAGATTCAATTCCATCTCTAACTTTCAGATCTTGCGATCATTTTCTGTTTTCGAAAACAGAAATTTAATTAATATCCTAATTACCCTAAATACTCTGAACACAGATTTAGCCAAATCTTGACGTAATCCAGACGAGATTATTCTTGGATTATGATCATGGGTATGCCAATGCCTTAATCCAGAAAGTTAGCAGCCAGATTTCATCATTTAAGCCTTTTTCAAATATCAGTCCAAAGTGTATCACGAATCAGTCCTTTTTCTGATATCTGGAAACCCAAAAAGGCAAAAAAATCCTCAAATCAACTCCAAATTCAAATCTGCTTCAGGAAACATCTCCCAAATGTTAATTAATACAAAATCTTCTTTTATCAGAACACCCAAATCTCTCTCCAATTACCTTGAATTCAAAATCGACCAAAACTCATATTTTAATTACTCTAAATACCCTATTTTCGGTTTATATCGAAAATCATCAAATCATGCCAGAGTTTAACAAATTTCTTTCTGGATGAGTATAAGGTATAAGTTTATACTCATCTATGAAATCAGATTGCATATTACCCCTCTCTAAATCAGAAATTACAAATCAGTCCAAGATTCATATAAAAATTCTTGCAATCAAGTCCCTGGCTCTACCACACCTGCAGTTCACGACCGGAGCAGCCATTTGCGACCAGATCACCAGCTTCTTTGACCTCGACCGCAGCGCAGTGCTTCGCTTCTATCAGTGCCACTGCGACCGCGACCAGAGCACCGTGTCGCCGTGTTTTCACCGCCGATCAGCGCCGCACTCGCTAGTGCTCGTTCACGGCCGTCTTTGCACACGCACACGTGTTTGCACCTTAGCTATTGCTGTGGCAGTCCTTGTCCAGCTCACCAGCAGCTCGCGCACTAGAGAGAAGCTTCACCTGCTCGCCGTTGCTTCAGCCCGAAGGTACACCGGCACAAGCAACTTAGCCTCCAAGCAGTAAGCTTCGCTTCGTTTTGCATTTAAATAGCAGTCCAGAGCAACTCCTTCGTCACCAGCACTGCTCTCCAAATCTCCTCAGCAATTAAACCAAATCTTCTTCACTGTTGTCTTCTTCTCCGGCGAGCCGCCGAGGAGGAGCTCGACGCTAGGCTGATTTACTGTACCAACTTCCAAATTGGAGTGACCAGTACGTGTCTCCTGTCTACCTTTTCATGCTATAGCATTTAATTGAGTTTTAGTGAACCACATCACCGGCGATTGCCGTATTTCGAAAATGTCCTGTTCCAGCAATTGTATCTATTTCGGTCCAAATTGATCTTTCCTGTAGTAGAAGAAATTGATTAGTGAAGTATTCTTAGTAAGCCTAAGCATCAAGATTTCAAAATTCGGTTCAAATTAAAGTTTTCCCCTTTTCTGTGCGCCACCGGCGATGGGTCACGTCGCCAGGCCATGCCGCCGTTCTTCTGATCAAATTGACCATGTCAGAAGCTTTACCTCACTTCCCTATGGCTCTCATAGTAAACAATTGACCTCTGAAGCAGTATGTCGATTTTGCCCAATTTGGTGCTTTCTTCTGCGGCCGCGGTGTTGTTTTCCTCGCCGACGCCGCCTTAGGCCGATTCCTTTCATCCGCACTAACTGAAGCTACCAAGGAACTCAATTATGCCTTCAAATTGGAGTTTGATTCACTACATCACCCTGTTGCCGTTGAAGCCGTCTTATTCTCAGGTGCAGCTCGTCGCCGTTCGCCGCCGTGCCATCTCCAATCGAGCCCACTGCATCAAACAGTACCACTTAGCTCTAGCTAGCTTCAGCAACCTCAAGTCTTAGTAGCACAGCATCAAATCCTAATTTGAATGTTTTACCCTTCGCTGCCGTGCCGCTAGCGTGTCGCCCGGTCGCCGCCGGCCACCGCCGTTGATGCCACCTTGTCTAACATCTTCTCCTTGATCTCCTGAACACTTCCCTCTACTAGCTCAATCTCTAAATTTGCATAGAATTACGAGATATCTCTATGCCAAGATCTTGTCCAGTGGCTTCACTGTGCCGTGTCGCCACCACACTTCTTCGCCGATTTTCATCGCCGTCCGGCCATCTTCAACCTTGGAACCTATTGAATCATTTGTTACTATTATCAAGGGCTATCTCCCAGACAAAGTAGTGCATCAATTGGAGCCCTAGATCAAAAGATATGGCAAACCCTAGTTTTTGGCCATGTCAGCCCAATGCCAATCTATGTCAACCAGTGGCATTGAAACTTTTTACCTACTTACAGCCATGCATTTTGAAAATTACTTTGTCCCTTAGACTCCTGAGGTTGTGATCTACAATTTCTTCTTCTGTCACAACTTGAGTTCAGCCCTTTATCAACCATTGACCCTTTGTCGACGCCTTGAACCGAATGTCGACCTGAAGACATTCGTCGATTTTGGGCAAACCAGTAGCGGACTTGATGTCCATATTGCAGCCTTGAAGCCCTAAGAATTTCTAACACCATCCTGAGCTCATATTCTATAATTCCAGGGTTTTGACCCAGATCAGCTTGCAATCTCAGTCCGTTTCATCATCGCCAAGATCTTTTCTCTTAAAAGCACGTTGCATATAGATTTTAAAGTATTTAAAATAGTTTGTGATCTTTGTGGGATTGTTTGATTGGAGAATCGATCAAGAGCCCGAGTACGAAGACTTCGTCGCAGACTCGACATCAGCTGTTGTTTCTTATGACGCGGAAGGCAAGTCATAGTCTTGATCATCTTGAACCTATATTTTAAGAGTTGCTATAATATGACCTTGAATATAAATAATATTGCATGTGAAAGAATGGTAGAATAATGAATTGGCAGTACCAGGCTGGATGCCTGTGAAATGTGAGATGATCAAATAGTGAGCTATGAACTATTATATATGTATTTATATATATATATATATATATATATATTCATGAAATAAAACCCCTAGCCGTGACCAGAATTTTGGTTTGGAATGGTGGTAGCACTAGAGGTGCTTAACTGCAAAGGATGAGCAGGCACTGAAGGTGCATGGTTTGTGGATGGTCTGTTCACTAGCATGTAAGGACTAGAACCTTGTGTTGTGCGTCTAGTGGCATGAAACACATGCTAACCGCAAGCCTGCTATGGGACAGGCCTGAACAAGTACTTATGCGGATCGCACATGAAACCCCTGCATGAGATGTGAAGTGATGCACATTTTGCACGGAGTGCGGGTCCTACACATATCACTGAATGTGATCATGCACGCTGACCCAGTAATGGGAAGACGCAATAGGGGTGGTAGGTAGGTAGTACCTACCACAACTGTGGTTCGCGAGAGATCCACAGGGTCAGGGGTGAATTGTGAGTAAAACATAACAAATGTTCTTGTTATCTCCACCTTGCCACTCACAGTATGAAGTGAGCCAGGGGTCCAATCATTTTGATAGGAAGGGCATGAAAGTGGAATATCTTGCGAGTAAATTGGTACCTCTCTGCAGAATGAAAAACGTATTCGAATACTCCGAGCTCCCGGGTTTATAGGAGTCTGCTGCGGTGGATTAAATCCATGGGGTGTGGCACAAGTATGTTTTCTAAATAAAATTTGATAAGTCAAGATTACCGAAATGACATGTGTTGTCATGATAAGGGGTGCTGCCGTGGGCTGTCGTGTGTCGACGTGTCGCGGTAGTGCTATAATTTAGTGAACATGAATAGCGATGCTATGTTATGAAAAGTGCTGCCATGAGATGTGTTATGAAAGAAAAGACTGTTTTACAAACATCCACATTTCTTTACTATCATAGGTTCATATCATCCCTACTATATGTATCTACTCTTACCTATGACTTGTTGAATACATAAGTACTCACCCTTGCAACCTACAAATCAGTAGATGGAGCATTCCATGATCAAGAAGAAGGTGTGGAGAACTTCTTGGAGCCAGATGAAGGAGAGCCAGTTCCGCCAGAACCTTGATGTGTGTTGTTCTGCCGTCAACTTCTCACTATGGGAGGGTCACCTATCTTCTGCTGTGTAGATGTTATTTTGCTAAACCATGTATGCCGCGAAGGTATTGTAATCTCTTTATATAATATTAAGGCCAGCAGGCCACACTGCTTAAATATTTTGTAAGTTTTCTGCTGCAATGTGAATATACTCCTGTGCTTGACTTATCCTGGGAAGTCAAAGGTATGCATATATGGGACTAGCTGCGGCAAGCTAGGTCTCCACGGGAGTAGTCGTAGTCCCAGTTTCGGGGCGCGACATACTGTTTGAAGGCTAAGAGTTTGCGAAAAACATACATTCGAAAAGGTGACTTCCGATAGGCCCGGTTCTCCATGCATTCGATTGGCACACATGCTTCTAAGCCAATTAGTGGAAGTGTTAATGATTTCTCTTTTGGAGTTTGAAATCATCTCTCGGGTATTCATGCCATGAATGACAAGCAATTGATTTTATTTGATAATTTCTCTGAGTTTTTCAAGGAGATGGTGATTAGAGGCGATTCGCACTCCACTTCTGTATTTAGGCCTTCTTCGTGGTGGAAAAAAGGTTACTGTGCTCTACTGGCCATTGCTTCCCATTTAGCTTCTTGTTCTTCCTCAAGGAAAATGGCAAATTATTGGGTTGATCCCACTCCTTTTTTACGTCATGGCCTAAAAGAAATTGTCGTCCCTGAGAGACCTCTTCACACTCGGTGTGTGGTTCTTCGATCAGAAGCCAATAAAGCTATTGCTGTGGCAGACATTACTCCTGAAGCTAATCATCCTAGGCAAGTGGTTGCTAACTATTTGGAGAATGAGAGAGGTCTTCAAGTTCATGTCTCTCCTTCTGCTTTTGGTGTTAGTTCTGCGATGGCGCATTTTTCCTCCCCTCTCATTAGGGGCTGTATTCTTGATGAAGGACTGCATGTTATAGAGGATTTTCTTCTCTTTCTTTCAATGCATAATGAAGGGCCTAACCTTGGAAGGAAAAGTTTTAATCACTTTGTATGGCTTATTTTACTGAATTTCCCTTTAGACTTTTGGTCTTTTCTAAACTTGGCCAAAGTTGTGTCTTCCTTTGGTCTTCTTAAAGAATGGGACAGAGAATTTCAGATTAATGGGGATCGTTTGCATGCAATGGTTAAGTGTTTGGTTACTGAGTTATCTGATATTCCTAGATTCCTTGTTATTACTGAGCCTGACGAAAATCTAGGTTTAAGTTGGACTGTCTAGGTGGTTATTTGCTTTGTTAGGCACACTGGTGCCCAAATTGGGGAAGAAGATGACCCTGATGACTTGCATCAGCTTGGTGGTAATGTCATCAGTGATCATGATCAGGGGGATGTTGACCAAGATGGTGATATTACGATGGTGATGATGATGATGATGAAGAGCCGCATGAGGTGGAAATGGAAGGGGATCCTCAGTGGGACGCTCTAGTCAACAACAATCAGAATTTGCAAGATTGGCCTGCCTGGGTTCCAGCAGTTCAAGGGTCTATGGACGTTTCTTTCTTGGACCTCTCTAGCTCTTCGGGAGAATCTGTTGGTAATTCTGCTATTGTTGTTTCTGGTTCTAAAAAATGGAAGTTATTCTCCTTCCTGCACCCTTTATCTCCTTGGACTTTTAGTCAAAGATTTCTCAGTTTATCCTTATGCTTGAGGTTCTCTTGGACCTTGTTTAACCATGATGCTTCAAGAGAATCTTCTCCTGTTCAAGGATGGAAGCATGGAAAGAATGTTAAGAAGACTTTTCTTCATCATTTGGGTGTGAAGCATCCCACGCCAAATAAGTTGCCTGTTCCAATTTCAACGACCAGTCTCAAAAGAAGCCCTGGTTTGGCGGCAAAATTTAAAGGCTTCCGGCCTGAGGTGGCGCCACATTTGTCTCTATCAATGGTGCAGGCCTTGGGACTAGCTTGTGGGATGTCATCTGATTTGTTATCAGCTCGACAACTTCAGGGTCCTATCATTGATGAGCTTGATGACTGATTATTTCGCTATGGTGGTTTTTATTTTGGCTCAGTTGTTGGAGTTTTGGAAAACTATGTTATTTTGGTCACCTGTTGATGAAGATACATATGCCCTATCTTCTGGTGAGAGGGATAACTTCGATTTGATGGAGAGTGACC
The DNA here is from genome assembly GCA_019359835.1 of Pharus latifolius. NCBI lineage: Eukaryota > Viridiplantae > Streptophyta > Magnoliopsida > Poales > Poaceae > Pharus > Pharus latifolius. The sequence continues at coordinate 60,222,376 of CM033323.1, forward strand.
TTGGGGATCCGGCTACCAACCAAACAAGACTGGACGCCCTGGCAATCGCTAAACCACACTCACGAGCCGTTATCAACCGTACCAAGACGCGGCTGACCTGATCACGAAGATCGATTCCTGCAAGCAACCGAAGAACAAGCAAGAACAAGATAAAAGCAATCTGAAATTGCAAATATGGATGAAGCACACGATAAATTGAGGTTGTGTAACTTGTAGTTGTTGGTCTAGCTGACACAAGAACAAGGATGAAGTTTCACACATGGAGAAAACTAATCTAAACAAAACCTGAGCAAGAATGGGAAGGGTGACAGCCATATGTAACAGGGGTGGCGGCCAAGGAGGTAGCCGTGAAACCCTAGGGGTACACGGGCCTTGGGCCCAAAATAGAGGTGGCACAGCACCCGGCAGAATCTGTCCATGAATTGTTTCGTCGACTGCGGGTGATTCAGATGGAATTTGGCAGTGGGGCCAAATCCGTTGGAAAGGTGGCGTCGTGGGCTTCTGCGTAAAGTGCTCATTCACCCCAAACGGACTCTGTATGTGGGTTGGGAATCTGTTTGAAGTTGGATTACTGCTGGATGGCCGAGCTGGACTCGCGGACGAGTTGGGCTTGATCTTGGGCTGGGCTTGATGCGTCGTGGGTTGCTCCACCTTTGATGTAGCTCGCTGATCCTCTGGTGTGGGTGTAGTGAATGGTTCGGCACATGGATTCATGCCGACTCGCCGTTCTCCTTGATCTTCTCGTGGCGGTGAGGAAGTAGTGGAAGTAGTGGATGGAGACTTGTTCATATACGAGCTAGTGATGTCCTCATCACCTGTTATACTCTATTGCTTATCTTTGATGTGGTTAAGGTGGTTGTCTTATGAACCACACTATTGCAATGTTTGTAATAGTCAAATTCTGCATTTCACTCTCATCTATGGATACAAATAGTTCTTATTGTGTTCTTAGTTGGAATATTAGAGGTTTGAATGTCCATATTGAAAAAAGAGCTATGTATAATAAGGCTAGGGAAGCTAATTATGGCATTATCTACCTTCAAGAAACTAAGCTAGAGTTTGTGGACTTATTTTTTGTTAAAAGCTGTTCCCCTAAGAACTTTTTGGATTTTGATTTTCGCCCTTCAGTTGGCAATTCTGGGGGCATTCTAACAGTATGGAATTCTAAACTCTTTCAAAGTAAAGGAGTTTATAAGAATAAGTTACCCTTGACTATTGAATTAATACATAAAATTACTGGATCGATTTGGGTGGTAAAAAATATTTATGCTCCTTGTTCTGCACAAGGTAAGCAAGAGTTTCTGCAGTGGTTCCAAAATATTTTGATGCCTGTTGATTTTAAATGGTTGGTTCTGGGAGATTTTAATCTCATGAGGTTCAGACATAACAAGAATAGAGGACAAGTTAACCGTCTTGAAATGGATGGTTTCAATGCTGCTATTAATCAACTTCAGATTGAGGAAATTCCTTTTTAAGGGGAGAAGTTTCACTTGGTCGAATATGCAACTTGACCCAATTTTGGAAAAGCTTGATTGGGTTTTTGCTAATGGAGCTTGGCTTGAAGCCTTCCCTAATTCTTCAGTTTCATTGTTAAGTAAATCCATTTTGAACCATGTGCCCTATGTGACTAAATTCAGTTCAAACTTGCCCAGGGGTCATATATTCAGATTTGAGAATCATTGGGTACAGTGGTCAGGATATAAAGATGTAGTTTCAAGTGCATGGAATTCTATTAATGGAGATGATAACACTGCTAAAGTTATTGTCGCTGAGTTTAAAGTTCTTCGAAAAACTTTGAAATCATGGAGTAAAAAGCCTAATCAAAGGAAATTTTGGATTGATAATTCTAATTTGGTTATTGCTCTGTTGGATGGTCTTGAAGAACAAAGATCTCTTTGTTCTATGGAATTTAAATTTTGGCACTCTCTTAAATCTCATTTGAATTACCTTTTGAAAATTGAGAATGAATATTGGAGGCAGAGAGGTAAATTTCATTGGGCAAAGTTTGGTGATGAAAATACCAAATTTTTTCATGCTATTGCTTCAAAAATTTAGGAATAATTTTATTTCTTCTTTAAGTGATTGCTCTAGTCGAAACATCAAAAATCATCATGAGATGGCAGAGCTCCTTTGGTTGTCTTTCAAGGATAAGATTGGGACCTCTAATTACCACTCTAGTGCTTTTGATCTTGAAGACTTGCTTAATGACTTTAAGGGTGACTTCTCACAACTAGAAAGTCCTTTTCTTCCAGAAGAAATTGATAAGGTCGTTTTTCATGTGGCCACTAATAAAAGCCAAGGCCCTGATGGATTTAATGGGTTATTTTATAAATCCTGTTGGGAAATTATCAAGACGGACTTTTATAAATTATTTTTAAGTTTCTTTGAAGGAGTGGTGGATTTTAAAAGGCTTAATTCCTCTTGGATTATTCTTCTGCCTAAAAAAGAAGGTGCTTCATTTGTTAAAGATTTTCGACCAATTTCTTTAGTGAATAGTTCCATTAAACTAATAACAAAGATCTTAGCTTCTAGGCTTCAGGAAGTTATTGTACATACAGTTCATAAAAATCAGTTTGGTTTCATCCAAAACCGTTCTATTCAGCATTGTCTGGCTTGGTCTTTTGAATATATTCATATTTGTAAAGCAAAAAAGATCCCAACTGTGTTGCTGAAACTTGACTTTGAGAAGGCTTTTGATACCATTGAGCATAACTCAATTTTGGATGTAATGTGTGTCAGAGGATTTGGCAATAAGTGGTTATCTTGGATTTCTTCTTTGTTGAGTTCTTTTTCTGGATCCTCCAACATTCTTCTTAATAATATTCCTGGAAAAATTATTGATTGCAAAAGAGGTGTCAGGCAAGGAGATCCTCTTTCTCCACTGCTCTTCGTGATGGTTGCAGATTTTCTCCAAAGTATTTTGAATGCAGCTAAGAGGAAGGGTTTGTTGGGACTCCTGATTAATAATTTAGATTGTCAAGATTTTCCTATTATTCAATATGTAGATGACACTCTTCTTATTCTGAAGGCTTCCTCTCAAGAAATTTTTTTGATTAATGCATTTATGCAAACTTTATCTCTTTCAACTAGACTAAAAGTGAATTTTGATAAATCTTTTATTGTCCCAATTTTCTGTGACTCTGATATTGTGGAAAATATGGCTGAGATCCTTGGATGTAAAGTGGGATCATTCCCTTTTATGTATTTAGGGCATCCTCTGGGAACCAAAAGGCCAAAAAATGGTTGATTTCGAAGGATTAGTCAATAGAATAGAGAAAAGGCTTACTAGATGGCATCTTTGTTTTCTTTCTCTTGGAGGAAGGTTAACTTTACTTAATTCGGTGTTATCCTCTTTGCCGATTAGTCAATAGAATAGAGAAAAGGCTTACTAGATGGCATCTTTGTTTTCTTTCTCTTGGAGGAAGGTTAACTTTACTTAATTCGGTGTTATCCTCTTTGCCGATGTTCTTCATGAGTACTTTGAAGCTGCCGAAGAACATTATTAAGCGAATTGATAAAATTAGAAGGGGTTTCTTTTGGAAAGGACAAGCTTCTTGTAGTGGAGGTAATTGTCAAGTTGCTTGGTCAAAGATTTGTAGGCCAAAAAAGCAAGGAGACTTAGGGGTGATAAAATTAAAAGTTCAAAACATGGCTTTATTGATCAAGTTCCTGTACAAATTTTTCAATCAAAAGAACATTCCTTGGAATAATCTGTTATGGGGAATTTATTATTCTAATGATCTTCCTCAATGGTCTGTGATCAAAGATTCATTCTGGTGGAGAGATGTGTTACAAAATCTTTCTTTTTTTCAAAGACTATTCAAGTGTGTCATTGGTAATGGATCGGCGTGTAGCCTTTGGACGGATTTATGGCATAGAAATGTTCTATCTCATGAATGGGCAGAGTTGTTTTCTTTTGCCAACTAGGATGATTCTGTCAGGAATTTTTTGGCTAAGAATGATTTAGTGAGTTATTTTTCCTTACCGTTGTCCCCTATGGCATATCAACAATTCAATTTATTATCTCAATTACACTTGAATCTTCAAAGGTCAGATGGCTCTAGTGATGTTTGGTGCCTTAATGATCCTCGCAATGACAAATATCCAAACAAAAAGTTTACTCGGCTATCCTTGGTCATTCGCAGGTTCATAATATCTTTAAATGGTGCTGGAACAATAACTGTCTATATAAGCACAAAAAAATTTTCTGGATCTTCCTCCATAATAAATTGAATACTAGAGAATTGTTAACAAGAAAGCATGTCCAGTTGGAAAATCAGCATTGTGTTTCTGTCAGCTTAATGAGGTCGAAACTCAAATTCATCTTTTCTTTCTATGTCCATTTTCTATCACTTGCTGGAGGAAAATTGGTTTTTGATGGAATATGGAAGATAATATTTGGGATATAATTCTGAAAACCAAAGGAAAGGTTATAGAAATTAATGAATTCTATTGGGAAGTGGTAATTGTGGCTCTTTGGAATATGTGGAAAATCAGAAATGAGGTGATTTTTCAAAATATTTCAAGTTCTGTGGTAGTTTGGAGAAGTAGATTTATTTCAGATTTACATATTATTCTCCTTAGAATTAAGCCCGCTTGTAAGCTGGGTTTAAGTAGATGGATTGATATTTTGTAATATTTTTTTCTTCCTTTTCTAACATTATTTATTATCGGCTTGATAATATATTTATCACAGTAGGTTTTTCCTACTGTTTTCCCCTAAAAAAATGATGCATCCATCCAGACAGAACATCTTGATCTAAACAAAACTATGAAATCATACTCCCTGCTTAAAGTCAGTATTTTCCTATTCAACACTCAAAATTACACTTAATTGAGTAATCCAGGTTTACAACCTGCACAAAATCAATAGGCATTCTTGAGTAAATTAAGATTATTTACTGCTACTTAAATGGCTCCATGTCCGAAAAGAACTACCAAGATGAAAATTCTGTGGTGTAGAATTCCTTTTATCCCTCAAAAGGCAATCACAGAAAATAAGAAAAGAATGTATGTTAGCTTATGCTACAATGCAAAGATTACTAGATCTTAGTTTACTCACTTGAAATTTAGTCGAGGGAATTGAAGCTGTGAGATCCTTGGACTTGATTCACCAGAAACCCTAGTGGCCGGCAACGGTGGAGAAAGGTGCAGCAGCCGACAATGGAGGTTTTGAGGGAGTTGAAGCTGTGAGGTCCTCAGACTTGATTCACCAGAAACCCTAGTGGCCGGCAACGGTGGAGAAAGGTGCAGCGGCCGACAATGGAGGTTTCGAGGGAGTTGAAGCTGTGAGGTCCTTGGACTTGATTCACCTGAAACCCTAGTGGCCAATGGTGGTGGAGAAAAATGCCGCGGTCAGTGATGGCACAATGAACCGCAATGAAGTGCCTAGTGGTGGAGAAAGGTGCAGCGGCCGACAATGTTGGTTTCGGGCAGGGCTTGTCGCGCTCAAGGAGAAAAAGAATTAGAACAGTTCGACTAGAGGGAAAATTCCAAGGCACATGTTTCTTTACAGAGAGGCCTTATTCTAACGGTTCGACAAATTAAACCGTTAGTATAATTTCCTCTCTTCTAACAGTTAATATATTCATAACCGTAAGAATAAATCATATGGTATTTACTAATAGTTTATCACAACCCAACCGTTAGTACAAATGACCTTCTCTACTGAGCACCATCTACACTAATGGTTTTCTTCTAGATTGCGTAAAACCGTTAGAAGATAGGAGTTAGTAGACTGTATTTCTGTAATAGTGTTTTACTATTTCTGGTCCAATTATTTTCCACTCACCTGACTCATACACATGCTCTTAGTTAGGCTGCGTCCTAAACCCTAGCCGCTGCCTCTCTCTCTCTCATATATATACTCCATAGCCATCACAGGGTGACTGGGGTTTTCTTAGATTATTCTGCCTTTGCAATTTCGCCGTAGATCGGTTTGTGGAACTCCAACTTGTGAGTTTAATTCAATTTGATTTGCAATTTCTAGATTGCTTCTTCTACATTTTTGCTTGTGCTCTCGATTCGCTTGCAGGAATTAGCCTTCTTGGCGAGGTCAACCGCGTCTTGGCACGGTTGATAACCAACGGTGTAGTGGTGTAGCGATTGCTGTGTTCGATCAGTTATGATCGGAAGCCAGATCGTCAACGTCGAGATCTCCACCAAATCGACTTATCATCTACCTGACAGAAGATCGGGCACCCCGTGTTTCATCAAGTGGTATCAGAGCCAAGGTTGCCCGTCAAGTATCCCCTCTGTTCGTCGTTCATCTTCTACCTAGAGTCCAGAAAAAACCAAAAAAAAAAATTTGTGATCATAGTCTTCCGCTGTCCAAACCACTTTGAGCCTTTCGCAATTTTTGTTTTCAGTTTTGCATTGTTGAATTTGTGTCCGTGGTCATCGTCGTATTGCTGGTCAATTCGTGTTCTTGGTCTAGTGTCGAATCTCAAATCCCAATCCTAAACCGAAACCAAATTCGAGTCGCAATCGGTTCGGATTTCCCTTTTGCGTTGCTGTTTTTCTAAAGACAATATCTTAGTCTTCTGAACACTAATTTGGGCAATTAAATAGTCTAACTTGTATCTCGCGAAGAGATCTACAACTTTGTTCATTGCACCAAATTCCAGAAACGCCATATTCGTGGCCAAAATCGCGTTGGAAGTTAATCTGTTTCATCTCGGAGTAATCTGTACAGCCTGTATTTCGGGGGTCATATCTCCTAGTTCCAAACCCCAAATTGAATGTTCAATATATTCAAATTGATGAGAAAGAAAAGATCTACAGTTTACTAGTTATAAGGTTTTGCGTTTGATGTCTCTAAGAAGCCCAAATTAGTATTAGAAGTTTCTACAGAGCATCTTTGCTAAACTGCCGAGAGTATTGTGATAGGTTTTGTGTGTAATTCTTAAATTTTGAGTTGTAATCCATCCTTTGTAGCACTCTTGTGAAAAAAAAAGAAAGATTAACAAAAAAAAAGATCAGAAGTGCTTGCATCCTTTCATGTCCATTGCCTATACCGATCACTTTGCTTGCTTGAATTAGTTTTAGGAATGCGTTTAGACCAGCAACTGTGACACGTACTTAGGACATTTATTTAGCTTTGTTATCGGATTTCGGTTATTGCTAATCCTTTGCTTATATACAATTGCCTTCCAAGCTCCACCTTCTTCTTATCAGAATAGGATTCAACCTTGCAATCGACTCACTCACGCCCCACGGTATCACGAACCAGCCACCGGTTGTACCTTCTGTAGTGTTGGTAAGATCCTTGCAAGAGCGTGGTAAGACGCTTGAGGGCGAGTGAATCCATATACCACCACCTAGTAGTTTATAGGGATAATACTTTGTGTTATCTTTGTTCCTACTAACCATGACAGGACCACAAACCAGAGCTAGAGCTACTGCTGAGGAGGTAAACTCATTCTTGATATGAATGAGGCCCTCAACAAGAGCATCCTAGAGCTCACAGACAAGTTCACGAAGGACAAAGAAGAAAATCAGAACAGTATCGAGAGGCTAGATCGTCGTATGTTTGATCTTGCTGACAGGGTGGAGAATCTGGAGAAACGCCAACCTTCTAATGGAACAACGATCCAACAAGACAATGAAGTCGATGAGGAGTCCAACGTGGGGGTTCACAGCAATGCCGCCACCATGCGACGAGTTGCACGAGATGCACAATTACAGGAGCGACTGAGCCCCAATCATCAAGGTATGCGAGATAATAATGGTAACAATCACATTCGCAATGATGATCTTTTCACTAAGGTTAAGTTCACCATACCTTCTTTTTCTAGTTTATATGATGCTGAAACATACCTAGATTGGGAAATGACCGTGGAACAAAAATTTAACTCCCATTTAGTTCTTGAAATTCATCGAGTTAGACAAGCGACTAGTCAGTTCAAAGACTTTGCAATTATCTGGTGGAATGAACTAATAAATGCTGGCATACAACCTGAAACTTGGGAGATGCTTAAGAGACATATGCGCAATAGATTTGTTCCTCCTTCCTTTAAGCGTGACTTGCATAAAAAATTACAGCGCCTAGAACAGGGTAGCAAGTCGGTAGAGGAGTACTATCAAGAGCTTCAGAAAGGCATGTTGCGTTGTGAGGTAATAAAAGGTGAGGAGGATAAAATGACTTGCATCTATGCTGGGTTAAGACGTGAAATCTAGGATATTGTTCATTACAAGGACTATAACAATGTGAATAGGTTGTTCCAACTTGCTATTTTGGCAGAAAAAGAATTGCAGGGACGGCAACAACGGTCAAGGAACACCTTTGGTAACTCCTTCACTCAAAGGCAGACGTCGGCTCCAACCAACTCAGCACCAGCTCCTACTTTTCGGTCTACTGCCCCCTCGGCGAGTAGGGCGCGTTCAGTAGCACCGTCACCACCACCGCGCGCATCCAATGTGAGCAAATCTTCTAATGGGCAGACACCGGCAAAGTCGGCTTCTTCTGTAGCCTCCACGGGACGATCTACAAGTATAGTGTGCCACCGTTGCAAAGGAATGGGCCATGTCATGAAGGATTTCCTAAGTCAGCGAGCCTACATCGCGATGGCCGACGGTGGGTACGTTAGTGCATCTGATGTAGAAGAAGAATTTGTTCTTGCAACTAACTATGCAGGTAGCGATCTTGATACGGACAACAATGCAGAGAAGTTTCTTGGGATTGACGCCACGGAAGATCACAGGACCCTCATTGTACAGCGGGTGTTGAGCACCCAAATGGAGCAGGCTGAGAAGATACAATGCAACAATTTGTTTCAAACGTATCTTGTTGTCAACGATCGACGTGTTCGTGTTATTATTGATGGAGGAAGTTAACACAACTTGGTAAGTTCAGATATGGTCAAGAAGCTTAGCTTGACTACACGTGATCATCCTCATCCTTACCATATTCAATGGTTCAAAACAGTGGTAAGGTAAAGGTAACACAAACTGCAAAAATTCACTTTTCGATTGGATCATACCATGATTCAACTGATTTTGAAGTAGTGCCTATGCAAGCTTGTTCACTTTTGTTAGGCCGTCCATGGGAATTTGATACTGATGCAACCCATCTTGGTAGAAGTAATAGATACACTCTTGTGCATAAAGGAAAGAAAATCACTTTGCTTCCTATGACCCCTGCTGAAATTATTCAAAGTGATAGGGAGAGAGCTGAAAATGAGAAGAAAGAAAACATGCTTGAATCTGAAAATTAGCAAGTAGCAAAAACTGTTTTTCCACCTAGAAAAGATAAGAACATGAGTTCTAGCTCAGTGGGAATTAAATTAAAGGGTGGTGTTATGCTCGCTACAAAATCTGATATTGCTGAAATTAATGATGAAGATGCTTTGTGCTACGCTTTGGTTTGCAAAGAGGCTTTATTTTCATTTGATAATATTCCTAGCTCTTTGCCCCCTGCTGTTATTAACCTTTTGCAGGAATTTGAGGATGTGTTTCCAACTGAGATACCCCCGGGACTACCACCTATTTGAGGTATTGAGCACCAAATCGATTTAATTCTGGGAGCGACATTGCCAAACCGTGCTGCATATAGGACCAACCCGGAAGAGACTAAGGAAATTCAATGAAAAGTCCAAGAACTTTTGGGTCGTGGGTATGTACGAGAAAGCCTTAGCCCTTGTGCCGTTCCTGTTCTTTTGGTTCCTAAGAAAGACGGTAGTTGGTGTATGTGTGTGGATTGTAGAGCCATTAACAACATAACAATAAGGTATTGTTATCCTATTCCTAGATTAGACGACATGCTTGATGAGTTAAGTGGTTCTCTTATCTTCTCTAAGGTTGACTTGCGTAGTGGTTACCACCAAATTAGAATGAAATTGGGCGATGAATGAAAAACTGCTTTTAAGACTAAATTTGGTTTATATGAGTGGTTAGTTATGCCTTTTGGATTGACTAATGCACCTAGTACTTTCATGTGCTAGAAGATAGGGGTTAGTAGACTGCATTTCTGTAGTAGTGTTCTACTATTTCTGGTCCAATTATTTTCCACTCACCTGACTCATACACATGCTCTTAGGAGATCTTCTAGAATTTGATTAACTCTCTCGGTTTGACCACTTGTTTGTGGATGATAGGCGGTGCTAAAATTTAACTGAGTTCTTAATGCTTGATGAAGTCACTTCCAGAATTTTGAGGTGAACTATGCTCCTCTATCTGAGATGATCTTTTTAGGAATCCCATGAAGTAGTATTATCCTTTGCATGTATTATTCAGCCAGTTTACTCCCATCGTAACTCTTTGACTGGTATGAAATGAGCTACTAGGTCAGTCTGTCCACTATGACCCATATGGAATCATATCCTCCTTGGGTTCTTGGAAGTCCAATGATGAAATCCATTCCAACTTCTTCCCATTTCCATATCAGTATTGGCAAGGGTTGAAGCTTCCCTGTTGGTCTTTGATGCTCTACTTTGACTCATTTGCATGTATCACAGTTAGCAACATATTTTGCAATTTCCTTTCTCATGTCATTCCACCAGAATTGACTTTTCATGTCCCTATACATTTTGGTGCTTCCTGGATGTATTGAATATGGTGTATTGTGGGCTTCATGTAGAATTAACTCCTTGATCCCTTTATTTTGTGATACGCAGATCCTTCTTTGATACCAGATGATGCCTTGTTCATCTTAAATAAACTCCTTAGCTTTCCCAGCTTTTATCCTTTGAATCTCTTTGTCTTCCATCTGAGCAACCTTGATTTGTTCTCTTAGTTGAGGGTCGACTACTAATGTTGCTATCATGTTTTGGGATACTAGTTCTATTCTGGAGTTTTGAAGCTCATAATATAGGTGTGGATCAATTGATGGAGTTATCCTTTGTAAGCTATAGGATTTTCTGCTCAAAGCATCAACAACTACATTGGCTTTTCTTGGATGGTAGTGTATACTAAGATCATAATCCTTGCTTAATTCAAGCCATCTACACTGCCTCATATTGAGTTCAGCTTGAGTAAAAATATACTTCAAGCTCTTATGATCCTTATAAATTTCACACTTGTTCCCAATGAGATAGTGTCACCATATTTTTAGGGCATGTACTATGGCTGCTTGCTGCAAATCATGCGCCAAGTAATTCTCCTCATGTGGGCGTAGCTGTCTTGAAGCATAGACCACTACTCATCCTTTTTGCATTAACACGCATCCTATCCCTTGTCTTGAGGTGTCACAATATACTATGAAATCTTCTTTGCTATCCGGTAAAGTAAGTACAAGCGTTGTTGTCACTCTTCGCTTCAATTCCTAGAAACTTCTTTCACAGTCTGCAATCCATTCAAATGAGATGTTCTTCTTCAGAAGATTTGTGAGAGGCTTCGTAATTTTGGAGAATTCCTCGATAAATTTCTTGCAGTATCTTGCTAGCACTAGGAAACTTCTGACTTCTATCACCAATGCTGGTTGTTTCCATTCTTTCACAGGTAAAATCTTGGCAGGGTCCACTAAGATTCCTTCGATTGTTAATATGTGTCTGAGAAATACGATTCTTTTCATCCAAAAGGCTCACTTACCAAACTTAGCATAAAATTGTTGTTCTCGCAGTCTGCTTAGAACCATATGAAAGTGTTGCATGTGTTCTCCTTCACTCTTAGAGTATATAAGAATGTCATCTACAAAGACTATGACAAACTTGTCAAGATAGTCCATGAAGGTATTATTCATGACATTCAAGAATGCTACTGGTGCATTGGTCATGCCAAAAGGTACCACCGTGAACTCATACAATCCATATGTTGTGGTGAAAGTCATTTTTTGGTATATCTTCTTTCCTAATCTTTAGTTGATGATATCCTGACTTCATGTCTATCTTTGAGAACATCTTAGCTCCTCGAATTTGATTGAACAAATCATCTATTCTTGGTAATGGGTACTTGTTCTTTATGGTGACTTCATTCAGGGCTCTATAATCCATACCAATTCGCATTCTTCCGTCCTTCTTCGCAAATAAAACTGGAGCTCCCCATGGTGAAGCACTAGATCTAATGAATCCTTTGCTCTCCAGGTCTTCTAATTGCTTCTTGAGTTCTTATAGGTCTGTTGCTGGCAGGCGGTATGGTCTTTTTGCTATAGGAGCTGCTCCTGGTTTAAGCTTAATAGAAAACTCTATGTCCTTTTCTGGTGGCATTTCTGGAAGTTCTTCTGGAAAGACATCTGGGTACAGGTTTACTATGGGCACTTGTCCTATTTTAATCTTCTGTAGTGCTTGCACTGATTTCCTCTGACCTTCTATTGATGATCTTTCACCATGGAACAAAACTTTCCTTCCTTCAGTGTTTGTGAGACTTATGGTCTTTTGCTCACAATCTACTAGGCCTTTATGTTGGGATAACCAATGCATACTTAGTATTAAATCTAGATCTTGAAGTTCAAGGATTAAAAGTTTTGCTAAAAATCCTACCCCTTCTATACTAAATGTCACTTTTCAGCACATCAAAAAGATAGGCATTCTAGCTCTTGGGGTCTGTATAGCTATTGGTATTGTAGGCATGCTACATGCAGTCTAGTTTTTGATGCAAATGTCTTTGACACAAATGAATTGGTAGCACCAGGATCAAACAATATCACAGCAGATTCAGAGTTGATTAGGAATCTACCTAGTACGATGTCTGTAGCATTCCCTGCTTCCTCCATTGATGTATAATTGAGTTTGCCTCCACTTGGTGTAGTTATGGTCCTTTCTCTCCCCCTTAGCTTCCTCGGTTAGCCACTGTTTCTCCTCTGGCTGGAGGATTCCCTCTTATATTCTGCTATGGTGGTGCTGGAAGTCTGGGTACAGGAGTTTGACTTCCTGCTTGTGCTCTTGCAATCATGGATGGAAGTTGGATACAAGGACATAACTCTTTACGATGTCTACATTGACCACAATGAAAATAGTGTATGTTAAAGAATGGGCAATCCTTATGAAGATGGTTCCCTTTGCAGTTGGGGCATTGGATTGCTGACGGTCTTGGTGCTTGATAGGGTGGTCGATAAGTCGATGTCATTGGTGCTTTCCCTCTTGATGAACTCCCCTAATGCTGTTTTTGTTGCATAATTCTTCACTTGCGGCTTTCTTTTCCTAGGTTTCTCTTTTCTTCGATCTTTAAGACTCTGTTTACCAAGGTTTGAAACTCGGTGAACTCATGAAATGCGATCTGATATTGCATGTAACGTTGTAATCCTTCAGTGAAGCATTCTATCTTCTTCTCCTCAGTGTCGATGTCACTAGGTCCATATCTCACCAATAGATTGATCTTACGCAAGTACTCCATGACGGTCTTATTCCCTTGTGTCAGGTTTCTAAATTCACGACTCTTTGATGCCATTACACTTATAGGGATATGGAATTTATGAAACTATTCTGAAAATTCAGCCCAAGAGATATTGTCTTTATCGGGGTGGGCTTCCTGGAAATTCATCCACCATGCAGCTGCTGGGCCAGCTAGTTGGTGTGATGCAAACAAAACTTTCTCCAAGTCGCTGCATCTAATAGTATTTAGTTTCCTTTCCATGTCTTGAAGCCAATCATCTGCTACCATTGGGTCAGTTGCACTTGAGAATGTTGGGGGACGCGTCTTCTAAAAATCTTCTAGCCTAATCCCTATGACGGCTCCTCCAATTGGTCTGGCAGGAAGTCATTGCACTATTTGTGATAGTAGCTAGGCATATGCTATCTGGGCTTCTTGGCGGTTTCGCTCCATTGTCATGAGAATCTCTTGTATACTAGGCTGATCATCATGAGATGAGTTTGAACTTTGAGCTCCTTGTTGGGATAAAGGTCCTCCTGTATTAGGGTCTTCCTGTCGAGGCGTTTGCTCACTTTCATCTCCCTCACTCCTGGATCGGCCTCTTGTGCTTACCATCGTGAATCTGTAGGCAATTTAAGATAATCTAAGCTTCTGACCAAAATGCTAGATTTTTAAGAAAATTAGGATACAATTACTAAAAAGTAATTGCAAATTGCCATAACCATAATAAAAGTACTTAAGATGTTCCTAGCCTCATGGCCATAACACAACCAAATTACATACATTCAACATTCATAACTATCATTAGAACAAGTGGGGTTACGCCCATAAACCACAAAAAGGCACTCATGGGTCTATCCTACCCTACCCCTATTTACAAGTCTGCCAGAGTCTAACTAATAGAGCAAGGTACCCTCTCCTCTAGATCGGACTCATGGTATCCTCTACATCAAAATGGCAGCCTGGGGCTCTAACCTGTGTGGTGAAGAGGTATCCACATCCAGGTGAACTGCTGCACAGCTGCCCTCCTCTCAATAAAGTGGATTTGGAGCATTGAAAGGTTGGTGAAACTCAGTGGTTGTAGAGACTCGTCGAGGAATCAGGCTCGGTTTGGTGCTAGGTCCTGCCATATCTGCTATTGGAGATGGTGAAGGTGCTGCATCTTCTGAGCTGCGTGCACTCTTGATGTTGGGTCCAAGGTCGTTGGCTGATGAAGTTTGCTCCATGAGCCTTAGAAGCTCCACATAGTGCTTGCGTAGTACCTGATGCTCCTTCAGCAGCTTGGTGTAGTTGTTGTCGACTCTCCGTAGTGTCTCCACGGTACTGGTCAGCAAGGGTTTGGGCAAGCCATAATAACTGACGACGGCCACAGAGAAGTATCGACAAGTGATGACGACACATAAAAATAAGGTGAATCCCTAAGTCGGTAAGCATACAACTGGTGTAGGGTCCGAACAGCCTCACAAGCAGCATCATGAATAGCTTCCAGTCTTTCAGCTCTACTGACCTCAATACGAATGGCAGGATCCTCCCGACAGTCCAAGGCATGAACTAGAATCTTGGGACGAATCCCAAAGTACCGTCCATCAAGAAAATCCCAGTCAGTCTCACAAATCGGACGGCTATCAATCCCAAGGAATTGCACTATGTGCCATAGTAGGATAGCCCATCCTCCCTATCTCTCAATGTAAGTGTATCTCGACTTAGCCATCTGCAAGTTTAAAAAGAATGGGGTTTCGAATCAAATATTACAATATAATTAAAAATGAAATCAATAAAAGGCAGATATAAGTAGTTTAAAACAAAATGTTTCAAGCCATTTTTATTACAAATTAAGGTTTTGATGAATTAAATTTTAGAGTAAATTACTTCCACCTAGACATGGCCATTTCTAACTAGGGTGTCACCCTATGGTCAAGTTGGATGCTCTGATACCATTTTCCTTCTCCTGTAGGGGACCTCGCCCGTTGCAGCGGGTACCCAAGATTTAGTCATACACATGAGTATAGTAGTGTCCAACTTAATTACATTACATAACTATCATACGTAAGGAGTTATGGCCTAATAGCCTTAATACAAAACATCACATAAAAGGGCCCACATGGCCATTAACTATATCTTAGGATATAAGTTTTCCCCAATAAAACGCGAAAGCTAAACGGGTAACTGTGGGTTGACTTCAGGATTTGGTGTACCGATGAAATCTTCTTGTTCATTGGAATCCTCATCTTCTAAAATAGTGATTTGCAAGAGTGAGTACTTTCATACTCAACAAGCCATGATAGTACTTAATACATGATATGGTCCTATGACTTAATGAAGAACATTAAGGGTTAAGTTATAAAACATTTCTTTCTTAAGTTTTGGTCTTCTTATTTACTACAACAGTATTTTAATTGGCACTAGATTCATTTTATTTCAGAAGTGTACGATCACAAACAGCTATCTATATCTCTCTCCATCCAATGAGGATAATATCTGATTTAGCTTTGGGGGATAACCTATTGCCGTTTGCTCCGCCTTTAGTACATCATCATTCCACCATTTTCAATCATAAGCCTAAAATAACAAAAAAAATAAATAGATATCAATTTGGAACACCTGGTTTTTAAGATGATTTTTAATCAATGAGATGGTTATTCTATTACATCATTGCGTATGATCAATTGAACTTAGCTGTCTTTAAAATTTCAAATACTTGTGTTTAGTGTTTACTGTATCTTAACCATTAAAGATTGTGCTTGTATTTTAAATTAATATTGACTTCTTCCAAATTTAGGGTTTCTAATAAACTTTCGTCTAAATTTAATTTTTCCATTGTCACTTTTTATGCTTAGATTGCTAATTGTCCTTCTCTTTAAAATAAAAAAATGTGTATAAGTAAAGTATAATCAACCCACTAGGGGGAGGCGGTGATGAATCGTCGACCAGCTGGGGAAGGGAAGATTTACTTGACTTATGCATGCAAAAATAATTCTTTGTTCTAATAAAAACGATTGCTTAAGATGTGGCTTTGTCTAGTCTTTTGTGACGTATATGCGACCCACTGGAGGGAGACAATGATGAATCGTCAACTAGCTAGTGTAAGGAAGGTATACTGAACAACGAGATTGCTTATAGGGGCTTGGGGAACCAACAAAGCCCCTATAAGTGCACTTAAGTAACTGTCTTCAACTATGTCTCCTCCAGCCACGACGTCTAGTTCAAAACATTTTGGCTAAGAGCATGAAGAAGTTGAAGAATAAAATAAAAAAGAAAAATATATAAATAATAATAACAACAATAAAAGTGTTTAAATTGTAACACCCTGGGTTTGGGGTGAAAATTCTTTTCATAAAAAGTCATGCATGCATACATCTCTTCAAGATCAGCCAAATTTGCCTAGTCTTATTCTATCCTAAGCCCTAAAATCTCAAAATTTTCCCTGTGAACCCAAATCAAGATCTGACTTTCCAGATATGACCTACTATTTATCATAAGAATAAAAGCCTTCAGAATCCAGATTCAATTCCATCTCTAACTTCCAGATTTGTCAATCTTTTATGTTTTTGAAAACAGAAAATTAATTAACTATCCTAATTACCTAAATACTTTGAACTCTAATTTAATCAAATCTTGACCTAATCCAGACCAGATTATTCTTGGATTATGATCAAGGGTATGCCAATACCTTAATCCAAAATGTTAGCCGTCAAATTCTATCATCTAGACCATTTTCACAAATCAGTCCAAGAAGTATCGCAGATCAGTCCTTTTCCTGAATTTTCCAGAAGCCTGAAAAGGCTAAAAGCTACAAATAAGCTCCAAATTCAAATATGATTGAGGGAACACATCCCAAATGCTATTCAATACAAAATCTCCTTCTGTGAGGATATCAAAATCTCATCCTAAATCCCAGAATTTTAGTTTTGACAAAATTCAGATTCAAATACCCTAAATTTACCTTGTTTTCGTTTCATCCAAAAACTACTCAAATGTTCTAGATTTTTCCAATTACCTTTGCCAAATTAATTGCTGAACACAGTTTGCCAGAAATTTGAAGTCAAAATTAGCCCTAATCACCTAAATCCCAAATTTTACAAATCAGTCCAAAGCTAAAATCCAGATTTTGCAATCAGGTCCAATCCCTGTTTCGACCAGAGCTCCCAGCAACAGCTTCGACCAGCCCCAGGCTTCACCGTGTCTCCTCACTGCCGGCCAGCTTCGCCCTCGCCTGTGCTCGTGTTCGTTTGTGCTTGCATGTGCGCACGTGTCTGCGCTAAGATCATCGCCGTCGCGGCACCAGCGACCACCAGCAACCGCACGCGCGACCAACAGCAACTGCAGCAGCACTTTGTCAAGAGCTTCGTGCCACGTCGCCACAAGCCGACAATTTGAGCAGTTGCAGAGCCGTTGTCGCTGTCGCATTGTCGTCACCGCTGTTGCTTCTGCGCCCGGCCAGTCTCATCCCTGGTGCAAAGATCGTGGCTGTTCCCTCCTTGCCAACTCTGTCATTGGCCTATTTGAACACCCCACCATCCTATGCAATTCTCACTTCATCAGAAAATTGGTTAAGTCCCCAAACTTCTCCGTTACTTCTTCTTCTCAGGTGAGGCGCCGAGGAGGAGCACGACACCATCTTGATCCACTGCACCAATCTTCAAATTGCTTTGACCAGTGAGTACCTCTCATTCACCTCTCTGTGCTACAGCTTTTGATTGAGCTCCGGCAGACCCCAACGCCGATGATCGTCGGCATTCTAATTTTCCCTGTTCCGGCAATGCTATTTGATTTAACCCGAATTAGCCCTTATGTTAGTAGAATTAAATGATCAGTGGAACCCTCTTAGCAAGCCTGTGCATTTGGATTTCAAATTTGAGCTCAGACTGTAGCTTCCCCAATTCTCGTGCGCCACCGGCAACTGACTCACGTCGCCAGGCCGCCTCGCTGTTCCTCCGACCAATTGGGCCACCTCTACTCGTTCCCTGTGTCTTGTAGATGGTTTAGCCGAAGCCGATTGACTAGCAATACTCTAGAACAACGGCGCCCCTTTTTGCCATCTTCTTCGAACTTGGCCATAGCACCGGTGAGCCCTAAAACCACCGTTATAATCAAATTAACCGCTCCAGAACCATCAGTGTGACTCCAGGAGCGTAGAGGACATTGGAACCCCTCTTTATAGTATGGTTAAATCTAAAAACAAAATCCTTAAACCAATCAATCTCCTTACGCCGAGATCGGTAAAAAATAAAATCTCAGATTACCTTAGATCCTTTGCATCTTCATGCTTGCGTCTCGTCTTTGCTCTTTTGCACCTTGTGCTTCTATTTAATGTCGGGTTCACCTTGATCACCTAGCGTGTTTTCCTGAACAAGCTCTGTATCAAACAATCTCAAAAACACAGTCAGTCTGAAACACTTTATTTTCAGTAATCATCAAAATTAGGGTTAGGCATAAAGGCCTAGATGCAACAATCTCCCCCTTTTTGATGATTGATGACAACAAGTGTTCGATAGAAGATAATAAATAAAATAACTCCCCCTCAGTATATGCATCTCATCATATCAAAATGTATCAGAGCATAAACCAACACATATATATCAGAGCATAGACATATATCACATATACAAAACATCATACCAGTAACAGAGCATCACAAAACATCATGAACATCACATCATGTAAGAAACTCAACTCATCCATATCATCCATCTATCATAAAAAGTCATATCCAAAACATAATAATATCTCCATGACATAAATATATAAAAAGTCATACAACCAGAATCAAATATAGAAAAAACTTCTCCCCCTTTGGCATCAAGCACAAAAAGGGAGCCAAGATACAAATCAGAGCCTAAGGCTCATCATTTGAAGATAGCCCTAAGACGGCTGTATCTCTGGAGCCTGCCGGAGATCCAGTCATATCAACAACAGGTGATAACGGAGGAGTGGCAGCTGGAGAGGGAGCAGCTGGAGCCAGAGCTGGTACCACAGGAGCTGGAGCAGCTGGACCTGAAGCGGAGCTCGAAGACGAAGACACTGGGCGGGCCATCTTGCGAGGGACTGGGGAACCTGAAGAAGGTAGACATCGCAGAATCTCCTCTTGCTGAGCAAGCAGGCGAAGCAGCATCTGATGGTGCTCTGCCTGGGTGCTGAGGATCTGCTGCTGCACCTGGATCACCTGATCGAGTCGAGAAGCTGAAGGGGAGGAAGATCCGGTGCCTGTCTCTGCTGCCGGTGCTGGATCAGACTCCTGAACTAGAGTCTCGTCCTCTGACTCCCCCACAGCATCATCATCAGATGCGGGAGAATCAGGGTCAGCAACAACCGCAAGCCGGGCACCAAGGCGAAGGTCGGTCTAGCTTGGAGGATAGAAGAGAAGGGAATGATGGGGCCGCGGGAGCGTAGTGTCCACAGCCCGAATATGCAGAAGAACCACGATGATGTACGGAGTGTATATCAGCTGACGGCGCGGAGAGAGAAGGACGTGCTGAATCTCACTAATGATGAGATCAGCAACGTCAAAGGGCTCCTCCTGAAAGATGGAAATCAGCACATGGAGGGCGAGATAAGTGATCCTGGCCCTGTCTCCGCTCATGGGGACCAATGTGAGATGGAGGATCCACAGAGCTAGGTCAACATCACTGCATAGGCTAGCGATGTGATGGAGCTGGAAGGGGCCGGAGTAAAGCATGGCCACCTCCCGATGATCGAGGTCTGGAAGGGTGTGGAGCTGACATCCAGAAACAGGACGAACTAGTCCAAGCGCAGACTCAATCTGCTCCTTCGTGACGGTGTGAACCTGGAGGCCCATCATGAAGGTGATGAAGTCGCGCTGGGGAGAAATGAAGACGGTGGAGTAGAACTGGTGAATGGGCTCATCAGCCTAGTGAAGAGAGGAATCAGCGACAAGGTCGCGGATCCTGACAGAAGCAAAGGAATCTGCCAGGGAGATGATGTCTGTGCGAGAGGCAATCGTCTGCCAGGACAGAGAGCGATGGGCGAATATCGGTACGCGGCTATACACGCTGGTGAAAAGATCCAGCTACAAGTTCATGTAGAAGGTATGGACGTCGCACGCGTCGCGACCAGTGGGACGTGGTGAGAGATAGGGGTTGGTGGAGCGGAGCGTGCGGAGGCGACTCGCGTGCCACCCGGAGTAATCCACAGGCACGCGCACAGGCGTAGGCGAGGAGTGGGACTCGGTCGGCTGACCCGATGAACACTGGCTGTTTGCCACGTTCTTCGGTCGGGCAACACGACGAGACGGTCCAGGCTGATCAGACATGCTAAAAGGAAACAGAGAAAGCAGAGACCTGAACAGAGGAGGCCGAGTAGTGTAATCCGAAGAAGCAATGACGATGGACGAAACAGGATCAGCCGGGGAGAGAAGAGAAAAAACAGATGAAGAGGGGGCTCAACCAACGACGAGGAGATAAACCACGGCGAGGCACGGCGAGGTGCTGCACGGTGGCGCGGTGGAGGCACGGCGCGGAGAAATGGTGGCGGCGAGATGCGGTCGTGGTGGCGGCGCAACGGTGAAGTCAACAAGGAGGCTCTGGCGACGAGGCTAGGGACAACGGCGGCGAGACGGCGACGAAGGGACGGTAAAGGACAGCGGCGGCGAGAGGAGGAGGCGAAGGGACGCGAAAAAGAAACATGGTTTTTAGGGTTCGGGACCCCGCAACTGACAGTCAATTCCAAACCCAGAAACATCGAACTGACAATCAATGTACAACACTGACAGTCAGTTCATAGAACTGAGTTTTGAAACTGACAGTCAGTTTGAACCTCAAAAACGACCAAGTGCTACGACCAAAGACAACCGCACATAACTGACAGTCAGTTTGTGAAACTGACTGTCAGCATGGTCAATGACTTCAACCAGAGGCTGAGAACAGGCTCCTAAGTACTGAATTGACTGCCAGTTTGGTTAATTTTGACCAGAAGCAGATTTGACCAGAGAGAGAATAGAATAATATTTTAATATATTTTAGTACAATTAGCACATCAACTAGGATTTGATATATCAATAATGTTCAGTCCACCTCTTAGAAAGTAAAATCTTGATTCATCTAAGGGTTTGGTGAAAATATCTGCTAGTTGCATATCAATTCTAACATAGCTCACATCAATATCTATTTTTGCCACATGATCTCTAATGAAGTGGTGCCGTATTTCAATATGCTTAGTTCTAGAATGCTGAACAGGATTATTTGCAATTTTAATGGCACTTTCATTATCACACAAGAGTGGCACTTTATCAAATTTAATTCCATAATCCAAAAATGTCTGCTTCATCCATAATAATTGGGTACAACAACTTCCTACAGACACATATTTAGCTTCAGCAGTGGAGAGAGCTACAGAATTCTGTTTCCTAGATGACCATGATACTAAAGATCTCCCCAACAACTGACAGCTACCAGATGTACTATTTCGA
Organism: Pharus latifolius; assembly: GCA_019359835.1. Lineage (NCBI taxonomy): Eukaryota > Viridiplantae > Streptophyta > Magnoliopsida > Poales > Poaceae > Pharus > Pharus latifolius. Next base: position 60,244,043 of record CM033323.1, read on the forward strand.
TCAATCTTGTACCCAGCATAATCAGAATCCGAATATCCAATTAATTCAAAATTTGCATCTTTCGAATACCAAAGACCTAAACTGGGATAGCATTTTAAATACCAAATGAGTCTTTTAAGAGCAATTAAATGACATTCCTTAGGATCTGATTGAAATCTAGCACATAAGCACACATTAAACATGATATCAGGCCTAGATGCAGTAAGATATGAAAGGCTACCAATCATAGACCTATAGAGTTTAGAATCGACAGATTTGCCGCTTTTGTCCATATCCAGATGTCCATTTGTCGCCATGGGGGTTTTGATTGCCTTAGCGTCTTCCATCCCAAAGTGTTTGAGCAGGTCCTTCACGTACTTTGTTTGACTCACGAACGTACCGTTCTTGAGTTACTTGATTTGAAGTCCAAGGAAGAAACTCAGCTCACCAATCATTGACATCTCAAATTCCCTAGACATCATTTCTCCAAACTCATGACAGAAATGTTCATTAGTAGATCCAAAAATGATGTCATCAACATATATATGACAAATGAACAAATCTTTTTCAATTTTCTTTGTAAACAATGTTGTATCAACCTTCCCAATTTTAAAACCTTTTGATAAAAGAAAGTCTCTAAGTTGTTCATACCAAGCTCGAGGAGTTTGCTTGAGACCATAGAGAGCTTTAGACAATTTAAACACATGGTTTGGAAATTTTAAATCTTCAAAACCGGGAGGTTGTTCAACAAAAACAAGTTCAGAAATTTCACCATTCAAAAATGCACTTTTAACATCCATTTGAAATAATTTGATATTAAAACATGATGCATAAGCAAGAAGAGTACGAATAGCTTCAAGTCTTGCTACAGTGCAAAAGTTTTGCCAAAGTCTAAACCTTCGACTTGAGTGAAACCTTGAGCAACAAGACGAGCTTTGTTTCTAATTACTACACCATTTTCATCTTGCTTATTTCTGAAAACCCATTTTGTTCCAATGACATTATGATCCTTGGGTCTTTCTACTAAAGTCCAAACTTCATTTCTAGAAAAATTGTTAAGTTCCTCATGCATAGCATTTACCCAATTAGGATCACTAAGAGCTTCATCTACATGTTTAGGTTCTAAAGAAGACACAAATGAATGATGTTCACAGAATGCAGCAATATGAGAGCGAGTTTGAACACCCTTACTGATATCACCCAATATTTGGTCTAGAGGGTGATCCTTGGTGATCGTTTGATGTTGCCTTGGTGCTTCATCTTGTACTGCTTCGTTCTGATCTTGTTCTGGTGGATCAATGTGAGGTGATGGTACATGTGGATCATCAATCTCAATGTTCTCATCATCTTCTTGATCATCTTCTCTTGGCTTGATGTCTCCAATTGTGATGTTCTTCACAGCTTCTTGAAGATCTTCACCTGAAACTTCACAAGAGACTTGCTTCTTTGAGAGCCATAGTTTCATCGAATTCTATATCGCATGATTCTTCAATGCAACCAGTATTTTTGTTTAAAACATGATAAGCTTTGCTAGTGGTGGAGTATCTGACTAGAAAGCCTTCATCTACTCTTCTTTGAAACTTACCACCAAAATTTCTTTTCTTAAGAATGTAGTATTTGCAACTAAAAACTCGAAAATAAGAAATGTTTGGCTTACGCCCAATAAGAAGCTCATAGGGAGTTAAATTCAGAAGAGGATGCAAATAAAGCCGATTAATAGAATAGCAAGCGGTATGCACGGCTTCAGCCCAAAAGTGAGTAGGAGTATCATACTCACTTAGCATTGTTCTTGCCATTTCTGTTAGTGTTCGATTTTTCCTTTCAACAACTCCATTTTGTTGTGGAGTGTAAGAAAGTAGAAAATTCATGTTTGATTCCACGAGAGTCACAAAAATCAACCAAAGTTGAATTAACAAACTCTCCACCATGATTACTACGGATTTTCTTGATGGAAGCTCGAATTCAGTGGAAACACGTTTTGCAAAACTTTTGAAAACATCGGGGGTTTTAGATTTTTGAGAAATAAAGAAAACCCAAGTATATAGAGTAAAATCATCAACAATCACAAAACCATAATTGCTACCCCGATACTTTGGAACTCAGAAGGTCCAAATAAATCCATATGCAATAGATCCAAAGGTTTGCAAGTCGAAAGAACACGCTTAATCGGATGTGAAGTAGCTACTTTCTTGCCAGCTTGACAGGCGCTACAAGGTTTATTCTTTTCAAAATTCACATCCTTTAAGCCAATAAGCAAATCTCGTTTTAAAAGCTTTTTCAATTGATGCATTCCAACATGTGCGAGTCTCCTATGCCATAACCAACCCTTTGATGTTGGAGAGACAATGCATGTTGAAAGAGATGCATCTTTGGAGCGAAAATCAACCAAATAAAGATTTCCAAAACGAAAACCTTTAACAATCAAAGACTATCTTTCAAACTTTCAACTAAAACTTCTTTGGGATAAAATGTGCAAAGAAATCCAAGATCGCAAATTTGTGCAACGGAAAGCAAATTAAAATTCAGAGATTCAACCAACAAAACATTCGAAATTAAGAGATCGTTTGAAATAGCAATTTTTCCCAAGCCTACCACATTTGCTTGACGATTGTCGCCAAAAGTGATCTTTTGATTTTCGCTTGAGTTGTCTTCTATTGAGATGAACAATTTCTTGTTTCCGGTCATGTGTTCGGAGCATCCGCTATCAAGCACCCAATACTTCCCACCGGTTTTGTAGTTCACCTGCATAAATAAAAGAATCAAGTCTTTTTAGGTACCCAAACCTTTTTGGGTCCTTCAATGTTAGCGATCAAAGCTTTGGGCACCCAAATTGATTTCTTCTTTTTATTTAGCATGGGTGTGCCAACATACTTTGCTATAGCATAACCTTTCTTCGACCGTTGAAGCATGTAGCAGTATCGAAGTAGTTTGGAGTCATTAGAGGACATGCTTCATGGGAATGATCAATTTCGTGACATTTAAAACAGAATGTGTTACATGCTTTTACAAATATAGTTTTAGTATTTGGTTTCTTTCCTTTCTTTGGAAAGTATCCTAGTCCTTCTTTTCTAAATGAGCATGTTTGTTTGCTAAGGATTAGATCAAGAGATAATTTTCCTTTGTAGTAGTTTTCTAAACCTTTTCCAAGTTTTTCAACTTGTGCCTTAAGTTCATTATTCTCATTTAAGATAATGTCATTTGAAGCACATGGTATATGATAACTAGTAGGAATAGTATCAGAAGCTAGATCACATGAAGTGGATACATCAACTTTCGATGGAACATGAGTAATATCTTTGATAAGCAAGCTTTCATATGAATCTTTTAGTTCTGAGTATTGAGTGCGTAAAGAAGAATGTTCTTCTTTAAGCACTTTATACTTCTTTTTAATCATTCCAAAAACTTTATTTAGTGTGGTGATCATTTCAACTAGTTCTTCATATGAAGGATCGGAAGAATGTACCTTTTCATGGCCTTTAGCCATAAGACAAAGGGATGAACTAGTCGATGTGTTGCCGAGAGCTAGTCTGGCAAGCTTCTTGGAGCAACCTCCTTCATCGTCGGAGTCGGAGTTGGAGCTCTCACCTCCTGACATCCATTCTCCAAAGCAGGCTTCTTTTGTTGCTTCATTTCTCTTCTTGAAGAATTTCTTCTTGTTGTTCGAAGCCCTGTTCTTATTGGGACATCTTGACGCTATATGTCCCTTTTCGTGACATCTGTAGCATATGTTGTCCTTAAAGTTTGTTTGCTTTGGCCCCTTTGGTCGAGTGTCGAAGTTGACACCTTTCTTCTGTAACCTGCGAAGAAGTTTTTGGGTATTCTTTACCATAAGTGCTAGATCTTCGTCGGAGGAGCCATCGCTTGGATCGTTCTTGGAGCCGGCTTTGAAAGCCAATGCCTTCTTCTTCGTCTCCGAGGGTTCGGTTGCTTCCTTCTTCTCCTTTCGATGCATCTCATCGGTAATGAGGTTCCCATAGAGATCAGTAGGCGTGGTGGTCGACAGATCGGAGTTAGTGAGCACCGTGACCAGAGTGTCGAAGCTTTCTGGAAGCACCCTAAGCATCTTTCTTACAATGTCGAGGTCAGTAAAGACAACACTGAGACCCTTGAGTTCATTCACAATATTGTTCAACCGAGTGAACACGGAATCCACAGACTCGGTTGACGACATGGTGAATTTCTCATATCTTTGCCTCATCATAAGCAGCTTTGCCTCTTTGACTTTAGTTGTGCTCTCGTAGATTTCTTCAAGGGTGGTCCAAACCTTGTGAGCAGTCGTGAAATTGCTTAAACGGTTGAACTCATTTAAAGACAAACCGGCAAAGAGAGCATTTTTTGCACAGGCATTTAAATGTAGTTTTCTCCTGTCATCATCGGAGTGACTTGCCGGATCATCCGGAGGAGTAAAACCAAGTTTAATGATGTCTCATACATCAAGCCCCATTGCCTCTAGGAATACCGACATGCGCACTTTCCAGTAAGGATAGTTAGTCCCATCAAAGATAGGCGCACGACCGATATGACCAAGAGAAGAGCCCTCATTAGACGTCATCCTCTCTCTAGGCGGTAAAGCCTAATTTTATCGAGAGACCTTGCTTTGATACCATGTATAGGATCAAGGATACCGACTAGAGGGGGGTGAATAGGAGGCTTTAAAAACTTCAAATAAAAACAAGTTTTTGCAACAAGAAGAACCAAAAGCAATTTAATATATTAAAGAGAGAAGATAGAGAGAACAGACAGAACGATTTTTACCGAGGTCTCGGAGACTCGCCCAGTCTCCCCTAATCCTTGTTGAAGCACTCAAGTAAATTGAGTCTTGCTCCAATATCCACGAAGGATATTATACACTAGTGGTCCACTCCGGAAAAGCGAGCACCGATGCCTTGTACAAATGCCCCGAGTCTCTCCGACAATCTCCGAACTGGAGAGATCTACGGCCATGCCACCAAACCGTCTAGGTGAGGGCGCTCACCAAGAGTAAGAGGCAGCAAGGTCTTCTCTAGACCTCCAAATAATCACCGAGAAACTCTAAGTATGCAAAATGAAACGAACGAAAGCACTCGGTGGATCTGAAAACTCTCGACTTGATTAACAGATCAAGATTTTCAACTAGAAAACAAATGCTCAAGTGTATATCTGAGTAGAGGGCTGCTTGTTGTGTAAAATACGAGCTCAAAGCCTTTATTTATAGCCTCAAGGATCAAAAGAACCGTTGGAGCTCGGGCTGAAAAGCAGCAACTCAAATTGACAGTCAGTTCCCCAAACTGACAGTCAGTTACATACACAACGGCCGACAAAATTTACGGATAAAAAATAGCTAGCCGTTTGTGGTCATATATAGAAACTGAAACCCCAAACTGACAGTTAGTTAGGCAAACTGACAGTCAGTTCGACCAAAACATCGACCAGATCAAATAGAAACTCAGATAAAACCAGCTGAGGTCGAAATGCAAACTGACAGTCAGCATGGGCATACTGACAGTCAGTTTAGTACAAAAAATTTTGGCCCAAAAAACACATTCTCTGGACAATTGTCAGTTAACACAAACTGACATTCAAACTAACAGTCAATCTGAACAAAAATAGTTATAACTTTAAAACCATAAGTCGAAATTGAGAGTTTAATAGCTCGTTTGAAATATAATTTTAAGGGCTACAATTTTGTCAACAGAAGAAAAGGCCAGATCTGCCTAGATCTTCCTAGAAATTTGAAAAACGCTTCTGCTATCAAAAACTCAACTGAAAATCCAAATCTTTTATGACCAAATTCAAATCAAATCCAACCAAAAATGATGCAATGCAATGACCTAGTAATTTCTAGGTTCATGTTGGAAATGTAGAGAGGACATTGCAACCCCTCTTTATAGAACGGTTAAATCTAAAAACAAAATCATTAAATCGATCAATCTCCTTACGCCGAGATATGTAAAAAATAAAATCTCAGATTACCTTAGGTCCTTTGCATCTTCATGCTTGCGTCTCGTCTTTGGTTTTTTGCACCTTGTGCTTCTATTTAATGTCAGGTTCACCTTGATCACCTAGCGTGGTTTTCTGAACAAGCTCTGTATCAAACAATCTCAAAAACACAGTCAGTCTGAAACACTTTGTTTTCATTAATCATCAAAATTAGGGTTAGGCATAAAGGCCTAGATCCAACATGCGGCTCCTACACATATCGCTGGATGTGATGATGCACGCTGACCCAGTAATGGGAAGATGCAGTCGGGGTGGGGGTATAGCCCGCAGCAACTGTGGTCTGTCCGACCACAGGGTCAGGGGTGAATCGTGGGTGAAACATAAGAAAAGTTCTTGTTATCTCCACCTTGCCACTCACACTGTGCAGTGAGGAAGAGTCTAATCATCTTGATAGGATGGGCATGAAAGTGGAATATCTTGCGGGTAAATTGGTACCTCTCTGCAAAGTTAAAAACGTATTCGAATACTCCGAGCTCCTGGGTTTATAGGAGTCTGCTGCGGTGGATTAAATCCACGGGGTGTGGCACAAGTATATTTTCTAAATAAAATTTAATAAGTCAAGATTACCCAAATGACATGTGTTGTCATGATAAGGGGTATTGCCGTGGGCTGTCGTGTGTCGACATGTCGCGGTGGTACTATAAATAGTGGAACATGAATAGCGATGCTATACTATGAAAAATACTGCCATGAGATGAGATATAAAGGAAAAGACTATTTTACAACCATCCACACTTCTTTACTAGCATAGGTTCATATCATCACTACTATAAGTGTATACTCTTACCTATGACTTGCTGAGTACATAAGTACTCACTCTTGTAACCTACAATCCAGTAGATGGAGCGTTCCATGATCAAGATGAAGGTGTGGAGAACTTCTTGGATCCAGAAGGAGGAGAGTGAGTTCCGCCAGAGTCCTAATGTCTGTTGTTCCACCATCAACTTCTTGCTATGGGGGTTCACCTATTTTCTGCTGTGTAGTTGTTATTTTGCTAGACCATGTATGCCGCGAAGGCATTGCAATCTCTTTATGTTGTATTAAGGCCAGTAGGCCACACTGCTTAAATATTTTGTAAGTTACTCTGCTGTAATGTAAATATACTCACGTGCTTGACTTATCCTGGGAAGTCAATGGTATGCATGTATGGGTTCAGCTGCAGCGAGCTGGGTCCCCATGGGAGTAGTCGTTGTCCCCAAGGCGGGGGCGCGACATAAATTTTTCTCTTTCGATGTGAAAATCTAGTAAACTTAGTATAATTTGTGATATTGTGATTGTTTGATTTAGCGGTTGTTTATTCTAAGTCCTTTATGCAAGAAGTTGTCAAAATAAATTTAGTTGATTAAGCCCATTCTTTTATAAGGTTGAGATATGATAAGCCGAATGCTCGCATTTGAAAATTTTGATAGTGCTTAGATCAACTGTTTCATACGCCTTGATGTGACATGAATTGCTAGAAGTTTGCTTATTGAAAATCTTATTAATCTAGGCATTCCAAAATTGATAACTTCTAAAAATTTCACTCTCATCCTTTTCTTTGCTTGAGGACAAGCAAGATGCTAGCTTGGGGGATTTGATAAGTGCTTAATTGGTACATATTTTACCATAAGTTTGCGTCTTAAAACATATTGAAAACTCTTTTGATGTGACATTTTATGTAAATTTTTCTATCATTTTTACAATCTTCTTTGACGGTTGTGTTCGTTATATTTCAAGGATCACTACAAAATTTGGGAGCGTTTCAAGCTCGTTTGAATAAGATACGAAGAAAAATATGAAAACTTGATGAAAAAGGGGCCCCAGGGACCCAGACCCTAAACCTAGCCGAGCCTGGCACAGGCACGGGGATGTCTTGTGCTCTGTTGTAGGCACGGCCCGTGCCAAGGCCCGTGCCCAGCTCAGTTTGTGCTGGTTTCTGATTGTTTTGATTTCATCTCGTTCGTTTCGCGCGTCGTTCGAATTCGAATTCCGTCGCTTATGTTAAACCCAAGGGTGAAGCAAAAGTCTGCGGCTAATGGCGATCGGGTAGGCGATATGGTTTTCTCCATGGTTTTCCTTAATTGATTTGCCCCTCCTTTGGTTTGGCTTTCTTCTTGGATTGGTTCCTCTCCTCTGTTAGCTGAACCTTTTGAAGGTGTCTAGTTTTTGGTTGTTCGGTGTGGTCTCATGGAGGTTCTTTCTTCTTCCCTGGATTGGTCTAGTGGCCGGCGCTTTAAAAGGGACATGAAGGACCAATTTGGTTTGCCGGTTACTAATATTTCCAGGTTTGCTGCTAATGATTTTCACTTAGTGGCTTCTTTTGGGAAAAGGAAATTTCATCCTTTTGAAGTTTCATTGAGCTCTATTCTTGCTACTTTTTTTGGGGGAATTCCTGAGGATTTTAGAGTGATGAGTTTGACTGAATGGAGCTTCAGATTTTTTGTTTGCAATAAAAGAATTGGCTAGGCCATTTATAAAATAAACAGGATTATTCACCATGATTTCTCTATTTTCTTTTCACTTTGGAATAATGGGGGTCCTCATTGGTAGAGAGAATTTAACAAATGGTTGATTGAACAAGATAATGATTGGAATTTGGTTACTTCTAAAAGATTCAATAGGAATAAGTTTTCATATTTATCTGGTCAAGTGAATCTTTGCAAGTCGGTTTTTGATCGTCTGCAATTTCCTTCTGTGAATTCCTCTGCTAAATCGGCTTATTTCCCTTCGGCTTGTCATCATCATGTCAGTGTTCGTAGCGAGAGGACCCATTCCTCCTCTTTGATTTAATTGCCTGGCTCTAGGTCATTTCAAAAAAGAGTGTGTCTCTTCGGTTCGCTATGCGAGCTGTTTCAATTATGGGCATACTAAGCGTTTCTGCTTTAAACGATGTTTTGAGCTGAAGAGGAAAAAATTTTTTGTTCCCAAGGTTAGCTTGCCTAAACAGGGTTTTACTCCTAGCCCTACCTCTACCTCTCCTTTTGCGCCTTTTGCTTCTGGGGATTTCTCGAATCGGATGGCGGATGTGGCTCTTTTGTTTGGCACTAACCTTTATTCGACAGACCAGATGACATTGATCAAAGGAAAGGCTATTACTCCCCATTATGATAATTTTTTTGAGTTCTTCGGGGTTTACGTTAACCCCCCTGTCATTTGATATGTCTCTTCTCCTACTGCACTCTCTTTTTCTCCCTCTTCGTTGTTTCTCTTGGCTTCATTGCTCTCCTCGGCTCTCATAGCTTCTTCCATCAAAAAAATGGCTAATCTTTGGGTCAATCCCACTCCATTTCTCAGAGAAGGTCTAGAAGAAATAGTAGTTCAGGGTCGGCCTCTTCGTACTAGATGCATCTCTACTAGGAGTGAATCCAATGAAAACTCTGCTATTGTGAATGTGGTGCCTGAGGCGGTGGATCCCATTCATGTTGTTGGTAACTACCTTCAGAATAACAGGCAAATTCAGGCCCAGGTTTATCCCTCTGGTCTTGGTGATGCATTAGTCTGCCTTCCTTCCTCTCTGCAGAGAGATATTCTCCTTAATGAAGGCCTTCATGTAGATGCCGATTTCATGCTGTTTTTCAATCGTCATGATGAGGGTATTAATTCTCGACGAGTTAGCTTCAATCAGGAGGTCTGGCTTTTGCTCTTGAACATCCCTCTGGATTTCTGGTCTGTTTCAACTTTTAGCAAAGCTGTTTCATCTTTTGGCTTTCTTCGTGAATGGGATAGCGATTATCTAAGGACTGGAGATCGATCTCATGCTCTGGTTAAGTGTCTGGTCACAAACCTTGTTGAAATCCCTCGTTTTCTGGTGATCACTGAACCAAGTGTTACTCTTGGACGTAGCTGGACTGTTTAGGTGGTAATTTTCCATTCTCACCCCACAAATGCTGCAGAGGGGAATAAGGATGATCTAGATGATCCACATCCTCCGCAGGATAATAATAATGATTACTTAGAAGACTTGGACATGGATGACCCTGATGAGCAAGATCCTGATCATGATCAAGATAATCTGAATGAGGTTGGTAATCATGATAATTTGAATGTTGGTGATCCAGTCTGGGATGCATGGGAGAATTTTGAGGATTTTGCTTCCTCCTCTTATCTTTCTCTCTCTTCTGGCTCGCTTGCTGGGAAGTATTTGTTAGACTTTCATGGAACTGATGGATCTAGTCTTTGATCTAGTAATACTCTGGTTTGTTTGAGGAGCTCTTGGTCATTGTTTAATTCTTCTGTTGCAAGGGCTTCCTCTCCTTCGGAATTCAAGCTGTTATCTGTGAAGTTTGTTCCGTCGTCTTGTTCATCCAAGAATAAGAATAAAGCTCCTTCGGTGGTTTGTAGTTTAAGTCGCAGTCCCAGATTGGTGGCAAAATTTAAAGGATTCAAATCTGGGTCAGTCTTGCCTCCCACACCTCAATTTTCGGTCGAAATGCTACAAGCCATTGGTTCGTTTTGTGGGAGCCCTATGGAGTTAATTTCCAACGACAAACTAATGGCACCAATTATCCAAGACTTAGATGTTTAGTGAAATGTTCTGGGATCTTAAGACTTGTTTAATAACCTCCTTCTGGACAACTTTCTGGATGGCTTGTTTCTTTAGCCTGCTGAATGTTTTTCTTAGATATTTTGATGATTGGGTCAACATGTTCTCGTTTCGAGTTCATGACTTGGATGTATTTTGCTTATTAATTGATGACTACTTTTAAGAAATTCAGTATCCTCAATTGGAATATTAGAGGTTTACATGCTTTGGATAAAAAGGTCGCTATTCGTTCCAAAATTTTAGGTGAAAAATGTTCCATTCTTTGTCTTTAGGAGACCAAATTAGAGGACATTAATTTGTTTGTGATTAAATCTTTTTGTCCTAAGTCTTGGACGGATTTTGACTATATACCCTCTCGGGGCAACTCAGGGGGGATTCTGACTGTTTGGAATTGCTCCGTTTTTCAAAAAATGAGTGTGAATCACTCTGATTATTGTTTCTCGGTATCTCTCATGAACAAAATGTCTGGAAAGGTGTGGATGATCTCTAATGTTTATGGCCCTTGTTGCCCCAGGAAGAAAATTGAATTTTTGAACTAGTTCCGTAGCTCATCAGCTCCCTCTGATTTGCCCTGGTTAATCATGGGTGATTTTAACCTTTTGCGTTTCTCTTCTAACAAAAACAAAGGTTTATTCAAATCCGGGGAAGCTGATCTTTTTAATGAAGTTATTAATCATCTTCTTCTGGACGATTTGCCTGTTAAAGGAAATAAATTTACATGGTCAAATATGCAAGCACAGCTGATCATGGAAAAGCTTGATTGGTTCTTTGTTAATGGTGCCTGGCTTAATGCTTTTCCCAACATGATTGTTAGTACTTCTACCAGGGTGGTTTCTGATCATTTGCCATGTACCATTTTGATTTCTTCTTCTCTTCCTTCGTCGAAGATATTCAGATTTGAAAACTTTTGGGCTTCTTCTCCTGATTTTTTAAATGTGGTTCAAAGTTCTTGGAATTCAAGTGTCATAGACTCTAATGTGACCAGAAGAATCACTTCCAAATTTAAGCTTTTGCGCAGGGCGTTGAAGCAATGGAGTAAAAAGTTCAAATTCTCTCAAGCCTTGTTGGATTATTGCTACTGCGCTTTGAGTATATTGGATGGCCTAGAAGAACAAAGAGGTTTATTCAGGTAGGAATATAATTTCAGGAGTATTCTCAAAAAACACATTTGTGGAATTCTCAGAATCAGAAACACCTTTTGGAAACAAAGGGGACGTATTAGATGGGCACGATTGGGATACGAGAACACTAGATTTTTTCATTGTGTGGCATCCAATAATTTTAGAAGGAATTACATTATTTCCTTGAAGGATGACAATAATAGGGATCTTCTTGATCAAGAAGATATGGCGAATCATCTTTGGGTTTCTTTCAAAACCAGATTTGATGTTTCTGAATATGCAAATATGTGGTTTAATCTAGAGGAGTTGGTTTATGCTTTTCCTGAAGAGCTTTCTTGTCTTGAGCAGAATTTTTCTCCCCAGGAAATTGACAATGTGGTACTTTCCATTCCTCAAAATAAAAGTCCGGGTCCTGATGGCTTCAATGGAAACATTTTCAGAGCTGCTTGGTCTTTTATTAAGCATGATTTCTATGACCTTGTTGGATGCTTTTTTAATGGTGATTCTGAATTATTCAGATTAAACACATCTTTTATTACTTTAATTCCGAAGAAACAGGGAGCTGCAAAGGTTTCTGATTTCAGGCCTATCTCTCTGTTAAATAGTTCTTTGAAGATTAGTACCAAACTTCTTGCTAATTGTCTTCAATCAGTTATTCCAATGATTATTCATCATAATCAATATGGTTTTATTAAATCTAGAACCATTCAGGATTGTGCTGCTTGGGTGTATGAATATGTTCATATATGCAAGGCTTCTTTGAGGAGTTCTGTTATGTTGAAACTTGATTTTGAAAAAGCCTTTGATCTAATTGAGCATGAATCCATTTTGAAGGTATTAAAATCTAAAGGTTTTGGAGATAGATGGTTGAATTGGATACGACTCATAATGAACTCTGGATCCTCAAAAATTTTGTTAAATGGAGTTCCTGGCAAACAAATTATTTGTAGAAGAGGTGTTCAGCAAGGTGATCCTCTCTCTCCGCTGTTGTTTGTCATCGTGGCTGATCTGTTACAATCTATTTTGAATCGTGCAAAGAATTTGGGTCTGCTTAGTCTTCCGGTGTCTACTGAGGAGTTTGAAGATTTCCCCATTGTTCAATATGCTGATGATACCCTCATTATAGTCAAAGCGGATGCTAAGGAATTATTTTTGCTTGAAGCTCTTCTTAACTCTTTTGCCAGTTCTACTGGTTTAAGAGTTAATTTTCTTAAATCTTTTTTGATCCCAATCAACTGTTCTGAAGATTTGACCAAAAACTTGGCTGGTATTCTTGGATGTCAAATCAGTTCCTTCCCTTTTACTTGGGACTTCCTCTTGGAGTGCCTAAACCAAGGGTTGAACATTTTGATGATGTCATTGATCGTATTAACAAGAGATTATCCGGATGGCAATTTTCCTTCCTTTAATTCGGTGCTCTCTTCTCTTCCTATGTTTCTTATGTCAACCTTGAGAATACCTGTTTCCTTCATCAATAAAATTGACAAGATCAAAAGAGCTTTTCTTTGGAAAGGTCAATCCAGTTGTTTAGGAGGACATTGTCTGATTGCTTGGGATAAAATTTGCAGACCTAGGAAGAATGGTGGTCTTGGGGTTATTAACCTAAAAACCCAAAATATGGCCCTTCTCTTGAAGTTCTTGTTTAAATTTTTTAATAAAGTTTCAGTTCCCTGGGTTCAGATTCTTTGGAATGTGTATTGCTTTCAAGGTTTACCATCAGATACTCGGATGATTGGGTCTTTTTGGTGGAAGGACATTTTACATCTTTTGGTCTTTTTTAAAGGTCTTTTCTCTTGTTCTCTAGGAAGAGGAGATACCTGTGATTTCTGGAATGATCTGTGGAGCTCAGAAATTCTATCACATAAATGGCAGGAATTATACTCTTTCTCTTCCAGAAACTTCAAAGTTCAGGATTTTCGGAATTTAAACTTGGAAGTTGATTGCTTTCATCTTCCTCTCTCTGAATTGGCTTTTTCGCAATTCCAGCAAATGTCCCTCCTACAGCGGAATCATGTGGAAAATAATCATTCAAATGATGACTGGTTCTTGCTATCTAGCGGCTCCCTGAGTTTTCAAACAAGCAAGGTCTACAGAAGTTTGATGGGTATTTGTCCTATACATCCCATCGTCAAAGTATGTTGGAAGAATCGTTGTGCTTTGAAAATCAAGGTTTTTTTCTGGCTCTTTCTTTGGGAATGTCTGAATACGAGGGAGAGGTTACTTAGGAGAAATATGGTTATTCCTTCCTTGGACTGTGAATTATGTGAGGAGGGAAGTATTGAATCTCATACTCATATCTTTTTTAGATGTGGTTTTGCTACACAATGTTGGGATTTCATCGGATTAAATTGGGATGTAGACTGGTCGGTGAATCCTTCTCTCCTATATATCATTCAGAACTTGAATGGTTTTTCTGCTTCCGCTAAAGAGTTTCTCTCGGAGATTGTTATTATTGCCTTGTGGAACATTTGGAAGATTAGAAACAAGAAAATCTTCCAATTTCAGTCTCCTAGTTTTTTGATTTGGAAGCTGGCCTTCAAGGATGATCTATTCCTCTTGGCTCAAAGAGTGCCGGATAGTACTAAAATCAAAATTTTTTCTTGGCTGAATATGTTGTAATCTGTAATTTGTAATTTGCTTTCTTTTTTGGCCTTTTTTAATCTTGTACTCTTCTTCTCTTTATATATATATATATATATATATATATATATATATATATATATATATATTCTAGTAGTAGGCTTCTTGCCTACCGCCTTCCATTCAAAAAAAAAAAACTCCGTCGCTTGCACGTCAAGAGTTGTATTTGGTCATGTTTATTTATTGCACTATAAATAGATAACCTTTTGGCTCAATTTAGTGTGCTTTTCTATTCAATTCCAGTTTTCGCATCTATAAGCCGTCATGGATAGCAGACCTTACTATTGGATGCAATTGAGTAAGTTTTTATTTAATTCTTGTTATTTCTGTAATTTTATATTTTTTTAGAGTAATTCTCTTTTAGGATTAGGGATGACCTAATCCAGAGGGTGTAAGTCATCCTCGGTCTTGTTTTCAAGATTTGTGACTTAGTTTCTCGTGCTTTCTTCCTCTAAACCCTAAATTAGGGGAATTTTTCACCCTGGCAATAGATGTAACAGTTCCGGCTAAGCAAGAATTTAGGGAAATTTTGGAGTTCCTTTGCACCTTGATGTGAGACCCTGAACAAGAGAGAGGAAATCACCAAACTTAACTATGGAAGCGACCCTCTAACCATTGTACTGACGACCATACCGGCAACTTAATTTGTCTTAGGAAAAACTAGAAATTTATTTGCAATTCTCAGGACTTAGTTAGAATTACGTCCAATGGATATGAAAATACTGAAACCCTAGGTTTTCTCTCCCAGATCTTAAACCCTCATCTGTTGCTTCTCTCTTTATTTCTAAAACCCTAGCTTTCTAATGCTTATTTCTTCACTACTTTTAAATCCTAGATTGATAGGTTTTAGTAGTAGACAAAAAAACCCCCAAATTCACTCAGACTTAATCGGCAATCTTCCAACCTAACAGACGAATATGCGTATTCCTCGTGGAGTTCGACCCTCAAGTGCTCAACGTCAATATATCGTTCAATTGCAGTATTACTCAAACATGACCCTCGTGGTAAGTGTTAATGGGATCTAGGTGAAGATATGAGAATTCTCTTTGAGGAATTCTGTTACTAATCAGATTTCCTCAAACAAGGAGGTCTGCATTTATTTTCACCCTTTTTTT
This sequence comes from Pharus latifolius, assembly GCA_019359835.1. Classification (NCBI taxonomy): domain Eukaryota; kingdom Viridiplantae; phylum Streptophyta; class Magnoliopsida; order Poales; family Poaceae; genus Pharus; species Pharus latifolius. The sequence goes on from CM033323.1 coordinate 60,259,399, forward strand.
GGAGCCAAATGACACAAGAACGTCATCACCGATGGGCTCTAGCGGCACTTTTGAGGTTTTTTCGAAGGTGGAGTTGAGTGACACATGAGCGGCATCACTCTTGGGCTCCTTCGGTGTCTTCGAGTTTTTTTGGGCGTTATAGTTCATATGGTAGACTTCCCTTGTGGGCAAAGTCTTGGCCAATTCCAGCAACCAATCGAAACTCCTCCTCGATGCTTCCTGCTCCCCTTTGACAGCGATAGCGCCGTTGGGGCCCAGGATCTTAACAGAGAGATATGCATAGTGGTTTGCCGCCATGAACTTAATCAATGACGATTGTCCCAATATCGCACTGTAAGGGACGGAACAACTACGATGTCAAAAGTACTAACTTCCATTTTGTACACTACTACAAAAATGCAATCCACTAACCCATATCTTCTAACGGTTATAAGCAATCTAGGAAAAATCCGATAGAGTAGGACGACAGCAGTGGAGAAGAGGCTTTTTACTATCGGTTATATTTTGGTACACCGTTAGTGAAATGCTAACATTTTTTACAATCGGTCATTATTGTACAAACCGATATAATAGATGAAATAGTACTATCGGTTTGTCTTTCGTAACTAATAGTGAAATTACGAACTTTATACTATCGGTCATTACTGTACAAACCGATATAATAGATGAAATAGTACTATTGGTTTGTCTTTGGTAACTGATAGTGAAATTACGGAGTTTTTACTATCGGTTACTACTGTACCAACCGATATAATAGAGGAAATTTTACTATCGGTTATATAAAACAAACCGATGGTAAAATGATGCCATATAAACTAATGGTTACGACAGTGGGGACCTTAGTTTACTATCGGTTGTGTTTTTGAACTGATAGTAAAATTGTACAACTTATCTCGACCCCTACTCTGCGCTCTGCATCCTCGATTCATTTCTACCGTACGTGCATCCACACTCCAAGCTAGAGTGACCTGGAGAAGCTAGCTGAGAGGTTGATAATTCGATCCCCCTCGGTATTGTCATCTTCTCATCACCTCTCTCTCTCTCTCTCTCTCTCTCTCGATCACTCTTTCACACTCTCCCTCTCTCTCTACTTGTAATTCATTAAACTACATACATGTAGCTCCAAACTAGCTAGAAGGCTAGGTTGGCTAGCTAGCTATAGCTTGCTGAAGTTAAGCTAGGAATGATTTATGGCTGAAGTTAACCAGCTAGCTAGCTGGCTCTTCCAATTAATGCATCAAGTTAATTAGGGTTTCATACATATCCGTTTAATGCAATTAAGCAGCTGTACACACATATGGCCTAGCTAATTGATGATGTTTCATGCATGCATGCCTTGAGTCATTAATTATTTATTTCAATTTATCAATTTTGTGAAATAATTGTAGATGGTCCGAGAATATTGGATGTATGGAATAAAACGTACTACTGTTGAGTATTTGGAGGGTGTGAATGGGTTTATTAAATTTGCTGAGCAAGAAAAGGCGAAGAAGGGAGAGAAGATATGCATTGTCCTTGTATAGATTGTATGAACTTAAAAAGGTTCGACAACTCTGATCAGATTAGGAGTCATTTGATTCGTCATAGTTTTAACGCACGCTATACTCGTTGGATACGGCATGGTGAAGATCTTGAGGAAACGTGCACCGCTACCACTCAGCAGCACCTGGAAGTGGATTGCAGTAATGATGATCATCAGAACATTGGTAATGTTCATTCAAATGTCCATGTAGATGACGACAATTTAGATGAAATGTTACGTGATGTAGAAGAAGATTATAGCGAAAACGATTTAGCTAAATTTGAGAAATTAATTGTTGATTCTGAGAAGCCTTTGTTCCCCGGATGTGCAAAATTTACAAAGTTGCCTTCTGTGTTGAGATTATATAATTTGAAGGCAAGCAACGGTTGGAGTGATTAGAGTTTCACAGCGCTATTAGATCTGTTAGCAGACATGCTTCCAGAGGGAAATGAGTTGCCAAAAAACTATTGTTTCCATTGGGAATGGAAATCGAAAGAATACATGCATGCCCAAATGATTGTGTTCTGTACCGTAACGAGTACGAGGATTTGCATGTTTGTCCAAGATGCGGTGCATCGCGGTATAAGCATGGGGACAGAATTTATCAAAATGGATGTGATGAGGTAAAGAAAGGGCCTCCGGCCAAAACTGTGTGGTATTTGCCTGTGATTCCTAGATTGAAACGGCTGTTTGCAAATCCGAAAGATGCGAAGTACTTGCGTTGGCATGTTGAAGGTCGGAAACAAGACGAAAAACTAAGACATCCAGCTGATTCTATTCAATGGAGAAACATTAACAGAACTTTCGGTGAGTTCGGCAGCGAAGTGAGGAATATAATGTTTGGGTTGAGTACGGATGGTATGAATCCACACAGAAATATGAGCAGTCGACATAGCACTTGGCTGGTTCTTTTATGCATCTACAATCTTCCTCCTTGGTTATGTATGAAGCGCAAGTACATCATGATGTCGTTACTAATTTCAGGACCCAGACAACCCGGGAATGATATTGACGTGTTTCTATCACCGTTAGTCGAGGACTTACATAAATTGTGGAGCGAAGCGGTGCAGGTGTGGGATGCACATAAGCGAGAGAATTTCATGTTGTGGCCCATGATATTTTTCACCATAAATGATTTTCCGACCTATGGAAATTTGTCGGGGTATAGTACGAAAGGAGGCAAGGCTTGTCCTATTTGCCTGGATGAAACTGAAATCATGTGGTTATCGAACTGCAGAAAAACAGTGTACATGGGTCACCGCAGATTCCTTCTGATGCATCACGCCTACCGTAAGAAGGGGAAGTCATTTAATGGGAAGCCTGAGAAAGGATCAGCCCCAGTGTTTGTGACTTGTAAGGAGCTTTACTTGTGCGTGAACGACATCAAAGTTGAGTTCGGTAAATGTTCTAAACCTCTAGGAAAAAAATGTTTGGAAGAAGAGATCGATTCTTTGGGATCTGCCATATTGGGAGCACTTACAAGTTCGACATTGCATTGATGTCATGCACGTAGAGAAAAATGTTGTTGAATGTTCGCCGTGACATGCTCGACATGGGCATAAGGATTGAGCTTGCACCGTTGGAGAAGGGAAAGTGTACATACCTCCCGCCGGCCTGCTATACTTTGTCAAAAAGAGAAAAAACGGAACTCTGTCAGTGCCTATATGGTGTCAAAGTTCCATGCGGGTATTCTGCGAACTTGAAAAAACTTGTGTCCATGAAAGACTTGAAACTGGTTGGTATGAAGTCCCATGATTGTCATGTATTGATGTCACAAATGATTCCCATTGCTATCAGAGGCATTCTCCCAATCAAAGTCAGAGAGACAATTACAAAGCTATGTTATTCTTTCAACACAATATCTGGCAAGGTAAGCGTGTACTCCTAGCAAGTTAATTAGCTCCATTCGTGGAACTTGTCAGATTTTTTGGATCTGAATATTTGCTGCAACTGTGTCCTTGCAGGTAATTGATCTGGATGGACTGGACGATTTGCAACGCGATGTGACTACAACTCTTTGTCAGCTGGAGATGTATTTCCCTCCACCTTTTTTTGATGTTATGGTCCATCTAATTGTTCACCTTGTCAGAGAAATTAAGTTTTGTGGACATGTGTTCCTGCGCTACATGTAAGGAATCGACATCGGCCTGAGGGCAGTATCATTGAAGGTTATGCCTCCGAGGAGGTGATTGAATTTTGCACCAACTATATGGCCGGGGTTGACCCAATTGGCGTTCCTACGTCCCGGCATGAGGGCAGACTTCAGGGCATTGGAACGATTAGATTTAAAGCAGTCGTCCCCTCTAGTGATCTGTATGCAAAAGCCCATTTTTGGGTCTTACAGCACATGACGGGGGTGGAGCCATACATACACGAGCACAAGGAAATGTTATGGAAACAGAATCCATCAAAGCCAGAGATTTGGGTCACCAGAGAACATAACAGGAAGTTTGCTGGGTGGATCGAAAATAGAGTCCTGCAAGTTTCTGAGGGCAATGTAGATGAAGTTGTTACATGGTTGGCCAGAGGGCCTAGATTTACTGTAGGGACTTGGCAGGGGTATGACATCAACGGCTATTCATTTTACACAAGGACTCAGGACGAGAAGAGTACTATGCAATGTAGTGGAGTGACACTACTTGCTATTTCAGAGGATGCCAGGGCAGTAAGGGAACTCAACTCATATTACAGTATTATTGAGGAAATATTGGAGCTCGATTATGTATTACTTAAGATTCCTCTGTTTCGATACCAATGGGTCGAAATCTCTCGAGGTGTTAAAGTCGACAATTATGGGTTTACTCTCGTCGATCTCAGTAGAGTCGCACACCAAGATGATCCATTTATACTTGCTGAGCAAGCCATACAGGTGTTCTACATCGTTGACCCGGCCAACCCAAAGTTGCACGTTGTCCTTCATAGTAAGAGACGTATTGTTGGGGTCGAAGACGTTGTGGATGAAGAAGAGTATGATCAGTTCGACGAATTACCTCCATTTTTAGATGGAATTATTCAATCTGTCCCTACCGAAGATATTGACGAAACAAGTTACCTGCGAGACGACCATGAAGAAGGATTATGGGTGGACAACCATTCTTGACTAATTTGCAATATGTAAGTGACGTATATTACTTGGATCTTTAATCGAAGAATTCTTGAAATCATTTTTCAAAAATTCTTTGGGAAAACATACATGATGCATTGAGAATCATTTCTGCAAATTTTCATTTCAATTGGAGTTGATTTGAGCAATAGTTGATTCTTTTCACAAATCAATATGAAAACTGCAAAGTTCAGATTCCTCGTGGTTTTTGGCTGGTTTGTCATTTTGATATCTCCATCTTGATTGGCTATTGGAAGAAAGTTTCTATATGCATGAATACTTATGTTCCATGATTGGTATTTACTGTTAATTTATTTCAAAATTATTGGAAGTCATTTGCATGGGGTTTCAGGTGTCTTTACAAGTGCAAAATGATGTACTGAGACCCATCTGTAATTGTTCTCAGGAAAACCCTTTAGGGTCAATAATATTGTATTCTACTATCGGTTTCAATTTCCAAACTGATATGCAATTAAGTTCTACTATCGGTTTATTGTTCATAACCGATAGTAATTCATATTGTGTTATGAGACCCTGTTCTACATTTTGGTTTGATCTTGTACAGTGGATTCATTTACTATCGGTTAATAATCATAAAACCGATAGTGAAATACAATGGCAATAAAGATCATTTAAACATAACTCTTGATTATAAAATCCTATTTGGAAAATTTTTTCAGAAAAATATATTTCATGCAAGGAAAATCATTTCTGTAAATTTTCATTTCAATTGGAGTTGATTTGGGCAATAATTGATTCTTTTCACAAATCAATATGAAAACTGCAAAGTTCAGATTCCTCATGGTTTTTGGCTGGTTTGTCATTTTGATATCTCCATCATGATTGGCTATCCGAAGAAAGTTTCTATATACATGATTCCTTATGTTCCATGATTGGTCTTTACTGTTAATTTATTTCAAAATTATTGGAAGTCATTTGCATGGGGTTTTAGGTGTCTTTACAAGTGCAAAATGATGTACTGAGATCATCTGTAATTGTTCTCAAGGAAAACAATAACATTGTATTCTACTATCGGTTTATTGTTCATAACCGATAGTAATTCATATTGTGTTATGAGACCCTGTTCTTAATTTACTATCGGTTAATAATCATAAAACCGATAGTGAACAATGCCAATACTCCAAACCCTAACTTCCATTGTATTTACTATCGGTTTGATGATTATGAACCGATAATAAAGATTTATATATTAGGTTAACCTCGGACGATTTTCCCTCTAGTGCAACTGATCAAATTCCAAATACTCGTGCGCGGAAAACCTTAGCCTCCCCGACGTTCGCTTTTTCACTCCTCTGTGCCACCATTGCCGATTGCAATTGGATTCTCCACCGCCTCCGGCCACTGCATCACGCCATCATAGGCCACTCCACGAACGACTGTAAGTGTTCTTGACCAAACCGCTCATGTCAATTTCTGAAATTTATATTTAATAGTTCATATGCGGTTCAATGGATTACAAATATAATACTAGATGAAAAGTGCATGAATTAAAACTTGATAGCTATGAGAATTACAGACTTGATGAAAATCGCTAGGAATTTTTCGTACAGTGTAGTCCACTATCGGTTTCTTATTTTGAACCAATAGTAAAGACCATAATCTGAATTTTCTGTTAATTATTTCCCATTTTCTAATTTTCATCTGAAATTTTGGTTCATTTAAATTTTTATCACAAAGCCATGATTCTTTATGTTCCTGCAGAGAGATTAGCATAGTTTGCATTGCTAATCTTGTACATTTTCCTGAATATAAACTTGAGTACTATCGGTTTTAATTGTCAAACTGATAGGAAATAGAGTATGTCATAGTTTGCACTACTAATCTGAATTTTCTGTTAATTATTTCTCATTTTCTAATTTTCATCTGAAATTTTGGTTCATTTAAATTTTTATCACAAAGCCATGATTCTTTATGTTCCTGCAGAGAGACTAGTATAGCTTGCACTGCTAATCTTATATATTTTCCTGAATACAAACTTGAGTAGTATCGGTTTTAATTGTCAAACCGTTAGGAAATAGAGTATGTCATATCGGTTTGTTATTGTCAACCGATAGTACATTGAAAAGTCTAAATTTTGCAGAGTTCATATTTCATTTGTGAAAAGAATCAACTATTGCTAAAATCAAATACATTTGAAATGAAAATTTACAGAAATGATTTTCATTGCATGAAATATATTTTTCTGAAAAAATTTTCCAAATAGGATTTTACAATCAAGAGTTATCAAATGATCTTTATGTTAAGCAAGAAGGTTGAAGTTCGACAACCTTTTGCAAATTGAGTTTACAAATCCATTTTAAATCTATTTTGAAGACCATGTTGATAGGAATTGATGATTTTTGGTCTTTTGAATGAAAATTTGACATTTTAACAAAAAGAGGTGGTTCATCATTGCCATTCTATTTTAGTTATGAACTTTGTCATGTACCTTTCTTCATATCAATTGATGGTCTGTTCATGGAATTTTAGGTAAAGCCATGTCGGCATCTTCCTCGGCTGATAGTAGTGATTCGGAAAGGGCGAACATAGATGACGCTGCCTCGTCCCAACGCAAGAGGAAGGCGCGAGGCGCGACGATGTTGTGCCGTTGGGCAAATGCGTGGATCTTTCATGTGAGTTCAACCAGTTTGGGAGACCGATCGGGAAGAACGCCAGCCAGTACGCTGCCTATGTTGGTTTGTTGGCGAAGGAAAGGGTGAAGATCACCGTCCAGAGCTGGAAGGACGTTAAGGCCGACGAGAGGGATAGGCTGTGGGTGGAAGTGAAGGTAAAATAATCAAAATCATTGAACGCTTGAGTAATCACATTCCCTTGGTTTATCCCAGAGATTAAGTAAGTCCTGCTTATATGCACCATTTGAAACAAGCCAAGTGGAACATCCCCGACGATGGTCCCAAGATAGCTTGCTTGAAGGACATGAACAACACATGGAAAACCTGCAAGAGCGTCCTCGTCAGTACCTTCCTCGCTAAAGGCAAATATCCATGTGAGAAGTACCCCTTCATAACGGAGGAGGTATGGGAGCAATTCACCCAACAGAAGGGGACCCCTGAGTTCAAGGTATGTATGGTTCCTTTGCTTGGTTACACCGTTGTATGCAGTAACCAGCGGTGCATTAATTTTCTTGTTTCTGGTATGAAGGCCCTTAGCAAGAAGAACAAGGAAATCCAGAGGAGGAACGACCACCCGCACCGGCTCGGCTCTCGCGGCTATTGCGGCGAAGGAGGAACAGTGGAAGAAGGCTGAAGATGAGTCATCGAATTTCATCGACTCCCCTGACCTACTGCTCTCCGATATCTGCGATCCACGATGCAAGCATTGGTGGATGGCCAGAGGGACCATGTCGTCCACGGGGACTGTGGAGTTCCCAAACCCCAGGGACGTCGAGGTTGTGCAGCGAATCGTAAGTTGGCTAACTTCTTGGTTGGAATCATAGAGTGTGGTAGAAAAAACTATGATCACTAGTGTGCGCACAAGTTTGTATATATTTTTTCCTCCCAATGGAGAGCTTTGAATGTAACAGATCTCTTGCTCGAAGGAGGCGACCGAGGGATTGTTCACTCCCCATAGGGAGAACGACATCCTTACCCAGGCTCTAGGGAACAAGGAGCATCCAGAGCGGACGTGAACCGTGGGGGGTGTGGTGCCATGGAAGGAAGGCTTCTCGGAGCCCGTGCAAAAGGCGAAGAAGGCTTGTAGTTGGAAGGAAAGGGAATCGGAGCTCTCTCAGAAGATACGGTCAGATGTGAGTACACAATTCGCGGACATGTTCGCTCAAATGAACGAGAAGTATGAACACCTCAGCCGAGTTGTGCAGTCCAAGGGTTTAGATCCAGCTGCCGAGGTCGACGTTGCTAGGCCGAGTAGTTGCGGCTCGAAGGTTCACGTGGATCCGGTGGACCTGATTGAGGTATTGCAACTCTTGAGCTATATATGCAGTTCGGTTGATGCCACTCCCGTTACGTTAGAACTGTTTCGCTAACCTGTTATAATTGTTGCAAATTGCAGAAGCTGGAGAGCTGTAGCCTATTGATCAACATAGGCGACAAATCTGTAGTGGTTGCAAATGGGGTCGTATATTAGTCTTGGGAGGATGTCCGGATCCACTGCGTACCTCTGGAGCCTAGATTCGCAAAGGCACAGGTGGACATGGCCCTCCCGGGCTACAGCTCTTTTTCGTTGCCCGTCCCAATGGACGAAATACGGACAATTGGAGAGGCATTGGGCTCGTACATACAGTGGCCCAAGAAGGGTGTTAGACTACAGGAGGTAAACCCTAGCCATTCTAGCTTACTCAGTTAATATACTCAATTTGCAAAATCTAACGTATGCGTTCGTGACTTAAAGTGGACGATGGATGCTAGCTCACTTCCTGAGGACACCACCCCCAGCACAACGCATGACCGAGCTCCTTCGGCCCCCATGCCTCCTCCGAAGGCTTCAAACCCTTCGCCATCAAATGAGGCCGGCGGCACCGCACCCCAACCTTCGAAGGTATACACTCGCTCCCCGCCCAAAGGCAAGGGCAAGGCCAAAGGCAAGGCGAAACAAAGCCAGCTGGGTACGTTCAAGAACGGGTTCCCATTCGTGTCAGAGTACCTTCTGCGCAATATGGATCAAATAACCAAAAGTCTCCATGAGTGGTACCTGACCCGGTCTAGGTGCCACATCAACTTCTTAGTTCACTTCAGGCCAGGTCATTTTCACCGTAAGGCCGGGAGCATATCGGTGGCCCACGAGGATTTGTTCGACCTCCTCAACTGGCGGGAGCTTGATATGTCCATCATATGGATTGGAGTCCTGTGAGTTTGCTATTGTGTGAAGTTATCACAGTTCATTTCATAAATCTAATCACATTGTATGCACTACTTACTAATGTCTACTTTGCATCCAGGTGCATGTATAGGCTGGCGTCAATGAGGGCATGTGACAAGGTGGGTTTTCTCGACCCAGACAAAATAAACCTCACGATGCTAGGCACGACCAAGCACATGCGGAGGAATACATATCAAGGGCACTACTAGTGCAGTAGGACTGAGAGTTCATTCTTGCGCCATACCACCAAAGGTTAGTGCATTTCCTACTAATTTAACTCATTCTTGTATGTTATGCCTAACATATGTATGAAACGGTTCACTTATATATGCAATGTAGGGGCCACTGGGTCCTCGCCGTCATTTGCCCATGGATGAATGAGGTCTATTACCTCTATTCGATGAGCAACAGGGTGGCGCATGTTTTCACCCTCACGTGGCATAGAGACACGTAAGTAACATAGTTGTTTTAAATTTTTCTTTGACTAGCTAATTAATGATAACATATTAACTGATAATGCTAAATTAAATACAGGGCTTTCAAAAATTATGTTACTGCTAGAGGGAGGCATGACGCGTTGAAGGGCACAACAATTTCTTGGAAAGAATATGAGGTAATTAATATGGATGGAACTACTCATGATGAGTCTTTTAACTTAAGCTTAATTAACTTTTTCGAGTTAATGTGGTTTATGTCTTTGCATATGCAATTATCCCAGTGCCATCAGCAGCCACAATAGTGGGAATGTGGCTTCTATGTCATGAGATTTATGTATGACCTGATCAGGAGAAACTTTGCCCAATTCCCTAAGGTAACCATCTTTCCTGACTCAAAGTCAAACATTGGATGTCTCGTACGTTCCTAACTTCATACACGCATGCAAAGCACCATGTTGAAAGAGCAATATGAGTTGCCTCAATTGAAGGAGCTGCGAACAATTTGGGCTCAATATGTGATGGAAGAACTATTTATCAACGATCCATCGTAAATGACTTGTGTAATATATATTGAATGTGTTGATTGGTGTATGTGTGTAAATTCATTGGTGTATTTGCGAATAAACTCAATATGTGAATAAATTCATTGGTGTATTTGTGAATAAACTCAATATGTGAATAAATTCAATCTGTCCAATGCATGTGTATATCTTTGTATTAGTGTATTTGTGAATAAATTAAATCTACTATATTAGTGTATCACTGTATCACTGTATCTGTTAATGATCCTTTGTAATACTATCAGTTCATATCCTACAACTGATAGAAGAAAGTTGTGGTACTAACCGTATCGAGTTTCTAACCGATAGAAAAAACTATAGATTACTATCGGTTTCCAGTGAATAACCGTTACAAGAAATATAACATCACTATCGGTTGAGATCATTGAGCCGATAGAAGAATTGTCGATAGCGATTACTAAATGTTGGAGGTGTAGGTATTTTACTATCGGTTTTTATCTGATAGGGGTGTGCTACGTTTCTTCTATCGTGCCGATCACTAGCGGTAAGAGAACCGATAGTAGATTTGATTTTGAACCGATAGTGAAAAGCATTTCTGTAGTAGTGGTAATTGCTGACGTCACCAAAGGTTACCACCAGATTGATCTATCCCTAAGGCTCAATAGCATTGTCAGGGCCAGAGTCTTGAAGACATTCTTCACCAGTCGAAGAATATCACGGGTGATTTGCATCGATGGCAGTGTTTTGGCGAACAATGTATCCATTGAGCTGTCCCCATCTATGAAAACTCTCTTCAGCTTGTAATTGTGCACCGTGGGGTCCAGAACCAATGGATTCGTATATGGGTACGCTAGTTTGGTGGGCTGATCTAGCAGTCCAAAAGATAGCGACTGATCAAACCAATTAGGCAGCTCTTGGATCTGGATAGACCCTACACATACTTCCTGGAATGCAGCCTTGCACTATCAACGGGATTCGTAAGTGGATGATCCACCAATGTTGACATCCACCTCCGTATCGACCTCCTAGAAGGAAAGATTATCGCTATCTTGGTCTCCAAGGGTCGGGAGATCAAGATCTTTGCCTGGCCCGATCAGTATGGGGAACTCACCAACATATTTATAGTATTTCTTGAGTTTGTATTGCACAACTTGACAATCCTTGGTATTATGAGACAATGCTTGGTGGTACCACAAGAATTTCTTGCCGCCCATTTTTCCCTTAGTAAGTTCGGGGTCCCTGGGACCCAGTCACATCTATGGGGGAAGACAAGCAGTGTTTTGCACTTGGCCTTGATCTTGGCCACAACCGCTGGTGCCGAGATCAAAATGCTTAGAATGGCCCACTGCTAGCACCTCTCCAACATTCTTTTTCCAATTTCCCTTGACGAGGATTATTAGTTCACTACCACAGAAACAGACATCCAGGACGGCACATCACAGACGGTTATGAACTTTTTAATGGAACACCGTCTGCGAAGGCCTGTTGGGAGAATATGTTAAGTTATCACAATTGGTTCTGATGTCAAAACCAACTGTGATAGTCAACGAGACGGTTCTGAACACAGAACCGTCTGTAATAGTCTACTTATCACAGATGGTTTTAAACTAAAACCCGACTGTGATAGATACAATCGGTTCTCAACTGAGAACCGTCTGTGATAACTAGAATATCAAAGACAGTTTCGTTATCAAAACCGGCTGTGATATATACAATCGGTTTTGAACTCAGAACCGACTGTGATAGTGTAGTATTAGAGATGGTACTAATATCAAAACTGACTGAACAATGCCGGCACTTCAAATTCTCAACTGTGTTCATTTCGGTCTCCGATCTTCGCGCGACGCCTAGGCGAACACGAAGCATCACTTTGGAAATTCTATAAATAGCTTGATAGTGGAATAATTGCCATTTACTTTACAAGTTTTTATAATTCTCAAACTGTTTGACTCCTTAGCTTCTCTGCGCCAATGGCATCCTCAATGGCATCGTTAGCCTCGCCCTCCTCGATAAGAACTCTCAATCTTTTGGACTTACCCCTGTATTGTTAATCCCTGTTCAGTACATTCTTGACCTGTTGATTTGCACAGGGAAGGGGAGCCGTGGAAGACTCGGGCAAGGTGAAAGCCAAGCTGAGGGCCCTCCAGGAGGAGCACAAGCTCCTTACGGAGAAGCACACTCAGCTACGGCTTGACCTGGATGATATCTTCCAGCGCATTCAGTGCATGAAGACAGATGGTGACAATGCTAGGGCGAGGACGAGGCGTCTTCGCGAGAAGAAGCAAGTCGCAGATATGACCATCACTGGCTGCGGTTTGATTATGAAGGATACCATCGCGAAGCTGAGGGAGGTCGCAGGCCTTCTCGACGTGGTAGTAGTTGATCCTAAGAAGGACAACTTGTCGCTGGAGGAGTCCTACGTCCAGGCTGCAAGTCAAACTGACTTTATTCTAGATGCAGCCAGGGCTAAGACCACTCCTTGACCTAGCATTCTGTATTTTTACTTTTTTTTGTAAGTGATGAAAAAAATTAATGAAAACTTTGTTCAATTTTCTAATTTTCCAGCACGTTCTTGGACTGCATGCTATCTTCCCTCTTTCTTTATCTTTCTTTAGCTTTTGGCGAACATCCGACCATACAAAGGTATGTGCACTGTGTGCGATCAAGGAATGACTATCGCGATCATATAACTAGAAGCGGCAATCTTTGGCGCATGAGGGCAGTCCATCGGAGCCCTGCAAATAATATAGAAACAATATAGAAGTCGCAGGTCCCATGCAAATAATATAGAAAGAATATAGAAGTTGGGCTTATTTGGCTGGATGGCATTGTGGCATGCCAAACGCTTCGAGTTATCAACATGCTTTGAATATCACAGACGGTTTTAAGGTAAAAAAGGTCTGTGATAGTCACATTATAGACGGTTTTTATGTAAGGACCGACTGTGATAATTCCAACAGTGACTGACGCTTCGAATTCTCAACGTTTTTCCAATATCATAGACGGTTTTTAACTCAAAACCGTCTGTGATAGTCACATTACAGATGGTTTTTATGTAAGGATCGACTGTGATAGTCCCAATAGTGATCGATGCTTCAAATTCTCAACGATGTGTTGTGTCATTTCGGGTTCTGATGTTCGCGCGGCACACTAGCCTAGGAACATGAAGCGTCGCCTTGGAAATTCTATAAATAGCTTGTTTTTCATTAATGATGAAAAAATTAATTAAAAATTCATTCTTATGTCAATTTTCCAATTTTCCCGCACGTTCTTGGAATATCACAAACGGTTCTGATTTAAAAACCATCTGTGATAGTTCTATCACAGACGGTTTTCACCACAAAACCGTCTGTAATAGTGTTGTATTACACACAGTTCTGATATGATAACTGTAACACCCCAGTTTTTTATTATCTTTTCTGCCTGCGAATCGGCATAACTTCCTTGGAAACCCTGATATTTTAACCCTATCTTGATCTTGGGTATGCCACTACCTTAACCTAAAAAGTTGGCTGCTAAACTTCTTTGACCAGATCGTTTTCACTTTTCAGTCCAAAAGCGTTTCAATTTAGTCCTTTTCAGAAGTTTCAGAAAACCCAAAAAGGCTAAAAGTCCCAAATCACCTCAGAATCCAAATCTGATCAAGTGATAACCTTTCTTTCAATTTTCTGAACATTTTTCCCTTCTGGAAGAATTCCAGAATCTCGACCAAAACCCTAGTTTCAACCTCGACAAAAGTTCAAACCCTAATTACCCTGTTTTCGAATTTTGTCAAAACCACCAGATGTTATCGGATTTCATCATTTTTCCTGCTAGATGAGTCCAAGACATTTAGTAGCACTCATCTGCAAAATCAGAATTCAAATCAGCCCTTCAGATCTTCAGAATTGCAATTAGGCCCAAATTCCCGAGCCAAAACCTTCGTGTTTCAGTCCAAAGCCTTGCAAATAAGCCCCTGGCCTTTTCTTCGACCACGACCAAGAGACCGCGTGCACGACCGCGACCAGTGCTCGTTCGACCAGCGCCCTACCGCTTTGCCGCACCGTTGAACTCGTCGCCGGCGAAGCCCCTCGCGCTACCACCTCATGGCCACGTAGCCCCCAGCCGTGCGCACCTGTACCGCCACCGTGGAGCGCTCAAGCCCCACCGTGCCATCGTCTTCCTCGCGCGTGCGTGCTGCTGCTGCCAGGAGCTTTATGCCACTTGGCTGCCATCCCGAAGATCTTCGCCACCACCTCCTGACCGAATCCTGCTTCCCCGCGATTCACCGCCTCTGGCAGAGCCCCGCCGCGTCCCGAAATGCATCGATGACCGCCCCGGCGTCAGAAGAGGATCTCCCCGGCGATTGCTGCTGCTCCCGAGAGCTTCACCCACGGCTATATAAGCCCCCTCCCTTGCCCAGCATTGCCTCACACCACCCCACAGCTTCCTTGCCTTAGTCTTAGCACCCGAGAGCATCCGAGTTCTTCAGCGCCGCCGCGAAGCTCATCTTCCCCGGTGAGCAACCGTTGAAGCTCACGGCGCCAGCCTCGCCCGAAGCTTCCCCCTCCAAACCAACGCCACCAGTAAGCTCCCTACACCTCTCTCTACGTTTCATAGCCGTTAATTGGTCCCCGGCGCACCACAACGCCGGCAATCACCGGAAAACTTAAAAACCCCTGTTCCCGCAATGCCTAGCGATTTAGCCCGAATTGGCCTTCGTGCCAGTGATGGGAATTGACCAGTGCACCCATTTGAGCAAGCCTGTAAGCTTAGATTTCAAATTTGAGCAACAGTCATGGCTTTTCCGAAGTTTGCGCGCCACCAGTGAGCTGGTCCTCGTCGCCAAGCTTCTCCGGCCACCCTCCGGCCGATTCAACCCCGCAAATAGATCCCTCACCTCACCCTCTCACTCCCTGAGCAAGGAATCGAGCTCAAACCCTTTAGAACAGAAACGCCCAATCTGGAGGTTGTCTTCTCCAGCGCCGGTCGCCGGAATTTATCCCCGGCCGATCTAGCCTCGCTCACCTTGTCATTTAGATAGATCTCAATCCCCTGAGTAATTTTGTCTACTAGCCCGACCTCTGAATCGACCTGAATCAAAAGTTATAGCCATGCCAAGGTTGCTGTCCAGTGGCTCAGTTCATGTCCAGGCCACCGTGTTTGCTCACCGGATTTGGCCACCCTCCGGCCACTTTCAGCCCTTGAGCCCGTTGAGAGTTTTGTAGCTGATGTCAATGCCTAAACCCTAGACAAAGTTGTGCACCAATTGGAGCTCTGAGTCAAAAGTTATGCAATGCCCTAGTTTCTGGCCATGTCAAACACTATGTCAGTGCATGTCCACCTGTGGCATTGGATGATTTAGACTTGTTTCTTTTGAGCAATTGAAATGCCACTTTGTCCACTAAGCCTTTTGAGCCATGTTCTACAATATTCCCTACTATCATATCTCCAGAAAACAAACCTAGAACCGATTTAGGGCAATGTCAAGCCTTGAGTCGAATGTCAGCCCTTCGACATTCAAGCCCTCTGAACCCATCTCTTCAACCAATGTCAAGTGACCTTGTCTAAACCAATTCCCCTGCATGCATGATGTATTTACGTATTATTTTCTAGTGCTTGTGTGCTTATATGGTATGTATGTGCTGTTTGTACCCGTCGTGGAACCAGACGTTGAAGGAGCAGAGGAGATCCCTGAAGATTCATTTGAGCAGCTAGACCCGTCACTGCAAGGCAAGTCTCAAACCCTTGATCATGTCTCGCCTACTATTTTGAAATGAAGTATGTTTTAACTGTTTTCAAGTATATGCATACCTTAGATTCAAATAAGAATTATGTTTCAATAAAGATGATTAGATATGACCTAAGTGATTGTAAAACCCCTTTTGATATTGAACACCCCTGCACCCTTGTTACCTTAGATTATCATACTTAGGCTATGCTATGCTTAAAGATTATATGATAAATGTTGAGTGGTCACATATGAGAAAAGCATGTTCAAAACCCCTTTTTGTGAAAGAAAATATGATTGGAATCGATAGTGAGGATGGTTTGATTGGATGGTGCTGTGTGCGCACTGGGAATGTGAAAGACTCCTCACTAAAGATTCATAAGGACTAGAACCTTGTGTTGTGCTTCTATGCGGCATGAAAAACGTACCAACCACCTGCCTGTTTATGGGACGGGCGCAACTTAGTAGCTTTCTTTAGTGTTAGCTTTTCCCTGCAATGGTTGTCGATCCAGATTCTTGCGAGAACTGGTGGGCCGCAGAAGGCCATGAGTGATGTGAGATCAGAAAAAGCATGAGAGGAAAAGGTGGAAAGAAGGAAGACGCCCTAAGCCAGATTAAGTCGTGCGCGACTGTAATCAAGAGAGGCTATGTGTCTTGCGAGAGCATAGGCCCAGGCTAGGAAGTAAGGCAGTGGGGAGGACCCACAACGGTACTTGAGACTTAACTGTCTATTTACCGGGCAGGGAAATAGTTAACACTAGGACTGTAAATTGTTGTGTCATCTCGGCCTTGTCACATGCGTAAAAGTCGCATGAAGCTGATCCGACTTGAAAGCCGAATGATTGGTGGATTAAGGTGGTACACCTTTGCAAAGTTTAAAAAGTATCGGATACTCTGAGCTCCCAGGTCATGGAGTCTGCGCGCTGTGAATTCTATTCACGTCGATGCAGCACAAGTAGCTTTTGGAAGTTTTTCACAAAATCTGAGTAAAGTGGTGACTCATGAAAGACCGCCACACACAACATTTCTGAAAATCTAGCTTAGGATTTCAAAAGCCCCGCTTTCGAAAATAAAGACCTTTCTTTAAAGCTGCATGTGAAAATCTATTTATACACAGAGCCAAAGAGCTGTTCTTTGAGAAATTCCCCATCATTTATACATATGCATTGTTACTTGGGACTTGTTGAGCACCATGTGGACAATGTGCTCACCCTTGCTTTTCAAACAAATTTAGAGGAAGGATTCGCCGACCCTGAATCTTATGGTCTTGAACCCAATGTGGAACAAGAAGAAGAAACTGAGGACCCATCCAGTTAAAGGGTTATGCACCAAGGTGGAGTTCGATGTGGAGAAGGCCCATGCAATACCGCCGCTGCAGAGAAAGAAGACTGAAGAAGTCCTTTTGTTTAACTTAGCTGTTTTATTTTGTGCCGACCCTTGTGTCGAAAACTCCTTAATTTGTATTAACAATTAAGTGCGTCATTTCGGCGCTAAGTTATTGTAATGTTGGTCCTTGTGATCAGCACTTGTTTTTAATTACTCGCATTTTTATATAATGCATTCCATTGTTGTGAGCTGTAATGTGCCTTTTCTGAGTGCAATCCACCTGGGCGATTGCCACTGGAATCCTCAAATGAGGGTCCCACAATAACTCTCTGTGATCTTCATACGCCAGTTCACACATTGAAGTATATGTCTGAAACAACAATACAAATACACAAATATACACCAATACAAATACACCAATTCACACATTCGATGTATATTACAAAAGTCACATCTGAAAAAGAACCTTTGCAATCAAACGACAAATGTAACTACCAACTACAAGTTAGACCTGATACATCACAAATCCATTCATCTGAAACAGCAATTGTATGAACCACGTTTGACTTAACGATAGGAGTTCAGTTCAGAGACACCCGAGGAGCTGGAACTAGCGTTGAGTTACATTTGTCTTGGTGAGCTCTTCTGGCTCAAACTCAATTCATCAATTCAAATCAACTCAACTCAGTTGAGTTGAGTTGAGTTGGAGCCTGAGGAAATCACTAATACAAATATAAGATGCTTTCTATAGGTCCTGATTTGAGAAACACGCCGGGCTTGAGGATCTTCTCGACCGAGCCAACTAAGATCTCGCCCTTCACTAACTTCCAGCTCTCGACGGTGATCTTCACCCTTTCTTTCACCAACAAGCCAACGTACACAGCGTACTGTGACGAAGAACCGTGAACATCATCCAAGGACCTGCACAGAATCATCTTGAAAAGAAGACATATAAAAATGGAAGATACAGGAATCGCAGGATAATTGCCATCATAGTATTAGGATAATCTAACAATGCCAAAATTTTACTTGCATTACTTGCAATGCCGAAATCTAGCCGAGGGAGTTGAAGCTACGATCGATTTTGGACTTGATTCACCAGAGACACTAGTGGCCGTCGATGGAGGTGTGGCGGCCATCAATGGAGGTTGTGGGTTAAGGCTTGTCGTGCCCAAGGACAAAAAGAAGTGGAACAGTTCGACTGGAAGCAAAACTCCAGGGAGGGAACAAGTATTTGTAGAAGTCGAACGGTTCAAAATTCTAGGCATATTACAGACAGTTCAGACATCAGAACCGTCTGTAATAGTAAAGCAGACAGTTTTCATCTCCCAACCGTCTGTGATAGTCCCAACAGTGTCCGACGCTTTGAATTCTCAACATGCAATCGTGGATAACCGCACATAATAACTGCGCAGATGAAGAGACTTAATTATTTACTTCAAATTTAATTTGCATCGAATTATGTAATCTGACGCTTCAACTTCTTAAGTGGGCACTGTTCCGCCGTGTTGCAGTTTATCTCCCGAGAAATAATCATGAATTTATTGACCTTGAAAACCAGTAGTGCGCTTTTTAAAACTCGAGGCACCCGTACATATGAACCATCACCTTCTGGTTCTATAAATAGCAAGGCTCTTCAATCCTTAAGACTTACAAATTCTTGGCTAAGTCTTTTAGGAATTCTGCTCCTAAATCCCTGTCTTTATTCCCTCCTCAACTCCCACCTTGATGGCGAGCCGAGATTCCAATGAGGTTATTGAAATTGAGAGTGATGAGGAAGAGATAAGGAATGAACTCGATCAGGATCTTCAGAAAGTAAGTCCTCTCTGAAACTCTAATGCTGATCTTTCTTTTATGACTTGATTACCTCCAAACAAATGCATTTCGAAATCCACAGGTGCTTGAGGAAATGCTCCCTCCAAAGAAGAGACTCAGAAATGATGAAAGATCCTCCAGTGGAGCTACAGTGAAGACTCTAGAGGGTGCTGAGGTCTGTGTTACCACAGTGCCCCTTGCAACCCCTCCAGTTGCATCGACTTCACCTTTGGATATCCACAATAATCCTTCCAATATCCCCTCTTCAACACTTTTGGATCATCAGGTTTTCTTGGATGATCAACTTTCTGGGGTAAGGCGCACACTTCCACGTCCAAATCCACTCTGAAGCTTGGCAATCATCTTCACCCTCTCTGCTGGTCGTTATGTCTTTCAAAACTAACCCATGCATGTGTGGAGGAGAAAGCTGCCTTTTGTAGAACTCTCCAAGAAGAAAAAGAGGCGCTGGAGAAACGTTCTGAGGGGATGTCTTCTGCCATTCTGCACTTGGTAGAGTGCTATGAGGGTTCTAGCGAAGAAGCGCGCAGGTTCCGGTCGGAGAGAGATTACGCTCGGCAGCAGCGAGAACTCTCTGATACAATAAGGAACAGCTACACTCCTTTGCTGAGAGATGATGTAGATAGGCTTAGAGCCATTGCTAGTTCTCTTGGGGCGGCCAGTGTAGATCCTACTGATGCCAATATGTCCCTAGGAGAACTTTGTAAATTACTTTCGGATCAGGTCGACGCTTTGGTCGCTTGTATCCCTTATGTATGCAAAGATTGTAAGAAATAAGAAATTTCTTTTCCTTATATATCTGGCTTTTCGATTGATTATGTAACTGATAATCACCAAATGATGTTCTATATGAAAATGTTAACAAGAAAATACTGCTGTGATCAAGACGGTTTTGAACTCAAAACCGTCTCTGATAGTAACATTACAGACGATTTTAATTTCAGGACCGACTGTAATAGTCTCAACATTCTTTGAACATCCATAGGCATATATATACACCAAATATGAAAAATAAGATAAAACCAAATAGTCTCAACGTTCATTTTTTAAATACTAACATTGAAAATAAGATGTCGTGGTATTAAGAATACCCCGGCAGGTTTTGAAGACGATCCTAGCGGAAATTACGCAGCGCGGGTTGACCGGGTGACCGGTCCTCCCCCGCCGGACAAACACAAGAATTGACACGTGGATTTATACAGGTTCGGGTCCCGGTGGGGGCCCTAGTCCTGTTGACGCGCTCCCGACCGGAGCCGGCTGGGGTGGCTCTCTCCGGGGGAGAGGCTTCTGGAGCACGTCTGTGAGCTTAGCTATTCCAAATAATAATGAGCTGATCTTTTACAACAGAGGGGTACAAGGGCTATTTATAGCCTCAAAAAGAAGCAAAAAGCCCAAACTACCCCAGAAGCCACCGTCGGATTGAAGGGTAGGACCGTCCTTCCCCCGGTCAAACGTCTTGGATGCTTGACAGGTGGTCGCTGATTCCGGAGGCGTCCCTCGCGTGACCTGCACGTGATAAACAAACAGGGATTTTACCTTTTAGGAGGGCGATGACGTCCGGGACCCCTTCCGGAGAGCAGGGTCCCGGGAGCCTAAAAGGCGACGCCCGGGGCAGGCACCGGGGGCCACTGTCCCCGGGCGAATGGCGGCGCCCGGGACTCGCCCGGGGGGCCAGGTCCGGGGAGCCAAAAGGCGGCGCCCGGGACATACCCCGGAGGCACGGTCCCAGGAGCCTAAACGACGGCGCCCGGGGCAGGCACCGGAGGCCACTGTACCCGGGCAAATGGCGGCGCCCGGGGCAGGCACCGGAGGCCACTGTCCCCGGGCAAATGGCGGCGCCCGGGACCCGCCCGGGGGGCATGGTCCCGGGGGCCAAAAGGCGGCGCCCGGGACATACCCCGGAGGCACGGTCCCGGGAGCCTAAACGGCGGCGCCCGGGGCAGGCACCGGAGGCCACTGTCCCCGGGAAAATGGCCGCGCCCGGGACCCGCCCGGGGGGCACGGTCCCGGGGGCCAAATGGCGGCGCCTGGGGCAGGCACCGGAGGCCACTGTCCCCGGGCAAATGGCGGCGCCCGTGACCCGCCCGGGGGGCATGGTCCCGGGGGCCAAATGGCGGCGCCCGGGGCAGGCACCGGAGGCCACTGTCCCCGGGAAAATGGCGGCGCCCGGGACCCGCCCGGGGGGCGAGGCCCCGGTAGCCAAAAGGCGGCGCCTGGGGCAGGCCCCGGAGGCACGGTCCCGGGAGCCTAAACCGCGGCGCCCGGGGCAGGCACCGGAGGCCACTGTCCATGGGCAAATGGTGGCGCCCGGGACCCGCCCGGGGGGCACGGTCCCGGGCGCCTAAAAGGCGGCGCCCGGGACATGCCCCGGAGGCCACTGTCCCCGGGCAATCATGAACTTACCTGGACTTGACCGCGTGGAGATTTCCCCCAACAGCAGCCCCCCATGCCCTCCGGGGACGAAGCTTGAGCCCCCGGAGGGAATGGTTACGGTACCGGGAAAATCTCCGGGCGAAACCTCCAGACGAAAATCACCAGACCCCCGGCGACGCTTCGGTTTCTGTGCCGGGCGCTTTATGGCCGCGCCGTTTTCGCAATAAATGCACGCGTGGTTCGAACTGGCGTCTCGATTTACGCGCCCGTCCCTTCGTTTCCCGCGCACGGTTTGAATTTCAGTGGTCCAGATTGCTCCGAGGGGGCCACGTGGCGCGCATCTGGGTCACGGCCAACCTCTATAAATAGGGCCTTAGGGGGCCCCGGAAGCTCATTCCAAATCTTCAACTCTAGCTTCAGCTCTCCCGGTAGCGCTCTTCCGGTAGCTTCTCTGGTTGCCTTTCCCGTTAGCGAGCGTCCGGGAGTTGTAGACGTAGCCACCTGAAAACTTAGCCACCCATCAAGAGAGACTAACCTTATGGCGCCCAAAGGTCGAACGAAGACCACGGAGGTGCCTCCGGAGGAAATCCCCGTGGATTTCCTCTGGGCCTCCGAATTCTTGGCCTCGAACGCGGAGTCCTTGGTCGAGAAGGGCCTTGTCGCGGAAGGGGACATCCGGGTCCCCTTAAAGAGGGACGGAGCCCCTCGCCCCAGGCCCGGAGAGGTTGTGGCCTTTGAGGCCTTCCTCGAGGCAGGGCTCCGGCTCCCGGTGCACCCGATGCTCCGGGAGTTCCTGAAGGAGTGTGGGGTGGCGCTCAACCACCTCACCCCCAACGCCCTCGTCCGGATGGGTCTCTTCATCTGGCTGTACGAGACGGCGACCGGGCGGGAGCCCACCCTCCGCGCCTTCCGGTACTTTTACGAGCCGGCAGCGCGGAGCTCCCACCTGGTGAAGGGAGGACCGAAGTCCCCCTTCGGCTCGGTGATGGTCCAAATGCTGCCCTCCCGGGTGGCGGACTACCCGGCGGCGGCCTCCCGGGACCACTGGGGGGACTGGCTCTGGAGGTGGTTCTACCTCCGGGTCCGGGACGAGGCGGTGGTCTACGCCCCGGAGCCTGCCACCTACAGCCGGTCATCCGCACCGAAGCCGCCGGTGTGGACGGACGAGGAGTTCGAGCTCCTCGGGAAGGTGGTGCTGACGAAGAAGGCCCGCTTGATGCAGGACGCCGCGGAGGAGCTGGCGCTCCTGCGGCTTTCCCCCTTCTCACGCGGGAGAAGGGGGATCGGCATGGGCCCGGAGCAGCGGCCTCCGGTGAAGCCGGTGACACGGCGTAAGTACCCTGCACTTTCGCACTTATGATTTTTTATGAAAATTGACTAACTCTTTACCTCTTGCAGTGCGCCCGTATCCGGCGGCGAAGGACAGGGCGGAGCACCTCCTGGGGAGGTACTTTGCCGACGAACACAAGCGCATTGTGCGCCTCGTGGGGGAGGGGCCTCCCCGGAACCTGGTGGCCGAGGCCTACGGGCTCAGGCTTCCGGAGAGGAAGCCCCTTCCCACCCCCGGGTCTCATAAGCGGGGGAAGGATGCGGCCGGGGGCTCGGAGCCCAAAAGGCCCCGGGTCCAAAAGACCCCCGCCCCGACGACGACGCCGGCGACGACGCCGGTGAGGGCCCGGGACGCGGCTCCCGGAGCCGAACATGCCCGGGCGGCGCCCCGGGCAGAGGCGACGCCTCCGCCCCCGGAGGCCCCCGTCGAGGCCCGGGGGAAGGAGGTTGTTATCTGCGGGGCGGGGTCCGATTCCGCGGACTACACCCCGTCGCCAGTTCGAGTGGCGCTCCTCTCGCCTCTCCCGGCGGCATTGGCACCGGAGAGGCTGGAGGTGAGCTTCTCGGAGGCGGAGCCTCCATGCCTCTGGCCGGTGGACGACGAGGGGGGGAGCCCCTCGGTCTACGTGGTCCCCCCGGAGCAGGAGGCCCCGAGGGCCCTTCGGCCTGGGGCGGGGAAAGGCCCAATGATCCCCCCCCCGGGCGGAGAACCCCGCCCAATCTTCGTCTTCGTCTTCGGAGGAAACTTCGTCGACGAAGACGCCGGCGACGCCGGCCGTGCTCCCGGATTCCGAGGTCCGGGGGCCCTCTCCCGGCCGCGACGGGAGGGCCGGGCAAGATACCTCCCTACTTCCCGCGGGGGAGATGGCCCGCTACGCGGAGGGCCTGCACAACCGGAAGGTGCAGGCCTTCATAGCAGGAGGAACGCTCCACGAGAGTTTTGAGGGGCTCGAGTCCCTCGGAGCCCAGGTAACCCGAGCTCTTAATACTTCTGCTTTTTTCCTGCACTTAAGATTTTTCTAACTCTTTATGTATTTTGTAGGTAGCGACTGTTACCTGGGGCCTTGAGCAGCGGGTCACCCGGCTGCTCAAGGAGGCGGAGAGCCGGGCCGCGGCTTGCGTGGAGCAGCGGGAGGCGGCCCTCCGGGAGCGGGACGAAGCTCTCGATGAGCTGTCCCGGGCCCGGGCCCGGGCCCAGGTGCACCTTTCGGAGGGCGCCTACAGCCGCCTCCGAGAGGAGGCCAAGGTGAGGGAGAAGGCGCTCCGGGAGCTCGAGAGCTCCAGCGTCCGGGCGCTGTCGGACGCGGGCCACTCCGTCCGCTCGGCCTTGGAAAGCCTTGGCGTTAGCCTGGGCTCCGGGAGCGGCCCGAAGGTGCCCCCGGCGACCCTCTCGGAGGCTGTGCGTTTTCTTAACGCACAAGTCTCCGCCATTCCGGAGGCTGCGGACGTCCGGGCACGGGGCCAGGCGATCCCCGTCATCGCGGCCGCCGCGGGGCTCGTTGACTACCGGGGGGTCGGCGCCCGGGCGATCGGGGGCCGCATCCCCCAGAGCTTCCCGGAGGCCTTCGAGCCAACGCGCCGGGAGATGGAGCTGCTGGCGGGGGAGTTCTACGACCGGATCGTCCGGACGAGGTTCCCGACACCGGCGCCTCCGGCCGCGGATACTCCTGCCCCGGCCTCGGGAGAGGCCCCCCGGGGGGAGGACCCCAATGCTAAAGTATGAGCCTCCCCCCGGGTCTTTAGCTAGGACACCCTTTTTATTTTGTTAGACATTTTGATTCCGGTAGCTTCTTAGGAGAAGCCCCGGGCACTTGTACAATATATTTCAAATTTTCTAAGTCTTTGCAATGAAATGTTACTTGGGTTCCCGGGGGGTTACTCCCGGGCAACGGTCCGGGAGAGGCTCTCCGGGGGACGCCCAAGCGGCTTTGATTTTGCTGAGCCTTGTCTCCGGGGAGCGTGACGGGGGTATTGCCCGGGAGCCTGTCTGGTTGAGGTGGCGCCCGGAGTGGCACTTGGACAATTTCGACAATAGCCGTGCCGAACTATCCCCCCCGCATCCGGAGGCCCAGATGGTACCACCCCTCCGGATACTTCCACCGGCGGGGTACGAGTTTTGGCCCGAAGATGTGCTCCGGGACTCGCAGCGTCGCGTACGGGCCCTGTACCGGGACTTGGCCCGGGAGCTGAGGGAGCGCCTCCGGGAGCTTTAGGGGTAGGAGCCTTAGGCTTGTGAAAAATCCCCCGGGTTAGGACCCGGGTTATATCTTTCCTGAAGCCCACCGGAGGGGGAAGGTGTCCTCCGGGTTTCCCAATGAATAAAGCTTTTCTTCTGTTGATTGCTTTGCATTTTTGTTTTCTTATTTTTTCTTCTTGTATGGTCTGTGGGGCTCATCTTCAAAAGAATGAGCTATGTTTGTTCGCGGGGACCCGGGGGCCCCCTGTCCCCCCCGCCCACAGCGGGCCGGAGGAGACCTCCGCGCGCTGTGGGGGTAACAGGGTCCCCGGGGGGAACATAACCTGTAGGAGTGAAATATTTTGTTAGAAAAATTGTAAAAACGGGGTTTCCGAGGGAGGGACCTTCCGGGGTGCCCGGGGGCACCGGGAGAGGTTCATCCGGCCGCCGGGAGAACGGGGAACCGGGAACAAGGCACGGAAGGGGCTCGTGAAAAGCCGATAAGACCTCCAGAGGGAAGCTCCCCGGGAGACTTCGTCCGGTCGCCGTGAGTACGGGGAACTGGGAATAATGTCCGGGGGAAAATATATCCGAGAAATCCATATCTTCGTAAAGCAATCGTCCGGTCGCCGTGAGAGCGGGGAGCCGGGAATAATATCTCTGGGAGATAATCATCCGGTCGCCGTGAGAACGGGGAGCCAGGAATAAGGTCTCCGGGAGGTAATCATCCGGTCGCTGTAAGCGGGGAGCCGGGAATAAGGTCTCCGGGAGATAATCATCCGGTCGCCGTGAGAACGGGGAGCCGGGAATAAGGCCTCCGAGAAATAATCATCCGGTCGCCGTGAGAACGGGGAGCCGGGAATAAGGCCTCCGAAAAATCCATTGAACGTCCCACTGGGGAGAGCGTCCACTCCCGGAGGAGGACGAAATTCCAGAAAGCCATTAGACGTCCCGCTGAGGAGAGCATCTACTCCCGGAGGAGGAGGTGCCCGAGGACGGGTCTTGAGTGTTTGGGTAGGGGACTAGTCTCCCAAAGTGACTCGTTACCGCGGCCGCTGGGGACCGGGTTGCCTCTTACACCCTCAGTCCACAAGGGCTGATCGTAAGCCGCCCTACAGGAGGGACTTGCTGGGTCAGGGCCCACTTCCTCGCGGAGAGGGCATCCTCGCGGGGAGGGTTTCCTCACGGGGAGGGCATCCTCGCGGGGAGGGCATCGCCACTAGGGGCGGTCAATAAGAACCTGCAGTGAGACAGTTCAAGAACAAAGGCTATGCATTGATTAACAAAATATACAAAGCCCCCCCTGCGAAGCCGCGAAGGGGGGGAAAAAGGAAGCTACAGGGTCCTTCCTCCCCCTCTGGCGTGATCGCTCCGGGGGAGGGGACAGGCCCGTAAGGCTAGACGTAGAACTTGCGAAGTAAACGCAAGTTCCAGGTGTGCTTCAGCTCCTGCTCTTGAAGGTTGGAGAGCTTGTAGGCCCCCGAGCCTAGGACAGCATAGATCGTGTAGGGGCCCTCCCACTTGGGGGAGAGTTTTCCCTGGGCTTGGGGGTCCGTGACGCGCTTGAGGACAAGGTCCCCAAGGCGAAAAGCTCTTTCGCGCACGCGCTGGTCGTATGCGCCGACATCTCGCGCTCGTAGATGGCGTGGCGGTGGAGCGCTCGGTCGCGTTCCTCCTCCACGAGGTCGATTTCTAGCCGCCGGTTGTCTTCGTTGGCCCGGTAGGCTGCGGTCGTGGCTCCGTTCAGGAGCTCGACCCGCAGCGACCGGAAGCCGATCTCCGGGGGGAGGACTGCCTCCGCCCCGTAGACCAGGGAGAAGGGAGCACACCCTGTGGCCCGGGACGGGGTCGTGCGCATCGAGCAGAGGATGCTAGGGAGCTCCTCTGCCCACGCGCCCCGCTTGGAAGCGGTTTGCTCGAGTCTCCGGCGTAACCCCTGTAGGATTACGCCGTTGACTCTCTCGACGGCCCCGTTGCTTTGAGGATGGGCCACTGAGGCGAAGTGGATGACGATCCCCAGGCCTTCGCAGAATTCCCGGAAATAAGCCGAGTCGAATTGGGTCCTGTTGTCCACGGTGATTTCCCGGGGGACACCAAAACGACAAATGACGTTTTTCCAGAAAAACCGCTGAACGGCCCGGGAGGTGATGCTAGCCAAGGGCTCCGCCTCAACCCACTTTGTAAAGTAGTCGACCGCGACTACCGCATACTTGTATCCTCCGGGCGCTGGGGGGAAGGGCCCTAAGAGGTCCATCCCCCAGCGCACGAAGGGCCAAGTGATGGGGATAGTCTGCAGCGTTACAGGGGGGAGGTTCGAGCCCTTGGCCATCTTCTGGCATGCTTCGCACGCGGAGACAAGGTCTCGCGCGTCGGGCATGACTGTAGGCCAGTAGAAGCCCTGCCGAAGGGCCTTGGCCGCGATGGCACGCGGGGCTTGGTGAGAACCACAGCTCCCCGCGTGAATGTCTTCCAGGAGTTGAAGTCCCTCCGACCGGGGGAGGCAGCGCAGGAGGGCTGAAGCCCCCCGCTTGTAGAGCCTTCCCTCCAGTAGGAGATATGCACGGGCTTTGGCCCGGAGGCGCTTAGCCTCGGTCTCGTTGGAGGGGTCCCCCTCCCCCTTGATGAAGGAGAGGAGGGGATCCATCCATGATGACAGCCGAACGATCTCGACGACCTCCGGGACCGGAGGCTCGGGGCCTGCGTCCGGGGAGGCCACCGACGGCTTCGTGATTGTTTCGAAGAAGGCCCCCTTGGGGAGCGTTTCCCGGGCGCTTGCCGCCCGGGCCAAGGCATCAGCCCGGTCATTCTCCCTTCGCGGGATATGCCGGGCCTCAGGGCCGTCGAAGTGCCTCTCCATCTTCCGTACTTCCTGCAAGTAAAGACTTAGATTTGCGTCATGGCACAGGTAAGACTTGTCCATTTGGCAGACAACGATCTGAGAGTCTCCCTTCACTAGGAGGCGTCGGATCCCCAGGGAGCGCGCAAGGCGCATCCCGAGGAGCAGAGCCTCGTATTCGGCGACGTTGTTGGTTGCGGGGAACTCGAGCCGCGCGGCGTACTCGAGCTCCTTCCCCTCGGGGCTCCGGAGGACTACCCCCGCGCCAGCCCCGGTGAGACACAGCGACCCGTCGAACAGCAGGGTCCAGTGGTCACTGCGTCGGGGCGGCACAGGGAGATCTTCGTCCCCGGACCCAGAGGCGGGAGTCCACTGTGCGACGAAGTCGGCGAGGACCTGCGACTTGATTGCGGAGCGGCCAGTAAGGGACAGGGAGAAGGGGGCAAGCTCGGCCCCCCACTTCCCAATCCGGCCAGTGGCTTCTTTATTCCGCAGTACCTCCCCCACGGGGAGGGACGACGGGACGGTGATGGGGTGCCCCAGGAAGTAGTGCCGGAGCTTCCGGGACGCCATGAGGAGGGCGCAGCAAATCTTCTCCATCTCCGTGTACCGAGTCTTGGCCCCTTGGAGGGCTTCACTGACGTAGTACACGGGACGTTGCTGCCCCCCTTGCTCCTTCACCAAAACCGCGCTGACGGCGACGGGGGTCGCGGCGAGGTAGAGGAGCAAGGGCTCTTCCGGAGACGGACTCACGAGCATTGGAGGGCTCGAGAGGTACTTCTTGAGGTCGTTGAAGGCTTCCTGGGCCTCGGGGGTCCAGCGGAACCCCTCGAGCCCTCGGAGGATCTTGAAGAACTGGAGGCCCCGCTCCCCCGAACGGGAGACGAAGCGACTGAGCGCGGCCAGGCGGCCGGAGAGCCGCTGGACATCTTTGACGGAGCGCGGTGGGGGCATGTCTAGGAAGGCCCGGATCTTCTCGGGGTTTGCCTCAATGCCCCGCTGGGACACGAGGAAACCCAGGAGCTTCCCCCCACGCACCCCGAAGGCGCACTTCTCCGGGTTGAGCTTGAGCCCGAACGCGCGGAGGTTGCGGAAGGTCTCTGCAAGGTCGTCGATGTGGGAGGCTGCACGGGGACTCTTGACGACCGCGTCGTCTACGTAGACTTCGACGTTGCGGCCGACTTGATCTTTGAAGACCAGCGTCATCAGGCGCTGGAAGGTGGCTCCCGCATTCTTGAGCCCGAAGGGCATGTGGCGGTAGCAGAAGGTTCCGAGGGGAGTTATAAAACTCGTCTTTTCCTCGTCCCCCTCCGCCATCCGGACTTGATGGTATCCCGAGTAGGCGTCTAGGAAGCTCATCAGCTCACACCCCGCGGTGGAGTCAACGAGCTGGTCGATCCGCGGGGGCGGGAAGTTGTCTTTGGGGCAGGCGCGGTTAAGGTCGGTGAAGTCCACGCAGATGCGCCACTTGCCACTTGATTTCTTGACGAGGACGGGGTTTGCGAGCCACTCAGGGTGCAAGACCTCCCGGATGAACCCCGCCTCTTGGAGCCGAGCTATCTCCGTCTTGATGGCTTCTTGACGTTCGAGGGAGAGCTTTCTCAACTTCTGCTTGATAGGGGGGTGACCGGGGGTTACCGCGAGCTTGTGTTCAGTAACCTCCCGGGTGACGCCCCGCATGTCCGAAGGCTTCCACGCAAAAACATCAGAGTTTTCGCGCAGAAAGGCTGCGAGTTGCGCTGCATGGTCTTGGGGGAGCTCTGCCCCGATTTGGACAGTTTTGTCCTCACTGCCTGGGGACAGCGGGACCTTCCGGAGGCCCCCTTCCGGACGCGGCTTGAGAAGGGGCCTCCCAGGGGACGGCGCAGCGACGCCCACGTCCGGGGGGGGAGCCTCCCCCCCGGGCGCCTTGATCAGGTTGACGCTTCCTATTGTGGCAGCAGCTCGCTCG
This sequence comes from Pharus latifolius, assembly GCA_019359835.1. NCBI lineage: Eukaryota > Viridiplantae > Streptophyta > Magnoliopsida > Poales > Poaceae > Pharus > Pharus latifolius. Next base: position 60,289,352 of record CM033323.1, read on the forward strand.
TATAGAGCACGGGCCATGTCTTGGTCCCCCCGGACGTTGATCACGCCATGCGGCCCGGGGATCTTCATGCACAGGTAGTTTTGGTGGGTGGCCGCCCCCAGCCGATTGATCGTAGTCCTCCCCATAATCACATTGTAGGAGGAGGGGAGGTCCACTACGTCGAAGCGGACTAGCTCGGTCCGGTTGTTCTCCGGGGTGCCGAAGGTGATCGGGAGATCTACCTTGCCCACGGGGTGGATCGCCTTCCCCGAGACAAACCCTTGAAGAGGCCCTGCTGCTGGTTGCAGGAGCTTCTCATCCACCTGCATTTCCTTGAAGGCTTTGAGGAACAGGACGTCGGCGGAGCTTCCGCCGTCCACGAGGATGCGGGCCAAGTGGCAGTTGTAGATTGTCGCGGAGACAATGAGCGCGTCGTCGTGGGGGAAGCGAACCCCTCGCGCGTCTTCCGCCGTAAAGGTGAGGGGGACGTCCGACCACTTGGGCGGCACGGACACGTGTAGCACCCCCACTACCTTAACTTCTCGCGCGTACTCCTTGCGCTGGCGCTTGGAATCCCACCCGGAGGCGGACCCCCCTACGATGACGTTGATGCGGCGCTGAGAAGTTTGAAAGGGGAGAGCGTCTGAAGGCTCCCCCTCCTGCACCTACTGCCCCCCCGCGGGAGCGGGAAGGGCCGGAACAGCTGGCCGAGGGGGCAAGGAGGCCGGAGTCCCCCCCCCTGCCCGCGCTGGTCGAGGAACACCGCGAAGTGCTGCAGCAGCTGGTGGCAATCTAGGGTGGCGTGGGTACTGGACCCGTGGAAGCTGCACCACGGTCCTTCTTGGCTTCTCCCCGCGGGGCCTTCGTGGCCGCGCGAAGACTGTCCTCCCCCATGGCCTCTCGGCTTGGGAAAGGGGCGGTTGCCCTTCGGGGGGTCGCGCGAGCCGCCTCCGCCCTCGAGGACAAAAGTGTCCCGAGGCCGTGGTTCGCTACGGCCCCCCTGCCTGGGGCGCCTGGGGGGATCCCTGGCCCCCCGCTCGGCGGGGGCAGGAGCCCCCTGGGTCTTCTTCCAGATGTCGTCTTCCTCCGCGCGAGCGTACTTTTCGAGTACGTTGAAGAGCTCGTCGGCGGAGGAGGGGCAGCTTCGAGAGAGTCTTCGGTGGAGTTCCCCTGGGAGGATCCCGCTTTTGCAGGCTTCGATCACTGTGGAGTCCGGGACGTGGGCCACTTTGCTTTTTACTTGGGCAAAGCGCTTGAAGAAGCTTCTGATGGTCTCCCCGGTCCTCTGGCGCTCTGTGTATAGCTGTGAAGAATCCACGGGACGTACGTAATTTCCCTGAAAGTTGGCGCAGAACTCCCGCTTCAGCTGCGAAAAAGACTTGATGGAGCCCGCCTTCAGATTGTAAAACCAGGAGCGGGCAATGCTGGTGAGGTAGAGGGGGAAGACGTTGCATTGGACGCTCTCGTCCCCCCCGCCGCGGAGATGGCTGTGGAGTAGATCTGCACAAACTCGTAAGGGTCCGCCTCACCATTATAATGTTCGATGTGCGGGGGACGGTAGGGCCACGGCCATCGGATGCTGCGGAGTCTTCGACACAGAGGCTGGTTCGCCCCCTGCACTTCCCGGGGGGAGCCCCAGTCACTGTCTTCTTTAACGGGGGACGCCCCCTCGTTGTCCGAGTCAGGTAGCGGCCCAAGAGGGCCACCAGAGTGGTGGTGACGACGCTTCTCTTCCGGGCCGGGACTGATTTCCCGGACGTCCGGGCTTCCCTCCGGGGAGGATGGTTCTTCGGCTGGTCTCTTCCCCCGACCGGTGCGAGAGCGAGGCTCCCTGCGACAACGACCGGGGGGAAGCTCTTCCCCGCGGCTGGGAGAATGCATTCGCTGGACCTCCCCCCGGGAGAAGCGGACCTGCTTCGCCGGGGGAGGGAGCTCCTGCACTGTAGCAGCCGGCCCGGAAGCTACCGGGGCCTGCTGGGGGGAGCCCCCTGCGACGGCCCCCGGGACCGGAAAAGGGGGGGGGGCCCTGCACCATTCGGAACCGGGGAGGGGGCGCCCGGGGCGGCGTTTGGATCCGAAGAGGGGGCCCCTGCGGTAACGACCGGGACCGGAAAGGGGGAAGCCCCTGCGACATCCGGAACCAGTGGGGGGTGAGCCCCCTCGGCGACGTCCGCGGTTGGGGAGCCAATGCGGGGGGAAATTCGCTGAGGCACGGGAGCTGCTCTGTCGACCGGCCCCGGTGGGGTAAACGCAACGCGAGGGGCGGGCCTGGCTCCCGGCGTAGGAATAACCCCCGGCATGAAATGACCCCCCAGCCCCGGAAGCGGGCCGGGGACGGGGTACCCCCCTGGTGCCACGAAGGGCCCGGGCATGAAATAGCCTCCCGGCACCGGGACAGGCCCGGGTGGCGAGAAGTGTCCGGAAGTATATCCCGGGGGGGAGGGAACCCCCAGGCGGGATCATACGGGGTAGACAGCCCCCCGGAGACCGGAGGGGCCGCCGGGTATCCCATAAACGGGGGCATGATCCCCGGATATGTGTACGACGAAAATGTGGGGGCCGGGGGCCGCGCCAACACACTGAGGAGCTCGTCCATAGAGCGCTGGGCACGGAGCTGGCCCTCCACGAGAGCCTCCAGCAGGGCATCCCGGGGAGCCAGGGGAGCCGTCGGGGGGAAACTCGTCCCGGCCGAGGTCCCCGCGGCCGCCGGAAGCGACCCGGAGGTGGAGGCACCTAGATTGAGAGGAAAGGTGGGAGGAGGTACCTGGGAATGGTCGCCTCCGGACGGAAGCGCCGGAACAGCATCGTCCCGGACGGGTGGCGCCAGGTCACCGGGACCGGCGTCACCGGGGAGGGCGCGGGCCCTTGTTCTCGGAGGAGCCATGGCAATTTGTCACGGGTCCCCACGGACGACGCCAACTGTCGTGGTATTAAGAATACCCCGGCAGGTTTTGAAGACGATCCTAGCGGAAATTACGCAGCGCGGGTTGACCGGGTGACTGGTCCTCCCCCGCCGGACAAACACAAGAATTGAGACGTGGATTTATACAGGTTCGGGTCCCGGTGGGGGCCCTAGTCCTGTTGACGCGCTCCCGACCGGAGCCGGCTGGGGAGGCTCTCTCCGGGGGAGAGGCTTCCGGAGCACGTCTGTGAGCTTAGCTATTCCAAATAATAATGAGCTGATCTTTTACAACAGAGGGGTACAAGGGCTATTTATAGCCTCAAAAAGCCTAAACTACCCCGGAAGCCACCGTCAGATTGAAGGGTAAGACCGTCCTTCTCCCAGTCAAACGTCTTGGATGCTTGACAGGTGGTCGCTGATTCCCGAGGCGTCCCTCGCGTGACCTGCACGTGATAACCAAACAGGGATTTTACCTTTTAGGAGGGCGATGACGTCCGGGACCACTTCCGGAGAGCAGGGTCCCGGGAGCCTAAAAGGCGACGCCCGGGGCAGGCACCGGGGGCCACTGTCCCCGGGCGAATGGCGGCGCCCGGGACTCGCCCGGGGGGCCAGGTCCCGGGAGCCAAAAGGCGGCGCCCGGGACATACCCCGGAGGCACGGTCCCGGGAGCCTAAACGGCGGCGCCCGGGGCAGGCACCGGAGGCCACTGTCCCCGGGCAAATGGCGGCGCCCGGGACCCGCCCGGGGGGCATGGTCCCGGGGGCCAAAAGGCGGTGCCCGGGACATAACCAGGAGGCACGGTCCCGGGAGCCTAAACGGCGGCGCCCGGGGCAAGCACCGGAGGCCACTGTCCCCGGGCAAATGGCCGCGCCCGGGACCCGCCCGGGGGGCACGGTCCCGGGGGCCAAATGGCGGCGCCCGGGGCAGGCACCGGAGGCCACTGTCCCCGGGCAAATGGCGGCGCCCGGGACCCGCCTGGGGGGCGAGGCCCCGGGAGCGAAAAGGCGGTGCCCGGGGCAGGCCCTGGAGGCACGGTCCCGGGAGCCTAAACGGCGGCGCCCGGGGCAGGCACCGGAGGCCACTGTCCCTGGGCAAATGGCGGCGCCCGGGGCAGGCACCGGAGGCCACTGTCCACGGGTAAATGGCGGCGCCCGGGACCCGCCCGGGGGGCGAGGCCCCGGGAGCCAAAAGGCGGCGCCCGGGGCAGGCCCCGGAGGCACGGTCCCGGGAGCCTAAACGGCGGCGCCCGGGGCAGGCACCGGAGGCCACTGTCCCCGGGAAAATGGAGGCGCCCGGGACCCGCCCGGGGGGCACGGTCCCGGGAGCCAAAAGGCGGTGCCCGGGACATGCCCCGGAGGCACGGTCCCGGGCGCCTAAAAGGCGGCGCCCGGGGCAGGCACCGGAGGCCACTGTCCCCGGGCAATCATGAACTTACCTGGACTTGACCGTGTGGAGATTTCCCCCAACATAAGATAAAACCAAATATGAAAAACAAGTAGAACAATTCAACTAGTCGAACAGTTCGACTGCAAGCAATCCAGGATATTATAGACGGTTCGGACCTTATCACCGTCTGTGATAGTAGAGTAGAGTGTTGATTTTATAATTATCACAGACGGTTCTGAAGCAAACACCGACTGTGATAGTAAAGCGGACGATTTTGAGCTCAGAACCGTCTGTGATATTCTAATTATCACTGATGGTTCAGATGTCAAAAGCGTCTGTTATATTTATGTCATAGTTCTACACAAATGCACCGATATTACCGATGGTTTAAAGTGAAACCCGTCAGTGATTTTCTGTTCTTCAAAACTGCACCAATATTACCGACGGTATTATATAGAACCGTCTATATTAAACCTGGTATAAAAGGTCTTTTGGCGGATGTTTTGAGCTAGTCGTACACTCTTGCTCGACATACTATCCAGTTGGAAGAGATTTGGGGCAAGGAAGAGCAATATCTCGAAAGGGAAGCATTTGGGGGCAACAAATTTGAAGATCCAAGGTTGGTACTTGCTCCTAAGGCATACACATTACTTGATTTCATCATCAATATCGATCTCCATTTATTGATCAAATTAGAGGGAGAGGGAGAGGGAGGGGAAGCTATAGTAGCAAATCCTTGTTATAACTCATTTTTGACCTGTAGCTATTTAATTGCTTTATGATGTGTGTTATCCATGTCCCAACTAATTGCTTGCAGTTCAAGTAGTAGTTAACTAGTTATACCGCAAACTCCACATCAAACACTAGCTAGCTAGATTTATAATTTATTGCATGTCGACTATACATAGAGTATTACTAATTAGCATGTGTATGAATTTAATTAATTGCAGATGGTCCATCGAGACTGGATGTATAAGACAACCGAGTGAGTGAGGAATACATGAAAGGTGTTTTAGATTTCCAAAAGGTTGCTGAGCAAGACATGGCGAAGAAGGGTTTATCATATATGTACTGTCCTTGCGTAGACTGCCAGAATCTTAATTAAGATGTTTACCAACTCATCTCAAATTGTCTCCCACTTGATCCGACGTGGTTTCAAAAAGGGGTACAGGACATGTCGGATCCCAACAATGACTTCAATGAGGATATGCCAGAGGATGAAAATTTAGATGACATGTTGCGTGATGTGGAAGGAAATTACAGTGAAAGGGAGTTTGTCAAATTCAAGCGCTTGATTGAGGACTCAGAAAAGCCATTGTTCCCTGGTTGCAAGTCGAAGTACACAAAGTTGGCCTCTGTGCTTGAACTGTTAAAATTAAAGGCAAGTAACAGCTGGACCGACAAGAGTTTCACGGCACTGTTAGATCTTTTGGCAAACATGCTCCCGGAAGGAAACGAGTTGCCAAAAAACACCTACCAAGCAAAAAAGCTATTGTGTCCTTTGGGAATGGAAGTAGAAAGGATACACGCATGCCCTAATGATTGCATCCTTTACCGTAACGACTACAAGGATATGCATGTTTGTCCGGTGTGCGGCGCATCCCGCTATAAGTGTAAGGACCGAACCGATGACGGCGACTGCGCTGAGATAAAGCAAGGACCTCCTGCTAAGGTGTTGTACTATTTGCCTGTCATTCCCCGCTTGCAGTGTTTGTTTGCAAACCTTAAAGAGGCAAAATTATTGCGTTGGCACTCGGAAGACCGGAAGAAGGATGGAAAGCTGGATAGCCCGCTGATTCTTCGCAGTGGAGAAACATTGAAAGGGAATTTGTTAACTTCAGAGCGGAATTGAGGAATATAAGGTTCGGGTTGCGTACCGATGGAATTAATCCTTTTGGTAACATGAGCAGTCGGCATAGCACTTGGCAGTTCTTTTGTGTATCTACAACCTTCCTCCTTGGTTGTGTATGAAGCGCAAGTACATCATGATGTCTCTACTTATCTCAGGACCAAAACAACCCAGAAACGATATTGATGTGTACCTAGCACCATTGATAGAGAATCTCCTAACAATGTGGAACGAAGGGGTGCAGGTATGGGACGCATACAAACGAGAGACCTTCATCCTACGTGCTCTGATATTCTGCACCATCAACGATTTCCCTGCTCATGGAAATTTGTCGGGCCGTAGTATGAAAGGAGCCAAAGCCTATCCCCACTGTGAAGATGAGACTGAGAGCGTGTGGCTGAAGAATTGCAGGAAAATAGTGTACATGTGTCACCGTAGGTTTCTTCCGAAGAATGACGCGTATCGTAAGAGGAAGAGGGAATTTGACAGCCACAAGGAAGATGGTTCAGCCCCGAAGCCTATGTGCAGGAAAGAAGTTTACTCACGGGTGAAGGACATAGACGTTGTGTTTGCAAAGGGTCGTAAATTGAAACCCCGCACGAAGAACACTTCCAAGAACAGATCGATATTTTGGGACTTACCGTATTGGGAGCATTTAGAGGTTCGTCATTGCATTGATGTCATGCATGTAGAGAAGAATGTTTGCGACAGTTTAATCGGCCAATTGCTGAACATTCCGGGAAAGACAAAGGATGGCGTCAATGTGCGGCCTAACATGATGGAAATGAAAATCAGGCCCGAGCTAGCACCAAGAGAGGATGATAAAGGCCGTATATACCTCCCCCTGCATGCTACACTTTGTGCAAGGCTGAGAGGACAGAACTCTGTAAGTGTCTCTATGGTGTTAAAGTTCCATGGGGTTACTCCGCAAATATGAAAAAGCTTGTGTCCACGGGCGATTTGAAATTGCTGGGTATGAAGTCTCATGATTGTCACGTGTTGATGACACAAATGCTTCCTGTTGCCATCTGGAGTATTCTGCCGCATAAGGTCAGAGAGACGATCACGAGGCTGTGTTTTTTCTTCAATGCAATTTCTTGCAAGGTCATTGATCCCAATGCACTAGATCCTCTACAGAGCGAGGTGGTTCGAACTCTCTGTCAGCTTGAGATGTATTTTCCTCCGTCGTTTTTTGATATCATGGTCCATCTCACCGTCCACCTTGTCAGAGAAATCAAGATATGTGGACCCGTGTTCCTACGTTATATGTATCCATTCGAGAGGTACATGGGTGTACTTAAGGCCTACGTGAGGAATCAGTTTTGGCCCGAGGGTAGCATTGTCGAAGGTTATGCAGCGGAAGAGGTTGTTGAGTTCTGCGTCGATTACATGGCCGAGGTAGAAGCAATAGGAGTTCCTGTGTCTCATCATGAGGGGAGGCTTGATGGTGTTGGCACTATTGGATGGAGAGCCATCACTCCTGATTTCGATATGTACTCGAAAGCTCATTTTTGGGTCTTGCAACACATGACGGAGATGTCTCCGTACATCGACGAGCAAAAGGAGATGCTACAACAAGACAATCCTCACCGATCTGAGGTTTGGATCACGGGAGAACATAACAGTCAATTCAACGTGTGGATGAAAGTACGAATCACCGGAGGGTCCGCAAGTGAGAACCTTAAATGGTTGGCAAAAGGGCCCATTTTTACTGTATAGACATGGCAAGGATACGACATCAATGGGTACACATTTTACACGAAAGCTCAAGATTGAAAGGGCACTGTGCAAAATAGTGGAGTGAGCGTCGAAGCTTTTCATGAGGAGTTCAGCGAGACAGGCCCAACAAGGGTAGTATGTGGATTGAACTCGTACTACGGGTTCATTGAAGAAATTTGGGAGCTCGATTACGTACTGTTCAAGATTCCCCTATTTTGATGCCGATGGGTCCAAATCCCATAGGGTGTGAAGGTTGACAGTTATGGTTTCACTTCTGTGGATCTCGATCGAGTTGCTTATAAAGATGAGTCATTCATACTTGCAAAGCAAGCCATTCAAGTCATTTATGTCACTGACCCAACCAATAAGAAGTGGCACGTCGTCCTTCATGGCAAGAGAAGGATTGTTGGAGTTGAAAATGTCGTAGACGAGGAGGAATACAATCAATTTGATGAGATGCCTCCATTTGGAGATGGCGTACAGGTCGATACTGAAGACACTGACGAAACCAGTTACGTTCGTATGGATCACCAAGAAGGGTTATACTTTAAAGGTAATCAATCATACGTCCTTATCTCTCTGTTTCCATCGGTATAGCTTATATATCTCCTCTAATTCTCGTCTTTGCAGGGCCGCGGCAAGTGGAAAGTTGAGGATAACATGGCTGTGTATGTGGAAATTGTCGGTCAAAGTCCTCATTTGTATGTAACATTTATTTGAGCATGCTTCACATTGTATGTTATATTTATTTGAGCATGCTCCACATTGTAACCAATTTCGGATCTACATTGTAACCAATTTACGGAGCATTTGGATTCCATTTGAAATATCTGAGTGTTCATTTAAAACAAGTTTTCAAGCATTCAGAGTTGCAAAGCTACAGAGTTTCTAGTTGTAAAACTCTACATATTGCGTAGAAGACGTTCAGAGTTAAGGTTCTGAAGTTACATGCATTCGTGCATTCACAGTCAGTTCTGAAGTCAAAACCATCTGTGATAATCTCTCTAGAGATTATCACTAGAGAGATTATCACAGACGGTTATGAATTATCACAGACAGTTATGAATCTAGAACCTACTATGATATTCCCAATAGTGTCCGATGCTTCAAGTTCTTAACGTGCATTCATGTAGTCACAGTCGGTTCTCAAGTCAAAATCGTCTGTGATAATCTCTCTAGAGATTATCACTAGAGAGATTATCACAAACAGTTTTGACTTGAGAACTGACTGTGATAATATTATCATAGACGGTTGTGAATATAGGACCTGACTGTGATAATCTCTATGTGGTACATAGTTCAAGGTGGGCTTGTCCCGCTCATTTTCAGACTTCGCGACTGTTTGCCCTAGATCTCTCCGCCCTCGCACCGTTTGTCGCGATCACCTCCATCACCTCCATTGTCTCCCCACCGTTTCTGCCATTCTTGGTTAATTATAAGTATATGGGTTTTGTTATAGAATTATTAATTTCAAATTTACTTAAACTGTTCTCTCTTTCACTTATGTTAGGAACTGATATGTCTGGTGACGAAATGCACCACTCGGGGATTCAGAGTGACCTCGCTGGCGATGAGACGCCTGGGCCGGAGGTCGCTGGTCCACCGTGACCCAGTAGCAAAAGAGAAAGGGGTGAGGCCGGATGACATGCACGCGTCTCGACAAGCGGGAGAAGCAGCACGTACAGTTCGACGACAATGGTGTGTCGGAAGCTCCGGACAAACTTGTCGGTCAGTACCGCTCACTAAGCAACAAAGTGGCAAGGGAGCAGGTGCCCATCACCACCTCTGACTGGGGTCAAGTGCCCCCAGAGTGCAAGGATGCGCTGTGGGAAGAAGTGCAGGCGGTGTTTCACATTCCCGAGAATCGCTAGTTCACCGTCCGCAGGACGACACTGATGTCAATAAACAAGGCGTGGAGGAACTTCAAGAGCCACCTTGTCAGGCACTATGTGAAGGAGTCGAAGACCTCCTTCAATGACTACCCTTTTGTGACTCCCGAGGCATGGCAGCAGTTCATGGAGATGAAGGGCAAGCTTGAGTTCCAGGAGCTTAGTGCGAAGGGCCAGACTAACCAGGCCAAGAATACCTACCCACACAGACTAGGCACTGGTGGGTATGTGGGGAAGAAGGGGTTGTGGAGGAAGCAGGACGAGGAGGCTTCCCAGTCTCGGTCAACACTGCTTATGCGGGCATAACGGACGTGCGCGCCCGCAATTGGTGCCGAGAAAGATCGACGAGCTGGTAAGATTGTACGATCACGTACTATCCTCGTAACACGCATGCAATGGGTTGTATTGCTAAGTTCTCCTGTTGCAGGTGACGCTGAGTGCGCAGGCAGCATCTGGAGAGTTCAACCCAAGGAGGAACAGGGATATCCTCATGGTGGCGCTAGGAAACAAGGAGCATCTAGGCCGCGTGCGCGGCCTCGGTGCCACTGTGCCTTGGAGGGATGGTTTGCCTGATGATGAGGAGGTGGCTAAGAGGAGAAAGAGATCCCACAAAGCCCGCGATGAACAGCTCAAGGTGGAGATGCGATCGGAGTTCGCTGCTCGGGACAAAGCGCTCCTACAGCAGTTGTCGGAGATGCGGGCCATGTATGACGAGCTAAGACAGGTGACCCAGGGCACTGCCCTTGTAGCAGTGGAACTACCGACCCCCATTCTTGGCCACCATAGTAGCTGCGCGTCTGCGCCGGGGTCTTCGGAGACGGAGCCCTCTCCAAAGTATCCGGTGGACTTTCTGCAGGTAATGACCATTTTTCTATGTTAATTCATTCGAAAGTGAAAAGAGGAGAAATTCAATATGTTAATGCGCACTGTTTGTAGGAACCCGCCTCCTGCAAGCTTATGGTGCTGGCCGGTCTCTTCCCGATCGAGGCTGGCCATGGGATGGCGCAACCATGCACGGCGGGGGCCACAATGCACGGTGTCCCTCTATCTGAGGGTTTTGCACGGGTCCAGGTGGACAGTGTCTCCGACCATTGCAAGGGTTTTCCGTTGGAGAAGCTGCCGAACGACGAGATTACCACTCTCGGGGATGCGGTGCACACGTTCGTGCAATGGCTCAAGAAAGACATCGTCCTGGATGAGGTAATTCCCCCACCAGTTTCATAATTCATACTGTAACAATAGCCCTAGGAGTCAGTGTCCTAATACGTAGGTTCTTACATCATAGACCAACACTCGGACTACTAGCCAGCCGACCCCTCCGAGAAGCCAACCAACGGGTCCGATGACGAAGCTAACTCCGACTAGGAGGCAACCATTCAAGAAGCGGGCTAGTAGAGGAAAATCAAAGAAGAGCTCGGCGAAGGAGAGTGAGAAGAGTGCGCCAGCTCTCATGCCGTTTGCTCTGGGGATGCCCATGGCCTCCGATGCCGCAATTTCTAGCATGGTGTTAGCATGCCAGAGCCTGCATGGATGGTACATGAAGAGGATAAACCACACCATGACGCAGCGTCCGATGCACATCATGGTCAAGTACACCGTCGCAGAGTTCCATAACGACGTCGGGACCTACCCGGTGACCTTCGAAGACCTGCACAATTTACTCAACAAAGATGCGCTCGACTTGTCAATCCTATGGTCTTGGGTGCTGTAAGTATCCTACTATATGCCTGTTCATGCATATACGGATATATGTCATTTATTAATTGGTTACTTCCGTGCAGCTGTATGACTAGATATGCCAAAGCTAAGGGCCAACCTGTTGGTTTCTTGGACCCCCAGATGGCGGCTGAGGTGATGTTTAGGACCGACGCGGACTTCGTTGTTGACTACATCAAAAGAGGGTTGCTTGCTCAGGACATACTTGTACCCTACAACTAGAGGTGAGTGCTTTCATCAGTACTTCACCCGTAGATTAGTGTCTCCATATGCACACCCCCAAACTTACATTAAATTATTAATTCTTTACGTGTAACATGTAGCTACCGCTGGATCCTGCTAGTACTTATTCCGAAAAGGAACAAGGTGTTCTACCTTGATTCATTGCAGAGGAAAGGGTGCGAGTATTGCGGCGCACGAGATGTATTTGAAAGGTGATGATATTTGTAACACCCTGAGTTAGGGGTGAAAACTTTCTTTTTCATGAACATCATGCATGCATGAATCTATAGTAGTAGCAAGATCAGTTCAACCCTAATCTATCCTAAGCCCCAAATATCTCAAAATCTTCCCTGTGAACCCAAATCAAGATCAGATTGCTCAGATGTGATATATCAGTCACTCTGAACATAAAAGTCTTGAGAAGCCAGATTCAATTCCATCTCAAACTCTCAAATCTTGCAATCCTTTTCTGTTTTCGAAAACAAGAATTTAATTAATATCCTAATTACCCTAAATACTTTGAACTCAGATTTAGCCAAATCTTGACCTAATCCAGACCAGATTATTCTTCGATTATGATCATGGGTATGCCAATGCCTTAATCCAGAAAGTTGTCAGCCAAATTTTATCATTTAAGCCTTTTTCACATATTAGTCCAATTGTATCGCAAATCAGTCTTTTTCTAACATCGGGAAATCCAAAAAGGCTGAAATTTTCAGATTAACTCCAAATTCAGAATTTCTTCAGCAAATCTCTTCGAAATGCTATTTTATACAATTTTCCCTTATGTCCAGATTCCAAAATCTCATTTTCGAGGCCAGAATTCGAAATCGACCAAAACTCAGATTTTAATTATCCTAAATACCCTATTTTCGGTTTATATCGAAAATCATCAAATCATGCAACATTTTACCAAATTTCTTGCTGGATGAGTACAAGGTATAAGTTTATACTGACCTGTGAAATCAGATTGCAAATTATCTATCTCTAAGCCAGAAATTACAAATCAGTCCAGAAATCAAACAAAGATTCTTGCAATCAGGTTCTTGGCTCGACCACACTTGCAGTTCACGACCAGGGCTCAACATCTTCGACCGGAGCATCTATCTGCGACCAGATCACCAGCTTCTTCGACCTCGACTGCAGCGCAATGCTTCGCTTCGATCAGCGCCGCTGCGACCATGACCAAAGCGCTATGTCGCCGTGTTTTCGTCGCCGCTCAGCGCTGCGCTAGCCCGTGCTTTTTCACAATCATGTTTGCATACGCACACGTGTTTGCGCGCGCACACATGTTTGCGCCTTAGCTATTGTTGCAGCAATCCTTGGCCAGCTCACCAACAGCTCGCACGCCAGAGAGAAGCTTCACCTGCTCGTCGTTGCTTCAACCTGAAGGTACATCGGTGCAAGTACCTTAGCCTCCAAGCAGTGAGCCTTGTTTCACTTTGCGTTGTCTTTAAATAGCAGTCCTTAGTAGCTTCATCGTCATCAGCACTGCTCCCCAAAACCCCTCAGCCTTAAACCACATTTCTTCACTGTTGTCTTCTTCTCCAGTGAGCCACCGAGGAGGTTGACGACGCCAGCTCGCCTTGATTCACCAAACTCCAAATTGAAGCCACCAGTGAGTTCCTCTCATCAAACCTTCTGTGCTGTGTCATTTAATTGAACCTCCGTGCCCCTCATCGCCGGTGATCGCCAGAATTGCTAAAACCCCTGTTCCAGCTTTACAATTTGATTCAATCAAAACTAGCCCTCGATCCAGTAGAATAAAATGATCAATGAGTTATCTTTAGCAAGCAAGTGAATCCAGATTTTGAAATTAAGCCCGAATTGAAGCTGTCTCCAAGCTTGAGCTTCACCAGTCGTCGGCGCTCGTCGCCAGACTTCTCCAGTGATGCTTCGGCCAAATTGATCGTGCCAATAGATTCCATATGCTTCCCTCTTACTCCTTGACAAAGGAATTGAGTTCAAATCCTGTGTAGCAAAAACCCCCAAATCCAGTGTCATCTTCTCCGGCGCCGGCCACCGAAAATCTGTTCTCGGCCAATCCAGCTCCAGCCACCTTATCCCTTAGATTCATCTTGATCTCCTGAACACTTTTGTCTACTAGCTCGACATCTAATTCGGTCTAAATCGAAAGTTATGGCTATGCCCTAATTTCTGTCCAGTGCCATGACTTGAAACTCCAGCCCCCGTGTTCTTTGCCAGTTTTCACCACTTTCCGGCCATCTTCCGCCTTGGAACCTGTTGAATCATTTGTTCCTGTTATCAAGGCCTATCTACCAGACAAAGTGGTGCATCAATTGAAGCCCTAGATCAAAAGATATGGCTAACCCTAGTTTCTGGCCATGTCAGCCCAATGCCAATCTATGTCAGCCAGTGGCATTGAACCTTTTTACTTACTTCCAGCCATGCATTTTGAAAATGACTTTGTCCCTTAGACTCCTGAGGTTGTGATCTACAATTTCTTCTTCTGTCACAACTTGAATTGAGCCCTTTATCAACCATTGACCCTTTGTCGACGCCTTGAACCGAATGTCGACCTGAAGACATTCGTCGATTTTGGGCAAACCAGCCGCGGACTTGGTGTCCATATTGCAGCCTTGAAGCCCTAAGAATTTCTAACACTATCCTTAGCTCAGATTCTATAATTCTAGGGTTTTGACCCAGATCAACAATTGGAATCTCAGTCCGTTTCATCATCGCCAAGATCTTTTCTCTTAAAAGCATGTTGCATATAGATTTTAAACAATTTAAAATAGTTTGTGATCTTTATGTGCTTGTTTGATTGGAGAGTAGATCAAGAGCCCAAGTTCGAAGACTTCGTCGTAGACTCGACATCGACTGCTGTTTCTTACGACGCGGAAGGCAAGTCATAATCTTGATCATCTTGAACCTATATTTTATGAGTTGCTATGATATGACCTTGAGTATAAATAATATTGCATGTGAAAGAATGGTTGAATTATGAATTGGCAGTACTAGGCTGGATGCCTGTGAAATGTGAGATGATCAAATAGTGAGCCATGAACTATTATATATGTATTTATATATATTCATGAAATAAAACCCCTAGCCGTGACCAGAATTTTGGTTTGGAATGGTGGTAGCACTGGAGGTGCTTAACTGCAAAGGATGAGTAGGCACTGAAGGTGCATGGTTTGTGGTATGATCTGGTCACTGGCATATAAGGACTAGAACCTTGTGTTGTGCGTCTAGTGGCATGAAACACGTGCTAACCGCAAGCCTGGTATGGGACAGGCCTGAACAAGTACTTATGCGGATCGCACATGAAACCCCTGCATGATATGGAAAACAATACACTAATTTCACGGAGTGCGGCTCCTCCACATATCACTAAATGTAATCATGCACATTGACCCAGTAATGGGAAGAGAGTTAGGGGTGGGGGTACAACCCGCCACAACTATGGTTCGCGAGAGATCCACAGGGTCAGGAGTGAATTGTGAGTAAAACATAACAAAAGTTCTTTTTATCTCCACCTTGCCACTCACAGTATGCAGTGAGCCAGGGTCCAATCATTTTGATAGGAAGGGCATGAAAGTGGAATATCTTGCGGGTAAATTGGTACCTCTCTGCAGATTTAAAAACATATTCGAATACTCCGAGCTCCCGGGTTTATAGGAGTCTACTGCGGTGGATTAAATCCACAGGGTGTGGCACAAGTATATTTTCTAAATAAAATTTGATAAGTCAAGATAACCCAAATGACATGTGTTTTCATGATAAGGGGTGCTGCCGTGGGCTGTCGTGTGTCGATGTGTCACGATAGTGCTATAATTTAGTGAACATGAATAGCGATGCTATGTTATGAAAAGTGCTACCATGAGATGAGATATGAAATAAAAGATTATTTTACAAACATCCATAATTCTTGACTAGTCTATGTTCATAACAACACTGCTATATGTATCTACTCTTACCTATGACTTGCTGAGTACGTAAGTACTCACCCTTGCAACCTACAAATCAGTAGATGGAGCGTTCCATGATCAAGATGAAGGCATGGAGCACTTTGTGGACCTAGATGAAGGAGAGCCAGTTCCGCCAGAACCTTATTGTGTGTTGTTCTGCTGTCAACTTCTCACTGTGGGAGGGTCACCTATCTTCTACTGTGTAGTTGTTATTTTGCTAAACCATGTATGCCACGAAGGTATTGTAATCTCTTTATGTAATTATTAAGGCCAGCAGGCCACACTGCTTAAGTGTTTTTTACGTTTTTCTACTACAATGTGAATATACTCCTGTGCTTGACTTATCCTGGGAAGTCAAAGGTATGCATATATGGGACTAGCTGCAGCAAGCTCCACGGGAGTACTCACAGTCCCAATTTCGGGGAGCGACAATATTCATGTGAACCTGTCTTGTATCTAGATTTACTGTCCTCAAATTGTCAATTTTGACTATCCTCCTACTGTCAATTTTGACTATCTGCAGGGATTTCATGAATTACTTTGCCGAGGGAGGGCGACAACACAAGCGGCGAGCCGATAAGTTTCAGTGGTTACAATTTTTGGTACAAATTTCAACTGGCATCTGTTTTACTTTATAATGTGTCCCCAGCTAACTCTCAGTCTGTAAATTGGCAATGCCATCAGCAGCCGGACGACAATACATGTGGGTTCTACGTGATGCGCCACATGTATGACCTGATCATCACCCCTCGCGCGGCACCTAGGCGAAAGCGTCGCCTTGGAAATTCTACAAATAGCTTGACAGTGGAATAATTGCTATTTACTTTACAAGTTTTTATAATTCTCATACTGTTTGACTCCTTAGCTTCTCTGCGCCAATGGCATCCTCAATGACATCGTCAGCCTTGCCCTCCCCGGTAAGAACTCTCAATCTTTTGGACTTACCCCTGTATTGTTAATCCCTGTTCAGTACATTCTTGACCTGTTGATTTGCACAGGGAAGGGGAGCTGTGGAAGACTCGGGCAAGGTGAAAGCCAAGCTGAGGGCCCTCCAGGAGGAGCACAAGCCCCTTACGGAGAAGCACACTCAGCTACGGCTTGACTTGGACGATCTCTTCCAGCTCATTCAGTGCATGAAGACAGATGGTGACAATGCTAGGGCGAGGACCAGGCGTCCTGGCGAGGAGAAGCAAGCCGCGGATATGACCATCACTGGCCGCTGTTTGACTATGAAGAATACCATCGCGAAGCTGAGGGAGGTCGCAGGCCTTCTCGACGCCATAGTAGTTGATCCTAAGAAGGACAACTTGTCGCTGGAGGAGTCCTGCGTCCTGGCTGCAAGTCAAACTGACTTTATTCTATATGCAGCCAGGGCTAAGACCACTCCTTGACCTAGCATTTTGTATTTTTACTTTTCTTTGTAAGTGATGAAAAAAATTAATGAAAAATTTGTTCTTATGTCAATTTTCCAATTTTCCAGCACGTTCTTGGACTGCATGCTATCTTCTCTCTTTCTTTGTCTTTCTTTAGCTTTTGGTGAACATTCGACCATACAAAGGTATGTGCACTGTGTGCGATCAAGGAATGGCTATCGCGATCATATACATAGAAGAGGCAATCTTTGGCGCGTGAGGGCAGTCCATCGGAGCCCTGCAAATAATATAGAAACAATATAGAAGTCGTAGGTCCCATGCAAATAATATAGAAAGAATATAGAAGTTTGGCTTATTTGGCTGAATGGCATTGTGGCATGCCAAACGTGAGTGTGGTGCAACATATTTTTTATGGCGAACAAAAAAAATTTAGAAACAATATAGAAGTTGGGCCTATTTGGTTGGATAGTCCCAAAAGTGTCGGTTGCTTCGAGTTCTCAACATGCTTTGAATATCACAGACGGTTCTGAGGTAAAAAAATGTCTTTGATAGTCGCATTACAGACGGTTTTTTTGTAAGGACCGACTGTGATAGTCCCAACAGTGACCGACGCTTCGAATTCTCAACGTTCATTCAATATCACAGACGGTTTTTAACTCAAAACCGTCTGTGATAGTCACATTACAGACGGTTTTTATGTAAGGACCGACTGTGATAGTCCCAACTGTAGTCGGCGCTTCAAATTCTAAACGGTGTGTTGTGTCATTTCGGGTTATGATGTTCGCGCGGCGCACTAGCCTGGGAACATGAAGCGTCACATTGGAAATTCTATAAATAGCTTGTTTTTCATTAATGATGAAAAAAAATTAATTAAAAATTTGTTCTAATGTCAATTTTCCAACACGTTCTTGGAATATCACAGACGATTCTGATTAAAAACCATCTGTGATAGTTCTATCACAGACGGTTTTCACCACAAAACCGTCTGTAATAGTGTTGTATTACACATAGTTCTGATATGATAACTCTCTGCGATCTTCATACGCTAGTTCACACATTGAAGTATATGTCTGAAACAGTAATACAAATACACAAATATACACCAATACAAATATACAAACACACCAATTCACACTTTCAAGTACATGTTCCAACTAGCAATACAAATACAAATATACACCAATACAAATACACCAATTCACACATTCGATGTATATTACAAAAGTCACATCTGAAAGAGAACCTTTGCAATCAATCGGCAAATGTAACTACCGACTACTAGTTAGACCTGAGACATCACAAATCCATTCATCTGAAACAACAAATGTATGAACCATGTTTGACTTAACGATAGGAGTTCAGTTCAGAGACACCCGAGGAGCTGGAACTGGCGTTGAGTTACATTTGTCTTGGTGAGCTCTTCTAGCTCAAACTCAACTCATCAATGCAAATCAACTCAACTCAGTTGAGTTGAGTTGAGTTGAGTTGGAGCCTGAGGAAATCACTAATACAAATGTAAGATGCTTTCTATAGGTCCTGATTTGAGAAACACGCCGGGCTTGAGGATCTTCTCGACCGTGCCAACTAAGATCTCACCCTTCACTAACTTCCAACTCTCGACGGTGATCTTCACCCTTTCTTTCTCCAACAAGCCAACGTATGCAGCGTACTGTGACGAAGAACCGTGAACTATGTTGCCCCTCGTGAACATCGTCCAAGGACCTGCACAGAATTATGTTGAAAATAAGACATAAAAATGGAAGATACAGGAATCGCAGGATTATTGCCATCATAGGATTAGGATAATCTAACAATGCCAAAATTTTTCTTGCCCTACTAGCAATACCAAAATCTAGCCGAGGGAGTTGAAGCTACGATCGATTTTGGACTTGATTCACCAGACAAACTAGTGGCCGTCCATGGAGGTGCGGCGGCCATCAATGGAGGTTACGGGTGAAGGCTTGTCGCCGGGCCAAAGGCTGTGCCCGGAACGGTGGCGCCGGGACCTTCATCCGCCGGCAAAAAGGCGATGCCCGGTACGGGGGTCATCGGGGCCCTAGTCTCGGGACCAAAGGCGGCGCCCGAGACGGGGGTCACCGGGGCTCTTGTCCCCGTGCCAAAGGCGGCGTCTAGGACAATGGCACCGGGGCCTTTGTTCCCTGGGAAAAGGCGGCACCTGGGACGGGGGTCACCGGGGCCCTTGTCCCCGGGCCAATGCGACACATGGGACGAGGGTCACTGGGGCCCTTGTCTGCGGGCAAAAGGCGGCGCCCGGGATGGGGGTCACCGGGGCCCTTGTCCCCGAGTAAAAGGCCGCGCCCGAGACGGGGTCACCGGGGCCCTTGTCCCGCGCCAAGCCGGCGCCTGGGACAGGGGTCACCGGGGATCTTGGTCCTCGACTAGAAGGCGGCGTCCGAGACAGGGATCACTGGGGCCTTTGTCCCCAGGCCAAAGGCGGCACCCGGGACGGGGGTCACTAGGGCCCTTGTCCCTGGGCCAAAGGCGGCGCCCAGGACGGTGGCACCGGGGCCTTGGTCCTCGAGTAGAAGGCGGCGTCCGAGACAGGGGTCACCGGGGCCCTTGTCCCCGGCCCAAAGGCAGCGCCCGGGACGGTGGCACCGGGGCCTTGGTCCCTGAGCAGAAGGCGGTGTCCGGGACGGGGGTCACTGGGGCCCTTGTGCCCGGGCCAAAGGCGGCACCCAGAATGGTGGCACCGGGGCCTTCGTCCCTCGGTAAAAGGCGGTGCCCGGGACGGGGGTCACTGGGGCCCTTGTCCCAAGGCCAAAGACTGCGCTCGGGACGATGGAACCGTGGTCTTCGTCCCCTGGCAAAAGGCGGCGCCCGCGGCGGGGGTCACTGGCGCCCTGGTACCAGGGCCAAAGGTGGCGCCCGGGACGGGGGTCACCGGTGCCCTTGTCCCTGGGCCAAAGGCGATGCCCCGGACTGGGGTCACCGGTGCTCTTGTCCCAGATGGCACCGGGGCCTTTGTTCCCGAGGAAAAGGCGGCGCCCAGGACGGGGGTCACCGAGGCCCTTGTCCCTGGGCCAAAGGCAGCGCCTGGGACGCTGGCACCAGGGTCGTTGTCCCAGAGCAAAAGGCAGCGCCCGGGACGGGGGTCACCGGGCCAAGGCGGCGACCGGGACGGGGCTCACTGGGGCGCGTGTCCCCAGGACAAAGGCGGCGCCTGGGTCGGTGGCATCGGGGCCTTGGACCCCGGGCAAAAGGCGGCGCCAGGGACAGGGTCACTGGGGCCCTTGTCCCCGGGCCAAAGGTGGCACCCGGGACAGTGGCACCAGGGTCCTGGTCCTGGGGCAAAAGGCGGCGCCCAGGACGGGGTTCACCAGGGCCCTTGTCCCTAGGCCAAAGACGGCGCCCGGGACGGTGGCACCGGGGCCTTCGTCCCACGGCAAAAGACGGCGCCCGGGACGGGGTTCACTGGGGCCCTGGTCCCAAGGCCAAAGGCGGCGCCCGGGACGGAGCCACCGGGGCCCTTGTCCCGGGCCATAGGCGACGCTCGGGACGGGGATCACCGGGGCTCTTGTTCCTGTGCCAAAGGACGCACCTGGGACGATCGCACCGGGGCCTTTGTTCCCGGGGAAAAGGCGGCGCCCAGGATGGGGGTCACCGGGGCCCTTGTCGCCGAGCCAAAGGCGGCGCCCGGGATGGTTGCACCGGGGCCGTTGTTCCCTGGAAAAAGGCAGTGCCCGGCTCGGGGGTCAGCGGGGCCCTTGTCCCCGGGCCAATGCGGCTCCCGGGATGGGTGTCGCTGGGGCCCTTGTCCCTCGGCAGAAGGCAGCGCCTGGGACGGTGGCACCGGGGATGTTGTCCCCGGGCAAAAGGCGGCACCCGGGACGGGGGTCCCTGGGGCCCTTATCCCCGGGCCAATGCGGCTCCTGGGACGGTGGTCACTGGGACTGTTGTCCGCGGGCAGAAAGCGGGGCCCGGGATGGGGGTCACTGGGGCTCCGTCGCCAGCCAAAGGCGGTGCTCCGGACGGTGGCACCGGGGCCATCGTCCCCGGGCAGAAGGCGGTGCCCGGGAAGGGTGGCACCAGGGACCTTGTCCCTGCACCAAGGCGGGGCCCGGGACGGGGGTCACTGGGGCCCTTGTCCCCGCGCCAAGGCGGCGCCCAGGACGGGGGGTCACCGGGACCCTTGTCCTCGGGCCAAGGCGGCGCCCGGGACGATGGCACCGGGGCCTTTGTCCCCGGGCAAAAGGCGGCGCCCGGGACGGGGGGTCACTGGGGCCTTGGTCACCAGGCCAAAGGCGGCGCTTGGGACGGTGGCGCCGGGGCCTTTGTCCCCGGGCAAAAGGCGGCGCCGGGACGGGGCGTCACCAGGGCCCTTGTCTCCGGGCCAAAGGCGGCCCCCAAGACGGTGGCACCGGGGCCTTCGTCCCCCGGCAAAAGGCGGCGCCCGGGACGGTGGCACGGGGGCCTTGTCCCCGGGCAAAAGGCGGCGCCCGGGTCGGGGTCACCGGGGCCCTTGTTCCCGGGCCAAAGGCGGCGCCCGGGACGGTGGTCACCGGGGCGCTTGTCCCCGTGTCAAACACGGCGCCTGGGATGATGGCACCGGGGCCTTTGTTCCCGGGGAAAAGGCGGCACCCGGGACGGAGGTCACCAGGGCCCTTGTCCCCGTTCCAAAGGCAGCGCCCGGGACTATGGCACCGGGGCCTTTTTACTTGGGCAAAAGGCGGCGCCCGAGACGGGGGGTCACCGGGGCCCTTGTCGCCAGGCCAAAGGCAGCGCCCGGCACGGTGGCACCGGGGCCTTTGTCCCCGGGCAAATGGCGGCGCAGGGACGGGGGGTCACCAGGGCCCTTGTCGCCGGGCCAAAGGCGGCGCCCAGGACGGTGGCACCGGGGGCCTTCGTCCCAAGCAAAAGGCGGTGCCTGGGACGGTGGCACCGGGGCTTTTGTCCCCGGCCAAAAGGCGGCGCCCGGGTAGGGGTCACCGGGGCCCTTGTTCCCGTGCCAAGGCGGCGCCCGGGACGGTGGTCACCGAGGCGCTTGGCCCCGTGTCAAACACGATGCCTGGGATGATGGCACCGGGGCCTTTGTTCCTGGGGAAAAGGCGGCGCCAGGGACGGAGGTCATCGGGGCCCTTGTCCCCGTGCCAAAGGCAGCACCCAGGACGGTGGCACCGGGGCCTTTGTCCCCGGGCCAAAAACGGCGCCCAGGACGTTGGCACCGGGGCCGTTGTCCCCGAGCAAAAGGCGGCTTCCGGGACGGGGTGACCGAGTGTCGTCATCGGACCGGGGGCTTTTTGAGCCCTGGCCTTCTTCGGCTCAGAGCCCCCGGTAGCGTCCCTTCCCCTCTTGTGGGAACCGGGGGTAGGGAGGGGCTTCCTTTCCGGTAGCCTTAGCCCGAAGGCCTCGGCTACCCGGTTATGGGGAGGGCCCTCCCCCACGACGCGCACGATGCGCTCGTGCTCATCGGCAAAGTACCTCCCGAGGAGGTCCTCCTCCTTCTCTCGGGCCGCAGGGTACGGCCGGACTGCGTAAGGTAAGAGTTAGAAAAATTTAAGCGAAATGGACTAAGTCATCGGGAACTTACGTCGGGTCACCGGCTTCTGCAGGGGCCGTTGGGCCGGGCACATCCCGATCCCCCTCCTTCCGTGAGAGAAGCCGCATAGAGCGGACGCCCCGGGAAACGACGACCTTGCCGAGGAGCCTTAGCTCCTCCTCCGTCCACACTGGGGGCTTCGGGGCGGACGACCGGCTATAGGTGGGGGCCTCTGGGGAGTACACCACCTCATCGTTCCAGACCCAGAGGTAGAACCACTTCTGGATCCAGTCGCCCCAGTGGTCCCGGGGGGCTGCACCGAGTACTTAGCTACCCGGGACGGTAGCAGCTGAATCATCACTGAGCCAAAGGGGGACTTTGGCCCTCCCTTGACCAGGTGGGAGCTCCTCACCGCCGGCTTGTAGAAGTAGTGAAACGCCCGGAGCGTGGGCTCCCGTCCGGTAGCCGTCTCGAAGAGCCACATGAAGAGGCCCATTCGGACGATGGCGTTCGGCGTGACGTGGTTCAGTGCCACCCCATACTCCTTCAAAAACTCCTGGAGCAAGGGATGCACCGTGAGCCGGAGCCCCGCCTCAAGGAAGGCCTCGAAGGCCACGACCTCTCTAGGCCTGGGGCGGGGGACTCCGTCTTTCTTCACGGGGATCGGGACGTCCCTGTCCGCGACGATCCCCCGGTCAACCAGGGACTCCAAGTCCCCGGTCGTGAATTCGGAGGCCCAGAGGAAGTCCGCGGTGACTTCCTCTGGGGGCACGTCCACGGCCTTGACACGGCCCTTGGGTCCCATCAGATTTTACCGGTGGCTAAGGTTTCGAAAACTGTGGGGACCTAAGGGTTCCGGAGGCTAAGCTTCTGGGAACTAACTACAGGGAGAGGGCTACCGGGAGAGCTAAGGGCGCTGGAGTTTTGAAGGTTTGAAAGTTTGGAATAAGCTCTCCGGGCCCCCCGAGGTCCTATTTATAGAGGCGAAATGTGGCCTCGATGGGCGCCACGTGGCCCCTCATGGTACATCCACGCCATTGGAATTAAAACAGCGTGCGGGAAACAAGGAGACGGGCGCACGAAACGAGGTGCCGGTTCGAACCGTGAGTGGCCATTATGGCTGAACGGCGCGGTCATAAGCGCGTGGCACGGGAATCGAAGCGTCACGGTTCCGGTAGCTTGTCCTGGAGATTTTCCTGGTAACATGAACCATACCCTCCGGGAACTCGAGCCTCGTCCCCGGAGGGCATGGGGGGCTACTGTTGGGGGAAATCTCCGCGACACTAAGTCCAGGTAAGAAGTTGTGTCTTTAGCCCGGGGACAAGGCCCCCGGTGCCTGTCCCGGGTGGTGCCTTTTGCCCGGGGGCAGGGCCCCCGGTGCTTGTCCCGGGCGCCGCCTTTTGCCTGGGGACACGTGCAGGTCACGAGAGGAGCGCCTCGGGAATCAGCGGACACCTGTCGGGCATCCGAGGTGCCTGGCCAGGAGAAGGACGTTGCTACCCCTCGATCCAACGGTGGCAGGCGGGGTAGTTTAGTCTTTTTGCTTCTTTCGGGGCTATAAAAGCCCTTGTACACCTCTTGTAAAAGACAATTGGCTCATTATTACTAGAATAGACAATCTCACAGCTGTGCTCCGGAGCCATCTCTCCCCAAGAGAGCTCCCCCAGCCGACTCCGATCGGGAGCACGCCGACAGGACTAGGGCCCCCACCGGGACCCGAACCTGTATAAACCCTCGTGGCATTTGTTGTGCTTGTCTAGCGGGGGGGGGGGACCGGTCACCCGGTCAGCCCGCGCCATATTTTCTTCGCTAGGATCGTCCACAAAACCTGCCGGGGTATCCATAATACCCCGACATATATGGTCTCAGACTCCTGGTCTCATTCCATGGTCTCAGACCTATGGTCTCAAGCCTATGGTCTGTGGTCTTGGACCCCCATGGTGGAAGGTCTATGGTCAAAAGCCTATGGTCTGTGGTCTCGGACCCATGGTCGCCGGTCTATAGTCTCAGACCTATGATCTCAAGCCTATGGTCTTGAATCTCAGACCTATGCTCGCAGGTGTATGGTCTCAGAACCATGGTCGCAGGTCTATGGTCTTGGCCCTATGGTCTCAAGCCTATGGTCTATGGTCTCGGACCCCCTGGTCTCATTCCATGGTCTCGGACCTATGGTCGCAGGTCTGTGGTCTCGGACTCCTGGTCTGATTCCATGGTCTCGAGCCTATGGTCTGTGGTCTCGGACCCACATGGTCGCAAGTCTATAGTCTCGGACCTATGGTCTCAAGCCTATGGTCTGTGGTCTCGGACCCCCTAGTCTCATTCCATGGTCTCGGACCTATGGTCTCAAACCTCTGTTCACTGGTCTAAAGATGATTTGATTTCAACCTGGCCGAGTCACTAAGACCCTTTAATGGTTCAAAATTTGGAAAAAAGGAAACAATCTTCTTTGTATCCTTTTGTTTAAGGAATAATCTTTTTGTACCTCTTTTTAGGGGATAATCTTTTTTGTATCCTTTTATTTAGAAATAATCTTTTAAAAAAGGAAGTATATTGCCCATTTGAAATCAAATCCCTTGATTGTCTCTGATTGCATGTAACACAAGGGCCCTATAAATAGAGAGGTGCACAAACACACGGGAGAGCACACACAAGGGACAACCAGGCACAAGGTGGAGGCATGAGAGGTAGACACAAGTGCTCAGGCAAGGAAGACAAGACAAAGAGGGAGCCTCTCTGTTCAACACAGGCCCATCTCCTTGTCTACTCTGAAGATGATCATGGGTACGTTTTATTTATCCACATACGCATAAGAATGCATCATGCATCATGCATCAGAGGTGGAAGCCTTGTCTTCAATGCCCGTGCTAGCATGCTCATCTTTTGATCAGAGATCAAACCCCACCAAAGTCACCGTCAATGAAAGATCTGAAGTTATTTACTTTGGATCAAAGATCAAGACGCCACCAAGGTCCTGGTTGATCGAAGGTCCAGAAAATGGCATGCTCATCTTTTCTATCAGAGATGAAACCCCACCAAGGTCGTCGTCGATCAAAGATCGGAATGTGGTTTACTTTCGATCAGAGATCAAGAAGCCACCAAGGTCCCGGTTGATCAAAGATCCAAGATTCACGGGAGTAGATCGTTGATAACTTCTCATCCGAAAGTACGATCAACCCCAAATTTTTTTGAAGAGTAGAGGACTTCATGAGCAGCCTATTCACAAAATTTCAACTCAATCCAAGACCTCTAGTTGTCCAGTTCGACCAAAAAAGTTGTTCTATCCAGAAGCAAATCCAGCTTGTGTCTTGGGAGATAGATCCTTGATAACTTCTCATCCAGAAGTCCGATCGACCCCAAATTTTTATGAAGAGTAGAGGACTTCATGAACAGCCTCTCCAACAAATTTCAACTCAATACAAGATCTCTAGTATCCAATTTGACCAGAAGAGTTTTTCCTTTCTTTGATGCTCATCCGGAAGTTCGATCGACCTCAAATTTTTATGGTGAATAGAGGACTCTATGGGAAACCTCTCCACCAAATTTCTTGTCAATCAGAGACCTCTAAAAGGACAATTCGACAAGTAGAAGTGCTCTATCCAGCGGCTTATTGACTTTGTCCCACGGGAGAAGATTGATGATAACTTTTGATCGAGAAGTCCAATCGATCCCAAAGTTTTATGGAGAAGCAAAGGTTTATACTGAAGTAATTTCTCTGACTTTCAAGCCAATCAGAGGCTAGAAAGGCTCCCATCCAAGTAATCGAAGAGGAGCTAGTGCAATGATTATCATGTCTGAAGCTGTCAAGACAAGTCAAAATCCTACTAAGTCCTTGATGGATATTCCAATAGGCTGTCTACCATGCAATATACTTTTCCAGAAGCTAAGGAAGTCAAAAGTGTTATCACAAGTCATCCATCCATAATTTACATGTTGCTGAGTACTGATGATGCAAAGGCAACATGCTTTTTGTCCTTGACTGACGAAGCAGGACACCATTTACGTCGGGTACTGATGAGGCGAAGGCATCCATTTGTTCGCGACCGACAAGGCCGAACAACCCCTTGGCTGGGCACCGACGAGGCGAAGGCCACATTTGTGGGATAACACCATAGACTGATGAGGCTATGAATTGGCATATTTGCATGCATGGGCACGTGCATTGCATTTATTTATCAAGGGCAAAGTTATTTTGAGGCTTGAAGAGGACGACCATCAGCACAGCTTAATCAGAGGTTTTCTACGGACTTGTTCTATAGATGTAATTAATGAGGAGCTTTTCAAAAGACCTGAGGAACCATGAACCCTGCAATCTCCTGAATCAAGATGTACTTTCCTTGGCGCGACGATAACTTGTAAATCCCAAAGGGGCATGTAACTTATAATTCTTTTCAAAATTAATGAAGTGCAATGTTTCCACTAAGATTTTACATTCTATGTTCTCTTATGTGTATATTTATGTATACTGGCATGCCCGCACCAAAAACGGGGCCCAAATTTCCCGGAAGAGAGATCTTCCAGGCGAAACAGAAGGGTCTAATCATCTTGATAGGATGGGCATTAAAGTGGAATATCTTGCGTGTAACACCCCGAGTTTAGGGGTGAAAACTTCCCTTTTCATGAACATAATGCATGCATATATCTGTAGTAGTAGCGAGATCATTACTTTTATCAAGCCCTAAAATTTTCAAATTTATTCTATAGACCCAAATCAAGATCAAATTGCTCAGATGTGATCTATTAGTTACTCTGAACCTAAAAGTCTTCAGAAGCCAGATTCAATTCCATCTCTAAATCCCAGATTTGTCAAAACTTCTATTTTCGAAAACAGAATTAAGTTAATTACCCTAAATACTCTAAACTCAGATTTAGCCAAATCTTGACCTAATTCAGAGCAGATTATTCTTAGATTATGATCATGGGTATGCCAATACCTTAAACCAGAAAGTAGGCAGCCAGATTTCATCATCTAGACTCTTTTCACAAATCAGTCCAAGAGGTATCGCAGATCAGTCCTTTTCTAGATTTTCCATAAGCCTAAAAAGGCTAAATGTTGCAAATAAACACCAAATTTAGAATTTCTTTAGAAAACCTCTTCCAAATGCTATTTGAAACAATTTTCTCTTCTGTCCAGATTTCAAAATCTCATCCTAAATGCCAGAATTCGAAATCGACCAAAACTCAGATTTCAATTACCCTAAAATACCCTATTTTCAGTTTATATCAAAAACTATTCAAATATGCCAGATTTTATCAAATATCTTTACCAAATATTTTTTTGAATATAGTTTGCCAGATTAGTGCAATCGAATTCAGTTTTAACCTTCTAAAATCTCCAGATTTGCAAATCAGTCCAAAACCCAAAATTAGAAATTTCAAATCAATCCTTCTCTTCTTTTTCAGCCTTTTTCGACCAGCTCTGGTCGTTCCTTTCGACCAGTCTTCAGAGACTGTTCGACCGGAGCTGCGCTGTGCTTCCGCGCCGTGTTGCCTCGCTGTCGGCTAGAAATTCTTGCCGCCTGTGCTTGTGAGCAATCGTGCCACCTTGTGTGCACGTGACCTCAGCCAGAACTTCGCCGTAGCAGTGCTGTGACTGGAGGATTTTCGCCCGTGCCCCAGCTACGTTTTCGCGCACGCCCATGGAGACACATTTTGCATGTTCTTACGTGTTGTTGCCAGAGCTGTCACTGCCTCCGCATCTACGCCATCCCAAATCAAATTCCAATGCGCCCCGACCGCTACTGGCAAAGCTGTTGCACCGCCTGCGCGCCGTCGCATCACCGTTCATCGCTGTTGCTTCTGTGCCCAACCAGTCTCGTCACCAGCTCCAATTTCCTTGCTGTTCACTCTTTGCAAGCTTCACCGTGCGTATTTAAGCACCCCTGTACCCAGTAACTTCTTCACACTTCACCAGAAATCAGCTAAGTCCCAGATTTTCCCACCTTCATTTTCTTCTCCGACGAACTATCAAGGAGGCTCACAGTGCCAGCACGCTCCACTGCACCACTTGCCAAATTAAAACCACCAGTGAGTTTTTCTTATCCTTCTCTCTGTGTGGTAGCATCCAATTGCTCACCGGTGACCTTTAGCGCCGGCGATCACCGGAATTCTCAATTTGTCCTGTTCCGGCAATGCAGCTTGATTTATCACATATTAGCCTTTGAATCTATAGATTCAATTGATCAGTGAACTATTCTTAGCAAGCCAGTGCATCAAGATTTTAAAATTTAACTCGAATCGAAGTTGTTCTCAAATTGGAATTTTACCAGAAACCGGCTCACGTCGCCAGGCTTCTCCGGTAATCCTCCAGTCAAATTGGCTTCACCAACAGCTTCCTTATACCTCTTAGATACTCCTAGAGCAAGGAATTAAGTTCAATCGACCTGTATCAAAAATGCCCAATTCCCGTGTCATCTTCTTCAGTGCCGTTCACCGGAAAAATGATTACGGCCGATCCAGCTTCAACCACTTTGTCCTCTAGATGTGCCTCCATCTCCTGAGTACTTTTGTCTTCTAGCTTAACAACTAATTCGGTCTAAATCAAAAGTTATGGCTATGCCCTAATTCTTGTCGAGTGCCATGACATGTAATTCCAGCCACCGTGTTCTTCGCTGGTTTTCACCACTTTCCAGCCATCTTCAGCCTTGGAACCTATTGTATCATTTGTTACTGTTATCAAGGCCTACCTCCCAGACAAAGTGGTGCATCAATTGGATCCCTAGATCAAATGATAGGGCAAACCCTAGTTTCTGGCCATGTCACTCCTAGTGCTAGTCTATGCTAGCCAGTGGCATTAGCCTTGTTCACCTTCTTCTGGCTGTGTATTTTAAAAATAACTTTGTCTACTAAATTTTTAGAATTGTAATCTACATTTTCTTCTACTAGCACAACTTGAGATAAGCATTCTAGCTTTTCTTAAAGCTATGTCAGAGCCTTGAACCGAATGTCGATCTGTTGACATTTGTTAATTTTGATCAAACCAGCCACAAAATTGATGTCTTTATTGCAACCTTGAAACCCAAAAAACATCTAACACCTATCCTTAGCCCAAATTCCTTGAAACCCTAGAATCTTGACTCAGTCAAGTCTGTAGTCTCAACTAATCTCAGCATTATTCAACTATTCTGTTAAGCATATCTGCATATAAGTCATAAAACATTTTAATATAATTAGTAACCATTGTGTGTTTATTTATCGTCGAGCAGATCCAGAAGTTGAGTTCGAGGACTTCGTTGTCGACCCAACATCAACTGCTGTCACTTATGACGCGGAAGGCAAGTCATATTCTTGGACATCTTGAACCTATATTTTAAGAGTTGTTATAATATACCTTGAATATAAATAATATTGCATGTGAAAGATTGAGAATGGTTGAATTATGAATTGGCAGTACTAGACTGGTTATCTGTGAAATGTGAAATGAACAAGTTTTGAGCCATGAACTAATATATATTTATGTATATACTTATATTCATGAAATAAAACCCTTAGCCGTGACCAGAATTTTGGTAAGGAATGGCGGTAGCACTGGAGGTGCTTAACTGCAAAGGATGTGCAGGCACTGAAGGTGCAAGGTTGTGGATGGTCTGGTCACTGGCATATAAGGACTAGAACCTTGTGTTGTGCGTCTAGTGGCATGAACAACGTACTAACCGCATGCCTAGTATGGGATAGGCCTGTATAAGTACTTATGTGGATCGCACATGAAACCCCTGCATGAGATGTGATGTGATGCACGATTTGCACGGAGTGCGGCTCCTATCCATATCACTGAAGGTGATCATGCACGCTGACCCAGTAATGGGAATATGCATTAGGGGTGGGGGTTTGCGTACAACTCGCCACAACTGTGGTTCGCGAGAGATTCACAGTTGTAGGGGTGTATTGTAAGTGAAACGTAACAAAAGTTCTTGTTATCTCCACCTTGCCACTCACAGTATGAAGTGAGTCAGGGGTCCAATCATTTTGATAGGAAAGGCATGAAAGTGGAATATCTTGCGAGTAAATTGGTACCTCTCTGTAGA
The DNA here is from genome assembly GCA_019359835.1 of Pharus latifolius. Taxonomy (NCBI): domain Eukaryota; kingdom Viridiplantae; phylum Streptophyta; class Magnoliopsida; order Poales; family Poaceae; genus Pharus; species Pharus latifolius. The sequence goes on from CM033323.1 coordinate 60,319,840, forward strand.
GTTAAAAACGTATTCGAATACTCCGAGCTCCAGGGTTTATAGGAGTCTGCTGCGGTGGATTAAATCCATGGGGTGTGACACAAGTATGTTTTCTAAATAAAATTTGTTAAGTCAAGATTACCCAAATGACATGTGTTGTCATGATAAGGAGTGCTGTCGTGGGCTGTCGTGTGTCGACGTGTCGCGGTAGTGCTATAATCTAGTGAACATGAATAGCAATGCTATGTTATGAAAAGTGCTGCCATAAGATGAGATGAGATGAGATATGAAAGAAAAGGTTATTTCACAAACATCCATAATTCTTGACTAGTCTAGGTTCATATCATCACTACTATATGTATCTACTCTTACCTATAACTTGCTGAGTACATAAGTACTCACCCTTGCAACTTACAACTTAGTATATGGAGTGTACCCTGATCAAGATGAAGGCATGGAGAACTTTGTGGATCCAGAAGGAGGAGAGCCAGTTCCGCCAGAACCTTGATGTGTGTTGTTCTGCCATCAACTTCTTTTGTGGGAGGGTCACCTATCTTCTGCTGTGTAGTTATTATTTTGCTAAGCCATGTATGCCGCGAAGGCATTGTAATCTCTTTATGTAATATTAAGGCCATCAGGCCACACTGCCTAAATATTTTGTAAGTTACTCTGTTGCAATGTAATATACTCCTGTGCTTGACTTATCCTGGGAAGTCAAAGGTATGTATATATGGGACTAGCTGCAGTGAGCTAGGTCTCCACGGGAGTAGTCGTAGTCTCCAGTTTTGGGGCGCGACATTGCGGGTAAATTGGTACCCCTCTGCAGAGTTAAAAACGTATTCGAATACTCCGAGCTCCCGAGTTTATAGGAGTCTATTGCGGTGGATTAAATCCATGTGGTGTGGCACAAGTATATTTTCTCAATATAAGTTGAATAATCAAGATTCCCAAATGACATGTGTTGTCATGATAAGGGGTACTGCCATGGGCTATCGTGTGTCGACGTATCGCGGTAGTACTATAAATAGTGGAACATGAATAGCGATGCTATGCTATGAAAGATACTGCCATGAGATGAGATATAAAGGAAAAGTCTATTTTACAACCATCCACACTTCTTTACTAGCATAGGTTCATATCATCACTACTATATGTATATACTCTTACCTATGACTTGCTGAGTACGTAAGTACTCACCCTTGCAACCTACAATCCAATAGATGGAGCGTTCAATGATCAAGAGGAAGGTGTGCAGAACTTCTTGGATCCAGAAGGAGGAGAGCCAATTCCACCAGAGCCCTGATGTGTGTTGTTCTGCCATCAACTTCTTGCTGTGGGTGTTCACCTATCTTCCGCTATGTAGTTGTTAGTTTGCTAGACCATGTATGCCGCGAAGGCATTGTAATCTCTTTATGTTGTATTAAGGCCAGAAGGCCACACTGCTTAAATATTTTGTAAGTTACTCTGCTGTAATGTAAATATACTCTTGTGCTTGACTTATCCTGGGAAGGCGTAATTTATCTAAACACTATTTCTTTGAAAACCCAATTTTGGTAAAAATGAGCTTTATAGTTTCTATTAAAATTTTGATTTCAAAGTCTTAGTGGTTTTTTCTAAAAATTCGGTAAGGTAGCGAGAAATCGATTTGTTAGAGTGTCTTAGCGGTTTAGCTGGGGATAGTGTAGATAGAGCTGGTGAATGCTCTTGATAGCTTTGTGTTTCGCTGTTGCTTTTGCAATGGTTAACTTGTGTATTATGGCTAGAAGCCTAAGTATTTTGTGCATTAAAATAGTCTGCACTAATTTCTGCACTGCTGTCTTAGTTGGCCTTAGTTAGTTTAGATCTGTCTAGATTCTCTTCAGAGCCATCATCGTCGACACAAGGAGGAGAAGATCCTGAAGCAGCGGAGAGGACAGAGATCAGACTCTGCAGGAGGAAGACCCCATAACAAGAGGACCTTTATTTCAGCAAGGATCCCAGAGTTCCAATTCTCCCTAGAATGAGCAAGCCAGTTTGCAGGAAATTCTTCTGTCAATGGAGAAGAACCGACAAGAAGCCCAGACAGCCCATACCCAGTTGCTAGCTCAGATAGTTCAGAAATTGCCTACTGGAACCACAAAAGGAACTACTGTAGGAGCAAGATTAACAGATTTCCAGAAAACCCGTCCACCAAATTTCTCTAGTGCGACCGATCCCATGGTTGCCGACGATTGGTTAAGGGACATAGGGAGGAAACTAGACACAGTTCGATGTGGTGATAGAGAAAAGATCTTGTTTGGATCTCAAAAATTAGCAGGAGCTGCAGTAGCATGGTGGATGAATTACCAAGAAGCTCACCTGGACAGAGACAACATCTCTTGGAGGGAGTTTAAGGATCAATTTCGGAAGTTTCACATACCTACCGGTGTCATGGCAGCAAAGCACCGAGAATTCCGCAATTTGATTCAAGGAAACATGACAGTCACTGAGTATCTGCATCAATTCAAACATCTAGCTTGGAATGCACTCGGAGATGTTGATACCAAAGAGAAGAAAATAGAACGCTTCGTAGAAGGACTTCAACACTACTTGCAGTACCAAATTGCCTCCCATGAGTTTACAGAATTCCAAACACTGGTGAGCAGAGCTTTGAAGATAGAAGAGAAGAGGAATATAGGGGAAGACAATCGTTGACGGAGGATGATTCAACAAGTTCAACCGCAAGCAAGCCCAACAAGAGGAAGAGTTCCCGTTGCAACAAGTCCTCAATCCCCTTATCAAGCTTTCAAGCCATCGACATCCATGTGTCCAAATTGTAGAGGGAACCATCTTCCAAAGAATTGCCCTCATGTGATTGTCCAATGTTTTCACTGCAGACAGCGTGGGCATCGCAAAGAATTTTGCCCATGTATTCAACTTCCGATCTCCATCACCAGGTCACAAGCAGGAACACAACAAGTAGTACCCAGAGCATCATCATCACAGAATTTTAGAGGGACTCCACCACGAAGAGGAGGAGCCATGGCCAACAGAGGAAGAGGAAGAGGTAGAGCACCAACTACAGTTCAAGGAGGAAGACTAAACTACACCTCAATCCAAGAAAGAGGAAGCGCCACCAACATTCTTCTAGGTAGATTTCTGATCCAGTCTGCATCTGCCTTAATATTATTTGATCCTGGTGCTACGAATTCATTTATGTCAAAAGCATCTTCATCTGAAGTTGAAATGCATATAGAGCAAGTACCCTTAGAGTACTCCATGATTATACAAACTCCAGGGGCTAGATTATCTCTCTACTCGATCTGCCCGAATGTAACCTTCAGTATAGAAGGGGTAGAATTCGTGGAAAATCTACTAGTTCTAGAACTGCAAGGTCTAGACATTATATTGGGCATGGATTGGTTGTCCCAACATAAAGGTATAGTAGACTATGAAGAGAAAACCTTAAGCCTTGTCAGTAGCCAAGGGGAGAAAGTTTTCTTCTATGCGGAAAGATCGTCAGCCAAGGAACCGCTAGGATTTATTCAAGCACTGCAGAAGATATGCCTGAAACACGTACCCAAAGTGCAGCTATATCCCGATGTGTTTCCGGAAGAACTTCCAGGAATGCCACCGGATAGGGACATAGAGTTCACCATTGAGCTTAAACCAGGAGCAGCACCCATAGCGAAACGTCCTTACCGGATGCCAGTTATTGATTTCGAGGAACTCAAGAGTCAATTGGAAGATATAGAGAGCAAAGGATTCATCAGACCCAGTGCTTCGCCATGGGGAGCCCCAATATTGTTTGTGAGGAAGAAGGACAGAACTCTACGGATGTGTGTGGATAATCGAGCTTTGAATGAAGTCACCATAAAGAACAAGTATCCATTGCCAAGAATTGATGATTTGTTCGATCAACTTTGGGGAGCCAAGGTATTCTCCAAGATAGACTTGAAGTCGGGATACCATCAACTGAAGATCAAGAAAGAAGATATACCGAAGACTACCTTTTCACTACCAGATACGGGTTGTATGAGTTTACAGTAGTACCATTTGGCTTGACCAATGCACCAGCAGCTTTCATGAATGTCATGAACTGTACATTTATGGATTTCCTTGTCGAGTTTGTCATAGTGTTCATAGATGACATTCTGATATATTCTAAGAGCTCTAAAGAACATGAGCAGCATTTGCACTTAGTCTTGGGAAGACTACGAGAGAGGCAGTTCTATGCCAACTTTGAAAAATGTGAATTTTGGATGTCAAGAATCGCATTTCTTGGACATGTGTTAACAGAGGAAGGAATTTCGGTGGATTCAGCTAAGATTACTGCAATCAAGGAGTGGAAGCAATCCACTATAGTTCAAGAAATTAGAAGTTTCTTGGGATTGGCAGGTTATTATAGAAGATTCATTGAAGGATTCTCCCAGATAAGGATGTTGCATTTGAATGGACCGCCAAGTGCGAAGAAAGTTTTCAGAAACTGAAGCAGAAGTTGACAACAACACCAGTCCTTACTTTGCCAGACAGCAAGGAACACTTCGTAGTTTACTGTGATGCTTCAAAGCAAGGGATAGGCTGCGTATTAATGCAGCAAGGTCGGGTAGTAGCTTATGCTTCACGCCAATTGAGGTGACATGAGGAAAATTATCCTATACATGACTTGGAATTAGCAGTAGTAGTGCATGCGTTGAGGATATGGCGACATTAATTTCTTGGAAACAAGTGTGAGATCTACACCGACCATAAGAGCCTCAAGTACATTTTCACGCAGGTAGAGCTCAACATGCGTCAATGATGATGGCTAGAATTGATCAAAGATTATGACCTGCAAGAAGCAGTCATACTGAGGAACCCTTACCTACAACAAGAGCTGCAGAATCATCAAGTGGAAGTAGTACCACATGGGATGGTAACTACTCTAATAGTAAAACCTCAACTCGAAGAACAGATAGGGAATGCCCAAAAGGAAGATGAGGATATTTGCAAGATCAAGTGCCGAATCAAGTTAGGACAGGCTCAGGGTTTTACTGAAGACAACCAAGGAATTGTGTGGTATCGAGGAAGGATCAGTATTCCTCAAAGCGCAGACCTTAAGGAATTAATTCTCCATGAAGTGCATAAAACTCTATATTCAATGCACCCCGGTAACACCAAGATGTATCAAGACTTGAAAAATCGATTCTAGTGGGATAATATGAAGAAAGAGATCGCAGAATATATTGTAAACTGTGATAGATGCCAGCGAGTTAAAGCAGAGCATCAGAAGATAGCCAAAAAGTTACAACCTTTGCCAATACCACTATGGAAATGCGAAGAAATCGTTATGGATTTCATTACAGGACTTACTAAAACTCAAGGAGGGTATGACTCCATATGTGGACAGACTTACCAAGGTAGCTCACTTCATACCAGTCAAGAAGATTTACAATGGCAGTAAATTGGCAGAGTTATACATGCAAAGAATAGTGGCATTACATGGCATCCCCAAAAAGAAAGTCTCAGATCGAGGAGCACAATTTACATCGAAGTTTTGGGACAGACTTCATGAAACTCTAGGAACTCAATTGAACTTCAGCCAAATTTTGGAAGATCTCTTAAGAGCTTGTATATCACTGCAGAAGAATCTTACTTACCTTGAGCACCCAATAAGAATTCTAGCCACTGATGAACGTCAGCTTGGAAGAAAGAAAATCAAGTTGTGTAAGGTTCTGTGGAGAAATCATTCAGAACAAGAAGCCACTTGGGAGAAGGAAGAGGATCTTCAGTAAGCCTATCCTTATCTTTTCTTGTCTTAGGTAAATCTCGGGGCGAGATTTCTTTAAGGAGGGTAGATCTGTAATACCCTGGGTTTGGGGTGAAAATCCTTTCCATAAAAAGTCATGCATGCATATGTATCTTCAAGATCAGCAAAATCAGCCTAGTCTTATTCTATCCTCAGCCCTAAAATCTCAAAATCTTCCCTATGAACCCAAATCAAGATCTGACTTTCCAGATTTGATCTACTATTTATCCTGAGAATAAAAGCCTTCAGAAGCTAGATTCAATTCCATCTCTAACTCCCAGATTTGTCAATCCTTTCTGTTTTTGAAAACATAATTTAATTAAGTATCCTAATTACCCTAAATACTCTGAACTCTGATTTAATCAAATCTTGACCTAATCCAGACCAGATTATTCTTGGATTATGATCAAGGGTATGCCAATACCTTAATCCAAAATGTTGGCAGCCAGATTCTATCATCTAGACTATTTTCACAAATCAGTACAAGAAATATCACAGATCAGTCCTTTCTTGATTTTCCATAAGCCTGAAAAGGCTAAAAGTCACAAATCAGTTCCAAATTCAAATTTGTTTAGGGAACACCTAACAAATGGTATTCAACACAAAATATTCTTCTATGAGGATATCAAAATCCTATGCTAAGTCCCATAGTTTCAGTTTTGACAAAATTCAGATTCAAATACCCTAAAATTACCCTGTTTTCATTTCATCCGAAAACTACTTAATGTTCCAGATTTTGCCAAATACCTTTTCCAAATTATTTGCCGAACAAAGTTTACTAGAATTTTGAAGTCAAAATCAGCCCTAATCACCTAAGTCCCAAATTTTACAGATTAGTCCAAAGCAAAAATTAGAAATTGTAATTGGGTCCAAACCCTTGTTTCTACTAGCCGCATCAACGACCAGCAACCAGTGCGCCTTCGCCGTGTTTTCTTGCCGCCAGTCTTCACCTGCGCCCGTGCTCGGTTATACTTGCATGTGCGCATGTGTCCACGCTTGAACCATCGCCGTGGCAGCACCAGCAACCGCGCGCGTGCGACCAGCAGCAATTAGCAGCGACCACAGCAGCCCTTTTGTCAGGAACTTCACGCCACGTCACCTCGTCGTGCTAGCTTTGTCGTCTCCGCTTTGCACAGCCCAGTGCCAAGTTCCAAAGTGCCGACCAAATGCAGTTGCAGAGCCGCCTGCTCGCGGTCCTGTCACTGCCGCTGTTGCTTCCATCAGTTACTTGTCGCTGGCACAATTATCACAACTCCATCCTCGCCATCTCCGTCCTGTGCCTATAAATAGTAGCCCCAGATCAGCTTCATCTCCATCATTTCACTCCAGAGCTCCCTTAGCTATTTAAACCTTACCTTTTTCGTTTTTGCCTTCTTCTCCAGCGAGCCGCCGAGGATGAGCTCGACGCCAGATCATTCTGCTGCACTAGCACCCAATTTGATTCGACCAGTAAGTTCCACTTGTCCACCCCATCGTGTTGTAGCATCTAATTGAACTCCGGTGGACCCTAACGCTGGTGATCGCTAGATTTTGCATTCGCCCTATTCCGACAATGTAGCTCGATTTAGCCTGAATCAGCCCTTCTGTTAGTAGAATTATATGATCAGTAGAACCTCCCTAGCAACCCTATGCACTTGGATTTCAAATTCGCTCTTGCATTGAAGCGTTTCCAATTTTCACGCGCCACCAGCGACCGGCTCATGTCGACAGGTCGTACAACCTATTCTCCGGCAAAATTGGTGACACCAGAAGTTTCCCCTTGCTTCTGTCTTTCTCCCATTGCAACAAATCGAACTTCAAAGCTCTACAGCAGAAAAGCCCAATTTCTTCTTCTGCTTCTCTGGCTGCGTCGTCGAACTCTTCGCCGGGGCCGCCCCAATCCAATCCCTCCTAACAACACCATCTAGACCAACCCAGGAACCTACCCGTGCTCTTAATTTTGGGATTAAATCATCAAATTGCCTTGGCACCGACGAGGCAGATTCTTCTCCGGTGCAGCTCACCACCGCTCATCGTCAACCAGCCTACAACCTAGTCAAGTACTCCAGATCGTACATAATTGCTCCAGTTAGCCTCAGGCACTTCAATCTCTAGAATTGCAACTCAAAAACAAGATTTGGGTGTTTTAGACCTCACTACCGTGCCATCCGGTTGCCGCTGGTCACCGCCGTCATCGCCACCTTGTCCAATAGATCTGCCTTAGCCTCCTAAGCATATCTCTTCACTACATCGACCTTCGGTTCTGCACAAAATCTCAAGTTATCCCTATGCCAAGATCTTGTCCAGTAGCTGTGCTGTGCCGTGTCGGCACCGTGTTTCTTCACCGCCGTTCATCGCCGTCCAGCCACTTCAGTGCTCGGAACCACCACCATTGAATTCCTGTTGTCTTCGCCTATCTCCTAGTCATAGTTGGTGAAGCAATTGAAATCCTTCAATCATTTTTGTTCATGTCAACCCATGTCATCCAGTGGCATTAGCTCAGTTTGACCACTTTTGTATGTGCAAATTGAAATCTACTTTGTCTACCAAGTTTGTAGACTCATGTTCTACATTTTCTTGCACTGTCACATCTTGAGAAAAGCACTCTAAAGCCATGTCAGGCTATGACCCGAATGTCAATCTGTTGACATTCATCATTTTTGAGCAAACCAGCCATGAACCCTATAAGAAATCTTATGTCTTGAAACTCTAGTAACCTCCAGTACTCAATCTTATCCCAGATTCCTTGAAACCCTAGAATCTCGACTCAGTTCAGCTTGCAGTCTCAGTCATCTTCAGTATCTTTCAGTTATTCTTTTTAAAGCATATATGCATATAGATCATAAAACATTTTAATATAGTTAGTAATCTTTGTGTGTTTGTTTGTTACCGAGCAGATCCAGAAGCTGAATTTGAGGACTTCATTGTTGACCCAACACCAACTGCTGATTTTTACGACGCGGAAGGCAAGTCATTTTCTTGAACATCTTGAACCTATATTTTAAGAGTTGTTATAATATAACCTTGAATATAGGTAGTACTGCATGTGAAAGAATGATTGAGATATGAAATGGTAGTATTAGGCTAGATGCCAGTGAAATGTGAAATGATCAAGTAATGAGCCATGAACTATTATATGTGTATTTATGTATATTCATGAAATAAAACCCCCTAGCCGTGACCAGAATTTGGTATGGAATGGTGGTGGCACTGGATGTAAGTGGCTGTGGATGGTCTGTCACTGGGATATAAGGACTAGAACCTTGTGTTGTGCGTATAGTGGCATGAAAAACGTACTAACCGCAAGCCTGGTATGGGACAGGCCTGAACAAGTAAGTATGTTTTTGACGAAATGCAGTAGGCAAGGAGCCTACTGCTAATAATATATTAAAATAATAAGAGCTAGCAAATTACAAAAAGACTGAACTGAAAAAGAAGATTACAAATGATCAGTCCAACTAGTTATTTGAAAGTGAATCCTTTGATGAGTTCTTTCAGCTACCAGCTTCATGTCCAAAATGAAGGCTTTTTTCCAATACGCAAGGGAAGGAACTACTTCTTGAAAGATTTGCATGTTACGACATTTCCAAATATTCCATAAAGCAACAATGATCACCTCCATGTAGAAGTCTTCTATAATTGCATTGACAGATTTAGAATTCCAAATATCATCTATCCAGGAAGGATTAAGGGACCATATCAATCCAATTAAACTCCAGCATTGTTTAGCAAAGTAACATTCAGAGAACAAATGAGTTTGAGTTTCCAAGTTCCCTCCAACATAGAGTTCACAATCCAGTGAAGAGATCTGAAATTTTTTTATAGCAAGCCTTTCTCTAGTGTTTAACTGATTCCAGAGTAAAATCCAAAAGAAGACTTTGAGTTTAATCATACAACTACTTTTCCAACCACCTTTGAAAATTGGTCAATATGACAGTTTCCCATCAATCTCTTATAAATAAAACTTGTTTGAAAAGACAGTGAGTTACTAGCAATCATATGCCAACAGTCATCAGTGGAAGAATCACCCAGGTGGTCCAGTTGCATTGAAAGCAGTTGTTGGTACTGAAAGAATGCTCTTTTTGAAAGAGGGAAATGAAAAAAATTATTACCGAAATCCAAACTTCCCAATTGATGAACTTTGAAACTTCTAGCTGAGAAGGAGAACAGTTCCGCCCATTTGTGTGCAAACAATTCTGAATTCCAAAGATCCTTCCAAAAATCACAAGTATCTCCCTTCCCAATTATGCAAATAAAAAGTCCTTTGAAAATGACTAACAATCATAATAAATCTTTCCACCAAAAGGAACCAACAATTTGGAAATCCTGAGGGAGATTAGAACTGTAATAGGACTTCCAAAGAAGCTGAACCCAGGGAACAGGTTTTTTATTGAAAAATTTGAACAAGAACTTTAAGAGCAGCGCCAAATTCTGCGATCTTAGATTAATGATTCCAAGTCCTCCTATAGATTTTGGTTTATATACTTTCTTCCAAGCCACCAGACATTGTCCTCCCAAACAATTCGAATGACCCTTCCAAAGGAAGGCTCTCCTTATCTTGTCAATTCTGCTTATAACAGAGGAGGGAATCTTCAGAGTCGACATTAAAAACATAGGCAGGGAAGATAACACCAAATTGATAAGGGTTAACCTTCCACCAAAAGAAAGGAAAGAGAATTGCCAACCTGTTAACCTCTTTTCAATCCGTTCAATTATCACCTCAAAATTTTCAACCTTAGGTTTGGAAATGCCAAGAGGGAGCCCTAGATAGGTGAAAGGAAAAGAGCCCATAGTACATCCAAGAATACCAGCAAGATTCAAAACTAAATCCTCTGTGCAATTAATTGGGATCAAAAAGGATTTAAGAAAGTTAACTCTCAAACCTGTAGAACAGGCAAAGGTATTCAAGAGAGCTTTCAAAAGGAAAATTTCTTTAGCATCCGCTTTGGCAATGATCAAGGTATCATCAGCATACTGAATAATGTGGTAATCATCATTATCAACCACCGAGATAGGAAGACTGATTAGACCCATGTTCTTAGCTTGGTTCAGTATAGATTCAAGAAGATCAGCAACTAGTACAAATAATATAGGAGATAAAGGACCACCTTGTCTAACTCCCCTTTTACAAATGATCTGCTTTCTTGGAATACCATTCAGTAAAACTTTGGAGGAACCAGAGTTAAGAATCATTCGAATCCATTTTAGCCAATTGTTTCCAAAGCCTTTAGCCTTAAGAACCTCCAAAATAGCTCCATGCTCAATAAGATCAAAAGCTTTTTCAAAATCCAATTTCAGCAACACCGTGTTCCTTTGAGAAGACTTACAAAGATGAATATATTCATAAGTCCAGGCAACACAATCTTGAATGGGTCTGGATTTTATAAATCCATATTGATTGCAGTGAATTATTAACGAGATCACCGATTGAAGACAATTAGCAAGGAGTTTACTGATAATTTTCAATGAACTATTAAGTAATGATATTGGTCTAAAATCAGAAACTTTTTGAGCACCCTGTTTCTTCGGAATAAGAGTGACAAAAGAAGCATTCAATCTATCCAGTTCAACATGACCTTCAAAGAAGCAATGAAAATGATCATAGAAATCCCTTCTTAAAATTAGCCAGTAAGCACGAAAAAAGTTGCCGTTAAAACCATCTGGACCAGGACTCTTATTAGTTGGAAGTCAGGAAACCACCGACTCAATCTCCATTGAGCTAAAAGCTAAATCTAGACCAGAAAGTTCCACGACAAAAGAAGGAAGAACCTCACTAAGATTGAACAACATTCCAGAGAAGTCCGAAGAGCCAAATCTGTTCCTTTATGAAATCCATAAATGTTTTGCAATATCAGAATGGGAGGAGAGATCCTCATTGCAATCATTTTTTAAAGAAACAATATAATTTCTTCTGAAGTTACTTGAGGCAACAGAATGGAAAAATTTTGAGTTTTCATCACTTAGTTTTGCCCATCTAAGACGACCTCTTTGCTTCCAATAATCATTCCTGATCTTGAGTAAATTGCAATAATGCCTCTTTAGAATGCATCTGAAGTGAAATTCTGGCCTAAATAAGTTTCTCTGTTCCTCAATACCATCCAGAAGAGTAATAACACTTTGACAATAATCTATTTGAGACTGTGAGATCTTGAAACTCTTATTCCAAAACTTTAGAGCCCTTCTGAGAAACATGAACTAATTATTAATTCTTCTGGTAACATTAGGATCAAAAGGACTAGAATTCCAAGAATTTTCCACCAATTCATAAAACCAGGTCTATAAATCCAGAAGTTTTCAAATCGAAAGATCTTCGAAACATGAAGAGAAGAAGAAATAAAGATGATACCCGGAGAATGATCCAAAATGATCCTTGAAGAAGATTTAACCAGAGTGTGGGGATAAGCCTTAATCCATCCTTCGTTTGCAAAAAACCAGTCTAATCTTTCCAATGTCGGATGAACAAGTAAGTATGTGGATCGCACATGAAACCCCTACATGAGATGGGAAGTGATGCACGATTGGCACGGAGTGCGGCTCCTACACATATCACTGGATGTGATTGCGCGCTAACCCAGTAATGGGAAGAGGAATTCGGGTGGGGGTATAGCCCGCCACAACTGTGGTTTGTCCGACTGCAGGGTCAGGGGTGAATTGCAAGTGAAACATAACAAACGTTCTTGTTATTTCCACCTTTCCACTCACATTATGCAGATAGGATGGGTCTAATCATGTTGATAGGATGGGCATGAAAGTGGAATATCTTGCGGGTAACTTGGTACCCCTCTGCAGAGTTAAAAACGTATTCGAATACTCTGAGCTCCCGGGTTTATAGGAGTCTGCTGCAGTGGATTAAATCCACGGGGTGTGGCACAAGTATATTTTCTCAATAAAATTTGATAAGTCAAGATTACCCAAATGAAATGTGTTGTCATGATAAGGGGTACTGTCGTGGGCTATCGTGTGTTGACATGTCGCAGTAGTAATAGAAATAGTGGAACATGAATAGTGATGCTATGCTATGAAAAATACTGCCATGAGATGAGATATAAAAGAAAAGTCTATTTTACAACCATCCACACTTCTTTACTAGCATAGGTTCATATCATCACTACTATATGTATATACTCTTACCTATGCTTACCTATGACTTGCTGAGTACGTAAGTACTCACCCTTGCAACCTACAATCCAATAGATGGAGCGTTCAATGATCAAGAGTAAGGCGTGGAGAACTTCTTGCATCCAGAAGGAGGAGAGCCAGTTTCGCCAGAGCCCTAATGTATGTTGTTCTGCCGTCAACTTCTTGCTGTGGGGGTTCACCTATCTTCCGCTGTGTAGTTTTTATTTTGCTAGACCATGTATGCCGCGAAGGCATTGTAACCTCTTTATGTTGTATTAAGGCCAGCAGGCCACACTGCTTAAATATTTTGTAAGTTACTTTGCTATAATGTAAATATACTCCTGTGCTTGAGTTATCCTAGGAAGTCAATGGTATGCATGTATGGCATCAGCTGCAGCGAGCTGAGTCCCCACAGGAGTAGTCGTTGTCCCCAAGGCGGGGGCGCAACAGAAAACCTCTAGCGAAGCTTTGAGTTGGAATAGGAGGTCTTGCAGCTTGGGCTCGAGCAACACTGAACGACAAATGTTGAAGTAGGCAAGTGTCCTTCCTTTGAACACAATGGAAGCATTGAATGAAAAATGTCCTTTCCTTGCGCAATGGAAGCACTCCACATTCTTCATGGGACAATCCTTGAAGAAATGGTTTCCTTTACATCCGGTACATTGCGGTGTTGTAGTTGGCGTAGACCTCTGGGGTCTCTGTGGCAGTCTGAAGACTGGTCAATAAGCGGGCATCGGTCTTCCTCGACTAGCACTCCCTTGATAAGAGTTAGGTAAGGCCTTTCTCTTCCGGTCCTCTTCGATTACTCCCCTCTTTTCTTCCATTTTAAGCAATCGATTGATCAGAACATGAAAATCCGTAAACTGATGGGATGACAGCTGGTATAGCAGAGAGTTTTGTAGACCTTCGCAGAATTTATCGACCTTTCGTTCTTCTGTCACAATATCTTCTGGGGAATATCTTGCTAATTGAATGAATTTGTGCAGGTACTGTTTGACGGATTTATTTCCTTCCCTCAGATTCACGAACTCTCGGCGTTTCAATTGAACAATGCCTTTTGGAACATGGTACTTGCGAAATTCCTCCTTAAATTCATTCCATGTGATTTAATCTCTGTTGGAGTGCACAGTTTGATAATTTTTCCACCACGCCAAGAAAGCTATTAAGTTGTGCCTGTCCCATACCAGGCAAGTGGTTGGTACATTTTCATGTCGCATAGAAGCACAACACAAAGTTCTTGTCCTTATGAATCAATAGTGAGGTGACATTCACATACCCAATGTGCACATAGCAGCCAACCAATCAAACCATCCTCACTATCAATTCCTATTTCACATTTTCTTTCACAAAAAGGGTTTTTAAACATGTTTATCATATGATTGACCATTTAACACTCAATGTATGTGTTTAAGTGTAAGCATAACCTAAGCATGATGTCCTAGGGTGACGAGAGTGCAAGTGTTACACAAATACATAAAAGGGGCTTTACAAAAGATTAGGTCATATCTATTCACATTCTTTCAACATAACACTTAATTTGAAGATAAAGCATGCATATATTCAAAACAAAATTTAATCTAGTTTACTTTAAAATATTAGGAGAGACATGGTCAAGGGAATGAGACTTGCCTTGGAATGAGGAGTCTAACTGCTCTGCTTGGTCTTCAAAGTTTCCTTCCGCTCCTTCCACTTCTAGCTCTGCTCTCACCACAAAGAAACGACACGACACATCGCACTACATAAGCATACAGAAAATACTTGCTATGAGAAAATTATACATAAAGTATAAACATGCATGCAACAAAATGATTTGGTAGAAGGCAGAATAGTGGGACAAAAGATATTTAGGTTTGGTTCACAGGGTTTGGCTCGGACGAGACGAAATTCTATGGACTGACATTCAGTCCACGGCCAAACAGTGTCTGAGGTTGGCATAGAGCGAAACTGGGGCTTCCAAAGGATTAAAAAGAAAACAAAAGAGTGCATCAGGTGCCCAACACAGTAAGGCATCTAATTGACAAAGAGGTTTTGACAGAAATGTCCAGGGCTAAAAGAAAATTGCAGTAGAGTCCTTGGAAGAGGAAAATCATATGCTACTGCACTGCAGCAAGCTAGGGCACGCGCGTCTGGACGATACATGCATGCGCTGCTTCGCCAACCTTTCCAAATGCACAGGTGGGATTGAGACAAAGCTGCTGGAAAGGTTGATTGGGCTGAGGTGGCTTGACAACAGCGAATGACGAGTTACAATTTGTCGACAGCTGGAGACAAAGACGTGCTACGACGACAGGGCTCTGGGGTTGAAGATTCTAGAAATTGGCTGAGGGGTTTTGATCCTGGGATGACACTGATTTGGTTGGAGTAAGGAATTTGGCTGAGGTTGAGTTTTGAAGCTCATCGGCGTTGACGCCGGACTCGGGAACGACAATGAAAGAGGCACCATCGATTTCTAGATATCTATTTCTCTAGGGTTAGGGTATTGGCATACATTGGATTATGATTGTGAGATAACAGACTTGAATTGGTCAAGATTTAGTGAAAGCAGGAATATTACAACCTTCCCTCCTTAAAGCAAATCTCGTCCTCGAGATTATGGCAGATCTGGAAACAAGTAGGGAAAATCTCGATGCAGTTCTTCTTCTCTTTCCCATGTCGATTCTTCTTCTATGTGGTTATTCCATTGAACTCTACAGAATCTAATGGTCCTTGAGTTCAGTCTTCTCTCGCTGATCTCCAATATTTTTATAGGGCACTCTAGGAATGACAGGTCTGGTTGAATTTCAGCCTCTATAGGAGATATCTGCTCCGTAGGTTGCTTTAGGCACTTTCCTAGCTGAGACACATGGAAAACATTGTGAACTCCAGCTAATTCAAACGGTAGTTCCATCTTATACGCTACCTCCCCTTGTCTCTCTATAATCTTGTATGGTCTGACATATCTTGTACTTAGCTTTCCTTTCATCTGGAATCGGCGGACTCCTTTATACAATCGCCTTTCTCAAAAGACAATTCCCTTCTCCTGTTGTCGGTATAGCTCTTTTGTCTAGACTGAGCTGTTTTTAGTCTCTCTTGTACAATCTTCACATGAGCAGTAGCCTCTTCCACTAATTGCGGTCTTAGGAATTGCTTTTGGCCTATTTCCATCCAGTATAATGGTGTGCGTCATTTTCTTCCATATAGCACTTCATAGGGTGCCATTTGCAGACTTGCTTGATGACTGTTATTGTAGGTGAACTCTGCGTATGGTAGGAATGATTCCCAAGAATTTCCATAATCCAGAGCACATGCTCTCAACATATCTTCCAGGATTTGATTTACTGTCTCAGTCTTTCCTCCCGTCTTTGGTTGGTAAGCTATGCTGAACTTTAATTTCGTACCCAAGGCTTCTTGCAATTCCTTCCAAAATTTTGACACAAATTGGGCTCCTCTATCAGAAACATTTGCCTTCAGCACTCCATGCAGGACTACTATCCTGTTGAGATACTACTTCGCTAGTTGTCTTGTTGTATAGTGGGTCTTTACCGGTAGGAAATGAGCTACCTTAGTCAATCTGTCCACTATGACCCATATGGAATCATAACCATTCTGGGTTCTCGGTAGTCCTGTCATGAAATTGATTCCAATTTCATCCCACTTCCACTCAGGGGTTGGTAAAGATTGTAATGATCCTCCAGGCTTTTGGTGTTATGCTTTTACCCTTTGACAGGTGTCACAAGATGCTACGAATTCAGCGATTTCTCTTTTCATCCCATTCCACCAGAACTGGCTTTTCAAGTCTTTATACATCTTCGTACTGACTAGGTGTATGGAGTAAGGGGTATGATGAGCTTCACTCATTATCAAGTCCTTGATTTCTCTGCAGTTTGGAACACAGATACGGTCATGGTGCCATAAGATTCCTTGTTCATCTTCTCTGAGGTTAGTTGCACTTCCACTCCTCATGTCCTCTTTCAGCATTTGGATATTTGGATCCATTACTTGAGCTTTCTGAATTTGGTCCTTTAGTGCACATTCTACCTTCAAGGTGGCGATAGTTCCTTGTTCAACAAATTCCAAGCACAATTTCCCAAAATCTCCGAGTAACTGAGGTGGTAGTCCTAGACACTTCACTTGGTTGCAGTAGGACTTTCTGCTCAGGGCATCAGCTACTACATTCGCTTTGCCGGGGTGGTAGTGTACTTCAGGATCATAATCTTTGATGAGTTCTAACCACCTTCGTTGTCTCATATTTAAGTCTTGCTCTGTGAAGATATATTTTAAGCTTTTGTGATCAGTGTAGATCTCACATTTGTTACCCAATAAGTAATGTCGCCAAATCTTCAATGCGTGGAAAACGGCAGCTAATTCCAAGTCATGTTTTGGGTAATTCTCTTCATGGGGTCACAATTGCCTTATCGCATATGCTACCACTTTTCCTTCTTGCATGAGAACACAACCCAATCCTTGTTTTGATGCATCGCAGTAAACTTTGAAGTTCTTCTTATCGTCTGGCAATATGAGGATAGGTGCAGTTGTCAATTTCTTCTTCAACTCTTCAAAACTCTTTTCACACTCCTTAGTCCACTCAAAAGAGGTGTTCTTCTTTAGCAGCTGAGTGAGTGGTCTGGTGATCTTAGAAAATCCTTCAACAAATCTCCGATAGTATCCAGCAAATCCTAAGAAACTTATGATTTCCGTTACTGTTTCTGGCTACTTCCATTCCATGATAGCTTGGATTTTTTATGGATCCATGAATATTCCTTCACCAGAAATGATGTGACCTAGAAAAGAAATTTGCTTTAACCAAAAGGCACACTTATCAAACTTGGCATATAGCCGGTGGTCTACCAACTTCTTTAGCACCAATCTAAGATGATGGACATGTTCTTCTTCTGTCCTAGAGAAAATAAGGATATCATCCACGAACACAATAATGAACTTATCTAAGAATTCCATAAGAACTTTGTTCATCAGGTTCATGAATACTGCAGGTGCATTTGTCAGTCCAAAGGGCATCACAGTAAACTCGTGCAATCCATATCTTGTTATGAATGCAGTCTTGGGGATATCTTGCTCTTGAATATTCAGTTGAAGGTATCTCGATCCTAAGTCGATTCTTGAAAATATCTTTGCTCCTCTGAGTGGATCAAAGAGATCATCAATTCTGGGTAAAGGTTACTTGTTTTTGATGGTCATGTCATTCAGCTTTCGGTAGTCAATACAAAGTTGTAAACTACCATCTTTCTTCTTGGCAAAAAGTATCGGGGCTCCCCAAGGTGAAGAACTTGTTTTGATAAATCCTTTCTCTTCCAACTCTTCTATCTGATTCCTTAGCTCTTCTTGCTCTTGGCTCATCATTCGTTCTAGCTTTCTTGCGTATGGAGCCAATCCAAGTTTCGGCTCAAGGGTGAACTCTATGTCCCGGTCTGGAGGCATTGCTAGGAGTTCTTCAGGAAAGACTTTTGGGTACTCGTTGACTATTGACACCTTCTCGAACTCAATCTTCTCCGTACTGTTCAGACTACTCACATGGCCACTTACTGCAGTTCTCTCCGCATGAAATGTGACTTGCTCTCCCTTGATATTGGTCCGCGTGATTATCTTCCTTTCACTGTCCATCTGACCTTTGTGCTTTACTAGCCAATCCATTCTGAGGATAACGTCTAGCCCTTGAAGATCTAAAACTAGCAAGTTCACTAGGAATCCTGTGTTGCCGATACAAAAGGCAATATTTCTACAGATAGATTCAACGGACATTCTAGCTCTGGGAGATTGAATAAGAACACGGTACTCTAATGCAGACACAGACAATCCAGTTTTCAACACAAAATACTTTGACACAAAAGAGTGAGTTGCACCAGGGTCAAACAAAGTAACTGAAAGCTGAGAAAAGATTAGGATTCTACCAATCACGATGTCAGATGCCTCTCCAGCTTCAACTACAAACGCGTAGTTGAGTCGGCCTCGTCCTGTAGTCGGCATTCCTCTTCCCTTGCTGATTTGAATTCTTCCTCCTTTGGGTGACGGAATACCTCTGGCAAAACTTTGAACTGGTGCGGGAGATCTTGCTGCTTGGGCTTGAGCAACGCTGAATGGTAGGTGTTGAAGCGGACATGTCTCCTTGCGATGTCCTTTTCTTCCGGAGTGAAAACACTCCACATTTTTCCACGTGCAGTCCTTATAGAGATGGTTTCCCTTGCATCCTGTACATTGTGGCGTTGTAGTTGTTGTAGGCCTCTGAGGTCATTGGGGTGATATGAAGACTGGTCTGAAGCTTGGCATTGGTCTTCCTCTACTCACGTTTCCTTGATAAGAATTCGGTAGGGCCTTCCCCTTGCGGCCTTCTTCGATTATTCCTCTCTTCTCCTCCATTTTGAGTAGTCAGTTTATTAGGACATGAAAATCTGTAAACTCGTGAGATGACAACTGGTATTGCAAAGAATTAATTCTGCAAACCTTCACAGAATTTATCTATTTTCCTCTCTTTTGTCGTAATGTCCTTAGGAGCATATCTTGCTAGTTGAATAAACTCATGCAAGTACTATTTGACTGTCTTGTTTCCTTGCTTAAGGTTCATGAATTCTCGACGCTTCGCTTGAACAACTCCCTTCGGGACATGATATTTGCGGAATTGCTCTTTGAATTCATCCCAAGTAATTAAATCTCTGTTAGGGTGCATTATCTGGTAATTCTCCCACCAAGCTGCGGCAGGGTCAGATAATTGATGTGGTCCTTATAGGAGCTTTTCTTCATCATTGCACTTAACGGTGTTCACTGGTTGATCTGGGTTGACATGGGCTCTTCTTCCAGGTGTGTTCCTCATGTCACTAGTGTCTTCAACGGATTCTCTTCCCTGAGATCTTCCTCTAGTGTCAACCATTCTGCTCTGGTAGGAGGTCAAAGAAATGATTGCTGACTTAGGGAAAATCACAGATAGAATACAAGCAGAAAGCTGAAATCAATCCACGAGATAGGGATGGAAATGTGCAAGACGCTTTTCATAAATTAACTTTTTACAAAGTACAAAGCTTTGCCTATGCGGCTCATAGTAATATTTAACAACTAGCCTAAACTAAAGCAACCACAAAACAAAGCAACCAGTACTCAAGAAAATATAACGATCACAGGGGGTTTGGGCAAGAGGGGTTAGGTCAGGAGAAAACTAGGATCACGCATCAGCTTTGGAAGAACCACAAGGTTCCACCTCTTCTGGGTCCTCCTCCTCCTGATCTTCATCAGCATCCATTGGATCCAGTTCCATGTCATCATCCTCCTCCTCACCCTCAGATGTGGTGTCGGTGTTGCACTCGACGACTTCTTTTCCTTTGCCTTCTAGTTTCTTTCCTTCCTGCAGCGATGCGACACTCGGGTGCCTGAGAGCTGATTACAATGCCACGTGACGCAGCTTTGAAATAGCCAAGGTAATCCCTAGGCCTTCCCACACTTTTGCGAGTAGTAACCCTCGTCCTTGGATGGCTTCTTTTGTTCACGGACTCTGAGGTTGCAAGATCTCGTCTTCTCCTTGGTCCAATCAGCACTTGAATCCATTTCTCCTTCTCTTGGAGGTCCGCACGGGTTTTTGTGAGTATGCCCTCGAGATAATGGCGATCATCACAAGCACACTCATGCTCACACAGCAAGCAAGTATAACACTTCTCCAAGGCTTGAACAATATCTCTGGTCTTCGTCAGGATGGCATCTCTCTGATTGCTGGAAGGGTGAACAATTCGATGCTCCGATCTGGGGATCTGGTAGGGCACAAAACAAAAAGGGGAATCTAAAAGAAAGTCACCTTATAACTACCGAATGGTGCCTACGGCGCGACCGGCAGCATCCAAAATAGCATCTTCCTCCTCCGCTCTACGAGCTTCTTGCCTCACCGGGCCTTTCCCATGTTCTGGAATCTCGTAGACTATGACTGAAGCGCGAAAGCCATAGGGTCTACCATCCATTTCCTCTTTCTGAACACAATAGACTGGTCTCTGGCTATCCAATGTTCCGAGAAATTGCAGCATCATCCACAGCAATAACGCCCACGATCCAAGCTCGTCACCGTGAATGAGTTTCTTGCTGGAAGCCATCTAAGGACACAGAACGAAAATCACCTAGAAGTTAAAGTGATGTTTAAAACTTTTCAACTAAACAAGAAACAAGTTACATAATATACTTTTCTTAGACAAATTAGGTTTTAGCAATTAGATTTTAGCCAAATAATCTAACGATTTTCTACTTTAGGGACACCAACATCTATCTAAGGGTCACGACCTACAGTCGAGCCTTATGCTCAGGTACCATCTATTGTGGGACCCTTTTTTGAGGAATCTGATGGCAACCACCCAGGTGGGTTGCACGCAGAAGGGTACTGTTGTGGTATTACAGATACTCCGACAGGTTTCTACGGATGTGCGTAACACGTGCACAACGGCACGAGGTGACCGAGTGACCGGTTACCTCCCACTGGGCAACGCAGCAATTGACACGGTGATTTTATACAGGTTGGGGTCCCAGTGGGGGCCCTAGTCCTGTCGACACCCTCCAGACGTGATTCCGCTGGGGAGGTGCTCTCTCGAAGAGAGAGGTCTCCAAGAGAGCCTATTGTTTTGTTTATATGGCACATGAGTAAGAGTCAGTTACAAATGAGATACAAG
Organism: Pharus latifolius; assembly: GCA_019359835.1. NCBI lineage: Eukaryota > Viridiplantae > Streptophyta > Magnoliopsida > Poales > Poaceae > Pharus > Pharus latifolius. Next base: position 60,341,290 of record CM033323.1, read on the forward strand.
GGGGGTATTTATAAGCCCCAAAACATGCAAAAGACCAAAAAGCCCTAGCTACGGCCGTTGGATCGAGGGGCATTGGTGTCATTTCACTGGCCGAAGGGCTTGGATGCTTGACAATTGTCCTAGTCAGTTCCCGAAGTGCTCCTCAGGCCACCAGCATGTGACCCCACGCTCCAGGGATTGACCACGCGAGGCTCCCGGGACTCTTCCAAGAGCTCTCCGGTCTCTTGGTGGCTTCCTGGATCCCAGTGAACCTCCGGGACTTGGGGACCCTCCGGGGTCCCCGGTTAACCTCCGGGACTTAGTGAACCTCCCGGACCCGGGGACCCTCTAGGGCCCCCGGTGACCCTCTGAGGCCTGATGACCCTCTGGGGCCCCCGGGGTGAACCCTCCGGGGCCCAGGGGCCCACCCCAGTGACCCTCTGGGGCCCGATGACCCTCCGGGGCCCCCAGTGAACCTCCGAGGCCCGAGGACCCTTTGGGGCCCGGTGAGCCTCTGGGGCCCCCGGTGAACCTCCGCGACTTGATGATCCTCCGAGGCCCGGGGACCCTCCGGGGCGCGGTGACCCTCCAAGACGCGGTGACCCTTCGGGGCCCCTGACAAACCTCCGAGGTTGTTTCCCTGGTAAGCCCCCGGGAGGGACAAGGATGGGTGGCAGGCGCCCGGTGCAAGATGCGGTAGCCAGTGCGGAGGTTCCCCCGGGGGGACAAGGACGGGCAAGTATGAGCTTTCCCCCCTGGTTAGATTAGATTTTGCTTTGTAGAGTTTTTGCTCCCGACAGCTTCTTTAGATGAATCCTCGAAAACTTGTAAATCTTTCATTGTTTGAAATGGAAACATCTTTTTGCTAAGTGTCTTCGCTTGTCAGCAAGTGTCTTTAGATATTGCCCTTGGGGTGTTTTCACACCCCACGGGGCTTAGCCCGCAGAGTGCCCAAGCGGCCTCCGGGAGACCTAGCCCGGGAAGCACCTGAGCGGCCTCAATTTTGCTAAGTCTGGCCGCCAGGGGAGCCACCGGTGGGCTAGCCCCCGGGTCTGTTCCTGATGTTTCTGCGACGGAGGGCTCCCTCCGGGAGCCAGTCCAGCTGCGGTGGCTCCCGGAGTGGCACTTAGAGAACTTCGACAATTATCTTGCCGAGTTGTCTGCACCGAAGCAAGAGTTCCGGATGGTCCCCCCACTCAGGATGCTCCCCCCAGCCGGTTACGAGCACTGGCCAAAGGATCTCCTCAGGAAGGCTCTCCGACGCGTGAGGAGCTTGTACAAGGATCTTTCCCGGGAGATCTCAGAAGGCCTCCGGGATTATTAAGTGTAGCTGCTCCCTGGAGGGGGTTGTCCTTCGGAGTAGTCTTTCGTGGGAGTCTAACTCCCCGGGTTGTATCTTGTGTGTGCCCGGGCATTGTCCCGGGGGGCACCTTGTCCCACCGGGGGGGTGGGGGGTTGTCTCCCGGCTCAGTGTTGTCTTAATAAAGCTGTCAACTTGCTTGTTTGCAATGTCTTCAAAATTTTTGAAAAATATTATCTCCTATCCAGGCCCGGGTTATCCCCCTCCTCAACAGTGGGGTGCAGCTCGGATCCATGCGCTGTGGGTGCGGAACAGAAGGGGCTCGAACATTGATAGCTACCGGGGCCATATGGTCTCCGGTACAAAGTTCTGAAGGCCGGTAAGTTCCCCTGGTCGCCGTGAAAATAGGGAGCCGGTAGGAAGGCTCTGGGTCAAAGAAATTCCAAAGACCGTAATATGTTCCCTCGGTCGCCGTTAGAACGGGAAGCCGATAGGGAAGTTTCCGGTCGAAGAAATTCCAAAGACCAATAAGGAATTCCCCTGGTCAGCGTGAAAACAGGGAGCCCGAAGACAACCGAGAATTCCGAGGCCCTAAGAGGGGGAAACTCGCTCCCGGAGGAGGATGAGCCTGATGACGGACCTGAGTGTTTGAGGGGGGACTAGTCTCTCAAAGTGACTCGCTACCGCAGTTCATGAGAACTGGGTTGCCACTTACCCCCTCAGTCCACGAGGGGTTACTATAAGCCGCCCTATGGTAGCGGGGCTCCTATTGTAGAGACTTTTAGGCTGCGATAGCCTACATCCTCGCGAAGAGGGCATCCTCGTGGGGAGGGCATCCTCGTAGAGAGGGCATCACCTGGGAGGCAGAGAGATAAGAATCTGCAAAAACTCCAGTCAGACAAAAAACCATTTGTGTTACTGAATATGAAATGTAACGCCTCCCCCTGTGATGCCGCGATGGGGGAGGGAACAGTGATCCTGCAAAAATCCCAGAGTTGAGCAAAAATCTATTTGCACTAATGAAGATGAAATACAATGCACCCCCCCCCCCCGAATCACTGTGGGGGAGGGAACAGTGAGTACAACACCTCCCCTTGTGAAATCACGACGGGGGAGGGAGTGAGCCTGGGGCTAGATGTAGAACTTGTGGGGCAAGTCTACATTCCATGTGTGCTTCAATTCCAAGGTTGGAGAGCTTGTAAGCCCCCGAGCCTAGGACCATGGAGATCCTGTAGGGACCCTCCCACTTGGAGGACAGTTTGCCCTGGGCTTGGGGATCGGTCACGTGCTCAAGGACTAGGTCCCCAAGGCGGAAAGCTCTCTCGTGGACGCGCTGGTTGTATGCGCGCGCCATTTCGCGCTCGTAGATGGCGTGGTGGTCGAGCACTCGGTCGCGCTCTTCTTCGACGAGGTCAACCTCCAGCCTCTACCTCGCTTCATTGGTTTGGTACGCTGCAGCCATAGCTCCGTCTAGGAGCTTGACCCGCAATGACCAAAAGCCAATCTCCAAGGGAAGAACTGCCTCGGCCCCGTACACGAGTGAGAAGGGCGTACGCCCTATTGCCTGGCTTGGGGTCATGCGCAAGGAGCAGAGGATGCTCGAAAGCTCCTCTGCCCATGCGCCCCGCCTGGAGGCGGCTTGCTCGAGTTGTTGGCGTAACCCCTACAGGATCACGCCGTTGACCCTTTCGACGGCCCCGTTGCTCTGGGGATGAGCTACGGAGGTGAAGTGGGGGGCAGTCCCCACGCCTTCGCAGAACTCCCAGAAGTACGTCGAGTCGAATTGGGTCCCGTTGTCGACGGTGATCTCTTGGGGGACCCCCAAAGTGACATACGACGTTCTTCCAGAAGAAACGTTGTACTGCATGAGAGGTGATGCTGGCCAAGGGCTTCGCCTCCACCCACTTGGAGAAATAATCCACAGTGACCACGGCATACTTGTAGCCCCCAGGGGCTGGGGGGAAGGGACCAAGAAGGTCCATTCCCCAGCGCATGAAGGGCCAAGTTATGGGGATGGTCTGCAGCGTCGCGGAGGGCAGCCTGGTGCCCTTTTCCATTTTTGGCAAGCCTCGCACGTGGAGACAATGTCACCCGCGTCATGGGCCATAGTGACGAGGATTGTTACCCGAGCTAGTTCAGAATAAATGCACGCCTAGGACGAGATAGATTCGAATGAGGTAAGTGTCCGTTGGTATGATCTCAACTGGCCTGAGAAGCGTGGACACATGGTCGCAGGCTCTATGCGATCAGGCCGCAGATAGTGCGCGGTCAGAAGCCCGTAGGCAATGCACGGACAGAAGGTCGCAGACAGTACGCGGTCAAGTGATTGAGGACAATGCGCAGTCAGAAGGACATTGACTACTCTTGACCAGGGCGACTCGGGGTTGCTTATGCCCTACAATGAGCATATCCCGAATATCATGAAGATTCTTCCACGTATGAAGACAACTACCAGGAGGTTAATATGTGCAGTTATTCATTTAATTGCACATGTTAAACCTACGTGGAAGTTAAATGCAGTTGCCAAAACTGCACCCGAGCAACCATTCGAAGCCGTTGTGCATTGATGCCCTTTTGACCGGTATAAAAGGGTGAGAAAATGCACCAGACAAAAAGGAGAGACAACACAATCAACATCGACAAGCTTCCATAGGCTAGTTTAGTTGTGTTTTACATAATCACACAGAAAAGATCTTCGCCTGTGATAATATTTTCCACAACTTTGTAATTTCTTTTCCTTCACATAGTGAAATCACAACAGGACATTGGGCTATTACTCCCACTATCGAGGGCCCGAACCTGTATAAATCTCCCTGTGTTCCAACCGACTTTGGTTCATCATCCCTTCCCGGAGGGACACCCTGAAAGGTCTCACAAGTCACAAATTCTGCATAAGTTCGACTAAGGACCCCGAGTCCAAATCGTCGACACATAGTGCGCCAATAAAAACCTTGGCAGAGGACCTTTGCCGCGACCACGTGCGGAGCTAGGTGAGACCCGCAGCTGCCCGAGTGAATGTCCTCGAGGAGCCAGAGTCCTTCCGGTCGTGAGAGGCAGCGGAGCAATGCAGAAGCCCCCCGCTTGTAGAGCTTTCCCTCCAGTAGGAGATACGCCTGCGCCTTGGCTCATCATCCCTTCCTGGAGGGACACCCTGAAAGGTCTCACAACTCACAAATTCTGCATAAGTTCGACTAAGGACCCCGAGTTCAAATCATCGACAGCTGGCGCCCACCGTGGGACCTTTCTCAAGGCGTCCTTATTTCTATCTGGAGGTTCGGTGAATCATGTATGGAGCATATGATTCCGAGAACGACTTCGATCTCGAGGATTATGCCCACATCCAGATGCCTTAACCTAGTGATCCTGTTCCAATGGAGGAAATTGGAGGCGAAGACGTCCCGAAGGTCGATGCGACCACTCAGGTCATGTCTATCGACCAGGAGGTGACCGACGCAGAACCAGAGCCCACTGTGTTTCTTGCTGCGTTAGAGGTGGAATCTGGTCCATCACAAGACCCTGCTGAGGGTAGGGGTGATGTCGACCAGGAATTTAGCTCAGGGAGGTTTGATCCCGATAACCTCCACCGTCTCTTTGATTTTGAGTCTGACTCGGAACAAACGGAGATGTTTTCTCCGTCGGCGACCTCGCTCCCTGGACAATTCACTGCTTTATCGAAAGAAACTCCCGATCAATAGGCTGCTAGGGAAGAACAGGAACACAAACAAAAGGAGGATCAAGATGGTGAGAAACAAGATAACGACCTTCGCAGAACAGCCCTAGAGGCTCTTCAAAATGCACAAGCTCGTTACGACGCTGCTCTGAGTTCCTCTTGTCAATCACGTGGTCGTAGACACGACCAGACACCGTCTTTACCCCCAAAACGTTTGCCGGCGGACGAGGAGACTGTGACACCTGGCGCACCCAGTAGAAGTAGGCATGGCCGGCTTCGATCTATCACAGAGGTCCTGCGTAATTTTCCTCCTACGATCACAGATGCGCAGAAATCGGCTTTTGGCAGAATCCTGGTGGAGAGGTTGGACGAGGTCGCATCTGAGGTGACCCCAACGGCCTCTTCCTGGTCAGCGACACGTTCCCATGACCGAGAGTACTCTAACTCTGGTTCTGGTAGACGGAATCGTCCCCCACCAGTCCAGTCTCGGCATGACAAAGCCAAACGGGCGGAGGATTCTCATGATAGGGAATGAATTCCTGGCCACGCTCGCTTGGGACCACGAGTGACCCCTCCTTTGCGTGAGGTCGCCCATGATCAGGTCGAGAGTCACAGGTCCATTCACAGTCCTTATGTTGGTTTAAAAGCTTTCTCGCCCGACCTTCGTGCAGTCGTTTGGCCAGACAAGTTTAAACCAGGGGCCATAGAGAGGTTTGATCGAACTCAGAATCCATCCAAGTTCCTCCAAATATACATCACTGCCATTCAGGTAGCAAGCAGCGATGACCGGGTCATGGCCAACTACCTGGCTACAGTCCTCGAAGGATCGGCAAGAACCTGATTGTTCAATCAACCTGAGGGTTCAATATATAACTGGGAAATGTTGTGCGATGCCATCCTCAACAATTTCCAAATTTTTATCAGAAGCCTGGTAAAGAGGATGACCTCCATCGACTAAGGCAAACTTCGACTGAAACTCTTCGTCAGTTTGTCAAGAGATTTGTCGGGGTGAGAAATACCATCCCGAACATATCTGATAACTCCGTTATCAGGGCGTTTAAACATGCCGTTCGATATCAGAGATTCACGGAAGATTTGCTCATCCATCCTCCTCGATCAGTAGTCGATATCTTTGATAATCAATATTCCGATGCGGCCGAGGCTGTTGAATGGAATCAGATGGTGGATAAAGGTAACCTACCACCTCAACCAGGTCTCAAGGACGTGAAAAGGGAGGATTCAAGCAAGAAGCCGGAATCTTCATCAGGCGGGAAGTTAAAGAAATCAAAAAGGAGTCGATCTAGATAGTACGGAGAGGTCGAGGTCGCAGAGAAGCCCCCCATCGACCAAAGGTAACAAACATCCATTTAAAAATAAAACTGCTTCTGGTGGTCGCAGTACCGACCAGCCAGAGAAGTCGACTAACCCGCTGGAAGGCAAGAAATGGTGTCCGCTCCACAACTCCGCAGGCCAGGACCTCAAGAATTGCAGGAGTTGGTTGAAGCAGTTGGATCACTTCTAACAGGGGATCGGACCTATGTCGACCTTACTGACGAGGATTGACACCCGGGTCACTTCTAATGAACTTTTGGTTCAAGACAGGTTTGAACCAGACATGTATCTGGTGATGTGAACTCAAGCTGTTCTGAGGGGCATCACCATGAGGTCGCAAGCTTTACACGATCAGGTCGCAGCTTCACGCGGTCAGACCGTAAGCCTTGCTCGGTCAGAAGTTCGTAGGCTATACGCGAACTACACATTCGGGATATTGCGCGGTCAGCCAATATCCCGCGATCAGAATATCTGCCGATCAAGATACTTGGGATCTATCTATTCGGTTGCCCATACAACAGGATATTCTAAGTATCCCGAAGATTCCTGCACGTGGAGAATCGACCGTCAGAAGGTTAACACATGCAGTTATCCATGAATAACACGTGTTTAACCTGCGTGGAGGTTAAGAGCAGTTCCAAAAAACCGCATCCAACTGACTGTGCAACCAATTGATGCAGTTTCCCCCACATGGCACCCTTTCAAGCAGTACAAAAGGATGGCATGAAGCATCAATCAAGGGGGGGATTGAAACCAAGAGATCATCCGAAACCTCAACAGAGAGATCGGAAGATCAAGAAATCCAAAATCATTTAAGTTAGCCAAGTCTACGGCCCACCTCATATAGCATTTTAGTAAGCCTTCTTTAGCTTATCCTTGTACACTTTTACAGGGAAAATCCTCGCCTGTGAGGACTTTTCCCTCCATTTGTAAACCTTTTACCACACTTAGTGAAATCTCAACAGGACGTAGGGCTTTTTCTCCCACCATCGAGGGCCCGAACCTGTCTAAACTCTCTGTGTTCCTGTTCACCATTGTTCAGCATACCTTCCCGAAGGGTCATCTTGAAAGGTCTCACAATTACAAATTCTGCATAAGTTCGGCTGAGGACCCCGAGTCCGAATCGTCGACACTTACCAACTAAGGAACAAGCTTGCGGGCTAAGAGACGCCGATGGGGATGAAGAGATGTCTTACCAGGTACCTCATAATCATGTTAATGTTATTTTTGGAGGTTCCTCCTCTTTTGTTTCTAAGAGGCAATTTAAAGCCTTTTATTGAGAGGTTAACCAAGAGGAGACTCCCCTTGGTGAACCTCGGTACCCCCGTTGGTCGGATACACCTTTGACGTTTGATCGCTCTGATTGTCCTGCGGGGCTTACTCGACCATTGAGGCTACCTCTGGTTATTACCCTGACTATCAGTAATGCGAGAGTCGAAAGGGTTCTGATCGACGGAGGTAGTTCCTTGGACATCTTATTGGTCAAGGCGCTCGACGAGATGCAAAGTCCTCGTTCAAAAATCAAGCCCATAATCCATCCATTTTATGGAATAATTCCTGGTCCCTCTATGATGCCATTGGGACAGGTGGTGCTCCCGATCACGCTGGGAGAACCAGATAACTTTCGAACAGAATTAGTTACTTGTGATGTAATTGATTGTGATTCGGCTTACAGCGCAATCATTGGCAGGCCAACTCTTGCTAAATTTATGATGGCTACGCGCTATGCTTACTAGTGCGGCAAGTTGCCTGGCCCCAAGGGTGTCATTTCGATCCGAGGTAGTCGCAACGTGGCATTGACGTGTGATCGGCTATCCCTGGAGATGGTGGACCAACTTCCCCTCTGAGACGCCCAGGTCGCCACAGTGTCCACTGATACGATCAAAGCTGCTCCTCGACCAGAAGAAACACTCAAACTGGTTCCATTGTACCCAGATGATCCGTCCAAGACAATTCGGGTTGGATCAGGCCTGGATGACAAATAGGAACTCGAGCTCATTGCTTTCCCCCGGGCTAACACAGATGTGTTTGTGTGGAAACCATCCGACATGCCCGGTGTCCCAAGGGAAGTAATCGAGCACAGGTTAGAAATTCGACTTGGACAGCTACCAATAAAGCAGAAGCTCAGGCGTTTTGCTGTGGATTGGCAGGAAGTCGTCCGAGGGGAGTTGGACAAACTCCAAAAGGTCGGATTTATTCGCAAAGTCGAATGGCTTGCAAATCCGGTCATAGTCTGCAAGTCAAATGGCAAGTGGCGCATGTGCATCGACTACACCAGCCTAAATAGTGCCTATCTGAAGGACGACTTTCCCCTTCCCCACATCGACCAACTGGTCGATTCTACTGTGGGTTGCGAACTGATGAGTTTCCTGGATGCTTACTCGGGATATCATCAAATTAGCATGACAGAAGAAGATGAAGAGAATACTGCCTTCATCACACCATTCGGCACCTACTGCTACGTCAGAATGCCGTTCGGTCTCAAGAATGCAGGTTCCATGTACCAGTGCTTGATGCAAAAGACCTTTCTTTCCAAGATGGGGCGTAATCTTGAAGCTTACGTAGACGACCTGGTTGTAAAAAGTTCAAAAAGATCGTCTCATTTGGACGATCTTGCTAAAACTTTCTGTAATTTAAATCGATATGGAATAAAATTAAACCCGGAGAAATGCCCTTTCGGGGTTTCATCAGGGAAAATTCTTGGTTTTCCTGTTTGTTCCAGTGGAATCGAAGTCAATCCTGAAAAAATCAGGGCTATTGAACAGATGAGGTCTCCTTCAACCATCAAGGATGTTCAGCGCCTAGCAGGTTGCATGGCCGCATTGAGCCAGTTTATATCGCGACTAGGTGAAAGGGGACTACCTTTCTTCAAAGCCCTACGCAAACATCACAATTTTACATGGTCTGATGAGGCCGAGAAGGCATTTCAGGAGGTAAAAGCGTATCTATCCAGTCCGCCGGTCTTGGTTTCTCCCGACAAAGAAGAACCATTACTTCTCTACTTGGCGGCCACACCTCATGCGGTCAGCGCTGTTCTGATCGCAGACATAGAGGGTGTGCACAAACCCGTCTACTATGTAAGCGAAGTACTTCATGGTCCTAAGGAGCGATACCCTGAGGTCCAGAAGATATTTTACACGCTACTGATGGCTTCCCGTAAGCTACGACATTACTTCCAAGCACATAAGATCACAGTGCCCTCATCTTTTCCATTGGGAGACATTGTCTGCAATCTGGAGAAATCTGGTTGGATCGACAAATGGGCTGTTGAACTCAGAGTGTTCGACATCCGTTTCACGCCCCGCACCGCGGTCAAGTCTCAGGTCCTGGCCGACTTCATGGTCGAATGGACCAATTCTGAGCCACCCGTGCAGGCGCCCGAAGATTTGGAATGCCGTGATCACTGGACAATGTACTTTGACAGCTCCCGTAGTTTTTAACACTCGGGGGCTGGAGTGGTCTTAGTCACGCCTTAGGGCGAACAGCTAAAGTTTGTCATTCAACTACACGTTGTTGCGACCAACAACGCAGCAGAGTATGAAGGTCTTCTTGCAGGGCTCTGGGCAGCTAAATTCCTCAGAGTCCGTCGATTAGTGGTGAGGGGAGACTCACAGCTGGTCGTAAACTAGGTAAACAAGGACTACAGCACCTCCGATGAGACAATGGCTCAATACCTGGGGGAAGTGAGGAGAGTGGAAAAACACTTCAGTCATTTCGAAGTCCAATACATCCCGCAAAAGGACAACATTCTCGCAGACCAATTATCCAAAATTGGGTCCTCACGCACGTCCGCTCCGGCAGGAGTGTTCGTCGAACACTTGCTACATCCCTCGATCATGACTACGGTCGAGGATGATCCGTTAATAGTCTGCATTACCAACCTCAGACAGGAAGGAGATTGGACCCATCCATTGAGGGTCTATTTTGAACATGGGACCTTGCCCGAGGATGAAACGGAAAGCAATCGATTAGTTCAAAAGACGCGTCTACACAAGCTCATAGAAGCAATTTTGTATAGAAAAGGTACTCAAGGAGTATTTATGCACTGTGTCCCAAGAGCAAGGTAAATCCCTCTTAAGAGAGATTCATGACGGTGTGTGTGGTGTGCACGCGTCATATCATACACTGGCCGGCAAGGCTTTTTGACAAGGATTTTACTGGCCTTCGGCACTTGATGACACCAAGAATATGGTCAAGACATGTCCTCAGTGTTAGTTCCATGTGAGACACGTTCATCAACCTGCCTATGCCCTACAAACCATTCCTCTTTCATGGCCCTTCACGGTCTGGGGGATGGACATTGTCGGTCCTATGCCACAAGCGGTCAATGGATACAAATTCTTGTTCGTAGCCATTGACACATTCACAAAGTGGATTGAGGCCAAACCAGTACGCAACATTACCGCTGCTGCTGCACAAAAGTTCTTTCACAAGAACAATGTGACTCGATTCGGTGTTCCAAATCATCTCATTACTGATAACAGTTCTCAGTTCGCTAGTGGTCTTTTCTGGATTACTGCAATCGGGTCGGAACCAAGGTGTGCTTTGCCTCTGTAGCTCATCTGCAGAGTAATGGTGCCGTTGAACGTGCCAACGGGCAAATATTGCAGGACATCAAGAAACGTGTTTTTGATCGTCTTAAGACACGCTCGGGGGTTTGGGTAGACGAGCTCTACACTGTTCTATGGGCACTACGTACTACTTCTAGTCGAGCCACCGGTGAGACTCCTTTCCATCTGGTGTACGGGGCTGAGGCTGTGTTACCCATGGAAATTAGTATTGGTTCTGTCCGAACAGATCAATTCGAACAAGTTGATCAGAACGGGCAACGGTCACAACATCTCATCCTCCTAGAAGAAAAATGTGATCGAGCTCTGATCAAGTCCGCGGTATACTTGCAAGCCTTGCGCAAGTACCATAACAAAAGGGTGCGGCCACGTAGTCGTGGGCGATTTGGTTTTACGTAAAATACAAAACCAATCTAGTCGCAACAAGTTCTCCCCACAGTGGGAAGGCCCCTACAATGTTGTCTCGGTGCCGCAACCAAGATCAGCTCAGTTAGCGATGGAGGATGGTCGGATCTTATCTAATACATGGAACATCGACCAACTACGCAAGTTTTACGTGTAAGTGCCCAATCCCTTTTCCTTTTCAATTAGCACGATTTAACAAAACTGTTGCTTTTAGTTGTTTCATATGTGGATTATTCCTTTTTTGCTCGTATGTTATGAGTCTGGCTCGGGGGCTGGTCGCCGATGGTTATATCGCCACAATACCCTGATCGGATTCGCTGGTCGATCTCGTGATCACTTCCAAACAAGACACCCCTCAATAAGCCGTTTCTCAATGTACACGGGGCTTGCTGGCATGTTCTTGGTCATCAGAGTGGCTGTCAGTTTGCAATAAGGTTGGGTATTGTATCTAATAGGATTATCAACCTGGTCGGGTATCCCTTGTCGTCGTTACACCTATATTTCTCCTGTGCTCATAATACTAAGTCTTCAGTATACATAATCACAGGCGGGGGCTAGGGGAATATGGCCGCAACATGAAACAAAAAGAATTGTTCCCTTTTAAAACAAAAAGTGCATGCATTTGCATTGTATAAATTGTATCTGTACAGGTGCAAGGATTTACATCATGCCAAGCTCATTCAAGAGTTTTTCTACAAGGGGTCTGACCTCCTCCATGATAACCCCAAGCTAGTCTTCACTCTCGACCCCTGCCTCTTCCGCCGCTGGATTCAGATCAAGATCTAGGCCACAGAGAAGACAAAGCCGGCAGAGGATGGCGGAGGCTGCGGGTCGAACTCTTGATTTGATCGCCTCTTTTTGCCGCCTAGTATCTTCAGGAAGATACTCGAGAAGTGACTCTTCTTGGGTCACGACCAGTGTGGTCCAGTCACGAAGGCTAAGGTCGTCCACCACGGTTTCGACCACATCAGCCCTCAGCAAACCGGCCACCATCTTCAGTTTTCCGAAGATGTTTTCTTGAGCATTGTTGCAGGTTGAGAGTGACGTGCTCAAATCTCTGTTCTCCCTGCGGACAGAATCAATGGTCTCCTGGAGATTTTTCTTCTCTTGATTGAGCCGGCTTATTTGGTTATCTCGTGCTGGAAGAAGAGGCCATTACAAACAATTCATATAACAAAACTAATTCACTCTAGTCGGGAGTATGCTTACAGGAGAGTTGTGACCGCAAATTCTGGAGTTCAGTCTCCAGGAACGAGATCTTGGAGGCTGGCCGGAACTCTTGGTCTTCCCGATCAGCGAGGCTTTTCGTAAAATAAGCATTTTCTCTGTGACAGAAGAGATGATTACCAAGATAGGGGCTTACATTCGGACGAGTGAAGAAACGTCTTCCTTATTGCTGCAGGCGACCCGTTTCCTCTTCTGCGTCCTCGATGCTATCCGCCATAGCCATCGACATGGTTGCTATGTGGGTCATTTCCTATGACATGGAAGGAGATCAGTTTCGAAACCCAGATGCTCTTATGCAAACGCAAAATTCATAAGGGGTATTCAATGTACCTCAACATACTCCCGGAATGAGCGCCTTTTCGGTTCAACTGGAGGTTGAATCGCTGGGTTCACCTTATCCCCAGCAGGAGCAGCAGATGAGTGTTCCCGCTGACCCTTATTTTTTGCTAGGGCTGCAGATTCCAATAAATCCGATTGGACTTGTGCAGACAGCCCATCTATAATGGCCAGGAAAACTTCCCTGGCCGAAGGGATGGAGCTTTGCTCCCCCGAGACTTCAGTAGTAGGGGAAGTTTCAACACTGGCCGAGGCCGCTGAAGGGCTGGGTGCTAAGTCCCTGCGCCTAAGAAAATAGAAAGACCATTAGTTGGGATTTCTACAATCGATCACTGTAATCTGACCCTGTCCCAACAGGGGAGATTCTTACCTTACTCAAAATCCCCCCAGCTTTTGGGATTTCGAAGATGGTTCCCCAAGGAAAAGAGGACAGTCGTTGACTGTCCTGGTCTTCCTCTTCGTGAAGAGGGCCCTGTCTTTTTCTCCCTGTGTGCACAAACTCATAAGAACATACATGAGGAATGGTAAAGACCGAAGCTGTAAGAATCCTTACCGGGTTGACCTTCTCGGTCGGTAGGGATACGGCTGTTGGTCCAGACGTTTCTTGGACTGCAAATGCTAGGATTTCATCCGTGGCCATGGGGTTGGTAGTGGTCGCAGTGTCCTGCTCTGTTATTCCCACTCCTGCCGGCTGGAGTGGAGTGCTCGCTGCCCCAAGATTGGCAGGAGTCACTTCGCGGCGGAGAGGAGGGATGTCTTCTTCCTCCTGTATGAGTATAACTTAGTGGATGTACATAGACAAATAGTAACATTCAAGACTGTGAGAAATCTTACCACAGTCGCCCCTTCTGTCAGGAGGGGAGGTGTTGCAAACCCTGAAGCTTCCTGGGCTTCAGGTACTGGGGTTTCACCCGCAACCATGGGGTTATCAGTGGTCGCGGGGCCAGCTGTGGTCGTCTCTGTCCTCGCGGGCGGAGACAAGACCCCTCTGGACGAGGAGGCGATCGTCTTCCTCTTGCGACAAATCAGAGGGACGTCATCCTCCTCTTCCTCGCTCCCTTCACCCTATACGACGAAGAAGTGATACCAGTTTGTACCTAGGGTAACAGGGGGCATCGAGTATCGTACCGTAGCTCTCTTCACGGTAAGGGGAGTCTTTGGCGAGGAAGCCTCTCCTAGAATCTTCTTGGACTTCTTGGGAGCAGTTTCCTTTGCCCCGCGCTTCGAAGAGATCTTCTTTACCCTCTTCGGAGCCAGTTTTCCTAGGAGACCAACATCCCCGGTTGGACGCATCGCCTCGCCGAACTTTCCCAGGAGCTATATCATTCAAGTTGTTCTCGTTAATGCGAGATGGGTGAATGATCTACAAATGGAGCCTGTTGAGAAAATCCATACCTTTCGGCACTCCTGTCTGAGGTCATCACTGGCATTAATCAGACTCTGGAGGCGAGGTGATCCCCTGGTTCCCTCCACGTCGGCACTAAACGCCTTGAGGAGGTAATTTGTCCACTTTTTGATTTCGGACAAAGCTAGAGCTGCATCACAAGCGAACAAGTTAGCAAATACGACATTTCAGAAGAAATATACATTTTTGTTGACTGGAAGACATACTGTTATTATAGTCCAAGGTGCTATCCGCCATGGACTGGATTTCCCAAGCCGGATGAGCCCTTTCACGCAGGGGGCTCACCCGATTCTTCCCAAAGTCACGGATAATGTCACGAGCGGTTAGTCCCTGCTGGACTAAGTGAAGAATTACTTGGGCCTATTTCTTCTGCTCCGCGCTTAGAGCAGGAAGGGAATACAATTCGCTGGACTTCTCGGGCCGGGAGTTCTCAAACCACAACCCGCTCTCTGACGGAGGGTTGCACTAGAACCATTTCTGGTACCACCCGTGATCGAAGTCCCGTAGGGGTGGGAAGGGATACTCTTTCTTCTCCCTTATTCGGAAGTAGATACATCCGGCGGCATTGGCGCTCTTTGACCATGCCGAGTAGTAGAAGCGTCGGAAGAGCTCCACGCTTGGGAGCATTCCGACGAAGGCTTCACACAGGTGCTAGAAGACCGTCAGGATCAGGACAGCATTAGGGTGGAGATTCACCAACTCCAACCCATAGTGCTCCAAGATTCCCTTCAGGAATCGACTCTCAGAAATTCGGAACCCGCATCGCAGGTATTCCTCAAAAACCACCAATTCGCCCTCTTGGACGATTGGGGTTTCTTGATCTTTCTCCGCGGGCCGCCAGTTGATTAGCAGCCGCGGAGGAAGGATCTCTTCTTTCTCCAATGCCACCAGGCTCTCCTCTGTGTGTGAACAGATTGGCTCCAGGATGCCATTTCTTGCAAAAGGTTGTGAGGAAAGGTGGCGACTTTGGAGGCGATGGAGGATGAGGAATGAGGGTTTTGTGCGGCGGAAGTTCTAAGGCAGGTTTCTGGTTGTGTGGCTTCCTCAGGAAGCTACCTGCTCCTTTTATAGGCCCGAGGCAATGTTCCATTGAGGACAATGTTCCATTGAATATTTTATTCATTTCCCATAATGGATGCTTTCTCTTGGAGACCTATTATGCATTCCCCACAGTGAATTCGAAAAGAAAGGTATTTTTTGTTTCAAATTCGGGGGCTAGGGTGTACATAAGAACGCGAAAATGTTACAAAAATTTTTGGAGGAAGTTATCCTTCATGTTTTTTGTAAGTTAAATTTTCATGTGTTGGTCACAATGTGTTCCTGTGATCACTTTAAAGTTTGCATTTTGATCATAATGATATTCTGTGATCATTGCAAATGGATAATCGCAATATAGAAGGTTATCATCCGGTCAAGGCATTATGTGATCATAATTTCAGTTCTGGTATGATTTATTAATGCGTTTCTGATCGAAAGACTTGTTACCTCAGGTTTACCTATGTATGAGTGGGTGTAAAAACATTCCTTATGACCATGGTTTTGCATAGAGATTGTGAAGAGTTTTATTCTTTACGGCAAGTGATGTAAAGCAAAGGAAATCCTTATTTCTGACAATCCTTGCATACAAAAGGGATACAAGCGACCAGAGCGTCAACCTAATCCGACAAAAGTTTACAAAGTTCTCCTAGGGACATATTAGTGTCAGTAGGATCTACACTAACCGCCCCAAGGGAACTGGCAACTATTCTAAGCCTATCTACATCGTCCCGAATCAGAGAAGCACTACCATCTCTGATCGAATCGGAGAGTTCTCGCTGTTGTCGAGTATAGTCCCTCAACAATCAGAATTGGTGCGCCTCTTCGCGGGATCTGTCAAAACATTCTGCCAGGTACTGAATGGCCGAAGACATCTCTTCGGTCTTCTTCTCCAGAACCTCTTTCTCCCTCTGGAGAGTCTGTTCAAGGGAAAGAGGATGAATCTCAGCAGGCTGGTCGCTGGGGGCTCCGACAATTTTCGTCTCCTGCATATAAATATGTTAGTTTTACAAGTTAAAATGACCAACAGAAGGGATGAAAATAGTTACCAATCCTCGCAAGTGAGAGGATGAGCTGTTTCGCCCAGAAAGTAGATCACCCGATAAAATCCGGGGACTATCAGGTCGTGGAAGTGCAACTTTTCCACCAGAAGATTGTTTCCCCAACACAAGTTGAGGATTACATGGTCGCGGAAGTACAGCTTGCCAACCAGAAAATTGATAACCCGTCAAAAGACAGGGATCACTGGGATGCAATGGAAAAAGCTGAGAAGAAGGCTTTGAAGGATTATTACGGACCTCCAAAGCTGGAGATGAAGGTTCGACCTACCGAGGTGCATAAACAGCGAGGACTACAGGAACCAAAGGAAGAGAGAGCAATGATGCGTCTCTCACCCTTGTGCCACTGGAAGATCCCTCGTCAACCTTGGGTTTCTTCCTTGGATGAACCAGATCTTCGGTCGTCTGTGAATTTTCGAAAAAGCGTATTTATAGCCCCCGGGGTGACAGTTCATTTTTCGAATGTCTCGAGCTTTCAAAATATTTACAGTTTTATCTCGGGTTAAAAGACAATTCTACGGCGCCATCATTACCTGCCAAATACTGCCCAGAGTCCGTCTCAGGAAATAAACCGCCACACTTAGTGCGCCACTAAGTGGAGGATTTGAAGCGTCGGGTCACTTATCCGATGTAAGTTTTAAAATTTGAAGTAAATATGTCTCTTCGTTTCCTTCAAATTTGGGGGCTAGCTGACGAGGATTGTTACCCGAGCTAGTTCAGAATAAATGCATGCCGGGGATGAGACAGATTCGAACCAGGTAAGTGTTCGTTGGTATGATCTCGGCTGGCCTGAGAAACGCAAACACATGGTCGCAGGCTCTACGCGATCAAGCCGCAGATAGTGTGCGGTCAGAAGCCCGTAGGCAATGCGCGGACAGAAGGTCGCAGACAATACGCGGTCAAGTGATTGCGGACAATGTGCGATCAGAAGGACATTGACTACTCTCGACCAGGGCGACTCGGGGTTGCTTATACCCTACAATGAGCATATCCCGAATATCATGAAGATTCTTCCACATATGAAGAAAACTTCCAGGAGGTTAATATGTGCAGTTATTCATTTAATTGCACGTGTTAAACCTACGTGGAAGTTAAGTGCAGTTGCCAAAACTGCACCCGAGCAACCATTCAAAGCCGTTGTGCATTGATGCCCTTTCGACCGGTATAAAAGGGTGAGAAAATGCACCAGACAAAAAGGAGAGACAACACAATCAACATCGACAAGCTTCCATAGGCTAGTTTAGTTGTGTTTTACATAATCACACGGAAAAGATCTTCGCCTGTGATAATATTTTCCACAACTTTGTAATTTCTTTTCCTTCACATAGTGAAATCACAACAGGACGTAGGGCTATTACTCCCACTATCGAGGGCCCGAACCTGTATAAATCTCTCTGTGTTCCAACCGACTTTGGTTCATCATCCCTTCCCAGAGGGACACCCTGAAAGGTCTCACAACTCACAAATTCTGCATAACTTCGACTAAGGACCCCGAATCCAAATCGTCGACACATAGTGCGCCAATAAAAACCTTGGCAGATGACCTTTGCCACGACCACGCCCGGAGCTAGGTGAGACCCGCAGCTGCCCGAGTGAATGTCCTCGAGGAGCCGGAGTCCTTCCGGTCGTGAGAGGCAGCGGAGCAAGGCAGAAGCCCCCCGCTTGTAGAGCTTTCCCTCCAGTAGGAGATACGCCCGCGCCTTGGCGCGGAGGTGCTTCACGTCGGCATCACCGGGGGGCTCCCCGTCCCCCCTTATGATAGAGATGAGGGGATCCATCCAGGACACGACTCGGGCGATCTCGGAGACCTCCTGGGTGCAAGACTGAGAGTCCGCACCTGGAGAGGTCACCGAGTGCTTCGCGATGATCTCAAGGAAGGCGCCCCCAGGGAGAGGTTCCAGGGCGCTGGCCGCCCAGGCCAGAGCATCGGCGCGGTCGTTGTCCCTCCGGGGGGTATGTCAGGCCTCCAGGCCCTCGAAGTACTTTTCCATCTTACGCACTTCCCCTAAATAGAGGCTTAGGTTTGCGTCATGGCACGAGTAGGACTTGTCCATTTGGAAAATCACAAGTTGGGAGTCTCCTTTGACTAGGAGGCGACGGATCCCCAGGAAGCGCAAAAGGCGCAACCCCAGTAGTAGGGCCTCGTACTCAGCGACGTTGTTCGTAGCCGAAAGCTTGAGCCTCACCGCGTACTCCATTGTGCTTCCTTGGGGCTTCAGAGGACTACCCCCGCGCTGGCCCCGGCGAGACACAGGGAGCCGTCGAACATGAGCGTCCAATGGTCGTTGCGTTGAGGTGGCTCGGCGAGGGTCTCCCCCTCCGTCCCGGACGTAGGGGTCCATTCCGCCATGAAGTCAGTGAGCACCTGTGACTTAATGGCGGAGCGCCCCGTGAGGGAGAGGGAGAAGGGAGCGACCTCGGCTCCCCACTTCCCAATCCGGCCAGTGGCCTCTTTGTCCTCAGCACATGCCCCAAGGGGAGGGATGACGGGACCGTGATTGGGTGTCCCACGAAGTAGTGGCAGAGCTTCCGGGACGCCATGAGGAGGGCGTAACAAATCCTCTCTACCTCCATGTACCGCGTCTTAGCCCCTTGGAGGGCTTTGCTCACGTAGTACACGGGGCGCTGCTGCCCGTCCTACTCCTTTACCAGCACCGCGCTTACAGCGACTGGATTCGCGGTGAAGTAAAGAAGTAGGGGTTCCTCCGGAGATGGGCTCATGAGCATTGGAGGGCTCGTGAGGTACTTCTTCAGGTCGTCGAATGCTTCCTGGGCCTTGGGAGTCCACCTAAACCCCTCGAGGCCCTGGAGAATTTTGAAGAACTGGAGGCCATGTTCCCTCGACCGCGAGACGAAGCAGCTTAATGCTGCCAAGCGGCCGATAAGCTGCTATATGTCTTGCACGGAGTGCAACGGGGGCATGTCCAGCAGGACCCGAATTTTTTCGGGATTGACCTCAATGCCTCACTGACACACGAGGAAGCGAAGTAGTTTCTCCCCGTGTACGCCGAAGGTACACTTTTCCGGGTTGAGCTTCAACCCGTACTCGCGGAGGTTGCGGAAGGTCTCTGCCAAGTCGTCGATGTGGGCAGCCACACGGAGGCTCTTGACGACCGCGTCGTCAACATAGACCTCTATGTTGCGGCTGATCTGGTCCTTGAGGACCAGCGACATAAGACGCTGGAAGGTCGCTACAGCATTCTTCAGCCCAAAGGGCATATGGACGTAACAGAAGGTGCCGAGGGGAGTTATAAAACTCATCTTTTCCTCGTCCTCCTTAGCCATCCGGACTTGATGGTAGCCCAAATACGCGTCGAGGAAGCTCATAAGCTCACACCTTCATGAGGACATCACCCCTAACGATGTGTCCATTCTTCCAACACCCGTTGTGCAAGGACCAATAACAAGGGCACGTGCACGTTAACTAAATCACCAGGTGAGCTCGTTTCTTAGTACACGAGAGAATATTGACAAGAGCGAGTTACTATCTAATAATATTGTGCTTGTGCTCAGGAATCATGGTGTTGATCAGCGAGGGTGTCACTTTGCGCCAAGATGGGTCGGGAATCAAGTCTACCGCGAGCTGGAGTCCGGGTCGGCCACGGCAGAGCAGCCTGTCTTCAAACGGGCGTAGCAGATGCATACAAACTCCGTTTGGGGCGTTCAAGTACATTACAGAGAAGCCCTCGACGAGACCTTTCCAATGGATCTGGTCCCAAGTCGAAAATTTTTCTGAGTCAATCACAATCATTGAAACAAGTGGAGACTAGATTCTGTTGGGCCGTGTGGTGCTGCGTCACCTGTCTATTGGGCCTCGGCCCGTGTATCCCGCGTGTGGGGTGGGGGGGGGTGCGCCCCAAACCCTAGACGCCACCCCTCTCACATATTAAAACCTCGTAGCCGTCATTGTTAGACTTGGGTTTTGCTTAGAATTTTTCTGCTGTCGCAGTTTGCCGTCTTTCGGTTTGTGGAACCCCAACACTTCGTGATCTTAATACATACTTGCAATTCGAAATTGCTTCTTCTGTGTTCTTGCACGTGTTCTTCGATTCGCTTGCAGGAACAGACCTTCGGGGCTAGGTCAACCGCGCCTCGGTATGGTTGATAACGAACAGAGCAGTGGTGTAACGATTGCAGGCCTAGATCGGTTCTGGTCGAAAGTCGGATCGTCAACGTCGAGTCTCCACCAATCGAACTATCCCCTACCTGTCGGAAGATCGGGACCCCATTCCTCATCAAGTGGTATCAGAGCCAAGGTTGCCCGTCAGGTATCCTCTCTGTTCGTCATTCATCTTCTACCTAAAGTCCAGAAAAAGCCAAAAGAAAAAAAAATTGTGATCATAGTCTTCCGCTGTCAAAACCACTTTGAGCCTTTTGCAATTTTCGTTTTCAGTTTTGCATTGTTGAATTTGTGTTCATGGTCATCGTCGTATTGCTGGTCAATTCGTGTTCTTGGTCTAGGTCGAGTATCAAATCCCAATTCTAAACCGAAAACAATTTCGAGTCGCAATCGGTTCGGATTTCTCTTTTGCGTTGCTATTTTTGTAAAGACAATATCTTTGTCTTCTGAACACCAATTTGGGCAATTAAATAGTCTAAATTGTATCTCTCGAAGAGATCTACAACTTTATTCATTGTACCAAATTCCAGAAACGCCATATTCGTGGCGAAAATCGCGTTGGAAGTTAATATGTACAGCCTGTATTTCGGGGCCCATATCTTCTAGTTCCAAACCCCAAATTGGGTGTTCCATATATTCAAATTGATGAGAAAGAAAAGAGCTACAACTTCCTAGTTATAAGTTTTGCGTTTGAGGTCTCTAAGAGCTCCAAATTATTATTGGAAGTTTCTGCAGAGCATCTTTGCTAAACTGCCGAGAGTATTGTGATAGGATTTGTGCGTAATTCTTAAATTTTGAGTTGTGATCCATCCTTTGCAGCACTCTTGTAAAAAAAAAAAGGCAAGTGCATAAAAAAGAGCCACACGAAAAGAAAGATTAGCCAAAAAAAAAAAGAGATCAGAAGTGCTTCCATCCTTTCATGTCTATCGCTTGTACCGATCACTTTGCTTACTTGAACTAGTTTTAGGAACACGTTTAGGCCAGCAACTGTGACACGTACTTTGGACACTTATTCAACTTAGCATTCTGATTTCAATTATTGTAAACCTTTGCTACCATAACTACCTTCCAAGCTCCACATACTTTCTATCAGAACAGGATTCAACCTTGCAATCGTTACACTTAAGCTCGTCATGACATCACGAACCAGCCACCGGTTGTACCTTCTGCAGCATTGGTAAGAAACTTGCAAGAGTGTGGTAAGACGCTTGAGAGGGTGTGAATCCACTTGTCTGAACCTGGTAGTTTGTAGGGATAATACTTCTTGTTTTCTTGTACTTTCTACTAATCATGGCAGGATCTGATAAAGAGGACAACGAGTGTGTCCTTCATGCTGAGCTGAAAACCATGATGGAAGTGATAACCAAAGGTATTGAAAGATTGGAACGACGTGTTACCCAACTTGATGACAGGGTTCAGGTGATCGAGAACTGCCCAAGTCAGCGAGCTTACATTGCGACAGAAGATGGTGGGCATGTTAGTGCTTCTGATGTTGAAGATGAATATGCTCTTGCAGCTAACCTTGCAGGTAATGTTGATGACGAATCCGAACATGATGATGATGGGGAAGCTTTGGGTACGGTAGCCACACAAGAATACCGGACCATCATTGTCCAGCGGGTCCTTAGTGATCAAATGAAGCAAGCCGAGCGAGCCCAACGCCACAACTTGTTTCAAATGTTCCTCGTCGTCAACGACCGGCGCGTCTGAACAATCATTGATGGTGGGAGCTGCAACAACTTGGTGAGTCCTGATCTGGTCAAGAAGCTTGGCTTGACCACACAACCACATCCCCAACCATATCATATTCAATGGTTCAACAACAGCGGTAAGGTTAAGGTAACGCAAACCGCAAGAGTACCATTTTTCATTGGTTCATACCATGAGGTTGCTGATTTTGATGTAGTGCCTATGCAAGCATATTCACTTTTATTAGGCCGACCTTGGGAATATGACACTAATGCAACTCATCATGATAGAAATAATTGGTACACTTTCATGCACAAAGGAAAGAAAATAACTTTGCTTCCCATGACTCCATCTGAAATTGTGCATTTTGATAGGGAAAGAAGATAAGAATGTACCTGCTTCTATGACTGAGGGAATTAAATTGAAGGGTGGTGTTTTGCTTGCTACAAAATATGATCTTGCTGAACCGTCATGCTTTGCTTTGATATGTAAAGAGACCTTGTTTTCATTTGATGATATGCCTGTCTCTTTTCCACCTGCTGTTACTAACCTTTTGCAGGAGTATGACTATGTGTTCCCCGCTGAGGTGCCCCCGGGACTACCACCTATTCGAGGTATTGAGCATCAAATTGACTTGATCCCGGGAGCGACGTTGCCAAACTGTAATGCATATAGGACCAATCCAGAGGAGAATAAGGAAATTCAACGACAAGTCCAAGAGCTTTTGGACCGTGGGTACGTGCGACAAAGCCTTAGTCCTTGTGCTATTCCTATTCTTTTGGTTCCTAAGAAAGACGGTAGTTGGCGCATGTGTGTGGATTGTAGACCCATTAACAATATTACAATAAGGTATTGTCATCCTATTCTTAGGTTAGACGACATGCTTGATGAGTTAAGTGGTTCTATTATCTTCTCAAAAGTTGACTTGCGTAGTGGGTACCACCAAATTCGAATGAAATTGGGAGACGAATGGAAAACTGCTTTTAAGACCAAGTTGGGTTTATATGAGTGGTTAGTTATGCCTTTTGGATTGACTAATGCACCTAGTACTTTCATGCGCTTGATGAACGAGGTCTTACGTCCTTTCATTGGTAAATTTGTGGTGGTCTATTTTGATGATATCTTGATCTATAGCAAGTCACTTTCTGAACATCTCGAACATTTACGTGCTATTTTTAATGCTTTGAGAGAGGCACGTTTGTTTGGTAACATCGAGAAGTGCACTGTTTGCACCAATCGAGTCTCGTTTCTTGGCTATGTTGTGACTCCACAGGGAATTGAGGTTGATGAAGCCAAGATCAAAGCTATCAAGAGTTGGTTGACTCCTAAAACGGTCACACATGTGAGAAGCTTTCATGGACTTGCTGGTTTCTACCGCCGTTTCGTGAAGGACTTCAGCACCATTGCCGCACCATTGAATGAATTGACAAAGAAGGGCGTTGCATTCCATTGGGGACAACCACAAGAGGATGCCTTCAACCTTTTGAAAGAAACGCTAACAAATGCACCATTACTCCAACTTCCAGATTTTGGTAAGACTTTCGAACTTGAATGTGATGCTAGTGGAGTTGGAATTGGTGGTGTGCTCATGCAAGAAGGTAAGCCTGTTGCATATTTCAGCGAGAAATTAAGTGGGCCTGCTTTAAATTACTCCACGTATGATAAAGAGTTGTACGCTCTTGTGCGAACTTTAGAAATGTGGCAACATTATTTATGGCCTAAGGAATTTGTAATTCACTCTGATCATGAGTCGCTGAAACATATTCACAGTCAAAACAAATTGAACCGTAGACATGCCAGGTGGGTAGAATTTATTGAATCTTTTCCTTACGTCATTAAACACAAGAAAGGGAAAGATAATGTAATTGCTGATGCTTTGTCTCGGAGATATGCTATGTTGTCTCAACTTGACTGTAGAATTTTTGGACTTGAAACTATTAAAGAACAATATGCTCAAGATGCTGATTTCAAAGATGCTTTGATTAATTGCAAGGATGGGAGGGCTTGAAATAAATTTGTACTCAATGATGGGTTCTTGTTTAGAGCTAACCGCCTATGCATTCCAGTTGGATCCGTTCGTCTTTTGTTGTTGCAAGAAGCTCATGGAGGAGGCCTGATGGGACATTTTGGTGTCAAAAAGACAGAGGATATTTTGGCCACGCACTTCTATTGGCCAAAGATGAGGCGTGATGTTGAGCGCTTCGTGGCACGCTGCACCACGTGTCAAAGGGCAAAGTCACAGTTAAATCCACACGGTTTGTATATGCCTCTTCCTACTCCTAGTGTCCCGTGGGAGGATATCTCGATGGATTTTGTTCTAAGTTTGCCTAGGACAAAGAGGGGGAGGGATAGTATATTTGTTGTTGTGGATCGATTCTCCAAGATGGCACATTTTATTCCTTGCCACAAAAGTGATGATGCCACTCACATTGCCGACTTATTTTTCAAAGAAATTGTTCGTTTGCATGGTATTCCTTCCACTATTGTTTCAGATCATGACACAAAATTTTTGGTCATTTCTGGAGGACATTATGGAATAAATTGGGGACAAAGTTACTGTTTTCTACTACTTGTCATCCCCAAACTGATGGCCAAACGGAGGTGGTAAATCGCACCTTGTCCACAATGTTGCGAGCTGTTTTGAAGAAGAACTTAAAGATGTGGGAGGAGTGCCTTCCTCATGTGGAGTTTGCCTACAACCGTGCACTACACTCGACTACCAAGGTAAGTCCTTTCCAGGTAGTGTATGGTTTCAACCCTCGTGCTCCTATTGACCTATTGCCTCTTCCATCATCTGAAAAGGTCAATCTTGATGCTAAGAAACGTGCTGAATTTATTTTAAAACTACATGAAACAACAAAAGAAAATATTGAGCGAATGAATGAAAAATATCGCATTGCTGGTAGTCATGGTAGAAAGGAATTGATATTTACTCCTAGAGATCTTGTATGGCTACACTTACGTAAAGAGCGTTTTCCTGAGTTAAGAAAGTTCAAATTAATGCCTCGTGCGGATGGTCCATTTAAGGTGTTAGAGCGAATAAACGATAATGCCTACAAACTTGAGTTGCCTGCAGATTTCGGGGTTAGCCCCACTTTTAACATTTCAGATTTGCGGCCATATTTGAGAGAAGAAGATGAGCTTAAGTCGAGGATGACTCCAATTCAAGAGGGGGAGGGTGATGAGGACATCACCCCTAACGATGTGTCCATTCTTCCAACACCCGTTGTGCAAGGACCAATAACAAGGGCACGTGCACGTCAACTAAATTACCAGGTGAGCTCGTTTCTTAGTACACGAGAGAATATTGACAAGAGCAAGTTACTACCTAATAATATTGTGCTTGTGCTCAGGAATCATGGTGTTGATCAGCGAGGGTGTCACTTTGCGCCAAGACGGGTCGGGAATCAAGTCTACCGCGAGCTGGAGTCCGGGTCGGCCACGGCGGAGCAGCCTGTCTTCAAACGGGCGTAGCAGATGCATACGAACTCCGTTTAGGGCATTCAAGTATATTATGGAGAAGCCCTCGACGAGACCTTTCCAACAGATCTGGTCCCACGTCCAAAATCCTTCTGAGTCAATTACAATCGTTGAAACAATTGGAGACCAGATTATGTTGGGCCGTGCGGTGCTGCGTCACCTGTCTATTGGGCCTCAGCCCGTGTATCCCGCGTGGGGGGGGGGGGGGTGCGCCCCAAACCCTAGACGCCACCCCTCTCACATATTAAAACCTCGTAGCCGTCATTGTTAGACTTGGGTTTTGCTTAGAATTTTTCTGCTGTCGCAGTTCGCCGTCTTTCGGTTTGTGGAACCCCAACACTTCGTGATCTTAATACATACTTGCAATTCGAGATTGCTTCTGCTGTGTTCTTGCACGTGTTCTTCGATTCACTTGCAGGAACAGGCCTTCGTGGCTAGGTCAACCGCGCCTCGGTATGGTTGATAACGAACGGAGCAGTGGTGTAACGATTGCAGGCCTAGATCGGTTCTGGTCAAAAGTCGGATCGTCAACGTCGAGTCTCCACCAATCGAACTATCCCCTACCTGTCGGAAGATCGGGACCCCGTTCCTCATCACACCCCGCAGTCGAATCAACCAACTGGTCGATCCGCGGGAGTGGGAAGTTGTCTTTTGGGCAAGCATTGTTAAGGTCGGTGAAGTCCACGCACATTCGCCACTTGCTGCTTGACTTCTTCACGAGGACGGGGTTCGCTAGCCATTCGGGGTGCAAGACCTCCTGAACGAACCGCGCCTCTCGGAGCCGGGTGATCTCGGAGCAGGGCTTGAGCTCCCACCCCCCTGCCCATGCTGGTTGAGAAACGCGGCGACGTGCTGTAAGAGCTGGTGACACTCTCGGGTAGTGTGGGTATTTGACTTGTGGAAGGCACACCACAAGTTGGCTATGCCCTCCTTGCCTTCCTTGGGGGGACCTTCACGACCGCGGGTCTACTGTCCCCCCCATAGCCTTTCGACTTAAGGAAAGGGCGGTTGCCCTTGTTGCCGTCGCGCAAGCCGCCTCCACCCTCGAGGACAAAGGTGCCCCGATGCCGTGGCTCGGTGTGATCACTTCTCCTAGGACGCTTGTTGAGGGGGTCTCTGGCCTCCCGGCCGGCGGGGGCAGGAGCCCCCTAGTTCTTCTTCGGGAGGTCATCCTCCACCGCACGGGCATACTTCTCGAGCACAGTGAAGAGCTCGTCGACGGAGGTGGGGCAGCTCCGGGAGAGCCTCCGATGGAGCTCCCCGGGGAGGATCCTGCTCTTGCATGCCTCGATGACTGTAGAGTTAGGGACGTGAGCCACTTTGCTCTTGACTTGAGCAAAGTGCTTCAAGAAGCTGCGGATGGTCTCTCTCGTCCTCTGACGGACGGTGTAAAGCTATGACGAATCCAGGGGACGTACGTAGTTCCCCTGGAAGTTTGCGTAGAACTCGCGCTTGAGCTGCGTGAAGGACTTAATGGAACCGGCCCTCAAGTTGTAGAACCATGAGCGGGAGGTGCTAGTGAGGTAGAGGGGGAAGACGTTGCATTGCACCGTCTCGTCCCCCCAGCCGCCGATATAGCTGTGGAGTCGGCCTAACTATTGTAATGCTCGATTTGCGGTGAGCGATAAGGCCGCGGCCAGTGGATGCACTGGAGACGGTGGCATAACGGTTGATTAGCCCGCTCAACCTCCTTGGGGGACTCTCGGTCGCTGTCCCCTTTGACCAAAGACGCGCGCTCGTCATCAGAGTAGGGGAGGGGCTCCGGCGATCCGCCGGCACGACAGTAGTGCCTCTTCTCCTCAGGGTTACTCGAGCTAACCTCTTGAACGTCTGGGTACCTCCCAGAGGTGGCGGTAGCTTCTTTGACTGGTTTCTTCCCCCGATTGGGCCAGGAGCGCATCCCGCCGCGACCGCGACTCGTGGGGAGTTTCGACCAATGGCAGGAGGGAGCCTCCCCAGACTTGGTAGTACGCATCCGCTCAACCTCCTCCCTGGTGAAGCGGGTCTGATCCACCTGGGTGCTCTCAGGGGCGGCCCTAAGGGAGGAGGGAGCTGATGCGCGTGGGTCACCAGCCCGATGGATGCCACCGGTGCCCGAGTTTGGCCGGGTGTCGAATCCGCGTTCGGGGCGGCGACGGGAGCAGGTGCGGGGAAGGTCTCAATAGTGACCATTAGCGCGAGCGCCGGGGCGACCTCGGGCATCGGCCCTGAAAGGCCCCCGGGCATGGGTGTAGGGGTGACCTCTGGAGCGGGGGAAGTCCTTGGTGCGACAGTAGTCTCTCGGGGAGGTTCCAGGCCCGGTGCTAGGTACCTCCCAGAACAGGAAAGGTCCTAGGAATGTGCTGGCCTCCCGGCGCAGAAAACATCCCGGGAGCGGGGAAGGCTCCGGATACGGGCAAACCCCCAGGAACGGGGAAGGCGGCCGGGTGCCCCATGAAGAACAGAGGCGGTACCCCCATAAACGGATATGGGGGGCGGGTAGACAGGAGCCGGGGGCCGTGCTAAGACGTACAGTACCTCCTCTAGGGTGTGCTTTGCAAGAAGTTGGCCCTCGACCAAAGTCCCAAGCAGCGGATCTCCAGAGACCGACCCGGAGAGTTGGGGGGCGCTAGGCCCCGCATGCGCGGTCGCGATCACCAGATTGGAAATGGGAACCCTCCTACCGGAGACTACGGGGGGAGGAGACGGCTCCTCTCCCCGGGTGTCCCCGGACGGTGGAGTCGTGTCAGCATCATCTTGCGGAGGCGGAGCTGGGTCGCTCGGACCGGCACCACCGGAAAGGGAGAGGGCTTGAGCTCTGGTTCTTAGGGAGCCATGGCGATTCGTCACAAGTCCCCACGGACGGCGCCAACCCTCCGGGACCTGGTCATCCTCTGAGACTCGGTGACACTGCGGGGTCCCCCGATGAACCACTGCGGCCTCGGGACCCTTCAGGGCCTTGTGACCCTCCGGGGCCCCCCAGGTACCTTTGGGGCCCGGGGACCCTTCGAGGCCCGTTGACCCTCCGGGGCCCCCGGTGAACCTCCGAGATTTGATGACCCTTCGGGGCCCCCCTAAAAACCCCCGAGGTTTTTCCCCAGTAAGCCCCCAGGAGTTTTCCCAACAGGTACAACATAAGCTCAAAACAACACAATTACATAAAAATCCAGTAGAGATAATTAAACAGGAATAAGGTCACAAGGATCAATATTACAATAACATAACGCCAAGAAAGATGCTAATTAGAGTTAATACAAAAATAGTGAGTTTCTCAAAATAAGAATCGGTATCAAGGTACCGAACACAGAGAACAACATGGAAAGCAACAACGAGGATCTTCACTTCAATCGGCAGTGGCTCTAGAAGGGCTTCATCCACATCTGACTTGACTCGATGCATGACCCTCCTAGAACGATGGTTCATCTAGAGCGGCTGCCTCTTCTTCATGGTACTCAAAACCAAAAGAATTGGGATCGATGATGTAACACCCTTGTTTTCGCTAAATCTTAACATAATTCAAGTCTTTTATAATAGAATCATAATCCAACGTATGCCAATACCCTAACCCCAGAAGTTGATAGCAAAACTCCATCGTTTAGACCATTTTCGCAAATCAGCCCAAGACTATCGCAGATTAGTCCTTTTCAAATTTTCTAAAAGCCCGAAAAAGCTAAAAACCACATATTGACACCAAATCTTGATCTGATTTAGGGAATATCTCCCATTCACTATTATGAACAAGTTTTCCTTCTGTGAGATTTCAAAAATATCACCCTAAGTCCCTCTTTTCAACCTCGCCAAATTCCAAACCCTAATTACTCTATTTTACTCTGTTTTCATCTCGGCTCAACACCTAACCAAAACCCCAATTTCTGCTCTTTGTCTTTGCTAAACTATTTATTAAGTTTAGTAAGCCACCCTGGTGAAATTTCTTTCAGCTCAACCTTTCCAAATCTCCAAATTTACCGATAAGTCCTTGAAGGAATCTTTTGAAATTGCAAATTGGCCCAAGTCTCATTTTCCAGCCCTTTTCGACCAGAGCTCCAGCGCACGTTCGACCAGCTGTGTTTGTTGTGTCCCCTCACTGCCGGCTGTGATGTGACGTCGCCTGTGCTCGTGGTCGCCCGAGCCTCAATTTGCACTCGTGTCCATGCCTGAATCATCACCGTGGCAGTGCTTCTACCACCACCAGCAGCAACGGCACCAGCGCTGTGTCGGGCACTCGCTCCAGCAACTTTTTCAGCTCGTCACGCCATGTAGCCCCGCCGTGTTAACTCGTTGCCTCCATCTCTGCACCGCCCTGGATCAAGTTCCTAAGCCCCGACCGTTTCTGGCAAAGGTGGCTAGCCGCCTGCTCACCGTCACTTCAACGTTCACCGCTGTTTCTTCTGCGCCCGGCCAGTCTCGTCGGCATCGCAACTCACCTGTTGATTTCTCCCTCGCAAGCTCCGTCCTGCACTTATTTAAACCCTCCAGCAAACCGTCTCTTTGCTGTGTCTTTGACTTAGCCATTTTTCATCACTTTCTTCTATTTCTTCTTCGTCCCCGACGAGCCACCTTTGAGGCCACTGTCGCCAGAGTCCCTCACTGCATCAAACCTCAAGCTAACCACACCAGTGAGTCCCCTTTGCTTAACTCTCTGTGACTGAGCATCCAATTCGACTCTAGTGATCCCCATCGCTGGCGATCACCATAAAGGCTTATGTGCCCTGTTCCCGAAATCAAAGTTTCTCCAACCCTTTTCATCACCCCTTTTAGTGAAACAAAACAACCCTCTATAGATTCTAAGCAAGCCTGTGAACCCAGTTTTCAAATTGAAGCTGTGTTGTGAGCTCCCTGATTTCTTCGCGCGCTGTAGTGGACGGTTCACGTCACCGGCACGCTCCGCCATTCCTCCAGCCAATTCAACTGCATGTACACCTTTCCTGTGTCCCGTAGATGGTGTAGCCCAAGCCAATTGCCATGCATTGCTGTGTATCAACAGCGCCCCTTTCACCGTCGTTCCCAAGCCCGACGTCAACGCCGGCAAACCTCAGATCACCACCCTAGTTCAATTCCTCGCTCCAGCACGATCTGTTCCACCTCAGGATCAAAAGCCCTCTACCAATTTATAGATTAATCAACCTCAATTCTCTGTCACTGTAGCCCATCCTTGTTTCAAGTGGCCGACAATTTGTATCTCACCGTTCGCCACCGTTAAGCCACCTCAGTTCAATTAACTTTACCAGTAACTTCACCTTGATCCCGCCTGCATGTTTGACAAACTTAGACAAGCAGTGCATGCGTGGTTTGTCCAGACTCGTATGCGCTAGCTCGCTGCAGTGCACTGGCATGCAATTTCCCTATGCCAGGGACCTAACTGCAAATTCTCTGCTTTCCTGGACTTTTATGTCAAATTCAATTTATCCATTAGATGCTTTACTGTGTTTGCCACCTTATACTCCATTTTGAACCCATCTTGATCTTTTGGAACCTCTAGATTAACTCTATGTCTTTCTCAGACATTGTCTCGCCACGAACCGAATGTCAGCCCTTCGACATTCAACGCTTCAAAGCCAATCTCTTTGAGCTATGCTCAAATATCTTTGTCCAGATCATTTTGTTGCATGCATATCTAAACTTTATGTATACTTTTCAATAACAAATATTTTTGTATGTTTATGCAGTGCGATATGTCGTGTTGTTTCTTTGTTTGAGAGAGCAGAGTCAGAAGCGGAAGGATAAGAAGGAATCTTCAAAGAACCAGCAGGGATGTTAGACCCCTCGTTGCAAGGCAAGTCTCCACCCCTTGATCATATCTCTCCCAATAATTTGAAAATGAATTAGATTAACTGTTTTCCCAATATATGCATGCTTTATATTCAAATAAGAATTATGTTGGAAGAATGTGGATAGATATGACCTAAATCTTTGTGAAACCCCTCATGCTTGTATTCTCATTCACCCTTGTCACCCTAGGAGATCATGCTTAGGATATGCTTATGCTTAAATACATGAGTCAAGTGTTAAATGGTCAATCACATGATAAACATGTTTGAAAACCCTTTTTGTGGAAGAAAATGTGAAATAGGAATTGATAGTGAGGATGGTTTAATTGGTTGGCTGCTGTGTGCGCACTGGGTATGTGAATATCTCCTCACTATTGATTCATAAGGACAAGAACCTTGTGTTGTGTCTCTATGCGAAGTGAAAATGTACCAACCACTTGCCTGGTATGGGACAGGCACAACTTAGTAGCTTCTTGGTATTAGCAGTTCCCTGCATGGTATGTCGGTCCGATTTCTCGCATGGAAACTGGTGGGCCGCAGTTCGGCTGTGAGTGGTGTGAGATCAGAAAAATAATGAGAGGATAAGGTGGATAGAAGGAAGTCGCCCTAAGCCTGGATTGAGTCATGCGCGGCTGCAACTGTAGGCCATATGTCTTGCGAGGACATAGGCCAAGGCTAGGAAGTTAGGCAGTGGGGAGGACCCACAACGGTAATTGAGACTTAACTGTCTATTTATCGGGTGGGGATATTGTTAATAGTAGACTGCAAAATCGTTGTGTGATCTCGACCTTGTCGCGTGCGTATAAGCCGCATGGAGCTGATCCAACTTGAAAGTCGAGTGAACTAGTGGATTTAAAAAGAGGTACACCTTTGCAAAGTGTAAAAGAAGTATCAGATACTCTGTACTCCCAGGTTCAGGAGTCTGTTCATAGTGGATTTTATCCATGGGTTTCGGCACAAGTAATATTTGGAATGTTTTCATGATGTGGGTTAATAAAAGTGATGACTCATGGGAGACCATCATACATAACAATTTCTAAAGTATAACTTAAGATTTCAAAGTATTGCTTTTGAAAGTAAAAGCTTTTCTTTATAACTTTAGAGTGAAAATCTATTCTATTCTTATCTATAAAACAAAGACCTCATTCATTGAGAACCCCTCATCTATATACCTGCATTCTCATAATGAGACTTGCTATGCATCGTGCAAAACATGCTCACCCTTGCCTTTGCATACAAATTCAGAAGAGGGATTCGTTGGTCTCGATTCCTTTGATTTTGAGTACCAAGAAGAGGAACGAACCTTTCCAGATGATTCGAGCTTCTAGGAGGGTCATGCGCCCAGTGGAGTCCGATGTGGTGAAAGCCCATGCTGAGCCGCTGCAGAATGAAGTGAAGATCTTTGTTGTTGTTTTCTGTGTTGTCCTGTGTATTCGGTACTTTGATACCGACTTTTGTATTGAGAAACTCTTTATTTTTATATCAACTTTATTAGCGTCATCCTTGATGTTGTGGTACTATAATGTTGGTCCTCGTGAACTTGTACTTGTTTTAACTATCTGCTTTACTGTTTAAAGTAAATCCTGTTGTTGTGAGTTTGTGATGTAGCTTTCTGAGTGCAACCCACCTGGGCGGTTGCCACCAGATTCCTCAAATGAGGGTCCCACAGATGAATCCCTCTTCTGAAGATGTTTGCAAAGGCAAGGGTGAGCACGCTTTCACACGATGCTCAGCAAATCTCATTACGTAAATGCAATGATATAAATGAGGGGTTCTCAATAGATGAGGTCTTCATCTTATATGTAAGAAAAGGGCTTTTAGTTTTAAAAGCAATACTTTGAAATCTTAAATTATACTTTAGAAAACGTTATGTGTGATGGTCTACCATGAGTCATCACTTTCATTAACCCCATATTATGAGAATATACCAAAACTTACTTGTGCTGAACCACATGGATAAGAATTCACTACGATAAGACTCCATGACCTGGGAGTACAGAGTATCTGATACTTATGTTACACTTTGCAAAGGTGTACCTCTTTTTAAATCCACTTCTTCACTCGACTCACTACAAAACGGTAGGCCAACACAAGCTGTAAAACTGCTGGGAAAAACTTTTTTCCCAGCAATCCTGCAGATGAAAATATAATTTTGATTTTTCATCGATGTGTTAGCTAGGAAAAGTTATTATTTTTAGCAGATCTACCGCTAAGAATAAATAATATATAGCAAGCTATAGATCAGTTTGGGAAAAGATATACAAGATATGTGGAACAGCTGAGAATAATTTTTCGCTGGGAAAAACTTTTTTTTACCAACGGTTCTACAAGTGAAAATATAATTTTGATTTTTCACCGATATGTCAGCTGAGAAAAGTTATTATTTTTAGTAGATCTACCGCTAGGAATAAGTAAGATATATATTTTTGGTGCAAAACTGAAAATTTTTGGTAGAATAATAATAAATTTATTATTTTGAGAGGGAAATTTTCAGAGAAAAATATTTTCTGCAGATTTATTGGTTTTGCGCCAAATATAAAATCTGTTATTATTCTGCTACACTGAGAAACCTCCCCCAATCCTCTCCATCTCCAGCTCTCCGCCGAGAAACCTCCCCCAATCCAACCTCCTCTACCGAGAAACCTCCCCCAATTCTCTCCATCTCCAGCTCTCCGCCGAGAAACCTCCCTGATAATTCTCATATTTGTACATATTTTCTGGATATTTTCCCCTCATTCATGCTCATTTTAGTCATAAAGATTATCAAATACTCAAATATATTTGTATTGGCTGTCGTTCGACCTCGACTGTGTGTTTTGTTTATTTTAATCGTAAGTCGACGCAATTCAGGTAATTTATGGCTGAATGGATGAGCTTCATCGACTGGATCTGACGAACGGACGATTCTGTAGAGAAGTGCGCGTCGTTACGGACGCGTAGGAGCTGAGCACGTAAAAATCAGAGTCTCCGGGAGTCCAAAACAACCAAACATA
The DNA here is from genome assembly GCA_019359835.1 of Pharus latifolius. Taxonomy (NCBI): domain Eukaryota; kingdom Viridiplantae; phylum Streptophyta; class Magnoliopsida; order Poales; family Poaceae; genus Pharus; species Pharus latifolius. Next base: position 60,375,634 of record CM033323.1, read on the forward strand.
GCAGCCAAGGGTCAATTTGCAATTTCTAGAACCTTAGAACACCCCTGCAAAACAGCCAAGACACATAAACCCTAGCCGCCACCACATAAGGATCTTTTTGCAATTTATTCAAAGGTCGAGGGCTTTTCTGCAAAAATGCCATAATCAACAAAATTCCCTTCGGTCGGCCCTAGATTCCTTGGCCTGGCACACACCCAAAAACCCCCTTCTTCTCTCCCAACCCCGGCGAGCTTGCCGCCGGTGGCCAGGTCCACGGCGATGGTAAGCCGCCGGTCTCCTCCCCTTTTCTTCCTCTTCTCCCCCTCCAGTGAGCTGTCGGTCTTCTCCCCCTTCATCCTCTCTCACCACATTTCATCTCCTCCTCTCCCGTTCGTCTTCACCGTCGACTGCTCCCATTTTCTTTTCCTCCTCCTTTCTCCCTTCCTTTTTCTTTTCCTCTCCTCCTCTTCATCCCTGGTTCCTCTCCTCCCTTTCCTTCCTCCAATCCTTTTCTTCTTCTCTCCATTTCCTTCTCCCCCTTTCTTCTTCTCTCTTCCCACTTCTTCCCTCAAATCCACCACTCCTCTGAGCCCTCCAACCTCTAGCTCGCGCCTCCCACGCTGCGCCACAGATTCACACCCGCCGGCGCCTCCCTCATGCTCCTCTGGTGCTCCCACCGCCAGAGCCGCCCCCACTACGCCCTGTGTGTGCCGCCTCCACGCCGTCTACGCCGCGCCGCCACCGAGATCCACTCCTCCCGACGCCGGCCGCTGATCGCCCCACCTCCACGCTTCAGCACTCCACACCGCCGGCTCCTGCGCAGATCTCGCTGCGGCACTGCCTCCCACCACCGAGTCACCACAGATCCACCATCGCTCGCGTGCGCCCTGTGCACGCCGCCACCGCCATCGCGCCATGCCACCGGAGTCAACCTTGCCGCTCCCGATCCGCCCGCCGCAACCTCCACAGATCGCGCAGCAAGATCTTTAAGCCTCATGTTGTGATTTGATTTCTAGTTATTGTGCTTCTTCTCTATGAATGGACAGAATTGGGTTGTTTGAAGCTGTAAACTAAAGTTTCCTTGATTATCAACTATTTTGTCTGCCTCTTAATTGCTTGTGAATTTGAATGCTTCTCCACTGCCTGTGTCATCTGTTCAACAATTAGCCAGAGAGTATTGAGGCGATGAGCTCTTGATAAATTAACTAGAAAGAGATAAGAACTTGATCCATAATTGTGTTTTTTAGACCTTGTTTGAATTGAATTCATGTATCAAAGTTTAAATCTTCTTCTTGAAATGACTGCGAATGAAACATTGTGAGTCGAGCTCTGTATTGACCTTGTGTTTGTTGTAAGTTTGGCTGAGGAGAACTGTAAATGATCGGTGTTTGTTTTGTACTTGTGGTTCGTCAATACTCGCCGTAGATTGCGATCGATGATGGTTGTCTGTGCTGCTTCGTGCGCTACCACTACACGATTTCTTTCTATCGCTTGTATTACGAAACGCTAGTCCAGAACGAACACTAGTCGCTTGTCGAGGCGACCACCTCTTTCTCTCTTCGTATTTTTCTCTTTCGTTTGATTTATTTTCATCTGCCGTCGATTTAGTCTAGTTTTACACGATTCGTTTTCTCTAGTCCCTATAGAAAGAACGACTGTATACTCGCCTACTGCTCCATCCTCATTCTCTTGCGAGATGGTCTAGGCCGGTATCAATTTTTTGGCGCCGTTGCCGGGGACTAGGTTGAATGCGAGCGTGTTCAACTGACTAGATCTTTTATTTTTGTTTCTCTTTGGTTTTTGTTTGCATCTTTTTTCCGCCCGTTTTTCCCTTCTCGCCCTTTTATTTCTCGCACTTCTTGTCCTTTTCTCGTTGATTGATTTTTATTGATTGAGGATATGGATGGTTCCCAATATTTTTGTGATGCATGTGACAATCTTAGTGTTAAAATAGATGATTTGCCTCGTCAGATTGATACAGCTCTTCGTGGATTATTTCCTCGTGTTAGTGTTGCTCCTATATGTTCTATTTGCGGTATTCGAGGTCATTCGCCCACCACTTGTCAGCGTGGTCGAGCATCAACTATATATCGTCCTGGATGGCCTACATACCCAAATTCACCGTATAGGAACAACCACCCTACTATCTCATCATCTTCTCCTAGCTATCCTTTTCAAGGTTTTAGGTATGGAGAGCAGCTCTCATGTACATCATATCACTCTCCGTATTTGTCACACCAGCAGTACCCACAATCGCCTCCTGAAGTTGAGGATACATCCAGACTTGAGGAATTGTTGGAGCGCCATTTGAAAAAGACGAATGAGTTTCTACATTCGTCCCCACAGTCGCCTCCTGAAGTTGAGGATACATCCAAAGTTGAGGCACTGATAGAGAGGTTGATTAAACAGTTCGAGTGCCTCATGACCCAACATTCAGAGGACGTGGAATTATTGCGGGCTGAGACGCAGGGTGTACGATCTTGCATAGCTAAGTTCAGAGGATATCGAGATTCAGTCCACATCCTACCATCTCAAATACCTACATTTGAGGCCATCACACCTCCATTGAGTGTCCCAGAGCCCACCAATGACATCTATCTTGGAGACCCTCACGGAGAGACCACAGTATTGAGCGTCGAGTTTTGACCCGATCTTGTTCCTTCGACGTCGCATCAATCACCTCTACCTCCTGCTGATTTGATCATGTTTGATGATAATGGAGAGCTTGTTTTCGAGACTCCTCTGCGTCTGTTTGGACCATTTTCTTTTGATGATCCATTGACAGACGGACCAGAGATGGAGAGCGTCAGTTTTGAGGTCACAGACCACCCGTGTCACACCTATGGTCCTCTTACTGATGACACTGAGCTCGAGACAGTTTTGTTTGATGATGCGGATTTGAGCTATTTGGTTGATAATCCTTTTATCCCTTTGCTTGATATTGAGACATCTGATACTGAGGATATTCATGATTTTGCTGACAATCCGCAGCTTCAGGAGTCTGAATTAGAGAGCTTCACTTTTGATCTTACGGACTTCCTGGACGATTCCTTGAGCCACGAGATCGAGAGGGACAAGTTCATATTTGCTGATGAGGGACTTCTTTCTGACGTAGGGGAGGCCGTCCACCCTGATCTAATAGATATGATCCCCGTGGAGGTCCTTCCTACCCCAGACTTCACGCCATCCACTATTCAGGTAGATTTGAAATCCCTCTCGTATCATTCGGAGCTGTTTGGTTCTGATGAGGGTATTCATATCCCTTTAAGTTTTCATTCACCCTGCATCGACATATGCCATCCTTATGATATGTATTATCAGTCAATCTACGTGAAAGGATTTTCGTCAGCTGACCTTATGGAGGGCCTTGTCCATGCCATACACACGTGTTGTTCTTTCTTGATCTTATTTGCAGGTTAGCACGTGTGGCTTCTCGACCACGAGCAGACTTGCTTTGAGTTGACATTCCTTGGGATCCTAGTGGATTCCTAGGCATGCTGCTTTTGACAGGAGGGTGGACGTGGAGCTTCTACCACGTCCCTCACTAGCCTCTCCTACACCTGCGCTTCAATTCCATATCCTTTGAGAGTTGAGTTTCCGACCTAAAAGAAGCGCTTCTCAGGAGGCAACCCGAGCCATTCTTTTCTTTCTGATTCTTTTCTTTTTATCTTTGCATTGTATTTCGTACATTGTAGTTAGTTTTTCTTTCTTTTCCTCTTTTAAGGACCTACTATCATCTGGACATGTGCATGAGATCTTCGGAATGGCTCGTCGTCACGATATTGTCTTCATCATATACCCGGTGAGCTGTCTCGAACCTCATGTCACCCAATTGTGCAAAAACTTAATTTCTCCCATCCACCCAACCTGTTTTGCATTCTTTTATGCATAGAGACTATACATGTTTTAAGCTTGGGGGGAGTGCATTCAAATCTGAAATTTGGGTTTAATTTTTCAAAAATTTGGATGATTTTACACTAAAATCGAGCAATTGTGCATGTATGAGCTTCAATTCTCTATATTTGTGTAAATGTTGTGATTTATGACTATTTGTGCATGCTTGTACTTGTGTATTGTAACACCCCAAAAATCCAACTTTTCACCCCCCCTCTCAGATTTTCCCTCAGATTAATCGATCCCAATTTCAGCTCGTTTCGATTCCAATTTCAGCTTAATTCTTTTATCTCTTCCCGATCAGCTATTTCTTTTCATCTGTAATCTCTCAAATCATCTGCCTCATCTATCCCTCATGCATGCATATTTTATAATTCATCACACCATGATTTTATGCATAAAACAATCAATTTTTCACATGAAATGACAAACTCTTCACATAAAATGATAGCCCTTCTATTTAGAAAATTGCATAAAAGAATTGTTTCGATTTCAATATTGCTTATAAAATTTAGTAAAAATATCTATAATATTTTAATAGTACAAGTAATCAGGTTCCAACACTTCCCATGTACTGCCACTTTGCATTTTGGCCCCTCATGTTTTTAACAATTGCAAACAAGTCCCTAGACATGTGAAAAGCATTATTTTATGTGCAATTACCTCTCTACCCTCACTCATTCCACAGAAAGCACAGTGAAGAAACCAAAATAGCCCTGCTTGATGCATTACAGCTCAGATGGATGCTTACACATGAAGCTATCTCCAATGCCATCCTCCATGTAAGCAAGGACATAGCTGTTTCTTCTCCAGCCAGCACTTTCACACAGAATGCTCCCGTCGGAAGTTAACTCTAGCTCTCTGGCTCGCAATGCACTTGGAATTTCTCGATTTGGATGAAAAATTCCACATAAAAATGTCATTGGGCGTGATCTCTGTCGCCCAACCGAGCGCCAGGGCGCGCTCTAGCGCCGGCCGCCACCTCCCTCGTCGTCATCGCCTTGCTCTGGCCACCTTTTGCTTGTCCAGGTATGTCTAGCATGTGTGCTTTGACCTCGTGCATCTTTTCTTCCACTAGAGCTCGGCAATTTGACTGCCGTAGCTCCCAATTTGCCGTGTTTGCATTTTGTTCACCGTCGGCCACCTCGGCGTTCATCTTTTCCGGCCATGCATTGACAAATCCGGCCATGCCAATGTTATCCCCTCGCCTACAGAAGCTCCTCCACCAAATTTCAGCCTTTCCCGTGCTCCCTAGCCCGAGAACGGCCGCCACCCGTGGTCGTCTTTCCCAACTCCGGCCGGCCGGCGAAACCCTTGATTCTGGCCACCATTCCTCACCACTGTTGAGTTTCCTTCACCCCCACGTGTTCCTCCTCCGATTCCAACACTTCCCCGGCGTTCTTTCCCTCTCCGGCGAGCCCCACCGAAGCTTCGTCCCGCGGCCGTGCCGTGCATGCCGCCCCACCGAGGAACCTTGCCGTGGTGCCTCCTCCGGCCGATCCAGGTCCGTCAACCTTTCCCTCTTCGTCCCAGCTTCGTTAATTCCTGTCGGGGGAAATCTCCGCGGGACTAAGTGCAGGTAAGTTCCCAGGGATCTGGCCTCCGGGGCTTCCCCGGGCGACGCCTTTTGGCTCCCGGGACATGGCCTCCGGTGCCCTCCCGGGCGCCGCCATTTGCCCGGGGACGTGGCCTCCGGCCCCTCCCCGGGCGCCGCCTTTTGGCCCCCGGGACGTGGCCTCCGGTGCCCTCCCGGGCGCCGCCATTTGGCTCCCGGGACGTGGCCTCCGGTGCCCTCCCGGGCGCCGCCATTTGGCTCCCGGGACGTGGCCTCCGGTGCCGTCCCAGGCGCCGCCCTTTGGCTCCCGGGACGTGGCCTCCAGCCCTCCCCGGGCGCCGCCATTTGCCCGGGGACATGGCCTCCGGCCCCTCCCCGAGCGCCGCCTTTTGCCCCCGGGACGTGGCCTTCGGTGCCCTCCCGGGCGCCGCCTTTTGGCTCTCGGGACGTGGCCTCCGGCGCCGTCCCGGGCGCCGCCATTGGCCCAGGGACGTGGTCTCCGGGGCCTCCCCGGGAGCCTCCTTTTCGCCCCCGGGACGAGGCCTCCGGCGCCGTCCCGGGCCTCATCGCCCTCCTGATGGTAAAGTCTCGAATTGTTTGTCACATGCAGGTCACGCGGGGAGCGCCTCGGGAACTAGCGACCACCTGTCAAGCATCCAAGGCGTTTGACCGGGAGAAGGACGGTCCTACCCTTCAATCCGACGGTGGCTTCTGGGGTAGTTTAGGTTTTTTGCTTCTTTTTGGGGCTATAAATAGCCCTTGTACCCCTCTGTTGTAAAGGATCGGTTTTCTTTTATTGGAATAGCTAAAATCACAGACGTGCTCCGGAAGCCTCTCCCCCGGAGATAGCCTCCCCAGCCGACTCCAGTAGGGAGCGCGTCGACAGGACTAGGGCCCCCACCGGGACCCGAACCTGTATAAACCCGTGTGTCATTTCTTGTGCTTGTCCGGCGGGGGAGGACCGGTCATCCGGTCAACCCGCGCCGCGTAATCTTTCCTAGGATCATTCACAAAACCTGCCGGGGTATTCGCAATACCACGACAGTTGGCGCCGTCCGTGGGGACTCGTGACAAGACGCCATGGCTCCCCCAAGAACAAGGGCTCGCACCCTTCCCGGTGACCCGAGTCTCGGAGACCCGGCGCCGTCCGCCCGGGACACTGCTGTCCCAGTGGTCCCTTCTGGAGGTGACCTGGCCCAGGTACCGCCTCCCTCCTTTCCTCCTAACTTAGGTGCTTCCACCTCCAGGTCGTTCCCAGTGACCGCGAGGACCTCGGCCGGGACCAGTCTCCCCCCAATGGCTCCCCCGGCTCCCCGGGACGCCCTGCTCAAAGCTCTCGTGGAAGGCCAGCTCCGCGCTCAGCGCTCTATGGATGAACTCCTTAGCGTGTTGGCGCGGCCTCCGGCCCCCACATTTGCGTCACACCCGTATCCGGGGAACATGCCCCCCGTTTATGGGTTACCCGGCGGCCCCTCCGGCCTCCGGGGGTTTGTCTGCCCCGTATGATCCTGCTGGGGGGTTCCCTCCCCCTGCGGGATATACACCCGGACACTTCCCGGCACCCGGGCCCGTCCCGGTGCCGGGAGGTTATTTCATGCCGGGGCCCTTCGTGGCACCAGGGGGCTACCCTGTCCCCGGCCTATTCCCGGGGCCGGGAGCCCACTTAATGCCGGGGGTTTACCCTACGCCGGGAGCCAGTCCCGCCCCCCGCGTCGCGTTTACCGCACCGTGGGCGGTTGACAGAGCAGCCCCCGTGCCGCAGCGGACTTCCCCCCGCATGGGCTCCCCGGTTCCGGACGTCGCCGCGGGGGCTCCCCCCTCGCTGGTTCCTGGTGTTACAGGGCCTGCCCCCTTCCCAGTTCCGGTCGTGGCCACTGGGGCCCCCTCCACTTCGATTCCAGGCGTCGCCGCGGGCGCCCCCTCCCCGGTTCCGGATAATACAGGGACTTCCCCCTTTCTGGTCCCGGGGGTCATCGCAGGGGGCTCCCCCCAACCGGCTCCAGAAGCCTCCGGGCCGGCAGCTACAGCGCACGAGCTCCCCCCCTCGGGGGGACAGGTCCGTTTCGCCCCGGGGGAGGTCGAGCAAATGCGTTCACCAGAGCGCGGGGAAGAACTTCCCCCCGGCCGCGGGCGCGGGGAGCCTCGCTCTCGCACCGGCCAGGGGAAGAGACTCGCTGAAGAGCCAACCTCTCTGGCGGAGAGCCCGGACGTCCGGGAACTCAGTCCCGGTCCGGAGGAAAAGCGTCGCCACCGCCATTCTGGCGGACCTCTCGGACCGCTTCCAGACTCAGACAACGAAGGTCCCGTGAAAGAAGGCAGCGACCGGGACTCTCCCCGGGAAGTGCAGGGGGCTAACCAACCCCTGTGCCGAAGACTTCGCAGCATCCGGTGGCCACGGCCTTACCGCCCTCCGCACATCGAACACTATAACGGTGAGGCAGACCCTTACTAGTTTGTGCAGGTCTACTCCACTGCCATCTCCGCGGCCGGGGGGGACGAGACAGTACAGTGCAATGTCTTCCCCCTCTACCTCTCCGGCATTGCCCGCTCCTGGTTCTACATCCTGAAGGCCGGCTCCATCAAGTCTTTCTCGCAGCTCAAGCGGGAGTTCTGTGCCAACTTCCAAGGGAACTACGTGCGTCCCCTGGACTCCTCGCAGCTGTACACTGTCCAGCAGAGGACTGGGGAAATCATCAGAAGCTTCTTCAAGCGCTTTGCTCAAGTGAAAAGCAAAGTGGCCCATGTCCCCGACTCTACGGTCATCGAAGCCTGCAAAAGCGGCATCCTCCCGGGGGAGCTCCACCTCAGGCTCTCCCGGAGCTGCCCCTCTTCCGCCGACGAGCTCTTCAACGTGCTCGAAAAGTACGCTCGGGCGGAAGAAGACGACATCTGGAAGAAGACCCAGGGGGCTCCCCCCCCCGTCGACCGGGGGGCCAGGGATCCCCCCAAATGTCCCAGGCAGGGGGGGCGTAGTGAGCCATGGCCTCGGGACACCTTTGTCCTCGAGGGCGGAGGCAGCTCGTGCGACCCCCCGAGGGACAACCGCCCCTTCCCCAAACCGAAGGGCCATGGGGGAGGACAGTCTCCGCGTGGCCGGGAAGGCCCCGCGAGGAGAAGGCGGGAAGGACCGTGGTGCAGCTTCCACAGGTCCAGTACCCACGCTACACGAGATTGTAGCCAGCTGCTGCAGCACTTCGCAGACTTCCTCGACCAGCGCGGGCAGGGGGGGGGACTCCGGCCTCCTTGCCCCCTCGGCCAGCTGTTCCGGCCCTTCCCGCTCCTGCGGGGGGTCAGCAGACGCAGGAGGGGGAGCCTTCAGAAGCTCTCCCCTTTCAAACTTCGCAGCGGCACATCAACGTCATCGTGGGAGGATCTGCCTCCGGGCGGGACTCTAAGCGCCAGCGTAAGGAGTACGCGTGCGAGGTCAAGGTTGTGGGGGTGCTACACACGTCCCCGCCACCGAAGTGGTCGGACGTCCCCCTCACCTTCAGGGCAGAAGACGCGCGGGGGGTTCGCTTCCCCCACGACGACGCGCTCATTGTCTCCGCGACCATCTACAACTGCCATCTGGCCCGTATCCTGGTGGACGGCGGGAGCTCCGCCGATGTCCTATTCCTGAAGGCCTTCAAAGAAATGCAGGTGGATGAGAAGCTCCTGCAGCCCACTGCCGGGCCCCTGCAAGGTTTTGTCCCGGGGAAGGCGATCCACCCCGTGGGCAAGGTAGATCTTCCAATGACCTTCGGCACCCCGGAGAACTACTGGACCGAGCTGGTCCGCTTCGACGTAGTGGACCTCCCCTCCTTCTACAACGCGATCATGGGGAGGACGACAATCAACCGGCTGGGGGCTGCCACCCATCAAAACTATCTCTGCATGAAGATCCCCGGGCCGCATGGTGTGATCAACGTCCGGGGAGACCAAGACATGGCCCGTGCCCTATACAAGCGCGCTGCGGCCACAATCGGAAGCGTCAACCTCATAAAGACGCCCGGGGGGGAGGCTTCTCCCCCAGAACTAGACGCTGCTCCGCCACCACCCGGGAGGCCCCTCCTCAAGCCGCGTCCGGAAGGGGGCCTCCGGAAGGTCCTGCTGTCCCCGGGCAACGAAGACAAAACCGTCCGGATTGGGGCGGAGCTCCCCGAGGAGCACGCAACGTAACTTGCAGCTTTTGTGCGCGAAAACTCCGATGTTTTTGCGTGGAAGCCTTCGGACATGCGGGGCGTCGCCCGGGAGGTCATTGAGCACAAGCTTGCAGTGGCCCCCGGTCACCCCCCGGTCAAACAGAAGCTGTGGAAACTCTCCCTCGAGCGCCAAGAGGCAATCAAGGCGGAGATCACCAGGCTCCGAGAGGCGGGGTTCATTCGGGAGGTCTTGCACCCCAAGTGGCTCGCGAACCCCGTCCTCGTCAAGAAATCAACCGGCAGGTGGCGGATGTGTGTGGACCTCACCGACCTTAACCGCGCCTACCCCAAAGACAACTTCCCGCTCCCGCGGATTGATCAGCTCGTCGACTCCACTGCGGGGTGCGAGCTCATGAGCTTCCTAGACGCCTACTCTGGCTACCATCAAGTCCGGATGGAGAAGGGGACGAGGAAAAGACGAGTTTTATTACTCCCCTCGGAACCTTCTGCTACGCCCATATGCCCTTCGGGCTCAAGAACGCGGGGGCGACCTTCCAGCGCCTCATGACATTGGTTTTCAAAGAGCAAGTCGGCCGCAACGTTGAAGTCTAGGTAGACGACGCGGTTGTCAAGAGTCCCCGCGCAGCCTCCCACATCGACGACCTGGCTGAAACCTTCCGTAACCTCCGTGCGTTCCAGCTCAAACTCAATCCGGAGAAGTGCGCCTTCGGGGTGCGCCGGGGGAAGCTCCTAGGTTTCCTCGTGTCCCAGCAGGGCATTGAGGCAAACCCCGAGAAGATCCGGGCGTTCCTAGATATGCCCCCGCCGCGCTCCGTCAAGGATGTCCAGCGGCTCTCCGGCCGCCTAGCCGCACTCAGCCGCTTTGTCTCCCGGTCGGGGGAGCAGGGCCTCCAGTTCTTCAAGATCCTTCGAGGGCTCGAGGGGTTCCGCTGGACCCCCGAGGCCCGGAGGCGTTCGACAACCTCAAGAAGTACCTCACGAGCCCTCCAATGCTTGTGAGTCCGTCTCCGGAAGAGCCCTTGCTCCTCTACCTCGCCGCGACTCCCGTCGCCATCAGCGCGGTCTTGGTGAAGGAGCAAGGGGGACAGCAGCGTCCCGTGTACTACGTGAGTGAGGCCCTCCAAGGGGCCAAAACTCGGTACACGGAGATGGAGAAGATCTGCTACACCCTCCTCATGGCGTCCCGAAAGCTTCGGCATTACTTCCTGGGGCACCCCATCACCGTCCCGTCGTCCCTCCCCCGGGGAGAGGTACTGCGGAACAAAGAAGCCACCGGTCGGATCGGGAAGTGGGGGGCCGAGCTCGCCCCCTTCTCCCTGTCCCTTACCGGCCGCTCCGCCATCAAGTCGCAGGTCCTCGCCGACTTCGTCGCAGAGTGGACACCCGGCTCTGGGTCCGGGGACGAAGATCTCCCTATGCCGCCCCGATGCAGTGATCATTGGACCCTTATGTTCGATGGGTCACTGTGTCTCGCCGGGGTTGGTGCGGGAGTAGTCCTCCGGAGCCCTGAGGGGAAGGAACTTGAGTACGCCGCGTGGCTCGAGTTCCCCACAACCAACAACATCACCGAATACGAGGCTTTGCTCCTCGGGATGCGCCTCGCGCGCTCCCTGGGGATCCGGCGCCTCCTAGTCAAGGGAGATTCTCAGCTCGTAGTTTGCCAAGTGGACAAGTTTTACCTGTGCCATGACGCAAACTTAAGTCTTTATTTGCAGGAAGTGCGAAAGATGGAGAGGCATTTCGACGGCCTCGAGGCCTGGCATATCCCACGGAGGGACAATGACCGGGCCGACGCCTTAGCCCGGGCGGCAAGCGCCCGAGAATCGCTCCCCAAGGGGGCTTTCCTGGAGATCATCACGAAGCCCTCGGTGGCCTCCCCGGACACGGGTCACGAGCCTCATGTCCCGGAGGTCGCCGAGATCACCCGGACTCCGGCTTGGATGGACCCCCTCATCTCCTTCATCAAGGGGGAGGGGGACCCTCCTAGTGAGACTGAGGCTAAACGCCTCCGGGCTAAAGCCCGGGCATATCTCCTGCTGGAGGGGAGGCTCTACAAGCGGGGGGGCTTCCGCCCTCCTGCGCTGCCTCCCCCGGCCAGAAGGACTTCAACTTCTCGAAGACATCCACACGGGGAGCTGTGGTTCTCACCTAGCCCCGCCTGCCATCGCGGCCAAGGCCCTCCGGCTGGGCTTCTACTGGCCCACGGTCATGCGCGACGCGCGAGACCTTGTCTCCGCGTGCGAGGCATGCCAGAAGATGGCCAAGGGCTCGAACCTCCCCCCTATAGCGCTGCAGACGATCCCCATCACTTGGCCCTTTGTGCGCTGGGGGATGGACCTCTTAGGGCCCTTCCCCCCAGCGCCCGGGGGATACAAGTATGCGGTATTCGCAGTCGACTATTTTACAAAGTGGGTTGAGGCGGAGCCTTTGGCCAGCATCACGTCCCGGGCCGTTCAGCGGTTTTTCTGGAAAAACGTCGTATGTCGTTTTGGCGTCCCCCGGGAAATCACCGTGGACAACGGGACCCAATTCGACTCGGCTTATTTCCGGGAATTCTGTGAAGGCCTGGGGCTCGTCATCCACTTCGCCTCGGTGGCCCATCCCCGGAGCAATGGGGCTGTCGAGAGGGTCAACGGCGTGATCCTACAGGGGTTGCGCCGGAGACTCGAACAAACCGCTTCTAAGCGGGGTGCATGGGCGGAGGAGCTCCCTAGCATCCTCTGCTCCTTGCGCACGACCCCGTCCCGGGCGACGGGGCGTACTCCCTTCTCCCTGGTCTACGGGGCGGAGGCAGTCCTCCCCCCGGAGATCGGCTTCAGGTCACTGCGGGTCCAGCTCCTGGAGGGAGCCACGCCCGCAGCATACCAGGCCAACGAGGCCAACCAGCGTCTGGAGATCGACCTTGTGGAGGAGGAACGTGACCGAGCGCTCCTCCGCCACGCCATCTACGAGCAAGAAATGGCGCGCGCGTACAATCAGCGCGTGCGCGAGAGGGCTTTACGCCTTGGGGACCTTGTCCTCAAGCGTGTGACGGACCCCCAGGCCCAGGGTAAGCTCTCCCCCAAGTGGGAGGGCCCCTACAGGATCTCCGCGGTCCTGGGCTCGGGGGCCTACAAGCTCTCCAACCTTCAAGAGCAGGAGCTGAAGCACACGTGGAATTTGCGTTTACTTCGCAAGTTCTATGTTTAGCCTTACGGGCCTGTCCCCTCCCCCGGAGCGCTCATGCCGGAGGGGGAGGAGGGACACTGTATTTTCCTCCCCTTTCGCGACTTCGCAGGGGGAGGCCCTGTACTTCATTTTATTAGCAATACATAGGTCTTGCTTTTCAAACTGTCTCATTGCAGGTCTCTCTTATTACCGCCCCTAGCGGCGATGCCCTCCCCGCGAGGATGCCCTCCCCGCGAGGAAGTGGGCCCGGCCCAACAAGTCCCTACAACGGGAGTCCCACTCCCGTAGGGCGGCTTACGATCAGCCCTCGTGGACTGAGGGTGTAAGCGGCAACCCGGTCACAGTGGCCGCGGTAACGAGTAACTTTGGGAGACTAGTCCCCTGCCCAAACACTCAAGACCCGTCTTCGGGCACTTCCTCCTCCGGGAGTAGACGCTCTCCCCAGTGGGACGTCTAATGGCCTTCTTGGATCTATCTTCCTCCTCCGGGAGTCGACGTTATTCCCGGCTCCCCGTTTTCACGGCGACCGGATGATCGGCCCCTTGCGGCCTGATTGGATCTATCTTCCCCCTCCGGGAGTCGACGTTATTCCCGGCTCCCCGTTTTCACGGCGACCGGACGATTCATCCCAGGTGACCATATTCCCGGCTCCCCGTTCTCACGGCGACTGGATGAATGCCTCCCGGAGACCTTATTCCCGGCTCCCCGTCTTCACGGCGACCGGACGATTGTCTCCCGGAGAAGTCACGGATTTCTCGGACATTTTCTTCCCCGAAGACCCTATTCCCGGCTCCCCGTTCTCACGGCGACCGGACGATTGTCTCCTAGGAAGCTCGCCTCCGGAAATCTCATCGGGTTCTCTTGGACATTTCTTCCACATGAGGCCTTATTCCCGGCTCCCCGTTCTCACGGTGACCGGACGATTGTCTCCCGGAAGGTCTTCTCCTTGAAAACCTCGTTTTAAAATTTTCTAACTAAGGAAATTTCCTATGCTATAGGTGACTTCAATCCCGGGGGCCTTGTTACCCCCACAGCGCGCGGAGCTATTCTCCGGCCCGCTGTGGGCGGGGGGGATAAGGAACCCCCGGGTGTCGACCACACCGCCCACGAGGAAATTTAGCTCATCCTTGTTAAGACGAGTCGTCCGGACCATCCAAGAAGAAGAAAATAGACAACGAAAGAAGAAACAACAACACAGCTTTATTGGTTGGCAAACCCGGAGGACATCTTCCCCCTCTGGTGGGCTTCGGAAACGGTACAACCCGGGTTCTAACCCGGGGGATTCTCTACGCCCTAAGGCTCCTACGCCTAATACTCTCCAAGGCTCTCCGCTAGCTCCCGGGTCAAGTCCCGGTACAATGCTCGCACGGGGCGCCGAGCGTCCCGGAACACATCTTCGGGCCAAAACTCGTATCCCGCCGGTGGGAGTATCCGGAGGGGAGGTATCATCCGGAACCCCGGTCGCGGAGGGGGCAATTCGGCACGATGATTACAAAATTGTCCAAGTGCCACTCTGGACGCCACCTCAACCGAATTGGCTCCTGGACACTATCCTCGCCGCGATTCCCGGAGACAGGGCTTAGCAAGATCAAAGCCGCTTGGGCGTCCCCCGAGGAGCCCCTCCCGGACCTTCGCCCGGGAGCAACCTCCCGGGAACCCTGGTAACAGTAAATTCAATTCAAAGACTTAGAAAAAAATTCTAACTTCATTGCATTCAAAATGTTTTTGTACAAGTGTCCGGGATCAAAATCCTAACAAAACAAAAGAGGGCCCTAGCTAAGACCCGGGGGGAGGCTCATACATGTTCGTTGGCTTCTTCCCCCCGGGGGGCTTCTTGCAAGGCCGGGGTTGGGACGTCTCCCGCCGGAGGCGCCGGAGCCGGGAACCACGCCCGGATGATCCGATCGTAGAACCCTCCGGCAAGCTGCTCGACCTCCCGGCGCGAAGGCTCGAGGGAGTCCGGGAAGCTTCGGGGGATGCGGCCCCCGATCGCCCGGGCGCCGACCCCCCAAAACTCGACGAGCCCCGCAGCGGCCGCGACAACGGGGATCGCCCGGCCCCGCGCCCGAACGTCGGCAGCCTCCGGGATGGCGTAGACCTGTGCGTTGAGAAAACGCACAGCCTCCGTGAGGGTCGCCGGTGGCACCTCCCTGCTCCCGGAGCCGAGGCTTACGCCAAGGCCCTCGAGGGCCGACCGGACGGAGTGGCCCGCGTCCGCCACCGCCCGGACGCTCGAGCTCTTGAGCTCCCGGAGCGCCTCCTCCCTCGCCTTGGCCTCCTCCCGGAGGCGGCCGTTGACGGCCTCGGAAATATGGACCTGGGCCCGGACCCGGGTCAATTCCGCAAGGGCTTCGTCGCGTTCCCGAAGGGCCTCCTCACGCTGCCCTACGGAGGCCGCGGCCCGGCCCTCTACCTCCTTAAGTAGCCGGGCAACCCACTGCTCAAGGCCCCAGGTAACAGCTGCCACCTACAAAATATATAGAGTTAGAAAAATTTCGAAGTGCAGGGGATGAATGAAGACGTCATCGACTCAGGTTACCTGGGCCCCGAGGAACTGAAGCCCCTCGAAACGCTCATGGAGCGTCCCTTCCACGACGAAGGCCTGCACCTTCCGGGTATGCAGGCCCTTCGACTAGCGGGCGACCTCCCTCGCGGGAAGCAGAGGGGTCTCCCGCCCGGTGCCGCCAGCGCGGCCGGTGGGGGGTCCCCGGACCTCAAGGTCCAGTAACGCGGCCGGCGTCACCGGCGTCTTCATCGATGAGGAAGTGCCCCCCGAAGACATGGCCGAGGAGCTCTAGGCGGGAGCCCCCGCCCGGGGGGGAACCATCAGGCCTTTCCCTGCCCCGAGCCGGAAGGTCCTCGGGGCCTCCTCCTCCGGAGGAACCTCGTAGACCGAGGGGCTCCCCCCCGCGTCCACCGGCCAAACCCGCGGAGCCGAGGCCTCCGCGAATCTCACCTCCAGCCTCTCCGGCTCCAAAGAAGCCGGAAGGGGCAGGAGGGGCTCCACCAAGAGCGGCGACGGGGCGTAGTTCACCGAGTCGGACGCCGCCCCGCCCGCGGTCGCCTCCTTCCCCCGCGCCTCGACGGGGCCCTTCGGGGGAGGAGGTGTTGCTTCCTTCCGGGCCGGTGCCCGGGCACGCTCGCTCCCGGGGGTCTCGTCCCGGGGCTTCGCCGGTGTCGCCGCCGGCGTCGTCGATGGGCCGGGGGTCTTTTGAACCTGGGCCTTCTTGGGCTCCGAGCCCCCGGCCGCCTCCTTCCCCCGTTTGTGCGACCCGGGGGTGGGGAGAGGCTTCCTCTCCGGCAGCTTTAGCCCGTAGGCCGCCGCTACCAAGTTCTTGGGAGGGCCCTCCCCCACGGCGCGCACGACGCGCTCATGCTCATCGGCGAAGTACCTACCCAGGAGGTTCTCCGCCTTCTCCCGCGCCGCCGGGTACGGCTGGACTGCAAGAGGTAAAGAGTTGGTTAAATTTTTGAAAATTCGTAAATACAATGCAGCAGGTTCCGGGAGCTTACGTCGCGTCACCGGCTTCACCGGAGGCCGCTGCTCGGGGCCCATGCCGATCCCCCTCTTCCCACCGGTGAAGGGGGAGATCCGGAGGAGAGCCATCTCCTCGGCGGCGTCCCGCATCGAGCGGGTCTTCTTGGAGAGGATCACCTTGCTGAGGAGCTCGAACTCCTCGTCCGTCCACACCGGAGGCTTCAGCACGGACGACCGGCTGTAGGTGGGAGGCTCCGGAGCGTACACCACCGCCTCGTCCCAGACCCGGCTGTAAAACCACCTCCGGACCCAGTCCCCCCAGTGGTCCCGGGAGGCCGCCGCCGGGTAGTCGATCACCCGGGACGGCAACATCTGGACCATGACCGAACCGAAGGGGGACTTGGGGCTCCCCTTCACCAGGTGGGAGGTCCGCGCCGCCGGTTCGTAGAAGTACCGGAAGGCGCGAAGGGTGGGCTCCCGCCCGGTCGTTGTCTCGTAGAGCCAGATGAAGAGGCCCATCCGGACGAGCGCGTTCGGGGTGATGTGGTTGAGTGCCACCCCATACTCCTTCAAAAACTCCTGGAGCATGGGATGCACCGGGAGCCGAAGCCCCGCCTCCAGGAAGGCCTCAAAGGCCACGGCCTCTCCGGGCCTGGGGCGGGGGGCTCCGTCCTTCTTCACGGGGACTCGGATGTCCCCGTCCGCGACGACGCATCTTTCGACCAAGGACTCGGCGTCCTCGGCCGTGCACTCCGACGCCCAAAGGAAATCCGGAGGGATTTCCTCCAGGGGCACCTCCGTGGTCTTTGCTCGACCCTTGGGTGCCATGAGGTTAGTCTTCTTTTTTGTTCGGTGGCTAACCTTTCAGGAGGCTACTACTAAAACTCCCGGACGTCCGCTACCGAAAAGAGCTACTGGGAGAGGGCTACCGGGAGAGCAAAAATCGCTGAGGCTGAAAATTTGGAATGAGCTTCCGGGCCCCCCCAAGGTCCTATTTATAGGGGCGGGACATGGTCCAGATGCACGCCACGTGGCACCCCCGGATCAATCTGGACCGTAAAAGTTCAAACCGTGCGCAGGAAACGAAGGGACGGGCGCGTGAATCGAAGCGCCGCAGCTCTGGTGACTTGGCCCGGAGATTTTCCCGGTGACGTGTACCATACCCACCGGGGACTCGAGCGTCGCCCCCGGCGTGCATCGGGGGCTGCTGTCGGGAGAAATCTCCGCGGGACTAAGTCCAGGTAAGTTCCCGGGGATCTGTCCTCCGGGGCCTCCCCGGGCGCCGCCTTTTGGCTCCCGGGACGTGGCCTCCGGTGCCCTCCCGGGCGCCGCCATTTGCCCGGGGACGTGGCCTCCGGCCCCTCCCCGGGCGCCGCCTTTTGGCCCCCGGGATGTGGCCTCCGGTGCCCTCCCGGGCGCCGCCATTTGGCTCCCGGGACGTGGCCTCCGGTGCCGTCCAGGGCGCCGCCGTTTGGCTCCCGGGACGTGGCCTCCGGCGCCCTCCCGGGCGCCGCCATTTGCCCGAGGACGTGGCCTCCGGCCCCTCCCCGGGCGCCGCCTTTTGGCCCCCGGGACGTGGCCTCCGGTGCCCTCCCAGGCGCCGCCATTTTCCCGGGGACGTGGCCTCCGGCCCCTCCCCGGGCGCCGCCTTTTGGCTCCCGGGACGTGGCCTCCGGCGCCGTCCCAGGCGCCGCCATTGGCCCAGGGACGTGGCCTCCGGGGCCTCCCCGGGCGCCACCTTTTGGCCCCCGGGACGTGGCCTCCGGCGCCGTCCCGGGCCTCATCGCCCTCCTGAAGGTAAAGTCTCGAATTGTTTGTCACATGCAGGTCACGCGAGGAGCGCCTCGGGAACTAGCGACCACCTGTCAAGCATCCAAGGCGTTTGACCGGGAGAAGGACGGTCCTACCCTTCAATCCGACGATGGCTTCCGGGGTAGTTTAGGTTTTTTGCTTCTTTTTGGGGCTATAAATAGCCCTTGTACCCCTCTGTTGTAAAGGATCAGTTTTCTTTTATTGGAATAGCTAAAATCACAGACGTGCTCCGGAAGCCTCTCCCCCGGAGATAGCCTCCCCAGCCGACTCCGGTCGGGAGCGCGTCGACAGGACTAGGGCCCCCACCGGGACCCGAACCTGTATAAACCCGTGTGTCATTTCTTGTGCTTGTCTGGCGGGGGAGGACCGGTCATCCGGTCAACCAGCGCCGCGTAATCTTTGCTAGGATCATTCACAAAACCTGCCGGCGTATTCGCAATACCACGACAATTCCGAAGTCCAGCTCCGGCCAACGTCTGGATCGCCGCCGGCGAGCTCGAGCCATGGCCGTGGCCAGTATCTGCCCAAAGACACTGCTACATTGAACATGTGCTTGTCCCAATGTCAACCTCACTGACATGCTTTGTCGTTCTCTGTCCTAGAGACCTCCGATCGAAAATCCGATCGCGTCACTTCATTTGTTTCGTCGTCTAACTTCCAGATTTGTATTTTCTTCTTCGATTCGCTGTCCGGATCTCAGATCCATTGTTTTGAGCTAAGTCGTGCCCTCGACTCGATTCTGTCGATTCCATCGCATAGGCTTCCGATCGAAGATCCATATGCGCCATTAAATTCGTATCAGTCCCAATCTTCCAGTTTTGTAGTCTTCTTTCATATCCAAGTTCCGGATATCTTTTCTGCCCTTTTTCCAGATCAATTCCTTTCCTAATTTGCCCTAAAACCCCGCCAAATGTGTATTTTCTCCATCCGACCTCCGAACCCAAATCCGTCTAAACCGTCCTACCACTAAACATCCCTTACACATATTTCCCTTTCGCCCCCACTTCAGATTCCAACCCTAAATCCCTGTTTTGTCGTTTTCAGCCATTTTCAAAAACGATCCCTTTCAGTTTTACCCTAAAATACTCTGTTTTCAGAATTCCAACTTTTCAATCTTGATCGAATCTAATTCATGGGCTACAGTATCTAGACTTATTAGGATTTAGGTCTTGCATTTTGTAGTCTTATACTTATGCATGTTTGATTGATCGGTGTGCTTATCGCGTTTAAAAGCCGTTCGTCTGAAGACCGAGGAGCGGCTGATCGAAGGCATTGCAGAAGACTTTGTCGTGGGAAATCAAAGCAAGTCACCCACCCCTTGATCATGTCTCTCCTAATATTTTGAGATAAAGTACATTAACTGTTTTCAAGTATATGCATGCTTTATATTCAAATGTGAATTATGTTTGAAGAATGTGGATAGCTATGACCTAAATAATTGTGAAGCCCCCTCTTGTGATTGAATCCTCATACACCCTTGTCACCATAGAATATATGCTTAGGATTGTGCTTATGCTTAAATACATATGCTAAATGTCAAATGGTCGATTATATGAGAAACATGTTGAAAACCCTTTTTGTAAAATGAAATGTGAAATAAGAATTGGTAGTGAGGATGGTTTGAATGGTTGGGCGCGGTGCGCGCCAGGGTTATGTGGATGTTCCTCACTATTGATTCATAAGGACGAGAACCTTGTGCTGTGTTTCTATGTGAATTGAAAATGTACCAACCACATGCCTGGTATGGGACAGGCGCAACTTAGTAGCTATCTTGGTGTTAACAGTCCCCTGCAATGATTGTCGATCTGGTTTCTCGCGTGGAAACTGGTGGGCCGCAGTTCGGCCATGAGTGATGTGAGTTCAGAAAACTAATAAGAGGTTATGGTGGATGGAAGGAAGTCACCCTACGCCTGGATTAAGTCGTGCGCTACTGTAATCAAGAGAGGCTATGTGTCTTGCGGGAACATAGGCCAAGGATAGGAAGTAAGGCAGTGGGGAGGACCCACAACGATAATTGAGACTAGATTGTCTATTTACCGGGCGGGGACACTGTTAACACTAGACTGCAAAACCGTTGTGTGATCTCGACCTTGTCACATGTGTATAAGTCACATGGAGCTGTATCGACTTGAAAGTCGAGTGAACTAGTGGATTTAAAAAGAGGTACACCTTTGCAAAGTGTAAAAGAGGTATCAAATACTCTGTACTCCCAGGTTCAGGAGTCTTTTGGTAGTGGTTGTTATCCATGGGTTTCAGCACAAGTAATGTTTTGAGATGTTTTCATAATATGGGTTAATAAAAGTAGTGACTCATGGGAGACCACTACACACAACATTTTCTAAAGTATAACTTAAGATTTCAAAGTGTTGCTTTTCAAGCTAAAAGATCTTTTCCTTAATCCTATTTGAGAATCTATATTATCCTCATATATATGAGACAAAACCCTCATTCATTGAGAATCCCCCATCTATATATACTTGCATTTGTTAAGTGGTGATTTGCTGAGTACCCTGTACTCACCGTGACTGAATTACTCCATCAGAGCTAAAGAACCCTGTGACTTGGGCTCTCATGAGTGTGAGCCTGAGCCCTTTGAAGGTCCAAGCTTCTAGGTGTCTTGTGCCCCCGTCGAGCAGCTGTGGGAGAAGATTAGAGTTCCGCTCCTTCCGCGCTTTGATTTAAAATTAGAAAGGTTATTTTGTACTTGGTTGTGCTACTTATGTAAGAACGTAGTGCCATTGACCGTGAACTTGTAATGTTTTGTGAATTATTTATGTATTCAGCTGGTTGTTGTGATATTCATTTTCTGGTCGCAACTGCATCCTGGGAAGTTGCGATAGGGGAGCGCTGTTCCGTATTGTGGTGTTCGGTATGGGGTAGCGGGTCCATACAGAAGTGCGCGTCATTACGGACGCGTAGGAGCTGACAGCATAAAAATAAGAGTCTCTGGGAGTCCAGAACAACCAAACTTAGTAGCCAAGGGTCAGTTTGCAATTTCTAGGACCTTAGAACCCCCCTCTTCAAAACAGCCAAGGCACATAAAACCTAGTTGCCACCACATAAGGATCTTTACGCAATTTCTTCCAAGGTTGAGGGCTTTTCTGCAAAAATACCATAATCAACAAAATTCCCTTCGATCAGCCCTAGCTTCCTTGGCCTGGCACACACCCAAAAACCCCCTTCTTCTCTCCCAACCTTGGCGAGCTTGCCGCCGGCGGCCAAGTCCACACCGGCGGTAAGCCACCAGTCTCCTCCCCTTTTCTTCCTCTTCTCCCCCTTCGGTGAGCCGTCGGTCTTCTCCCCCATCATCCTCTCTCACCACATTTCGTCTCCTCCTCTCCCGTTCGTCTTCACCGCCGGCTACTCCCCTTTTCTTTTCCTCCTCCTTCCTCCCTTCCTCTTTGTTTTCCTCTCCTCTTCTTCATCCCTGGTTCCCCTCCTCCCTTTCCTTCCTCCAGTCCTTTTCTTCTCTCCATTTCCTTCTCCCTCTTTCTTCTTCTCTCTTCCCTCTTCTTCCCTCAAATCCACCACTCCTCTGAGCCCTCCAACCTCCAGCTCGCGCCTCCCGCGCCGCACCACAGATCCACACCCGCCGGCGCCTCCCTCGCGCTCCTCTGGTGCTCCCGCAGCCGGAGCTGCCCCCACTTCGCCCCGCATTTGCCGCCTCCGCGCCGTCTACGCCCACCGCTACTGAGATCCACTCCTGAAGCCGGTCGCCGATCGCCCCACCTCCACGCTTCACCACTCGATGCCGCCGGCTCCCGCGCAGATCTCGCTGTGGAACCACCTCCCACCACCGAGCTGCTGTAGATCCGCCATCGCTTGCGTGCTCCTTGTGCACGCCGCCACTGCTATAGCGCCACGCCACCGGAGTCGACCTCGCCGCTCCCGATCCGCCCGCTGCAACCTCCACAGATCGCGCCGCCCGATCTGTCCCGCGCCGGATCCGCGGTACACCACCTAGATTCACCGTCGAGATCGCTCCTCTCCAGTGCGCGCGCCTCTGCCACTGGATCTACTCCTCCCAACGCTGGCCGCCGATCACCTCCACGGGTCCCACGCCGATCCATTGGGGTGCTGCGCCGGAGTGCCCCCACAGACCGCGCCGCCGGCCACGTGCCGTGGGCCGGTGACGGACGCCTCTCCATCGACCACTTTGACTCCGGCTTCGATGGCGATTCCGACTATGGCAGCTCCCTCGACAGCGGCCATCTCCTTCGACCAACACTGCATCGACCACTACTTCCACGTCGACCACAGCCATCTGGACTGCTTCGACTAGCACAACCACAACTCCAACAAGCAACATTTGGTGACCAATCTCTTCTTCCTCCCTCTCAATTGCTCTGTGATGAATGAATGTAAATTGTAGGCTGAACTGTAATTCACAGTGATGAACAGAGGAAAGTTCCATGATCTAGATGATGAGTTTTCTGTTTAAATGAATTGCTGCTTTTCTGTGGAACTACAAATCAGTTATCCTCCATTTGATTCTCTCTTGTTGATTGCCTGTGATGAACACCAGAATTAATCAAATTGTTAATTCTAGCTTCTAATCCTCCTGAGATGCAATTGTCCTTGTCTTGAATTTCTTGTTGTCTTGTTGTGAAATCCTTGGGATGAATATGGATTGGAAATCCTAGTTTTTAAGCCTCATGTTGTGATTTGATTTCTAGTTGTTGTGCTTCTTCTCTGTGAATGGACAGAATTGGGTTGTTTGAAGCTGTAAACTAAAGTTTCCTTGCTTATCAACTATTTTGTCTGCCTCTTAATTGCCTGTGAATTTGAATGCTTCTCCACTACCTGTGTCATCTATTCAACAGTTAGCCAGAGAGTATTGAGGCGATGAGCTCTTGATAAATTAACTAGAAAGTGATAAGAACTTGATCCATAATTATGTTTTTCAGACTTTGTTTGAATTGAATTCATGCATCAAAGTTTAAATCTTCTTCTTGAAATGACTGCGAATGAAACATTGTGAGTCGAGCTCTGAATTGACCTTGTGTTTGTTGTTGAGTTTGGCTGAGGAGAACTGTAGATGATCGGTGTTTGTTTTGTACTTGTGGTTCATCAATACTCGCCGTAGATTGCGATCGATGATGGTTGTCCGCGCTGCTTCGCACGCTACCACTACACGATTTTTTTTCTATCGCTTGTATTACGAAATGCTAGTCCAGAACGAACACTAGTTTCTTGTCGAGGCGACCACCTCTTTCTCTCTTTGCATTTCTTCTCTTTCGTTTGATTTATTTTCACCTGCCATCGATTTAGTCTAGTTTTACATGATTCGTTTTCTCTAGTCCCTGTGGAAAGAACGACATAATACTCACCTACTGCTCCATCCTCGTTCTCTTGCAAGACGGTCTAGGCCGGTATCACCCTGCGACAAGGAAGATGATAATTATACTTAGATGAGAGTTCAAGTTAATATGGACGAGATGCATTACACTTACTGCTATAGCCATCTGATCTCCCATTGTGCGACCTCAATATGCTTCGCTAAAGCTTTGGACCTGATCGCCACCCGGGTTAAATCCTGAAACGCAGTAAGATATGGCTCTTAAGACTTGAACATTCCTAAGTATTAGTAATATTGAGAAGCGTTAAGAGAATCTTTAACTCTACAAATTCACTGAATGAACTACTCTCAGGTTCAACTATGGGTTGAACCTCGAAGCTTGTTTTATCCTTGGCAGCAGGGGCAGTGAATGTTTTTTCTTGCTGATCCACCCTTGCGGTCAGGATTGTGGTTTCCATCCTCTGAGATTGGATGTCCGCTATTATTTCCTCCATGATGGCTTGAGAGGTTTCCTTAACCACGGGAGTGGGACCTGTCTCGCCCGCGATCTCCACGGTAGTTGATGCGCCAACGGTTGGTGGAATCACCGGGGCAGTAGATAGAGGGTCCCTACGCCTAAGTATTATAACTTAGAATGTTTCTTGTTGATAACGCATAATCAACAAGGGATGGTATACTTACTTTATATGAAACCCCGTCCAAGGTTTGGGTTTCAGAGATGAGCTCTGGGGAGAAAGAAGCCCACTAGGTGCCCCTATTGAAGTATGATCAATATTTGTCCTTGTTTTCCTTTTCTTGAACAGGATAGTGTCTTTTTCTCCCTGCATGTTCACAGCATGATTGGTATATACATGGAAGTAGAAATTTGAAAATTGTGAAGTCCTTACCACAACTGTCCCTTCGATAATCGGAGGAGGGGCTACCAGCCCTGGGGTTTCCTGGGCCTCAGGATTGGGAGTTTCCTCCGTGACCACAAGATCTTCTGCGACCACGGGATCCTTTGTCGCCATTTCCGTCCCCGCTATAGGGGACAAGACCTCGGCGATGATAGGAGAGGATGACCACTCTGGAACGCTGATCTCCAGAGTGTCAGAAGCTTTCCTTTTGTGGTGGATGAGAGTGGCGTGGTATTGCGAATACCCCGGCAGGTTTTGTGAGCAATCCTAGCGAAGATTACGCGGCGCGAGCTAACCGGGTGACCGGTCCTCCCCCGCCGGACAAACACAAGAATTGACATGAGGATTTATACAGGTTCGGGTCCCGGTGGGGGCCCTAGTCCTGTCGGCGTGCTCCCGACCGGAGTCAGTTGGGGAGGCTCTCTCTGGGGGAGAGGCTTCCGGAGCACACCTATGAGTTTTGGCTATTCCAATAAAATGAATCACCTGCTTACAACTGAGGGGTACAAGGGCTATTTATAGCCCCAAAAAGAAGCAAAAAGACCATCTACCCCGGAAGCCACCGTCGGATCGAGGGGTAGCAACGTCCTTCTCCCGGTCAAACGCCTTGGATGCTTGATAGGTGGTCGTTGATTCCCGAGGCGCTCCTCGCGTGACCTGCACGTGATAAACAACTCGAGATTTTACCTTTAGAAGGGCGATGAGGCCCGGGACATGCGCCGGAGGCCAGGTCCCGGTAGCAAAAAGGCGGCGCCCGGGGAGGCACCGGAGGCCACGTATCCGGGCAAATGGCGGCGCCCGGGACCGGCGCCAGAGGCCAGGTCCCGGGGGCCAAAATGGCGGTGCCCGTGGAGGCCCCGGAGGCCACGTCCCCGGGCAAATGGCGGCGCCCGGGACCGGCGCCAGAGGCCAGGTCCCGGGGACCAAAATGGCGGCGCCCGGGACCGGCACCGGAGGCCAGGTCCAGGGAGCCAAAAGGTGGCGCCCGGGGAGGCACCGGAGGCCATGTCCCCAGGCAAATGGTGGCGCCCGGGACCAGCGCCGGAGGCCCGGTCCCGGGGGCCAAAATGGCGGCGCCCGGGGAGGCCCCGGAGGCCATGTCCCCGGGCAAATGGCGGCGCCCGGGACCGGCGCCTGTAACACCCTAGTTTTGGGGGTGAAAAGTTTTGCATAAAAACCCTGCATGCATGTATCTTTGTAGTAGTAGCCAGATCAGCTGAACTCTAATCTCTCCCAAACCCTAAAAATCTCCAAATCTATTCTCTAGATCCAGATCAAGATCTGACCATCCAGATTTAACCTACCAGTTACCCTGAAGATAAAAGTCTTCAGGAGCCAGATCAAATTCTGACCCTAACTCTCAGTACCTAAGTCTCTCTCTGTTTTCGAAAACAGGAAAATTCAGATTTACCCTAAGTACCCCAGTTTCCAGATAATTGAGTTATCTTGATTTAACCTTATCCAGACTCAAGTAACCCCTGGAATATGTTCCTAGGTTCATCCTCAACTCACTTCAAAAAGTTGGGAGCCAGATTAATTCATCTAAACACTTTTCGCAGTTTAGTCCAAATATTACTGCGAATAGGTCCTTTTCTGTTTACCTGGAAGCCTAAAAAGGCTAAAATTTGCAAATCAATTCCAACTCCAGAATTTCTTCAGGGAACACCTCCCAAATGCTATTTGATACAGATTTCCCTTCTGTCCAGACTTCAAAATCTCACCCTAACTACCAGAATTTGAGATCGACAAAATCCAGATTTAGTTTACCCTAATTTTACCCTATTTTCGAAAATAGGTGAAATCCCTCAAATCTTATCAAACTTTCTCCAAATTTGAGCTAAATGAGTACTAATGGAAATGTTATACTCAGCCATGAAATCAATCCTCAAATTAACCATCTCTAAGACAGAAATTGCAAATCAGTCCAGATTTCAAATAAGAATCCTTGCAATTTGGTCCCTGGTTCGACCAGAGACACTGTGCACGACCAGCAGCTGTGAACGACCGCGACCACCGCGCTGCCACGCCAGGAGCTTCGTCGCCGGTGAAGCCCCGTGGTTGCCACCCCATCCACTGTGTCCCTGCCGCGTGTGCGCATCGTGTTCGCCACCGTGGAACCACCTCGCCGCCAGCAGCGCCTTCGCTCTCCCGCGCGCGCGCCCGACAACGGCAGCACAATTGCGCCACGTCGCAAGCATGCCTTGAGGAGGCATCACTTCGCCTTCACCTCCACCAGAGCAGCAGCGCAGCCGACACGACCGGTGAAGACGTCGCTTCGCCGCCTGTCATCGCCGCCGGTCACTTCCCAGTCAATTCAAGCCGGCTTCAACTCCCCGTGCAATTGTAGACGTTGGGAGCCCCCGCAGCCTCGCCTATTTAAACCCCCTGGGCTAAGCAACCATCTTACACCCCTTCACACCAGCAATCAGTAAAACTCGCCATCTTCTTCGTCTTCTTCGGCGAGCTCGAGAAGAGGCTCACGGTGCCAGGCCAATCCACTGCACCGAGCTCCAAATTGAAGCTACCAGTAGGTAACCCTCATCCACTTACCTGTGTAGTAGCAGCCAATTGAACTCTATCGCACCACCTCGCCGGGAATTGCTGTTTTTCCCCAACAACTCCGGCGAGCAATTAAACCCCAATTAAACCGAATTAGCTCTCGAGCCTGTGATCAAACTTGATCAATGGACTGTGTGGAACACATCTAAGCAACCAGAATCACCAATTTCGCTAAAATATGAAAAACCCCAAGTTTACACCTTGCATGCACACTGGAACTCGCCGTTAAGCTTCTGTGGTGATTTTCCAATTAAATTGACTTCACACCTAGCTCTGTTATGCCCCAGAGACCATCCTCAAGCAAGGATTCGAGTTCGTTTGCCCTAGAACAGAAATGCCCAATTTTGGTGTCTTCTCCCCTAGCTCCGGTCGCCGGATTTTGTTCCCGGCCGTTTCAACCCCAACCACCTTGTCTAGTAGATGTGCCTCGACCCCAGGAGTATTTTTGCCTTCTAGCTCGACACCTGGATCGGCCCAGATGAAGAGATATCACCATGCCAAGGTTTTGTCCAGAAACTGTTGAAAACAGTTCAGCCACCGTGTTCTTCGCCGGTTTTCATGCACTTTCCGGCCATCTCCTACCCTAGGTCCTGTTGAGACTTTTGTTCCTGTTACAAATGCCTAACCACCAGACAAAGTGGTGCATCATTTGGAGCCCTGAGTCAAAAGATATGGCTAACCCTAGTTTCTGGCCGTGTCGAGCCTATGCCAGGCTGTGTCAGCCAGTGGCATTAGCCCTGTTCACCCACCTCTGGTCATGTAAAACAGAAATTACTTTGTCAAATAGTTGTCTCACTACCTTGTGCACCATATGCTTGAATCAAAACCTACTTTGGCCACTGGAAACTGTTCAAACCATGTCAATGCCATTCTAGAGCACTGTCAGCCTATGTCAGCCAGTGGCATTGAGCCTTTTCACCCACTTCCAGCCATGAAACTTGAAAATAACTTTGTCCCTTAGACTCCTGACATTGTGATCTACAGTTTTCTCTACTGTCACAACTTGAGTTGAGCCCTCTATCACCCATCGACCTTATGTCGATGCCTTGAACCGAATGCCAACCTAAAGACATTCGCTGTTTTTGGGCGAACCAGTCACCACCTTGATATTACCCTGATATTTTGGAACCTTGTAAACCTTAACAGCTAATTTTAACCCTAGTTTCCATAGTTAAACCCAAATCGCTTTCAAACCTTGTATCACCAGAGTATTTTCTCCTTGCATCTTTGCATGTAGTGGATTAGTAAGAATAGGATTGATTGTAACGCCTGTTTGCTTGTTTGATCTTGTTCAGAGCAAGAGTCCGGGGTTGAAGATCTTGTCACTGAACCATCATCAACTGTTGATACTTACGATGCGGAAGGCAAGTCATACTTTGATCATATTGAAACCCATATTTTATGAATTGCTATGCTATTCCATGAGTAGATATCTCATTAATATTGCATGTGTGGGGATCAATGATATTATGGCAGTGATAGATTGAATACTTGAGAAATGTGAACTTGATAAGATAGTAAGCCACGAACTAATAAAAGTTTAAACATGTATATTTATATTCATGAAATAGAACCCCTAGCCGTGACCAGTATTTTGGTATGGAATGGTGGTAGCACTGGAGGTGCTTGGCTGCACTGGATGTGCAGGCACTGAAGGTGCATGGTTGTGGTATGATCTGGTCACTGGCATGTAAGGACTAGAACCTTGTGTTATGCGTCTAGTGGCATGAAAAATGTACCAACCACTTACCTGGTATGGGACAGGCGCAACCTAGTAGCTTTCTTAGTATTATCAGTTCCCTGCATGGCTTGTCGATCTGGTTTCTCGCGTGGAAACTGGTGGGACGCAGTTCGTCCATGAGTGATGTGAGATCAGAAAAATTATGAGAGGATAAGGTGTAAAGAAGGAAGACGCCCTACGCCAGATTAAGTCGTGCGCGACTGTAATCAAAAGAGGTTATGTGTCCTGCGGGAACATAGACCCAGGCTAGGAAGTAAGGCAGTGGGGAGGACCCACAACGGTACTTGGGACGGTATTGTCCATTTACCGGGCAGGGATACTGTTAATACTAGACTGCAAAAACGTTGTGTGATCTCGGCCTTGTCACATGCGTATAAGTCGCATGGAGTTGGCCCGACTTGGAAGTCGAGTGAAAAAGTGGATTTAAAAAGAGGTACATCTCTGCAGAGTTTAAAAATGTATTCGAATACTTCGTGCTCCCGAGTTTTAGGAGTATGCCGCGGTGGATTAAAATCCATGGGGTGTGACACAAGTATTGTTTTATAAACTAAAATTTGTTAGCTCAAGATTACCCAAGTGGCATGTGTTGTCATGATAAGGGGCGTTGCCGTGGGCTGTCATGTGTTGACGTGTCGCGGTAATACCATAATATAGAGATCATATGATAATTAAGAGGCATGTGGTTTGTGCCCTAAGTTATGAAATACTGTTATGAGTATTTGATTGAAAGACTTGAATAAAAATAATGTGATATGAGGATATATCGCCTTGGATATGGGATATATGTATCACCATCAATATGATTTATTTACTGCCATGGGTATGATCGGGATTTGAATAAGAAAAGAGAAAGAAATGTATTTTGGGAAAAACCTTTCACTCTTTCCCCAATAGCATAGATTCATGTCATATATATAAATATGTATCTCTACCTTCCCTATGACTTGCTGAGTACGTAAGTACTCACCCTTGCAACAACTCCTCAATAGATGGAGCGTTCTACGACCTTGGAGGATACCCTGAAGATGCTGCGGACCCAGGAGATGATGAGCAGTTCCTTTCGGAGCCCTGATGTGGTGCTGTCTGCTGTCAACCTCTGTTCCTGTGGATTGCTTTTGGGCCTAGCTTCCGCCGACTAGATGTGTTATTTTGTCAGACCCTTGTGCCTTGTAAGGCACTGTACCTCGTTTTGTACTAAGGCCTGATGGCCATACAATTACGACTACTGTATTATTTTGCTGCTTCAATGTATCCCTATGTTTAACTCGTCCTGGGAAGTCAAGTGGTTTAAGGGACCAGCTGCACCGAGCTGGGCTCCTCACAGGTGATGTCACTGTCGTGGCAGACGTGACAGCGCCGGAGGCCAGATCCCGGGGGCAAGAATGGCGGTGACCGGGACCGGCCCCGGAGGCCAGGTACCGGGAGCCAAAAGGCGGCGCCCGGGGAGGCACCGGAGGCCATGTCCCCGGGCAAATGGCGGCGCCCGGGACCGGCACCGGAGTCCTGGTCCAGGTGGCCAAAACGGCTGCGCCCGGGGAGGCCCCGGAGGCCATGTCCCCGGGCAAATGGCGGCGCCCGGGACCGGCGCCGGAGGCCAGGTCCCGGGGGCCAAAATGGCGGCGCCCGGGACTGGCACCGGAGGCCAGGTCCCGGGAGCCAAAAGGCGGCGCCCGGGGAGGCACCGGAGGCCATGTCCCCGGGCAAATGGCGACGCCCGGGACCGGCGCCGGAGGCCAAGTCCCAGGGGCAAAAATGGCGGCGCCCGGGACCGGCACCGGAGGCCAGGTCCAGGGAGCCAAAAGGCGGCGCCCGGGGAGGCACCGGAGGCCATGTCCCCAGGCAAATGGAAGCGCCAGGGACCGGCACCGGAGGCCAAGTCCGGGGGCCAAAAGGCGGCGCCCGGGGAGGCCCCGGAGGCCTCGTCCCCGGGCGAATGTGACGCAACTTACCTGGAGTTAGTCTCACGGAGATTTCCCCCAGCAGCAGCCCCCCATGCCACTCGGGGATGATGCTCGAGTCCCCGGTGGGTATGGTACATGTCACCGGGAAAATCTCTGGGCCATGCCACCGGAGTCGCGATGCTTCGGCTTCCGTGCCTCGCGCTTAAGACTGCGCCGTTTCACCGTAAATGCGCTAGCGGTTCAAACCGGTGCCTCAATTCGCGCGCCAGTCCCTTCGTTTCCCGCACACGGTTTGAACTTCAACCGTCCAGATTGCTCCGCGGGGTGCCACGTGGTGCCCATCTGGACCGCAGCTCGCCTCTATAAATAGGGCCTTTGGGGGCACGGTAACTTCATTCTAAACTTCTCAGCCTTAGCGCGTTTAGCTCTCCCGGTAGCTCTCTCCCAGTAGCCACCTTCCGGTAACTAGCTCCCGGTAGCAAGCGTCCGGAAATTTTAGACGTAGCCCCCTGCAAAGTTAGTCTCCGGAAAAAACTGACCTGGTGGCACCGAAGGGTCGAGCGAAGACGACCGAGGTGCCCCCAGAGGAGGTCACTCCGGACTTCCTCTGGGCGTCCGAGTTCACGGCCGAGGACGCCGAGTCCATGGTCGAGGGTGGAGTCATGGAGGACGGGGACATCCGGGTCCCCGTGAAGAAAGACAGAGCCCCCCGCCCTTGGCCCAGAGAGGTCGTGGCCTTCGAGGACTTCCTGGAGGTGGGGCTCTGGTTCCCAGTGCATCCCATGCTCCAGGAGTTTCTGAAGGAGTATGGGGTGGCCTTCAACCACCTCACCCCGAACGCAATCGTCCGGATGGGCCTCTTCATCTGGCTCTTTGAGACGGTGACCGGGAGGGAGCCCACCCTACGCGTGTTCCAGAACTTCTACGAACCGGCGGCGCGGAGCTCCCACCTGGTGAAGGGGGCACCCAAGTCCCCCTTTGGCTCGGTGATGGTGCAGATGTTGCCGTCCCAGGTGGCCGACTACCCGGCGGCAGCCTCCCGGGACCATTGGGGCGACTGGATCCAGAGGTGGTTCTACCTCCGGGTCTGGGACGATGAGGTGACGTACGCCCCAGAGCCCGCCTCTTACAGCAGGTCATCCGCGCCGAAGCCTCCGGTGTGGACGGACGAGGAGATCGAGCTCCTCGGCAAGGTGATCATCTCCCGGAAGACCCGCTCTATGCGGGACGCCGCCGAGGAGATGATGCTCCTGAGGATCTCCCCCTTCGCACGCGGGAGGAGGGGGATCGGCATGGGCCCGAAGCAGCGGCCCCCGGTCAAGCCGGTGACCCGACGTAAGTCCCGGTAACCTGCTTCATTGCATTTACAAATTTTTGAAAATTTGACTAACTCTTTACCTCTTGTAGTCCGGCCGTACCCGGCGGCGCGGGAGAAGGCGGAGAACCTCCTGGGGAGGTACTTCGCCAACGAGCATGAGCGCGTCGTGCGCCTCGTGGGGGAGGGCCCTCCCCGGAACCTGGTGGCTGAGGCCTATGGGCTGAAGCTCCCAGAGAGGAAGCCCCTCCCCACCCCCGGGTCGCACAAGCGGGGGAAGGACGCGGCCGGGGGCTCTGAGCCTAAGAAGGCCAGTGTCCAAAAATCCCCCGGCCCGTCGACGACGCTGGCGGTGACACTGGCGAAGCCCCGGGATGAGACCCCCGGGACCAAGCTCGCCCGGGCGCCGGCCCGGAAGGAAGCAACACCCCCTCCCTCGAAGAGCCCCGTTGAGGCTCGGGGGAAGGAACCGGCTGCGGACGGGGCGGCCTCCAACTCAGCGAACTACGCCCCATCGCCGCCTTTGATAGCGGCCCCGCCAGCACCCCCGGACCCTTGGAGCCGGAGAAGCTGGAGGTGAGGTTCGCAGAGGCCTCGCCTCCGCGGATGGAGTGGCCCGTGGACGAAGGGGGGAGCCCCTCGGTCTACGAGGTCCCACCAGAAGTGGGGGCCCCGGGGGCCCTCCCGCCCGGGAAGGGGAACGGGTTGATGAACCCCCCCCCGGCGAGGGACCCTTCTGGGACTTCCTCGGCTACTTCCTCGGGGGGCACGTCCGCGACGAAGATGACGACGACCGCCACCCCGACCGAGGTCATGCCGGGCGCCCAGGTCCGGGAGCCCGTTACCGGCCGCGGCGGGACCAGCGCCGGGCGGGAGACCCCCCTGCTTTCCGCAGGGGAGGTCGAGCGTTACTCGGAAGGCCTGCAGACCCCGAAGTCCAGGCCTTCGTCGCGGGGGGGACGCTCCACGATCGCTTCGCGGAGCTTCGGTCCCTTCAAGCCCAGGTATTCACCCGAAGTGATTTTCGCTTTCTTTCGGCGACCTGCATCCAAAATTTTTCTAACTCTGGAATTTATAGGGGGCGGCGATTACCTGGGGCGTCGAGCAGCACGTCATCCAGCTGCTCAAAGATGAGGAGGACAAGGCCGCCGCCTACCTGTGCCAGCGGGACGAAGCTCTCCGGGAGCTCGAGGTATCGAGCGTCCTGGCGGTGGTGGACGCAGGCTGCTCCGTCCACTTGGCCCTCGAGATCCTTGGCGTAAGCCTAGGCTCCGGGGGTGGCTCGGAGGTGCCCCCGGCCGCGCTCGCGGAGGCTGTGCGTTTTCTTAACGCACAAGTCTCCGTGATCCCGGAGGCTGCGGACGGTCGGGCGCGAGGCCGGGCGATCCCCGTCGTCGCGGCAGTGGTCGGGCTCGTCGAGCACCGGGGAGTGGGTGCCCGGGCGATCGGGGGCCGCATCCCGCGGAGCTTCCCCGAGTTCTTCGAGCCCGCGCGCCGGGAGGTGGAGCAGCTCGCCGGGGGTTTCTACGACCGGATCATCCGGGTGAGGTTCCCGGCACCGGCGCCTCCGACAGTGGACGCCCCAGCCCCGGCCTCGGAGGAAGCCCCCCGGGGGGAGGACGCCAATGAAAGAGTATGAGCCTCCCTCCGGGTCTTTAGATAGGACCCTTTTGTTTTCTCTGGACTTTTGATCCCGGTAGCTTCTTAGAAGAAGCCCCGGACACTTGTAAAAAGATATTTTGGAATTCAATAGAGTTAGACATTTTTCTCTCTTTGAATTGAATGCAATGTTACCAGGGTTCCCAGGAGGTTACTCCCAGGCGAAGGTCCGGGAGGGGCTCTCTGGGGGACGCCCAAGCGGCTTTAATATTGCTAAGCCTCATCTCAGGGGAGCGCAGCGGGGACGCCGTCCGGGAGCCCGTCCGATTAAGGTGGCATCCGGAGTGGCACTTGGACAATTTTGCCAATCATCGTGCCGAATTGTCCCCCCCGCGTCCCGGATGATACCTCCTCTTCGGATACTTCCACCGGCGGGATACGAGTTCTGGCCCGAAGATGTGCTCCGGGACGCTCGGCGCCGCGTGCACGCATTGTACCGGGACTTGGCCCGGGAGCTAGCGGAGAGCCTCCGGGAGTATTAGGCGTAGGAGCCTTAGGATGTAGAGAATCCCCCGGGTTAGGACCCGGGTTGTACCGTTTCTGATGCCCATCGGAGGGGGAAGATGTCCTCCGGATTTGACGATGAATAAAGCTGTGTTGTTGCTTTTCTTCTTTGTCGTCTTTTTTTTTTCTTCTTGGATGATTTGGACGACTCCTCTTGACAAGAATGAGCTAAGTTTGCTCGTGGGCGGTGCGGTCGACACCCGGGGGTTCCTAATCCCCCCCGCCCACAGCGGGCCGGAGGGTAGCTCCGCGCGCTGTGGGGGTAGCAAGGCCCCCGGGGTGGAAGTGACCTGTGGCATAGGAATTTTTCTAAGTTAGAAAATTTTAAAACGAGGTTTCCAAGGGAAAGACCTTGCGGGAGACAATCGTCTGGTCGCCATGAGAACGGAGAGCCGGGAATAAGGCCTCGTGTGGAAGAAACATCCAAGAAAACCTGATGAGATTTCCGGAGGCGAGCTTCCTAGGAGATGATCGTCCGGTCGCCGTGAGAACGGGGGGCCGGGAATAGGGTCTCTGGGGAAGAAATGTCCGAGAAATCCGTAACTTCTCTGGGAGACAATCGTCCGGTCGCCATGAGGACGGGGAGCCGGGAATAGGGTCTCCGGGAGGCAATCATCCGATCGCTGTGAGAACGGGGAGTCGGGAATAAAGTCGCCGGGAGGCAATCATCCAGTCGCTGTGAGAACGGGGAGCTGGGAATAAAGTCGCCGCGAGGCAATCATCCGGTCACCGTGAGAACGGGGAGCCGGGAATAAGGTCGCCGGGAGGCAATCATCCGGTCGCTGTGAGAACGGGTAGCCGGGAATAAGGTCGCCGGGGACCAAATATCCAAGAAAGCCATTAGACGTCCCACTGGGGAGAGCGTCTACTCCCGGAGGAGGAAGAGATATCCAAGAAAGCCATTAGACGTCCCACTGGGGAGAGCGTAAGCCGCCCTACAGGAGGGACTTGCTGGGTCTGGGCCCACTTCCTCACGGGGAGGGCATCCTCGCAGCGGGGCGTCCTCGCGGGGACAGCATCGCCGTTAGGGGCGGTAATGAGAAAGACCTACAATGAGACAGTTGAAAAGCAAGACCTATGTATTGCTAATAAAATGAAGTACAGTGCCTCCCCCTGCGAAGTCGCGAAAGGGGAGGAAAAGGTAAATACAGTGTCCCTCCTCCCCCTCCGGCGTGATCGCTCCGGGGGAGGGGACAGGCTTGTAAGGCTAAACATAGAACTTGCGAAGTAAACTCAAGTTCCACGTGTGCTTCAGCTCCTGCTCTTGAAGGTTGGAGAGCTTATAAGCCCCCGAGCCCAGGACTGTGGAGATCCTGTAGGGGCCCTCCCACTTTGGGGAGAGCTTACCCTGGGCTTGGGGGTCTGTGACGCGCTTGAGGACAAGGTCCCCAAGGCGGAAGGATCTTTTGCGCACGCGCTGGTTGTATGCGCGCGCCATCTCGCGCTCGTAGATAGCGTGCCGGAGGAGCGCTCGATCGTGTTCCTCCTCCACGAGGTCGATCTCCAGGTGCTGGTTGGCCTCGTTGGCCTGGTACATTGCGGTCGTTGCTCCGTCTAGGAGCTCGACCCGCAGCGACTGGAAGCCAATCTCCGGGGGGAGGACTGCCTCCGCCCCGTAGACCAGGGAGAAGGGAGTACGTCCCGTTGCCCGGTACGGGGTCGTGCGCATGGAGCAGAGGATGCTAGGAAGCTCCTCTGCCCATGCACCCCGCTTAGAAGCGGTTTGCTCGAGTCTCCGGCGCAACCCCTGTAGGATTACGCCGTTGACCCTCTCGACAGCCCCATTGCTCCGGGGATGGGCCACTGAGGTGAAGTGGGTGATGACCCCCAGGCCTTCGCAGAATTCCCGGAAATAAGCCGTGTCGAATTGGGTCCCGTTGTCCACGGTGATTTCCCGGGGGACACCAAAACGACAAACGACGTTTTTCCAGAAAAACCACTGAACGGCCCGGGACGTGATGCTAGCCAAGGGCTCCGCCTCAACCCACTTTGTAAAGTAGTCGACCACGACCACCGCATACTTGTATCCTCCGGGCGCTGGGGGAAGGGACCTAAGAGGTCCAGCCCCCAGCGCACGAAGGGCCAAGTGATGGGGATAGTCTGCCGCGCTACATGGGGGAGGTTCGAGCTCTTGGCCATCTTCTAGCATGCTTCGCACGCGGAGACAGGTCTCGCGCGTCGCGCATGACCGTGGGCCAGTAGAAGCCCTGCCGGAGAGCCTTGGCCGCGATGGCACGCGGGGCTAGGTGAGAACCACAGCTCCCCGCGTGAATGTCTTCAAGGAGTTAGAGTCCCTCCGACCGGGGGAGGCAGCGCAAGAGGGCGAAAGCCCCCCGCTTGTAGAGCCTCCCCTCCAGCAGGAGATATGCCCAGGCTTTGGCCCAGAGGCGTTTAGCCTCGGTCTCACTAGGAGGGTCCCCCTCCCCCTTGATAAAGGAGATGAGGGGGTCCATCCACGACGGAGTTCGGGTGATCTCGGCGACCTCCGGGACACGAGGCTCGTCGCCCGTGTCCGGGGAGGGCACCGAGGGCTTCATGATGATTTCCAAGAAGGCCCCCTTGGGGAGCGATTCCCGGGGGCTTGCTGCCCGGGCCAAGGCGTCGGCCCGGTCATTATCCCTTCGCGGGATATGTCGGGCCTCGAGGCCGTCGAAATGCCTCTCCATCTTTCACACCTCCTGCAAATAAAGACTTAAGTTTGCGTCATGGCACAGGTAAGACTTGTCCATTTGGCAAACTACGAGCTAAGAATCTCCCTTGACTAGGAGGCGCCGGATCCCCAGGGAGCGCGCAAGGTGCATCCCGAGGAGCAAAGCCTCGTATTCAGCGACGTTGTTGGTTGCGGGCAACTCGAGCCGCGCGGCGTACTCAAGTTCCTTCCCCTCGGGACTCTGGAGGACTACTCCCGCACCAGCCCCGGCCAGACACAGCGACCCATCAAACATGAGAATCCAATGATCACTGCGTCGGGGCGGCACAGGGAGGTCTTCATCCCCGGACACAGAGGCAGGAGTCCACTCTGCGACGAAGTCGGCGAGGACCTGCGACTTGATGGCGGAGCGGCCGGTAAGGGACAGGGAGAAGGGGGCGAGCTCGGCCCCCCACTTCCTGATCCGGCCGGTGGCTTCTTTGTTCCGTAGTACCTCCCCCAGGGGGAGGGACGACGGGACGGTGATGGGGTGCCCCAGGAAGTAATGGCGAAGCTTCCGGGACGCCATCAGGAGGGCGTAGCAGATCTTCCCCATCTCCGTGTACCGAGTTTTGGCCCCTTGGAGGGCCTCACTCATGTAGTACATGAGACGCTGGTGCCCCCCTTGCTCCTTCACCAAGACCGCGCTGACTGCGACGGGGGTCGCGGCGAGGTAGAGGAGCAAGGGCTCTTCTGGAGACGGACTCACGAGCCTTGGAGGGCTCGTGAGGTACTTCTTTAGGTCGTTGAAGGCTTCCTAGGCCTCGGGGGTCCAGCAGAACCCCTCGAGCCCTCGGAGGATCTTGAAGAATTGGAGGCCCCACTCCCCCGACCGGGAGACGAAGCGGCTTAGCGCGGCTAGGCGGCTGGAGAGCCGCTGGAAATCCTTGACGGAGCGCACCAGGGGCATATCTAGGAATGCCCGGATCATCTCGGGGTTTGCCTCAATGCCCCGCTGGGACACGAGGAAACCTAGGAGCTTCCCCCCGCGCACCCCGAAGGCGCACTTCTCCGGGTTGAGTTTGAGCCCGAACGCGCGGAGGTTGCGGAAGGTTTCAGCCAGGTCGTCGATGTGGGAGGCTGCGCGGGGACTCTTGACGACCGCGTCGTCTACATAGACTTTGACATTGCGGCCGACTTGATCTTTGAAGACCAGCGTCATGAGGCGCTGGAAGTTCGCCCCCGCGTTCTTGAGCCCGAAGGGCTTATGGACGTAGCAGAAGGTTCCAAGGGGAGTTATGAAACTCGTCTTTTCCTGGTGCCCTTCCGCCATCCGGACTTGATGGTAGCCCGAGTAAGCGTCTAGAAAACTCATGAGCTCGCACCCCACGGTGGAGTCGATGAGCTGGTCAATCCGCGGGAGCGGGAAGTTGTCTTTGGGGCAGGCGCGGTTAAGGTCGGTGAAGTCCACGCACATCCACCACCTGCCGGTTGACTTCTTGATGAGGACGGGGTTCGCGAGCCACTCGGGGTGCAGGACCTCCCGAATGAACCCCGCCTCTCGGAGTCGGGTGATCTCCACCTTGATTGCCTCTTGGCGCTCGAGGGAGAGTTTCCGCAGCTTCTGTTTGATCGGGGGGTGATCGGGGGCCACTGCGAGCTTGTGCTCAATGACCTCCCGGGCGATGCCCCGCATATCCGAAGGCTTCCACGCAAAAACATCGGAGTTTTCACGCAGAAAGGCTGAAAGCTGCGCTGCATGCTCCTCGGGGAGCTCCGCCCCAATCCGGACGGTTTTGTCTTCGTCGCCGGGGACAGCAGGACCTTCTGGAGGCCCCCTTCCGGACGCGGCTTGAGGAGGGGCATCCCGGGCGGTGGCGCAGCGACGTCTAGTTCCGGGGGAGAAGCCTCCCCCCCGGGGCGTCTTTATGTGGTTGACACTTCCGATTGTGGCCGCAGCGCGCTCGTATAGAGCATGGGCCATGTCTTGGTCTCCCCGGACGTTGATCACGCCATGCGGCCCAGGGATCTTCATGCAGAGGTAGTTTTGATGGGTGGCAGCCCCCAGCCGATTGATTGTGGTCCTCCCCATTATCGCGCTGTAGGAGGAGGGGAGGTCCACTACGTCGAAGCGGACCAGCTCGGTCCGGTAGTTCTCCGGGGTGCCGTATGTCATAGGAAGATCTACCTTGCCCACGGGGTGGATCGCCTTCCCCAGGACATAACCTTGCAGGGGCCCGGCTGCGGGCTGCAGGAGCTTCTCATCCACCTGCATCTCTTTGAAGGCTTTCAGGAATAGGACATCGGTGGAGCTCCTGCCGTCCACGAGGATGCGGGCCAGGTGGCAGATGTAGATGGTCGCGGAGACAATGAGCGCGTCGTCATGGGGGAAGCGAACCCCTCGCACGTCTTCCGCCGTGAAGGTGAGGGGGACGTCCGACCACTTGGGTGGCGGAGACGTGTGTAGCACCCCGACAACCTTGACCTCGCGCGCGGACTCCTTACGCTGGCGCTTAGAGTCCCGCCTGGAGGCGGACCCTCCCACGATGACGTTGATGCGGCGCTGAGAAGTTTGAAACGGGAGAGCTTCTGAAGGCTCCCCCTCCTGCGTCTGCGTCTGCTGACCCCCCGCGGGAGCCGGAAGGGCCGGAACAGCTGGCCGAGGGAGCAAGGAGGCCGAAGTCCCCCTCTGCCCGCGCTGATCGAGGAACGCCGCGAAGTGCTGCAATAGCTGGCTGCAGTCTCGGGTAGCGTGGGTACTGGACCTGTGGAAGCTGCACCACGGTCCTTCCCGCCTTCTCCTCGCGGGGCCTTCCCGGCCGCGCGAAGACTGTCCTCCCCCATGGCCTTTCGGCTTGGGGAAGGGGTGGTTGCCCCTCGGGGGGTCGCGCGAGCCGCCTCCGCCCTCGAGGACAAAGGTGTCCCGAGGCCGTGGCTCGTTACGCCCCCCTGCCTGCGGGGGTGGGAGCCCCCTGGGTCTTCTTCCAGATGTCGTCTTCATCCGCCCGAGCGTACTTTTCGAGTACGTTGAAGAGCTCGTCGGCGGAAGAGGGGCAGCTCCGGGAGACCCTTCGGTGGAGCTCCCCCGGGAGGATGCCGCTTTTGCTGGCTTCGATGACCGTAGAGTTGGGGACGTGGGCCACTTTGCTCTTCACCTGAGATTTCTTTTAACCAAAAGGCACACTTATCGAACTTGGCATACAGTCGATGTTCTACTAACTTTTCCAGCACCATCCTAAGATGTTGTGCGTGTTTTTCCTCTGACTCCGAAAAGATGAGAATGTCATCGACAAACACAAAGACAAACTTGTCCAGAAATTCCATGAGAACCTTGTTCATTAAATTCATGAATACTGCTGGTGCATTCGTTAAACCAAATGGCACCACGGTAAACTCATGCAATCCATATCTCGTTATGAATGCAGTTTTTGGAATATCTTGTTCTCGAATCTTCAGTTGGTGGTATCCGGACCTCAGGTCGATCCTTGAAAATATCTTTGCTCCTCTTAGTTGATCAAAGAGATCATCGATCCTTGGCAAAGGGTACTTGTTCTTGATCGTCATATCATTCAGTTTCTGGTAGTTGACACAAAGTCGAAGACTGCCATCTTTCTTTATAGCGAAAAGCACAGGGGCTCCCCAAGGTGAGGAACTTGTTCTAACAAATCCCTTTCTTTCCAATTCTTCCACTTGCTTTCTTAATTCTTCTTGTTCTTCACTTGTCATACGTGCAAGCTTTCTTGCGTAAGGGGTAGATCCGGGTTTTAATTCGATTGAGAATTCAATGTCCCGATCTGGTGGCATTCCAGGAAGCTCTTCAGGAAAAACTTCTGGATATTCATTTACCATTTGAACTCCT
Organism: Pharus latifolius; assembly: GCA_019359835.1. Classification (NCBI taxonomy): domain Eukaryota; kingdom Viridiplantae; phylum Streptophyta; class Magnoliopsida; order Poales; family Poaceae; genus Pharus; species Pharus latifolius. The sequence continues at coordinate 60,416,024 of CM033323.1, forward strand.
TCAAACTCAACTCCTTCTAAGCTGTTCAAACTACACACTCGGTTGTTCACCATTGATCTCTCTGCGTGGAATGTGACTTGTTTTCCTTCAGCATTCGTCAGGGCTATTGCTTTCTTTTCACAGTCCATCTGACCTTTATGCTTGGCTAACCAATCCATTCCAAGGATGACATCTAATCCTTGAAGGTCCAAAACTAGCAGGTTTGCTAGGAATCCTAGATTGCCAATACTAAAGGCGATATTTCTACAGATAGAGTTGACAGGCATCCGAGCTCCAGGGGATTGAATTAAAATAGGGAACTCTAATGCGGATACTGGCAACTTATTTCTGAGCACGAAAGGTCTTGACACAAATGAATGAGTAGCACCAGGGTCAAATAATGCAACTGAAAGTTCAGAGTGAATAAAGATCCTACCGATCACGACGTCTGATGCTTCTCCTGCTGCAACGGCAGATGCGTAGTTGAGTCTTCCGCGACCTGCAGCAAGTATTCCTCTCCCTCGGCCATTCTGGAATCTTCCTCCTCTAGAGGGCGGAGCATTTCTGGCGAAGCCTTGGGTTGGAACAGGGGGTCTTGCAGCGTGTGCTCGGGCAACATTGGATGGCAAGTGTTGTAGCGGACAAGTGTTCCTGCGATGTCCCTTTCTTCCACAATGAAAGCATTCTTCATTCTTCAGGGGACAATACTTCAAGAAGTGGTTTCCTCTACATCCGGTACATTGTGCTATTGCAGTAGGCGCAGGCCTTTGGGGTCTTTGAGGAGGTCTGAAGGCTGGTCGGTAAGTAGGCATTGGTCTCCCTCAACTAGCACTTCCTTGGTAAGAGTTGGGCAAAGCCTTCCTCTTTCGGTCTTCTTCAATTATTCCCCTTTTCTCCTCCATCTTAAGCAGCCGATTTATCAGGACGTGGAAGTCCGTAAATTCATGTGATGATAGCTGGTATTGCAAGGAGTTTTGTAGTCCTTCGCAAAACCTGTTGATCTTCCTTTCCTCTGTCGCAATATCTTCAGGGGCATACCTCACCAGTTGAATGAATTCATGTAGGTACTATTTGACAGTCCTGTTTCCTTGTCGCAGATTCACGAATTCTCGGCGTTTTGCTTGAACAACGCCTTTTGGGACGTGGTATCTACGGAATTCCTCCTTGAACTCGTTCCAGGTGATCGAATCTCTGTTGGAATGTACAGTATGGTAATTCTCCCACCAAGCAGCAGTGGGTCCAGCTAGTTGATTTGATCCATACAGAAGCTTCTCTTCGTCGCTGCACCTAACAGTGTTCAACTTCCTCTCCACGTCTCTTAACCAATCATCGGCTACTATAGGGTCTTCTGTACTCGAAAAGGTCAGGGGCCGTGTCTTCTGAAAGTCAGTTAACTTTGCACCCGTTGCAGATCCTTCAGCTTGTCCAGATGCGATATGTTGCATCAACTGTCCCAAAATTTGGTTCTGTACAGTTGCTGATTCCTGTCGGTTTCACTCCATCCATAGCAGTACATCATTGATGTCACCTCCTTGCGGCATCGTCGAAGATCCTGTTCTATCAGGGTTAGTGCGGCTTCTCGTTCCGGGTGTAGCCCTTGTATTGCTAGGATTTCCGTCTAGCTCTCCTTCCTGGGGTCTTGCACGTGTGTTAACCTTCCTACTCAAACAAGGGGGTTAAGAATAGAGACATTGATTCGAAAAGAATCATACATAGAGATGCTAGCAAAATGCTGGCATTAACTCAAGAAGTAAGAATAAGGATATGCAAAAGGACTTTTTCATAAATCAGCTTTTCAAGAGATACAAAGCTTCTAGCCTCATCGGCTTACAGAGCTCATCTAACATCCAGCATACATCAACCACACTAAAACAACTACTACAAAAGGAAATCTAGCGTCTGCTGGGTTAGGCACAAAAGGTCGAATCGAAGGAAGTCTGCAGTCACTCCTCAGCATCATCAGAAGAATGACAAGGCTCTACCTCCTCGGGATCCTCCTCCTCATCGTCATCTGCATCCATCGGATCATCTTCCTTGTCGTTGTCGATGTTGACAACCTCCTTCCCTTTTCCCTCAGGGGTCTTCTCCTTCTTTGCAGTGCAGGGAAGCTCGATCGTCTGACCGTTGATGACTATGCCACGCGACGCAGGCGTGAAACCGCTGAGATACTCCTTTAAGTTTCCTACCCTCTTGCGAGCGGTGATCTTCAACTTTGGGCGACTCTTCTTGACTACTGACTCTGCAGCTTCGAGGTCCTTCTCTCCACTTGATTCAGCCAATTCTTGAATTTGTCTTTTCTTTTCTTGGAGACTTGCACGAGCCCTAATAAGCTTGCCCTCAAGGTAATGGCGATCATCGCGAACACGCTCGTAGTCTCGAAGTAGGCGGGTGTATCCGATCTCCGAAGCACGAACGATGTCTCGAGTCTTCGTCAGAATAGCGTCCTCCCGGTCGCTGGACGGAAGAACAACTCGTTGCTCTGACCCGGGGACCTGGTAAGGCACGAAGCGGTAGGGGGAATCTGAAAGGTAGTCACTGTACAACTGCCAGACGGTACCTACGGCACGACGGGCAGCGTCTAAGATAGCATCTTCTTCTTCTTCTCTGCGGGCTTGACGTCTTACTGAGCCTCTCCCGTGCTCGGGTATCTCATAGACAATCACTGAAGACCGACAACCAATGGGTCGTCCGTTGATCTCATCCTGCCAGACACAATATACTGGCCTCTGACTGCCCCGTGCTCCAAGAAATTGCAGCATCATCCACAGCAACAGTGCCCACGATCCAAGCTCGTCTCCGTGAAGGTATCTCCTATCGGAAGCCATCTGAAGACAGAACGAAAGGCATCTATGAGTTTAAAGAGAAGTCTAAAGCCTTTTTCCAAAAATCGAAAATAACATTTTTCTTAAGGAAAATAGGTTTTCGTCAACAAATTTTTGACAAAGAACTAGCGAACTTTTCTTCTAGGGACGCCAAAGTCTATCTAAGGGTTACGACCTACAGTTGAGCCTTAATGCTCTGATACCAGATTCTGTGGGACCCTCATTTGAGGAATCCGGTGGCAACCGCCCAGGTGGGTTGCACTCAGAAAAGGTACATTGCAGCTCACAACAACAAGATGCATCATATAAAAATGCGAGTAATTAAAAACGAGTACTGATCACAAGGACCAACATTACAATAACTTAGCGCCAAAATGACGCATTTAAGTGTTGATACAAATTAAGGAGTTTTCGACACAAAGGTCGGCACAAAATAAAACGACAATAACAAACAAAAGACTTCATCAGTCTTCTTCTTCTGCAGCAGCGGTGTTGTACGGGCCTTTTCCACATCTGACTCCACCTTGGTACATAACCCTCTAGCGAGCTGGGTCTTCAGTTTCTTCTTCTTGTTCCACATTGGGTTCAAGACCGTAAGATTCAGGGTCGACGAATCCTTCTTCTAAATTTGTTTGTAAAGGCAAGGGTGAGCACATTGTCCACATGGTGCTCAACAAGTCCCAAATAAGAATGCAAGTATGTATAGATGGGGGGAAATTCTCAAAGAATGGCTCTTTGGCTTTAAATATGTATATAGAACAGATTTTCGCACTTGGTTTTGAAGAAAAGATCTTTACTTTCGAAAGCGGTGCTTTTAAAACCCTAAGCTAAATTCTTAGAAAATGTTGTGTGTGGCAGTCTTTCATGAGTCACCACTTTATTCAGATTTTGTGAAAAACTTTCCAAAAGCTACTTGTGCTGCATCTACGTGAATAGAATCCACAGCGCGCAGACTCCATAACCTGCGAGCTCAGAGTATCCGATACTTTTTAAACTTTGCAAAGGTGTACCACCTTAATCCACCGATCATTCGGCTTTCAAGTCGGTACCTCTCCATGCGACTCTTACGCATGTGACAAGGCCGAGATGACACAACAGTTTACAGTCCTAGCATTAACTATTCCCTGCCCGGTAAATAGATAGTCAAGTCTCAAGTACCGTTGTGGGTCCTCCCCACTGCCTTACTTCCTAGCCTGGGTCTATGTTCTCGCAAGACACATAGCCTTTCTTGATTACAGTCGCGCACGACTTAATCTGGCATAGGGTGTCTTCCTTCTTTCCACTTTTTCCTCTCATGATTTTTCTGAACTCACATCACTCATGGCCTTCTGCGGCCCACCAGTTCTCGCAAGACAGTGGATCGACAACCATTGCAGGGAAGAGCTAATACTAAAGAAAGCTACTAAGTTGCGCCTGTCCCATAACCGGGCAAGTGGTTGGTACGTTTTTCATGCCGCATAGAAGCACAACACAAGGTTCTAGTCCTTATGAATCTCTAGTGAGGAGTCTTTCACATTCCCAGTGCGCACACAGCACCATCCACTCAAACCATCCTCACTATCCATTCCAATCACATTTTCTTTCACAAAAGGGGTTTTGAATATACTTTTCTCATATGTGACCATTCAACATTTAACATATAATCTTGAGCATAGCATAGCCTAAGCATGATATTCTAGGGTGATAAGGGTGCATGGATATTCAATGTCAAAAGGGGCTTTACAGTTATTTAGGTCATACCTGTCGGGGGAAATCTCCGCGAGACAAAGTCCAGGTAAGATGTGTCACGATTACCCGGGGACGTGGCCTCCGGGGCCTCCCGGGGCGCCGCCTTTTGGCTCCCGGGACGTGGCCTCCGGTGCCCTCCCGGGCGCCGCCATTTGCCCGGGGACGTGGCCTCCGGGGCCTCCCCAGGCGCCGCCTTTTGGCTCCCGGGACGTGGCCTCCGGTGCCCTTCCGGGCGCCGCCATTTTCCCGGGGACGTGGTCTCCGGGGCCTCCCCGGGCGCCGCCTTTTGGCTCCCGGGACGTGGCCTCCGGTGCCCTCCCGGGCGCCGCCATTTGCCCGGGGACGTGGCCTCCGGGGCCTCCCCGGGCGCCGCCTTTTGGCTCCCGGGACGTGGCCTCCGGTGCCCTCCCGGGCGCCGCCATTTGCCCGGGGACGTGGTCTCTGGGGCCTCCCCGGGCGCCGCCTTTTGGCTCCCGGGACGTGGCCTCCGGTGCCCTCCCGGGCGCCGCCATTTGCCCGGGGACGTGGCCTCCGGGGCCTCCCCGGGAGCCGCCTTTTGGCTCCCGGGACGTGGCCTCCGGTGCCCTCCCGGGCGCCGCCATTTGCCCGGGGACATGGTCTCCGGGGCCTCCCCGGGCGCCGCCTTTTGGCTCCCGGGACGTGGCCTCCGGTGCCCTCCCAGGCGCCGCCATTTGCCCGGGGACGTGGCCTCTGGGGCCTCCCCGGGCGCCGCCTTTTGGCTCCCGGGACGTGGCCTCCGGTGCCCTCCCGGGCGCCGCCATTTGCCCGGGGACGTGGCCTCCGGGGCCTCCCCGGGCGCCGCCTTTTGGCTCCCGGCACGTGGCCTCCGGCGCCGTCCCGGGCCTCATCACCCTCCTAAAGGTAAAGTATTGAACTGTTTATCACGTGCAGGTCACGCGAGGAGCACCTCGGGAACTAGCGACCACCTGTCAAGCATCCAAGGTGTTTGACCGGGAGAAGGACGGTCCTGTCCTTCAATCCGACGGTGGCTTCCGGGGTAGTTTAGGTTTTTTGCTGCTTTTTGGGGGCTATAAATAGCCCTTGTACCCCTCTGTTGTAAGGGATCAATTCATTTATTGGAATAGCTAAACTCACAGGCGTGCTCCGGAAGCCTCTCCCCCGGAGAGAGCCTCCCCAGCCGACTCCGGTCGGGAGCGCGTCGACAGGACTAGGGCCCCCACCGGGACCCGAACCTGTATAAACCCGTGTGTCATTCTTTGTGCTTGTCCAGCGGGGGAGGGCCGATCATCCGGTCAACCCGCGCCGCGTAATCTTCGCTAGGATCACTCTCAAAACCTGCCGGGGTATTCGCAATACCACGACAGTTGGCGCCGTCCGTGGGGATGCGTGACAAGACTCCATGGCTCCCCCGAGAACAAGGGCTCGCACCCTTCCCGGTGACCCGGGTCTCGGAGACCCGGCGCCGCCCGTCCGGGACACGGCTGTCCCGGCGGTCCCTTCCGGAGGCGACCTGGCCCAGGTACCGCCTCCCTCCTTTCCTAACTTAGGTGCTTCCACCTCCAGGTCGTTCCCGGTGACCGCGGGGACCTCGGCCGGGACAAGCGTCCCCCCGACGGCTCCCCCGGCTCCCCGAGACGCCCTGCTCGAAGCTCTCGTGGAAGGCCAGCTCCGCGCCCAGCGCTCTATGGACGAACTCCTTAGCGTGTTGGCGCGGCCCCCGGCCCCCACATTTGCGCCGCACCCATATCCGGGGAACATGCCCCCGTTTATGGGTTACCCGGCGGCCCCTCCGGCCTCGGGGGGGTTGTCTGCCCCGTATGATCCTGCCGGGGGGTTCCCTCCCCCTGCGGGATACACGCCCGGACCCTTCCCGGCACCCGGGCCCGTCCCGGTGCCGGGAGGTCATTTCATGCCAGGGCCCTTCGTGGCACAAGGGGGGTACCCCGTCCCCGGCATGGTGCCGGGGCCGGGAGCCCACTTCTTGCCGGGGGTTTACCCTGCGCCGGGAGCCAGTCCCGCCCCCCGCGTTGCGTTTACCGCACCGGGGGCGGTTGACAGAGCGGCCCCCGTCCCGCAGCGGACTTCCCCTCGCATGGGCTCCCCGGTTCCGGACGCCGCCACCAGGGCTCCCCCCTCGCCGGTTCCGGGTGTTACAGGGCTTGCCCCCTTCCCGGTTCCGGTCGTGGCCACTGGGGCCCCTCCCACTTCGATCCCAGGCGTCGCCGCGGGCGCCCCCTCCCCGGTTCCGGATGATTCAGGGGCTTCCCCCTTTCTGGTCCCGGGGGTCGTCGCAGGGGGCTCACCCCAACCGGCTCCCGAAGCTACAGCGCATGAGCTCCCTCCCTCGGCGGGACAGGTCCGTGTCGTCCAGGGGGAGGTCGAGCGAATGCGTTCACCAGAGCGCGGGGAAGAACTTCCCCCCGGCCGCGGGCGCGGGGAGCCTCGCTCTCGCACCGGCTGGGGGAATAGACCCGCTGAGGAGCCAACCTCTCCCGCGGAGAGCCCGGATGTCCGGGAATTCAGCCCTGGTCCGGAGGAAAAGCGTCACCACCGCCATTCTGGCGGACCTCTCGGGCCGCTTCCAGACTCAGACAACGAAGGTCCCGTGAAAGAAGATAGCAACCGGAGCTCTCCCCGGGAAGTGCAGGGGGCCAACCAGCCCCTGTGCCGAAGACTTCGCAGCATCCAGTGGCCGCGGCCCTACCGACCGCCACACATCGAACATTATAACGGCGAGGCAGACCCTTACGAGTTTGTGCAGGTCTACTCCACTGCTATCTCCGCGGCCGGGGGGGATGAGTCAGTACAGTGCAATGTCTTCCCCCTTTACCTCTCCGGCATCGCCCGCTCCTGGTTCTACAACCTGAAGGCCGGCTCCATCAAGTCTTTCTCGCAGCTCAAGCGGGAGTTCTGTGCCAACTTCCAGGGGAACTACGTGCGTCCCCTGGACTCCTCGCAGCTATATACTGTCCGGCAGAGGACTGGGGAGACCATCAGAAGCTTCTTCAAGCGCTTTGACCAGGTGAAGAGCAAAGTGGCCCACGCCCCTGACTCTACGGTCATCGAAGCCTGCAAAAGCGGCATCCTCCTGGGGGAGCTCCACCGAAGGCTCTCCCGGAGCTGCCCCTCTTCCGCCGATGAGCTCTTCAACGTGCTCGAAAAGTACGCTCGGGCGGAGGAAGACGATATCTGGAAGAAGTCCCAGGGGGCTCCCGCCCTCGCCGACCGGGGGGCCAGGGATCGCCCCAAACGCTCCAGGCAAGGGGGGCGTAGCGAGCCACGGCCTCGGGACACCTCAGTCCTCGAGGGCGGAGGCGGCTCGCACGACTCCCCGAGGACCAACCGCCCCTTCCCCAAACTGAAGGGCCATGGGGGAGGACAGTCTTCGCGCGGCCAGGAAGGCCCCGCGGGGAGAAGGCGGGAAGGACCGTGGTGCAGCCTCCACTGGTCCAATACCCACGCTACTCGAGATTGTAGCCAGCTGCTGCAGCACTTTGCGGACTTCCTCGACCAGCGTGAGCAGGGGGGGGGACTCCGGCCTCCTCGCTCCCTCGGCCAGCTGTTCCAGCCCTTCCCGCTCCCACGGGAGGTCAGCAAACGCAGGGGGGGGAGCCTTCAGAAGCTCTCCCCTTTCAAACTTCGCAGCGGCGCATCAACGTCATCGTGGGAGGATCTGCCTCCGGGCGGGACTCTAAGCGCCAGCGTAAGGAGTACGCGCACGAAGTCAAGGTTGTGGGGGTGCTTCGCACGTCCCCGCCACCAAAGTGGTCGGACGTCCCCCTCACCTTCACGGCAGAAGACGCGCGGGGGGTTTGCTTCCCCCACGACGACGCGCGCATTGTCTCCGCGACCATCTACAACTGCCATCTGGCCCGGATCCTGGTGGACGGCGGGAGCTCCGCCGATGTCTTATTCCTGAAGGCCTTCAAAGAAATGCAGGTGGATGAGAAGCTCCTGCAGCCCGCTGCCGGGCCCCTTCAAGGCTTTGTCCCGGGGAAGGCGATCCACCCCGTGGGCAAGGTAGATCTTCCAATGACCTTCGGCACCCCGGAGAACTACCGGACCGAGCTGGTCCGCTTCGACGTGGTAGACCTCCCCTCCTCCAACAACGCGATTATGGGGAGGACGACAATCAACCGGCTGGGGGCTGCCACCAATCAAAATTATCTCTGCATGAAGATCCCCGGGCCGCGCGGTGTGATCAATGTCCGGGGAGACCAAGACATGGCCCGTGCTCTATACGAGAGCGCTGCGGCCACGATCGGAAGCGTCAACCTCATAAAGACGCCCGGGGGGGAGGCTCCTCCCCCGGAACTAGATGCTGCTGCGCCACCGCCCGGGAGGCCCCTACTCAAGCCGCGTCCGGAAGGGGGCCACCGGAAGGTCCTGCTGTCCCCGGGCAACGAACACAAAACCGTCCGGATCGGGGCGGAGCTCCCCCAGGAGCACGCAGCGCAACTTGCGGCTTTTCTGTGCGAAAACTTCGATGTTTTTGCGTGGAAGCCGTCAGACATGCGGGGCGTCGCCCAGGGGGTCATTGAGCACAAGCTTGCAGTAGCCCCCGGTCACCCCCCGGTCAAACAGAAGCTGCGGAAACTCTCCCTCGAGCGCCAGGAGGCAATCAAAGCAGAGATCGCCCGGCTCCGAGAGGCGGGGTTCATTCGAGAGGTCTTGCACCCCGAGTGGCTCGCGAACCCCGTCGTCGTCAAGAAATCAACCGGCAGGTGGCGGATGTGCGTAGACTTCACCGACCTTAATCGCGCCTGCCCCAAAGACAACTTCCCGCTCCCGCGGATTGATCAGCTCGTCGACTCCACTGCGGGTTGCGAGCTCATGAGCTTCCTAGACGCCTACTCGGGCTACCATCAAGTCCGGATGGCGGAAGGGGACGAGGAAAAGACGAGTTTTATTACTCCCCTCGGAACTTTCTGCTACGTCCATATGCCCTTCGGGCTCAAGAACGCGGGGGCGACCTTCCAACGCCTTATGACACTGGTTTTCAAAGAGCAAGTCGGCCGCAACATTGAAGTCTACGTAGACGACGCGGTTGTCAAGAGTCCCCGCGCAGCCTCCCACATCGACGACCTGGCTGAAACCTTCCGGAACCTCCGCGCATTCGGGCTCAAGCTGAACCCGGAGAAGTGCGCCTTCGGGGTGCGCGGGGGGAAGCTCCTAGGTTTCCTCGTGTCCCAGCGGGGCATTGAGGCAAACCCCGAGAAGATCCGGGCATTCCTAGACATGCCCCCGCCGCGCTCCGTCAAGGATGTCCAACGGCTCTCCGGCCGCCTAGCCGCACTCAGCCACTTTGTCTCCCGGTCGGGGGAGGGGGGCCTCCAGTTCTTCAAGATCCTCCGAGGGCTCGAGGGGTTCCGCTGGACCCCCGAGGCCCAGGAGGCGTTCGACGACCTCAAGAAGTACCTCACGAGCCCTCCAATGCTCGTGAGCCCGTCCCCGGAAGAGCCCTTGCTCCTCTACCTCGCCGCGACCCCTGTCGCCGTCAGCGCAGTCTTGGTGAAGGAGCAAGGGGGGCAGCAGCGTCCGGTGTACTACGTGAGTGAGGCCCTCCAAGGGGCCAAAACTCGGTACACGGAAATGGAGAAAATCTGCTACGCCCTCCTCATGGCGTCCCGGAAGCTTCGGCATTACTTCCTGGGGCACCCCATCACCGTCCCGTCGTCCCTCCCCCTTGGGGAGGTACTGCGGAACAAAGAAGCCACTGGCCGGATCGGGAAGTGGGGGGCTGAGCTCGCCCCCTTCTCCTTGTCCCTTACCGGCCGCTCCGCCATCAAGTCGCAGGTTCTCACAGACTTCGTCGCAGAATGGACTCCCGCCTCTGGGTCCGGGGACGAAGATCTCCCTGTGCCGCCCCGACGCAGTGATCATTGGACCCTTATGTTCGATGGGTCGCTGTGTCTCGCCGGGGCTGGCGCGGGAGTAGTCCTCCGGAGCCCCGAGGGGAAGGAACTCGACTACGCCGCGCGGCTCGAGTTCCCCGCAACCAACAACGTCGCCGAATACGAGGCTTTGCTCCTCGGGATGCGCCTTGCGCGCTCCCTGAGGATCCGGCGCCTCCTAGTCAAGGGAGATTCTCAGCTCGTAGTTTGCCAAATGGACAAGTCTTACCTGTGCCATGACGCAAACTTAAGTCTTTATTTGCAGGAAGTGCGAAAGATGGAGAGGCATTTCGACGGCCTCGAGGCCCGGCATATCCCACGTAGGGACAATGACCGGGCCGACGCCTTGGCCCGGGCGGCCAGCGCCCGGGAATCGCTCCCCAAGGGGGCTTTCCTGGAGATCATCACGAAGCCCTCAGTGGCCTCCCCGGACACGGGCGACGGGCCTCACGTCCCGGAGGTCGCCGAGATCACCCGGACTCCGTCCTGGATGGACCCCCTCATCTCCTTCATAAGGGGGGAGGGGGACCCTCCTAGTGAGACCGAGGCTAAACGTCTCCGGGCTAAAGCCCGGGCATATCTCCTCCTGGAGGGAAGGCTCTATAAGCGGGGGGCTTCCGCCCTCCTGTGCTGCCTCCCCCGTCCAGAGGGACTTCAGCTTCTCGAAGACATCCACGCGGGGAGCTGCGGTTCTCACCTAGCCCCGCGTGCCATCGCAGCCAAGGCCCTCCGGCAGGGCTTCTACTGGCCCACGGTCATGCGCGACGCGTGAGACCTCGTCTCCGCGTGCGAGGCATGCCAGAAGATGGCCAAGGGCTCGAACCTCCCCCCTATAGCGCTGCGGACGATCCCCATCACTTGGCCCTTTGTGCGCTGGGGGATGGACCTCTTAGGGCCCTTCCCCCCAGCGCCCGGAGGATACAAGTATGCGGTAGTCGCAGTCGACTATTTTACAAAGTGGGTTGAGGCGGAGCCTTTGGCCAGCATCACGTCCCGGGCCGTTCAGCGGTTTTTCTGGAAAAATGTCGTATGTCGTTTTGGTGTCCCTCGGGAAATCACCGTGGACAATGGGACCCAATTCGACTCGGTTTATTTTCGGGAATTCTGTGAAGGCCTGGGGCTCGTCATCCACTTCGCCTCTGTAGCCCATCCCCGGAGCAATGGGGCTGTCGAGAGGGTCAACGGCGTGATCCTACAGGGATTGCGCCGGAGACTCGAGCAAACCGCTTCTAAGCGGGGTGCATGGGCAGAGGAGCTCCCTAGCATCCTCTGCTCCATGCGCACGACCCCGTCCCGGGCGACGGGGCGTACTCCCTTCTCCCTGGTCTACGGGGCGGAGGCAGTCCTCCCCCCGGAGATTGGCTTCCGGTCGCTGCGGGTGGAGCTCCTAGAGGGAGCCACCCCCTCGGCATATCAGGCCAACAAGGCCAATCAGCGCCTGGAGATCGACCTCGTGGAGGAGGAACGCGACCGAGCGCTCCTCCGCCACGCCATCTACGAGCAAGAAATAGCGCACGCGTACAATCAGCGCGTGCGCGAGAGAGCTTTCCGCCTTGGGGACCTTGTCCTCAAGCGCGTGACGGACCCCCAGGCCCAGGGTAAGCTCTCCCCCAAGTGGGAGGGCCCCTACAGGATCTCCGCGGTCCTGGGCTCGGGGGCCTACAAGCTCTCCAACCTCCAAAAGCAGGAGCTGAAACACACGTGGAACTTGCGTTTACTTCGCAAGTTCTATGTTTAGCCTTACGGGCATGTCCCCTCCCCCGGGGCGTTCACGCCTGAGGGGGAGGAGGGACGCTGTATTTTCCTCCCCTTTCGCGGCTTCGCAGGGGGAGGCCCTGTACTTCACTTCATTAGCAATACATAGGTCTTGCTTTGCAAACTGTCTCATTGCAGGTCTTTCTCATTACCGCCCCTAGCGGCAATGCCCTCCCCGCGAGGATTCCCTCCCCGCGAAGAAGTGGGCCAGCCCCAACAAGTCCCTACAACGGAGCCTGCACTCCCGTAGGGCGGCTTACGATCAGCCCTCGTGGACTGAGGGTGTAAGCGGCAACCCGGTCACAGTGGCCGTGGTAACGAGTCACTTTGGGAGACTAGTCCCCTGCCCAAACACTCAAGTCCCGTCTTCGGGCATTTCCTCCTCCGGGAGTCGACGTTATTCCCGGCTCCCCGTTTTCACGGCGACCGGACGATTGGTCCCCAGCGACCTTATTCCCGGCTCCCCGTTCTCACGACGATCGGATGAATGCCTCCCGGAGACCCTATTCCCGGCTCCCCGTTCTCACGGCGACCGGACGATTGTCTCTTGGAGAAGTCGGATTTCTCGGGCATTTCCTTCCCCGAAGACCCTATTCCCGGCTCCCCGTTCTTACGGCGACCGGACGAGTGTCTCCCAGGAAGCTCGCCTCTGGAAATCCCATCGGGTTCTCTTGGACATTCCTTCCGCTTAAGGCCTTATTCCCGGCTCCCCGTTCTCACGGCGACCGAATGATTATCTCCCGGAAGGTAACTTCTATCCCGGGGGCCTTGTTACCCCCACAGCGCGCGGAGTTATCCTCCGGCCCGCTGTGGGCGGGGGGGATAAGGAACCCCCGAGTGTCGACCGCACCGCCCACGAGGAAACTTAGCTCATCCTTGTTAAGATGAGTCGTCCAGACCATCCAAGAAGAAAAAATAAAAGAGGCGCAGTAAAAGGAAACAACAACACGGCGCTTTATTGATCAGCAAACCCGGAGGACATCTTCCCCCTCCGGTGGGCTTCGGAAACGATACAACCCGGGTTCTAACCCGGAGGATTCTCTAAGCCCTAAAGCTCCTACGCCTAATACTCCCGGAGGCTCTCCGCTAGCTCAAGGGTCAAGTCCCGGTACAACACCCGTACGCGCCGCCGAGCGTCCCGGAGCACATCTTCAGGCCAGAACTCGTAACCCGCCGGTGGAAGTATCCGGAGGGGAGGGATCATCCGGAGTCCTGGTCGCGGAGGGGACAATTCAGCACGATGATTATCAAAGTTGTCCAAGTGCCACTCCGCACGCCACCTCAACCGGATCGGCTCCCGGACACTATCCTCGCCGCGATTCCCGGAGAGAAAGCTTAGCAAAATTAAAGCCGCTTGGGCGTCCCCCGGGGAGCCCCTCCCGGACCTTCGCCCGGGAGCAACCTCCCGGGAACCCTGGTAACAGTAAGTTCAATTCAAAGACTTAGAAAAATTCTAACTTCATTGCATTAAAAATTTTTATGTACAAGTGCCCGGGGCTTCTTCTAAGAAGCTACCGGAATCAAAAAATCCTAAAACAAAAAAGGGCCCTAGCTAAGACCCGGGGGAGGCTCATACATGTTCATTGGCGTCCTCCCCCCGGGGGGCTTCCTCCGAGGCCGGGGCTGGGGCGTCTCCTGCCGGAGGCGCCGGAGCCAGGAACCACGCCCGGATGATCCGGTCGTAGAACCCTCCGGCGAGCTGCTCGACCTCCCGGCGCGAAGGCTCGAAGGAGTCCGGGAAGCTTCGGGGGATGCGGCCCCCGATCGCCCGGGCGCCGACCCCCCGGAACTCGTCGAGCCCCGCGGCGGCCGCGACGACGGGGATCGCCCGACCCCGCGCCCGAACATCGGCAGCCTCCGGGATGGCGGAGACCTGTGCGTTAAGGAAACGCACAGCCTCCGCGAGGGTCACCGGCGGCACCTCTCTGCTCCTGGAGCCGAGGCTTACGCCAAGGCCATCGAGGGCCGTCCGAACGGAGCGGCCAGCATCCGCCACCGCCCGGATGCTTGAGCTCTCGAGCTCACGAAGCGCCTCCTCCCTCGCCTTGGCCTCCTCCCGGAGGCGGGCGTTCATGGCCTCGGAAATGTGAACCTGGGCCCGGACCCGGGTCAATTCCGCGAGCGCCTCGTCGCGTTCCCAGAGGGCCTCCTCGCGCTGCCCTATGGAGGCTGCGGCCCGGCCCTCCGTCTCCTTAAGCAGCCGGGCGACCCGCTGCTCAAGGCCCCAGGTAACAGCTGCCACCTACAAAATACATAAAAGTTACAAAAATTTCAAAGTGCAGGGGATAAGCGAAGGTGTTATCGACGGGTTACCTGGGCCCCGAGTTACTGAAGCCCCTCGAAACGCTCATGGAGAGTCCCTCCCGCGACGAAGGCCTGCACCTTCCGACTGTGCAGGCCCTCCGAGAAGCGGGCGACCTCCCCCGCGGGGAGCAAAGGGGTCTCCCGCCCAGAACCGCCGGTGCGGCTGGCGGGGGGTCCCCGGACCTCAAGGTCCGGTAACGCGGCCGGCGTCTTCGTTGACGAGGTTGTGCCCCCCGAAGACATGGCCGAGGAGCTCTCGGCGGGAGCCTCCGCCCGGGGGGGAACCATCAAGCCTTTCCCTGCCCCGGGCCGGAAGGTCCTCGGGGCCCCCTCCTCCGGAGGAACCTCGTACACCGAGGGGCTCCCCCCCTCGTCCACCGGCCAGACCCGCGGGGGCGAGGCCCCCGCGAATCTCACCTCCAGCCTCTCCGGCTCCAAAGAGGCCGGAAGGGGCGGGAGGAGCTCCACCGCGAGCGGCGACGGGGCGTAGTTCACCGAGTCGGACGCCGCCCCGCCCGCGGTCGCCTCTTTCCCCCGCGCCTCGACAGGGCCCTTCGGGGGAGGAGGCGTTGCCTCCTTCCGGGACGGTGCCCGGGCACACTCGCCCCCGGGGGTCTCGTCCCGGGGCTTCGCCGGTGTCACCGCCGGCGTCGTCGATGGGCCAGGGGTCTTTTGAACCCGGGCCTTCTTGGGCTCCGAGCCCCCGGCCGCCTCCTTCCCCCGTTTGTGCGACCCGGGGGTGGGGAGAGGCTTCCTCTCCGGCAGCTTTAGCCCGAAGGCCGCCGCTACCAGGTTCTTGGGGGGGCCCTCGCCCACGGCGCGCACAACGCGCTCGTGCTCATCGGCGAAGTACCTCCCCAAGAGGTTCTCCGCCTTCTCCCGCGCCGCCGGGTACGGCCGGACTACAAGAGGTAAGGAGTTAGTCAATTTCCTAAAAATTTGTAAGAGCAATGCAGCGGGTTCCCGGGGCTTACGTTGCGTGATCGACTTCACCGGGGGCCGCTGCTCGGGGCCCATACCGATCCCCCTCTTCCCGCCGGTGAAGGGGGAGATCCGGAGGAGAGCCATCTCCTCGGCCGCGTCCCGCATCGAGCGGGTCTTCTTGGAGAGGATCACCTTGCCGAGGAGCTCGTACTCCTCGTCCGTCCACACCGGCGGCTTCGGTGCGGACGACCGGCTGTAGGTGGGGGCCTCCGGGGCGTACACCACTGCGTCGTCTCGGACCCGGAGGTAGAACCACCTCCGGACCCAATCCCCCCAGTGGTCCCGGGAGGCCTCCGCCGGGTAGTCGATTACCCAGGCCGGCAACATTTGGACCATCACCGAGCCAAAGGGGGACTTGGGGCCCCCCTTCACCAGGTGGGAGGTCCGCGCCGCCGGTTCGTAGAAATACCGGAAGGCGCGAAGGTCGGGCTCCCGCCCGGTCGCTGTCTCGAAGAGCCAGATGAAGAGGCCCATCCGGACGAGCGTGTTCGGGGTGAGGTGGTTGAGAGCCACCCCATACTCCTTGAGAAACTCCCGGAGCATGGGATGCACCGGGAGCCGGAGCCCCGCCTCGATGAAGGCCTCGAAGGGCACGATCTCCCCAGGTCTGGGGCGGGGGGCTCCGTCCTTCTTCAGCGGGACTCGGATGTCCCCGGCCGCAACAATGCCCCTTTCGGCCAAGGACTCGGCGTCCTCGGCCGTAAACTCGGACGCCCAGAGGAAATCCGAGGGGATTTCCTCCGGGGGCACCTCCGTGGTCTTCGCTCGACCCTTGGGTGCCATGAGGTTAGTTTTCTTTTTGGTGGCTTTTGCAGGAGGCTAGTACTAGAAACTCCCGGACGCCTGCTACCGGAAAAAGCTACCGGAAAAGGCTAATGGGAGAGGGCTACCGGGAGAGCAAAAATCGTGGGGCTGAGGATTTCAAATGAGCTTCCGGGCCCCCCCAAGGCCCTATTTATAGGGGCGGGCCGTGGTCTGGATGCACGCCACGTGGCACCCGCGGATCAATCTGGACCGTAGAAGTCCAAACCATGCGCGGGAAACGAAGGGACGGGGGCCTGAATCGAGGCACCGGTTCGAACCGCGCGCGCATTTATGGCGAAACGGCGCGGCTTTAAGTGTGGGGCACGGACACCGAAGCGTCGCGGCTCCGGTAGCTTGGCCCGGAGATCTTCCCGGTGACCTGAACCATACCCACCGGGGACTCGAGCATCGTCCCCGGCGGGCATGGGGGGCTGCTGTCGGGGGAAATCTCCGCGAGACTAAGTCCAGGTAAGATGTGTCACGATTACCCGGGGACGTGGCCTCCGGGCCCTCCCCGGGCGCCGCCATTTGCCCGGGGACGTGGCCTCCGGGTCCTCCCCGGGCGCCGCCTTTTGGCTCCCGGGACGTGGCCTCCGGTGCCCTCCCGGGCGCCGCCTTTTGGCTCCCGGGACGTGGCCTCCGGTGCCCTCCCGGGCGCCGCCTTTTGCCCGGGGACGTGGTCTCCGGGGCCTCCCCGGGCGCCGCCTTTTGGCTCCTGGGACGTGGCCTCCGGTGCCCTCCCGGGCGCCGCCATTTGCCCGGGGACGTGGCCTCCGGGGCCTCCCCGGGGGCCGCCTTTTGGCTCCCGGGACATGGCCTCCGGTGCCCTCCCGGGCGCCGCCATTTGCCCGGGGACGTGGTCTCCGGGGCCTCCCCGGGCACCGCCTTTTGGCTCCCGGGACGTGGCCTCCGGTGCCCTCCCGGGCGCCGCCATTTGCCCGGGGACCTGGCCTCCGGGGCCTCCCCGGGTGCCGCCTTTTGGCTCCCGGGACATGGCCTCCGGTGCCCTCCCGGGCGCCGCCATTTGCCCGGGGACGTGGTCTCCGGGGCCTCCCCGGGCGCCGCCTTTTGGCTCCCGGGACGTGGCCTCCGGTGCCCTCCCAGGCGCCGCCATTTGCCCGGGGACGTGGCCTCCGGGACCTCCCCGGGTGCCGCCTTTTGGCTCCCAGGACGTGGCCTCCGGTGCCCTCCCGGGCACCGCCATTTGCCCGGGGACGTGGCCTCCGGGGCCTCCCCGGGCGCCGCCTTTTGGCTCCCAGGACGTGGCCTCCGGCGCCATCCCGGGCCTCATCACCCTCCTAAAGGTAAAGTATTGAACTGTTTATCACGTGCAGGTCACGCGAGGAGCACCTCGGGAACTAGCGACCACCTGTCAAGCATCCAAGGCGTTTGACCGGGAGAAGGACGGTCCTGCCCTTCAATCCGACGGTGGCTTCCGGGGTAGTTTAGGTTTTTTGCTGCTTTTTGGGGGCTATAAATAGCCCTTGTACCCCTCTGTTGTAAGGGATCGATTCATTTATTGGAATAGCTAAACTCACAGGCGTGCTCCGGAAGCCTCTCCCCCGGGGAGAGCCTCCCCAGCCGACTCCGGTCGGGAGCGCGTCGATAGGACTAGGGCCCCCACTGGGACCCGAACCTGTATAAACCCGTGTGTCATTCTTTGTGCTTGTCCGGCGCGGGAGGACCCGTCATCCGGTCAACCCGCGCCGCGTAATCTTCGCTAGGATCACTCTCAAAACCTGCCGGGGTATTCGCAATACCACGACAATACCTAATCATTTTATTGAAACATAGCTCTTGTTTTGCAATGATGGGTCTAGCTGCTCAGATGAATCCTCGAAGATCTCCTCTGTTCCTTCAACGTCTGGTTCCACGGCAGATACAAACAACACATACACACTATATAAGCATACAAGCACTAGAAAATATTATGTAAATACACCATGCATGCAGGGAAAGGGTTTGGACAAGGTCACTTGACATTGATAGAAGAGATGGGCTCAAAAGGACTTGAATGTCGAAGGGCTGACATTCGGCTCATGGCTTCACATAGCCCTAAATTGGTTCTAGGTCTGTTTTCTGGAGATGTGACAATAGGGAATATTGTAGAGCATGGTTCAAAAGGCTTAGTGGACAAAGTGGCATTTCAATTGCTCAAATGTAACAAGTCTAAATCATCCAATGCCACTGGTGGACATGCACTGACATAGTGCTAGACATGGCCAGAAACTAGGGCATTGTATAACTTTTGACTCAGGACTCCAATTGGTGCACAACTTGGTCTGGGGTTTAGGCCTTGATAACAGCTACAAAACTCTCAACAGGCTCAAGGGCAGAAAGTGGCCGGAGGGTGGCCAAATCCGGTGAGCAAACACGGTGGCCTGAACTACTGGACAGTAATCTTGGCATGATCATAACTTTTGATCTAGGCTGATTCAGGGTTCAAGCCAGTGGAGTAAATTGCTCAGGGGGTTGAGGCCTAGCTAGATGACAAGGTTTCATCGACTGGTTTGGCCGGAAAATGAACTCCGGTGATCGGGGCCGAAGACGAAGCAACCGATTTGGGCGTTTTCGTTCCAGGGCATTTGAACTTAATTCCATGCTTGGGAAGCATCTAGGGGTCATCACGAAGCTATTGGTGTACTCAATTTTGCCACAGAATGGCTGGAGAAGCACGGCGGCGTTCTCCGGCGAACTGCCGAGGCTCGAACATGGGGATTCGACGCTCGGGGCAAAATTGGCGATTCCAAACTTGCAGGCTTGTTCCTCCTAACTCACTAATCATTATTCTCTATTGGCACGAGGATCAATTTGGCTTGAATCACTCGGCATTAGGGAAACAGGGGATTACGACTTTTCCGGTGATTGCCGGCGTTGAGGTTCGCCGGGGGTCAATTAACGGCTATGGCACATACAGGGGGTTAAGGGGGTCTTACTGGTGAAGTTGGTTTGGAGGGGGAAGCTGCGGGCGAAGCTGGCGCCGTGAGCTTCAGAAGTTGCTCGCCGGGGAAGAAGGTCTTCGCGGCGAAGCTGAGTAGCTTGGTTGCTCTCTGGTGGTGGAGACTAAGGCATTCAACTGCAGGTGGTGTGTGAAGAGATGCTGGGCAAGGGGGGCTTTATATAGCCGCGGGGTTGAGCTCTCGGGAGTTGCAGCAATCGCCGGTGAGATATCTTCTGGCGCTGGAGCGGTCAACGAGGCATATCGGGACATGGCAGGAGCTTTGCCAGAGATGGGGTATCACGCGGAATCGGGATTTTGTCAGGACGATGAGATAGCGATCTCCGGGATGGGAACCATGTGGCGTAAGGCTCCTGACAACAGCAGGCACGCGCGCGCGCGGGGAAGAACACGGCACAGCGCGGGTGAGGTGCTCCACGGTGGCGGCACGGTTGTGCGCAAGTGGTGGCTACGTGGCTGCGATGGTGGCAGCGCGGGGAACTTCGCCGGCGACGAGTCCAGCGGCGAGGCAAAGCGGCGTGGCATTGGTCGAAATGCACCGGTCGTGGTCGAAAATGGCACAGGGACCTGGTTGCAAACTTTGGACTGATTTGCGAAGGTTTGGACTAAACTGTGAGGGTTTTGGCTCGGGGACTTGGGCCTATTTGCAATTCTGGAAATCTGAAGGGCGGATTTGAATTTTGACTTTGCAGCTGAGTGTTACAAAATGTCTTAGACTCATCCAGTAGGAAAAATGGTAAAATCCGATAAGATCTGGTGGTTTCGACAAAAATCGAAAACAGCGTAATTAGGGTAAACAAGGTAATTAGGGTTTGAAACTTTTGTCGAGGCTGAAACTAGGGTTTCGGTTGAGATTTTGGAATTCTTCTAGAAGGGAAAAACGTTCAGAAAAGTGAAAGAAATATAATCACTTGATCAGATTTGAATTTGGAGATGATCTGGGACCTTTAGCTTTTTCGGGCTTTTTGGACTGAAATGTGAAAATGATCTGGGAGATGAAGTTTAGCTGCCAACTTTTTAGGTTAAGGTAGTGGCATACCTAAAATCAAGATAGGGTTGAGACATCAGGGATTCCAAAGAAGATATGCTGACTCGTAAGCAGAAAAGATAGCCAAAAATAGGGATGTTATAGGGGAGCCGCCGGGTAACCCTTGAACGGGGGCATAGTCCCCGGGTATGGGTGCGACGCGAATGTGGGGGCTGGAGGCCGCGCCAACACGCTGAGCAGCTCATCCATAGAGCACTGGGCGAGGAGTTGGCCCGCCACGAGAGCCTCAAGCAGGGCGTCCCGTGGAGTCGTGGGAGCCGTCGGGGGGAGACTGGTCCCGGCCAAGGTCCCCGCGGTCACCGGGAGCGACCAGGAGGTAGAAGCACCTAAGTTAAGAGGAAAGGAGGGAGGCGGTACCTGGGCCTGACCGCCTCTGGGCGGAAGTGCCAGGACAGCCGTGTCCCGGACGGGCGGCGCTGGGTCTCCGAGACCGGCGTCACCGGGAAGGGTGCGAGCCCTTGTTCTTGGGGGAGCCATGGCGTCTTGTCACAAGTCCCCACGGACGGCGCCAACTGTCGTGGTATTGCGAATACCCCGGCAGGTTTTGTGAGCGATCCTAGCGAAGATTACGCGGCGCGGGCTGACTGGGTGACCGGTCCTCCCCCACCGGACAAACACAAGAATTGACACGAGGATTTATACAGGTTCGGGTCCCGGTGGCGGCCCTAGTCCTATCGGCGTGCTCCCGACCGGAGTCGGCTGGGGAGGCTCTCTCCAGGGGAGAGGCTTCCGTAGCACACTTGTGAGTTTTGGCTATTCCAATAAAATGAATCACCTGCTTACAACTGAGGGGTACAAGGGCTATTTATAGCCCCAAAAAGAAGCAAAAAGACCTATCTACCTCGGAAGCCACCGTCGGATCGAGGGTAGCAACGTCCTTCTCCCGGTCAAACGCCTTGGATGCTTGACAGGTGGTCACTGATTCCCGAGGCACTCCTCACGTGACCTGCACGTGATAAACAACTCGAGACTTTACCTTTAGAAGGGCGATGAGGCCCGGGACATGCGTCGGAGGCCAGGTCCCGGTAGCAAAAAGGCGGCGCCCGGGGAGGCACCGGAGGCCACGTCCCCGGGCAAATGGCGGCGCCCGGGGAGGCCCCGGAGGCCACGTCCCCGGGCAAATGGCGGCGCCCGGGACCGGCGCCGGAGGCCAGGTCCTGGGGACCAAAATGGCGGCGCCCGGGACCGGCACCGGAGGCCAGGTCCCAGGAGGCAAAAGGCGGTGCCGGGGAGGCACCGGAGGCCATGTCCCCGGGTCCCTGTGGCAAAAATGGCGGTGCCCGGGACCGGCGCTGGAGGCCAGGTCCCTGTGGCAAAAATGGCGGCGCCCGGGACCGGCACCGGAGGCCAGGTCCCGGGGGCCAAAATGGCGGCCCCCGGGGAGGCCCCGGAGGCCATGTCCCCGGGCAAATGGTGGCGCTCGGGACCGGCGCCAGAGGCCAGGTCCCGGGGGCAAAAATGGTGGCGCCCGGGACCGGCACCGGAGGCCAGGTCCTGGGAGCCAAAAGGCGGTGCCCGGGGAGGCCCCGGAGGCCATGTCCCCGGGCAAATGGCGGCGCCTGGGATCGGCGCCGGGGATCGGCGCCGGAGGCCAGGTCCCGGGGGCCAAAATGGCGGTGCTCGGGACTGGCACCGGAGGCCAGGTCCCGGGAGCCAAACGGCTGCGCCCGGGGAGGCACCGGAGGCCATGTCTCCGGGCAAATGGCGGCGCCCGGGACCGGCGCCGGAGGCCAGGTCCCTGGGGCAAAAATGGCCTCGCCCAGGACCGGCACCGGAGGCCAAGTCCCGAGGGCCAAAATGGCGGCGCCCGGGAAGGCCCCAGAGGCCATGTCCCCGGGCAAATGGCGGCGCCCGGGACCGTCGCCGGAGGCCAGGTCCCAGGGGCAAGAATGGCGGCGCCCGGGACCGGCACCGGAGGCCAGGTCCAGGGAGCCAAAAGGCGGCGCCCGGGGAGGCACCGGAGGCCATGTCCCCAGGCAAATGGCAGCGCCCGGGACTGGCACCGGAGGCCAAGTCCCGGAGGCCGAAAGGCGGCGCCCGGGGAGGCCTCGGAGGCCTCGTCCCCAGGCGAACGTGACGCAACTTACCTGGACTTAGTCTCGCGGAGATTTCCCCCAACAGAGAGGAACTTAGTCTGCCTCATCCTCGCTCCCCTCACCCTGTATGACTAAGAAGTAGTTCCTATTCACACTTGGAACTATAGGGGACCTGGCCAGTATCTTAGCGCAGTATCTTTTGCGGCGATCTTCTTTTTTGAAGAAGCCCCTCCAAGGATTTTCTTGGATTTCTCAGGAGCCGGCTCCTTCACCTTCTTCGAAGTGGTTCTCTTTGCACTCTACGCCGCTAACCCCCCAGAGGGTCCAGCGTTGTCACCAGGATGCTTCGTCTCGGCAATTCGTCCCTTCAGCAGCTATATCATAGCAAAAAGCTTGGTTTGGCGATCTAAATCAATATACGACCTCAAACGAGTTCTATGGAAAAGGTCATACCTTTTGACGTTCCTGTTTTAGATCGTCGCTACTGTGTATTAAGCTTTGAGGACGTGGTGATCCTTGAGCTCCTTCTGTTGCGGCATTATAAGACTGCAGGAGGCTACTTGTCCTTTTTTCGATCTCGGACAATGATAACATTGCGTCACAAAAGGCAAGTTACTTGAGACGACATCTTTTCATCAATATAATTGCGTGTTTTGTGGACCAGAAAGACATACCTATATTATAGTCCAAGGTGTTGTTCGCCATGGATTCTATCTTCCAAGCAGGATGTTCCCTCTTCCGCAAGGGGCTCACCCTATTCTTCACAAAGTCACGGATGATATCTCGTGCTGTTAATCCCTGATGGACTAAGTGA
Source organism: Pharus latifolius (assembly GCA_019359835.1). NCBI lineage: Eukaryota > Viridiplantae > Streptophyta > Magnoliopsida > Poales > Poaceae > Pharus > Pharus latifolius. The sequence goes on from CM033323.1 coordinate 60,439,133, forward strand.
AGAATCGCTTGGGCCTGGTTCATCAGTTTTGAATCAAGAGGAGGAACAGTATCCATTTCGCTGCTCTTCCCTGGTTGACTATTCTCGAACCAGAGGCTGCTTTCTGAAGGCGGAGTGCAGTAGAACCATTTGTGGTGCCAAAAGTGCACTGAATCCTGCAGAGGAAGAAAAGGGCACTCTTTCTTCTCCCTTATGCGGAAATATATGCAACCCGCGGCATTGGTACTTTTTGACCATGCCGAGTAGTAAAACGTCGGAAGAGATCCACGTTGGGCATCACTCTGACGAAAGCTTCACACAAATGTTGGAAGATTTCCAAAATCAATATGGCATTGGGGTGCAAGTTCACCAACTCCAAACGATAGTGTGCCAGAACTTCTTGCAGGAACTTACTCTCGGGGAATCGAAACCCGTAGCTCAACAAATCTTCAAAAATTACCAGCTCGTTCTTTTGGATGACTGGGGTTTCTTGGTTCTTCTCCGCTGGCCGCCAGTTGATTCACAGTCGCGAGGGAAGGATCTCCTCTTTCTCGAGCGCTATCAGGCTCTCTTTGTCGTGATGGATCGATTGGCTCCAGGACGCCATTGATGGTGAGGGTACGGCTTTGGAAACAACGAGAGCAAGGTGTGCAAAAGAGGGTTTTGTGTGGCGAGAATGGCTAAGGAAAACAAGGGTTTTGGTTGTGAAACTTCTCCAGTAAGGTATCTCTTCCTTTTATATGCTCGAAACTACTCCTCGCCAGGCGCATTATTTTAATGATTTCCCATAACGAGTGTCTTTCCTGTTGGAACCCATTATCATATTACGTACCCTGTTTGTGAATTTGAAACAAAATGTATTTGTCTCCAGTATATCATTTTATTTCACATTCGGCGGCTATGGTACATTTGTGGGAAATTAATAAATTTGGCACGATCATAATCCTAAAAGAAAGGATTCTTGTGAAACATATGTCGCGCCCCGACCTGGGGACAACGACTAATCCCATGGGGACCCAGCTCGCTACAGCTGATCCCATATAAGCATACCTTTGACTTCCCAGGATAAGTCAAGCATAGGAGTATATTCACATTGCAGCAGAAAAACTTACAAAATATTTAAGCAGTGTGGCCTGCTAGCCTTAATATTACATAAAGATATTACAATACCTTCGCGGCATACATGGTTTAGCAAAATAACAACTACACAGCAGAAGATAGGTGACCCTCCCATAGTGAGAAGTTGACGGCAGAACAACACACATAAGGACTTTGACGGAATTGACTCTCCTCCTTCTGGATCCACAAAGTTCTCCACGCCTTCATCTCAATCATGGGATGCTCCATCTACTTATTTGTAGGTTGCAAGGGTGAGTACTTACGTACTCAGCAAGTCATAGGTAAGAGTAGATACAAATATATAGTAGTGTTGTTATGAACCTATGCTAGTCAAGAAATGTGGATGTTTGTAAAATAATCTTTTCTTTCATATCTCATCTCATGGCAGCAGTTTTCATAATATAGCATCGCTATTCATGTTCACTAGATTATAGTACTACCGCGACACGTCGACACATGACAGCCCACGGCAGCACCCCTTATCATGACAACACATGTCATTTGGGTAATCTTGACTTATGAAATTTTATTTAGAAAACATACTTGTGCCACACCCCGTGGATTTAATCCACCGTAGCAGAGTCCTATAAACCAGGGAGTTCGGAGTATTCGAATACGTTTTTAACTCTGCAGAGAGGTACCAATTTACCAGCAAGATATTCTACTTTCATGCCCTTCCTATCAAAATGATTGGACCCCTGGCTCATTTCATACTGTGAGTGGTAAGGTGGAGATAACAAAAACTTTTGTTATGTTTTACTCACAATTCACCCCTGACCCTGTGGATCTCTTGCGAACCACAGTTGTGGCAGGTACTCCCTACCACCCCTATTGCATCTTCCCATTACTGGGTCAGCGTCCATGATCACATTCAGTGATATGTGTAGGAGCCGCACTCCGTGCCAATCGTGCATCACATCACATCTCATGCAGGGGTTTCATGTGTGATCCGCATAAGTACTTGTTCAGGCCTGTCCCATACTAGACTTACGGTTAGCACGTGTTTCATGCCACTAGACGCACAACACAAGGTTCTAGTCCTTATATGCCAGTGACCAGACCATCCACAATCATGCACCTTCAGTGCCTGCACATCCTGTGCAGTTAAGCACCTCCAGTGCTACCGCCATCCCATACCAAAATTCTAGTCACGGCTAGGGGTTTTATTTCATGAATATATATAAGTACATATATAATAGTTCATGGCTCACTATTTGATCATTTCACATTTCACGGGCATCCAGTCTAGTACTGCCAATTCATAATTCAACCATTCTCAATCTTTCACACGCAATATTATTTATATTCAAGGTTATGTTATAGCAACTCTTAAAATATAGGTTCAAGATGATCAAGACTATGACTTGCCTTCCGCGTCGTAAGAAACAACAACTGATGTCAGGTCGGCAGTGAAGTCCTCAAACTCTGGCTCTGGCTCTGAGCAAAGATCAAGCAAGCAACCAAAAATCACAACCTTTTTAATACATTATTATACTACCACTAGTACAGAAATGCAGTCTACTAATCCCTATCTTCTATCGGTTATTAGCGATTTAGTAGAAAACCGTTAGAAAATGTGCCTCGCGGTCATAAAAGGCCAATGGGATGTGTTTTTCCTATCAGTTTGTAAGAAACTTCATTTAGAAGAAGCAGTATGATTTACTCTAGCGGTGATGAACATATTTACCTGTTAGAAGAGATACATAAGTACTGACGGGAGAATGTTGTGTGCCGATAGGACTGGTCGACTTCTACAACTAGTCTTATTCTATCAGTAATGTATGTATATACCGACAGAATATGTACAAAAATTCCTATCGGTAGTATGCAGTGTGCCGATAGAACTGTTCTCCTTGTATAAATAGTTTTATTCTATCGGTGAAGTATGTTTATACCGACAGAATATCTCAAAAATTCCTATCGGCAATATGTAGTGTGCCGATAGAACCCTTCGCCTTGTACAAATATTTTTATTCTATCAGTAATGGATGTTTGTACCGTTAGAATATATCAAAAATTGCTTAGGACTGTTCGTCTTCAAATAGTTTTATTTTATCGGTAATGTATGTTTATACCGTTAGAATATAGTGCAAATATCTTAGAACTGTTCGCCTTCTACAACTAGTCTTATTCTATCGGTAATGTATGTCTATACCGATAGAATATGTACAAAAATTCCTATCGGTAGGATGTAGTGTGCCGATAGAACTGTTCTCCTTCTACAAATAGTTTTATTCTATCGGTAATTTATGTTTATACCGTTAGAAGAGATATCAAATTACTAACGGTATAAGGTTGTGTACCGATAGAACTTATCTAGTACTATAAATACCCGGGTATGTCTCTTTCATTCTCACAAATCATCGGGTGCTCATAGCCCTAACCCGTAAGCTCCATGGACGGCCGGCGCACCTCTACCGGCGACCGCTGCACCTCCGCACCTCCATCGACGCCCACTAGATTTCGGCATCGCAAGCAAGGTATGTAAAATTTTCGCAATATTGTTAGATTATTCTAATCCGATTATGGCAATTATTCTGCAATTTTTGTATCCTTCATTTTGATGTGTCTTCTTTTCAATATGATTATGTACGGTGTCGTGTTCCTGTTTTTTATTAAAACAACTACATAATATCACTGTGGGACAGATAATGTTCAATTGCTTGCTGATCCTATCAAATGAAGAAAATTATCAGGATATATTTGCAATACAAACTCTATCTAACATAGTGAAATGCCAATAAGAGTATAAATGTAATATCTTTATCTCTCAGTAGGTTGCTCAATGCCAACTTGGACTTAGTAATAATTGAAATTGAAAGATCATGAAATTGAAAATAAAATTGAAAGATCATGAAATTGAAATTGAAATTGAAGTTGAAATTGAAAGATCATGAAATTGAAAGATCATTAATGTCAAGATATTTACAAATATCATGAGATACACAATATCTTGATCTTCTCTGTAGGTTGTTCAATGCCAATAACATAGTCAAATGCCAACTAGCTTGCTCAATGATCAAGTGCATGTAAAAAGTTCATTAAATAATTAATATATGTATATTGGCAAGGTAATTTCTTCTGATGAAATAGAGTAGAAATGTAATATCTTGATCTCCAGTTGCAAGTTGATGTTACTATGACGAAGCACAACCTAACCTTCAGTTGGTAGTCTTTCTCGGATAGGGAGTCATGTAGGAAACAGTAAACAATCTTAATTTGCTCTAGAATGGCTATTTATGATCTGTGTAGGTCCTTGGATGATGCTCATGAGGGGCAACATATTTCACGGTTCTTCATCGTAGTACGCTTCCTACGTTGGCTTGTTGGCGAAAGAAACGGTGAAGATCACCATCGAGAGCTGGAAAGAAACGGTGAAGATCACTGTCGAGAGCTGGAAGGACGTGAAGGGCGAGATCTTGGTTGTCTCGGTCGAGAAGATCCTTAAGTCCGGCATGTTTCTCAAATCAAGACCTATAGAAAGCATCTTACATTTTTTTGCATGCACCAGCTTGTGGCTAGATGCTTACCTGCTTGGAGAAGAAGAATTGTTGTCATTTGCACAGCCATTCTACACCATCACTACACAAAACAACATCTTGGAAGGTAGGTTCTTTTTGTTAATAGAGTTGAGTTGAGTTGAGTTGAGTTGAGTTGATCGAGTTTGAGTCCGAGGAAATCACCGATACAAATGTAACTTGATGGTAGTTCCAGCTCCTCGGGCGTCTTCGAACTGAACTCCTATGGTTAAGTCCAATGTCGTTCAGACATTTGCTGTTTTGGATGAATGGATTTGTGATGTATCAGGTCTAACTTCTAGTCGGTAGTTGCATTGTCGCAACTTGCAAAGGTTCTCTTTTATGTAAAATGTATGGGCCACTGGGTCCTCGTCGTGATCTGTTGTTAATTTCAGACGTGGCTTTTCTAATATACATCGAATGTGTGAATTGTTGTATTTGTATATTGTTGTATATTTGTGTATCATGTATTGCTATTTGGGACATGAACTTGAATGTGTAAGGAGTATTTGTGTATTTCATTGTATTGGTAGGTAGGTGTGTATTTGTACTAGTATTTCAGACATGCACTTGAATTTGTGAACTGGCATGTGTATGTTTCTACCTGAATTTTTATTGGTGAACTGGCATGTGTATGTTTCTACCTGAATTTGTGACTGGCATCTGTAATTTCTTTGGCAAGATGAAGTACCAAGTACCTAAGAAAAGTATTTTTGTGTCTCCTAGTTAATCTACAAATTAGCATTTCTTGAAATATTGCTTTATCTTCTAGTTAAGATCTGTTTGATGTTACACTGTGTTTAGATATGATTCTTTGGATGTGAGTGTTGGATCAAGGATGCCGACTAGAAGGGGGGTGAATAGGAGGCTTTTAAAAACTTTTAAGTTTAAACAAAAAATTACAAATGAAGAACAAATAATATAAGCGAGAGAAGAAGAGAACGAACACAGCAATTTTTACCGAGGTATCGGAGACTCGCCCAGTCTCCACTAGTCCTCGTTGAAGCACTCAAGTCACTTGAGTTTTACCTCAATACTCACGAAGAGTATTATCAACTATTGGTTGCTCCTTGTCCACTCCGGAAAGGCGAGCACCGATGCCTTGTACAAACTTGCCGAGCCTCTCCGACAATCTCTGTTCTGGAGAGGTCAACGGCCACGCCTCCGAACCGTCTAGGTGAGGGCGCTCACCAAGAGTAACAGGCAGCGAGGTCTTCTCTTGACCTCCAAACATGCACCGAGAAACTAAGTGAATGCAAATGCAAATGAACTGAAGTGCTCGGTGGATCGGAAAATACTCGACTTGATCAAAAGATCAAGATTTTAAGTACAAAACTAAAGCTCAATAGTGTATAAGAAAATGCTACTGCTTGTTGTATGAAACTTATGCACAAAGCCCCTATTTATAGCCTCAAGAATCAAATGAACCGTTGGAGCTAGGGCTGAAAATCAGCAACTCAAACTGACAGTCAGTTTGACAAACTGACAGTCAGTTTAGTGCACAACGGCCGACAAAATTTACGGATGAAAATTTGCTAGCCGTTCGTGGTCGTTTAAGGAAACTTGAAACCCACAACTGACAGTCAGTTATGAAAACTGACAATCAGTTCGATCACAGTCTCGACAAAAATCAAATAGAAACTTAGTTAAAAAACACTGTGGTCGAATCCCCAACTGACAGTCAGTATGGACAAACTGACAGTCAATTTAGTACAAAATTTTGAGCACAAAATACACCCTCTCTGGACAATTGTCAGTTAACACAAACTGACATTCAAACTGACAGTCAGTTCAGCAAACTGACAGTCAGCCTGAACAAAAACAGAGATAACTTTAAATCCAGAAATCCAAAAGATGTGTTTAATAGCTCTTTTGAAAGATAATTTCAAGGACTACATTTTTGTCAACAGAAGCAAAAACCAGATCTGCCTAGATCTTTCTAGAAAATCGAACAACTCTTCTGCTGTCAAAAACTGAACTGAAAAATCCAAATCTCAAATCAAATCCAACCAAAATGGATGCAATGCAATGACCTAAATTTCTCGGTTTATGTTGGAGATAAAGAGAGGACTTTCACCACCCCTCTTTATAGTACGGTTAAAGCTAAAAACAATTTTCCTAACCGATCAACTCCAAACGCCGAGATCGGTAAAAAATAGAAACTCATAATACCTTAGGTCTTTCGCATCTTCATGATTTTTACGTCTCGTTCCTGCTCTTTGCGACTTGTGCTTTTTATTTTGCATCAGGTACGTCATGTTCATCTTGTATTTCTTCCCGATATAACTCTGTATCAAATAATCTCAAAAGCACAATTAGTCCGAAACACTTTGTTTTCATTAATCACCAAAATTAGGGTTAGGCATGAAGGTCTAGATGCAACAATCTCCCCCTTTTTGGTGATTGATGACAACAAGTGCTACAAAGATAAAATGATGCTCCCCCTGAGTGTATGCATAAATGTCAGAGCGTAAATCATAAACTCATCGGAGCATAAACCACCATAGGTATCAGAGCGTAAAGATCATATATATATCATCACAAAACCTCATGTGAGTTAGAGCATACAAATCTCATGATATCTCAACAATATGTGTAGAGTTAGAGCATAAAAATCTCATGATATCTCAACAATATGTGTATCAGAGCATCAACTGGTCATATATATCTCATCGCAAAGTCATAAAATCAGAGCATATAACATCAAAGAGATATCGAAACATCAGAGCATACATAACTAGTATCAGAGCATATCAAGAGATATATCATATCCAAAAGCACATATATTATAATAAACCCAAATATATCCAACAACTCCAAAATATATAATAAACAAAATACTTCTCCCCCTTTGGCATCAAGCACAAAAAGGGAGGCAAAACAAAAGATGGAGCCTAATGCTCATCATCTGAAGAAATCCCTAGGACGGCTGTATCTCCGGAGCCTGCTGGAGATGCAGTCGGGTCGATGATAGGAGATGCAGCAGGAGTAGCAGCTACAGCTGGAGAAGCAGGTGCTGGTGCTGCAGAGGCCGGAGCAGATGGTCTAGGAGCGACTGGAGCTGAAGAGGAGCTCGGGGATGACGAAGCTGGTCGGGCCCTCTTGCGACGGATCCGGAGATCCGGAAGCAGGCAGGCGACGCAGTATCTCCTCCTGCTGAGCAATCAACTGAAGCAACATCTGATGATGCTCCGCCTGGGTGCTGAGGATCTGCTGCTGCACCTGGATGACCTGATCGAGGCGAGAACCGGAGGAGGAGGCAGATCCAGTGCCTGTTCCCATAGCTGGAGCTGGAGCAGTCTCCTGAACAGGAGCCTTGTCCTTTGACTCCCCCGCAGCATCATCATCTGATACGGGAGAATCAGGGCCAGCAGCTGCAGCAGGGCGAGCACCGAGCCGGCGATCAGCCTGGCCCGGAGGATAGAAGAGAAGCGGATGATGGGGCTGTGGGAGCTCAGAATCCACAGCCCGGATATGAAGAAGCACCGCCATGATATACGGAGCATATATCAGCTGACGGCGCGGAGAAAGAAGAACGTGCTGAATCTCACTAATGATGAGATAAGCGACGTCGAACGGCTCCTCCTGAAAGATGGAAATCAGGACGTGGAGCCCAAGATAAGTGACTCTGGCCCTATCTCCGGTCATGGGGACTAAAGTGAGCCGGAGGATCCGTAGGGCCAGATCAACATCGCGGCGCAAGCTAGCGATGTGACGGAGCTGGAAGGGGCCGGAATAAAGCATGGCCACCTCCTGACGCTCAAGGTCTGGAAGGGTATGGAGCTGGCGGCCAAAAGGAGGGCGCACTAGTCCAAGCGCTGACTCCAACTGCTCCTTCGTGACGGTGTAGACCTGGAGGCCCGTCATGAAGGTCATGAAGTCGTGCTGAGGGGAGATGAAAACGGTGGCATAGAACTGGCGGATGGGCCCCTCAGCACAGTGCAGAGAGGAATCGGTGACAAGGTCGCGGATCCCTACAGTGCCAAAGAGATCTGCGAGGGTGGCGATGCCTGTGCGAGAGGCGATCGTACCCCACGACAGAGAGCGGTGGGCGAAGATGGGTGCGCGGCTATAGACGCTGGGGAATAGGTCTAGATGAAGGTTTGTGTAGCAAGTGAGGACGTCGCACGCGTCGCGACCAGTGGGACGCGGCGAGAGGTAGGGGTTCACTGAGAGAAGGGAGCGAAGGCAGCTTGCGTGCCAGTGGGAATAATCCACGGGCACGAGCTTAGAAGGAGGCGAAGGCCGGGTCTCAGACGTTTGACCTGATGAACGCTGGCTGTTTGTCGCGTTCTTCCGTCGGGCCACACGACGAGAAGGTCCCGGCTGATCAGACATGATGATATGAAAAACAGAGAAGGAGTCGAAACGACCTGAACTGGGCGTCGAACAGAACAGCCGAACGGAGAAGAAGAGGTCATCGGCCGGAAATCTGCGACAACGTCCAAGAACACCGAAGAGAGGAGGCTCAGGACGACGAGGAGGAACTCAAAGAAGACCTACGACGAGGTGATGCCGAACCGGTGAACAGAGGAGCCACGGTCGACGAGGTCGAGACGAGCGAGGATGGTGGCGCCGGTGGTGAGGAGATCACCGGCGACGAGTGGTGGCGCAAAGAGGTGGCGGCGAGGCACGGTGAGGTAGAGGCGCAAGTTGCGACGGCGAGGAGGAGCAAGAAAAGGCAACAGCGGCGAGGAGAAGCCGAGAAGACAAGAAAAAGAACGGGAATTTTAGGGTTCGAGATCCCACAACTGACAGTCAGTTTGATAAACTGACAGTCAGTTCCAAACTCAGAAACTTGGAACTGACAATCAGTGTACCACACTGATAGTCAGTTCACAGAACTGAGTTTTGAAACTGACAGTCAGTGTATGAGACTGACAGTCAGTTTGAAACTCGAACACACACAGGAGCTATGACCAAAGTCAATTGTACATAACTGACTGTCAGTTTGTGAAACTGACTGTCAGTTAGGTCAACGACTTCGACCAAAAACTAAGATGTCAGTTTGGTCAATTTCGACCAGAAGCAGTCTAAGACCAGAGAGAGAATAAAATAATATTATTTTATACAAACAACACATTTAGTACATCAACTAGCATTTGATATATCAATAATGTTCAGTTCACCCCTTAAAAAGCAAAATTTTGATTCATCTAAGGGTTTGGTGAAAATATCTGCTAGTTGCATATCAGTTCTAACATAATTCACATCAATATCTCCTTTTGCCACATGATCTCTAATACAGTGGTGCCTTATTTCAATATGCTAGTTCTAGAATATTGAACAGGATTATTTGCAATTTTAATGGCACTTTCATTATCACACAAGAGTGGCACTTTATCAAATATAATCCCATAATCCAAAAATGTCTGCTTCACCCATAGTAATTGAGCACAACAACTGCCTGCAGACACATATTCAGCTTCAGCTGTGGAGAGAGCTACAGAATTCTGTTTCCTAGATGACCATGATACTAATGATCTCCCCAACAGCTGACAGCTACCAGATGTGCTCTTACGATCAATCTTGCACCCAGCATAATCAGAATCCGAATACCCAATTAATTCAAAATTTGCATCTTTTGGATACCAAAGGCCTAAACTGGGATAGCATTTTAAATACCTAAGGATTCTTTTAAGAGCAGTTAAATGACATTCCTTAGGATCAGACTGAAATCTAGCACACAAGCACACACTAAACATGATATCAGGCCTAGATGCAGTAAGATATAAAAGACTACCAATCATAGACCTATAAAGTTTAGAATTGACCGATTTGCCGCTTTTGTCCATGTCTAGATGTCCATTGGTCGCCATGGGAGTTTTGATTGCCTTAGCGTCTTCCATCCCAAAGCGCTTGAGCAGGTCCTTCACGTACTTAGTTTGAGTCACGAACGTACCGTTCTTGAGTTGCTTGATTTGAAGTCCGAGGAAGAAGCTCAGCTTACCAATCATGGACATCTCGAACTCCCTAGACATCATCTCTCCAAACTCATGACAGAAATGTTCATTAGTAGATCCAAAGATAATGTCATCAACATAAATCTGACAAATGAACAAATCCTTTTCAATTTTCTTTGTAAAGATAGTTGTATCAACCATCCCAATTTTAAAACCTTTTGATAAAAGAAAGTCTCTAAGTTGCTCATACCAAGCTCGAGGAGCTTGTTTGAGACCATAGAGAGCTTTTGACAATTTAAATACATGGTTTGGAAATTTAGAATCTTCAAAACCGGGAGGTTGTTCAACAAACACAAGTTCAGAAATTTCACCATTTAAGAAAGCACTTTTAACATCCATTTGAAATAGTTTGATATTAAAACATGATGCATAAGCAAGAAGAATACGAATTGCTTCAAGTCTTGCTACAGGTGCAAAAGTTTCACCAAAGTCTAAACCTTCGACTTGAGTGAAGCCTTGAGCAACAAGACGAGCTTTGTTCCTGATTACAACACCATTTTCATCTTGCTTATTTCTGAAAACCCATTTTGTTCCAATAACATTATGATCCTTGGGTCTTTCAACTAAAGTCCAAACTTCATTTCTAGAAAAGTTATTAAGTTCCTTATGCATGGCATTTACCCAATCAGGATCATTTAAAGCTTCATTAACATGTTTTGGTTCTAAAGAAGATACAAATGAATGATGTTCACAAAATGCAGCAATACGAGATCGAGTTTGAACACCCTTACTGACGTCACCCAATATTTGGTCTAGAGGGTGATCCTTGGTGATCGTTTGATGTTGCCTTGGTGCTTCATCTTGTATTGCTTCATCTTGACCATGTTCTGGAGGATCAACATGAGATGATGATACATCTTGATCAACATTCTCAATGTTGACATCTTCTTCTTGATCTTCTTCTCTTGGCTTGATGTCTCCAATTGTAATGTTCTTCATGGCTTCTTGAAGATCTTCACCTGAAACTTCATGAGAAACTTGCTCCTATTGCGAGCCGTTAGTTTCATCAAATTCAACATCACAAGATTCTTCAATGCAACTTGTATTTTTATTGAAGACACAATAAGCTTTGCTAGTGGTGGAGTATCCGACTAGAAAGCCTTCATCTACTCTTCTTTGAAATTTACCACCAAAATTTCTTTTCTTAAGAATATAACATTTGCATCCAAACACTCGAAAATAACAAATATTTGGATTGCGGCCAATAAGAAGCTCATAAGGAGTCAAATTTAGAAGAGGATGCAAATAAAGCCGATTTATAGAATAGCAAGCGGTATGCACGGCTTCAGCCCAGAAGCGAGTAGAAGTATTGTACTCACTTATCATAGTCCTTGCCATTTCTATAAGTATTCAATTTTTCCTTTCAACAACTCCATTGTGCTGTGGAGTGTAGGATGTGGAAAATTCGTGTTTTATTCCAAGAGAGTCACAAAAATCAAATAGAGTTGAATTAACAAACTCTCCACCATGATCACTACGGATTTTCTTGATGGAAAGTTCGAATTCAGTGGAAACACGTTTTGCAAAACTTTTGAAAACATCGGGGGTTTTAGATTTTTGCGAAATAAAGAAAACCCAAGTATAGTGAGTAAAATCGTCAACAATCACAAAACCATAATTGCTACCCCCAATACTTTGGAACTCAGAAGGTCCAAATAAATCCATATGAAGAAGTTCCAAAGGTTTGCAAGTAGAAAGAATGCGCTTAGTTGGATGTGAAGTAGCTATTTGCTTGCTAGGTTGACAAGCGCTACAAGGTTTATCCTTTTCAAAATTCACATCCTTCAAGCCAACAACCAAATCACGTTTTAAATGTTTTCTCAATTGATGCATTCCAACTTGTGCAAGTCGTCTATACCATAGCCAACCTTTTGAGGTTTGAGAGACAAGACATGTTGACAGAGATGCAGCTTTTGAGTGAAAATCAACTAAATAAAGATTTCCAAAATGAAAGCCTTTAAAGATCAAGGTTTTATCTTTTAAACTTTCAACCAAAACTTCTTTTGGGAAAAATGTGCAACTAAAACCAAAATCACAAATTTGTGCAACGGAAAGCAAATTAAAGTTCAGAGATTCAACCAATAAAACATTCGAAATAGAGAGATCATTAGAGATTGCGATTTTACCCAAGCCTACCACATTTCCTTGACGATTGTCGCCAAAGGTAATCTTTTGGTTCTCGTTCAGTTGTCTTTAAGTGAGGTGAACAACTTCTTGTTGCCGGTCATGTGTTCGGAGCATCCGCTATCGAGCACCCAATGCCTTCCACCGGTCTTGTAGTTCACCTGCATAAAAAGAATTAAGTTCTTTTAGGTACCCAAACCTTCTTGGGTCCTTCAATGTTAGCAATCAAAGCTTTGGGCACCCAAATAGATTTCTTCCTTTTATTTAACATGGGTGCACCAACATACTTTGCTATAGCATAGCCTTTCCTTAACTTTTGAAGCATGTAGCAAGTATCAAAATAATTTGGAGTCATTAAGGGACATGCTTTCATGTGAATGACCAGTTTCATGGCATTTATGACAAAATGTGTTGCATGCTTTAACAAAAATAGTTTTAGAGTTTTGTTTCTTCCCTTTCTTTTGAAAATATCCTAATCCTTCTTTTCTAAAAGAACATTTTTGTTTACTAAGAATTAGATCAAGAGATATTCTTCCTCTATAACAGTTTTCTAACCCTTTTCCAAGATTTTCTACTTGAGCCTTAAGTTCATTATTTTCATTTATAAGATTATCACTTGAAACACATGGTGTATGAAGACTACTAGAAGGAGAATCATCTAAGTCACATGAAGTGGATACATCAACTTTAGATGAAGCATGAGTGATATCTTTAATAAGCAAGCTTTCATATGAATCTTTTAGTTTAGAGTATTGAGCACGTAGGGAAGAATGTTCTTCCTTAAGCGCCTTATACTTCTTTTTAGTTTTTCCAAAGACTTCATTTAATTCGGTGATCATATCGACTAAGTCATTATATGATGGATCGTTAGAGTGTACCTTTTCATCGCCTTTAGCCATAAGACAAAGGGATGATGTGTTGCCGTTGCCAAGAGCTAATCCGGCTAGCTTCTTGGTGCATCTTTCTTCATCATCGGAGTCGGAGTCGGAGCTCTCTCCGCCGGACATCCACTCTCCAAAGAAGGCTTCTTTGATTTCTTCATTCTTCTTCTTGAAGAACTTCTTCTTCTTGTTCCACACCTTGTTCTTGTTTGGACATCTAGATGCTATGTGTCCCTTCTCATGGCATCCATAGCAAATGATGTCCTTGAAGTTGTTTTGCTTTGGTCCCTTTGGTCATGTGTCAAGGTTGACAACCTTCTTATGCAACCTGCGAAGGAGGTTTTGAGTATTTTTTACCATGAGTGCTAGATCTTAGTCGGAGGAGCCATCGCTTGAATCGTTCTTGGAGCTGGCTTTGAAAGCCAAAGCCTTCTTCTTTGTCTCCAAGGGTTCGGCCGCTTCTTTCTTCTCCTTCTTATGCATCTCATGGGTGACGAGGTTCCCATAAAGATCGGTTGGTGTTGTGGTCGATAAATCAGACTTTGTGAGAACTGTGACCAAGGTGTCGAAGCTTTCCGGTAAGGCCCTAAGCATCTTTCTCACAATCTCAAGGTAAGTAAAAACAGCACCAAGACCCTTCAGTTCATTCACAATGTTATTCAATCGAGTAAACATGGAATCTACGGACTCAGTTGATGACATGGTGAATGTCTCATATTTTTGCCTCACCATTAGCAACTTTGCCTCTTTAACCTTTGTTGTGCCCTCACAAATTTCTTCGAGGGTGGTCCAAACCTTATGAGCAGTCGTGAGATTGCTCACACGGTTGAACTCATTCAAGGATAAACCGGCAAAGAGTGCATTTTTCGCATGGGTGTTTAAATGCAGTTTTCTCCTGTCGTCCTCAAACTGACTTGCCGGATCATCCGGAGGAATAAAACCGAGTTTAACAATATCCCATACATCAAGCCCCATAGCTTCTAGGAATACCGACATGCGCACTTTCCAATAAGGATAGTTTGTCCCATCAAAGATAGGCGCACGACCGGTATGACCAAGAAGGAAATCTCCACTTGACGACATCCTCTCTCTAGGCGGTAAAGCCTAATGAATCGAGAGACCGTGCTCTGATACCACGTGTTGGATCAAGGATGCCGACTAGAGGGGGGGTGAATAGGAGGCTTTTAAAAACTTTTAAATTTAAACAAAAAATTACAAATGAAGAACAAATAATATAAGCGAGAGAAGAAGAGAATGAACACAGCAGTTTTTACCGAGGTATCGGAGACTCGCCCAGTCTCCACTAGTCCTCGTTGAAGCACTCAAGTCACTTGAGTTTTGCCTCAATACTCACGAAGAGTATTATCAACTATTGGTTGCTCCTTGTCCACTCTGGAAAGGCGAGTACCGATGCCTTGTACAAACTTGTCGAGCCTCTCTAACAGTCAGTATGGACAAACTGACATTCAAACTGACAGTCAGTTCAGCAAACTGACAGTCAGCTTGAACAAAAACAGAGATAACTTTAAATCCAGAAATCCAAAAGAGGTGTTTAATAGCTCTTTTGAAAGATAATTTCAAGGACTACATTTTTGTCGACAGAAGAAAAAACCAGATCTGCCTAGATCTTTCTAGAAAATCAAAAAACTCTTCTACTGTCAAAAACTGAACTGAAAAATCCAAATCTCAAATCAAATCCAACCAAAATGGATGCAATGCAATGACCTAAATTTCTCGGTTTATGTTGGAGATAAAGAGAGGACTTTCACCACCCCTCTTTATAGTACGGTTAAAGCTAAAAACAATTTTCCTAACCGATCAACTCCAAACGCCGAGATCGGTAAAAAATAGAAACTTATAATACCTTAGGTCTTTCGCATCTTCATGATTTTTACGTCTCGTTCCTGCTCTTTGCGACTTGTGCTTTTTATTTTGCATCAGGTACGTCATGTTCATCTTGTATTTCTTCCCGATATAACTCTGTATCAAATAATCTCAAAAGCACAATTAGTCCGTAACACTTTGTTTTCATTAATCACCAAAATTAGGGTTAGGCATGAAGGCCTAGATGCAACAGTGAGAACTGGTGTCATGTGTGTCATGCATTACCCAGTTTGGTACCAGTACCTCCTCTAACGGTAAATACACATATTTACTGATAGAACAATACATGTATTTGCTCAGTCATGCATCATCTAATGGTAAATACACATATTTACCGATAGAAAAACACATGTATTTGCTGTGTGATGCATTACCCAGTTTGATTTTGTTTCAGCCATGTACCAGTACCTCTTCTAACGGTAAATACACATATTGACCGATAGAACAAGACCTGTACCTGCTCAGCAATGCACCAGTACATTCTCTAACGGTATATGTGTGTTTTTACCGATAGAATATGTGAGTGTAAAATTACCCGCACTTAGTCTAACGGGTATTTCATGTATTTATCGTTAGAAAAAGGTCCAGTATAGGTAAAACCCTACTCGACCATTGCTGAGCTGCTCTTTTGTTCTGTTGCACTCTGTGTCCCTCTGTTTGTGATGAAAGTTCCACGCTCGCAGCTACACTGCTAGGGTGATCAGGGCAAGCTGGAGGGAAGTTGATTGCACCCCTCTCTTTAATATATGCTTAATTGTCATCACTTATCTCTCTCTCCCTCTAGATCTCCCTCCCTCTCTACTTGCAAGCTAGCTGTATTGTGTAGTTCCAAACTTGTAGCTCCAAGCTTGGGAGCTAGCTAGCTGGAAATGCTTCATGTTTTAGGAGCTCACTAGCTTGTATTGTGTAGTTAGCTAGGTTAATTAGTGTTAATTTCATCAAGCTAGGGTTTAACACATCAGTTGTAAGAGGCTGTACATGTACATATACATAACTTAATCGTGCAGGTTTCATGCATGGCTGACTCGTTAAATTTTGTTAATTGTAGATGGACAGGAAATATTGGATGTATGGAATAAAATGTACTACTCTTGAATATTTGGATGGTGTGAGTGAGTTTATTAAATATGCTGAGCAACAAAAGGAGAAGAAGGGAGAGAAAAATATGCTTTGTCCTTGTACAGATTATATGAACTTGAAGAGGTTTAGCAACTCTGATTAAATTAAGAGTCATTTGATTCGTCGTGATTTTAACGCGCGATACACCCGTTGGATATGGCATTGCGAAGATCTTGAGGAAACAAGCACCACTACTACCAATCAGCAGGACTCGGATGTGGATTGCAATAATATCGATGATCATCCGAATTTTGATAATGTTCATTCCGATGTGCACATAGATGATGATGATGACAATCTAGATGAGATGTTACGTGATGTAGAGGAAGATTACAACAAAAATGACTTCTGTGAATTTGAGAAACTGATTGTTGACTCTGAGAAGCCTCTATTCCCTGGATGTGCAACATTTACAAAACTGTCTTCTGTGCTGAGACTATATAACTTGAAGGCAGACAACGGTTGGACCGATAAGAGTTTCACGTCACTATTAGATCTTCTAGCGGACATGCTTCCAGAGGGAAATGAGTTGCCAAGATCTAATTACCAAGCCAAAAAACTATTGTGTCCGTTGGGAATGGAAATCTTCTAGCGGACATGCTTCCAGAGGGAAATGAGTTACCAAGATCTACTTACCAAGCCAAAAAACTGTTGTGTCCATTGGGAATGGAAATCGAAAGAATATACGCATGCCCAAATGATTGTGTGTTGTACCGTAACGAGTACTCTAGTTTGCATGTTTGTCCAAGATGCGGCGCATCAAGGTATACGCGTAGGGACCGGATTGACAGTGAACGTCACGAGGTAAAGAAAGGACCTCCAGCAAAAACTGTGTGGTACTTGCCTGTGATACCTAGATTGAAGCGGCTGTTTACATATCCGAAAGTCGCAAAGCACTTGCGTTGGCATGCTGAAGCCCGGAAACAAGACGGAAAACTGAGACACCCAGCTGATTCTATTCAATGGAGAAACATCAACAGAACATTTGCTGAGTTCGGCGGCGAAGTTAGGAATATAAGGTTCGGGCTGAGTACAGATGGTATGAACCCACATTGTAATATGAGCAGTCGGCATAGCACTTGACCGGTTCTTTTATGCATCTACAATCTTCCTCCTTGGTTATGCATGAAGCGCAAGTACATCATGATGGCGTTACTAATCTCAAGACCCAGACAACCCAGAAATGATATTGACGTGTTTCTAGCGCCTTTAATCGAGGACTTACAGAAATTGTGGAGTGCGGGGTTGCAGGTGTGGGATGCATACAAGAAAGAGAATTTCATCTTGCGGGCCCTGATATTTTGCACCATAAATGATTTTCCGGCCTACGGCAATTTTTCGGGGTATAGTACGAAAGGAGCCAAGGTTGCCCTATTTGCCTAGATGAAACTGAGAGCATGTGGCTACAAAACTGCCAGAAAATAGTGTACATGGGTCACCGCAGGTTTCTTCCGGTGCATCACACGTACCGTAAGAAGAGGAAATCATTTAACGGGAAGCCTGAGAAGGGATCAGCTCCAATGTTTCTGACCGGTAAGGAGATTTACTCGCGCGTGAAGGACATCAAACCTGAGTTCGGTAAGTATTCTAAACCTCGAGAAAAAATGTTTGGAAGAAGAGATCGATTCTTTGGGATCTACCGTACTGGGAGCACTTACAAGTTTGACATTGCATTGACGTCATGCATGTAGAGAAAAATGTCTATGACTGTTTGATTGGTTTGTTTTTGAACATTCCGGGAAAGACATGCAAGGTTATGCCGCCGAGGAGGTGATTGAATTTTGCACAGATTATATGGCCGGGGTTGACCCAATTGGCATTCCTAGAACCCGACACGAGGGTAGGCTTCAGGGCATCGAAATCACATTTTTGGGTCTTACAACATATGACGGAGGTCGAGCCATACATACACGAGCACAAGGTAATGTTACGGTCACAGAATCCTTCGAAGTTAGAGATTTGGGTCACCAGAGAACATAACAGGAAATTTACTGGGTGGATCCAAGAAAGAGTCATGCGAGCTACCGAGGGCTCCATAAGTGAAACTGTGACATGGTTGGCTAGAGGGCCAAGATTCACTGTAGGGACTAGGCAGGAGTACGACATCAATGGGTATTCATTTTACACAAGAGCTCAAGACGCCAAGAGTAGCACGCAATGTAGCGGAGTGACACTGTTTGCTATTTCCGAGGATGCCATGTCAGTAAGGGCGCTGAACTCATATTACGATGCTATTGACGAAATATAGGAGCTCGATTACGGATTACTTAAGATTCCCCTGTTTCGATGCAAATGGGTCGAAATCCCTCATTGTGTTCAAGTTGACAGTTACGGGTTTACTCTCGTCAATCTTGATAGAGTCAGACACCAAGACGATCCATTCATACTTGAAAAGCACGCCACACAGGTATTCTACATCGTTGACTCGGCCAATCCAAACTTGCATGTTATCCCCCACAGCAAGAGACGTATTATTGGGGTCGAAGACGTTGTCGACGAAGAGGAGTATAACCAATTCGACGAAATACCTCCATTTTTAGAGGACATTCAATCTATCCCTACTGAAGATATCGACGAAACAACGTATCTATGAAATGATCACGAAGAAGGATTATGGGTTGAGAACCATTGATGATTACTTTCTATTTCAAGGAAAAATGCCAAGCAAACAGCCCACAAGTTCTGCTTCAAGGTGAGGAACTTATCATTAATACATCAGGCAGTACATTTTTCTTTAGAACTTAATGATAAGCTAGTTCACAGCATTAATATATCTCAATTTTACTCTACAGCATGAGTTCTAACATGTACAGTACCTTTATCCTGTAAGTACTTAATTCTTCCCTTCAAATTTTCTTGCCAAAATCTCATTGCAGCCTCTTGCTTCTTCAAATTAAGCTCTCCAAAAATCCATTTGTCTGACGGTATTTTGTTGTTTGTACCGATAGAAAAGGGCATCCACTACTTTAATGTGTCTCAGGCACTTCAAAAATTTCCCTGCGAAAAATTTACTTATTCTATCGGTATTATTATGTTCTACCGTTAGAATAAATTCATTAGTCTCACGGTATTTTGTTGTACCGTTAGAATAAATGAATTGGTCTGACGGTATTTTGTTGTTTGTACCGATAGAACAATACTCTGGCGCTTTGAATTCTCAACTGTGTCACCATGCGTCGCCTTGGAAATTCTGTAAGTACCTCGGCAGTGAAATTGCCAACTACTTTACATATTTTTCTAATTCTCAAACTCTTCGACTCCTTATCTTCTCTTTGACAATGGCATCCTCAATGGGATTGTCAGCCTCGCCCTCCCTGGTAAGAACTCTAAATCTCGTGGGTTTACCCCTATATTGTTAATCCATGTTCAGTACATTCTTGACCTGTTGATTTGCCCAGGGAAGGGGAGCCGTGGAAGACACTGGCAAAGTCAAGGCCAAGATGAGGGCCCTCCAGGAGGAGCACAAGCTCCTTACGGACAAGCACACTTAGCTACGGCTTGAACTGGACGATCTCCTCCGGCGCATTCAGCGCATGAAGACAGATGGTGACAATTCCAGGGCGAGGACGAGGCGTCTTCACGAGGAGAAGCAAGCCGCAGATATTACCATCGCTGGATGCGGTTTGACTATGAAGGATACCATAGCGAAGCTGAGGGAGGTCGCAGGCCTTCACGATGTGGTAGTAGTTGATCCGAAGGACAACTTGTCGCTAGAGGAGTCCTGCGTCCTGGCTGCAAGTCAAACTGACTTTATTCTACATGCAGCCAGGGCTAAGACCACCCCTTGACCTAGCATTTTGGATTTTTATTTTTTTTATAAGTGATAAAACAATGAATGAACAATTTGTTTTTATGTCAATTTTCTAATTTTCCGGCTACCTTCCCTCTTTCTTTATCATTCTGTAGCTTTCAAGCACGGTCTGTTTGATGTTACATTGTGTGTGCATATGATTCTTTGAAGGTGAGAACTGGTGTCATGTGTGTCATGCATTACCCAATTTGCTTTGTTTCAGCCACGTAACATCACATGTTCTAATGGTAAATACAGATGTGTCATGTGTGTATACTACTTTAATGTGTCTCAGGCACTTCAAAAATTTCTCTACGAAAAATTTAATTATTCTATCGGTATTAT
This sequence comes from Pharus latifolius, assembly GCA_019359835.1. Classification (NCBI taxonomy): domain Eukaryota; kingdom Viridiplantae; phylum Streptophyta; class Magnoliopsida; order Poales; family Poaceae; genus Pharus; species Pharus latifolius. Next base: position 60,459,855 of record CM033323.1, read on the forward strand.
TATGTTCTACCGTTAGAATAAATTCATTAGTCTGACGGTATTTTATTGTTTGTACCGATAGCAAAAGGGCATCCACTACTTTAATCTCAGGCACTTCAAAAATTACTCTGGAAAAATTGGTCTCACGGTATTTTATTGTTTGTACCGATAGAAAAGGGCATCCACTACTTCAAATATTGCTCTGGGAAAAATTTACTTGTTCTATCGGTATTATTTTGTTGTACCGATAGAAAAGGGCATCCACTACTTTATTACACGTACATGGCCCTTGAGTTTCCCTCCAGTTGTTGGGGGAAATCTTCGCGAGGCTAAGTCCAGGTAAGTTGCGTCACATTTGCCCGGGGACGTGGCCTCCAGTGCCTGCCCCGGGCGCTGCCTTTTGGCTTCCGGGAGGTGGCCTCCGGCGCCGGTCCCCGGCGCCGCCTTTTGGCTTCCGGGACCTGGCCTCTGGCGCCGGTCCCGGGTGCTGCCATTTGCCCGAAGACGTGGCCTCCGAGGCCTGCCCCGGGCGCCGCCTTTTGGCTTCCGGGACCTGGCCTCCGGCGCAGGTCCCGGGCGCCGCCATTTGCCCGGGGACGTGGCCTCCGGTGCTTGCCCCGGGCGTCGCCTTTTAGCTTCCGGGACATGGCCTCCTGCGACGGTCCCGGGCGCCGCCTTTTGGCTTCCGGGACCTGCCCTCCGGCGCCAGTCCCGGGCGCCGCCTTTTGGCTTCCGAGCGGGCGCCGCCATTTGCCCGGGGACGTGGCCTCCGGTGCCTGCCCTGGGCACCGCCTTTTGGCTCCCGCGACCTGACCTCCGGGGCCGGTCCCGGGCGCCACCTTTGGCCAGGGGACCTGGCCTCCGGTGCATGCCCCGGGCCTCATCGCCCTTCTAAAGGTAAAGTCTCTGGTTGTTGGTCACGTGCAGGTCACGCGAGGAGCGCCTCGGGAATCAGCGACCACCTGTCAAGCATCCAAGGCGCTTGACCGGGAGAAGGACGTTGCTACCCCTCAATCCGACGGTAGTGTCCGGGGTAGTTTAGTCTTTTTTGCTTCTCTTTGGGGCTATAAATAGCCCTTGTACCCCTCTGTTGTAAGACAAGTGATTCATTTATTGGAATAGCCAAAACTCACAGGTGTGCTCCGGAAGCCTCTCCCCCGAGAGAGCCTCCCCAGCCGACTCCGGTCGGGAGCACGCCGACAGGACTAGGGCCCCCACCGGGACCCGAACCTGTATAAATCGTCGTGTCAATTCTTGTGTTTGTCCGGCAGGGGAGGACCGGTCACCCGGTCAGCCCGCGCCGCGTAATCTTCGCTAGGATCGTTCACAAAACCTGCCGGGGTATTCGCAATACCACGACACCAGTCAAACAGTTCCAACTTATAGCACTGCGTCTCTTCGAGAGTGAAGAAAACCACAACCTCCGCAGTGACCACTCACTTCCTCTCTCCCACACGACGATCGTCGGCTGGATACTGGTTCGCCACACCGGATACTGGATACTGGTTCGCCACACCGGCGGTGAGGTGCTCCGGGTGATGATCACCTTGCCGAGGGGCTCGAGCTCCTCGTCCGTCCACACCGGAGGATTCGGCACGGACGACCTGCTGTAAGAGGGGGGCTCCAGGGCGTACGCCACCTCGTCGTCCCGGACCCGGAGGTAGAACCACCTCCGGATCCAGTCGCCCCAGTGGTCCCGGGAGGCCACCGTCGGGTAATCGGCCACCCGGGACGGCAACATCTGCACCATCACCGAGCCAAAGGGGGACTTGGGTCCCCCATTCGCCAGGTGGGAGCTCCTCACCGCCGGTTCGTAGAAGTACCAGAAGGCGCGTAGGGTGGGCTCCCGCCCGGTCGCCGTCTCGTAGAGCCAGATAAAGAGGCCCATCCGGACGATCGCGATCGGGGTGAGGTGGTTTAGGGCCACCTCATACTCCTTCAAAAACTCCCGGAGCAAGGGATGCACCGGGAGCCGGAGCCCCGCCTCCAGGAAGGCCTCGAAGGCTACGATCTCTCCGGGCCTGGGGCGGGGGGCTCCGTCCTTCTTCACAGGGACCCGGATGTCCCCGTCCTCAACGACTCCACGTTCGACCATTGACTCTGCGTCCTCAGCCGTGAACTCAGACGCCCAGAGGAAGTCCAGAGCGACCTCCTCCGGGGGCACCTCGGTCGTCTTCGCTCGACCCTTCGGTGCCATCAGGTTTGTTTTTTCCGGTGGCTAACGTTTCAGGGGCCTACGACTAAATGTCCCGGACGACTGCTACCGGGAGGTAGCTACCGGGATAGAGCTACTGGGAGAGAGCTACCGGGAGAGCTAAATGCGCTAAGGTTGAGAAGTTTGGAATGAACTTCCCGGGAACCCCAAGGCCCTATTTATAGGGGCGAGCCGTGATCCAGATGAGCGCCACGTGGTACTCCGCGGAGCAATCTGGGCCGTTGAAGTTCAAACCGTGCGCGGGAAACGAAGGGACTGGCACGCAAATCGAGGCACCGGTTCGAACCGCGAGCGCATTTATGGTGAAGCAGCGCGGTCATAAGCGCGAGGCACGGGAGCCGAAGCGTCACGGCTCCGGTGGCTTCGTCCGGAGATTTTCCCGGTAACATGTACCATTCCCACCAGGGGACATGGGGGGCTGCTGTTGGGCGAAATCTCCGCAAAGGCTAAGTCCAGGTAAGTTGTGTCACATTTGCCTGGGGACGTGGCCTCCGGTGCCTACCCCAGGCACCGCCTTTTGCCTTCCGGGACCTGGCCTCCGGCGCCGGTCCCGGGCGCCGCCATTTGCCCAGGGACGTGGCCTCCGGCGCCGGTCCCGGGCGCCGCCTTTTGGCTTCTGGAACCCGGCCTCCGGCTCCGGTCTCGGGCACCGCCATTTGCCCGGGGACGTGGCCTGTGGCCTCCGGGGCCTGCCCCGGGCGCCGCCTTTTGGCTTCCGGGACCTAGCCTCCGGCGCCGGTCCCAGGCGCCGCCATTTGCCCGGGGACATGGCCTCCGGTGCCTGCCCCGGGAGCCGCCTTTTGGCTTCTGGGACCTGGCCTTCGGCGCCAGTCCCGGGCGCCGCCATTTGCCCGGGGACGTGGCCTCCGGTGCCTGCCCCGGGTGCCGCCTTTTGGCTTCCGGGACCTGGCCTCCGACGCCGGTCCCGGGCGCCGCCTTTTGGCCTCCGGGACCTGGCCTCCGGCGCCGGTCCCGTGCGCCGCCATTTGCCCGGGGACGTGGCCTCTGGTGCCTGCCCCGGGCGCTGCCTTTTGGCTTCCGAGACGTGGCCTCCGGCGCCGGTCCCGGGCGCCGCCATTTGCCCGGGGACGTGGCCACCGGTGCCTGCCCCGGGCGCCGCCTTTTGGCTCCCGGACGCTGACCTCCGGGGCCGGTCCCGGTCGCCGCCTTTGGCCCAGGGACCTGGCCTCCGGTGCATGCCCCGGGCCTCCTCGCCCTTCTAAAGGTAAAGTCTCTGGTTGTTGGTCACGTGCAGGTCACGCGAGGAGCGCCTCGGGAATCAGCGACCACCTGTCAAGCATCCAAGGCGCTTGACAGGGAGAAGGACATTGCTACCCCTCAATCCGACGGTAGCGTCCGGGGTAGTTTAGTCTTTTTTGCTTCTCTTTGGGGCTATAAATAGCCCTTGTACCCCTTTGTTGTAAGACAAGTGATTCATTTATTGGAATAGCCAAAACTCACAGGTGTGCTCCGGAAGCCTCTCCCCCGAGAGAGCCTCCCCAGCCGACTCCGGTCGAGAGCACGCCGACAGGACTAGGGCCTCCACCGGGACCCGAACCTGTATAAATCCTCGTGTCAATTCTTGTGTTTGTCCGGCGGGGGAGGACCTGTCACCCAGTCAGCCCGCGCCGCGTAATATTCGCTAGGATCGTTCACAAAACCTGCCGGGGTATTCGCAATACCACGACACCAGTCAAACAGTTCCAACTTATAGCACTGCGTCTCTTCGAGAGTGAAGAAAACCACAACCTCCGCAGTGACCACTCACTTCCTCTCTCCCACACGACGATCGTCGGCTGGATACTGGTTCGCCACTACCACCGGTTCATATTTTCGTCCTTCGCCGGCCGCCGCTGTGTTCTACACCGCCTCTCCATCACCACAACTGATCGCCGTAAATACCCTAATTCTCGTTCTTTTTCCAGCATCTTCCTTATTTGATCTTTGTGTTTTGTATGTACTAATTCTTCAAGTTTTGCAATTACACTAGGGTTCCCTATTGTGTTGGATTATGAACATTCCGCAGGCAATGTTGATTTAAATTAGGGTTGACATAACATGTTCCAGTGCTGTAATGAACCTATTTTGAGATTTTAACTTATATATACTGCTGTATGTGTGATCAATTGTATCCAACTGCCAGGTAATGCACATTATACGTTGGAGGTGTTCTTACACATCTTCTATCGGTATCTCGTATATTTGCCGATAGAAAAAATTGTTCTATTCTATCGGCAACTCATGTGTTTACTGATAGAAAACATTGTTATGTGTGAAATAATAATGCTGGCCCATGAATATTAGTATAGAAAATCATGGAGAATGTTGACTTAAACCAAGACTATGTGATGCCAGTGAATGGCGGCTTATCAACAATATTCCATAACAATATGTTCTATCGGTATCTCGTATCTTTGCCGATGGAAATATTGTTATGGTCTATCGGCAGCTCATGTATTTACCGATAGAAAAGATTTCTGAACAATTCAGCAATTAATTTTTTCATGTCTTTTAGTATTATTTTCTTTGGACATCCCTTTTGCAGCCCTAATTAGTCTCCAGTCCTGAGCTGAGTTATGGAACTCCAAGAAGAATTAATTGCCATATGTTGCCTGCTTCCTATATGAAAATGTGTACATGAAAATGCTCAGAAATAGAATCTTATCTTCTATTGGTAGTTTCTATGTTTACTGATAGAAAGAATATTTAAAATAGGTCCTTTTGCTTTGTAAAATGATTTGGTTTGTGTTTCCATTAAATTTTTGATGGTTTGTTGATGGTTTTGTAGGGAAAGACATGTCGTCGTCTTCATCGGATGGTACTAGTGTTTCGACTAGGGCCAACCCCAACGTAATTGAAAATGCAGCTGGTTCATCCCAGCGCAAGAGGGTGAGGCGAGGCGCGACGACGTTGGGCCGTTTGGACAAACGCATGGATCTTTCTTGTGAGTTCAACCAATTTGGGAGGCCGATCGGAAAGAATGCTGGGAAGTACGCGGCCTACGTTGGGCTGTTGGCGAAAGAAAGGGTGAAGATCACTGTCCAGAGCTGGAAGGACGTGACGGCGGACGAGAGGATAGGTTGTGGGCGGAAGTGAAGGTTAAATTAACTAAAATCGCTGAACTCTTTCGTAATCACGTTCTCTTGGCTTATACTAAAGTTTAACTAACTCATGATTAATTGTATGCATTGTTTGAAAACAGGCTAATTGGAACATATCCGACGATACACCTAGGATGGCCTTCTTGAAGGACATGAACGGAACATGGAAAACCTTTAAGAGTTGGCTCGTTAGTAACTTCCTCGCTGCGGGGAAATCTCCTTGCGAGAACTACCCCTTCATATCGGAGGAGGTATGGGAGGAATTCACCAAGCAGAAGGGGACCGAGGAGTTCAATGTCCTTATCGAGAAGAATAAGGCGATCCAGAAGAGGAACGACCACCAGCATCGGCTCGGATCCCGGGGCTATGCGGGGAAGGAGGAGCAGTGGAAGAAGGAAGACGAGCAAAATCCTGTCATCGACTCCCCTGAGTTGCCGCTCTCCGAGATCCGGGATGAGAGGTGCAAGCAATGGTGGAGGGGGAGGGGGTCCGTGTCATCCACGGGGTCTGTGCAGTTCGCAAACCCTGGGGATGCCGATGTTGTTAGCCGAATGGTAAGTTGGCTAACCTCGTAAACTGTGTGCGCACAAGTGTATATAAGGAAATTTGTCTCACAAGGTACGTTTAAATGTAACAGATGTCTTTTGAGAAGGAGGCAGTGGAAGGATTGTTTACCCCGCAGAGGGAGAACGACATCCTCACCCGGGCTCTAGGAAATAAGGAGCATCCCGGGCAGACACGGGCCGTGGGAGCCATTGTGTCGTGGAAGGCCAGTTTCGCAGATCTGGCTCCACCGAGGAAGAAGGCCCACTCCTAGAAGGAAAAGGAAGCGGAGCTCCCCGATAAGATACGGGCTGAGGTACGGGCGGAGATACGGGTTGAGCTGCAGTCTGAGGTCGCACAAATTAGGGAAGAGTTTGCACAGTTGAGAGAAGCACTGCTGGCCAAGAGTGCAAATGCGGATCCCCAGGGCGACGGTACCCCGCGGGGTCAGATAAGCAGTTGCGTTTCGAAGGTCCTCGCGGATCCAGTGGATCTACATGAGGTACTGCAAGCCTTCATCTGTGCACTTAAGTTGATGCCACTCCCATTCTGTTAGAGTTGTTTCGCTAACCTGTTTTAATTGTTACAAATTTGCAGAAGCCGCAGGGCTGCATCCTACTAACTCACCTAGGCGACGAGCAGGAAGTGGTTGGACACGGCTTCGTATATCCGTCTGGGCAGGATGTCCGGGTCCACTGCGTACCTCTGCAGTTGGGGTTTGCAAAGGTACAGGTGGACATGGCCATGCCGGGCTACAACGATTCTCCATTTCCAGTCCCAACAGAGGAAATGCAGACACTTGCTGAGGCAGTGGGCTCCTACGTACAGTGGCCCAAGAAGTGTGTTCTAATACAACAGGTAAATCCTACATATTTTAGATTATATCCTACTCAGTACACTCAGCTTGCAAAATCTAACATACGTGCTCATTAATTGAAGTGGCCTGCCGGCGGGTTACCAGGGGACTGTGCCCCCAGCTCGGGGCATGAGGCCGGATCTCGTGCGAACCTGAACACAGCAAAGACGGCCTCGACCCCAGCCAGCGCATCCATGCCTTCACCTCGGAAGAAAACCTCCATCACCTCGCCCTTCCCTTCGAAGGTATGAGCTCAATCCCTGGCAAAAGGCAAGGGCAAAGGCAAGGACAAAGGGCGAAAGGGACAGCCGGAGAGGTTCAGGAACGGGTTCTGTCGGGGGAAATCTCCGCGGGACTAAGTCCAGGTAAGTTGTGTCAAGGTTGCCCGGGGACGTGGCCTCCGGTGCCCTCCCGGGCGCCGCCGGTTGCCCAGGGACTTGGCCTCCGGGGCCTCCCCGGGCGCCGCCTTTTGCCCGGGGACGTGGCCTCCGGGGCCGCCCCGGGCACCGCCTTTTGGCTCCCGGGACGTGGCCTCCGGTGCCCTCCCGGGCGCCGCCTTTTGCCCGGGGACGTGGCCTCCGGGGCCTCCCCGGGCACCGCCTTTTGGCTCCCGGGACGTGGCCTCCGGTGCCCTCCCGGGCGCCGCCTTTTGCCCTGGGACGTGGCCTCCGGTGCCTCCCCGGGCGCCGCCTTTTGGCTCCCGGGACGTGGCCTCCGGTGCCCTCCCGAGCGCCGCCTTTTGGCTCCCGGGACGTGGCCTCCGGTGCCCTCCCGGGCGCCGCCTTTTGCCCGGGGACGTGGCCTCCGGGGCCTCCCCGGGCGCCGCCTTTTGGCTCCCGGGACGTGCCCTCCGGTGCCCTCCCGGGCGCCGCCTTTTGCCCGGGGACGTGGCCTCTGGTGCCCTCCCGGGCGCCGCCTTTTGCTCGGGGACGTGGCCTCCGGGGCCTCCCCGAGCACCGCCTTTTGGCTCCCGGGACGTGGCCTCCGGTGCCCTCCCGGGCGCCGCCTTTTGCCCGGGCACGCGGCCTCCGGTGCCCTCCCGGGCGCCGCCTTTTGCCCGGGGACGCGGCCTCCGGTGCCCTCCCGGGCGCCGCCTTTTGCCCCGGGACGCGGCCTCCGGTGCCCTCCCGGGCGCCGCCTTTTGCCCCGGGACGCGGCCTCCGGTGCCCTCCCGGGCCTCATCGCCCTCCTAAAAGGTAAAGTCTCGAACTGTTTATCACGTGCAGGTCACGCGAGGAGCGCCTCGGGAACTAGCGGCCACCTGTCAAGCATCCAAGGCGTTTGACCGGCAGAAGGATGGTCCTGCCCTTCAATCCGACGGTGGCTTCCGGGGTAGTTTAGGTTTTTTGCTGCTTTTTGGGGCTATAAATAGCCCTTGTACCCCTCTGTTGTGAAGGATCGGTTCATTTTTATTGGAATAGCTAAACTCACAGACGTGCTCCGGAAGCCTCTCCCCCGGAGAGAGCCTCCCCAGCCGACTCCGGTCGGGAGCGCGTCGACAGGACTAGGGCCCCCACCGGGACCCGAACCTGTATAAACCCGTGTGTCATTCTTTGTGCTTGTCCGGCGGGGGAGGACCGGTCATCCGGTCAACCCGCGCCGCGTAATCTTCGCTAGGATCACTCAAAACCTGCCGGGGTATTCGCAATACCACGATAGGTTCCCACCTTTGTTCGGAAAATTCATGATCAGCAAGATACATCTCCTTCAAGCTCTCTAGACCGGGTACTTTCACTTCAAGCTGGTTCAACAAAACATTTCTACGAGACAAGGCATCAGCAACAACATTGTCCTTTCCTTTCTTATATTTCACAACATATGGGAATGTTTCAATGAATTCAACCCATTTGGCATGGCGTCGGTTTAGCTTAGCTTGGCCTTTCAAGTACTTCAAAGCCTCATTATCAGAATGAATTACAAATTCTTTTGTCCATAAGTAGTGTTGCCAGGTTTCAAGCACTCTCACCAAAGCATATAATTCCTTATCATACACAGAATAATTCAATTGCGCACCTCCTAGTTTCTCACTAAGGTATGTTACAGGTTTTCCATTTTGCATGAGAACACCGCCAATCCCAATTCCACTAGCATCACATTCAATTTCAAAAGTTTGAGTGAAATCAGGTAAATTAAGCAATGGTGCTTCAGTTAAAAGTTTCTTTATTTGTTGAAAAGCATTTTCTTGTGATTCACCCCATTCAAAAGCAACTCCTTTCTTTGTCAATTCATTCAAAGGAGCAGCTATGGTGCTGAAATCTTTCACAAATCTCCTATAGAAACTAGCAAGACCATGGAAACTTCTCACATGGCTTACATTCACAGGAGTTGGCCATTCCTTGATTGCTTTCACCTTTGACTCATCAACTTGAATTCCATGACCTGAAACAACAAAGCCAAGAAACACAACTTGTTCTGTACAAAATGTGCACTTCTCTAGGTTAGCAAACAATTTCTCCTTTCTAAGCATAGCCAAAACTTGTCGAATATGATCAATATGTTCCTCAAATGTCTTTCTGTAAATTAAGATGTCATCAAAATAAACAACAACAAATTTTCCTATGAATACTCTCAAAACATGATTCATCAATCTCATGAATGTACTAGGTGCATTTGTCAAACCGAAAGGCATAACTAACCATTCATACAATCCAAATTTTGTTTTGAAAGCAGTTTTCCACTCATCTCCAACTTTCATTCTTATTTGATGGTAACCACTTCTCAAATCAATTTTAGAAAATATCATAGAACCACTCAATTCATCAAGCATATCATCAAGCCTAGGAATAGGATGACGATAACGAACAGTTATTTTATTGATGGCCCTACAATCAACACACATTCTCCAAGAACCATCTTTCTTTGGCACCAAGATCACAGGGACAGCACATGGACTTAAACTCTCTCGCACATAACCTTTATCTAAAAGTGCTTGCACTTGCCTTTGTATTTCCTTGGTTTCTTCAAGGTTGGTGCGGTATGGTGGCCGATTAGGTAGTGCAGCTCCCGGAATGAGATCAATTTGGTGCTCAATGCCACGCAAAGGAGGAAGTCCAGCAGGTGATTCTTCTGGAAAAATATCTTGGTAATCCTGCAAAAGATGAGACATAGCACTAGGAAGAGATGTTATGTCATTAGCTGAAAGCAATGTGTCTTTGTACACAAGTACAATGAGTACTTGGTCTGGGTGATTCCTCACATCTCTCATTTCAGATTTGGTGGCTATCATGACTAAATTCTCTCCCTCTATCTTCTTTTTACCTTTCATATTTGGCTTGTGGCTCTCACTCACTGATTTGTGGAGGGCATTCATATTCTGTTGCTGTTTTTCACTCTCACTAATCACCTTCACTTCTGAATTCTTGTGCAAATGTTCAGCCATGATTTGTTGAGGCGTCATAGGTTTAAGAACCAAGTCCTTTCCCTTCCACTTGATTGTGAAATTGTTTGTGCGGCCACAATGTTGGGATGAACGATCATATTGCCATGGCATTCCTAACAGCAGATGACACACTGTCATGGGTGCCACGTCACATTCCACGGTGTCAACATATTCACCAATCTTGAATGATACTTTCACTCTGTGTGCAATCTTGATGGAACCAGAATCATTCAACCATTGCACATGATATGGGTGAGGATGTCGCAGCAACTTCAATCCAAGATTTTCAACCATCTCTTTGCTTGCAAGATTATGGCAGCTTCCACCATCAATGATCACCTTGCATATCTTGTCTTCAACTTTGGCTCTTGTTTGAAAGAGATTATGGCGCTGTCCATTTTCATCTTCTTTCAGCTGCACACTCAAGATTTGAGTGACTACAAGAGCAGTCCCTCTCTCAAATTCACAATATTTTTCGCCATCATTTTTTTGTGCTTCTTCTAATGGTGTTTCATCATCATCTTGTTCTTCTTCACTTGCTGATTCATACTCCCCTAGGTCATTAACAAGTACCACACGGTTGTTTGGACACTCCTTGATAACATGACCACGGCCTCCACACTTGAAGCACTGAATTTGGCTACTTCGGGCTGTAGAACTGACTGATGAGGTTGCTGATGAAGTGGGTTTCGTTGCACTTGGAGCAGATGTGGTTTTGCTGCTGAAATCTCTGTGAGTATTAGAGCGTGTACCACCATTTGCACTTGTGGTGGTAGCTCGGCCTTCAGCAAACCTTGGGGTAAACTTGTTTCCATTTGTTGTCACCTTTGTACCGAATGAACCAGCTCTACTTGACTTAGTATCTTGCTGCAATTGACACTCAGCCTTAGTAGCTTGGTGTACCAATTCAATAAGTGTGCGATATGGCTGAAATTCAACAATTCGTTGAATGTTGCGATGCAATCCCGACATGAAGCGTGCAATAGTTTGCTCTTCATCTTCGACTACATTGGCCCTGATCATAGCCTTCTCCATTTCCTTATAATATCCTTCAACTGAGAGACTTCCTTGATTCAAATTCTGTAGCTTGTTAAAAAGATCACGACGGTGATGCTTAGGGACAAATCTCGCTCGCATTTCCCGTTTCATTTCAGCCCAGGTAGCAACAACACCTTCTCCAGCGTCTTCTCGCTCATTCAGGACTTGTTCCCACCAGATTAGGGCATAATCTTCAAACTCAAGAGCAGCCATTGCTATCTTCTTCTCTTCAGAGTAGTTATGCAAGCGAAAAATCTTATCAACCTTCAACTCCCATGAGAGATAGGCTTCAGTATCAGATTCACCATTAAATTTTGGCATGGTGAATTTTAGCTTACCAAACCTCTCCTCCTCGGCCCGACGACGTTGGTTATGGCCTCGACGGCGATTACCATTATTTTGGGGCTGGTAGGGGTCATCTTCATCTGATTCATCTTCAAATTCAGCAGCGTTTTCATTTCGTTGGCCGCGACCTCTTCCTCTTCCACGACCAAAAGCTTCTTCCCCATTCCCACGACCTGGACCTGGGGGTCTCATGGCTCGGGCAGCAGCTCGATCTATTCGTGCTCGCGGTGGTATTGGAGGTTGGGCAGCAACTTCGTCATCATTTTCATCTACTTCTTCATCTTGGTTAGCTGTACTGTTGGCACCACGTCCTTGATCTCGAAGCTGAGCTAGAAGAGCTTGAAGATCTTGGGACATTCTCTCTTGTCTCTCCTCCAATCTTTGTCTCAGCTCATTGAATTGTGCCATTGTGACACAATCATCAATCTCTGGTTCTTTGGACATCCTTCCTGCATTGTTAGTGAACACGAGCAGCAAGTATATGTATGAAAATTAATTTGTGGATCTCTCAACCTCACCTTCTCTTACCAACTGAAGCTCTTATGCTTTCCCTGAAAATTACAGAAGTATATGTGTGGTGGTAAGTGATGGTTAGACGAATACACGACCAGCGTTCTGTCTACGATGGATTCTTTGTGGAGCTTGGTATGGAATGATGCACAAATAACAATCTGAATTTCAGATATTGTAAAGCTAAGTAACAATCCAAACTAGCAGCCCAATGTCTAGCACTGATCACAAGTTAAGAATGATGTATATCGAGCTCGGCGCAATCTGAACTTCTTAGTTCCTTACAGGCCTAGGCAGTTCCACCGTGAGCCCGAGAGTATATCCGTGGCACACGAGGATCTGTTCGACCTCTACAACTGGCAGGAGCTCGATATGTCCATCATACGAACTGGAGTCCTGTGAGTTTGCTGATCCTATGTATTACTGTTTTCTAACTCTGTTTGCTAACTCTGCATTGTTGTAGTTCATTTGAAATGTAGTAACTTTATGTGCAATACTAATGTCATCCTTTGCATGCAGGTGCATGTACAGGATAGCATTGGAGGCTGTGTGTGACAAGGTGGGTTTTCTCGACCCAAAGAAAATAAGCCTCACGATGCTAGAGCACGACGCCGCGCACGCTAAGCAGTACATATCCAAGGCACTGATGGCGCAGCAGGATAGGGTGTTCATTCTGGTGCCGTACCACCAAAGGTTAGTGCATTTCGTACTAATTTAACTCAATCTTGTATGTTACACCTGAGATATAATTTGAACTAGCGGTCCTCTTTTACGTACAATGTAGGGGCCACTGGATCCTCATCGTGATCTGTCCGCCGAGGAACAAGGTGTACTACCTCAATTCGATGCGTGATAGATTATCGAACGAATATGTGGTCAAGGGGAATATGGAGGCGTAAGTAACTTATTTGTTTGATTTAAATTTTGACCTCACTAGCTAATGATAATACATTAACCGGCAATGCTAACTGAAATGCAGGGCTTTTGATAGATATGTGTCCACTGGAGGGAGGCATGCCGCACCGCAGGGCTCCCTACTAGCTTGGAAAGAATATGAGGTACTCACGAGACTTTTTGTTTATGCTTAATTAGTTTATGGAAACTATAGCTAACATGTCTTCGCATATGCAATTATCTCAGTGCCATCAGCAGCCGCAATCGTGGGAATGTGGGTTTTATGTGCTGTGCTACATGTACGACCTAGTGCAGACAAACTTTGCCCAATTCCCCCAGGTAAGCATCGATAGCTAACTTAAATTTGAAAATTGGGTGTCACATTCAAAATTAGGAAGTTAGTTACTCAGTATTCACACATGCTTGCAGATCGCCATGTCGAAAGACCAATACGGAAATGCAAAGATTAGAGATCTTCGACAAATCTGGGCTCAATATGTCATGGAGGAAGTTGCGCCCAACCAACCACCATGACAATTTTCTCTTTTTCGTGTACTCTGTGCATAGACTGTTTATATATATGTGAATAAATATATATGTGAATAAATGTCCACATTGGATTGCAATTTGTATTTGTCCATATATATGTGAATAAATGTGAATAACTGTCTAATGTGTCAATCTGTTCAATGTATATGTGAATTTACCCTTCTTTGCATCTGTACTATATTGTGTATCCAATCTATACTGTATTGCATCTGTACTGTATATGTGAATGTACTGTATTGTGAATGTAAAGAATGTACTGTATATGTGAATGTACTGTATTACATCTGTACTGTATTTCTATCGGTAAATTCATTCACAACCGAGAGACTACTATCATTTTTTCTATCGGTAAACTCATCCACAACCGAGAGACTACTATCATTTTTTCTATTGGTACACTCATAATTAACCGTTAAAAGAGTGTGACTTTTCCTGCCGGTGAACTCATACACAACTGAGAGAGTACTATGATTTTTTCTATCGATAATCTCTTTCACAACTGAGAGAGTACTATACTTTATTCTATCGGTACACACGTAATTCACCGTTAGAAGAGTTTAACTTTTCCTGCCGGTAAACTCATACATAACCGAGAGAGTACAATCATTTTTTCTATCGGTAAACTCATTTTCAACCGAGAGAGTACTATGGTTTTTTCTATCGGTATACTCTAAATTAACCGTTAGAAGAGTGTTACTTTTCCTGCCGTTAAACTCATTCACAACCGAGAAAGTACTATATTTTTTCTATCGGTAAACTCTTTCACAAACGTCAGACTATAACGGGTTTTCTACCGATGTTCGCCTAAGATGCCGTTAGAATAGTGAAGTTCTTCTATCGGTTATTTACCGATAGAAAATGATCTATCTTGTTCTATCGTGTCTATCTCTAACGGTACAAAAACCGATAGTAGAAGGGTGTTTTTTACCGATAGAAGAAAGCTTTTCTGTACTAGTGTACATGCAATAATGCAAAGAAGAAATATTTTGATGATTCTGGAATAATTGGATTTAGAAGCTAGTTAGGACTAACTCACAGGATTAGGGCTGAAGATGGGTGCTAGGGACTTTTAGGGTTCCAGGGTATGGAAATGACATTAAGTCCGCGGCTGATTTGCCCAAAAATGACGAACGTCTTTAGGTTGACATTCAGTTCAAGGTGTCGACAAGGATTAATGGTTGATAGAGGGCTCAACTCAAGTTGTGACAGAAGAAGAAATTGTAGATCACAACACCAGGAATCTAAGAGACAAAGTCATGCTCAAAATGCATGGCTGGAAGTAGGTAAAAGGGTTCAATGCCACAAGCTGACATAGATTGGCATTGGGCTGACATGGCCAGAAACTAGGGTTTACCATATCTTTTGATCTAGGGGTCCAATTGATGCACCACTTTGTCTGGGAGATAGGCCTTGATTACAGGAACAAATGATTCAATAGGTTCTAGGGCAGGAGATGGCCAAAAAGTGGTGAAAATTGGCGAAGAACACGGTGGCTGGAGTTTCAAGTCATGGCACTGGACAGAAATTAGGGCATAGCCATAACTTCTAATTTAGACCGAATTAGGTGTTGATCTAGTAGACAAAATTGTTCAGGAGACTGGGGCGCATCTAGTGGACAATGTGGGTGGAACTGGATCGGCCGGGAACAGATTTCTGATGGCCGGTGCCGGAGAAGATGACACTGGATTTGAGGGTTTTTGCTACACAAGGTTTGAACTCAATTCCTTGCTCGACGAGTAGAGAGAAGCATAAGAAAGCTATTGGCATGATCAATTTGGCCGAAGCATCACCGGAGAAGCCTGGCGGCGAGAGCCGGCAACTGGTGAAGCTCAAACTTGGAGATAGCTTCGATTCGTGCTCAATTTCAACATATTGATGCACCGGCTTCCTAAAGATAGCTCACTGATCATTTTATTCTACTGGATCGAGGGCTAATTTGGATTAAATCAAATTGTAAAGCTGGAACAGGGGTTCTGGCAATTCCGGCGATCACCGACGATGAGGGGCACAGGGATTCAATTAAATGATACAGCACAGAGAGTTTGATGAGGGGAACTCATTGGTGGCTTCAATTTGAAGTTTCGAGCAGTGGGGTGTGCTGGCGTCGTCGACCTCCTCGGCGGCTCGCCGGAGAAGAAGACAATAATGAAGAAATGTGGTTAATTGTTGAGGAGTTTTGGAGAGCAGTGCTGGTGACCAAGAAGCTGCTCTGGACTTCTATTTAAAGGCAAGGCAAGGTGAAGCGACGCTCACTGCTTGGAGGCTAAGATGCTTGCGCTGGTGGAGACTTCGGGTTGAAGCAACGGCGAGCAAACGAGAAGGTGTAGCTTCTCTCTGGCGCGCGAGCTGCTGTTGTGCTGGACAAGGACTGCCATGGCGATAACTGAGGTGCAAACACGTGTGCGCATGCAAACACGGCCATGAACGAGCACAGGTGAGCGCGGCGCTGATCGACGGCAACAGGCGCGGTGACACGGCGCACTTGGTAGCGGTCACAGCATCGCTGGTCGAAGCTATGCACTGCAAGCTGTGGTCGAGGTCGAAGGAGCTGGGAGCTCTGGTCGCGAACTGTAGCTCTGGTCGAACCAGGGACCCGGTTGCAAGAATCTTTGATCGAATTCTGGATTGATTTGTAATTTCTGGTTTAGAGAGGGGTAATCTGCAATCTGATTTCACAGGTGAGTGTAAACTTATACCTTATACTCATCCAGCAAGAAATTTGGTAAAATCTGGCATAATTTGATGGTCTTTGATATAAACTGAAAATAGGGTATTTTAGGGTAATTAAATCTGAGTTTTGGTTGATTTTGAATTCAAGGTAATTGGAGAGAGATTTGGGTGTTCTGATAAAAGAAGATTTTGTATTAATTAGCATTTGGGAGGTGTTCCCTGAAACAGATTTGAATTTGGAGTTGATCTGAGGATTTTAGCCTTTTTGGGTTTCCAGATATCAGAAAAGGACTGATTCGCGATACAATTGGACTAATCTGTGAAAAAGGCTTAAATGATGAAATCTGGCTGCCAACTTTCTGGATTAAGGTATCGGCATACCCATGATCATAATACAAGAATAATCTGGTCTTGATTAGGTCAAGATTTGGCTAAATCTGAGTTCAGAGTATTTAGGGTAATTAGGATATTAATTAAATTCCTGTTTTCGAAAACAGAAAAGGATTGCAAGATTTGAGGGTTAGAGATGGAATTGAATCTGGCTTCTGAAGGCTTTTATGTTCAGAGTAACTGATAGATCTCATCTGAGCAATCTGATTTTGATTTGGGTCTACAGGATAGATTTGGAAATTTTAGGACTTGAGATAGATTAGGGTCTGACTGATCTGGCTACTACTACAGATTCATGCATGCATGATGTTCATGAAAAGGAAGTTTTCATCCCTAAACCCAGGGTGTTACAACATATGATCGCAAAACAGTATTTTGACCTCAGTGTCAAGTGTGGCCTCAACATTAATTTGAGATCGAGGTTCGAATTCGGTTTCGGATAGAAGGCATATTCTCTGTGTATATTCTGATCGCAGACGTATTTTCCTGTCATCATTTTTCACAAAGAAAGCATCATTTTGATGATTATCACTCATACATGATCATTCAAAAAACCAGATATATAAGGAAAAAGAAATTTTTATTTCTTACAATCCTTGCATACATAAGGGATACAGTCGAACAAAGCGTCAACTTGATCCGAGAGCAATTTACAAAGTTCTCGTAGGGACATAATGGCATCAGTGGGATCTACACTGGCCGCCCAAAGAGAACTAGCAACCGCTCTAAGCCTATCTACATCATCTCTCAGCAAAGGAGTGCAGCTGTTCCTTATTGTATCGGAGAATTCTCACTGCTGCCGAGCGTAATCTCTCTCCGACCAGAACCTACGCGCCTCTTCGCGGGAGCCATCATAACATTCTACCAGATGCAGATGGCCGAAGAAATCTCCTCAGTGTGCTTCTCAAGTGCCTCTTTTTCTTTTTGGAGAGTTCGGCACAAGGCTACTCTCTCACCAAAAGGCCTTGAACCTCAGCAAGCTGATCGCTGAGGGACCTAGAAGCCCTTGCCTCCTACATTTATGTCTGCATGGGTTAGTTTGGACCAGAAAACATAACTGGAAGACAAAATGTAGGTCATTACCTGAGAAGCAGAGGAGAAAGCCAGGCTTTGGGGTAGATTTAGGCGTGGGAGTGAAAGACTTTCACCAGAAAGTTGATCACCCGACAAAAGCTGATGATCCAAAGAAGGTGTATCATTTGGTTTTGGTGATGTGAGATTTCCTCCAAGAGAGGGAAGGTTTGAAGGATTGTTGTGGATCCCCAAAGGTGGAGATGAAGATGCAACTGGATAAGTTGCTGGGGCCGAAGAGAGGGGTAATGTGACAACCCAGGTTTCGGTCCCCTTTAGCAATTTTGATGCAGTTCCACTGGAGGATCCTTCGTCATTATTCGTTTCCTTCTTTGGAGGAACCAGTTCCTCGAACGCCTGTGAATTTGAAAACGCAGTGCTTTGAAAATGACCAGGATGTAAAAAGAACTTACAACAAGAATTTCGGAGAAGATTTACCTTCTGGGAATCTTGGTCAAATTCGGATATAACTTCTTTTTCTCCCTCATCACTCTCAATCTCAATAATGTTCTTGGAGCCTTGGTTCGTCATTGAGGTAGGAACAGAAGAGGGAGGATGCAACAAGAGAGGAGAAGTAACTTGGAAAGACTAAGCCACAAAATTGTGATTCTTAAGAACTGAGAGGCTCTACCATTTATAGAACCAGAGGTGTGCGCGGGTGCCTCGAGGTTTTAAAAGTGCATTACTGGCTCTCCAAGTCAATAAATTCATGAGTACTTGTCAAGAAAAACTTACAGTTTTTATCGGGAAATAAACCGCCACACAACGGAACAATGCCAGCTGAAGAAGTTGAAACGTTGGGTTTCATAATTAGATAGAAATTAAATTTGAAGTAAATAAGTCTCTTCATTTTCTTCGAATTTGGGGGCTAGCTGACGAGGATTATCACCTGAGCTAGTTAAATTAACACATTCGCGTTCAAGTCAGATCGAATTCAATGTGTGTCTATGAGTTTGTGTCTTAGTAGCCGCTAAGTTCACCGAAGGACACAAATTTTTTCTATGATCGCAGCCTTTGCGTGATCATGAGACCGCAGGCAGTGCGTGGTCAGAAGGTCGCTAACTATACGCGACCAGGGTAATTCGGGGGTACTTGTGTCTTTACCAAGCATGTTCCCAGGATTAAGATAACTTCTCCCACATATGGAACAACCGTCAGCAGGTTAACATGTGCTGTTATCCACAATTTGCACGTGTCTAACCGGCGAGGGAGAAGAGTGCGGTTACACGAACTGCACCGGACCAACTGTCCAGAACCGCTTCGCGTTGGCGCCCTTTTATTCAGTATAAAAGGAGGATCACTGCACGATCTAAAGGGTGGTTAATAAGCAAGACAAGTCAGCAAAGCTTGAAGACTTAGACATAGATAGATAGACAAAAATACAGAAGAGATCATCGCCTGTGATAATCTCTTCCCCCTGTAAACACTTTTACCCTATATAGTGAAATCACAACAGGACGTAGGGCTATTACTCTCACCATCGAGGGCCCGAACCTGTATAAATCTTCGTGTCCCTATCAACACTGCTTATCCTATCTTCCTTGAGGAACACCCTGAAAGGCCTCACAACTCACAAATCTGCGTAAGATCGACAAAGGAGCCCGAGTCCAAATCGTCGACACTTGATGTTTATTGAATTCCCGAAACTCTATGTTTTCCTTTCTGTTTCTAAAACCCTAGATTTCATACTAGGTCTTTACTGCTTTAAATCCTATATTGATAGCTTTATAAGAAGATTTAGTGGTAGAAAAACAAACCCCAAATCGTTCAGACTTAATTAGTAATTTATTAGCCTAAAAGACGAATACAGTTGTTCGTCGTGGAATTTGACTCTCAAGTGCTCAACTTTCAACCCATCGTTTGTGGTTATTACTCAACCGCGCCCCTCTGGGTGCGAACAAGTTTTTGGCGCTGTTGTTGGGGAACAACAGTAATGCATTTTTAGATTAATTTTTGCTCATATAAGTCGATCTCACTTCTTAATCTTCTATTCTTCATTTTTCTACTTTTTCATGCACCACTAACCTTTTAGGGAAGTTGTGCAATCTGGATAGCTCAGACAAACCTGTCAAAACCATATGCCGACTTCGATACGAGGCAAGGCAGGTAAGATTGGAGGACAATTCGTTACAAACCATTGAAGAGAACAAATAAAAACCAATAACGGAGGACCAAAATAGACTGAAGGATTATGCAATCCCCTCAGCATGGTGTTGCAATCAGGTATTCTTAGACAAGTAATCTGTAACATCCTGAGTTTTGGGGTGAAAAGTTCTTTCTTAAAAATCATGCATGCATAGTCTCTTCTAGATCAACCAAATCAGCTCCAGCTTTATTCTGTTCTAGCCCTAAAATCTCCAAAATCTATCCTGTGACCCCAAGTCAAGATCTGACTTTCCAGATTTGATCTATCAGTTATCCTAAATCTAAAAGCCTTCAGAACCCAGATCCAATTCTAGCTCTAACTTCCAGATTTATCAACTCCTTTCTGTTTTCGAAAACAGAATATCTTTTACCTTAAGTTTCAGAAATCCAGATTTAATCAAAATCTTAGCCAAGTTTAGACCAGATTATTCTTGGATTATCATCAAGGGTATGCCAATACCTCAATCCAAAAAGTTGGCAGCCAAATTTCACCATCTAAACCATTTTCACAAATCAGTCCAAGAGTATTGCAGATCAGTCCTTTTCCAGATTTTCTAGAAGCCTAAAAAGGCAAAATGTTGCAAATCATCTCCAAATTCAAATCTGATTTAGGGAACACCTCCCAAATGCTTTTCAGCACAAATTCTTCTTCTATGAGTATCTCAAAATCAAACCCTAAATCCCAGAATTCGAGATTAATAAGATTCAGACTTATTTTACCCTAATTTACTCTGTTTTCAGTTCATATCAAAAATCAACCAAATGTCTCAAACTTTATCTTCTATTTGTGCCAAGTCATCTGTTGAATCAAGCCTACCAGATTAATGCAACCAATTTCAGATTTAACCTTCCAAATCATCAGATTTACATTTCAGTCCAAATCAAGAAATCAAATATTGCAAATCAGCCCAAATTCGACCAGGCCAACTACTGTGCATGACCAGAGCCTCGCCGTGATTCCTTGCGCCGTGCTTGCTCTCCACCGGCCAAGCCTCGCCTGAAATTGTGACCGTGCATGCTTGTGCGCACGTGTCCGTGTCCTAGGCTTCGCCGTGGCAACGTCGTGGCAGTGCCATTGAACAACACTTGCTCCCGTGCGCGACCAGCAGCAGCCATTGTCAGCATCTTCTTGCCACGTTGCTTATTTTGCCAGCCCTTGTCGCCACCGCCTTGCACCGCCCGACATTGTTGAGTTCCGATGAAGCAACAGTGAACAGCTTTGCACCGCCTGTGCGCTGTCGCGTCACCGCTCGCCGTTGTTGCATCTGCGCCCAGCAAATCATGTCAACTAACACCAATTCATTGCTGCTATCCCTTGCAAGCTTCGCCCACTGATCTATTTAAGCCTCCAGTGCCTTGTATCATCTCCTCTTCACCAGGACTTAACCAACTCTCCAAATTACCTCTGCTGTAGTCGTCTTCTCCGGCGAGCCGTCGAGGAGCCTCACGGTGCCAGCACGTTCTGCAGCACCTCCTGCCAAATTAACAGCACCAGAAGGTATAGCTCATCTCCCTCACCGTGCTATACCCTCTAATTGGATTTCCTTGCATCCTATCGCCGGTGATCGCCGAAAATCCCGATTACCCTGTTCTGGCAATGCAGGCCAATTTACTTCGAATCAACTATCGAACCTGTGAAGAAAAATGATCAGTGAACCTTTTGAAGCAAGCCTGTGTACTTAAATCTCCAGATTGAGCTTCAATCGAAGCTTTCCCCAATTTTGAGTTTCTCCAGAAACCGGCGATCGTCGCCAGGCTTCTCCGATGATCCTCCGGTCAATTTGATGCTATCAGTAGTTTCCTCCTACCCATCTATCACTTCCCAAGCTTGGAATCGAGTTCTTTCGGCCTGTAACAAAAACCCCCAAATTCCATGTCTTCTTCTCCGGCGCCGTTCACTGGAAACCTATTCCCAGCCGATCTAGCCTTAGCCACTTTGTCATTCAGGTGTGCTTCAACCTCCTGAGAATATTTGTCTTCTAGCCCGATTCCTGAAACTGCCCAGATTTCAAGTTATAGCCATATCAAGATTTTGTCCAGTGGCTTTACTGTGCCGTGTCACCACCACACTTCTCCTTTGAATTTCATCATCTTCCAGCCATTTTCAGCTTTGGATCTTGTTGAATGATTTGTTCCTGTTATCATTGCCTACCTTCCAGAGAAAGTGGTGCATCATTTGGAGCCCTAGATCAAAAGTTATGCCAAGCCCTAGTTTCTGGCCATGTCAAGATCAATGCCAGACTATGTCAGTCAGTGGCATTAGCCCTTTTCACTCCCTTCCAGTTGTGCATTTTGAGCATAACTTTGTCCCTTAGATTCCTGAGGTTGTGATCAGCATTTTCTTCTTCTATCACAACTTGATTTGAGCCCTTGAATTATATTTGTTGCTAAACCCTAATTTTTGACACTGTCCCAGTGCATGCCAGCCAATGGCATTGCCTTGTTTACCCATTTCTGATTGTGCAACTTGAAAGCCACTTTGTCTACTGAATTTGTAGAGTTATGATCTACACTTTCTTCTACTGTCATAACTTGAGATAAGCTCTCTAGCTTTCCTTGAAGCTATGCCAGAGTCTTGATCCAAATGTCAATCTGCTGACATTCGCTGTTTTTGATAAAACCAACCACAGAATTGATGTTCTTATTGCAGCCTTGAGATCCTAAGAGCATCTAACACCATTCTTAGCCAATTCCTTGAAACTCTAGATCTCAACCCAGTTCAGCTTGCAATCTCAATTATCTCCAATATCGTTCAATCATTCTTATTAAGCATATCTGCATATAGATCCTAAAACATTTTAATATATAAGTAATTATTGTGGGTATTGTTTGGTTTGTCGTCGAGCAGATCCAGAAACTGAGTTTGAGGACTTCGCTGTTGATCCGTCATCAACTACTGTTTCTTACGACGCGGAAGGCAAGTCATATCCTTGGTCATCTTGAACCTATATTTTAAATGTTGCTAAAACATAACCTTGAATATAGATAATATTGCATGAGAAAGATTGAGAATGGTTGATTTATGAGTTGGCAGTACTAGACTGGTTATCTGTGAAATGTGAAATAAACAAGTTTTGAGCCATGAACTATTATATATGTATATACTTATATTCATGAAATAAAACCCCTAGCCGTGACCAGAAAATGGTATGGATGGTGGTAGCACTGGAGGTGCTAAACTGCGAAGGAATATAGGCACTGAAGGTGCAGGGTTGTGGATGGTCTGGTCACTGGCATATAAGGACTAGAACCTTGTGTTGTGCGTCTAGTGGCATGAACAACGTGCTAACCGCAAGCCTGGTATGGGACAGGCCTGAACAAGTACTTATGTGGATCGCACATGAAACCCCTGTTGGATCTAGGTAGATCTTAGTATCTAGGTTTTGATGATTAATGACATTTTGGATAAATCCATGATGATTAAAGTTAATCTGAAGATATCAAATTTGATGATTAAATGACAATTTAGATAAATCCTGATTTAGCACAAGTAAATTGAATTGATTATCGGTAAACCCTGAATTGGATGTTTTTCTCGATTGCGGGTTTGATATTGATGCATATGTAGAGGATGAGCTCGGTGGTTACATCAAGCTTGTGCTGATTGATTGATCAAAATGTAATACGTTAAATCTGAGACTGATGACTCCAGTTGTGGATTTTATATCGATGCACATGTTGAGGGGGAGCTCATCACTTTGGTCATCTAGGTTGATTGATATCATGATATGAGTAGTATAGATCGTGTGCGTATGTGTTTATCATCTACGATCTATATGATTGTATTTTATCTTATACTCATTTGCTACTTGTTGAATATAGTTTGTCATGTCATTTGAAAGAGAAACCGTTGAGCTAACTCCTGTGTGGAGTAGCTTCTCTGGAGGTGATTAATGACGACTTATATATGAGACTAATGTTGTGCATTGAGTGTACGATTGTAGTCTCAGTTTGATTGCAGGATAAAAGCGAGCAAGGGTGTGAAGAGGATGAAGTCGATATGAGACATCTCGAGCAAGGTCGAGCTTAGCAAGGTCGAGCTTTGCGAGGACAAGTGTCAAACGGTCGAACTTCACGAGGTCGAACTTCACCTAAGGTAAAATCCAAGATTAAGGATTGTTTTCTTAGGGTTTTACCGGTCTTGGTGTTTGGAGACAGACCGGGTTGATAGGTTTCTTTTTACTAGTTTGACCGTACTATTAAGAGGGGTCGGAAACTAGTAGCTTGAATCTATCTAGTGCGGAAGCTCAGATGCATTCATATCATCTTGCACTAGTGTCTTGCATTGCTAGTGAGTCTAAGTGTAGTTCATGTGTATTAGATTAAATGTTTTGAAAACTGCACTTAGTCGTGATCGCCAGCTGTTTAAATTGGTTTATTTATCTAGAGCTGGTCGTGGTCGTATTTGCATGTTCTGATCGTATCAGTGTTGATACGTGGTCGTGGTCGTGTTGCTTGTTTGGCGGCTTTCTGTTTAGGGTTTGGGCGTGGTCGTAGGAGTTCTAGCTGGTCGTACCAGTCTTCGACTCGCTTGCGTACGCTCGACCAAACCCTATCGACCACCTGTTTTCGATCGGATGTCAAGACCTGTGTGGTCGTGGTCGTTGCTAAGTGACACAAATCACATCTGCGAGAAAACGGCAAATCCGTATGTGCAAATACTCTAAAATTGCATTTGAGATGATTTTTGGATTGAACATTTTGACAGCAGGAAAGTTTCTGAGTTTTCTAGAAGTTTCTAGACCTTTCTAGGTCTTGCTCATGTTGACAAAATTGTAGAGCTCTGAGTTATCTTTCTAACAAGCCAAAAATGACCTCAATCAGATCTCTGGATCAAAAGTTATGCATGTTTTACTGTCAGTGTGCAGTGGCCGGACAAATGCATCCGTCCGGAGCTATTTGTCCGAAGTGGCCGGACTTTGTCCGAAATGGTCGGACATTGTCCGGCCTGTAAAAATTTTTTGAGCCGAAAAATGAAACAGAGACAAATGCATCCATCCGGGGCATTTGTCCGTTATGGGCGGACTTTGTCTGAAATGGCCGGACATTGTCCGGCCTGTACAAGTTTTTTGAGCCGAGAGTTAACAGAGACATATCCATTTGTCCGGACGTTTTGTCCAGACAAATGGTATCCGTCCGGCCTTCACAAATTTCTCCCAACGGTCACTGACACATTTGCAACGGCTGAAATTTTTGTACTGGCCGGACAGTGTCTGAAGTGGCCGGACAATGTCCGGCCTGTACAACTTTTGGCCCGGTTTCTTGCAAACGGCTAGCTTTTCATTGAGGCTATAAATACTTCGTGTTTGGCTTCATTTTTGGGTGCTCAAAGAGTTCATTCTTCAGCTGAAAACCTAGCCAATTGATTTGCATTTGAGTTATTGCATTTAGAGGCTAGAATTGAGCCCAAATCTTGAGTAGATTTGAGAGAGAGCTTGAGGGAGTTGTGTGAGTGTTTAGTGCATTTCATCTCCATTAGATTGCTAGTGCTAGAGTGTTGAGAATCTCATTTGTATCATTGAGCTTCTAGCACGTGATTGATTCAAGTGAAAGTGCATCCGGCTTGTTACTCTTGGCGATCGCCTTCGCCTAGACGGTGCCGGAGGAGAGCCGAGATCTCTCCAATTGAAGTTTTTCGGAGAAGCCGGCAAAAGATTGTGAAAGGTGTGGCGCTCGCCTATCCGGTGTGGAGAAGGAGCAACCCTAGTGAGATATCCTTCGTGGATATAGAAGCGAGGCTCCGAGCGAGTGCTTCAACGAGGAGTAGGGGAGACCGGGCGAGTCTTCGAGACCTCGGTAAAAATATTGTGTCAATTGCATAATTCTTATTTGCTTTATATTCATCTTGACACAATTGCTTATATCACTATTGTTGCATGTATTGTTAAATATTTCATATGGTTGAATGCAACTAGTTGATTGAATTGTTTTAAGCCTCATTGTATAATTTAGGTCTCTCAATTATTCTTTAAAATTGCTTAATTGAAAAGAAATTTTAAAAGCCTCCTAATCACCCCCCCCTCTAGTCGGCATCCTTGATCCTACAACCCCTGCATGAGTTGTGTTGTGATGATTGACATAAGGGACGGTTCCCACACTATCACTGAAGGTGATTTGATATTTGACCCAGCAATGGGGAAATGAGAAAAGGGTGGGGGTATAGCCCGCCACAACTGTGTTTCGCGAGAGATCCATAGGGTCAGGGGTGAATTGTGAGTGATACATAACAAAAGTTCTTGTTATTTCCACCTTGACGCTCACAATATGAAGTGAGTCAGGGGTCTAATCATTATGTTATGATAGGATGGGCTTGAAAGTGGAATATCTTGCGGGTAAATTGGTACCTCTCTGCAGAGTTAAAAACGTATTCGAATACTTCGAGCTCCCGGATTTATAGGAGTCTGCTGTGGTGGATTAAATCCACAGGGTGTGACACAAGTACTATTTTCTAAATAAAATGTGTTAAATCAAGATTACCCAAATGACATGTGTTGTCATGATAAGGAGTGCTGCGGTGGGCTGTCGTGTGTCGACGTGTCGCGGTAGTGCTATAATCTAGTGAACATGAATGATGATGTTATATTATGAAAAGTGCTGCCATGAGATGAGGTATGAAAGAAAAAGATTATTTTACAAACATCCATAATTCTTGACTAGTCTAGATTCATATCATCACTACTATATGTATCTACTCTTACCTATGATTTGCTGAGTACGTAAGTGCTCACCTTTGCAACCTACAAATCAGTAGATGGAGCGTTCAATGATCAAGATGAAGGCGTGGAGAACTTCTTGGATCCAGAAGGAGAAGAGTCAGTCCCGTCATTGCCCTGATGTGTTGTTCTGCCGTCCACTTCTCTTTGTGGGTGGGCCACCTATCTTCTGCTGTGTAGATGTTATTTTGCTAAACCATATATGCCGCGAAGGCATTGTAATCTTCTTATGTAATATCAAGGCCAGCAGGCCACACTGCTTAAATATCTTGTAAGTTACTCTGTTGCAATGTGAATATACTCCTGTGCTTGACTTATCCTGGGAAGTCAAGGGTATGTGTATGCTATGCATATATGGGACTAGCTGCAGCGAGCTAGGTCTCTACAGGAGTAGTCGTGGTCCTAGTTTCGGGGCGCGACATAATCAAATCAAATAATTTTTAAGTAAAACGTGTCCTCTTGAACTTAGTACAACCAAATCAATTCAGTTGTCTTTCCGTTGAAGATCCGTCCATGCATTTACATATATTTCTTGAGCATTGTGATACTTTCAAGATTCATGAAGTAACACAGGACGCCCTTCTTTTGAGGTTCTTTCCTTTCTCACTGCGCGAGAAGACGAGGGCATGGTAGTACACTTTTCCTCCTGTGTCGATCACAACATGGGACGAACTCTCATGCACTTTTTTGGTATGTTTTTCCCTCCTACTAAAATTGTTCATGTTCACAACCAGATTGCATCTTTTGCTCACCAGGCAGGAGAATCACTTGTTGATCAAATGTCCACATCACGGACTAGAAAGGTGGCTTGTGGTTCAGACGTTCTATAGTTGGCTGAACTACAGCACGTGGATGGCTATAGATACCACAGTTGGCAGCGCACTAATGATCAAAAGTGTAGATGAAGCATACAAACTCATTGAAGGTCTAACTCAAAACTACACACAATGGTGATTCGAACAAGCTGTTGAACAGACTCCGACCAACAACGTGGATGTAAGTGTAATGTCGCAATTAGCCAAGCTGGTAGCTCTTCTCTGTGATAAATTAGCTATTCTTTGATCACCTGCTAATTCTTTTGTTAATGCCATTACACCCATATGTGAACTAAGCGGCATAAAAAGCTACTATTGCCATGAATGCCAATTTAACCCATCCATGGAGCAGGTGAATGCCTTTCAGGGTGCACAACAATGGCATGCTAATGCATTTCCTAACTCTTACAACTATGGATGGCGCAACAACCTAAATTTCGCGTGGTCAGGACAAAATCAGCAACCTCAACGCCAACAACAAAATTTTGGACAGCAACAACTACACCAACAAAACTGATACTAGCCTAGACCATCTTGCAAGAGAACGAGATCAAAGCAGTAAGGTTAGTATTCTGTCATTCTTTCCTCAGGGACTAGAGAAGAAAAATCGTATAAAACTAGACTAAATTGATGTCAAAGTAAAATAAAATAGATGAGAGAAAGAGAGGGGATGTCGGAAGAAATAAAGAAAGAGAGAGAGGTGACAAACTCGTGACCTAAGTAGTGTTTGATCCGGACTCGCGTTTCATAGATACGAACAGTAGAGAGAAATCGTGTAGTGGTAGCACACGAGGTAGCGTATACAACTATCATCGATCGCAATCTACAACGTGTATCAATGAATCACAAGAACAAAACAATCACAAACTTGACCCCAACACTTCTTAGCCACGGCCACAACAGCAAACATAGGTGACAAGGATTTTTTCAAAAGAACACTAAGAACCATTTGACACTGAAATAGGGACTCCAGGGTCACAACAATTTTCAGTCAACATACACAAAATGCATACAATTCCAGCAGTATTCTTTCAAGAGGATGATCACAGATTAATTAAAAGGGAGACAATACATATCTCAGGATCACCAGCTCAATAGAACACAAGACATGACACAATCAAATCAACTGTCTAAGGAATATTGACGAGGATTGTTAGCTGCACTAGGACCTCCATGGTCGCGCCAGCACTCCATGGTCGCACATAGCATGCCATGGCTGTGGGTACCTTCCTATGGTCGCCAAGGCCAGGGGAAGAGACACCGGGTAATCCAAGGGTGTTCTAGATATAACCCAAGAGTCATATTTATTTCGCGCAAATTATTACAATACACCTATTATCATAAAATCCATATCTTATGTTGTATCCGCGAATACTATGGTCGCAGAGATGCCTCCCAACCACTAGACCCCCTTGCAGATACAAATTTTGATCTCATTACCATGGTCACAGAAGTTTGCGATCATCCTTTATCATAACCTTACCATGATCCTTATGATTAACCCCGAGATAATCATAAGTCCCTGACAAGGTAACCGTCGAAGGAGGTTAGGATGGCAAGGCAGTTCCACGACGACCAAGTCAAGCCTGCCTAACTGCCATGTACCCATGATCTACAGCAACTAACACGTACTCACGACCTGCAGCAACCATCTCGGGGCAGTTAGAAGTAATTGTGGGACGTGCCTTCCAACAAGTATAAGAAGGCCTTGGAGGGAAGGATCATGGGGAGGACGATCAACTACAGAGGAGACTAGGCTTAGCCAGATAGGATTAGCTAGCCCACATACAATGTAACAATCTCTCTGTAATCTTTTTTCCCACATAGTAAAATACATAGGACGTAGGGTCATTACTCAGCTACGAGGGCCCGAACCTGGATAATTCTTGCGTGTCTTAGATTCATAAATACCTTGAATACCTTGGGAATTTTTCTGATAGGCTCCCATCATCATCTCTTTCTTTTTCACATAAGTTCGATAGAAAGACCCTCGGGTTCTAATTGTCGACAGCTAGCGCCCACCGTGGGGCCTTGAAGACATTTTCACCAAGGTTCATTATATTCATGGATCCTTTCCCTTGCCTACAAATTCTGAGAAGGAATTCACTCCCGAGGATCACGTAGATGCTACGGATGAAGATAGCATCCCCATCAATCGTGACGACACTACTCTCGAGACCTGTCTTGAAGGAGCATCATCCTCGATTCCAACTGCATCTATCGAACAAGAATCGGAGTAGGCAACTCATTTTCCCTCAGTCGAGGATGAGTGTGTGCCACAGCCCGCTGTCCCAGACGATACAAAAGACGATGATCTAGAGCTTCGTTTGGAGAATTTCTCCAAAGATAATTTAAAGTCTCTCATTGATTTCGAGTCAGACTCAGAGCAGGATGAGATGCATACTCCATCTACAAACTCTATTCCTAGGGAGGTTGCTGCACTTTCTGAGGAAACTCCAGAGCAGCGTGCTGCCAGGGAAGAACAAGAGTGCAAATGGAAAGAGGACCATGAGCGCGAACAGCGAGGGGCCGAGATTCGCAAGGTCGCAGAAGATTTTCTACGACATGCACTAGCTCGACCTAATACTGCTGGACTCGACCTTGGTCCGGGTACATCTCCTCAACCACATCTGGGTGGCCTCAGGCATGCACATTCACCTCTCTCAGACCCGGATTACCGTCAGGCGCTTGCGGCGACAACACCAAAGACTCCTCCAGCACCCACAAGGAGTACAAACGACCTTATCCAGGTGATTGCAGAAGAAATATGCAATCCACCTCCTGGTCTTGCTCACGATGATGGGGCTATATTAGTGTCGACGATTCGGGCTCGGGGTCCTTAGTCAATCTTATGCAGAATTTGTGAGCTGTGAGGCCTTTCAAAGTGTCCCTCCAGAAAGGGATGGTGAGCAATGTCAGTTGGGACACAGAGAGATTTATACAGGTTCGGGCCCTCGATGGTGGGAGTAATAGCCCTACGTCCTGTTGTGATTTCACTATGTATGGAAAAAAGGTTTACAAAATTGAAGAAAAGATCATCACAGGCGAAGATCTTTTCTGTGTGATTGTCTAAAGAACAACTAAACTAACTTATGAAAGCTTGTTTTTGATCTGTCGTCCTCTTGTATATTTGCTCACCCTTTTTATACTGGTCGAAAGGGCGCCAATGCACAACGGTTTTGAACGGTTGCTTGGGTGCAGTTTTGATAACCGCACTTAACTTACACGCAGGTTTAACACGTGCAATCAAGGGATAACTGCACATGTTAACCTCCTGTTAGTTGTCTTCATACGTCGAGGAATCATCACGATCCTAGGAATATGCCTGTTGCAGAGCTAGGCAATCCCGAATTATTCTGGTCGAGGGTAGTCCTGACTGCGTAGCATCTGCGATCTCATGATCGCGCAAAGCCCACGACCATAAGTCATTCTTGTGTCAGCGCTTCTCAGGTCGTCTGAGATCATAGTAGCGGACCTTCAGACACTCATTTGGTTCGAATCCGTCTTGAACCAAATGTGCATTATTTTGAACTAGCTCAGGTAACAATCCTCGTCAGCTAGCCCCCAAATTTGAAGAAAATGAAGAGACATATTTACTTCAAATTTTAATCCTGCATCGGATAAGTGACCCGACACTTCAACTTCTACACTTAGTGGCGCACTACGTGCGGCGGTTTATTTCCTGAGATGGGTTTCGGGTTGTTTTTGATAGGTAATGATAGTGCGGCTGACTTGTTTTTTAACCAGAGATAAAACTATAAATATGTTTTAAGAACTCGAGGCATTCAAAAAAATGAACCGGCACCCTTGGGTGCTATAAATACCGAAGCCTCTTAGCCCTAAAACTTCACAAGTTTTTTCCGGCTAAGTCTTTTCCAAAGCTATATTTCCTTCTCTTCTGTTTTCCACCTCAATGGCAGATCAGGACTCCAAGAACATCATTGAGATTGAAAGTAATGAAGAGTAAGTGATACCCGAACTTGACCAGGATTTCCAGAAGGTAATTCTTTTCTGGAACTTTTGGTTCAAGCTGTCATTTTATATTCTGTTCATTTCCAAAATGCTTTTTGGGAATTCACAGGTGATTGAAGAGCTGGTTCCCCCAGGGAAGAAACCCAAGGTTGACGAGGGATCCTCCAGCGGTACAAAGGTTGGGGATGCATCATTGCACTCTCCTTCCTTGTCCCATGTAGTTCTTCCTGTCCATGCAACTCGACAGGTCGAACCCTCATCTCCACCTTTGGAGATCCAAAATACTACTTCAAGGCTTTCTCCTTCTTCTGATCAGCTTTCTTCATTGCGATCGAGCGATCCCCATCTTTTGATGGGTTATCAATTTTCTGGTGGGAAGGTTGCATTCCTGTGACCAGATGATCCTCCGCTTTTGTTGGGTGATCAATTTTCTCATGGGAAAGTTGCACTTCCACGACCTGATGGTCCTCGACTTTTGTCGGGTGATCTACTTTCTGGGGGAACACTTCATCCTCCCGCCCAATCTTACCGCGAGGATTGGTAATTATTTTCATTTCCTCTGTTGGTTGTTTTATCTTGTAAAACTAACACATACATGTGCAGGAGATGAAAATTTCTGGAGCCCCCAGCGACCAACCTGCTAAGATCCAACCTCTTTCCCTCGAACAAACTCTCCAGAAGGAAAAAGAGGCTCTGGAGAAGAAGACCGAAGAAATGTCTTCGGCCATTCTGCACTTGGCAGAGTGTTATGAAAATTCCCGCGAAGAGGGGCACCAACTTCACCTGGAGAGAGACCACGCTTGGCAGCAGCGAGAACTCTCCGATACGATCAAGAGTGGTAGTGCTTCTTTGCTCCAGGATGATGTAGATAGGCTTAGAGTAGTAGCTAGTTCTCTTGGGGCAGTCAGTGTAGATCCTACTGATGCCAATATGTCCTTAGGAGAACTTTGTAAACTTCTCTCAGATCAGGTCGATGCTCTGGTCGCCTGTATCCCTTTTGTATGTAAAGATTGTCAGAAATAAAAATTTCCTTTACCTTACACACCTTGATTGCTCAAGAAGGATTATGCAAGACTTATAATCCCGAATTAAAACTCTTCACAATTTCTGTGTAAAAACATGGTCACAAAAAATACCTTTGCGACCACACACACACAGGTAAATTCGAAGTATAACTTCGTAACAACTTTTGCGATCAGAAACGTATTGATGTGCTATACCATGACCAGTACTGGTATTGCGATCAGAACATAATACCTTGATCGAATGATAATCGTATATGTTGCGATTACCCACTTGCAATGATCACAAAATTGCATTACGATCAACATGCAAATCTTGAGACGATCACAGAACTGCATTGTGATCAACATAAAAATTAGTTTACCAAAGACGAGGAATTATTTCCTCAATAATCTTTGCAAAATTTTCATGTTTTTGTGTGCACCCTAGGCCCCGAATTCGAAACAAAAAATAAGCAAAATATATTTTGTTCCGGATTCACTGTAGGGAGTGCATAACGGGTTTCCAGAGAGAAGGCACCCATTATGGGAAATTAATAAAATATTCGACGAAGGGTTGTCTCGGGCATATAAAAGGAGAAGGTAGCTTCCTGAGGAAGCCTCACAACCACAAACCCTTCATCTGTCTTAGAGTTTCTCGCCGCACAAAACCCTCTTTTGCATTCCTCATCTTCGTCGCCTCCAAAGTCACCATCTTTCTTCCCAATCCTTCGCAAGAAATGGCATCCTGGAGCCGATCCGTTCACCATACAAAAGAGAGTCTGGTGGCACTAGAGAAAGAAGAGATTCTCCCTCCACGGCTGCTGATCAACTGGCGACCAGCGGAGAAAGATCAAGAAACCCCAATCGTCCAAGAAGGAGAATTGGTGATCTTCGAGGAATACCTGTGCTGCGGGTTTCGATTCACAGAAAGCGAGTTTCTGTGGGGAATCTTGGAACACTATGGGCTGGAGTTAGTGAATCTCCATCCCAATGCAGTTCACATTCTAGCGATTTTCCAGCACCTCTGTGAAGCCTTCATCGAAGTGCTTCCAAGCGTGGAGCTTTTCTGACGCTTATACTTTTCGGCATGGTCGAAAAGTGCCAACGCCGCTGGGTGCATCTACTTCCGTATAAGGGAGAAGAAAGAGTACCCCTTCCCGCCCCTACGGGACTCTGTACATGGGTGGTACTAGAAATGGTTCTACTGCACCCCTCCATCGGACAGCGGACTATGGTTCGTGAACACCCGACCGGAGAAAGCCAGTGAGTTGGACTCCCTTCCCGTTCTGAGCGCAGAGCAGAAGAAACAAGCCCAAGCGATTCTTCACCTAGTCCAGCAAGGCTTGACCGCACGTGATATCATACGCGACTTTGTGAAGAATCGGATAAGCCCCCTGCGTGAAAGGGCACATCGTGCTTGGGAAGTTAAGTCCATGGCGGACAGCACCCTAGACTATAATAATGGTATTTCCTTTAATCAACAAAACATACATTTTTACTGACTAAAAAATGTTGTATTTGTTAATATGCTTGTTTATGACACAGCTCTATCTTTGTCTGAGATCGAGAAACGGACAAACTACCTCCTTCGGGCGTATAACGCCACTGTGGAGGGAGCTAAGGGATCGCCTCGCCCCCAGAGCTTAATTAACGCCAGCGACGACCTTAAGCAAGAGCGCCGAAAGGTATGACTTTCTTCAAACAAGCTCTGTTGCAAATCATCCATTTGTCTTGTATTACCAAGAGCATGTTGAATGATACAGCTTCTGGGAAAGTTTGCCGAGGCAATGCGTCCAACTGAGG
This sequence comes from Pharus latifolius, assembly GCA_019359835.1. Classification (NCBI taxonomy): domain Eukaryota; kingdom Viridiplantae; phylum Streptophyta; class Magnoliopsida; order Poales; family Poaceae; genus Pharus; species Pharus latifolius. Next base: position 60,493,847 of record CM033323.1, read on the forward strand.
ACACTGGTCCTTCGGGAAGACCGGCTGTGAAGAGGGTGAGGAGGACCCCTTCGAAGCACGTGGCGAAGGAGTCCGCTCCCAAAAAACCTAAGAAGATTCTAGGAGAGGCTTCTTCGTAGAAGAAAACCCTTACCGCGAGAAAGACTGCGGTAAGATTCTCGGTTCCTCCTGTACCCCTTAGTACAAGCAGAAATTACTTCTTCGTCGTACAGGGCGAAGGGAGTGAGGATGAGGAAGACGACATTCCTCTTATCCGCCGCAAAAGGACTCCTGCCAGTCCTGGGGCGGTGAGTACTCCACTCCTGACGACAGGAGTGGGGATGACTGAACAGGATCCCGCGACCACTACTGATCTCATGGTCGCGGACGAAGTTCCAATGCCTATGGTTCATGAAGCTCCCGGACCAATGGCTTCATCTTTACCAACAGAAGAAGTTACTCCGGTAAAGACCCTTACAATCTTGTTTTTCATCGTTCCTCAGGTGTATTCTCATAGACTTGCATACACACAGGGAGAAAAGAAAAATGTCCTATTCAGGAAAAGGAAGACCAGGACAGGAGAATCATCCTCTAAATCCCAAAAATGGACAGGGTTCAAGTAAGGTAAGAATTTCTCCCGTTTGGACAGGATCATATCGAAGCGATCGACTGAAGACATTCTAACCGATGATTCTCTTGTTTGCTTATGCTAGGCGCAGAGATGTAGCGCCAAGCGCCCCAGTGACCTCTATGATTCTTTATGCTCCTCCTACTACGGAGGTCACGGGCGAGCAAAGTCCCATCCCCACGGCCGAGGAAGTTTTTCATGCCATTGTAGAGGGGATGGCTACAGAGGTCCAATTGCAGAGATTGGAATCTGAAACCCTAGCCATGGAGGAGGCTCAGTAGGAAAATTCATCTGCCGCTCCCACTGGGGATAAGGCGAGTCTAGAGACTCAGCTTTGGCTGAATCGGAAAGCAGCTCGTTTAGAGAGTATATTGAGGTATGCAGAACACCTCTTGTCATTTTTAAGTTCGCATTTGCATAGGAATATTCAGGCTCTGAAACTGATCTCCTTCCATGTCATAGGAACTAACTCGTGTGGCGACCAAGTCGATAGCTGTAGCGAAGCGTATCGAGGTCGCCCAACAAGAAACGAGTTGCCTGCAGCGGTAAGGGAGATGTTTCCTCATTTGCCTGAATTTTTGTCTCATTTTAACAATTGTCTCTTTTGTCACAAAGAAAATGCCTTTCTGATCAAGAGCCTCGCTGATCGGGAAAACCAGGAGATCAGGGCAGTCACCAAGATCTCTTTCTTGGAGAAAGAACTCCAACAGCTGCGGTTGCAGCTCTCCTGTAAGTGCACTTCCGACCAGAACAAATTAACTTGTTGTGCGAACTGTTTGTGATGGTCTCTTATTACAGCACGAGAGGACCAAATAAGCCAGCTCTCTCAAGAGAAGAAAGATCTCCAGGCGACCATCGAGTTGCAAAACTCGAAAGTTGATTCTGTCTGCAAGGAGAACAAGGACTTGAACGCGACGCTCTCAACCTGCAGCAGTGTTCAACAAGACATCTTCGAAAAGCTAAAGATGGTGGCTAGTTTGCTAAAGGCCGATGTGGTTGAAACCCAGAAGGACGACCTTAGCCTTAGCGACTGGACCACACTGGTCGCAACCCAGGCTGAATCACTCCTCGAGTATCTTCCTGAAGATACAAGGCGTCAAATAGAGGCGATAAGGAAAAAAGTGCAATCCGCAGCCTCCGCCATTCTCTGTAGACTTCGTCTTCACCATGGCCCGGATCTTGATCTAAATCCAGTGGTGGGAGAAGCAGAGATCGAGAGTGAAGATAAACTTGCGGTTATAATGGAGGAAGTCAGGCCTCTAGTCGAAGATCTCTTGAAAGAACTTGGCCTATTGTAAATTTTGCACCTGTACAGATGTAACTATACAATGCATATGTATGCCTTAATTTTTGAAAGAAAGCACTTCTTTTTGTTTTATGTTGCGACCATATTCCCCTAGCCCCCTCCTGAGATTATGTACACTGAAGACTTAGTATTATAAGCGCAGGAAAAATATGGGTGTAACGACGACTAGGAATACCTAGGGAATATTGTGACTTTAGGTATTATCATCCGACCAGACCGATAACCATGTTCAATACAACACCCAACCTTATTGCAATCTGGCAGCCACTCTAATGACCAAGGACATGCCAGAAGCCCCGTGTGCGTTGAGAAACTGCTTATTGAGGGGTGTCTTGTCTGGAAGTGATCACAAGATCGGCCAGCGAATCCGATCAAGGTATTATAGTGACACAATTATCGGCGACCAGCCCCCGAGCCAGACTCGTAACATATGGGCAAAAGGAATAATTATCACATGAAACAACCAAAAGTACTGATTTTGTTAAATCATGCTAATTGAAAAGGGAAAGGGTTGGGAAACTTACACGTAAAACTTGCGCAATGTAACACCCTGAGTTTAGGGGTAAAAACTCTCTTTTTCATGAACATCATGCATGCATGTATCTCTGTAGCAGTAGCAAGATCAGTTCAAACCTAATCTATTTCAAACCCTAAAAATCTCCAAATCTTTCCTGTGAACCCAAATCAAGATCAAATTACTCAGATGTGACCTATCAGTTACTCTGAACATAAAAACCTTCGGAAGCCAGATTCAATTCCATCTCTAACTCCTAGATCTATCAATCCTTTTCTGTTTTCGAAAACAGAAATTCTAATTACTATTCTAATTACCCTAAATACTCTGAACTTAGATTTAGTCAAATCTTGACCTAATTCAGACCAGATTACTCTTGGACTATGATCATGGGTATGCCAATACCTTAATCCAGAAAGTTGGCAGTCAGATTTCTTCATCTAAGCCTTTTCCACAGATCAGTCCAAATTATATCGCAAAGTAGTCCTTTATCTGATATCTGCAAACCCAAAAAGGCTGAAATCTTCAAATCAACTCCAAATCCAAATCTATTTCAGGGAACACCTCCCAAATGCTATTTGATACAATTTTCCCTTCTGTCTAGATTCCAAAATCTCATCCTAGATGCCAGAATTCGAAATCGACAAAACTCAGATCTTATTTTACCCTAAAGTACCATATTTTCGGGTTATATGGAAAACCATCAAATCATGGCAGATTTTACCAAATCTCTTGCTAGATGAGTATAAGGTATAAGTTTATACTCATCTGTGAAATCAGATTGCAAATCAACTATCTCTAAATCAGAAATTACAAATCAGTCCAAGTTGCAAACAAAGAATCTTGCAATTAGGTCCCTGGTTCGACCTCAGCAGCAGTTCACGACCAGAGGAGTTGCTTGCGACCAGTGCTCACCTTCGACCTCAGCCAGCGGTGCATAGTACACCCTTTTGACCGCGACCACAGCTCGCAGTGTTTGCTTTGATCAGTGCCTTTGCGACCACAACCAGGAGGGCCTCGTCGTCGTGATCGTCGCCGCCGATCAGTGCCGCTCTAGCCGTGTTGTTTGCAACCGTGTTTGCATGCGCACACGTGTTTGCACCTTAGCTACTGCCGTGGCAGACCCTATTCAGCTCACCAGCAGCTTGCACAGCTTCGTTGCTCGTTGTTGCTTCAACCCGAAGCCTTCTCCTTCACCGGCGCAAGCATCTTAGCTCCAAGACGTGAGCTTGAGCTTCGCTTCACTTTGCTTTGCCTATAAATAGCAGCCCCCATATTACCAGTACTACTTTCCAGAGTTTCTCAGCAATTAAACGAAATTCTCTTCACTATTGTCTTCTTCTCTGGCGAGCCGCCGAGGAGGTCAATGACGCCAGCTTCACCCACTGTATAAATTTCCAAATTGAAGCCACCAGTGAGTATCTCCCATCTCCCTTATCGTGCTGTATCATTTAATTGGAATCCCATGCATCTCATCGTCGGTGATCGCCGGAATTGCCAGAACCCCTGTTCCAGCTTTGCAACTCAAATGAATTCGATTTAGCTTTCGATTCTGTAGAACAAATTGATCAGTGAGCTATCTTTAGCAAGCCCGTGAATCCAGATTTTGAAATTGAGCTTGAATCGAAGCAACCCTCAAATTCGAGCTTCACCAGTCGCCGGCGCTCATCGCCAGGTTCTCCAGTGGTGCTCCGGCCAATTTAATTGTGCCAACAGCTTTCTTATACCTTTTAGATACTCCCTAAGCAAGGAATTGAGTTCAAATCATGTGTAGCGAAAATGCCCAATTCCCGTGTCATCTTCACCGGCGCCGGCCACCGGAAATCTATTCCCGGCCGATCCAGCTTCAGCAACCTTGCCCACCAGATGCGCCTTAATCTCCTGAGTACTTTTCTCCTCTAGCTCTACACCTAGATCAGTCTATATTGAAAGTTGTAGCCTTGCCAAGATCTGTGTCCAGAACAATATTAGTGCAGTGAGATCACCGCAGTTCATCACCGGTTTTCATCACTTTCCGGCCATCTCCTGCCCTAGATCCTGTTGAGTGAATTATTCCTGTTATCAAGGCCTACCTCCCAGACAAAGTGATGCATCAATTGGAGCCCTCGATCAAAAGTTATGGCAAGCCCTAGTTTCTGGCCATGTCAGCCCAATGCCAGTTTATGCCAGCCAGTGGCATTAGCCATTTTCACTTCCTTCCAGATGTGCACATTGAAAATAACCTTGTCCCTTAGACTTGTGAAGTTGTAATCTACATTTTATTCTACTGCCACAAGTTGAGATAGTCCCTCTGTGATCCATCAACCCTATGTCAATGCCTTGAACCAAATGTCAACATGAAGACATTCGTCGATTTGGGGCAAACCAGCTGCGGATGAGACATTTCATCTTTGCATTATTGCATGTAGTATAATAATGTATTGAAAAGGTTGTGATTCTTGGTTGCTTGTTTGATCTCTTCTCAGAGCCAGAGCCAGAGTTTGAGGACTTCACTGCTAATCCAACATCAACTGCTATCTCTTACGACGTGGAAGGCAAGTCATAGTCTTGATCATCTTGAACCTATATTTTATGAATTGCTATGATATGACCTTGAATATAAGTAGTATTGCATGAGAATGGATGAATTGTGAATTGGCAGTACTAGGCTGGATGCCTGTGAAATGTGAATTGATTAAATAGTGAGCCATGAACTATTATAAACGTACTTATATATATTCATGAAATAGAACCCTTAGCCATGACCAGGGTTTTGGTATGGAATGGTGGTACTAGCACTGGATATGCTTGGTTGCACTAGATGTGCAGGCACTGTAGGTGCATGGTGTGTGATATGATCTGGTTACTGGGATATAAGGACTAGAACATTGTGTTGTGCATCTAGTGGCATGAAACACGTGCTAACTGCAAGCCTGGTATGGGACAAGCCTAAACAAGTACTTATGCGGATCGCACATGAAACCCCTGCATGAGATGGAAAACAATACACTAACTTCACGGAGTACGGCTCCTCCACGTAATATAATCATGCACGCTGACCCAGTAATGGGAAGAGGCTTGGGGGTGGGGGTATATCCCGCCACAACTGTGATTCATGAGAAATCCACAGGATCAGGGGTGAAATGTGAGTGAAACATAACAAAAGTTCTTGTTATATCCACCTTGCCACTCACAGTATGAAGTGAGTCAGGGGTCCAATCATTTTGATAGGAAAGGCATGAAAGTGGAATATCTTGCGGGTAAATTGGTACCTCTCTGCAGAGTTAAAAATGTATTCGAATACTCCGAGCTCCCGGGTTTATAGGAGTCTACTGCGGTGGATTAAATCCACGGAGTGTGACACAAGTATGTTTTCTAAATAAAATTTGATAAGTCAAGATTACCCAAATGACATGTGTTGTCATAATAAGGGGTGCTGCTGTGGGCTATCGTGTGTCGACGTGTCGCGGTGGTGCTATAATCTAGTGAACATGAATAGTAATGCTATGTTATGAAAGGTGCTGCCATAAGATGAGATGAGATGAGATGAGATATGAAAGAAAAGATTATTTTACAAACATCCATAATTCTTGACTAGTCTAGGTTCATAACAATACTACTATATGTATCTACTCTTCCCTATAACTTGCTGAGTACGTAAGTACTCACCCTTGCAACTTCAACCCAGAAGATGGAGCGTACCATGATCAAGATGAAGGCGTGGAGAACTTCTTGGATCAAGATGAAGAAGAGCCAGTTCCGCCAGACCCTTGATGTGTTGTTTTGCCGTCAACTTCTTACTGTGGAAGGGACACCCATCATCTGCTGTGTAGAAGTTTTATTTTGCTTTAACTAAACCTTGAATGCCGCGAAGGCATTGTATCCTCTTTATGTAATATTATGGCCAACAGGCCTCGCTACTTAATACTTTGTAAGTTTTTCTGCTGCAATGTGAATATACTCCTGTGTTTGACTCATCCTGGGAAATCAAAGGTTTGCATATATGGGACTAGCTACAGCAAGCTAGGTCTCCACGGGAGTAGTCGTAGTCCCAGTTTCGGGGCACGACACACAGTTGATCAATGTTCCATGTATTGGATAAGATTCTACTATCCTCCATTGCTAGCCGAGCCGATCCTGGTCGCCAAGACAACAGTGTAGGGGCCTTCCCATTGAGGGGAGAATTTATTGCGATTAGATTGGTTTTGTATTTTACATAAAACCAAATCACCCACGTGAAGGCTACGTGGCCGCACCCTTTTGTAATGGTATTTGCGCAAAGCTTTCAAACACACTGCAGACTTGACTAGAGCTCGATCACGTTTTTCCTCTAGGAGGATTAGATCTTGTAATCGTTGTCCGTTCTGATCAACTTGTTCGAATTGATCTGTTCGGACAGAACCAGTACTAATTTCCATGGGTAACACAGCCTCAGCTCCGTATACCAGATGGAAAGGTGTCTCACCAGTGGCTCGACTAGAAGTAGTACGTAGTGCCCACAAAATGGTATAGAGCTCATCTACCCAAGCCCACGAGCGTGTCTTAAGGCGATCAAAAACATGCTTTTTGATGCCCTGCAATATTTGCCCGTTGGCATGTTCAACGGCACCATTGCTCTGTGGATGAGCTACAGAAGCAAAGCACACCTTGATTCCAATATTGTCGCGATAGTCCAGAAAGAGACCGCTAGCAAATTGGGAACCATTATCAGTGATGAGACGATTTGGAACACCGAATCAAGTTACAATGTTCTTATGAAAGAACTTTTGTGCAGCAGCAGCAGTAACATTGCGTACTGGCTCGGCCTCAATCCACTTTGTAAACGTGTCAATGGCTACGAACAAGAACTTGTATCCATTGACTGCTTGTGGCATAGGACCAACAATATCCATCCCCCAAACCGCGAAGGGCCATGAGAGAGGGATAGTTTTTAGAGCGTAGGCAGGCTGGTGGACCTGTCTCGCATAAAATTGACACTGAGGACATGTCTTGACCATATTTTTGGCATCATCAAGTGCCGAAGGCTAGTAAAATCCTTGTTGGAAAACCTTCCCGACCAGTGTACGGAATGACTCGTGTGCACTGCATACACCGTTAGGAATTTCTTTCAAGAGGGATCTACCTTCGTCTTGGGACACACAGCGCATGAATACTCCTTGAGTACCTTTTCTATATAGAACTCCTTCTATAAGTTTGTATAGGCACGCTTTTTGAATTAACCGATCGCTCTCGGTTTCATCCTCGGGCAAGGTCCCGTGTTAGAGATAGACCCTCAATGGATGGGTCCAATCTCGCTCATGTCCGAGGTTGGTAATGCAGACTATTACCGAATCATCCTTGGTCGTAGTCATGATCGAAGGATGTTCCAAGTGTTCGACGAACACTGCTACCGGGGCGGATGTGCGTGAGGACCCAATTTTGGATAATTGGTCTGCGAGCATGTTGTCCTTTCGCGGAATGTATTGGACTTCGAAATGACTGAAGTGTTTTCCAATCTCCTCACTTCCCCCAGGTAATGAGTCATTGTCTCATCGGAGGTGCTGTACTCCTTGTTTACCTGGTTTACAACCAGCTGTGAGTCTCCCCTCACCACCAATCGACGGACTCCGAGGAACTTTGCTGCCCGGAGCCTTGCAATAAGACGTTCATCCTCTGCTGCGTTGTTGATCGAAACAAAGTGTAGTTGAATGACATACTTCAGTTGGTCACCCTGAGGCGTGACTAAGACCACTCCAGCCCCCGAGTGTTGAAAATTGCGAGAGCCATCAAAATACATTGTCCAATGATCGGGGCATTCCAAATCTTCAGACCCCTACACGGGCGATTCAGGATTAGTCCATTCGACCACGAAGTAGGCCAGGATCTGAGATTTGACCGCAGTGCGAGGAGTGAAATGGAGGTCGAACGCTCCGAGTTCCACAGCCCATTTCGCGATCCGACCAGATTTCTTCAGATTCCGGACAATGTCCCCCAAAGGAAAAGATGAGGGGATTGTGATCCTATGTGCTTGAAAGTAATGTCGTAGCTTACGGGAAGCCATCAGCAGTGCGTAAAGTATTTTCTGGACCTGAGGGTATCGCTCCTTAGGACCATGAGGTACTTCGCTTACGTAGTAAACGGGTTTGTGCACACCTTCTCTTTCTGCGATCAAGACAGCGCTGACCGCGTAAGGTGTGGCCGCCAAGTAAAGGAGCAATGGTTCCTCTTTATTGGGAGAAACCAAGACCGATAGACTGGATAAATATGCTTTGACCTCCTGAAATGCTTTCACGACCTCATCAGACCAAGTAAAATTATGGTGTTTGCATAGAGCTTTGAAGAAAGGTAGTCCCTTTTCGCCCAGTCGCGATATGAATCGGCTTAATGCCGCCATGCGACCTGCTAGGCGCTGAACATCTTTGATGGTCGAGGGAGACCTCATTTGTTCGATAGCCCTGATTTTTTTGGGATTAACCTCGATTCCTCTAGAACAAACAAGAAAACCTAGAAGTTTTCCAGACGAAACCCCGAAAGAACATTTCTCTGGGTTTAACTTTATTCCAAATCGATTCAAGTTATAGAAGGTTTCAGCAAGATCGTCTAAATGAGACGAGCTTTTTAAACTTTTTACAACCAAGTCATCTACATAAGCTTCAAGATTACGCCCCATCTGGGAAAGAAAGGTCTTTTGCATCAAGCGTTGGTACATGGAACCAGCGTTCTTGAGACCAAACGGCATTATGACGTAGCAATAGATGCCGAATGGTGTGATGAAGGCAGTCTTCTCTTCATCTTCTTCCGCCATGCTAATTTGATGATAGCCTGAGTAAGCGTCCAGGAAACTCATCAGTTCGCAACCCGTAGTAGAATCGACCAGCTGGTTGATGCGGAGAAGGGGAAATCATCCTTTGAACAGGACTATTTAGGCTGGTGTAGTCGAGCACATGCACCACTTGCCATTTGACTTGCGGACCATCACCGGGTTTGCAAGCCATTCCGGATGATCGACTTCGCGAATAAATTTGGCCTTCTGGAGCTTGTCTAACACCACTCGGATGGCTTCCTGCCGATCAACAGCAAAACACCTGAGCTTCTGCTTTATTGGTCGCTGTCCAGGTCGAATTGCTAACCTATGCTCAATTACCTCCCTTGGGACACCGGGCATGTCGGATGGTTTCCATGCAAACACATCTGCATTAGCTCGGAGGAAAGTAATGAGCTCGAGTTCCTATTTGTCATCCAGGCCTGATCCAACCCGAGTTGTCCTGGATGGATCATCTGGGTACAACGGAACCAATTTTAATGTTTCATCTGGTCGAGGAGCGGCTTTGATCGTATCAGTGGACATTGTGGTAATCTGGGCTTCTCGGAGGGGAAGCTGATCTACCATCTCCAAGGATAACCGATCACATGTCAATGCCACTTGCGACTGCCTCGGACCAAAATAACGCCCTTGGGGCCAGGCAACTTGCCGCACTGGTAAGCGTAGTGCGTAGCCATCATAAATTTAGCGAGAGTAGGCCTGCCAAAGATTGCGTTATAAGCCGAATCACAATCAATTACATCAAAAGTAACCAATTATGTTCGAAAGTTATCTGGTTCACCCAGTGTGACCGGGAGCACCACCTGTCCCAATGGCATCATAGAGGGACCAGGAATTATCCTATAAAACGGATGAATTATGGGTTTGATTTTCGAACGAGGAATTTGCACTAATATAGAAATGCAGTCTACTAACCCCTATCTTCTATCGGTTATTAGCGATTTAGTAGAAAACCGTTAGAAAAGGTGCCTCGCGGTCATAAAAGGCATAAGGGACGTATTTTTACTATCGGTTTGTAAGAAACTTACTGTTAGAAGAAGCAGAATGATTTACTCTAGTGGTGATGAACATATTTACCGTTAGAAGAGATGCATAAGTACTGACGGGAGGATGTTGTGTACCGTTAGAACTAATGGACTTCTAGAAATAGTTTTATTCTATCGGTACAGGATTTATATACCGTTAGAATATATCACAAATTCCTATCGGTAGCCTGTTGTGAACCGATAGAATCGTTCGTCTGCTACAAATAGTTTTATTCTATCGGTACTGTATGTTTATACCGTTAGAATATATCACAAATTCCTTAGAACTGTTCGTCTTCAAATAGTTTTATTCTATCGGTATTGTATGTTTATACCGTTAGAAGATAGCACAAATATCTTAGAACTGTTTGCCTTCGACAAATAATCTTATTCTATCGGTAATGTATGTCTATACCGACAGACTATGTACAAAAATTCCTATCGGCATGATGTAGTGTGCCGATAGAACTATTCGCCTTCTACAAATAGTCTTATTCTATCGGTAATGTATGTCTATACTGACAGAATATGTACAAAAATTCTTATCGATAGGATGTAGTGTGCCGATAGAACCGTTCGCCTTCTACAAATACTTTTATTCTATCGATAATGTATGTCTATACCGACAGAATATGTACAAAAATTCCTATCGGTAGGATGTAGTGTGCCAATAGAACCGTTCGCCTTCTACAAATAGTCTTATTCTATCGGTAATGTATGTCTATACCGTTAGAAGAGATCTCAAATTACTAACGGTAGGCGGTTGTGTACCGATAGAACTGATCTTGTTCTATAAATACCCGGGTATGTCTCGTTCATTCGAACAGTTCATCGGGCGCTTGTAGCCCTAACCTGTAAGCTCCATGGACGGCCGGTGCACCTCCACCGGCGACCGTTGCACCTCCACACCTCCATCGACACCCACTAGATTTCGGCATGGCAAGCAAGGCATGTAAAATTTTGGCAATATTGTTAGATTATTCTAATCCGATTATGGCAATTATCCTGTAATTTTTGTATCCTTCATTTTGATGTGTCTTCTTTTCAGTATGATTATGTACGGTGTCTTGTTCCTATTTTTTATTAAAACAACTAAATAATATCACTGTGGGACAGATGATGTTCAATTGCTTGCTGATCCTATCAAATGAAAAAAAATTATCAGGATATATTTGCAAGACAAACGCTAGCTAACGTAGTGAAATGCCAATAAGAGTATAAATGTAATATCTTCATGTCTCAGTAGGTTGCTCAATGCCAACTTGGACTTAGTAACAATTGAAATTGAAAGATCATGAAATTGAAATTGAAATTGAAAGATATTTTTAATTGAAATTGAAATTGAAAGATATTTGTAATTGAAATTGAAATTGAAGTCGAAATTGAAATTGAAAGATCATTAATGTCAAGATATTTACAAATATCATGAGATACACAAATATCTTGATCTCTCTGTAGGTTGTTCAATGCCAATAACATAGTCAAATGCCAACTAGCTTGCTCAATGATCAAGTGCATGTAAAAAGTTCATTAAATAATTAATATATGTATATTGGCAAGGTAATTTCTTCTGATGAAATAGAGTAGAAATGTAATATCTTGATCTCCAGTTGCAAGTTGATGTTACTATGATGAAGCACAACCTAACCTTCAGTTGGTAGTCTTTCTCAGATAGGGAGTCATTTAGGAAACAGTAAACAATCTTAATTTGCTATAGAATGCCTATTTATGATCTGTGCAGGTCCTTGGATGATGCTCATGAGGGACAACGTATTTCACGGTTCTTCATCGCAGTACACTGCCTACATTGACTTGTTGGCGAAAGAAATGGTGAAGATCACCGTCGAGAGCTGGAAGCACATGAAGGGCGAGATCTTGGTTGGCTCAGTTGAGAAGATCCTCAAGCTCGGCGTGTTTCTCAAATCAGGACCTATAGAAAGCATGTTACATTTGTATCGTGTTTCAACCATTTTTTTTCATGCACCAGCTTGTGGCCAGATGCTTACCTGCTTGGAGAAGAAGAATTGTTGTCATTCGCACAGCCATTCTACACCATCATTACACAGAACAACATCTTGGAACGTAGGTTCTTTTTGTTAATGGAGTTGAGTTGAGTTGAGTTGATCGAGTTTGAGTCCGAGGAAATCACCAATACAAATGTAACTCGACGGCAGTTCCAGCTCCTCGGGCGTCTTCGAACTGAACTCCTATGGTTAATTCCAATGTGGTTCAGACATTTGCTGTTTTGGATGAATGGATTTGTGATGTATCAGGTCTAACTTGTAGTCGGTAGTTGCATTGTCGCAACTTGCAAAGGTTCTCTTTTATGTAAAATGTATGGGCCACTGGGTCCTTGTCATGATCTGTTGTTAATTTCAGACGTGGCTTTTCTAATATACATCGAATGTGTGAATTGTTGTATTTGTATATTGTTGTATATTTGTGTATCATGTATTGCTATTTGGGACATGAACTTGAATGTGTACATGGGAGTATTTGTGTATTTAATTGTACTGGTAGGTAGGTGTGTACTTGTACTGCTGTTTCAGACATGCACTTGAATTTGTGAACTGGCATGTGTATGTTTGTATCTAAATTGTTGTGTCATACATGAATCAGCTTGCTTTTGTTTCAGCCATTAACTTGAATGAGTTTAAATAGTACTCATTTTTTATGTTTCCTCTTGCATTTTCTTAAAGGAATGGAGGCAAACCAAGATCTCATGTAAGTAGAGATTTTTAATTTCTTTGGCAAGATGAGGTATCAAGTACCTAAGAAAAGTATTTTTGTGTCTCCTAGTTAATATACAAATTAGCATCTCTCGAAATATTTCTTTATCTTCTAGTTAAGATCTGTTTGATGTTACATTGTGTTTAGATATGATTCTTTGAATATGAGAACTGGTGTCATGTGTGTCATGCATTACCCAGTTTGGTTTTGTTTCAGCCATGTACCAGTACCTCTTCTAACGGTAAATACACATATTTACCGATCAAACAACACATGTACACTCAACTTGAATGTGAGAACTGGTGCCTCAGGCATGCACTTGAATGTGAGGACTGGTGTGCATCTGTGCACTTAGATTGCTGTGTCATACATTACCCAGTTTGGTTTTGTTTCAGCCATGTACCAGTACCTCTTCTAATGGTAAATACACATATTTACCAATAGAACAACACTTGTATTTGCTTATGTGCCTCAGGCATGCACTTGAATGTGAGAACTGGTGTGCATCTGTGCACTTAGATTGCTGTGTCATGCATTACCCAATTTGGTTTTGTTTCAGCCATGTACAGTACCTCTTCTAACAGTAAGTACACATATTTACCGATAGAACAACACCTATACCTGTTCAGCAATGCACCAGTACTGTTCTAACGGTATATGTGTGTTTGTACCGATAGAAGATGTGAGTACAAAATTACCCGCACTTAGTCTAACGGGCATGTCATGTGTTTACCGTTATAAATAGGTCCAGTATAAGTAAAACCCCACTCGACCATTGCTGAGCTGCTATTTTGTTTTGTTGCACTCTGTGTCCCTCTGTTTGTGATGAAAGTTCCACGCTCGCAGCTACACTGCTAGGGTTATCAGGGCAAGCTGGAAGGAAGTTCATTGCACCCCTCTCTTTAAGGTAAGCTTAATTGTCATCACTTATCTCTCTCTCCCTCTAGATCTCCCTCCCTCTCTACTTGCAAGCTAGTTGTATTGTGTAGTTCCAAGTTTGTAGCTCCAAGCTTGGGAGCTAGCTAGCTGGAAATGCCTCATGTTTTAGGAGCTCACTAGCTTGTATTGTGTAGTTAGCTAGATTAATTAGTGTTAATTTGTCAGGCTAGGGTTTAACACATCAGTTGTAAGAGGCTGTACATGTACATATACATAACTTAATCGGGCAGGTTTCATGCATGGCTAACTCGTTAAATTTTGTTAATTGTAGATGGACAGGAAATATTGGATGTATGGAATAAAACGTACTACTCTTGAATATTTGGATGGTGTGAATGAGATTATTAAATTTGCTGAGCAACAAAAGGCGAGGAAGGGAGAGAAAGATATGCTTTGTCCTTGTATAGATTGTATGAACTTGAAGAGGTTTAGCAACTCTGATCAAATTAAGAGACATTTGATTCGTCGTGGTTTTAACGCGCGATACACCCGTTGGATATGGCATGGCAAAGATCTTGAGGAAACAAGCACCACTACTACCAATCAGCAGGACTCGGATGTGGATTGCAATAATATCGATGATCATCCGAATTTTAATAATGTTCATTCCGATGTCACTACTACAAAAATGCTTTTCACTATCGGTTAAAAATCCACTCGACTATCAGTTCTCTTACCGATAGTGGTCGACACGATAGTAGAGGTGCAGCACACTTCTATCGGTTCAAAAACCGTTAGTAAAACATCTACATTCCCAACGTTCACTAATCGCTATCGACTATTTCTTCTATCGGCTCGAATTTAAACCGATAGTATTGTATAAGTTTTTTCTATCGGCTCGTATATAAACTGATAGTATTGTTTAGGCTTTTCTATCGGCTAGGATCTAAATCGATAGTAATGTTAATGTTTTTTTCTATCGGCTCTTATATAAACCGATAGTATTGTCTGGACACAGTTAGTACTGGAAACTTTATTCTATCGGTTGTTATATATGAACCGATAGTATTGTGTAGACACAGTTAGTACTGGACACTTTATTCTATCGGTTGTTGTATATGAACCGATAGTACTGAGATATTTATTCTATCGGTTTTATTATATAACCGATAGTATTTTGTAGACACGTTTAGTACTGAAAACTTTATTTTATCGGTTGCCGCATATGAACCGATAGTACTGTAATATTTATTCTATCGGTTGTTGTATATAACCGATAGTAATATTAGTTTTTCCTATCGGTTATGTACTGGCACGGTTAGTACTGGAATCATGCACATATACATACAGCTATACAGAGATACATTGGATCATTCACAAATACACCAATATTTACAAATATTCACCAATATTCACATTTTGAATTTGTTCACAAATACACTAATACAGTAATATACACATGCATTGGACAGATTGAATTTATGCACATATTGATCGAGTTTATTCACAAATACATCAATGAATCTATTCACATATTGAGTTTATTCACAAATACAGCAATCAACACATTCAATATATATTCACAAATACAGCAATCAACACAAGTCAGTTACTATCGATCGTTGATAGCCACTTCTTCCATGACATATTGAGCCCAAATTGTTCGCAGCTCCTTCAATTGAGGCAACTCATATTGCTCTTTCAACATGGCGCTCTGCATATATGCGTGTATGAAGTTAGGATCGTACGTCACATCCAATTAAAGTTCGACTTTGAGTCAGGAAAAATGGTTACCTTAGGAAATTGGGCAAAGTTTCTCCTGATCAGGTCATACATGAATCTCATGACATAGAAGCCACATTCCCACAATTGTGGCTGCTGATGGCACTGGAAAAATTGCATATGCAAAGACATAAACCCACATTAACTCGAAAGAACTAATTAAGCTTAAAATAAAAGACTCATCATGAGTACTTCCATCCGTATTAAGAAATTGTTGTGCCCTTCGACGCGTCATGCCTCCCTCCAGCACTAGCATAATTTTTGAAAGCCCTGTATTTAATTTAGCATTGCCAGTTAATATGTTATCATTAATTAGCTAGTCAGAGAAAAATTTAAGACAACTATGTTACTTACGCGTCTATGTGCCATGTGAGGGTGAAAACATGCGCCACCTTGTCGCTCATCGAATCGAGGTAATAGACCTCATTCATCCATGGGCAAATGACGGTGAGGACCCAGTGGCCCCTACATTGCATATATAAGCGAACCGTTTCATACATATGTTAGGCGTAACATACAAGAATGAGTTAAATTAGTAGGAAATGCACTAACCTTTGGTGGTACGGCGCAAGGATGAACTCTCGGTCCTGCTGCGCTAGTAGTGCCTTTGATATGTATTCCTCCGCATGTGCTTGGTCATGGTCTAGCATCGTGAGGCTTATTTTCTCTGGGTCGAGGAAACCCACCTTGTCACATGCCCTCATCGACGCCAGCCTATACATGCACCTGGATGCAAAGTAGACATTAGTAAGTAGTGCATACAAAGTGATTAGATTTATGAAACGAACTGTGATAACTTCAGACAACAGCAAACTCACAGGACTCCAGTCCGTATGATGGACATATCAAGCTCCCGCCAGTTGAGGAGGTCGAACAAATCCTCGTGGGCCACCGATATGCTCCCGGGCTCACGGTGAAAATGGGCTGGCCTGAAGTGAACCAAGAAGTTGATGTGGCGCCTAGACCGGGTCAGGTACCACTCGTGGAGACTTCTGGTTATTTGATCCATATTGCGCAGAAGGTACTCCGACACAAGTGGGGACCCGTTCTTGAACGTACCCGGCTGGCTTTGTTTGGCCTTGCCTTTGGCCTTGCCCTTGCCTTTGGGCGGGGAGCGAGTGTATACCTTCGAAGGTTGGGGTTGGGGTGTGGTGCCGCCGGCCTCATTTGATGGCGAAGGGTTTGAGGCCGTCGAAGTAGGCATGGGGGCCGAAGGAGTTCGCTCATGCGTTGTGGCGGGGGTGGTGTCCTCAGGAAGTGAGCTGGTACCCATCGTCCACTTTAAGTACAAACGCATACGTTAGATTTTGCAAATTGAGTATATTAACTGAGTTGTAAGCTAGAATGGCTAGGGTTTACCTCCTGTAGTCTAACACCCTTCTTGGGCCACTGTATGTACGAGCCCAATGCCTCGCCAATTGTCCGCATTTCGTCCGTTGGGACGGGCAACGGAAAAGTGCTGTAGCCCGGGAGGGCCATGTCCACCTGTACCTTTGCGAATCCAGGCTCCAGAGGTACGCAGTGGATCCGGACATCCTCCCAAGTCTGGTATACGACCCCGTTTGCAACCGCAACAGGTTTGTCGCCTATATTGATCAATAGGCTACAGCTCTCCGGCTTCTGCAATTTGCAACAATTATAACAGGTTAGCGAAACAATTCTAACGTAACGGGAGTGGCATCAGCCGAACTGCATATATAGCTCAAGAGTTGCAATACCTCGATCAGGTCCATCGGATCCACGTGAACCTTCGAGCCAACACTACTCGGCCTGGCAGTGTCGACCTCGGCAGCTGGATCTAAACCCTTGGACTGCACAACTCGGCTGAGGCGTTCATACTTCTCGTTCATTTGAGCGAACATGTCCGCGAATTGTGCAGTCACATCTGCCCGTATCTTCTGAGATAGCTCCACTTCCCTTTCCTTCCAGCTGCCAGCCTTTTTCGCCTTTTGCCCGGGCTCCGAGAAGCCTTCCTTCCATGGCACCACAGCCTCCACGGTTCGCATCCGCCTTGGATGCTCCTTGTTCCCTAGAGCCCGGGTAAGGATGTCGTTCTCCCTATGGGGACTGAACAATCCCTCGGTCACATCCTTCGAGCAAGAGATCTGTTACATTGAAAGCTCTCCATTGTGAGGAAGAAATATATACAAATTTGTGCGCACACTAGTGATCATAGTTAGCCAACTTACGAGTCGCTGCACGACCTCGACGTCCCTGGGGTTTGGGAACGCCACAGTCCCCGTGGCCGACACGGTCCCTCTGGCCAGCCACCAGCGCTTGCATCGCTGATCGCGGATCTCGGAGAGTGGTAGGTCAGGGGAGTCGACGAAATTTGACGCCTCATCTTCAGCCTTCTTCCACTGCTCCTCCTTCCCCGCATAGCCGCGAGAGCCGAGCCGGTGTGGGTGGTCGTTCCTCCTCTGGATTGCCCTGTTCTTCTCGCTGAGAGCCTTCGTACCAGAAACAAGAAAATTAATGCACCACTGCTTACTGCATACAATGGTGTAACCAAGCAAAGGAACCATACATACCTTGAACTCAGGAGTCCCCTTCTGTTGGGCGAATTGCTCCCATACCTCCTCCGTTATGAAGGGGTACTTCTCGCATGGAGATTCGCCTTTAGCGAGGAAGGTACTGACGAGGACGCTCTTGAAGGTTTTCCACGTGTTGTTCATGCCCTTCAAGCAAGCTATCTTGGGACCATCGTCCGGGATGTTCCACTTGGCCTGTTTCAAATGGTGCATATAAGTAGGACTTACCTAATCTTTGGGATAAACCAAGGGAATGTGATTACTAAAGAGTTCAGTGATTTTGATTAATTTTACCTTCACTTCCGCCCACAGCCTATCCCTCTCGTCGGCCTTGACGTCCTTCCAGCTCTGGACGGTGATCTTCACCCTTTCCTTCGCCAACAAGCCAACATAGGCAGCATAGTGTCCAGCGTTCTTCCCGATCGGTCTCCCGAACTGGTTGAACTCACATGAAAGATCCGCGCGTTTGGCCAAACGACCCAACATCGTCGGGCCTCGCGCCTTCCTCTTGCGCTGGGACGAGGCAGCGCCATCTACGTTCGCCCTCGCCAAATCACTACTATCAGCCGAGGAAGATGCCGACATGGCTTTACCTAAAATTCCATGAACAAACCATCAATTGATATGAAGAAAGGTACATGACAAAGTTCATAACTAAAATTGTTGTGCCCTACGCTGGTCTCTCTGCATGAACATAAAGTCTGTTGAAATTTAAATGAACCAAAATTTCAGATGAACATTAGAAAATGGGAAGTAATTAACAGAAAATTCAGATTAGCAGTGCAAACTAAGACATACTCTATTTCCTATCGGTTTTGAAAGGAAAACCGATAGTACTAAGGTATGTATTCAGGAAAATTTAAAAGATTAGCAGTGCAAACTATGCTAATCTCTCTGCAGGAAAATAATGTCTGTTAAAATTTAAATGAACCTAAATTTGAGATGAACATTAGAAAATGGGAAGTAATTCACAGAAAATTCAGATTAGCAGTGCAAACTAAGACATACTCTATTTCCTATCGGTTTTGAAAGGAAAACCGATAGTACTAACGTATGTATTCAGGAAAATTTAAAAGATTAGCAGTGCAAACTATGCTTATCTCTCTGCAGGAAAATAAAGTCTGTTAAAATTTAAATGAACCTAAATTTGAGATGAACATTAGAACATGGGAAGTAATTCACAGAAAATTCAAATTAGCAGTGCAAACTATTATGGCACTACTATTTCCTATTGGTTTTCCAAGTCAAACCGATAGTAATCAAGTTTGTATTCAGCAAAATCTATAAGACTAGCAGTGCAAACTATGCTAGTCTCTCAGCAGGAACATAAAGTATGTTAAAATGTAAATGAACCAAAATTTCAGATGAAAATTAGAAAATGGGAAATAATTAACAGAAAATTCAGTTTAAGGTATTTACTATCGGTTCTGAATAAGAAACCGATAGTGGACTATACTGTATGACAAATTGCTAGTGATTTTCATCAATTCTATCATTCTCATAGTTATCAAGTTTGTAGTTCATGAATTTTACTCTAGGTTTATATTTGTAATCAATTGAACGGGATATGAACCATTGTATACAAAATTAAGCAATACACGCGAGCAATTTGGTCAAGAACACTTACAGTCGATCGTGGAGTGGCCGGAGGTGGTGGCGCAATGCAGTGCCGGAGGCGGTGGAGAACCAGATTCTGATCGGCAATGGTGGCGCAGAGGAGCGAAGAAGCGAACGTCGGCGAATCTAGGGTTTTCCGCGCGAGTATTTGGAAATTGGAATGTGATCAGTTGCACTGGAGGGAAAATCGTGCAAGGTTATAACCTAATCTATGAATGTTTACTATCAGTTCATAACCACCAAACCGATAGTAAAAACATGTAAGTTAGGGTTTGCAGTGTTGGCACTGTTCACTATCGGTTTTATTATACCAAACCGATAGTAAACTAAGAAACAGGGGCTCATAACACAATATAAATCACTATCGATTGTAAACACTAAACCGATAGTAAACTAAATACAGGGGCTCATAACACAGTATAAATCACTATCGGTTATGAACGATAAACCGATAGTATAGTTTAATTTCATATCGGTTTCACAGTTATAACCGATAGTAAAATACAATGTTATTGACCCTAAAGGATTTTCCTTAGAAGAATTACAGAGGATCTCAGTACAGCATTTTGTATTTTACTATCGGTTTTATGACAATAAACCGATAGTATATGTTAATTTCATATCGATTTGGAGGTTGAAACCGATAGTAGAATACTGTTAAATTGATCTAAAGGTATTTCCTGAGAACAATTACAGATGGGTCTCAGTACATCATTTTGCACTTGTAAAGACACCTGAAACCCCATGCAAATGACTTCCAATAATTTTGAAATAAATTAACAGTAAAGACCAATCATGGAATGAAAATTTGCAGTTTTCATATATATTTGTGAAAAGAATCAATTATTGGTCAAATCAAGTATATACTCCAATTGAAATGAAAATTTGCAGAAATGATTCTCAATGCATCACGTATGTTTTCCCAAAGAATTTTTGAAAAATGATTTGAAGAATTCTTCGATTAAATATCCAAGTAATATACGTCACTTACATATTGCAAATTAGTCAAGAATGGTTGTCCACCCATAATCCTTCGTGGTCGTCTCGCAGGTAACTTGTTTCGTCAATATCTTCAGTAGGGACAGATTGAAGGATTCCATCTAAAAATGGAGGTAGTTCGTCGAACTGATCGTACTCTTCTTCATCCACAACGTCTTCGACCCCAACAATACGTCTCTTACTGTGAAGGACAACGTGCAACTTTGGGTTGGCCGGGTCAACGATGTAGAACACCTGTGTGGCTTGCTCAGCAAGTATAAATGGATCATCTTTGTGTGCGACTCTACTGAGATCGACGAGAGTAAACCCATAATTGTCGACTTTAACACCTCGAGGGATTTCGACCCATTGGCATCGAAACAGAGAAATCTTAAGTAATACATAATCGAGCTCCCATATTTCCTCAATAACACCGTAATATGAGTCGAGTGCCCTTACTGCCCTGGTATCCTCCGAAATAGCAAGTAGTGTCACTCCACTACATTGCATGGTACTCTTCTCGTCCTGAGTTCTTGTGTAAAATGAATAGCCGTTGATGTCATACCCCTGCCAAGTCCCTACAGTAAATCTAGGCCCTCTGGCCAACCATGTAACATCTTCATCTACATCGCCCTCAGAAGCTTGTAGGACTCTATTTTCGATCCACCCAGCAAACTTCCTATTATGTTCTCTGGTGACCCAAATCTCTGGCTTCGAGGGATTCTTTTTCCGTAACATTTCCTTGTGCTCGTGTATGTATGGCTCCACCCCCGTCATGTGCTGTAAGACCCAAAAATGGGATTTTGCATACAGATCACTAGAGGGGACGACTGCTTTAAATCCAATCATTCCAATGCCCTGAAGCCTGCCCTCATGCTGGGACGTAGGAACGCCAATTGGGTCAACCCCGGCCATATAGTTGGTGCAAAATTCGATCACCTCCTCGGCGGCATAACCTTCAATGATACTGCCCTCAGGCCGATGTCGATTCCTTACATATCCCTTCAAGATACCCATAAATCTCTCAAATGGATACATGTAGCGCAGGAACACGGGTCCACAAAACTTAATTTCTCTGACAAGGTGAACAATTAGATGGACCATAACATCAAAAAAGGATGGAGGGAAATAAATCTCCAGCTGACAAAGAGTAGTAGTCACATCGCGTTGCAAATCGTCCAGTCCATCCATATCAATTACCTGCAAGGACACAGTTGCAGCAAATATTCAGATCCAAAAAATCTGACAAGTTCTACGAATGGAGCTAATTAACTTGCTAGGAGTACACGCTTACGTACCTTGCCAGATATTGTGTTGAAGAAATAACATAGCTTTGTTATTGTCTCTCTGACTTTGACTGGGAGAATGCCTCTGATAGCAATGGGAAGCATTTGTGACATCAGTACATGACAATCATGGGACTTCATACCAACCAGTTTCAAGTCTTTCATGGACGCAAGTTTTTTCAAGTTCGCAGAATACCCGCATGGAACTTTGACACCATGTAGGCACTGACAGAGTTCTGTTTTTTCTCTTTTTGACAAAGTATAGCAGGCCGGGGGGAGGTATGTCCGCTTTCCCTTCTCCAACGGTGCAAGCTCAGTCCTTATGCCCATGTCGAGCATGTCACGGCGAACGTTGATGCCATCTTTCGTCTTTCCTGGAATGTTCAACAACAAACCAGTCAAATTGTCACAAACATTTTTCTCTACGTGCATGACATCAATGCAATGTCAAACTTGTAAGTGCTCCCAATATGGCAGATCCCAAAGAATCGATCTCTTCTTCCAAACATTTTTTCCTGGAGGTTTAGAATATTTACCGAACTCAACTTTGATGTCCTTCACGCGCAAGTAAAGCTCCTTACCAGTCACAAACACTGGGGCTGATCCTTTCTCAGGCTTCCCATTGAATGACTTCCTCTTCTTACGGTAGGCGTGATGCATCGGAAGGAATCTACGGTGACCCATGTACACTGTTTTTCTGCAGTTCGATAACCACATGCTTTGAGTTTCATCCAGGCAAATAGGACAAGCCTTGCCTCCTTTCGTACTATACCCCGACAAATTTCCATAGGCCGGGAAATCATTCATGGTGCAAAATATCATGGCCCACAACATGAAATTCTCTCGCTTATGTGCATCCCACACCCGCACCCCTTCGCTCCACAATTTATGTAAGTCCTCGACTAACGGTGATAGAAACACGTCAATATCATTCCCGGGTTGTCTGGGTCCTGAAATTAGTAACGACATCATGATGTACTTGCGCTTCATACATAACCAAGGAGGAAGATTGTAGATGCATAAAAGAATCGGCCAAGTGCTATGTCGACTGCTCATATTTCCGTGTGGATTCATACCATCCGTACTCAGCCCAAACCTTATTTTCCTCACTTCGCCGCCAAACTCACCGAATGTTTTGTTAATGTTTCTCCATTGAATGGAATCGGCTGGATGTTTTAGTTTTCTGTCTTGTTTCCGACCTTCAACAAGCCAACGCAAGTACGTCGCATCTTTCGGATTTGCAAACAGCCGTTTCAATCTGGGAATCACAGGCAAATACCACACAGTTTTGGCCGAAGGCCCTTTCTTTACCTCATCACATCCATTGTGATAAATTCTGTCCCCATGCTTATACCGCGATGCGCCGCATCTTGGACAAACATGCAAATCCTCATACTCGTTACGGTACAGAACACAATCATTTGGGCATGCATGTATTCTTTCGATTTCCATTCCCAACGGACTCAATAGTTTTTTGGCCTGGTAAACCGATCTTGGCAACTCATTTCCCTCTGGAAGCATGTCCGCTAACAGATCCAATAGCGCCGTGAAACTCTTATCGCTCCAACCGTTGCATGCCTTCAAGTTATATAATCTCCGCACAGCAGACAACTTTGTAAATTTTGCACATCCGGGGAACAAAGGCTTCTCAGAATCAACAATTAATTTCTCAAATTTAGCTAAATCATTTTCGCTGTAGTCTTCTTCTACATCACGTAACATTTCATCTAAATTGTCGTCATCTACATGGACTTCTGAATGAACATTGCCAATGTTCTGATCATGATCATCATTACTGCAATCCACTTCCGGGTGCTACTGAGTGGTAGCGGTGCTCGTTTCCTCAAGATCTTCACCATACCATATCCAATGGGTATAGCGTGCGTTAAAACCACGACGAATCAAATGACTCCTAATCTGATCAGAGTTGCCGAACCTTTTTAAGTTCATACAATCTATACAAGGACAATGCATATCTTTCTCTCCCTTCTTCGCCTTTTCTTGCTCAGTAAATTTAATAAACCCATTCACACCCTCCAAATACTCAATAGTAGTACGTTTTATTCCATACATCCAATATTCTCGGTCCATCTACAATTATTTCACAAAATTGACAAATTCAAATAAATAATTAATGACTCAGGGCATGCATATATGCATGAAACATAATTAGCTAGGCCATATGTGTGTACATGAGCTGCTTAATTACATTAAATGGATTTGTATATATGAAACCCTAATTAACTTGATGCATGCATTAATTGGAAGAGCCAGCTAGCTAGCTGCTTAAATTCAGCAAGCTATAGCTAGCTAGCCAACCTAGCCATCTAGCTAGTTTGGAGATACATGTATCTAGTTTAATGAATTGCAAGTAGAGAGAGAGAGGGAGAGTGCGTGTGAAAGAGTGATCGAGAGAGAGAGAGAGAGGTGATGAGAAGATGACAATACCGAGGGGGATGGAAATATGATCAACCTCTCAGCTAGCTTCTCCAGATCACTCTAGCTTGGAGTCGTGCGCGGCTGAAATGATTCCAACATGCAGAGCGCAGAGCAGGGGTTGACCTAATTAAGTTGTCCAATTTTACTATCGGTTCAACAACACAAACCGATAGTAAAATAAGGTCCCCACTGTCATAACCATTAGTTTATATGAAGTCATTTTACTATCGGTTTGTTTTATATAACCGATAGTACTATTTCATATATTGTATCGGTTAGTACAGGAATAACCGATAGTAAAAAGTCAGTAATTTCACTATCAGTTACGCGAGAAAAACCGATAGTACTATGTAATATATTATATCGGTTGATACAGTACGAACCGATAGTATAAAGTGAGTAAATTTACTATCTGTTACGAACGAAAAACCGATAGTACTGTTTTAATATATTATATCGGTTGGTACAGTAATACCCGATAGTATAAAGTGCGCAATTTTACTATCAGTTAAAAGTGAAAAACCGATAGTACTATTTAATATATTATATCGGTTTGTACAGTAATGACCGATAGTAAAAAGTATTTGCATTTCACTAACGTTAGACTAGTGTGTAACCGATAGTAAAATGCCTATTTTCCGCCCTTGTCGTCCTATTCTATCGGATTTTTCCCAGATTGCTTATAACCGTTAGAAAATATGGGTTAGTGGAATGCACTTCTGTAGTAGTGTGTGCACGTAGATGATGATGACAATCTAGATGAGATGTTACGTGATGTAGAGGAAGATTACAATGAAAACAACTTCTGTGAATTTGAGAAACTGATTGCTGACTCTGAGAAGCCTCTGTTCCCTAGATGTGCAAAATTTATAAAATTGTCTTCTGTGCTGAGATTAGATAACTTGAAGGCAGGCAACGGTTGGAGCGATAAGAGTTTCACGGCTTTATTAGATCTTCTACTGGACATGCTTCCAGAGGGAAATGAGTTGCCAAGATCTATTTATCAAGCCCAAAAACTGTTGTGTCCGTTGGGAATGGAAATCGAAAGAATACACCATGCCCAAATGATTGTGTGTTGTACCGTAACGAGTACTCCAGTTTGCATGTTTATCCAAGATGCGGCGCATCGAGGTATACGCGTAGGGACCGGATTGACAGTGAACGTCACGAGGTAAAGAAAGGACCTCCGGCGAAAACTGTGTGGTACTTGCCTACGATACCAAGATTGAAGCGGCTGTTTGCAAATCCGAAAGTCGCGAAGCACTTGCGTTGGCATGCTGAATGTGAGACCCCCAGGTAGGTTACACACAGCATGATGCCACATGAGCTCAAACCACACAAGCATAGTAATATCATTAAACAAGTATCAGGCCAACATGGCCAATATTACATAGCCAAAGCACCGAAAATGGCGCTAAGTAGAGTTGCTAAGAAAATAACCCGTTTATCAGAACCAGAATCGGTATCCAAGTACCGAACACACAACATAAAGCATAAGGCGACGACAAACAGCTTGACTTCAATCAGCAGCGGGGTTGGAGGGACTTCTCCCACATCTGACTTGACTTGGTGCATGATCCTTCTAGAAAGTGGGCTCGTCCGGGGTGCTTCCATCTTCAGCTGAGTACTCATAACTGAAGGAATCGGGATCCTCGAATCCCTCTTCCACAGTGGGATATAAATGCAAGGGTGAGCACTTGGTGCTCAGCAACACTCATTCCAGGGGTTAATACAATTGTGCTTACATGAGGGTGAAATATATGATTCTGGGGTTTTGGTCCCATATGGTTAGAGATATATAGATTTCCAAGTTACTTATTCAGTAAAACGGTACTTTGTCGTGAAAATGATACTGTAAACATTAAACAGGTTTTCAGTAAAACATTAGGTGTAGTGGTCTCCCATGAGTCACTACTTTGTTAACCACATTCTGGAAACATTCCAAATATTACTTGTGCTATAACCCATGGATAACATCCACTACGAAAAGACTCCTGAACCTGGGAGTACAGAGTATCTGATACTTCTTTTACACTTTGCAAAGGCGTACCTCTTTTTAAATCCACTGGTTTACTCGGCTTTCAAGTCGGATCAGCTCCATGTGACTTATACACATGTGACAAGGCCGAGATCACACAACGCTTTTACAGTTCAGTATTAACAGTATCCCTGCCCAGTAAATAGAAAATTAAGTCTCAAGTACTGTTGTGGGTCCTCCCCACTGCCTTACTTCCTAGCCTCTGGCTCATGTTCCCGCAAGACACATAGCCTTGGTCTGTGTCCACGCAAGACATATGACCATTCAAGATTACAACCGCGCACGGCTTAATCTGAGGCGTAGGGCGCCTTCCTTCTTTCCACCTTACTCTTTCATCATTTTTCTGAACTCACACCTCTCATGGCCGAACTGCGGCCCACCAGTTTCCACGCGAGAAACCAGACCGACAAACCATGCAGGGAACTGCTAATGCCAAAAAGCTACTAAGTTGTGCCTGTCCCATACCAGGCAAGTGGTTGGTACGTTTACAATTCGCATAGAGACACAGCACAAGGTTCTTGTCCTTATGAACCAATAGTGAGGAACATTCACATTCCCTGGTGCGCACCGCACCCTCTCCATACAATCCAATCCTCACTACTGATCCCTTTTATCAGTTTTCTTAGCAAAACGGTTTTCATTATAACTTCTCATGTATTTGACCATTTCAAGTTTAATGTGGATATTCAGTACATGAGTCCTAGGGTGACAAAAACATATATATATAAAGGTTCAATAACAAAAGGGGTTTCATGATTCATTAGGTGATATCTATTCATGTCATTCAAACATAACTTGTATCTCAAATAAGCATGCATAGTAAGAAATAGTGAATATACTTCATATGAAAATATTGGGTGAGACATGATCAAAGGAATGAGGCTTGCCTTGCAATGCTGGGTCTAAGTACTCAGATGATTCTTCGAAGACTTCCTCCGCTCCTTCAACTTCTGACTCTGCGGCAATCAAACGATACACAAATACATACCATAAGCATACAGAAAATAGTTTTCATAGAAATTATTAAGTAAATAAGCCATGCATGCAGGGGAAAAGGTTAGGGCAAGGTCACAAGGGCTCTGGTCGAAGAAACGGCTAAAAAGGATTGAACGTCGAAGGGTCGACATTCGGTTCATGGCTTTGGCATAACTTTAAACTGATCTTAGGATGGTTTTCTGGAGAAGTGATAGAAGGGAAAGATGTAGAACACAACTCCAGGAATCTAGGGGACAAAGTGACATTTCCATTGCTCAACCAGAGTGGTCAAACAAGGCTAATGCCAGTGGCTGACATGCACTGACATAGTGCTGGACATGGCCAGAAACTAGGGCATGGCTTAACTTTTGATCCAGGGCTCCAATTGATGCAACACTTTGTCTGGGAGGTAGGCATTACTAACAGGAACAAAATACTCAACAGGAATAAGGGCTGAAAGTGGCCGGAGGGCGGCCAAATCCGGTGAGGAACTGCGGTGGCGACACGGCACAGACATTGATCTGGACAAACGTTTGGCAAAGGCATAACTCACAATCTAGGCAGATCCAGGTGTCGAGCTAGTGGAAGAAAATGCTCAGGGAGGTGAGGCTAAGCTAAGGGACAAAGTGGTGTCGGCTGAATCGGCCGGGAAAGAATTCCGGCGACCGGCGCTGGAGAAGACGACACTAGGGATTGGGGATTTTTGACACAGGGCGAATGAGCTCAATTCCAAGCTTGAGGATGATCTCTAGGGCACAACAAGGCTACTGGAGGGGTCAATTTTGCTGGGAGATGGCTGGAGAAGCTCGGCGGCGAGGTCCAGCAAACTGATGGACTTCCAGATCGGGATTTCCTCGATTTGGGCTCAAATGAAGATTTTGATTCTACAGGCTTGCTCTACTAAGCTTACTGATCAACTTCTTCTACAGAATCGAGAGCTAATTTGGAGGGAATCGAACGGCATTGGGGGAACAGGGCAAATCGGGAATCCGGCGATCACCGGCGATGGGGATCGATCTGGTGCAATTGGCTGCTATGACACAGAGAGGGAGAAGGGAGGAACTCACTGATGAACTTGGATCGAAGAAAGGGGCTGTGAAATGGGCTGGCACCGTGAGCTCTCTCACTGGCTCGCCGGAGAAGAAGGTGAAAACGGCGAGAGCTCTGGAAAATGGCTAAGTCCTGAGATGAGGCTTAAGCACAGCGCTGGAGGGTTTAAATAGGTCCAGGGGCGGAGCTTGCGAGGGATAAAGCGACAGCGGTTGCTTGCGCCGGGGAGAAGCTTGTCGGGCCCAGGCGCAACGACGGCGACGGTGATGTGATGTGCTTCAGGCGGTGTTGCAGCCTTGCTGACCTTGTCGGTTGCATCGGAACTTCACCTGGAACGGCGCCGATGCGAAGGCAACAGCAAAGCTCCGGCGGTGACACGTACACTCATGCAATGCCACGGCAACGGGCATGCGCGCGCGAAAACACTGCTGGAGCGCGGCCGTTTAACCGCTGGACATGGCGAAGCAACGGCGCTGGCACGTGCGCACGGGGTGGCACAGCAGCTCATGGGCACAAGCGACAAGAAGCGGTGACCGGCGGCGAGCAAACACGGCGAGAACACGGCGCGGCAACGGCGACTCGTGCGCTGGTCATGGGCAACGACCAGGGGCTGGTCGAAAACAGCCGAAAAGAATAGAAGGGCTGATTTGCAATTTTCAGAACTTTGCTCCAGGGACTGATCTACAAATCTGGAGATCTGGAGGGCTGATCTGAAATCTGATTTCGCAGATAAGTTGCATAAAATTATTAGAACTCATCTGGCCAGAGTTTGGTAAGATCGGGCATGATCTGAAGGGTTTCGACAAAATTTGGGGAAAAGCAGTTTAGGGTAAAATTAGGGTAATTAGGGTTTTACAAATGGCAGGGGTCGAGACTCAGCTTTAGGATGGGATTTTGGAGATGATCCCGAAGGGAAAAATGTTCTGAACAACAGTTAGAAGGGAATGGCCGAAGCAAAATAGGGTTTGGGGTCAAGATGTGGATTTTGGCTATTTTAGGGTTTGGCAAAAACAGGGTGTTACACTGAAGGCCAGAAACAAGACAGAAAATTGAGACACCCAGCTGATTCTATTCAATAGAGAAACATCAATAGAACATTTGCTGAGTTCAGCGGTGAAGTTAGGAATATAAGGTTCAGGCTGAGTACAGATGGTATTAACCCACATGGCAATATGAGCAGTCGGCATAGCACTTGGCCAGTTCTTTTATGCATCTACAATCTTCCTCCTTGGTTATGCATGAAGCGCAAGTACATCATGATGGTGTTACTAATCTCAGGACCCAGACAACCCGAAAATGATATTGACGTGTTTCTAGCGCCTTTAATCGAGGACTTATAGAAATTGTGGAGCGAGGGGGTGCAGGTGTGGGATGCATACAAGAAAGAGAATTTCATCTTGCGGGCCTTGATATTTTGCACCATAAATAATTTTTCGGCCTACAGCAATTTGTTGGGGTATAGTACGAAAGGAGCCAAGGCTTGCCCTATTTGCCTAGATGAAACTGAGAGCATGTGGTTGCGAAACTGCCGGAAAACAGTGTACATGGGTCACCGCAGGTTTCTTCCGGTGCAGCACACATACCATAAGAAGAGGAAATCATTTAACAGGAAGCCTGAGAAGGGATCAGCTCCAGTGTTTCTGACCGGTAAGGAGATTTACTCGCGCGTGAAGGACATCAAAGCTGAGTTCAGTAAGTATTCTAAACCTCGAGAAAAAAATGTTTGGAAGAAGAGATCAATTCTTTGGGATCTACCGTACTAGGAGCACTTACAAGTTCGACATTGCATTGACGTCATGCATGTAGAGAAAAATATCTGTGACAGTTTGATTGGTTTGTTGTTGAACATTCCGGGAAAGACAAAGGATGGTGTGAAAGCTCGTCGTGACATGGTGGAAATGGGGATAAGGACTGAGCTTGCACCTTTGAAGAAGGTAAAGCGTACATACCTCTCCCCGGCCTGCTATACGTTGTCCAAAAGCAAAAAAATAGAACTCTGTCGGTGCCTGCACGGTGTTAAAGTTCCATGTGGGTATTCCGTGAACTTGAAAAAACTTGTGTCCATGAAGGACCTAAAACTGGTTGGCACGAAGTCCCACGACTGTCATGTGTTGATGTCACAAATGCTTCCCATTGCTATCAGAGGTATTCTCCCAGTTAAAGTCAGAGAGACAATCACAAACCTATGTTATTTCTTCAACGCAATATCTTGCTGCGGTAAGTATGTGCACTCATACTATAAGTTAATTAGCTCCATTTGTGGAGCTTAATTAGAAAATTTTTCTGATATGAATATTTGGCGCAACTATGTCCTCGTAGGTAATTGATCCGGATGGACTGGACACTTTGCAACGTGACGTGGTTACAACTCTTTGTCAGCTCGAGATGTATTTTCCTCCATCCTTTTTTGATGTTATGGTCCATCTGATTGTTCACCTTATCAGAGAAATTAAGTTTTGTGGACCCGAGTGCCTGCACTACATGTATCCATTTGAGAGATTTATGGGTGTATTGAAGGGATACGTAAGGACTCATCGTGGACCCGAGGGGAGTATCATGGAAGGTTATGCTGCCGAGGAGGTGATTGAATTTTGCACATATTATATGGCCGGGGTTGACCCAATTGGCATTCATAGGTCCCGACACGAGGGTAAGCTTGAGGGCATCGGAACAATTGGATTCAAAGCTATCGTCCCCACCCGTGATGTGTACACAAAATCACATTTTTGGGTCTTACAACACATGACGGAGATCGATCCATACATACACGAGCACAAGGTAATGTTACAGTCACAGAATCCTTCGAAGTCAGAGATTTGGGTCACCAGAGAACATAACAGGAAATTTGCTGGGTGGATCCAAGAAAGAGTCACGCGAGCTACCGAGGGCTCCATAAGTGAAACTGTGACATGGTTGGCTAGAGGCCCAAGATTCACTGTAGGGACTTGGCAGGGGTACGACATCAATGGGTATTCATTTTACACAAGAGCTCAAGACACCAAGAGTAGCCACAATGTAGCGGAGTCACACTGTTTGCTATTTCCGAGGATGCCAGGTCAGTAAGGGCGCTGAACTCATATTACGGTTCTATTGACTAAATATGGGAGCTCGATTACGGATTATTTAAGATTTCCTTGTTTCGATGCCAATGGGTCGAAATCCCTCGAGGTGTTAAAGTTGACAGTTACGGGTTTACTCTCGTCGATCTTGATAGAGTCGGACACCAAGACGATCCATTCATACTTGCAAAGTAAGCCACACGGGTATTCTACATCGTTGACCCGGCCAATCCAAACTTGCACGTTGTCCTCCACAACAAGAGACGTATTGTTGGGGTCGAAGACGTTGTCGACAAAGAGGAGTATAACCAATTCGACGAAATACCTCCTTTTTTAGAGGACATTCAATCTATCCCTACTGAAGATATCGACGAAACAACATATCCGCGAGATGATCACGAAGAAGGATTATGGGTTGAGAACCATTGATGATTATTTTCTATTTCAAGGAAAAATGCCAAGCAAACAGCCCACAAGTTGTGCATCAAGATGAGGAACTTATCATTAATACATCAGGAAATACATTTTTCTTTAGAACTTAATGATAAGCTAGTTCACAGCATTAATATATCTCAATTTTACTCCACATCATGAGTTCTAACATGTACAGTCCTTTATCCTGTAAGAACTTAATTCTTCCCTTCAAATTTTCTTGCCAAAATCTCATTGCAGCCTCTTGCTTCTTCAAAAATTAAGCTCTTCAAAAATCCCATTCCCTGAAACATCATTTTCCAATGCCCTGCCCACTTCAAATATTACTCTGGGAAAAATTTACTTGTTCTATCAGTATTATTTTGTTGTACCATTAGAATAAAACCATTAGTCTGACGGTATTTTGTTGTTTGTACCGATAGAAAAGGGCATCCACTACTTCAAATATTACTCTGGGAAAAATTTACTTGTTCTATCGGTATCATTTTTTTGTGCCGTTAGAATAAATCCATTGGTCTGACGGTATTTTGTTGTTTGTACCGATAAAAAAGGGCATCCACTACTTTATTAAACATGGCCCTTGAGTTTCCCTCCAGTCGGAGCGTTCCAACTTATAGCACTGCGTCTCTTCGAGCGCGAAAACCACAACCTCCGCAGTGACCACTTACTTCCTCACTCCCACACGACGATCGCCGCCTGGATACTGGTTCGCCACTGCCACCGGTCCATATTTTCGTCCTTCGCCGGCCGCCGCTGCGTTCTACACCGCCTCTCCATCACCACAACTGATCGCCGTAAAATACCCTAATTTGTCGTTCTTTTTCCAGCATCTTCCTTATTTGATCTTAGTGTTTTGTACGTACTAATTCTTCAAGTTTTGGAATTAAACTAGGGTTCCCTATTGTGTTGGATTATGTAAATTCTGCAGGCAATATTGATTTAAATTAGGGTTGACATAATATGTTCCAGTGCTGTAATGAACCTATTTTGAGATTTTAACTTATATATACTGCTGTATGTGTGATCAATTGTATCGAACTGCCATGTAATGCACTTTATATGTTGGAGGTGTTCTTACACATCTTCTATCGGTATCTCCTGTATTTTGCCGATAGAAAAAATTGTTATGTTCTATCGGCGGCTCATGTGTTTACCGATAGAAAAGATTGTTATGTGTGAAATAATAATGCTGGCCCATGAATATTAGTATAGAAAATCATGGAGAATGTTGACTTAAACCAAGATTATGTGATGCCAGTGAATGGCGGCTTATCAACAATATTCCATAACATAGAGAACATTGTTATGTTCTATCGGTATCTCGTATCTTTGCCGATAGAAAACCTTGTTATGGTCTATCGGTATCTCATGGGTTTACCGATAGAAAACATTGTTGAACACTTCAGCAATTAATTTTTGCATTTCTTCGGACACCCTTTAGCAGCCCTAATTAGTCTCCAATCCTGAACTGAGTTATGGAACTCCAAGAAGAATTAATTGCCATATGTTGCCTACTTCCTATATGAAAATGTGTAGATGAAAATGCTCAGAAATAGAATCTTATCTTCTATTGGTAGTTTTTGTGTTTACCGATAGAAAAAATATTTAAAATAGGTCCTTTTGCTTTGTAAAATGATTTGGTTTGTGTTTCCATTAAATTTTTGATGGTTTTGTAGGGAAAGACATGTCGTCGTCTTCATCGGATGGTACTAGTGGTTCGACTAGGGCCAACCCCAACGTAACTGAAGATGCAGCTGGTTCATCCCAAAGCAAGAGGGTGGGGCGAGGTGCGATGACGTTGGGCCATTTGGCCAAACGCATGGATCTTTCTTGTGAGTTCAACCAATTTGGGAGGCCAATCGGAAAGAATGCTGGGAAGTACGCGGCCTACGTTGGGCTGTTGGCCAAAGAAAGGGTGAAGATCACCATCCAGAGCTGGAAGGACGTGACGGCAGACGAGAGGGATAGGTTGTGGGTAGAAGTGAAGGTTAAATTAACTGAAATCACTGAACTCTTTCGCAATCACATTCTCTTGGCTTATACTAAAGTTTAACTAACTCGTGATTAATTGTATGCATTGTTTGAAAACAGGTTAAGTGGAACATCCCCGACGATAAACCTAGGACGGCCTGCTTGAAGGACATGAACGGAACATGGAAAACCTTTAAGAGCTGGCTCGTCAGTAACTTCCTCGCTGCAGGGAAATCTCCTTGCGAGAAGTACCCCTTCATATCTGAGGAGGTATGGGAGGAATTCACCAAGCAGAAGGGGACTGAGGAGTTCAAGGCCCTTAGCAAGAAGAATAAGGCGATCCAAAAGAGGAACGACTACCCGCATCGGCTCAGATCCTGGGGCTATGCGGGGAAGGAGGAGCAGTGGATCAAGGAAGACGAGCAAAATACTATTATCGACTCCCCTGAGTTGCCGCTCTCCGAGATCTGGGATGCCAGGTGCAA
Source organism: Pharus latifolius (assembly GCA_019359835.1). Classification (NCBI taxonomy): domain Eukaryota; kingdom Viridiplantae; phylum Streptophyta; class Magnoliopsida; order Poales; family Poaceae; genus Pharus; species Pharus latifolius. Next base: position 60,528,332 of record CM033323.1, read on the forward strand.
GCGATGGTGGAGGGGGAGAGGTTCCGTGTCGTCCACGGGGTCTTTGCAGTTCACAAACCCTGGGGATGCCGACGTTGTGAAGCGAATGGTAAGTTGGCTAACCTTGTAAACTATGTGCGCACAAGTGTATATATGTATTTGTCTCACAAGGTACCTTTAAATGTAACAAATCTCTTTTGAGAAGGAGGCAATGGAGGGATTGTTTACCCCGCAGAGGAAGAACGACATCCTCACCAGGGCTCTAGGAAATAAGGAGCATCCCGAGCGGACACCAACCGTGGGAGCCATTGTGTCGTGGAAGGCCGATTTCGCAGATCCGGCTCCACCGAGGAAGAAGGCCCATTCCTGGAAGGAAAAGGAAGCGGAGCTCTCTGATAAGATACGGGCTGAGGTACGGGTGGAGATACGGGCTGAGGTGCAGTCTGGGGTTGCACAAATGAGGGAAGAGTTTGCACAGTTGAGAGAAGCATTGCTGGCCAAGAGTGCAGATGCGGATCCCCAGGACGACGGTAGCCCGCAGGGTCGGATAAGCAGTTGCTCTTCGAAGGTCCTCGCGGATCCAGTGGATCTACTTGAGGTATTGCGAGCCTTCATCTGTGCACTTAAGTTGATGCCACTCCCATTCTGTTAGAGTTGTTTCGCTAACCTATTTTAATTGTTACAAATTTGCAGAAGCCGGAGAGCTGCATCCTACTGACTCACCTAGGTGATGGGCAGGAAGTGGTTGCACCCGGCTTCGTATATCCGTCTGGGGAGGATGTCCGGATCCACTGCGTACCTCTGCGGTTGGGGTTTGCAAAGGTACAGGTGGACATGGCCATGCCGGGCTACAACGATTCTCCATTGCCAGTCCCAACAGAGGAAATGCAGACACTTACTGAGGCAGTGGGCTCCTACGTACAGTGGCCCAAGAAGTGTGTTCTAATACAATAGGTAAATCCTACACATTTTAGATTACATCCTACTCAGTACACTCAACTTGCAAAATCTAACATACGTGCTCATTAATTGAAGTGGCCTGCCGGCGTGCTACCAGGGGACTGCGCCCCTAGCTCGGGGCATGAGGCCGGATCTCGAGCAAACCTGAACAAAGCAAAGACGGCCTCGACCCCAGCTAGCGCATCCACGCCTTCACCTCGGAAGAAAGCCGCCATCACCTCGCCCTTGCCTTCGAAGGTACGCGCTTAGTCCCCGGCAAAAGGCAAGGGCAAAGGGCGAAAGGGATAGTCGGAGAGGTTCAGGAACGGGTTCCCACTCATGTCGGAGGCAGCTTTGCGCAAATTGGATCGATCAACCAGAGACCTCCACGAGTGGTACCTACACCGAGCTCGGTGCAATCTGAACTTCTTGGTTCCCTACAGGCCTGGGTAGTTCCACCGTGAGCCTGGGAGTATATCCGTGGCACATGAGGATCTGTTCGACCTCTACAACTGGCGGGAGCTCGATATGTCTATCATACGGACTAGAGTCCTGTGAGTTTGCTGATCCTATGTATTGTTGTTTTCTAACTCAGTTTGCTAACTCTGCATTGTTGTAGTTCATTTGAAATGTAGTAACTTTCTGTGCAATACTAGTGTCATCCTTTGCATGCAAGTGCATGTACAAGCTAGCATCGGAGGCTACGTGTGACAAGGTGGGTTTCCTCGATCCAGAGAAAATAACCCTCACGATGCTAGAGCATGACGCCGCGCACGCTGAGCACTACATATCCAAGGCGCTGATGGTGCAGTTGGACAGGGAGTTCATTCTAGTGCCGTACCACCAAAGGTTAGTGCATCTCGTACTAATTTAACTCAATCTTGTATGCTATACCTCAGATATATTTTGAGCTAGCGGTCCGCTTTTATGTACAATGTAGGGGTCACTGGATCCTCATCGTGATCTGTCTGTTGAGGAATGAGGTGTACTACCTCGATTCGATGCATGACAGATTATCAGATGAATATGTGGTCAAGGGGAATATGGAGGCGTAAGTAACTTATATGTTTGATTTAAATTTTAACCTCACTAGTTAATGATAATACATTAACCGGCAATGCTAACTGAAATGCAGGGCTTTTGAGAAATATGTGTCCGCTGGAGGGAGGCATGCTGCACCACAGGGCTCCCTACTAGCTTGGAAAGACTTTTTGTTTATGCTTAATTAGCTTATGGAAACAATAGCTAACATGTCTTCGCATATGTAATTATCTCAGTACCATCAGCAGCCGCAATCGTGGGAATGTGGGTTTTATGTGCTGCGCTACATGTACGACCTAATGCGGACAAACTTTGCCCAATTCCCCCAGGTAAGCATCGATAGCTAACTCAAATTTGAAAATTGGGTGTCACGTTCAAAATTAGGAAGTTAGTTACTCAGTATTCACACATGCTTGCAGATCGCCATGTCCAAAGACCAATACGAAAATGCAAAGATTAGATATCTCCGACAAATCTGGACTCAATATGTTATGGAGGAAGTTGCGCCCAACCAACCGCCATGACAAGCTTTTCGCTCACTTGTTGTCAATTTTCTCTTTTTCGTGTATTATGTGCATAGATTGTTTATATATAGTCTTATTGGTTAGTATTTGTCTATATTGGATTGCAATTTGTATTGGTTCATATATATGTGAATAACTGTCTAATGTGTCAATCTGTTCAATGTATATGTGAATTTACCCTTCTTTGTATCTGTATTGTATTGTGTATCCAATCTATACTGTATTGCATCTATACTGTATATGTGAATATACTGTATTGTGAATGTAAAGAATGTACTGTATATGTGAATGTACTGTATAGCATCTATACTGTATTTCTATCAGTAAATTCATTCACAACCGAGAGAGTACTATCAATTTTTCTATCGGTAAATTCATTCACAACCGAGAGAGTGCTATGGTTTTTTCTATCGGTACACTCGTAATTAACTGTTAGAAGAGTGTAACTTTTTCTGCCTATAAATACATACACAACCGAGAGAGTACTATCGTTTTTTCTATCGATACACTTATAATTAACCGTTAGAAGATTGTAACTTTTCCTGCTGGTAAACTTATACACAACCGAGAGAGTACTATCCTTTTTTCTATCGGTAAACTCTTTCACAACCGAGAGAGTACTAAGGTTTTTTTCTATCGGTACACTAGTAATTAACCGTTAGGAGAGTGTAACTTTTCCTGCAGGTAAACTCATACACAACCGAGAGAGTACTATACTTTTTCTATCGGTAAACTCTTTCACAACCATCAGACTAGAACGGTTTTTCTACCACTTATCGCCTAAAATGCCGTTAGAATAGTGCACTTCTTCTATCGGTTATTTACCGTTAGAAAATGACCTGTCTTGTTCTATCGTGTCTATCTCTAACGGTACAAAAACCGATAGTAGAAGGGTGTTTTTTACCGATAGAAGAAAGATTTTCTATACTAGTGTTGCATCTCGTCCAATGCCTTGACCAATAAAATGTCCAAGGAACTGCCTCCGTCGATCAGGACCCTTTCAACTCTCACATTACTGATAATTGGCGTAATGACCAAAGGTAGCCTCAATGGTCTAGTAAGCCCCACAGGACAATCAGAGCGATCAAACATCAAAGGAGTATCCGACCAACGGGGGTACTAAGGTTCACCAAGGGGAGTCTCCGCTTGGTTCACCTCTCGATAAAAAGCTTTAAATTGCCGTTTAGAAACAAAAGAGGAGGAACCTCCAAAAATAACATTGACATGATTACGAGGTACCTGGTAGGACATCTCTTCATTCCCGCTGGCGTCTCTTAGCCCGCAAGTCTGTTCTTTTGGTGGCAAGGTCGGCATTGGTCCGATCCCCTGGTAGAAGTCATCCAACTGCTTCAACCAGCTCCGGCAATTCTTGAGGTCGTGGCCTGCAGAGTTGTGGAGTGGACACCACCTCTTGCCTTCCTGCGGGTTAGTCGACTTCTCTGGCTGGTCAGCACTGCGATCACCAGAAGCAGTTTTATTTATAAACGAAGATTTGTTACCTTTAGTCGACGGAGCTTTCTCTGCGACCGCGACCTCTTGGTATTGTCCAGTTCAACTCCTTTTTGATTTCTTTGACTTCCCGCCTGATGAAGATTCCAGCTTCTTGTTCGAATGCTCTCTTTTCACGTCCTTGAGACTTGGTTGAGGCGGTAAGTTTCCTTTATCCACCATCTGATTTCACTCAACGGCCTCGGCCGCGTCGGAATATCGATCAGCCATATCAAAAAGATCGGCCTCTGATCGAGGGGGGTGGATGAGTAAATCCTCAATAAACCTCCAATATCGAACGACGTGTTTAAACACCCTGATAACGGAATTATCAGATATGTTCGGGATGGTATTTCTCACCCCGACGAATCTTTTGACAAACTGACAAAGAGTTTCGGTCGATATTTGTCTTAGTCGGTGGAGGTCGTCCTCTTTTCCCGGCTTCTGATAACAATTCTGGAAATTGTTGAGGATGGCATCGCACAACATTTCCCAGTTATATATCGAACCCTCGAGCTGATTGAATAGCCAGGTTCTTGCCGGTCCCTCGAGGACTGTAGGTGAATAGTTGGCCATGACCCGGTCATCGCCACCTACTGCCTGAATAGCAGTGATGTAATTTGAAGGAACTCCGATGGATTCTAAGTTCCGTCAAATCTTTCAATAGCCCCCGGTTTAAACTTATCCAGCCAAACAACCGCGCGAAGGACAGGCAAGAAAGCTTTACAACCGACATAAGGACCATGGAGGGATTTGCGACTCTCGACCTGATCTCGAGCAACCTCACGCGAAGGAGACATCACGCGTGGCCCCAGGAGAGAATGAACAGGAATTCGTTCCCGATCACAAGAATTTCCCGCCCGTCTGGTTTGTCAAGCCGAGACGGCACTAGTGGTGGCCGATTCCGTCTACCAGAACTAGAGTTAGAGTATTCTCTTTCATGGGAACGTATCGCCGACCGGGAAGAGGCTGTAGGGGTCACATCAGATGCGACCTCGTCTAACCTCTCCGCCAAGATTCTGGCGAAAGCTGGTTTCTGCGCATCTGTGACAGTAGGAGGAAAATTACGCAGGACCACTGCGATGGATTAAAGCTGGCCATGCGTGCTTCTCCTGGGTGCGCCTGGTGTCACCGTCTCTTCGTCCGCCGGTAAATGTCTCGGGGGTAAAGAAGGTGTCTGGTCGCGTCTACGACCACGCGGACACTTGGAGGAACTAGGAGCAGCGTCGTAACGAGCTTGCGCATTTTGTAAAGCCTCTAGGGCTGTTTTGCGGAGCTCATTATCTTGCTGTTCGCGATCTTGATCCTCCTTTTGTCTACACACTTGCTCTTCTTTTTGCTTGCACTCCTGTTCTTCCCTAGCAGCCCGCTGATTGGGAGTTTCTTCCGATAAGGCAGTGAATTACCTAGGGAACGAGGTCGCCGATGGAGAGAACATCTCTATTTGTTCTGAGTTGGACTCGAAATCAAAGAGACGATGGAGGTTATCAGGATCGAACCTCCCCGGACTAAATTCCTGATCAACATCACCCTTGCCCTTGGCAGGGTTGTGCGATGGACCGGATTCAATCCCTAACGCAGTAGAAACCACATTAGGCTCTGATTCTACGTCGGCTGTCTCCTGGTCAATAGACATGACCTGAGTGGTCGAATCGACCTCTGGGACATCTTCGCCTCCAGTTTCCTCCATTGGAACAGGATCACTAGGTGAAGGCATCTGTATGTGGGCATAATCCTCGAGATCAAAGTCGTTCTCAGAATCATATGCCTCAGACATGGCTCACCAAACCTCCGGAGAACGCCTTTAGAAAGGCCCAACGGTGGGCACCAGCTGTCGACAATTCGGACTCAGGGTCCTTAGTCGATCTTATGCAGAATTTGTGAGTTGTGAGGCCTTTCAAAGTGTCCCTCTAGAAAGGGATGATGAGCAATGTCAGTTGGGACACAGAGAGATTTATACAAGTTCGGGCCCTCAATGGTGGGAGTAATAGCCCTATGTCCTGTTGTGATTTCACTATGTATGGAAAAAAAGTTTACAAAGTTGAAGAAAAGATCATCACAGGCGAAGATCTTTTCTGTGTGATTGTCTGAAGAACGACTAAACTAACTTATGAAAGCTTGTTCTTGATATGTCGTCCTCTTGTATATTTGCTCACCCTTTTTATACTGGTCGAAAGGGCGCCAATGCACAACGGTTTTGAACGGTTGCTTGGGTGCAGTTTTGATAACTGCACTTAACTTCCACGCAGGTTTAACACATGCAATCAAGGGATAACTGCACATGTTAACCTCCTGACAGTTGTCTTCATATGTGGAGGAATCATCATGATCCTAGGAATATGCCTGCTGCAGAGCTGGGCAATCCCGAATTATTCTGGTCAAGGGTAGTCCACGACCTTCTGAGCGTGCATCGTCTACGGCCTCCTGACCGCGTAGCATCTGCGATCTCATGATCGTGCAAAGCCTGCGACCATAAGTCATTCTTGTGTCCGCGCTTCTCAGGTCTTCTGAGATCATAACAGCGAACCTTCAGACACTCATTTGGTTCGAATCCGTCTTGAACCAAATGTTCATTATTTCGAACTAGCTCGGGTAACAATCCTCGTCAATTAGCAAGGGTGCTTGCAAATACCCTCGACGAGTTTGTCTTGGACAGAACTCCAGCAGCGTCCTCGTGATCGACCACTAAAGAGCGAAGAGGTTACCGCCAATCACAAAAGAGACGCACTCCCGTGCATACCTGACATGACAAAACTAGACGAACTGGCGCTTCTGGCGACCACAATCGTATACCAATGCACTCGCGTCTGGGACCGCGTCATGACCTTCCCAAGGTTGACAACTTCTGCGACCACAATGATAGTCGCGATGATCTACGAACATAGAGTATGTACGTGGGTTGTAACGCTTTTTCACCCAGACTACGGAATGTCGTATGGCCTGATAAGTTAAAACCGAATTTCTTCATGGCGAGGATTGACACCCAGGTCAGTTCAAATAAATGCACTGTTGGTTCAACACAGATTCGAGCCAGACACGTGCCTAGCGGTGCGAACTCAAGTCATTCTGAGAAGCATCAGCCCAAGGTCGCAGGCTTTGCGCGATCAGGTCGCAGGCTTTGCGCGATCAGACCGCAGACTTCGCGCGGTCAAGAATTCGTGTGCTATACGCGAACAGAATGTCCGAGATGTTGCGCGGTCAGCCAACATCCCGCGATCAGAACATTCTCGATCAGGGTACTTGGAGTTCATCTGTCCGGCTGTCCCTATAGCGGGAATATTTCAAGTATCCCGAAGATTCCTCCACGTGGAAGACCAACCATCAGGAGATTAATAAGTGCAGTTATCCATGAATAACACGTGTTTAACCTGCGTGGAGGTTAAGAGCGGTTCTCTAAAAACCGCATGCAACCATCCAAGCAACTGTTTGATGCAGTTACAACATGGCACCCTTTCGACCAGTATAAAAGGATGGCAAGGTGCATCAAACAGGGGGATCCAACCATCTATTGAGGAGATCAACATCTCTGATACAAGCGAGATTCAACACATCTCAACCGCTCAAACAGCCAAGTCTACGGCCTAGATTAGATAGTATTTGCAAGCCTCCTGGGGCTTCTTTTTGTACACTTACATAGGAAAAACCTTCGCCTGTGAAGGTTTTTTCCCGCTAGTTTGTAAACCTTTATCACACATAGTGAAATCCCAACAGGACGTAGAGCTATTACTCCCACCATCGAGGGCCCGAACCTGTATAAACCTCTCTGTGCTCCTGTTCTCCATTTTTCTACATACCTTCCCGGAGGGTCATCTTGAAAGGTCTCACTATTACAAATTTTGCATAAGTTCGGCTGAGGACTCCGAGTCCAAATCGTCGACAGCTGGTGCCCACCGTGGGGCCTTTCTCAAGGCGTCCTAATTTTAATCCGGAGGTTCGCTGAAACATGGCTGGAGTATATGATTCCGAGAACGATTTTGATCTCGAGGATTATGCTCACATTCCAATGCCTTCTCCAAGCGACCCTGTTCCGATGGAGGAGGTTGAAGGCCAGAATCTTCCAGAGGTGGAATCATCTCTCCAGGTCATGTCCATCGACCAGGGGGCGACTAGCGCAAGGTCAGAACCCACAGAGGTTCTCAATGCGCTAGGGGATGAATCCGGTCCATCATACGACCCCGCTGAGGGGAAGGATGATATCGACCTGGAAATCAGCCCGGGGAGATTCGACCCTGATAACCTTCACCGTCTCTTTGATTTCGAGTCTGAATCAGAACAAACTGAGATGTTTTCCCCATCGGCAACCTCTCTCCCTAGACAGTTCGCTGCTTTGTCGGAGGAAACTCCTGATCAACAGGCTGCTAGGGAAGAACGGGATCGTAAACAAAAGGAGGATGAATATCTCGAGCAACAAAACAATGAACTATGCAGAACTGCCCTAGAGGCTCTTCAAGATGCGCAGGCTTGTTACGATGCTGCTCTGAGTTCTTCTCGACGGTCACGTGGTCGCAAACGTGACCAGACCCCTTCTTTGCCTCCAGAGCGTTTCCCGGTGGACGAAGAAACAGTAACACCTGGTGCCCCTAGGAGAGGCACCCATGGTCGACTGCGATCTATCGCGGAAGTCATGCGTAACTTTCCTCCTACGGTCACGGATGCGCAGAAACCGGCCTTTACCAGGATCTTGGCGGAAAGGCTGGATGAGGTCGCGTCTGAGGCGACCCCAACGGCCTCTTCCCGCTCGGTAACACGTTCCTGCGAACGAGAGTGTCCTTACTCTGGTTCTGGCCGGCGAAGTTACCCGCCGCCCGTACCATCCCGACAGGACAAGTACCGGCGAATGCAGGATTCTCGTAGTAGGGATCGGGTTCCAGTTCACTCTCGTTTGGGACCACGAGTAACTTCACCGTTGCGTAAGGTCGCCCGTAACCCGGTCGAGAGTCACAGGGCAGTTCACGGTCCCTACGTCGGCTGTAAAGCTTTCTCGCCCGGCCTACGTGCGGTCGTTTGGCCTGATAAGTTTCGACCAGGGGCCATTGAAAGGTTCGATGGAACTCAGAACCCATCCGAGTTCCTTCAGATTTATATTACTGCCATCCAAGCGGTAGGAGGCGATGACCGGGTCATGGCCAACTACCTGCCTACAGTCCTCGAAGGACCAGCTAGAACCTGGCTGTTTAACCAGCCTGAAGGTTCCATCTATAATTGGGAAATGCTGAGCGACGCTATCCTCAGCAATTTCTAAAACTGTTACCAAAAGCCGGGCAAAGAGGACGATCTTCATCGGCTACGACAAACTTCAACCGAGACTCTTCGGCAGTTTGTCAAGAGGTTTGTCGGGGTGAGGAATACCATCCCGAACATATCTGATGGCTCCGTTATCAGGGCATTTAAACATGCCGTTCAATACCGGAGATTTACCGAAGACTTGCTTATCCACCCTCCTCGATCAGTGGCCGATCTGTTCGACATGGCCGATCGATATTCCGATGCAGCCGAAGCGGTTGAATGGAACCGGATGGTCGACAAGGGGGACCTACCACCTCAACCAGGCTTCAAGGACACCAGGAAAGAAGATTCAAGTAAGAAGCCGGAATCTTCATCAGGTGGGAAGTCGAAAGAGTCGAAGAGGAACCGCTCTGGACAGTACCGCGAGGTCGCAGTCGCAGAGAAACCGCCTCGACCAAAGGTAACAAGCCTTGATTTAAGAATGAAATTGCTTCTGGTGGTCGTAGTGCCGACCAGCCAGAAAAGTCAACTAATCTGCGGGAAGGCAAGAAGTGGTGTCCACTCCACAACTCCGCAGGCCACGACCTCAAGAACTGCAGGAGTTGGTTGAAGCAATTGGATGATTTCTACCAGGGAGTTGGGCCAATGCCAACCTTACCGCCTAAAGGGCAGGCGTGCGGACTTAGAGACGCCGATGGAGAAGAGGAAATGTCCTACCAGGTACCTCAAAATCATATTAATGTTATTTTCGGGGGTTCTTATTCTTTCGTTTCCAAAAGGCAGTTTAAAGCCTTTTACCGAGAGGTTAACCAAGTGGAGACATCTCTTGGTGAACCTCAATACCCCCGATGGTCAGATACACCCTTGACATTCGATCATTCTGATTGTCCCGCGGGGCTTACTCGACCATTGAGACTCCCTCTGGTCATTACCCCGATCATCAGTAACGCGAGAGTCGAAAGGGTCCTGATTGATGGAGGGAGTTCCCTTGACATTTTGTTGGTCAAGGCGCTCGACGAGATGCAAATTCCTCGTTCGAAGATCAAGCCGATAATTCATCCGTTTTATGGGATAATCCCAGGCCCCTCCATGATGCCGTTGGGACAAGTGGTCCTCCCAGTCACACTGGTAGAACCAGATAACTTCCGAACAGAATTGGTTACTTTTGACGTAATCGATTGTGATTCGGCTTATAATGCAATCTTTGGCAGGCCAACTCTCGCTAAATTCATGATGGCAACGCACTATGCTTATCAGTGCGGAAAATTGCCTGGCCCCAAAGGTGTCATCTCGGTCCGAGGCAGTCGCAACGTGGCACTCACGTGCGACCAGCTATCTTTGGAGATGGTCGATCAACTTCCCCTCCGGGACGCCCAGGTCGCCACCGTCGCCACCGACGCGATCAAGGCTGCTCCTCGACCAGATGAAAAACTCAAACTGATTCCTTTGTACCCAGATGATCCATCCAAGACAATTCAGGTCGGATCAGGTCAGGATGACAAATAGGAACTCGAGCTCATTGCTTTCCTCCGGGCTAATGCAGATGTGTTTGCGTGGAAACCGTCCGACATGCCTGGTGTCCCAAGGGAAGTAACCGAGCACAGGTTAGGAATTCGACCTGGACAATGACCAATAAAGCAAAAGCTCAGGCGTTTTGCTGTTGACCGACAGGAAGCCATCTGAGAGGAGTTGGACAAACTCCTAAAAGCCAGGTTCATTCGAGAGGTCGATCAACCGGAATGGCTCGCCAATCCGGTCATGGTCCGCAAGTCAAACGGCAAGTGGCGCATGTGCGTGGACTACACTAGCCTCAACAGTGCCTGTTCGAAGGACGACTTTCCCCTTCCCCGCATCGACCAACTGGTCGACTCAACTACGGGTTGCAAACTGATGAGTTTTCTGGACGCTTACTCAGGATATCATCAAATTAGCATGGCAGAAGAAGATGAAGAGAAAACTGCCTTCATCACCCCGTTCGGCACCTACTGCTACGTCAGAATGCCGTTCGGTCTCAAGAACGCAGGTTCCACGTACTAGCGCTTAATGCAAAAGACCTTTCTTTCCCAGATAGGGCGTAATCTCGAAGCCTATGTAGACGACTTGGTTGTAAAAAGTACCAAGAGATTGTCTCATTTGGATGATCTCGCTGAAACCTTCTGTAATTTAAATCGCTTTGGAATAAAATTAAACCCGGAGAAATGTTCTTTCGGGGTTTCTTCAGGAAAACTTCTTGGTTTCCTTGTGTGTTCCAGAGGCATTGAAGTTAATCCTGAGAAAATCAGGGCCATCGAACAAATGAGATGCCCTCGACCATGAAGGATGTTCAACGCCTGGCTGGTCGCATGGCGGCCTTAAGTCGCTTCATATCGCGACTAGGCGAAAGAGGATTGCCTTTCTTCAAAGCCTTGCGGAAGCATCACAATTTTACATGGTCGGATGAGGCCAAAAAAGCGTTTCAGGAGATAAAAACATATCTATCCAGTCCGCCAGTATTGGTGTCTCCCGACAAAGGAGAACCACTGCTTCTTTATCTGGCGGCCACACCGCATGCAGTCAGCGCTGTCTTGATCGCGGATAGGGAAGAAATACATAGACCCGTCTACTATGTGAGCGAGGTACTTCACGGTCCTAAGGAGCGTTACCCTGAGGTCCAGAAGATACTGTACGCGCTACTGATAGCTTCCCGTAAGCTACGACACCTTCCAAGCTCACAAGATCACAGTACCCTCCTCTTTTCCTTTGGGGGATATTGTCAGAAATCCAGAAAAATCTGGTCGGATCGCTAAATGGGCGGTCGAACTCGGTGCCTTCGATATCCATTTCACGCCCCGCACGGCGGTTAAGCCTCAGGTTTTGGCTGACTTCGTGGTCGAATGGACCAACCCTGAGCCACTCGTGCAGGTGCCCGAGGAATTGGAGTGCCCCGATCACTGGACAATGTACTTTGACGGCTCCCGTAGTTTCCAACACTCGGGGGCTGGAGTGGTCTTAGTTACGCCTCAGGGCGAACAGCTTAAGTATGTCATCTAACTACATTTTGTTGCGACCAACAACGCGGCAGAGTATGACCGTCTTCTTGCAGGGCTCCGGGCAGCAAAATTCCTCGGAGTCCGTCGGTTAGTGGTGAGGGGACACTCACAGCTAGTCGTAAACCAGGTAAACAAGGAGTACAGCACCTCCGATGAGACTATGGCTCATTACCTGGGGGAAGTAAGGAGATTGGAAAAACACTTCAGTCATTTCGAAGTCCAATATATCCCGCGAAAGGACAACATTCTCGCAGACCAATTATCCAAAATTGGGTCCTCACGCACATCCGCTCCGGCAGGAGTGTTCATTGAACACTTGGACCGTCCTTCGATCATGACTTCGGTCGAGGATGATCCGGTAATAGCCTGCGTTACCAACCTCGGTCAGGAACAGGATTGGACTCATCCATTGAGAGTCTATCTTGAACATGGGACCCTACCCGAGGACGAAACCGACAGCGATCGGTTAATTCGAAAAGCACGTCTGTACAAGCTCATAGATGGGATTCTATACAGAAAGGGTACTCAAGGAGTATTCATGCGTTGTATATCTCAGGAGGAAGGAACATCCCTCTTGAAGGAAATACATGACGGTGTATGCGGTGCACACGCGTCATATCGAACACTGGTCGGAAAAGCTTTTCGACAAGGATTCTACTGGCCTTCGGCACTCGATGATGCCAAGCATATGGTCAAGATGTGTCCTCAGTGTCAGTTCCACGCGAGACAGGTTCATCAACCTGCCTACGCGTTACAAACCATTCCCCTCACATGGCCTTTCGCTGTCTGGGGAATGGATATTGTTGGTCCTATGCCACAAGCGGTCAACGGGTACAAGTTTCTGTTCGTAGCCATTGATACGTTTACAAAGTGGATTGAGGCCGAACCGATACGAAATATTACCGCCTCAGCAGCACAGAACTTCTTTCATAAGAACATTGTTGCTCGATTTGGTGTTCCAAACCATCTTATCACTGACAATGGTTCTCAGTTCGCCAGTGGTCTTTTCCTAGATTACTACGACTAGATCGGAACTAAGGTGTGCTTTGCTTCTGTGGCACATCCGCAGAGCAATGGTGCCGTAGAACGGGCCAATGGGCAGATGAGCTTTATACCGTTCTATGGGCACTACGAACTACCTCTAGTCGAGCCACCGGTGAGACGCCCTTCCATCTGGTCTGTGGGGCCGAGGCTGTGTTGCCTATGGAAGTCAGTATTGGGTCTGTTCGGACAAAACAATTCGAACAAGTTATTCAGTCCGAACAACGGTCACAAGATCTCATCCTCTTAGAAGATAGGCGTGATCGCACTTTGATCAAGTCCGCAGCATACTTGCAAGCCCTGCGCAAGTATCACAGCAAAAGGGTGCGACCACGTAGTCTTCACGTAAGCGACCTGGTTTTATGAAAAATCCAAGACCAGTCTAATCGCAACAAATTCTCCCCAAAATGGGAAGGCCCTTACACTGTTGTCTCAGTGCCGCGACCAAGATCCGCTCGGTTAGCCATGGAGGATGGTCGAATTTTGTCCAATACTTGGAACATCGATCAGCTTTGCAAGTTTTACGTGTAAGTATTCAGTCCCTTTTCCTGTTCCATTAGCATTTTTTCATAAAACAATAAATGTTTTGGGTTTCATACGATGAATATTTTCCTCCATGCCCATGTGCTGCGAATTCGACTTGGGGGCTGGTCGCCCGCGGTTAGATCATTATAACATCCTAGTCGGATTCGCTGGCCGATCTCATAACCGCTTCCAGACAAGTCACTCCTAAATAAGCCGTTTCTCAACGCACACGGGGCTTTCTGGCAAGTCCTCGGTTATTTGAGTGGCTGCTGGTTTGCAAACAAGGCTAAGCGTTACTTTGATTATAATTGTCGGTTCCATCACAAATCCCTGGTCGTTATATTCACTTCTCTCCTGCGCTTGTAATACTAAGTCTTCAGTATTTACAATCACAGGCGAGGGCTAGGGGGATATGTTTACAGTATGAAACGAACACAAAACGAGAATATATATGCAAATCAGAATATATATTCATTTTCAAAACAGAATTTCCTCATACATTGCATTGTATACAATTGTTTCTGTACAGGTATAGGGATCATTCGATCCCAAGCTCAGTCAGGAGCTTATCTACAAGGGGCCTAATCTCCTCCATGACGGCCTCTAGCTGTTCTTCACTCTCGACCTCAACCGGTCCCACCAATGGATTCAGATTTGCATCTGGGCCATGGTGAAGTCGAACCCTGCTGAGGATGGCGGAAGCGGCTGACCGAACTCTGGTTCTGATCGCCTCTTCTCGTCGCCATGTATCCTCAGGAAGATACTCGAGGAGTGACTCCGCTTGGGCCATGACTAACGCAGACCAGTCATCTTGGCTGAGATTATCTCTTGTGGTTTCTACCACATCAGCCTTCAGAAGATGAGCCACTGCCTTTAGTTTTTCGAAGATGGAACGGCTCAGCTTTCCGATTGCCTTTTCGGAGGTATAAATAGAGTCCTGGAGGAGCTTGTTGTTTTCAATCTAAGTCTTCCTAATCAGGAACGGCTCGCATATTATGAAGCTAAGTCTTACTAATCAGGAATCGACTTACCAGCAAGTTGTGACCGCAGCTTGTTGTTTTCAATCTCTTCGTTCCTAGTCACTGAGATTGAATGGAGCTTGACTGTGGCTACTTCTTTGTTCAGCAATGCCACCTCTCTACAGTAGAACAGAAGGAGTGGTCATAACCAATTTGTATCTACACAAGTTGAAGAGTAATGATTCTTACCTGCGCAAGCTGTCTCATTCTTTTTGTATGGCCTCCATGCTTGCCATCGTAGCACGCGATTGGGCCATCATCCGGGATAGTTCCTGTGATGCAAAAAAGGAAGTTAAAGGTGTCCTATGTATAATTCAGGCACCGAGAGAGAGGTTCATCATACCTTCATAAACTCTCGTAAGGAGGCATCTTCCGGACTAATGGGAAGACTTGTTGAAGGCCCGGATGCGGCTACAGAAGGGGCAGTTGGTGGGAGTGCCTGCTGGGCACTGCCCCATTGGTCGCGACTGGGTTCCCGCGCCTATTTCTCCCCTCACGGCCCGGACGACTTCCTGGACCAAGGGGGCGGAGCGCTCCTCACTGGAGGCTCCTGCACCAGCAGCGACTTCAATCCTCCCCGAAGTGGTTAAAGGGCTGGATACTGTTTCTTTTCGCCTGACAAAGGGAAGAAGAATCAAACAATCACAATTCGTGATCATCATTTTAATACAACCAGGATAAAGGTTGTTACCTTATTTGAAATCCCATTAGCTTTTGAGATTTCAGGGAAGGTTCTCCTCGAGACAGGGGACAACTGTCGTCCGACCTAGTCTTCCTCTTGGAGAACAAGGCATCTCCACCCTGGGTGTGTTCCTCTGTGAGCACTTTTCTAGGGAAAGATAAAGACAAATGAGAAGAATCTTTACCTGGGCAATCGGTCCCGTTGGCGGGGTCGCATCCGAAGGCCTCGATGGCTCCTAGACTTCTGGGGCCGGCACCTCGTTTGTAACCGCCACAGGATCTTGTCCGACCACCTCCACTCCTGTCTGCGGGGGTGGAGGATTTTCCTCCCTGGGACTCGCAGGAGTCGCAGGGGGAAGCTCTTTTCCCTGTATGAGCATTAACTTATCGAATGCACAGAGGGAATTGAAGAAAACAAGACTGTGAGAGAATCTTACCACGGTCGTCCCTCCGACCAGGGAAGTAGAAGCAACTGGCCCTGAAGCCTCGGGGGTTTCAGGGGCTGGGATGTTGTCTGCGGCCACGAGGCTTTCGGTGGCCGCGGGGTGTGCTACAGCCACCTCTGCGGTAGCAGTTGTTTCTGCGGAGCGAGTTGGAGTGTCGCCGGATGGAGAACCCGCAATCCTCTTCCTCCGGCGAATCAGGGGGACATCATCATCTTCCTCCTCCTCGCTCCCCTCTCCCTGTACGACGAAGAAGTAATTCCAGTTCGCACCTGGAAAGATCGGAGGGATGTGATATCTTACCGCAGTTTTTCTGGCGGTAGGAGGAACGCTTCGTGAAGACCCTTCCCCAAAATTTAGCCTGGCTTTCTTGGGAGCAGGATTCCTCATCCTGGGTCTCGAGGAAACCTTCTTCACGTATTTTGTCGTCGACTTCCCCAGGGAACCGACGTTCTTGCTGGGAAGCGTCGCCTCGGTGAACCTCCCTAGGAGCTATTCTCATTCCAATAGGATTGATTAGTGCTGGACATACATGAGACCTGCAAAACAGAGGCCAAGTGGAAAGTGTACCTTTCGGCGCTCCTGTTTAAGATCGTCGCCGGCATGAATCAATCTTTGGGGGCGAGGCGATCCCTTGGGGCCCTCTACCTCGGCGTTGTACGCCCTGAGGAGGTAGTTAGTCCGCCTCTCAATCTCGGCTGAGGGCAGGACTGTTCCCAGATACGAGTTAAATTGATGCATTTCAAAAATGACATAAAAGGATTTCAATGTCAGAAATGAATACCTTCGTTATAGTCCAGGGTAGTGTCCGCCATGGACTTGATCTCCCAAGCCGGATGAGCCCTTTCACGCAGGGGGCTCACCCGGTTCTTCACAAAGTCTCGGATGACGTCACGTGCCGTCAACCCTTGTTCGACTAAGTGAAGGATCACCTCGGCGTGCTTCATGAACTCCGCGTTCATCGCCGGGAGAGTATCCAACTCGCTCGGCTTCTCCGGCCGCGAGTTCTCAAACCACAACCCGCTCTCGGTCGGCGGGGTGCAGTAAAACCATTTCTGGTGCCACCCGTGCACTGAGTCTCGCAGGGGTGGGAAGGGATACTCTTTCTTATCCCTTAGCCGGAAGTAAATGCATCCGGCGGCGTTGGCACTCTTCGACCAGGCCGAAAAATAGAATCGCCGGAAGAGATCCACACTGGGATATACTCCGACGAACGCCTCGCACAAGTGTTGAAACACTGCCAGTATCAACACTGCGTTTGGGTGGAGGTTGATTAGCTCTAACCCGTAGTGCTCGAGGACGTCCTTCAAGAACCGACTCTCAGGGAATCGGAACCCGCAGCGCAAATATTCTTCAAAAACCACCAACTCGCCCTCTTGGACGATCGGGGTTTCTTGGTTCTTCTCCGCGGGCCGCCAGTTGATTAGCAGCTGCGGAGGAAGGATTTCCTCCTTCTCCAACCCCACCAAACTCTCCTCAGAATGGTGGATTGATCGGCTCCAGGACGCCATTTTTTGGTGGAGATTCGAAGGAAAAGTTGGCGACTTTTGGGGAAGACGAAGGCTGAGAAAAACGAGGGTTTTGTGCGGCAGAAATGTTGAGGGTTTTTGGCTGTGTGGCTTCCTCAAGAAGACACCTGCTCCTTTTATAGACCCGAGGAGACGCCTTAATGTGAGTAACATTCCATTCAAATGTTTCACTGAGTATTTTATTCATTTCCCATAATGGATACTATCTCTGGCGGACCCGTTAAAGTGCTCAGGCATCGGATTTGAAACAAAAAGACTTCTTTGTTTCAGAGACCGAAAGTGCAAAAGGCCTGATAAGTTTTCAGTGCTTTTCAGAGGACGTTTTTCCTTTATATGCCTTGGACATTTTCATAAAAAAATCCTACGACTCAATTTTTGGACCTATGGATATATCTTGACCGAGCTGTGGTATGATCGAGACCATGCTTTTGATTAAGCTCCGATTCTAATCGAAGTGACGGTCTGACCGAGCCTCAATTCTGGTCGCAGTATGCTTCATTTCTAACCGCGGCTTTAAGTCTGATCGCGGTATCAGAGCTGGTCGCGGTACTTTTATAAAAGCGTGATTCTGATCACAGAACTAAAATTTCCCTATGTATGAGTGGTCGCGAACATAATATTTACGGCCATATTTTCGCACAGAAGATGTGAAGAATGTTCATATAA
Organism: Pharus latifolius; assembly: GCA_019359835.1. NCBI lineage: Eukaryota > Viridiplantae > Streptophyta > Magnoliopsida > Poales > Poaceae > Pharus > Pharus latifolius. Next base: position 60,546,462 of record CM033323.1, read on the forward strand.
AGAAGAAAGTTTTATTTCTTGCATTCTTTACATACAAAAGGAATACCGGCGACCAGAGCGTCAACCTGATCCGAAAGAAGTTTACAGAGTTCTCCTAGGGACATGTTGTTGTCAGTAGGGTCTACGCTGACAACCCCCAGAGAACTAGCAACTAACCTAAGTCTATCTACATCATCCCTAACAAGAGATACGCTACTGTTCCTAATTAAATCGGAGAGTTCTCTTTGTTGCTGAGCGTGGTCCCTCTCTCGACGGAACTGGTGCGCCTCTTCACGGGATCGTTCAAAACATTCTGCCAGATGCAGAATCGCCGAAGACATCTCTTCGGTCTTCTTCTCCAGGGCATTCTTCTCCTCTAGAAGAATCTGTCCGGGAGGAAGAGACGGAGTAGCAGAAGGCTGATCACTGGGGCCTCCAATCTCCTACATTTGCAAAAGTTAGTTGTGCTAACTATAACTATCAGTAAAAGGAGAGGAGGATTATTACCTGTCTCTGCTCATGACACGTTGATGTACCCATCCTGGGAAGTAGATCATCCGATAAAATCGGATGATCATCAGATGGTGGAAGAGCAACCTTCCCACCAGAAGATTGCTCCCCCAACACAAGTTGAGGATCTTCTGGTCGTATAGTCACCGCTTGCCGACCAGAAAATCGATCACCCAAACAAAAGCAGGGGGTGTTGGAGTAGAAAGCTGAAGGAAGAAAAGATGATGGCTCATATTCTACCTTTGCTCTGCTGGAGGGTCCTTCGTCAACCTCGGGTTTCTTCTTTGAAGGAGATGGATCCTCAGGCATTTGAAGCTCTTGCTTGAGAACTTCCTCTTCATCACTTTCAATCTCGATGATGTTGTGATCTGCCATCGGGAAGTGTATGAAGAGAAGGATGAAGGTGACTTTAGAAAGAACTTAACCGTGAGAAGAAATTGTGAAGCTCTACAAATTCAAAGACCCGGTATTTATAGCCGCCAAGGTGGCGATTCACATTCTAAGCACCTCGGGTTTTTAAAAGCATTTACAGTTTCACCTCGGGTTAAAAAACATTTCAACAACACCATCATTACCTATCACGTAATACCCAGAACCCGTCTGGGGGAACCAACCGTCTCACTTAGTGCGCCACTAAGTGGGGGATTTGAAGAGTTGGGTTAAAAATCCGATGCATGACTTTAAATTTGAAATAAACACATCCCTTCGTTTTCTTCGAATTTGGGGGCTAGCTGACGAGGATTGACACCCGGGTCAGTTCAAATAAATGCACTATTGGTTCAAGACAGATTCGAGCCAGACACGTGCCTAGCGGTGCGAACTCAAGTCATTCTGAGAAGCATCAGCCCAAGGTCGCAGGCTTTGCGCGATCAGGTCGCAGGCTTTGCGCGATCAGACCGCAGACTTCGCGCGGTCAGGAATTCGTGTGCTATACGCGAACAGAATGTCCGAGATGTTGCGCGGTCAGCCAACATCCCGCGGTCAGAACATTCTCGACCAGGGTACTTGGAGTTCATCTGTCCGGCTGTCCCTATAGCGGGAATATTCCAAGTATCCCGAAGATTCCTCCACGTGGAAGACCAACCGTCAGGAGGTTAATACGTGCAGTTATCCATGAATAACACGTGTTTAACCTGCGTGGAGGTTAAGAGCGGTTCTCTAAAAACCGCATGCAACCATCCAAGCAACTGTTTGATGCAGTTACGACATGGCACCCTTTCGACCAGTATAAAAGGATGGCAAGGTGCATCAAACAGGGGGATCCAACCATCTATTGAGGAGATCAACATCTCTGATACAAGCGAGATTCAATACATCTCAACCGCTCAAACAGCCAAGTCTACGGCCTAGATTAGATAGTATTTGCAAGCCTCCTGGGGCTTCTTTTTGTACACTTACATAGGAAAAACCTTCGCCTGTGAAGGTTTTTTCCCGCTATTTTGTAAACCTTTATCACTCATAGTGAAATCCCAACAGGACGTAGGGCTATTACTCCCACCATCGAGGGCCCGAACCAGTATAAACCTCTCTGCGCTCCTGTTCTCCATTTTTCTACATACCTTCCTGGAGGGTCATCTTGAAAGGTCTCACTATTACAAATTTTGCATAAGTTCGGCTGAGGACTCCGAGTCCGAATCGTCGACACTTCATATCTACGTCACTACTATCGAAGCAGCTGGAGGAAACGAACGAGTCATGGTAAATTATTTGCCGACGGTCCTTGAAGGTCCGGCGCGGAACTAGTTGTTCAATCAACTGGAGGGATCGATCTACAACTGGGAGATGTTCTGTGATGCTATACTCAAGAACTTCCAAAACCCTCTGGCAGTTCGTCGAGAGATTTGTAGGAGTGAGGAATACCATTCCTAATATCTCTAATTCTTCGGTTATCAGGGCCTTCAATCATGGTGTTTGATATCGAAGGTTCATGGAGACTTAAGTATCCATCCCCCATGATCAGTATCTGACCTCTTTGACATGGCTGATCGATATTTTGAAGCAGCTGAGGCTGTAGAATGGAATAGGATGGTGGACAAGGGTATTCTATGTCCTGAACCGGGCCTAAAAACCAAAAGAAAGGAAGATTCGAGCTAGGAGCTTTAATTCTCTGTAGGTGGCAAATCAAAGAAGCCCAACAGGAATGGAGCAAGCCGGTTCAGCGAGGTCGCAGTCTTGGACAAGCAACCACAAGAGAAAGGTAAGACAGTTCCATTCAAATCTAATTGACGAGGATTGTTAGCTGTTTTAGGCCTCCATGGTCGCACAAGCCTCTATGGTCCCAGTGGTCACCTAAGACCATAAGAAAGAATATCAAGTAATCCGAGGGCATTCTGGATATAACTCAAAAACCATACTTATTTCGCGCAAATTCAAGACACTTATTATTGCAGAGCCGATGTCTTATGTTGTATCTGAGAACAGTATGATCGCAGAGATAGACCCTACAACTATACTCTCTCGTAGATACAAGGACTGATTTCATTACCATGGTCGCAACAATACTCGACCAACGTCAAACATTGCCTCACCATGATCCTTATGATTAATCTTGAGATAATCCTATGTTTTTGAAAAGATAACTATCGAAGGAGGTTAAGATGACAAGGTAGTTCCACGACGACCGAGTCAAGACTGCCAAACCGCCACATACCCATGATCTACGGCAACTACCATGTACCCACTACCTCCTAGCTGCCACTTCAGGGCGGTTAAGAGAGATCGTGGGGTGTGCCTTCAGGAGAACAACCGACAACCTCTTTGGCAACTATAAGAAGGCCTTCAAGGGAACGATCAGGGGAGGGACGATCAACGACAGAGAGAAGACTAGGCTTAATTAGCAAAGATAGGATTAGCTAGCTACACATTGTAACCACCTCTCTGTAACTCTTTTTCCCACACAGTCAAATACACAGGACATAGGGTCATTACCCAGCTAAAGGGGCCCGAACTTGGATAACTCTTCCGGTGTCTTAGATTCATCGATACCTTAAACGTCTCGAGAATTTGTCTGATTGGCCTCATTCCTCCTTACTCCCTTCTTTGCATAAGATCGACAGAGTGACCCAGAGTTCCAATCGTTGATAGTTGGCGCTCATCGTGGGGCCCTGAAGACATTTTCATTGAGATTCATTGTATCCATGGATCCTTTCCCTTGCCTACATGATTCTGGGAATTAGTTCGACCTCAAGGATCACGTAGATGCTATGGATGAAGATGCCATCCCCATCAGTGGAGATGACACTATCCTCACAACTTGTCTTGGGGAAGCATCATCCTCGATTCCGACCGCATCTGTTGAACTGGAATCGGAGTAGGCAATTCACTTGCCCTCAATAGAGGATGAGTATGTGCCACAACCCGTTGCCCTAGACAACGTGGAAAAGGATGATCTTGACATTCGTCTGGAGAACTTCTCCACAGATAATCTGAAATCTCTCTTTGATTTCGAGTCAGACTCAGACAAAGACGAGAAGTTTTCTCCGTCTGCGAACTCAATCCCTAGAGAAATCACTGAACTTTTGGAGGAAACTCCAGAGTAGCGTGACACTAGGCAGGAACGAGAATGCAAACTAAAAGAGGACCAAGAACATGGATAGCGAGAGCTTGAGGTTCGCAAGGTCGAAGAAGGTCTTCTATGGCCAGTGACAACTCGACGAGGTACCTTTTTCGTGACCCTAGTCCTGGAACGTCTCGACAACCCACTCCGAGACGTAACAGGTGTAATTACACGCCTATTCCCTCTCCGAACTACTCACCATCGGCAGAGGCGACCTCACCAGGAACTCCACCGGCAACCGAGAGGAATCCGGAGGATTGCTTATGCAGTCCGAGATCTACCCTCCAGTCTCGCGAACAACGACAAAATTATATTCGCAAGAGTGTGTGCAAATAATCTTGACAAGGTTGCCCCCAAATTTACTCCAGAGGCATCATCACATTCGACGACCAGAGGATAGGTCGGTTCCCACCAAGGCCACAAGAGACATAATCCTACACATTCCCGACACGACAAGGCCAAACGAACTGGTATTTCTCGTGACAACAATCGCATGCTAGTACACTCACGTTTGGGACCACATCATGAGCCTCCCCAGGTCGACAACTTCTGTGACCACGGCGTTAGTCCCGATGATCTACGACCACGCTGTACGTACATAGGTTGCTAAGCTTTTTCACCCGGACTATGGAACGTGGTCTAGCCTGATAAGTTCAAACCCGGTGCGATTAAGAGATTTGATGCGACTCAAAATCCAACCAAATTTCTTCAGATCTAGGTTATTGCCATCCAAGAGGCCAAAGGAGACGAAAGGGTCATGGAAAAATAGTTGCCAACGGTCCTGGAAGATCCGGCATGGACCTGGTTGCTCAACCAACTGGAAGGATCGATCAACAATTGGGTGATGTTGTGTGACGCCATCCTGACAACTTCCAGAACTGCTATTGATGGCAAGCTATGGAATGGAATAGGATAGTCGAACTACTATTGAGTGCAAAGAAGATGATCTTCATCGCTTGCGCTAGGCTTTGACGGAGACCCTTCGGCAGTTTGTTAAGAGATTTGTGGGAGTGAGGAATACCATTCCTAACATATCTGATTCTTCGGATATTAGGTCCTTCAAACATGGTGGTGGATATCGACGGTTTACGGGGGACTTGAGTATCCATCCCCCATGATCAGTGTCAAATCTCTTCGACATGGTAGATCGATATTCTGACACAGCGGAAGCTATGGAATGGAATAGAATGGTGGATAAGGGTAATCTGCCTCCTCAACCGGGCCTAAAAACCAAAAAGAAGGAAGATTCAAACAAGAAAACTGAATTCTCTGCAGGTGGAAGATCTAAGAAGCCCAACAGGAATGGAGCATGCCGATTCCGCGAGGTCGCCATCTTGGAAAATCAACCACAAAATCTACTAAGCTTCGCTCCAGAGGTAGAACTCACGACCACACAGAGAAATAGACTAACCCGCAGGGAAACAAGAAATGGTGTCCATTACACAACACTTCTGGACACGAACCCAAGAATTGTCATGCCTAGTTCAAATGCCTGGACTATTTCTATCAAGGAACTGCACCCATGCCAACTATACCAGAAAATGGACAATCTCGACGAACCAAAGACGCCGATTGAGATTGAGATGAGGAACCAAAGACACCGATTGAGATGAGGCCTTCATCACACCCTTTGGCACCTACTGCTATGTCAGAATGCCATTTGGGCTCAAGAACGCTAGTTCCACGTACCAACGCTTGATGCAGAAGACCTTTCTATCTCAATTAGGGCATAACTTAGAAACTTACGTAGCAAATCTGGTTGTAAAGAGATTACAAAGCTCTAATCATGTGAATGATCTCACTGAGATTTTATGTAATTTAAATAAACATTGAGTCAAATTGAATCCCCAAAAGTGCTCTTTTTGAGTTTCTTCTGGCAAACTATTAGGTTTTCTTGTTTGTTCATGAGGCATTGAGGTTAATCCCAACAAAATATGGGTCATTGAGAAAATGCGATCCACTTCATCAATGAAGGACATCAAAAGCCTAACTGGTCGAATGGCGGCCCTAAGCCATTTCATATCGAGGTTAGGTGAATGTGGTCTACCCTTCTTTAAGGTACTACATAAGCACAATGGTTCCCAGTAGTCAGATGAGCCCGAAAAAGCCTTTCAGGAAGTCAAAGCATATTTATCAAGTTCTCCAGTGTTGGTCTCTCCACAGACGGGAGAACCATTACTCATTTACTTAGCTGCAACCCCAAGCGCAGTCAATGCAGTACTGGTAGCAAAATGGGATGGTGTACAGTGACCAGTGTATTACATCAGCGAAGTTCTCAATGGACATACTCCGTAATCCAGAAGTAACTGATCGAGTTGCGAAATGGGCTGTTGAGCTAGGAGCGTTCGACTTCCACTTTACTGCCTACGTCTCATTCAAATCTCAAATTCTTGCTGATTTCTTGCTCGAGTGGACTAATCCCGAACCACTTCCGCAAGAACCAACAGATTTGTCTACAAACGTCCTTTCGACGATGTACTTCTATGGTTCTCGCGCTTTTTTGAACTCGGGGGCTAGAGTGGTCTTAATCACAACCCAGAGCGACCAACTCTAGTACGTCATGCAACTCCACTTTGTTGCAACTAACAACACAGTAGAGTATGAAGGTCTTCTTGCCGGGCTTCGAGCAGCCAAATCCCTTGGAGTCCATCGGCTAGTAGTGAGGGGAGACTCACAGCTAGTCGTAAACCAAGTAAACATGGAGTATAGCACCTCCGATGAGACAATTGCTCATTATCTGGGTGAGGTGAGGAAATTGGAAAAATACTTAAGAAATTTCGAACTCCAATTCGTGCCGAGAAGAGACAATACTCTCGTTGACCAGTTATCAAAACATGGGTGCTCACGTGCATCCGCTCCGGCAGAAGTGTTGATCGTACACTTAAGATACCCCTCGATTATCGTACTATATACAAAAACAGCACGTAAGGCGTACTCATGCGTTGTATTCCTCACCAAGAAGGCAAAACCCTTTTGAGAGATATTCATGAAGGCATGTTCGGCGCACATGCCTCTTACCGAACACTGGTTGGAAAAGGTTTTCGACATGGAATAGATATTCTGGTGCCAATGCTCCAAGCTGTCAGCAGATACAAGTTCATGTTCGTAACCATTGACACATTCACCAAATGGATCGAGGCTGAACCAGTCCGAACCATCACTACCGCCGCGGCGCAAAACTTCTTTCACAAGAACATCGTAACACGATTTTGCATTCCGAATCACCTCATTACAGACAATGGTTCCCAATTTGTTATGATATTGGTACCAAAGATTGTTTTGCCTTCGTCACTCATCTGCAAAGCAACAAAGCAATAGAATGTGCCAACCGACAAATCATTCAGGGGGTTAAGATGTCGCACCCCGAAACTGGGACTACGACTACTCCCGTGGAGACCTAGCTTGTTGCAGCTAGTCCCATATATGCATACCTTTGACTTCCCAGGATAAGTCAAACACAGGAGTATATTCACATTGCAGCAGAAAAACTTACAAAATATTTAAGCAGTGTGGCCTGCTGGCCTTAATATTACATAAAGAGATTACAATACCTTCGCGGCATACATGGTTTAGCAAAATAAAAACTACACAGCAGAAGATAGGTGACCCTCCCACAATGAGAAGTTGACGGCAGAACAACACACATCAAGGTTCTGGCGGAACTGGCTCTCCTTCATCTGGATCCACAAAGTTCTCCACGCCTTCTTCTTGATCATAGTACGCTCCATCTACTGGGTTGTAAGTTGCAACAGTGAGTACTTACGTACTCAGCAAGTCATAGGTAAAAGTAGATACATATAGTAGTGTTGTTATGACCCTAGACTAGTCAAGAATTATGGATGTTTGTAAAATAACCTTTTCTTTCATATCTCATCTCATGGCAGCACTTTTCATAACATAGCATCGCTATTCATGTTCACTAAATTATAGCACTACCACGACACGTCGACACACGACAGCCCACGGCAGCACCCCTTATCATGACAACACATGTCATTTGGGTAATCTTGACTTATCAAATTTTATTTAGAAAACATACTTGTGCCACACCCCGTGGATTTAATCCACCGCAGCAGACTCCTATAAACCAGGGAGCTCAGAGTGTTCGAATACGTTTTTAACTCTACAGAGAGGTACCAATTTACCCGCAAGATATTCCACTTTCAAGAAAATCATATCAATATGATTAGACCCTTCCTCACAACCATGTGTGAGTGGCAAGGTGGAGATAACAAGAACTTTTGTTATGTTTTACTCACAATTCACGCCTGACCCTGTGGATCTCTCGCGAACCATAGTTGTGGCGAGTATTACCCCCACCCCTAAGTCTTTTCCCATTACTGGGTCAATGTGCATGATTACATACGTGGAGGAGCCACACTCCGTGAAATTAGTGTATTGTTTTCCATCTCATGCAGGGGTTTCATGTGCGATCCGCATAAGTACGTGTTCAGGCCTGTCTCATACCAGGCTTGCGGTTAACATGTGTTTCATGCCACTAGACGCACAACACAAGGTTCTAGTCCTTATATGCCAGTGACCAGACCATCCACAAACCATGCACCTTCAGTGCCTGCTATCCTTTGTAGTTAAGCACCTCCAGTGCTTCAGCCATCCATACCAAAATTCTGGTCACAGCTAGGGGTTTTATTTCATGAATATATATAAATACATATATATTAATTCATAGCTCACTATTTGATCATTCCACTTTTAACAAGCATCCAGCTTAGTACTGCCAATTCATAATTCAACCATTCTTTCGCATGCAATATTATTTATATTCAAGATCATATCATAGCAATTCATAAAATATAGGTTCAAGATGATCAAGACTATGACTTACCTTCCGTGTCGTAAGAAACAACAGTCGATGTCGAGTCTGCGACGAAGTCTTCGTACTCGAGCTCTTGAGCTACTCACCAATCAAACAAGCACACAAAGATCACAAACTATTTTAAATACTTTAAAATCTATATGCAACATGCTTTTAAAAGAAAAGATCTTGGCGATGATGAAACGGACTAAGATTGCAAGTTGATCTGGGTCAAAACCCTGGAATTTATAGAATCTGAGCTAAGGATGGTGTTAGAAATTCTTAGGGCTTCAAGGCTGCAATATGGACATCAAGTCCGCGGCTGGTTTACTCAAAAACAGCGAATGTCAACGAATCGACATTCGGTTCACGGCCTGACATAGCTTCAGAGAAAGCTAAAGGACTTATCTAAAGATATGATAGTTGAAGGAAATGTAGAGCATGGTGCTATAAACTTGGTAGACCAAGTTGTTTTCAGTTTTCATAACCAGAAGTAGTCAAATTGGGCTAATGCCACTGGCTTACATTGAGATGACACAAGCTGACATTGTCAAGGATTGGCATTGGTATGGTTCTGGAGATTCTCAGTAGGAAAAATATGTTTTGTTTCAAGCATTGGGTGCATAATGCTATGAGGTAGCTATTTGACAAGGTGGTTTTCACAGAAAAGGTCTAGAGGTCAAGGATTTTGCAAAAACACCCCTGGACACAGTGAACTGGATGTCAGTGCATTGTCAAAATTAGGGCTTTCATGCTTTGTCTTATTAAGGGTTTGATTTCTTCACCAATTATGTCTGGGAGGTAGGCGAAGATAACAAGAAATTGTTGGTGGTGGTTTTAGGAACTGAGATGGCCGGACGGTGATGAGCGGCAATGATGAACTATGGTGGCGACACGGCACAGTGAAGCCACTGGACAAGATCTTGGCATAGCAACAACTGGCTGTTCTGTGCAGATTCAGGGATCGAGCTAGTAGAGGAAAGTGTTCAGGATATCAAGGTGAAGATGCTAGACAAGGTGGCATCGACGGCGGTGGCCGGCGGCGACCGGGCGGCACACTAGCGGCACGGCAACGAAGGGTAAAACACCTAAGTTGCAATCTGGTGCTGCGCTGCTGAAACCTGGCGTTGCTGGAGCTAGCTAGGGCCAAAAGACACTATCTGCTGCACTGGACTTGGCTGAAGGTTGAATGGCGGCGAGCGGCGACGAGCTACGCCGAAGGGGATTCGGCCTCAACGGCGACAGAGCAATTAGATGATTCAATCACAAAATTGAAAGTACAGATGAGCTTGTAGGTTGCTACAGATGGTGGAGAAGAGAGGAATCGACCTGAGGCGGCACCGGTGAGAAGTTCGACGTCGCGGCCGGAGAAGAAGACATTGATTTGGGCATTTCTGCTGTGGGGCTTTGGAATTCAATTCCTTGCTGTGAGAGTGAAAAGGAGATGTGGGACAGCTATGGGTGAAGTCAATTTGGTCGGAGGCTCACTGGCGTGGCCTGGCGACGTGAGCCGGCCACCAGTGGCGCGCGAGAAAGGGGAAAACTCCAATTCGAGCTTGATTTTGAAATCTGATGCACAGGCTTGCTAAGGATAGCTCACTGATCAATTTATTCTACTGGTCCGAGGGTTAATTCGAACTAAATCAAACAGCATAGCTGGAACAGGGGTTCGGGTAATTCCGGCAATCACCGGTGATGAGGTGCATATGAACTCAATTCAAAGCTACAGCACGATAAGGGAGATGGGAGGACCTTACTGGTGCTGTTAATTTGGATGAAGGGGCTGCGGTTGAAGCTGTCACTGTGAGCCTCCTTCTGTGCTCACCGGAGAAGACGACGAAGACGGTGAGGTTAGAGATTTAGCTCATTCTAGTGTGTGTGAAGTTATGCTGAGTATGGGGTGGCTTTTATAGGCACGGTTAGAAGCTTGCTACACTGGAGACTAAGGAACTTGTGCCGGTGAAGCTTCGAGTTGAAGCAACGGCGGCAATGAAACACGCACGCGTGCAGGTTCAACTTTCCCGCTGGCACGTGCGCGCCGCTGTTGCGCTGGACATTGACTGCCATGGTGATGACTGAGGTGCAGACACGTGCACCCATGCAAACTCAAGTGAACACGAGCACTACGAAGGTCGGCGGCGACGATCACAATGACATGGCACACCTAGTCACGGTCACAGTGGCGCTGATCAAAGCGGTCGTGAGTTCCAGTCCTGGTCGAGCACTGTGCCTGTTATGGTCGAAGGAGCTGTATGATTGAGGATGCCGACTAGGGGGGCTGATTAGGAGGCTTTAAATTTTCTTCCCCACTAAGCAATTTCAACAAGGTAATTGTTTAACCTAGATTATACAATGATGCTTAAAACAATTAAATCAACTAGTTGCATTCAACCATATAAAACATTTAACCATACATGCAACAATAGTGATATAAACAATTATGTCAAGATGAATATAAAAGCAAATAAGAATTACGCAATTGACACAATATTTTTACCGAGGTCTCGGAGCCTCGCCTGGTCCCCCCTACTCCTCGTTGAAGCGCTCACTCGGAGCTTCGCTTCTATATCCACGAAGGATATCTCACTAGGGTTGCTCCTTCTCCACACCGGATCGGCGAGCACCACACCTTTCACAATCTTTTTCAGGCCTCTCCGACAAACTTTAATTGGAGAGATCTCGGCTCTCCTCCGGCACCGTCTAGGTGAAGGCGATCGCCAAGACTAACAAGCCGGATGTGCTTTCACTCGAACCAACCGCGTGCTAGAAGCTCAATGATGCAAATGAGATGCTCAACACTCCAGCACTAGCAATCTAATGAAGATGAAGTGCACTAAACACTCACTAACTCTCCCTCAAGCTTTCTCTCAAATCCACTAAGGATTTTGGGCTCAAATCTAGCCTCTAGACGCAAAATAGCAATTGCAAACACTTGGCTAGCTTATCAGCTGAATAATGAACTCCTTGAGCACCCACAAATGAAGGCAAACACGAAGTATTTATAGCCCTCAAAGAAAGCTAGCCATTTGCAACCAGATGCGTCATTTTTGTACACGCCGGACAATGTCCGGCAACTTCGGACACTATCCGGCCAGTATATAAAAAAAAATACGCCCATTGCAAACGATTCAGTGACCGTTGGGGGCAATTTTGTGAAGGCGGACATTGTCCAGCCACCTCAGACAATGTCCAGCCATCACAGTACAAATGAGCCGGACAGATGCATTTGTCTCTAGTTCATTTCAATGCTCAAAAAAATTTGTACAGGCTGGACATTGTCCTGCCATATCGGACAATGTCCGGCCTCCCCAGACAGATAGCCCCGGACGGATGCAAACGTCTCTGGTTTCATTTTGCAAAAGGCTGAAAAAATTTGTACAGGGCGGACATTGTCCGCCCATGCCCGGACAATGTTCGGCCATTGCACACTAACAGTAAAATAAGCATAACTTTTGATCTAGAGATTTGATTGAGGTGATTTTTGACTTTTTGGAAAGATAACTCAGAGCTCTACAATTTTGTCAACAGGAGCAAAACCTAGAAAGGTCTAGAAACTTCTAGAAAACTCAGAATCTTTCCTACTACCAAAATATCCAACACAAAAATCATCTCAAATGCAATTTAGGGTATTTGCACATACGGATTTGCCGTTTTCTCGCGGACGTGATTGTTGTCACTCAGCAACGACCATGACCACACAGATCTGACATCCGATCGAAAATAGGTGGTCGATAGGGTTTGGTCGAGCGTACGCAAGCGAGTCGAAGACTGGTACGATCAGTTCGAACTCCTACGACCACGCCCAAACCCTAATTGAAAAGCCGCCAAACCAGCGACACGACCACGACCACATATCAAGCACAGATACGATCAGAATGTGCAAATACAACCATGACCAACTCTATAAAAATAAACCAATTCAAATAGCTGGCGATCACGACTAAGTGCAGTTTTCAAAACATTTTCTCTAATGCACACAAACTACACTTAGACTCTCTAGCAATGCAAGACACTAGTGCAAGATGATATGAATGCATCTGAGCTTCCACACTAGATAGATTCAAGCTACTAGTTTCTGACCCCTCTTAATAGTATGGTCAAACTAGTAAAAAGAATCCTATCAATCCGGTCTGTCTCCAAACACCGAGACCGGTAAAACCCTAAGAAAACAATCCTTAATCTTGGATTTTACCTTAGGTGGAGTTTGACCTCGTGAAGCTCAACCACTCGACGCTCATCATCGCAAAGCTCGATCCCGCTAAGCTTGACCACGCGAAGCTCGACCGCTTGACACCTGTCTTCGCAAAGCTCATCCTCGCTAAGCTTGACCTTGCTCGGGATGTCTCATATCGTCTTCATCCTCCTCACGTCCTTGTTCACTTTTATCCTGCTATCAAACTGAGACTACAATACGTACACTCAATACACAATATTAGTCTCAAATATAGGTCGTCATTAATCACCACCAGAGAAACTACTCCACACAGGAGTTAGCTCGACAGTTTCTCTTTCCAGTGAAATGACACAACCATATTCAACGAGTAGCAAATGAGTATGAGATAGAATACAATCATATAGATCGTAGATGATAAACACATACGCACACGATCTATACTACTCATGTCAAGATATCAATCAACCTAGATGACCAAAGTGATGAGCTCCCCCTCAACATGTGTATCGATATCAAATCCACAACTGGAGTCATCAACCTCAGGGTTTGTCATATAACATCTTGATCAATCAATTTGCACAAGTTTGATGCAACCACCGAGCTCCCCCTCTACGTATGCATCAATATCAAATCCGCAACTGAGGAAACATCCAATTCAGCGTTTACCGATAATCAATTCAATTCACTTGTCCTAAATCAGGATTTAGCTAATTTGTCATTTGATCATCAAAACTGACATCTTCAGATTAACTTTAATCATAATGGATTTATCCAAATCATCATTAATCATCAAAAACTAAATACTAAGATCTACCTAGATCCAATAATCTCCCCCTTTTTGATGATTGATGACAACGCCATTTATAAGCTCAATAAATCCAAAAGAGATTCTTCAGCTCCCCCTCAATATATGCAAAAATATATCGGAACTAAATACAACATCTAATCTTATGGGTTAAGAGATATATGACAATTGAGCACAAGTTCAATCAAGTCATCTTCCAAAACCATCAACTTTCTCAATTTTCTTTAACTCAAATATCTCTTCCAAAGATTGATGCTAATGATATCAAATAATATCTCTTCCCAAATATCATTATTAATCTCAATTTTCTCCTATCATATTTCTCAGATATCAATATCAAATCACCAATTTGTACCCATTTGATATCTATCTCTCCCCCTTTGTCAATTAACTCAACTGACTCTAATGTCTCCCAAATTCTCTCTAAATCTCTTCCCCTAAGGCTTTCTCTAAAGCTTATCTCTAAAACATTCTCTCTCAAATACTATCATTCTTTCTCAAATACTATCTCTCCCCCTTTGTTATCAAGCACAAAAAGAAGTATTGAGAACTTAAATTTGGAGAAATGATATTTTCTAGGGCATGAGATTTTATATGAAATGGTTTTTATGCAAAAGCATGATTTTAGGAAGGTTTGTTTCAAGGGATTTTGAAAATCACATTCAAAATATGGAGAAGATATCAAAACAATTAACATATAGTGAATATATCGATGACATTTATATCTATGGCATTTGATCCATTTTCAATCATTCAAAGTCTTGATGCATCTAATTGTTTGATGTGAGGATGTCCACTAGATGCATGTTTGCCATATCTTGATTTATCTCTAAATCTCGTTATGCCACAACGTCTCTTATACAATGATGTCGCATATCAATATACTCTAATCAAGAGTTTTCAATCAAATCACTCATCACATTTATGACATGTTCAATATTCCATAAGAGTGGCATCTATTCAAAAGCAATTGGATAATCCAATGTTTCACCCATAAGAATTTATACACAACAACCACCGGATGTAGTCTTTTGATTTTTCTTGCAAATCATAAGATCCAAATCCAAATAATCAAGTAAATCCAAATAATCAAATAATCCGGATCCACTAAATGCACTATTCATACTCTTTGGATATCAAGGATCTATCTAGGATTGCATTTCAATTACCTAAGAATGCATTTCATGGCAATCATATGACACACCTTAGAAAATGATCAATTTCTAGTACATTTGCAATCACTAAATATGATGACGGGATAAAATGCGGTAAAATAAAATGAAACTACCAATCAAAGATCGATAGGGTTTAGAATTGACCGCTTTTTCATGTTCATCCATGTCGAGATGTTCGTTTATAGCCTTAAGAGTTGTAATAGCTTGATCATCTTTCATCTCGAGGCTTTTGAGTGATTGCTTCGCATGTTTGCATTCACTCTTGAACATTCCGTCCTTGAGTTGCTTGTTTTGTCATGCATGGAAGCGATTTTTCTCATCTATCATCTTCATTTTGATTTCCCTAAACATCATCTCACAAAAATTCTTGATAGGGGATTCATTAGTGGTAATGATAATAATGTCATCAACATGTTTGATTCACAAGAGAATAATGTCTCGATTGAATGTTTAATGATGATTGTGTCAACATTTCTCATTTTGAAAATCATTAAACCAATCCTAATTGAAAACAATAGATTTAATCCTCAAAAATTCACTTATTTTGGCATTCAAGATAAAAACACATACAAATGAGATATATGCCAAAAGGAGGCTTGTCGAAATATGTTTAGTTCACAAGGTTGAGAGAAAAGCATATGACCTAGTGAGAGGTTCAAAAATCCAAAAGAATACCCAAATTTCAAGTTCATGTGAGTCATGCTTCAAATTCATGAAAATAATCTCACTTTATATGCAAAAACATGATTAATAGCATCTCAAAACCCATCATATGAAACATGATCAAATGTGAAGATATGGGAAGAAATAAGAGTAGAATGTGACAAAAAACAGGAGGCAAAAGGATCAGCTGAAAAAGAATCAGAAATCATCTAGCTTCACACAGCCCGGACGGTGTCCGCTAGGGTCGAACAAGATCTGGTGTGAGCGGACAATGTCCGGCTCTGGGCGGACAATGTCCGGTCAGTTCAGAAAAGCTGCTGAACTTTCTGAAATTTTCTGGTTTTTGCAATTTTGCCTCAACCATTGATTCAAGTTCCATAAGAGGTTTGAATATCATGACATGAACTTAGTTGAATACCAATTGAATGAATTTTATTTGAAGGAGATCATGAAATCAATTTTCGAAAAGTGAATTTTGGGTAAAAGAGTAAAACCAAAATTGCATTTCACAAAATCTTCAAATCTTGATGAAAATTTGATTTTTCTGAAACCTTTTGACTTGGATGAGTTTGAAATACCATTTCAAACCAAGACATGGAAGAAAGTTTAGTCCAAATAGTCAAAATCACAAAAATGCACTTTTGGGTATTTTCGGGTCCATTGTCGTTTTCGGGCGACCTAGGATGTGTGATACTTTGAAAATCATAGGCCTTCTGAAAATAAGTTCAATAAAAACTATCTTCGGGTGAGTGAGTTCTAAATGTTTCATGTAAAAAGTTTTGATCAAATCTCAACCCATCTTGTTTTATGAAAATGAATCATTTTGAACTAAAACAAGATCCCGAAGAATTCAATTTTGTCGAAATTTTGCATTTTAGCTCGAAACTCTTTTGTTTCACTTTCAAAACCTTTGAAACTATATTTTAAGCATATTTATGAAGGTTTTAAAGTAATTTTAAACATTTTGAAAGTTTTGAACTCTTTTTACCTTTTTGCTCGAAAATAACCCTTCTTACCAAAAGCATGCACTCTTTGATACATATGCACAATTAGGGTATGTAAGGATTCAATAACTTTGAAGTTGCTCCCCCTAAATGTGTCATCCAAGTTTTGTCATGGAAAATATGCAATAGATGAAAATGATCCATTTAAAAATCAAGAGCTCAACAAAAATCCGAATGAACTCAAATTGAGAAAACATCCAAACAAATACCAAAACTCATGGAAAGTTTCATAGAGGTAGAACACATCAACACAATAACTTTCCAAGAAGATCCAATATTCAAATATTTTAGTCATTTGAAAGAATTGAGAGATTGACATCCAAATAGACTAAAATTTTCTTAAACATGTTGGCTTATTTATAATCATCAAAACATATGCAAACAAGTTCCAAAAATTCCAAAATAAAATTTGGAGATAGATAATGAAATGAGGAACAAGATTTCCTTTTATAGTGAAGCCAAAATATGATCCAAAAATAAGATATGAAAAAGACAAATGTTGGTCAGGTTTAAGGTTTCAGATTTCAGGTTTCAGAAATTCATTTTACACTTTTAAACACACCTGGAAATCTATGCAAATGACTTCCAATAATTTTAAAATAAATTATCCAGAAATACCAATCATAGAGGATAAAATGACAGAAACTTTCTTCAAATAGTCAACCAATAAAGAGATATGAAAATAACAAATCAGCCCAAAATCATGAGAAAACTGAATTTTGCATATTTCAGTTTTGATTTGTGAAAAGAGTCAATTTTGCTCAAATCAAGTCCAAATGAGATGACAATTTGCAGATATGATTTTCAATGCATCAAGTACATTTTCCAAAAAGAATTTTCCAAAAAGGAATTTTCAATTGAAAGTTGTGGCCAAATGATGTTTGTATTAAGTAAAAGGATTGGATTTTGACAAACTTTTGCAAATTGAGTTCAAATTTGATTTTCATGATATTTTTGACATGAAAGGGCTTACATGAGTTAAACATATCATTTTGAACCAAGGATCGCAAATATAGATCAACAAAATAGCTAAACTCATGTTTTGCATATTTAGGGTATTTTCGTGTCAATTCAAGTTTTTTGGTGAAATTCAAATACCCATAACTTTCAAATGAGAACTCTTTTGAGAAATTTTTCAATATCAAATTTCTTTGGGATAGTAATATCTAAGTGTTTTGTAAAGAAAGTTTTTACAAATTCCAAATAGATTTTGATTTGTGTTTGAAAATGATTTTGTTGAAAAACTAGATACCCGAAGATTGTTTTGAGGCTAGTTTTTGATAAAAAGAACTTTTTGACATTGTTTTTCATTTAGAGCCTCTAAAAACCTTTTAAATACATTTTGAAGGCCATTTTAATAAGAATTGATGATTTTTGGCCTTTTGAATGAAAATTTGACATTTTGACCAAAAGTGCTCAATTTAAAACCTTATAATTGTAGTTTTGAAATATTTGACATATAGGGTTGTGATGAGCAACGGAAACACTTTTAAATTACAACCCTTAATAATGCAACAACATAAGATTCAAATTTTCATTCTTTTTGAAAAATTTGCATATGGATTTAAAACAACCAAGAATAAAAGGAGAATATGCAATGCAAATGTTTTTATTAAACACATCAAAAAGATTTAAGATCTTTTTGGTACACAAACCATACGAGGCCCTCTAGCCTTATCGCATAAATCTTTTGGTATCCAAATAGTTCTATCTTTAGGTTTTTGAAAATGAGAATGAATAGGTTTTGCAAATAAACCCTTTTTAGAGTAAGAAATCAAATAGGAGCCAAAAGAAACACACTCATGTGAATGTTGTCCTCTTAAGTGATATGAAGTTTGAGAGGACCTTATGAAGGAAATTTTATGAGTGTGATGAAATGAATGATGTCTCTTACTAAATGAGTGTGCATTATTTAATTTTCTATTTTTAAATGGATTTTTATGTTCTAAAGAGGGTTTGGTAAGCATAGCACTACTCATATGACATATAGTAGGATTTTTGCTTAATTTATTTACTTTAATCCTAATTTCATCCTTTTGAATTTTTAATGTTTGAGATGATTCCGTATTAATACATGAATAAGAGCAAGACGGCAAATCATCACAAGTAGATGAACTAGAAGGCATAGCACAAAAATCACTAGATGACCTAAGCATATCAATTGAGAATTGACTAGAACTAACACCATGGCATAGAAATGAGTTACTAGGAGAATCATGGCATGAGTTACTAGTATCATCCATACAAGCATGTGAATCAATAATTAATTCATTTGACATATTTTCACATGAAGTACTAGTGTCCACAAAACTAGCATTTGAATTTAACCATGAATTAACCAATGAATTTTTGCTAGCATGTGGAGTAGATGTGTGTGACTCTAAAGATGGATTAATAGGGGAGTCACAAGCAACTCCAACATCTAATATACATGTTGAGCTAATAGAATTCTTGGCAAGCAAAGAGTCATAAGAATTTTTCAATTCTTGATGTTGCACTTTCAAAGATGAGTAATTATTTTTTAAAATGCTAAAGTTTTGAGTCAAGTTGCCAAGCAAATATTTTAACTCTATAATTATGTCCATTAGCTCATTCTTAGAGAGGTTAGAGCTTGATATCGTTGAGTCGCATGTCGTAGGGCATCTAGAGTTGTCTTGAGATGAAGACTTCGACTTCGACGCTTTCTTTCTAGTTTTTCTTGAGCTCTTCTTGCAGGATTTTGCCATTGTCTTGCTTAGGCAAACCGCATCATTGACATCCTTGAGCTCGCTCGAAAATTCCCAAATGAAGTCATCATCCTTGATATGCTCGGAGGTAGAACATATGCCCATTTCTTTGGACATTTCCTCATTTGACATAAGCATGTCAATGAGCTCACTTGGTGAAGTATTGGAGAGGTCATCGTCCGCATGAGTAGTTATGAAATTATCGTGGTGACCTTCCGGCAACACCTGGAGTAATTTTCTGCAAATGTCTAGATCGAAATAATTAGCACCAAGGGCTTTGAGTTCATTTGTGATGTTGATCAAGCAAGCATATGTGGTGGAGAGTGTATCATGCTCCAACATCACAAATGCCTTGAAGTCCCGCAATAGCAAGCGCATCTTAACATGCTCAAAACTCGATGTGCCGACAAATAAGGATTCAAGAGTCAACCAAACATCGTGAGCGGTCGAACACCCACTCACTAGTTCTAGCACACCATGACTAATTAAGTGAATCAAGAAGCACATTTTTAGCTTTTGTATATAATTGAATAGTATGTTTATCCGAAGATAATGAGCTATCCATATCCTTTTCCACTAATCTCCATAATTTCAAATTTAATGCCTCAAGATGAGTATTCATCATAATTTTCCAACGTGTATAATTTGAGCCATCAAATTGAGGAGCAATCAATCCAAATTTCTCTAGCGAATTCATCCTTTCTCTCTAGCGATTAAGCTAATAAATGAGAGACCTTGCTCTGATACCAATTGTAAGATTAAGGATGCCGACTAGAGGGGGGTGATTAGGAGGCTTTTAAATTTTCTTCCCCACTAAGCAATTTCAACAAGGTAATTGTTTAAGCTAGATTATACAACAATGCTTAAAACAATTTAATCAACTAGTTGCATTCAACCATATAAAACATTTAACAATACATGCAACAATAGTGATATAAACAATTGTGTCAAGATGAATATAAAACAAATAGGAATTACGCAATTGACACAATATTTTTACCGAGGTCTCGGAGACTCGCCCGGTCTCCCCTACTCCTCGTTGAAGCGCTCACTCGGAGCTTCGCTTCTATATCCACGAAGAATTCTCACTAGGGTTGCTCCTTCTCCAAACTGGATAGGCAAGCACCACACCTTTCACAATCTTTTGCCGGCCTCTCCGACAAACTTCAATTGAAGAGATCTCGGCTCTCCTCCGGCACCGTCTAGGCAAAGGCGATCGCCAAGACTAACAAGCCGGATGTGCTTTCACTAGAACCAACCACGTGCTAGAAGCTCAATGATGCAAATGAGATGCTCAACACTCTAGCACTAGCAATCTAATGGAGATGAAGTGCACTAAACACTCACTAACTCTCCCTCAAGCTTTCTCTCAAATCCACTAAGGATTTTGGGCTCAAATCTAGCCTCTAGATGCAAAATAGCAATTGCAAACACTTGGCTAGCTTATCAGCTGAATAATGAACTCCTTGAGCACCCACAAATGAAGGCAAACACGAAGTATTTATAGCCCTCAAAGAAAACTAGTCATTTGCAACCAGATGCGTCATTTTTGTACAGGCCGGACAATGTCCGGCCACTTCGGACACTATCCAGCCAGTATATAAAAAAAATACGCCCGTTGCAAACGGTTCAGTGACCGTTGGGGGCAATTTTGTGAAGGTCAGACATTGTCCGGCCACCTCAGACAATGTCTGGCCATCACAGTACAGATGAGCCGGACAGATGCATTTGTCTCTGATTCATTTCAATGCTCAAAAAAATTTGTATAGGCCGAAAATTGTCCCGCCATATCGGACAATGTCCGGCCTACCCAGACAGATAGCCCCGGACGGATGCAAACGTCTCTGGTTTCATTTTGCAAAAGGCTGAAAAAATTTGTACAGGGCAGACATTGTCCGCCCATGTCCGGACAATGTTTGGTCACTGCACACTGACAGTAAAATAAGCATAACTTTTGATCCAGAGATCCGATTGAGGTGATTTTTGACTTTTTAGAAAGATAACTCAGAGCTCTACAATTTTGTCAACAGGAGCAGAACCTAGGAAGATCTAGAAACTTCTAGAAAACTCAGAAACTTTCCTACTGCCAAAATGTCCAACACAAAAATCATCTCAAATGCAATTTAGGGTATTTGCACATACGGATTTGCCATTTTCCCACGGATGTGATTGCTGTCACTCAGCAATGACCATGACCACACAGATCTGACATCCAATCGAAAACAGGTGGTCGATAGGGTTTGGTCGAGCGTACACAAGCGAGTCGAAGACTGGTACGACCAGTTCGAACTCCTACGACCACGCCCAAACCCTAATTGAAAAGCCGCCAAACTAGCGACACGACCACGATCACGTATCAAGCAAGGATACGATCAGAATGTGCCTATACAACCATGACCAACTCTATAAAAATAAACCAATTCAAATAGCTGGCGATCACGACTAAGTGCAGTTTTCAAAACATTTTCTCTAATGCACACAAACTACACTTAGACTCTCTAGCAATGCAAGACACTAGTGCAAGATGATATGAATGCATGTGAGCTTCCACACTAGATAGATTCAAGCTACTAGTTTTCGACCCCTCTTAATAGTACGGTCAAACTACTACAAAGAATCCTATCAATCCGGTCTGTCTCCAAACACCGAGACCGGTAAAACCCTAAGAAAACAATCCTTAATTTTGGATTTTACCTTAGGTGGAGTTTGACCTTGTGAAGCTCGATCACTCGACGCTCATCATCGCAAAGCTCGATCCTGCTAAGCTTGACCACGCGAAGCTCGACTGCTTGACGCCTGTCTTCGCAAAGCTCAACCACTCGACGCTCATCATCGCAAAGCTCGATCCCGCTAAGCTTGACCACGCAAAGCTCGACCGCTTGACACCTGTCTTCGCAAAGCTCATCCTCGCTAAGCTTGACCTTGCTTGGGATGTCTCATATCATCTTCATCCTCCTCACATCCTTGCTCACTTTTATCCTGCAATCAAACTGAGACTACAATACGTACACTCAATACACAATATTAGTCTCAAATATAGGTCGTCATTAATCACCACCAGAGAAACTACTCCACACAGTAGTTAGCTCGACAGTTTCTCTTTCCAGTGAAATGACGCAACCATTTCAACGAGTAGCACATGAGTATGAGATAGAATACAATCATATAGATCGTAGATGATAAACACATACGCACACGATCTATACTACTCATGTCAAGATATCAATCAACCTAGATGACCAAAGTGATGAGCTCCCCCTCAACATGTGTATCGATATCAAATCCACAACTGGAGTCATATAACATCTTGATCAATCAATTTGCACCAGCTTGATTCAACCACCGAGCTCCCCCTCTACGTATGCATCAATATCAAACCCGCAACTGAGGAAACATCCAATTCAGGGTTTACCGATAATCAATTCAATTCACTTATGCTAAATCAGGATTTATCTAATTTGTCATTTGATCATCAAAAATGACATCTTCAGATTAACTTTAATCACAATGGATTTATCCAAATCGTCATTAATCATCAAAAACTAGATACTAAGATCTACCTAGATCCTACAGGAGCTGGGAGCTCTGGTCGAGAACTGCAGCTCTGGTCGATCCAGGGACCTAGTTGCAAGGATCTTTGATTTAATTCTGGACTGATTTGTAATTTTTGGTTTAGAGAGGAGTAATCTGCAATCTGATTTCACAGATGAGTATAAACTTATACCTTATACTCATCCAGCAAGAAATTTGGTGAAATTTGGCATGATTTGGTGATTTTCGATATAAACCGAAAATAGGGTATTTTAGGGTAATTAAAATCTGAGTTTTGGTCGATTTTGAATTCAAGGTAATTGGAGAGAGATTTGGGTGTTCTGATAAAAGAAGATTTTGTATTAAGTAGCATTTGGGAGGTGTTCCCTGAAACAGATTTGAATTTGAAGTTGATTTGAGGATTTCAGCCTTTTTGGGTTTCCAGATATCAGGAAAAGGATTGATTCGCGATACAATTTGGACTGATCTGTGAAAAAGGCTTAGATGATGAAATCTGGCTGCCAACTTTCTGGATTAAAGCATTGGCATACCCATGATCATAATCCAAGAATAATCTGGTCTGGATTAGGTCAAGATTTGGCTAAATCTGAGTTCAAAGTATTTAGGGTAATTAGGATATTAATTAAATTCTTGTTTACGAAAACAGAAAAGGTTGGCAAGATCTGAGAGTTAGAGATGGAATTGAATCTGGCTTCTGAAGGCTTTTATGTTTAGAGTAACTGATAGATCTCATCTGAGCAATCTGATCTTGATTTGGATTGACAGGGAAGATTTTGAGATATTTGGGGCTTAAGATATATTAGGGTTGAACTGATCTTGCTACTACTACAAAGATACATGCATGCATGATGTTCATGAAAAAGGAAGTTTTCACCCCTAAACCCAGGGTGTTACAGATCTACCCTCCTTAAAGAAATCTCACCCCGAGATTACCTAAGAAAAGAAAAGATAAGGGTAGGTTTGCTGAAGATCCTCTTCCTTCTCCCAAGTGGCTTCTTGTTCTGAATGATTTTCCCACTGAACTTTATACAACTTGATCTTCTTCCTTCTGAGCTGACGTTCATCAGTGGCTAGGATTCTGATTGGATGCTCAAGGTAACTAAGATTCTTCTGTAATGCTACATCTTGTACCTCTATCTGGTCAGTTGGCTCTTTGAAGCATTTTCGGAGCTAAGAGACATGAAACACATCATGTACTCCTGCTAATTCCAAGTCATAAGTTGGATAGTTTTCTTCATGTGGACTCAATTGGCGTGAAGCGTAAGCTACTACTCGACCTTGTTGCATTAACACACAGCCTATTCCTTGCTTCAAAGCATCACAATAAACTACAAAATCTTTTTTGCTATCTGGCAAAGTAAGGACTGGTGTTGTTGTCAATTTCTGTTTCAACTTCTGAAAACTTTCTTCGCACTTAGTGGTCCATTCAAATGCAATATCCTTCTTTAGCAGGTTTGTAAGAGGCTTAGTAATCTGGGAGAATCCTTCTATGAATCTTCTGTAGTAACCTGCCAATCCCAAGAAACTTCTGATTTCTGGAACTGAGGTGGGCCGTTTCCATTCCTTGATAGCAGAAATTTTAGTTGGATCCACTGAAATTCCTTCTGCTGTCAACACATGTCCAAGAAATGCAATTTTTGACATCCAAACTCACATTTATCAAACTTGGCATAGAATTGCCTTTCTCGTAGCCTTTCCAAGACTAGATGTAGATGTTGCTCATGCTCTTCTGTACTCCTAGAATATATTAGAATGTCATCTATGGACACTAATCTAGAAAATCCATAAATGTGTTGTTCATGACATTCATGAAGGCTGTTGGGCATTGGTTAATCTAAATGGTACCACTGTAAACTCATACAGCCCGTATCTAGTAGTGAAAGCAGTCTTTGATATATCTTCTTTCTTGATCTTCAGTTGATGGTATCCAGACTTCAAGTCTATCTTGGAGAATACTTTGGTTCCTCGAAGTTGATCGAACAAATCGTCAATTCTTGGTAATGGGTACTTGTTCCTTATGGTAACTTCATTCAAGGCTCAATAATCTACACACATTTGTAAGGTTCCGTCCTTCTTCCTTACAAATAATACCGGGGCTCCCCATGGTGAAGTACTGGGTTTGATGAATCCTTTATTCTCCAAGTCTTCCAATTGGCTCTTGAGCTCTTCCAATTCAATAACTGACATCTGGTAGGGTCGTTTTGCTATGGGCGCTGCTCCTGGTTTAAGCTCAATAGTGAATTCTATCTCTCTGTTAGGCGGCATTCCTGGAAGTTTTTCTGGAAATACATCAGAATATAGCTGTACTATAGGTACTTGTTCCAGGTATATCTTCTGCAATGCTTGAACAGATCCTAGCGGTTCCTTGGTTGATGATATTTCCGCATAGAATAAAACTTTTTCCCCTTGGCTACTAACAAGGCTTAGGGTTTTCTCTTCACAGTCTACTAGACTTTTATGTTGGGACAACCAATCCATGCCCAATATAATGTCTAGACCTTGCAGTTCTAAAACTAGCAGATTTGCCTCAAATTCTACCCCTTCTATACTGACGGTTATATTCGGGCAGATAGTCTAGCCCCTGGAGTTTGTATAATCATGGGGTACTCTAATGGTGCTATATGCATTTCAATCTCAGATGCAAATACTTTTGACATAAAGGAGTTTGTAGCACCAGGATCAAACAATATTAAGGCAAATGTAAACTGGATCAAAAATCTACCTAGAAGAATGTCGGTGGCGTTTCCCGCTTCTTGGATGGAAGTGTAGTTTAGCTTTCCCCCTTGAGTTGCAGTTGGTGTTCTACCTCTTCCTCTTCCTCGGTTGGCCATGCTTCCTCCTCTTCCTGGTGGAGTTTCTTTAAACTTTTGTGATGGTGACACCGGTACTCTGGGTGCTGTTGGTTGTGTTCCTACCTGTGACCTGGCGATGGATGATGGAAGTTGAATCCAAGGACAAAATTCTCTATGATGTCCACGTTGCCCCAGTGGAAACAATGGATGCTCATGTGAGGGCAGTCCTTTTGAAGATGGTTTCCTCTACCTCTGGTAGTCATGGCTCCTTTTCTTTGTATGTTTCCCTTGGGGTTCTGCAGTGGTGATGTTCTGGGTGTTACTGACTGCATTCCTGGTTGTGACCTGGCAATGGACTTTGGGAGTTGAATCCATGGGCAGCAATCTCGGCGATGTCCATATTGTCCACAGTGATAGCACTTAACACGGGGATGAGGACAATCCTTCTGAAGGTGGTTTCCTTTGCAGTTGGGGCACAACAATGTTATTGGTCCGGGAGTCTGGTATGATAGTTGAAAACTAGGGGCGGTAGGGACTCTCCTTCTGGTTGAGTTTAGTTGTGGTCGCACTTGTTGGGGAATCCTTCGCTTCCAGTTCTCTTCCCTTATATTCTTTTTCTTTGCCATAGACTGAAAGTTTTCCTGCAAACTGGGTTGCTCATTCTGGGGAGGATTAGAATTCTGGGATCCTCGTTGAAACAAGGGTTCTCTTGCTAAAGGATCTTCTTCTTGCACAATCTGTTTTCTATCTTCTCTGTTGCTTAGGAATCTCCTTCTTGTATCAACCATGATGGCTTTGAAGAGAATCTAGACAGATCTAACTAACTAAGGCCCACTAAGACAGCAATGCAGAAATTAATGCAAACTACATTAATGCATAAAATATTTAGGCTTCTAGCCATAGTACACAAGTTAACCATTGCAAAAGCAACAGCGAATCACAAGGCTATTAAGAGCATCCACCAGCTCTATCTATACCACCCCCAGCTAAACAAAACACACTTTTGCTATCTTACTGATTCTTTTTAGAAAACCAACAGGATTTTGAAATAAAGGTTTTTAGGAGCTACAAAGCTCATTATTTTTCTCAGAATAAAGTTTTCAACAAATAGTTTCTAAATAAATTACGTCTTCCTGGCGTAGCCAACTCCTAAAGGTGTCGTCCTACAATCAAGTTCTTATGCTGCTCTAATACCAAGTTTTGTCACGCCCCGAAACTGGGACTACGACTACTCCCGTGGAGACCTAGCTTGCTGCAACTAGTCCCATATATGCATACCTTTGACTTTCCAGTATAAGTCAAACACAGGAGTATATTCACATTGCAGCAGAAAAACTTACAAAATATTTAAGCAGTGTGGCCTGCTGGCCTTAATATTACATAAAGAGATTACAATACCTTCGCGGCATACATGGTTTAGCAAAATGACAACTACACAGCAGAAGATAGGTGACCCTCCCACAGTGAGAAGTTGATGGCAGAACAACACACATCAAGGTTCTGGCGGAACTGGCTCTCCTTCATCTGGATCCACAAAGTTCTCCACGCCTTCTTCTTGATCATAGAACGCTCCATCTACTGGGTTGTAAGTTGCAAGGGTGAGTACTTAAGTACTTAGCAAGTCATAGGTAAAAGTAGATACATATAGCAGTGTTGTTATGACCTTAGACTAGTCAAGAATTATGGATGTTTGTAAAATAACCTTTTCTTTCATATCTCATCTCATGGCAGCATTTTTCATAACATAGCATCGCTATTCATGTTCACTAAATTATAGCACTACCACGACACGTCGACACACGACAGCCCACGGTAGCACCCCTTATCATGACAACACATGTCATTTGGGTAATCTTGACTTATCAAATTTTATTTAGAAAACATACTTGTGCCACACCCCGTGGATTTAATAAACCGCAGCAGACTCCTATAAACCCGGGAGCTCGGAGTATTCGAATACGTTTTTAACTCTGCAGAGAGGTACCAATTTCCCCGCAAGATATTCCACTTTCAAGCCCATCCTATCAATATGATTAGACCCTTCCTCACAACCATGTGTGAGTGGCAAGGTGAAGATAACAAGAACTTTTGTTATGTTTTACTCACAATTCACCCCTGACCCTGTGGATCTCTCACGAACCACAGTTGTGGCGGGTATTACCCCCACCCCTAAGTCTCTTCCCATTACTGACTCAACGTGCATGATTACATACGTGGAGGAGCCACACTCCGTGAAATTAGTGTATTATTTTCCATCTCATGCAGGGGTTTCATGTGCGATCCGCATAAGTACTTGTTCAGGCCTGTCTCATACCAGGCTTGTGGTTAGCACGTGTTTCATGCCACTAGACGCACAACACAAGGTTCTAGTCCTTATATGCCAGTGACCAGACCATCCACAAACCATGCATCTTCAATGCCAGCTATCCTTTGCAGTTAAGCACCTCAAGTGCTTCAGCAATCCATACCAAAATTCTGGTCACGGCTAGGGGTTTTATTTCATGAATATATATAAATACATATATATTAATTCATAGCTCACTATTTGATCATTCCACTTTTAACAAGCATCCAGCTTAGTACTGCCAATTCATAATTCAACCATTCTTTCACATGCAATATTATTTATATTCAAGGTCATATCATAGCAATTCATAAAATATAGGTTCAAGATGATCAAGACTATGACTTGCCTTCCGCGTCGTAAGAAACAGCAGTCGATGTCGAGTCTGCGATGAAGTCTTCATACTCGGGCTCTTGATCTACTCTCCAATCAAACAAGCACACAAAGATCACAAACTATTTTAAATACTTTAAAATCTATATGCAACATGCTTTTAAAAGAAAAGATCTTGGTGATGATGAAACGGACTGAAATTGCAAGCTGATCTGGGTCAAAACCATGGAATTTATAGAATCTGAGCTAAGGATGGTGTTAGAAATTCTTAGGGCTTCAAGGCTGCAATATGGACATCAAGTCCGCGGCTGGTTTACTCAAAAACAACGAATGTCAACGGATCGACATTCGGTTCACAACCTGACATAGCTTCAGAGAAAGCTAAAGGACTTATGTCAAGATATGATAGTTGAAGGAAATGTAGAGCATGGTCCTATAAACTTGGTAGACAAAGTTGTTTTCAGTTTTCATAACCAGAAGTAGTCAAATTGGGCTAATGCCACTGGCTGACATTGAGATGACACAAGCTGACATTGTCAAGGATTGGTATTGGTATGGTTATGGAGATTCTCAGTAGGCAAAATATGTTCTGTTTCAATCATTGGGTGCATAATGCTATGAGGTAGCTATTTGACAAGGTGGTTTTCACAGAAAAGGTCTAGAGGTCAAGGATTTTGCAAAGACACCCCTGGACACAGTGAACTGGATGTCAGTGCATTGTCAAAATTAGGCCTTTGATGCTTTGTCTGATTCAGGGTTTGATTGCTACACCAATTATGTCTGGGAGGTAGGCGAAGCTAACAGGAACTTGTTGGTGGTGGTTTTAGGAACTGAGATGGCCGGACGACGATGAACGGCGATGATGAACTACGGTGGCGACACGGCACAGTGAAGCCACTGGACAAGATCTTGGCATAGCAACAACTGGAAATTCTGTGCAGATTCAGGGATCGAGCTAGTAGAGGAAAGTGTTCAGGAGATCAAGGCAAAGATGCTAGACAAGGTGGCATCGACGGCGGTGGCCGGCGACGACCGGGCGGCACACTAGCAGCACGGCAACGAAGGGTAAAACACCTAAGTTGCAATCTGGTGCTGCGTTGCTGAAACCTGGCGTTGCTGGAGCTAGCTAGGGCCAAAAGACACTATCTGCTGCACTGGACTTGGTTGAAGGTTGAACGGTGGCGAGCAGCGAAGAGCTACGCCGAAGGGGATTCGGCCTCAACAGCGACAGAGCAATTAGATGATTCAATCACAAAATTGAAAGTACAGATGAGCTTGTAGGTTGCTACAGATGGTGGAGAAGAGAGGAATCGGCCTGAGGCGGAGCCGGTGAGAAGTTCGACGTCGTGGCCGGAGAAGAAGACATTGATTTGGGCATTTCTGCTGTAGGGCTTTGGAATTCAATTCCTTGCTGTGAGAGTGAAAAGGAGATGTGGGACAGCTATGGGTGAAGTCAATTTGGTCGGAGGCTCACCGGCGTGGCCTGGCAACGTGAGCCGGCCACCAGTGGCGCGCGAGAAAGGGGAAAACTCCAATTCGAGCTTGATTTTGAAATATGATGCACAGGCTTGCTAAGGATAGCTCACTGATCAATTTAGTCTACTGGTTCGAGGGTTAATTCGAACTAAATCAAACAGCATAGCTGGAACAGGGGTTCTGGTAATTCCGGCGATCACCGGTGATGAGGTGCATATGAACTCAATTCAATGCTACAGCACGATAAGGGAGATGGGAGGACCTTACTGGTGCTGTTAATTTGGATGAAGGGGCTGCGGTTGAAGCTGTCACCGTGAGCCTCCTTCTGTGCTCACCGGAGAAGACGACGAAGATGGTGAGGTTAGAGATTTAGCTGATTTTGGTGTGTGTGAAGTTAAGCTGAGTATGGGGTGGCTTTTATAGGCACGGTTAGAAGCTTGCTACGCTGGAGACTAAGGAACTTGTGCCGGTGAAGCTTCGAGTTGAAGCAACGGCGGCAATGACACACGCACGCGTGCAGGTTCAACTTTCCCGCTAGCGCGCGCGCCGCTGTTGCGCTGGACATTGACTGCCACGGTGATGACTGAGGTGCAGACACGTGCACCCATGCAAACTCAGGTGAACACGAGCATTGCGAAGGTCGGCGGCAATGATCACGACGACACGGCACACCTGGTCGCGGTCGCAGTGGCGCTGATCAAAGCGATCGTGAGTTCCAATCGTGGTCGAGCACTGTGCCGGCTATGGTCGAAGGAGCTGGGTGCTCTGGTCGCGTGCTGGTCGGGAACTGCAGCTCTGGTCGATCCAGGGACCTAGTTGCAAGGATCTTTGATTGAATTCTGGACTGATTTGTAATTTCTGGTTTAGAGAGGAGTAATCTACAATCTGATTTCACAGATGAGTATAAACTTATACCTTATGCTCACCCAGCAAGAAATTTGGTGAAATTTGGCATGATTTGATGATTTTCGATATAAACCGAAAATAGGGTATTTTTAGAGTAATTAAAATCTGAGTTTTGGTCGATTTTGAATTCAAGGTAGTTGGCGAGAGATTTGGGTGTTCTGATAAAAGAAGATTTTGTATTAATTAGCATTTGGGAGGTGTTCCCTGAAACATATTTGAATTTGGAGTTGATTTGAGGATTTTAGCCTTTTTGGGTTTCCAGATATCAGGAAAATGATTGATTCGCGATACAATTTGGATTGATCTGTGAAAAAGGCTTAGATGATGAAATCTGGCTGCCAACTTTCTGGATTAAGGCATTGGCATACCCATGATCATAATCCAAGAATAATCTTTTCTGGATTAGGTCAAGATTTAGCTAAATCTGAGTTCAGAGTATTTAGGGTAATTAGGATATTAATTAAATTTCTGTTTTCGAAACAGAAGAGGTTTGCAAGATCTGAGAGTTAGAGATGGAATTGAATCTGGCTTCTGAAGGCTTTTATGTTTAGAGTAATTGATAGATCTCATCTGAGCAATCTGATCTTGATTTGCATTCACAGGGAAGATTTTGAGATATTTGGGGCTTAAGATAGATTAGGGTTGAACTGATCTTGCTACTACTACAGAGATACATGCATGCATGATGTTCATGAAAAAGGAAGTTTTCACCCCTAAACCCAGGGTGTTACATAAGAAATGCATTTTCGACCGTCTTAAGATATGCTTGCGGGATTGGGTGGACAAACTCTACTGTGTTCTATGGGCACTTCATACCACACCCAGTAGAGCCACCAGCGACACTCCTTTCAAAGTAGTTTTTGGTGCCGAAGCCATGTTGCCAAGTGAAACACGCGAAGATGAGCTCTCCCTTCTAGAAGAAAAATGCAATCAAGCATTATTTAGGTCTGCAGCATATTTACAAGCTATGCGTAAATATCACAACAAATGGGTGCGACCACATACCCTTCACGTGGGAGACTTAGTTTTGAGAAAGATCCAAAATCAATCTAATCGCAATGAATTCTCCCCCCAATGGGAAGGTCCCTACACTGTGGTTTCAATGCTGCGACCTGGATCAGAGAGATTAGCTTTGGAAGATGGTAGAGTTCTGTCCAATACCTGGAATATCAACCAGCTACGCAAGTTTTACATGTAAGTACTTTCCCTTTTCCATCGTCAATACCATTTCATTTCTTGTTACAATTTTTTGTTTTGGTTAAATTCCCATTCTACCTCCCTTGGGCCATGCCCGGGGGCTGATCGCTCTAAGCACATCATTATAATGATTAAGTAGATTCACTGGCCGATCCCATGGTCGCATCTGGATAAGACATTTCTTTATAAGCTATTTCTCAACGCATAAGAAACTTACTAGCATGTCCTGATCATTCAGGTGGCTGTCCGCTAGCAATAAACTTATGACTTTATATAAAGATACTCTCTAGTTGATCAATCCAAGACATCTAATTCACACATCTTGTTGTTACTCATTTCTTCGTTTGTCAACACTCATGTTAGCCACCAAACCCTAATCCTGCGATCAACATACTAAGTCCCCAGTATCATCAATCGCTGGAGGGGGCTAGGGGAATATAATCGTAACATTCAATTTTAAGTTCAAGCATTTTTACATAGTTTTTGTTAAATCCAACAAATCATATGTATTTGCAAGGTACAATAACTAAAGAAAAGTCATTACATTTGAATATTAATTATCAGAAGGTACAATATTTCAAGGAAGGCCGAGATCTTGTAACAGTTTTTCTACAAGAACCTTAACCTCTATCCTGGTTGTGTCCAGTTGATCCTCACTGTCGAACGAAATGATGTCCACTGTTGGCCTCAAGTCCAATGACGGGCCGTGGTGATGTCTGAGTTTGCAAAGTATAGCAGAGGCCACTTCACTCACATCAGTCTTCAGTGTCTCCCTGCACTTCCTCACAAACTCTGGAATGTTAGCAACAAGTTAGTCCAATTGGACGGTGACCAGGTTGAAGAACTCGGCAAGTGGTAAGTCATCCCCCTCAGGACTGACAACTTCTGTGTCAAATGAGTCCGCAACTTCCTTCAGTTTGGCCAAAGTATTTTTCTCAATGAGACAGCAGTTTTCGATGATCTTTTCCAGATTCTCCTTCTCATTGAGAGTTGACTCTATCTATTCTTTGGCCCTATAGCTGGCCGATTGGAGGTGGTTAATGATGTTGTGAAGATTCTCAAGGTTGTGTCCACGCCTGATACACTTCTCTTCCAATTGATCCCTCTCCTCAGTCAGCTTATGATTTATTTCTCTTTGACCTGATCAAGGAAGGAAACACATTCAAAATCATGTATCAATAAAATCGAATAAGCAATGATGATTTCTATTGAGATCAACTTACAATCGACATCGGCTTGCAGTTTTCCGCACGCCGATGCAAGGCTATCTTTTTCTGCTTGGAGAGCATCATATGATCGTGCTTTATCCTCCAAGGAACCGAGGGCATCTAAGAATGTTTTATTGTTCTCCCTGAGAGCGTCGTCCACTGCAGCTTCTTCGTTGCTGCGCACCGTGGCAATCTCTTCTAGTAAAGTAGAGTTTTCTCTATAGAAAATAACTAAAATTGTCATTCTGGTCCATCTAAGGACTAAAGGTAAAGCAAGAAACTTACTGCTTTACGCAGTCGTGCTCTGTTTGAACAACCTTGAACTGCTCTATCAGCAGACCGACTATGGTCGCACTACGAGCGGAGTTCCATCTGCAAAACATTAAGTAGACCTTAAGGAAAATTTAGATGACTACAGAATAACTTGGTGTAAGAACTTCGCTTACCTCCAAAAGTTCTCCAAGAAAACTTTCAGATCCAACCCCTTGGCTGGATGAAGCCAAGCCATCAAGAGCTGGCCTAGAGCTTTGCACTCTGGTGGTCATCTCCAGTGTGGGGCAGTGTGGATCAATCGGTTGCATAGACTCCTCAACCAACGGAATGGTAGATGCATCGTTGTCCGTGGTCATGGTCGCCGCTGTGACATCAACTCCATCATCATCAATGGGTTCGATACGTACCGTATCCGCAACCATTTCATCAACGACATCGAGCAGCGGTACATCGCCGATCATAGTAGCGCCTCCGTTGTAGCCGCTGGTTCCGCTGTAGTACCACTCATGGAAGGAACACCTCCCGTGGTAGTCCCTTCCCCCTCGACCATGGCGGTCTCCAATTTTCTTGCTAGAGTAGCAACGGCCACGGTCGAGGGAGTCCTGTACATTTGATTCATAATTGATGACACTATTCCTAACTAAGAAATATGACTTAGCTAGAAAATAAGCCATTTACCTTATACCAAGCCCCTGAAGAGTTCGGGAGCTTGACACCCCCTTTGGGGAAACAGCAGCGAGGATAACACCTTAACCGCGGGCTTCCTTGGAGGCTCTACTAGCCTTCTCCTCCGAAGGATCAAGGGAGTCTCGTCCTCCGCCTCCTCACTTCCTTCATAACGAGGATTATCACCTGAGCTAGTTTGCTGAGCATATATCGGGTTCAAGTCAGGTTTGAATGTGATATGTGTTTGTGTGTCTTAGCAGCCAATATGGTCGCAGACGGACAATTTCCTACGCATTAGGGGAGTGTGGACACAGAGCCAGTTTATGGTCGCAATACTTGTGTGATCATAAGGTCGCAAGTAATGCGCGGTCAGAAGGTCGCTAACTATGCGCGACCAAGATAACCTGGGGGTTTTTAAGCCTTTACTGGACACGTTCACAGAGTCAAGATAACTTCTACCACATGTGAAGACAACCGCCAGGTGGTTAACATGTGCGGTTATCTATAATTACACGTGCTTAACCAGTGAAGAGTATGGGTGTGATTATACAAACGGCACCATGCAACCGTCCAGAACTGCTTTGCATTGGCATCCTTTCATTCAGTATAAAAGGATGGTTGTTGTACGATGTAAGGGACGATTAACTTTCAAGAGAACAGCCAACAACGTTTGAAGAATTAGAAATAGTTAGTTAGACAGAAGTGTAAAAGGAGATTATCGCCTGTGATAATCCCCTCTCCCTGTAAACTCTTCTCTCATACATAGTGAAATCCCAACAGGACATACGGCTATTACCACCACCATCGAAGGCCCAAACCTGTATAAATCTTCGTGTCCTTATTTCATTGCTTATCATATCTTACTTGAGGGCATTTTGAAAGGTCTCACATACAATTCACAAATTTGCGTAAGATCGACAGAGGACCCTGAGTCCAAATCGTCGACAGCTGGCGCCCACCGTGGGGCCTTTTCTCAAGGTGTTCTTTTTCATCAGGAGATTCGGTAAGTCATGTCTGGGGCATATGATTCCGAGAATGATTTCGATCTCGACGACTATGCCCATGTTCGGATGCCCTCTCCTAGCGATCCCATTCCAATGGAAGAGGTTGTGAAGATGTTCCTGAGGAACATCCTAAGGATGCATATTCCCCGACTCAAGTCATGTCCATTGACTAGGAGACAGAGAAGATAGAACAGGAGCCCCATGTGAGTTCTACCATTTTGGAGGCCAAATATGTGCCACAACACGTCGCTGTCGAAGATGTGGATGATGGTAACATAGAGCTTAGTCGTGGGAGGTTTGATCTGGATAACCTCCAGTCTCTCTTTGATTTCGAATCTGATTCGGAACAAACAGAGGTGTTTTCTCCTTCTGCGACCTCGCTGTCCTGAGAGTTTGCTGCTTTATTAGAGGAAACTCCTGAGCAATGAATTGCTAGGGAGGAACAGGAGCGCAGGCAAAAGGAGGAACAGGAGCGCAAGCAAAAAGAGGATCAAGATCATGAGCAGCGAGAAAACGAGCTTCGCAGGACTGCAAAGGAGGCTTTGCAACTTGCACAATCTCGTTATGATGCTGCTCCAAGTTCCTCCCATCGTCCTCATGGTCGTAGACGCGACCAAACGCCTTCTTTAGCCCCGGACTATCCACCGGCGGTTGAGGAAACGGTGACACCTGGTGCACCAAGGAGGAGTACGCATGGGTGACTTCGTTCTATTGCGGATGTCTTGCGCAATCCTCCTCCTAATCTTGAAGATGAGGACAAACCGGCTTTTCCCAGGATCCTAGCGGATACGCTAGATTAAGTTACATCTGATGCAACTCCAACAGTGTCATCCCGGTTTACGATTCGCTCCCATGAGAGGGAGTATTCTTATTCTAGTCATGGCAGGCATAATCGACTACCACCAGAATCAGTTCGGCACGACAAGGCCAGGCAAGTTGGGAATTCCCACGATCGAGATCGTGTGCCTGTCCATTCTCGTTTGGGACCGCTAGGCGTATCCCCTCACGGTGAGTTCGCCCTCGACCAAATTGAAAGCCGCCGAACTCTCCACAGTTCCTATGTTGGCTGCAAAGCTTTCTCCCCAGGCCTCCGTACGGTGGTCTAGCCAGACAAGTTCAAGCCAGGAATGATCGAAATATTTGATGGAACTCAGAATCCATCCGAATTTCTTTAGATCTACATTACCACTATTCAAGCAGCGGGTGGGGATGATCACGTCATGGTGAATTAGCTGCCAACAGTCCTTGAGGGACCAGCAAGAACCTAGTTGTTCAACCAACTGGAGGGTTCGATTTATAATTGGGAAATGTTGTGTGACGCCATACTTAACAATTTCCAGAATTGCTACTAGAAGCCTGGCAAAAAGGATGATCTCCATCGTCTACGCCAGACCTCTACTGAGACTCTTCGGCAATTTGTCAATAGATTTGTTAGAGTCAGGAATACCATTCCAAACATATCTGACAACTCCGTTATTAGGGCATTTAAAGATGCCGTGCGATATCGGAGGTTTACCGAAGATCTGCTTATCCATCCCCCTCGGTCAGTAGCTGATCTTTTTGACATGGCTAACCGCTATTCCGATGCGGCCGAGGTTGTGGAATAGAATAGGATGGTGGATAAAGGAAATTTATCACCTAAGCTGGGTCTTAAGGACTTTAAGATGGAGGATTCAAGCAAGAAGCTAGAATCGTCATCAGGCAAAATATCGAAGAAGTCCAAGAAGAACCGAACTAGACAATACCGGGAGGTTGCCATTGCAGAGAAACCACCACAAGGGAAAGGTAACAAGTTTTCATTTAAGAATAAAACCTCTTCTAGTGGCCGCGATAGCGACCAGCCGAGAAAACAGACTAACCCACAGGGAAACAAGAAGTGGTGTCAGTTCCAAAATTCTTCGGGGCACCATCTCAAGAATTGCCGAAATTGGTTGAAGCAATTAAACGACTTCTACCAAGGTATTGGACCGATGCCGGCCTTGCCGCAAAAAGATCAGGCCTGCGGGATTAGAGACGCCGATGGAGATGAAGAGATGTCCTACCAGGTACCCCAAAACCATGTCAATATTATTTTTGGAGGTTCCCCCTCTTTTGGTTCTAAGCGTCAGTTGAAGATGTTTTACAGCGAGGTAAATCAAGCAAAGGCTCCTGTTGGTGAGCCTCAATATCCTCGTTGGTCGAAAACTCCTTTGACTTTTGATCGAGCTGATTGTCCTGTTGGGCTAACTCGACCATTGAGACTACCTTTGGTCATTACCCCAATTATTAGCAATGCTCGAGTTGAAAGAGTTCTAATTGATTGAGGTAGTTCCTTGGACATTTTACTGATCAAGGCATTGGACGAGACGCAGATCCCTCATTCAAAGATTAAGCCCATAATTCATCCATTTTATGGGATAATTCCTGATCTGTCGATGATGCCGATGGGACAGGTGGTACTACCAGGAACACTGGGAGAACCAGATAACTTCCAAATAGAATTGATTACCTTTGATGTAATTGATTGTGATTCGGCATATAAAGCTATTTTTGGCAGGCCAACTCTCGGTAAGTTCATGGTGGCGACGCATTACGCGTATCAGTGCACCAAGTTGCCACCCCCCAAAGGCGTTATCTTGGTCCGAGGCAGCCGGAACATGGCGTTAACTTGTGATCGGTTATCCCTGGAGTTAGTGGATCAGCTTACCCTTCGGAACGTCAAGATTGTGACCACGGCTTCCAATACAATCAAAGTTGCTCCGCGACCAGATGAAAAGTTGAAGCTAGTTCCTCTATACCCAGATGATCCATCTAGAACCATTCAGATTGGATCAGGCCTGGACGACAAAGAGGAACTCGAGCTCGTTACTTTCCTCCGGGCAAATGCAGATGTGTTTGCGTGGAAACCATCCGACATGCCTGGAGTCCCAAGGGAGGTAATTGAGAACAGGTTAGCGATTCGACCTGGACAGCGACCTATAAAGCAAAAGCTTAGACGCTTTGCTGTTGATCGACAAGAAGCCATTCGTTCGAAGTTAGACATCCTGAGTGGCTTGCAAACCCAGTCATGCTCTGAAAGTCAAATGTTAAGTGGTGCATGTGCATTGATTACACCATATTAAACAGTGCCTGTCCAAAGGATGACTTCCCCCTTCCTCGCATCGACCAGTTGGTTGATTCTACAACGGGTTGCGAACTGATGAGCTTCCTGGTTGCTTACTCAGGGTGCCATCAAATTAGCATGGCAGAAGAAGATGAAGATAAAACTGCCTTTATCACACCATTTACCACCTACTGCTACGTCAGAATGCCATTTGGTCTCAAGAACGCCGGTTCCACATACCAGCGCTTGATGCAATAGACCTTTCTTTCCCAGATGGGGCGTAATCTTGAAGCTTACGTCGATGATTTGGTTGTAAAAAGCTTGAAAAGCTCGAATCACTTAGATGATCTTGCTGAAACCTTTTGTATTCTAAAGAAGCATGGAATAAAATTAAACCCAGAAAATTGTTCCTTCGGGGTTTCTTCTGGCAAACTTTTAGGTTTGCTTGTTTGTTCAAGAGGAATAGAGGTTAATCCTAAGAAAATCAGGGCCATTGCACAAATGAGATCTCCTTCGACTATGAAGGACATCCAGAGCCTAACAGGTCGCATGGCGGCTCTTAGCCGTTTCATATCGAGATTGGGCGAACGAGGACTACCTTTCTTTAAGGCTCTTCGTAAACACAATGGTTTTACCTGGTTGGATGAGGCCGAGAAAGCTTTTCAAGAGGTTAAAAAGTATCTTTCTAGTCCTCCAGTATTGGTCTCTCCGAATTTAGGGAAACCACTACTCCTTTATTTGGCGGCCACCCCTCACGCGGTCAGTGCCGTTCTGGTCGTAGAAAGAGAGGGCATACAACAACCAATCTATTACATAAGCGAGGTACTTCACAGTCCAATTGAATGTTACCCTGAGGTCCAGAAGATACTTTACACACTTCTGATGGCTTCCCGTAATCTACGACACTACTTTCAATAACACAAGATCACCGTGCCTTTGTCCTTCCCATTGGGAGATATTATCCGTAACCCAGAGAAGTTTGGTCGCATTGTGAAGTGGACAGTGGAACTTGGAGCATTTGATATCCATATCACCCCTCGTACAGCGGTTAAATCTCAGATTCTCGCAGACTTTGTGGTCGAATGGACTAATCCCGACCCTTCTGCGCTGGAATCCAAAGATTTACAATGCACCGACCATTGGACGATGTATTTTGCCGGTTCTCATAGTTTTCAACACTCGGGGGCTGGAGTGGTCTTAATAATGTCCCAGGGCGACCAACTCAAGTATGTCATTCAACTACACTTTGTTGTGACCAACAACGCAGCAGAGTATGAAGGTCTTATTGCAGGGCTCCGGGCAGCTAGATTCCTCAGAGTCTATCGATTAGTGGTGAGGGGAGACTCACAGCTAGTCGTAAATGAGGTAAACAAGGAGTACAACACCTCCGATGAAACAATGTCTCATTATCTGGGGGAAGTGAGGAAGTTGGAAAAACACTTCAGTCATTTCGAAGTCTAATATATCCTACGAAAGAATAACATCCTCGCAAACCAATTATCAAAAATTGGGTCCTCACGCACATCCACTCCAGTAGGAGTGTTCGTTGAACACTTAGAACACCCTTCGATCATGACTTCGATAGAGGATGGCATGGTGACAGTTTGCGTCACCAATCATGGCCAAGAAAAAGATTGGACCCGTCCATTGCGGATCTATCTCAAACTTGGGACCTTGCCCAAGGATGAAACCGAAAGTGATCCGTTGATTTGAAAAGCGCGCCTGTACAAGCTCATAGATGGGGTTTTATACAAAAAGGGTACTCAAGGAGTATTCATGCATTGTGTGTCTCAAGAGGAAGGTAAATCTCTCTTTAAAGAAATTCATGACGGTGTATGTGGTGCACACGCGTCATATCACACACTAGTCTGAAAAGCATTCCGACAGGGTTTTTACTGGCCTTCGGCACTTGATGATGCCAACCGTTTGGTCAAGACATGCCCGCAGTGTCAATTTCATGCAAGGCAAGTCAATCAGCCTGCATATGCTTTGCAAACTATTCTTTTAACATGGCCTTTTGTTGTTTGGGGAATAGACATTGTGGGTCCTATGCCCCAAGCGATCAATGGGTACAGGTTCTTGTTCGTAGCCATTGACATGTTTTTGATGTGGATTGAGGCTGAGCCAGTCAGCACATCACCGCCGCTACGGCGAAGAAATTCTTCCATAAGAATATAGTCACACGGTTTGGTGTTCCAAGTAGTCTCATTACCGACAATGGTTCCCAATTCGTTAGTGGTTTCTTTTTGGACCATTGCGACGATGTTGGGACCAAAGTATGCTTTGCTTCTGTAGCTCATCCATAGAGTAATGGTGTCGTTGAACGTGGCAACAGGCAGATATTACAAGGCATAAAGAAATGTGTTTTTGATAGCCTTAAGTTGCGCTCAGGGGCTTGGGTAGATGAACTCTACTCCGTTCTATGGGCATTACGTACTACTTGTAGTCGGGCTATGGGCGAAACACCTTTTTAACTGGTATATGGTGCAGAGGCTATATTACCTATGGAAATTCGCATTGATTCTATTCGGGTAGATCAATTCGATCAGACTAATCAACTCGAATAGTGGGCCCAAGATATCACCCTCCTCGAAGAGAAATGCGATCGGGCACTGATCAAGCCTGCAGTATATTTACAATCTTTACGTAAATACCACATTAAACGCCTGCAATATATTTACAATCTTCATGTGGGTAACTTGATTTTACAAAAGATACAAAACCAGTCTAACTGCAAGAAATTCTCTCCTCAGTGGGAAGGCCCTTATACTATGATTTCAGTACAACGACCAGGATTGGCTCAATTAGCGTGGAGCATGGAAGGATCTTGTCCAATACCTAGAACATAGATCAATTATGCAAGTTTTACGTGTAAGTTTTCCATTTTCTTTTTATCCTTTTCAATTAGCATGATTTTATTATAAATTATGTGTACTTTTCTTCGAATTATGTTATGGTCGTCTTTCTTTTGCCACACCCATACCGAGCCAGGCTCGGGGACTGGTTGCTGATGATCATCTCTCTATGATACCCAGGCTGGATTCGTGGGCCAATCTCATGGTCGCATCTAGATAAGACATCCCTAAATAAGCCGTTTCTAAACGCACACAAGACTTAATAGCATGCTTCTGATCATTCGAGTGGCTGCCTGTTCATAATAAGGCTTGGTATTATATTAAGATCAGTATCGGTATGAGTAGATGATTGCATCTAAGTTGAGACATTTCTTTATAAACCGTTTCTAAATGTATAAGAAGCTCACTAAATATTTCTGATCGTCGAAAACCCATATTTTTCCTGAGATTATAACACTAAGTCTCCAGTACTTATGATCTCAGGAGGGGACTATGAGAATATGGCCGTAATATAAAACGAGATCAAGTACACCTTTTCAAAAAACCTAAGGCTTGCATTTGCATGCTATAATTGTGTATTTGCAGGTACACACAAAAACAGAGGATCATTGTTTTTTTATAGTGATGTCACAATAAGCCAAGTTTCTTTAGAAGTTCTTCGATCCAGGGCTTCACTTCTATCATGATATCCTCGAGCTGATTCTTGCTCTCAAACTCTGCGTCTCCCACCACTGGTTTCAAATCTAAGTCCAAGCCGTGGTGACGTCTGAGTTTGCATAAGATGGAGGAGGCGACAGATCTTGCGTTGTCCTTCACTGCCTCTTCTTGTTGCTTGGTATCTTTAGGAAGATACTCAAGAAGCGATTCAGCTTGAGTCACCACCAATTTGCACGATTCGCTGAGGCTTAGTTCTTCCTTTTGAGGATCGACGATGTCTACCTTCAGCAAATTTGCAACCATCCTTAGCTTTCCAAATGCTGGCT
Source organism: Pharus latifolius (assembly GCA_019359835.1). Classification (NCBI taxonomy): domain Eukaryota; kingdom Viridiplantae; phylum Streptophyta; class Magnoliopsida; order Poales; family Poaceae; genus Pharus; species Pharus latifolius. The sequence goes on from CM033323.1 coordinate 60,588,541, forward strand.
ACAGAATGTTACTGCAGGAGGAAATTGTCGCCTTCAGGGTTTCTTTCTCCTTACAAACAACATCCTTCGTTTTCTTAAGAGACTCGATGGTTGCACTTTGGTGCTTGATGGTAGTGTGAAGTTGCCCAGCTTCGATTTCAGCATGGTTACACTTCTCCTCAAAGGCATCCTCTCATGTGAAAGAAGGCTTATTTGTTCCTCTTGTACTGCATGAGCAAAGTAATTTATTTTACAACAGTTCATGTAAAGAAATAGTTCCACCTGATTGGAAGAAAAACTCATAGGAAAGTTTCAAGGCCACAGCTTTTTCTTGGTTTTCCCAATTAGCCATGCTCTTTGTCAAGAAGGCGTTTTCCCTATGACAAGGAAGATAACTGTTATACTTAGACAAAATTCAAATTGAGATAAGCAAGTCACTGATACTCACTATTGTAGCCGGCTGATCTCCCATTGTGCGACCTCAATATGCTTTGTGAATGTTTTTGACTTGGTCACCATTTGGGTTAGATCCTGAAACACAGTAAGGTTTATTGCTCAAATTTGAACATTCCTAAGCTTCTTGAATATATAGAGGTAGAAGAATTTTTTCTTACCTCTACAAAATTGCTGAAAGAATTCCTCAGCGTACTCTCAGGTTCAGCTAAAGGTTGAACCTCGAGGCTTGTTTTTTCCTTGGAGACAAGGGCAGCAGATGGTTGTTCTTGCTGATTCTCCCCTGGGGTCAGGATTGCGGTTTCCATCCCCTGGGACTGGAGGTCCGCTATTATTTCCTCTACAATGGCTTGAGAGGATACCTCAGCCATTGGAGTCCCAACTGTTTCCCCCGCGACTTCCTTGTTAGTTAGTACGCTGACATTCGGTGAGGTCAACGGGACGTTAAGCACAGGGTCCCTGCGGATATCATAACCTCAATTATCTCTAGTTTGATAACAAAGAGTTGGCAAGTTGTGATATCCTTACTTTATACGGAACCCCATCCTGTTGAAGTGTCATCAACATCTTTCCTTGTCTTTCTTTTCTTGAACAGGACAGTGTCTTCTTCCCCCTTCATGTTCACAATGTTATTGGTACATGCAGGAAAGTGAAAACCGAAAGACTGTGAAGTTCTTACCACAGCCGTCCCTTCGTTAATCAAAGGAGGGGTTACCAGCCGTAAGGCAGCGCATGCCTCATGATTGGGAGTCTCCTCCGTGACCGCAAGGCCTTCTGCGGCCACAGGATCCTTTGCGCCATTTTCTCCTCCGCCAAGGACGACAAGACTTCAACCATGGTGGGAGAGGTTGACCTCTTTGGGATGTTAATCCCCAGAAAGTTTGGTGCTTTCCTCTTGCGACGAATAAGAGGAACTTCGTCTGCTTCATCCTCGCTCCCCTCACCCTGTACGACTAAAAAGTAACTCCTATCCGTACTTGGTACAACAGGGGGAATAGAAAACCTTATCGTAGTATTCTTAGCAGTTGTTTTCTTCCTTTTTGAAGAAGCCCCTCCTATGGTCTTCTTCGAGGTGTCAGGGGCCAGTTCCTTCATCTTCTTCTTTGAAGAGGTTCTCTTTACCCTCTTCAGCGCTGACCCCCCAGAAGGTCCAGCGTCATCACTAGGAAATTTTGTCCCATCAGTTCGCCCCTTCATCAGCTGCATCATTTCAAGAACTTGATTTGATGATCAAAATTAATAGGTGATCTCGAATAGCTCTACAAAAGAAGTCATACCTTTTGACGTTCTTGTTTTAGGTCATCACTGTCGTTCATTAAGTTGTGAGGACGGGGTGATCCTTGAGCTCCTTCTATTACGGCATGATAGGGCCGCAGAAGACTATTTGTCAGTTTGTCGATCTCGGATAGAGATAAAACTACATCGCAGAAAAAACACATTACTTGATACGATCTTTCATCAGTAAAATTGCGTGTTTTGTAGACCAGAGGACATACCTGTATTATAACCCAGGGTACTGTCTGCCATGGATTCTACCTCCCAAGCAGGATGTTCCCTCTTCTGCAGGGGGCTCACCCTATTCTTCACGAAGTCTCAGATTATATCTCGCGCTGTTAATCCCTGCTGGACTAGGTGAAGAATCGCTTGGGCATGCCTCTTCAATTCTTGATTTAAAGCAGGAAGGGTGTCCATTTCGTTTCTCTTCTCCAATCGGTTGTTCTCGAACCAAAGGCCACTCTCCGAAGGAGGGGTGCAGTAGAACCTTTTGTGGTGCCACCCGTGCACCAAATCCAGTAAAGGAAGAAAGGGGTACTCTTTCTTCTCCCTTATGCAAAAGTATATGCAGCCTGCCGCATTGGCACTATTTGACCATGCCGAGAAATAGAAACGTCAGAAGAAATCTACAGTGGGCAGCACTCCGACTGATCCGTTTGAGACCTAGCCTTGGTTTTCCACTAGGCTCGCCCAGATTCTAATATGCAGAATAACAGGATCTTACTCGGAAATACCGAAACCCAAAGGTTGATCGGAAACACAGCTCAAAATAATTGCACAACTCTTTATTTTAAATAGGGCTTTACACGTCGAACGTTAGGTCGCACTCGCCTACGTCGAAGGAACTATGTGTCTAAGACTTCAATCTAGACTCGATTGTATTCGATGATCTAAACTAGACCTATTACAAGGTATTTATACTCCAATCGTATGAGTACGTATCAGACTCAATAACCTAAATGTATTAGACTGATACCACCTAAAACGGGGCCTCGCAAGCGGACGAGGTCGCGGTAGAAGGTGAGTATGTCGTTCTCTCCCAAGGGACTAGTTGGGAGAAAAATATGCCTAACTGAATTCGAATCAGAAAATCGAGAATGCAGCGAGAAGAGGGTCGGCTCGTCTTTACATGCCTCACCAACTGAAACACGATTAGCAAAAGTCGTTCTGCAATCGTGTCCAAGGCGAGCAGTGGACAAATGCACAGAATCAGGAAATGAGGCTTCAGATTCTATTTCTCTCAAGAACAAGACAGAAGATTGATTCCAAATTTCCCCAACTACTGAAGCTAACTCAAGTTGAACACCAAAGATTAATGTAGCTGTCAATTCAAAGTACAGAAATTGAGAAACAGCAAATCAATTCCACTCCTACCACATAGTCAATATCCAACAAAAACATGCATCAGGGAATTTCAGAATGGCGGCAACTATGAATTCTACTAGACGGTGGAACTCAGTTCACAACAGATGGGGTGTAGGCCGTCGAGTCGGACAACTCCCCGTCGCCAGTCGCCCTCCCCTTCTCACCCAACTCGATGGAGGCATCGAGGAGGCGCATGACTCCGCCGTCATCCCTTGACTGGTGGAGAGTTCTCCCTCCGAAGGGGCGGAGTCGTCCTAGCCACAGGGGCGGCTCTCGTGTTCTCTGGCCCGGGAAACACCTCCCGGACCGAAGAAGGGGTGTTTGCCCCCACCAGGGGGGCTGGTGCCTTCGTGGGTGTGACGCCCAGGCTCACAGCCTGGCCTGGGGCCTTCCGTGACTTGGCACGCTTTTGCTCTGGACCTCCTGCGGCCTCCTTCCCCCGCTTGTGTGAGCCGGGGGTGGGAAGAGGCTCTCTCACTAGTAGCTTCAGCTAGAAGACTTCCGCCACCAGCTTACGAGGGGAGCCCTCCCCGATGACTCGCACGACACGCTCGTGCTCGTCTCCATAATACCTCCCGAGGAGGTTCTCTGGCTTCTCCCGGGAGGCTGGGTAGGGCCGGACTACAAGGACGAGAAATAAAGGGTTAGCCGAAATAATGAGGCGAGACCAGAACATGAATCGTCGGATACTTACGTCGAGCCACCGGCATTTCTGGGGGCCTATGCGCCGGGCACATTCCTATCCTCCTCCGCCCGTGCGTGAAGGGGGCGATCCGGAGGAGGGCCAGCTCCTCCGCGAGGTCCCTCATAGACCTCTGGGCCCGGACACCCATCATCTTGGAGAGGAGCCCTAGCTCCATGTCTGTCCAAACCGGCACCTTAGGGGCAGACGACTGGCAATAGGAGGGGGGCTACGGGGAATAGGTCACCCCCGAGTCCCGGACCCAGAGATAAAACCATCTCCGGAGCCAGTCCCCCCCCCCCCCAGTGGTCCCGGGAGGCCACTGCCGGGTAGTCATCCACCCGGGCCGGCAGTAGCTACATCATGATTGAGCCGAAGGCGGACTTTGGCCCTTTCTTCATCACCACTGAGCCCCTCGCCGAGGGCTCGTAAAAGTACCAGAGCAGTCGGAGTGTCGGCTCCCGCTCCGTGGTTGTCTCACATAGCCATATGAAGAGCCCCATCTGAACAAGGTGTTCAGCGTCAAGTGGTTCAGCGCCACCCGGTATTCTCGGAGAAACTCCCGAAGCATCGGGTGCACCGGGAGCCAGAGGCCAGCCTCAACGAAGGCCTCGAAGATGACAACTTCACTGGCCTGGGGGCGCGGGGTCATCTCGTCCTCCTCGGGGACCTGGGCGTCCCCGTCCGCGAAGACCTTCCAGGCCACGAGGGACTCGAGGTCTTCTAAGGTAAACTCAGTCGCCCCGAGGAAGTCCGAGTTGACCTCCTCTGGGGGCAGCTCCATGGCTTTAACGCGACCCTTCGGAGGCATCTCTTCCAGACGAAAGTTATTGGAGGAAGTTGGTTACCGGGGCTAGGCCTCTTGGAGAGCTCTTGTGTGCTGATGAAGGAAGTGGGGGGCTAGGGTTCGAGTGTGAATCTCCCGGGCCCCCCATGCCCCTATTTTTAGACCTCGGTTGAGCCCCGATGGGTGACACGTGTCACTTCGGGGTCGATCCAAGCCATCGGATTCAAACATCGCGCCCAAACCGAAGGGGCGTGTAGGAAATGAAGCGCGCGAGACTATGATGATCGGTGGCTCTCGAAAATCAAAGTGCACAAGCCATAATGATCGATGGCGCTGACATTAATGCGGCGCAGGAGTCAAGGCGTTCCCTCGCCCAAAAGGTCCCCTCTCGGGGGAGATGTTCCCAACGGTCTAACCATTCCCCCCAGTGACTTAGGACATGTCCCCGGGGGGCATGGGGGGCTGCTGTTGGGGGAAATCTCCATCTGTCCTCGGGGGACATGATCCAGCCCGAGCACCGCCTCCCGGTGACATCGAACCCAGGCACCGCTCAGTGACACCCGACCCGGGTGCCGCCGCCCGGAGACATCTGGCCCAGGCGTCGCCACCCGGTGACATCGATCCCGGGTGCCGCCACTCAATGACACCTGATCCGGGCACCTCCACCCGGCGACATTCATCCCGGGCGCCGCAACCCGGCGACACTCGGCCCGGGCGCCGCCACCCAATGACATTCACCCCAGGCACCGCCACCAGGTGTCCCTCATCCCGGGCGCCGTCACCCGGTGATGATGACCTCGGTGATGGGCGCCCGGTGAAGATGATCCCGATGATGGGCACCCTAGGGACAGGCGTCCCGAGGGCAAGTTTCCCTTGGGAACTAGCGAGAACGCATGTCAAGCATCCAGGCGCCCCGATCCGCGAAAGGACCGTTGCATCCCCGATCCGACGGTCGAGGCTGGGGCGTTTTAGTCATTTTGCATCTTTTGGAGTCTATATATACCCTTGTACCCCCCCACTTGTAACCTAATTAATTCATTCTCACTTAATACAATCAAAGCAATAGGCATCTCTTGGAGACCTCTCCCCGTGAGAGAATCTCCCCAGCAAACTTACGTCCGGGGGGGTGCCAACAGGACGAGGGTCCTCACTGGGACCTAAACCTGTATAAATCCTCGTGTCAATCTCTGTGATTGCCCAACAGGAGGTGACCCGTCGCACGGTCATCTTGCGTTGCTGTGCACGCACTACGCACGTCCAAAAACCTGCCAAGGTATTTCTAATACCACGACAATAGCTAAGTCTAATACGATTAGGTTTAGTCGAGTCTGAGTCTGATACAATCTCAATCGATCGGACTATTAATACTTTGTAATAAGATCTACCTTATCAAATCTAACACATAGACATAGACCTTATAGTTTATTGATTAATGTAGGCGAGTGCGTCCTAACGTTCGACGTGTACAAGATCCCTCTTTTCAATAAAGAGTTGTGTTATCTTTTGAACTTGGGTTTCGGTAATTCTGAGTAAGATCTCTTATTCCGCATATTTAACATCTGGTCTAGTATAGTCGAAGCCTATCTATATCTCAATCAGATCAATGTATGAGTTCATCCGGCATGAGTCGATGCAAGTGAGTTATATAATTGGACGTGTGAGATGGTATGAAATTTTGTTGGATTGCATGCATAAATTGGTTCCGAATAGGCTGATACTCCACGGGAAAGAACTGAGTGATCTATAAAGATTGAGCTTGAGTGAGCAAAAAAGATGCTCTCCCAGCACAAGATATTAAGAGAATATTTCAAGATCTTGCATGTTCTCATCTTTGATCATTTCATCCATGCATGCAGGCAACCAAATGCACAAATAAATCCTTATCTTGCGTGAGCACTACAGAGACAAGCTCGTGCTTCCTTTCTATGCCCTATAATGGTATAACACTAAACAAAAGCATTTTACTTGGTTTACTTACATATGATACCAGACAAAGCAAAAAAAATCATGTGGATATGACTCACAAGCACCTCTAGAATGTAGAGCATGGTGGAAAAGGTTACAAGATTCTCATGTATCAAAGAGAACTGTCTATAAAGAAATTTTCCAAGGTATATGTATGTTGCAACATAGGACATTAGAAGTGTGGCAATTTTAATGATTTTTTTGTCCATCACACTCAGATGTGATATGTCATACATTGTTGAGGCAAAATTTGACAATGAACCAAACATGTCAGCAATTTGATATGATTCTGCTTTGTGCGAATATGATGAAAGTAAAGGGTGCAAAGTTTGGATTGTGCCTATCAAAGTATTGGCTAGTCAATTTTTTTTTTGTCAAACAATATTCTCACCCTAGTTTTAGCCATCTCTGGGCAAGAAATTGGAATAAAGTTTAACCATATATAACAGTGCTAACAATATCCTACTAGAATTTTGGACATAACCAAATAGTCATCAAATCTAGATCAAATTTATAAACATTTCATTACACAATATTTGATAAAATTTAACTATAAATTAAACATAATACCATAGAATCTTGAATTTTTTGTACGGATAACCCAGAGTTAAAAAACAAATTTAAAAATAATGTGTAATAAAAAACAATTGCAAAAATGACTTCAGTCGCCATCCCGCAAGGCGACTTACCGAAAAAGGCAAACGGAGGGCCCATCAGTCGCCATACGGGATGGCGACTGAGGGTTTCCCATCAGTCGCCATCTGGGATGGCGACTGATGGGGGCTATATAGCGGGAGCCGTGGTGATTGAAGTTGAAAACGCAAAAAAAAAAAAAAAAACCAGATCTCACGGCAGAGGAAGAAGAGAGGAGAGGGGAAAAAAGAAGAGGAAAAGAAGAAGAGGAGAAGAGGAGGGGGAGGAGGAGAAGAAGAAAAGGAGAAGAGGAGGGGGAGGAGGAGAAGAAGGAGGAGGAGAAGAAGAAGAAAGGAGGGGGAGGAGGAGAAGAAGGAGGAGGAGAAGAAGAAGAAAGGAGAAGGAGGAGGAGAAGAAGAAGAAGAAAGAAGAAGGAGGAGGAGGAGAAGAAAGGTACAATCACAAAAATTTTTAGTGATAATTAGTGTAGAATGCAGATCTATTTTAGGGGTTTATAAATCTGTTTTAGGAATTTGTATATCTATTTTAGGAATTTGTAGATCTGTTTTAGAAATTTGTAGATCTGTTTTAAAAATGTGTAGATCTGTTTTAGAAATGTGTAGATCTGTTATGTAGATGTGTTGTATTTGTAGATCTGTTATGTAGAAATGTTATATATTAAGCGAATAAATTAGATTAATAAATAGTGAATCAATAATTTAGGACATACGGTTTATTCGTAGAAAATGTGCAGAAATACATATTTGATTTGTGCCGTATTTAAATATGTTCGGCATTTATGAATATAATGTATATATAATTTTGATTTGTTGTGTAATATTATGTAAATTTCATATGTTTATGAATGAGATGTGAGATGTGTATTAATTAAGAGTAGTAAATAATTAAATTATTGATATGTGAGATGATAATATAGGAATTGTAGATTATATGTGATGCAATGTCGTTAATGCAGTGTACTTCGATTAGTTGAGATGTTAAAAAATAAGTCGCACATGTCTTAAGGATGAGTATAGAGTAATGTGCAACATATATTGGAGATATGATAGCTGATGTTTGTAATACTTATGTTGTAGACAATGTCGGAAACAAGAGTAGTCTATGTTTTCCACGAGGAACAAATCATTAGAAATGGACCATCTGGAGATGACCTAAGTGGCTGTCACCGTGTAGACATGGAATTGAATGATCTTAGTGTTCTTAATTTTAAAGACCTTAAGACCCGAGTCATGGACATCCTAAATATTGACCCATGTTTACACAAAATTTTCATAGAAGCGCTGGTGCCTATTGGTTTGACATCTTGTTGGAAATTGTGTAAACTTAGAGACGATAGATCATGGGGCTCTCTTATTAGGAGGGTGATAAATCCCAATCATGGGCCAGATGACTGCATACTGTATGTGACAAAGCTAGATAATGTACCAGAACCGGCAGCAGAACTTGTACCCGAACCATTAATTGGAAGACAACATACGAACATTGATCCAACCATGATCCATAATTCTGCGGATATGCCCAACGCAGAATTCATGGGCGGGTATTTCTGGCCTGGGAATGAGGCTTATGCCGACGAAGGTGAAGACGAGGGTCTGGAAGTTTCAGGCAGCGAAGGGTCGGAGGTGGACGCAGACTATGCGGATTCCTCTAGTGAAGAAGACTATCGTGGAATGGGACCTCCACAACAATGGCTAGATCCTAGTGGTTTTGAGCATGCGCGAATCCACGACGATCGCAGTTCGGAGTGGGCAGGGAGTGAGCACAGATTAACATTGGGACAACATTTTCGAAGCAAGGAGGAGGCTAAGCAAGCTGTGGCGATGTGGTCCGTGACACTGCGTCGGTCTTTCAAGGTTGACAGAACAAATCCGCGACTGTACGCAGTGAAATGCAAGGTGGAAGGATGTCGATTTTGTGTTCATATTGCTCGGTACAGGGACAATGAACACTTCATTGTTTCCAGGATCACCGAACATGACTGTTCGGTGACAGAAGTATCACAGAGTCATAGGAATATGTCGTCCGCATTTGTGGCACGTGTAATTTTGTCGAACCTTCATGCAAATTCCGTCGCGTGTTATATGGAGGGTTTGGACGACAAGCTATATCGAGAGCACAGCCGGCGGTGCGATCTCTATGGTGTGTATGGAGGACCAGGATTTATGGCTCACCCGCTGTATTCTTGTCTTCAGCCATATGTTGGAGGTGTATGCTCCATGGAGGGTGATGCGCCAGTTTGGCTTGTTCCAAACGATCCTTCCTCCAGATGCCCCGCATCGTTTGTCGCATGACCAGCACGAGTAAGTTCTCGATTATCTCCGCGCATAGTGTTTTGCCTCTGTGAAATAACTGAACACCTTTGTTTTTTTTGCAGGCAGAGTCGCAAGGGCAAGAAGGTTGTCAGTTGGGAGGACCGACAGTCTCCTTACACTCGTTGCTGGGAGCAGACAGCAGCGATAGATGCCGTGCGTGAGGAGAGGGCGTACGATTCCACGACATACGGCAACTACCTCCGATGGTACCTGTAACACCCCGATTTTTCCTAAATCTTGGCTTACCTCGTCTCTCCCTATATCAGAATGAGATCCCAGTTATGCCAGTATCTTACCCCAAAAAGTTGGCAATCAAACTCTTGTCATTCATACCTTTTCACAAATCAGCCCAAGTGTATCACAAATCAGCCCTTTTCAGAATTGTCAGAAGCTCAAAAAGACTAAAAGTCTCAGACCACCTCCAAACTTTGATCTGATTCAATGAACATCTCCCATTCACTATTCTGAACATTTTTCCCTTCTGAAAGAATTTCCAAATCTTACCCTAAACCTGAGTTTCGACCTTTGCCATTTTTGAAACCCTAATTACCTTGTTTTACCCTAATTACTCTGTTTTGGGATTTTTGTCGAAACCCTCAAATCTTGTTCAATTTCACCAAATTTCCTGCCAGATGAGTCCCAGCATTTTAGTGTCACTCAGCTGCGAAATCAAAGTTCAATTTGGACCCCCAAATTTCCAGAATTGCAATCAGGTCCAAACTCCAAAGAAAGATCATCGCAAATCAGTCCTTTTATTGAATTTAGGCCCCTGGCCGTGTCTCAGCAGAACTCGCCTCGGTGCACCGCCGTGTTCTTCGCCGCCGGTGAACCTCCTGCCGTGCCAACACATCAGCCACGTAGCTGACACCCGTGCGCACTCGTGGCACCGCCGTGGACGCCACCTCGGCCGCGCCAGCACAACCAATTTCTTCCCCGCGCGCGAGCCCGCGAACCAGCAAGTCCAGCTTCGCCCGTTCGACACGTCTCGGCCACGTGTTGATGGAGCTTTCACTTCACCGTTCCCTCGCCGCTTGCGCCTGTGCCATCCACTGCCAAAAGCCTGCACCGCTGCACGCCAGTGCCTCGCCATCATCACCGGCACAAGTCCCCGCTGTGTCCGGTCGCTTCGTAGTCAAATTCGTCGCCGCTGTTCCCCAATTTGTCGACCAGAGGATTGCTTCAGCGCCTATAAATACCCCTCAGTGTATTGCTTCAGTTCCCAGCAACAAAACCGACCAATTTCTCACTGCCGCCGAGTTCGCTTTCTTCTCCGGCGAGCGATCTCTGGAGCTCACGGTGCCAGCCCAATTCGCTACACCATTCTTTAAACCGAAGCCACCGGTGAGTTCCTCTCTCCTCCTTCTCTGTGTCATAGCAGCCAATCGCATCCCGGCGATCCCTAACGCCGGCGATCATCGGAAAAGCCCATTTGCCCTGTTTCCCCAATGTTGTTCGATTCATCCCAAATTGGCCTTCGTGTTAGTAGAGAAAAGGGATCAGTGAGCTTAGTAGAGCAAGCCTGTGGAATCAAAATCTTCATTTGTGCCCAAATCGAAGAAATCCCAATCTGGAAGTTCATCAGTTTGCTGGACCTCGTCGCCGAGCTTCTCCGGCCATCCTCCAGCAAAATTAACTCGTCCAGTAGCCTTGTTGTGCCCTAGAGATCATCCTCAAGCTTGAATTGAGCTCATTCGCCTTGTATCAAAAATCCCCAATTTCAAAGTCGTCTTCTCCGGCACAGTTCACCGGAATTTGCTTCCCGGCCGATTCAGCCGACACCACTTTGTCCCTTAGCTTTGCCTCACCTCCCTGAGCATTTTCTTCCACTATCTCGACATCTGGATCTGCCTAGATTGTGAGTTATGCCCTTGTCAAGCTCTTGTCCAGATCAATGTCTGTGCCGTGTCGCCACCGTGTTTGCTCATCGGATTTGGCCGCCCTCCGCCCACTTTCAGCCCTTGTTCCTGTTGAGTATCTTGTTCCTGTTATCAAGGCCTACCTCCCAGACAAAGTTGTGCATCAATTGGAGCCCTGGATCAAAGGTTAAGCTTTGCCCTAGTTTTTGGCAATGTCTGCACTATGTCAGTGCATGTCAGCCACTGGCATTAGCCTTGTTTGACCCCTTCTGGTTGAGCAATGGGAAATGTCACTTTGTCCCCTAGATTCCTGGAGTTGTGTTCTACATCTTTCCCTTCTGTCACTTCTCCAGAAAACCATCCTAATACCAGTTTGAAGCTATGCCAAAGCCGTGAACTGAATGTCGACCCTTCGACGTTCAATCCTTTTTAGCCGTTTCTTCGACCAAAGCCCTTGTGACCTTGCCCTAACCTTTTCCCCTGCATGCATGACTTATTTACTTAATATTTTCTATGGAAACTATTTTATGTATGCTTATGTAGCGTATGTGTTGTATTGCTTGTGTCCGCCGCAGAGCCCGAAGCTGAAGGAGCGGAAGAAGTCTTTGAAGATTCGTCCGAGTAATTAGACCCAGCAGTGCAAGGCAAGCCTCATTCCTTTGATCATGTCTCACCCAATATTTTCATATGAAGTATATTCACTGTTTCTTACTATGCATGCTTATTTGAGATACAAGTTATGTTTGAATGACATGAGTAGATATTACCTAACGAATCATGAAACCCCTTTCGTTATTGAACCTTCATATATATGCTTTTGTCACCCTAGGACTCATATATTGAATATCCACATTAAACTTGAAATGGTCAAATGTATGAGAAGTTACATGAAAACCGTTTTGTCAAGAAAACTGATAAAAAGGATCAGTAGTGAGGATTGGATTGTATGGAGAGGGTGCGGTGCGCACCAGGGAATGTGAATGCTCCTCACTATTGGTTCATAAGGACAAGAACCTTGTGCTGTGTCTCTATGCGAATTGTAAACGTACCAACCACTTGCCTGGTATGGGACAGGCACAACTTAGTAGCTTTTCGGTATTAGCAGTTCCCTGCATGGTTTGTCGATCTGGTTTCTCGCGTGAAAACTGGTGGGCCACAGTTCGGCCATGAGTGATGTGAGTTCAGAAAAATAATGAGAGGAAAAGGTGGAAAGAAGGAAGGCGTCCTAGACCTGATTAAGCCGTGAGTGGTTGTAATCTTGAACGGTCATATGTCTTGCGTGGACACAGACCAAGGCTATGTGTCCTGCGGGAGCATAGACCAGAGGCTAGGAAGTAAGGCAGTGGGGAAGACCCACAACGGTACTTGAGACTTAATCGTCTATTTACCGGGCGGGGATACTGTTAATACTGAACTGCAAAAGCGTTGTGTGATCTCGGCCTTGTCACATGTGTATAAGTCACATGGAGCTGTACCGACTTGAAAGCCGAGTGAACCAGTGGATTTAAAAAGAGGTACACCTTTGCAAAGTGTAAAAGAAGTATCAGATACTCTGTACTCCCAGGTTCAGGAGTCTTTTCGTAGTGGATGTTATCCATGGGTTATAGCACAAGTAATGATTTGGAATGTTTTCATAATATGGGTTAATAAAAATGATGAGTCATGGGAGACCATCACATAACGATTTCTAAAGTATAATTTAAGATTTCAAAGTATTGCTCTTAGAAACTAAAAGCTTTTCTTTATAATTTTAGAGTGAAAATCTACTCTATTCTTATATATATATATATATAAAACCAAAATCCCTTTTTCTTGATCACTCCTCATCTATATGCCCGCATTCTTGTAACGAGACTTGCTGAGCATTGTGTAAAAACATGCTCACCCTTGCCTTTGCAAACAAATTCAGAAGAAAAGATTCGAGGATTCCGATTCCCCTGGCCTTGAGCACCAAGAAGAGGAAAGAGTCTTTCCAGACGATTTGAGCTTCTAGGAGGGTCATGAGCCAAGTTGAGTCTGATGTGGAGGAAGCCCTTCCAGAGCCACTGCAGAAGGAAGTGAAGACCCTTGTGGTTGCTTTTTGTGTTGTTTTTCTGTGTTCGGTACTTCGATACCGATTCTTGATTTTGAAAAACTCTCTACTTTTGTATCAACTTTAATTAATGCCATCATTGGCATTATGATATTGTAATAGTGGTCCTCGTGACCTTGTACTTGCTTTATCTACCAGCTTTATTATTTAAAGTGAATCCTGTTGTTGTGAGCTTGTGATGTACCTTTCTGTGTGCAATCTACCTGGGCAGTTGCCACGAGATTCCTCAAGGGAGAGGGTCTCACAGTACCTCTCTCGCACCGCAGCTCGCATTGCCCCGCCACCTCCGGCGCCTGCAGACGTGCCTGCTCCGAGCGTGCATCAGACATACGACCGACATCACGCATCTCGGGTACACCGCCAGGTACATGTCGCCAGCCCATGACCTACTTGTTATTTTTATTTTGCCTCCTATTGTCTTACCGTCTTGCAGGCTGACGGCATCCGTGTGATCAGTTCTGTGACACGGCCACTAGTCCAGCGGAGGCAAGTAGGTCTGCCTATCACGCCCGATGAGTACGAGAAGGCCATCGCCTACGTCGACCGACTCGCCTCGCAGCTGACCCTTGAGAGTGCCACCACTTCATCGACTTTTGTTTCACCTCCACGTCCACGGGCCCGACCCAGTCATACGCCGTCGCACTCAGCCGCTCGTCATCCCGACACAGCCGGCCCTTCAGGTACGGCCGTCGCCGCACCCATTTATCTCGGTGTGCCCCCGGCTCGCTCGTACCTTACAGGTGTTGCACCTCACGTGGACTTCTCATCGCGTGGTGGTGTACGGATCTCTGAGGGTCCCCGAGCGCCGCCTTCCGCACACACTTCTGATTCTGGTTTGGGCTTCGATGTCACATTCGACTCAGACGACGAGTACATCGCTATGTCTGAGCAGACGGTGCCTATCTCGTCGGCTGGTCTGCTTCGGTCTCCTGCTAGGCACCCACCATACATTCCTCGTCAGTCGGTCCGTGCCGACCCCCAGGTGGTCCGCGACCCATCGTATGCTCAGTATGCCGATATGTTGCAGATGAGAGACGACGCCGATCAGAGCCAACATCAGTTGGCATCTTCGCAGCTTGGTGAGGCACCTCCACCATCGCAGGACCCGATGGACGCTCCTGATACAGGCCTCGGTCAGCCGAGTGCTCAGCCTCCCGGTCGACAGCCCTCGCAGAGGACAGTGCATCCGCGCAGCACCTATTCGCCATCGCCGTTTCAGCGCAACCGGAGGCATCGTCCGAAGAGGGGCCGACAGTAGTTTTTTTTTATGTTCTCCTTTTATAGAACATTATATCGATTCTCATGGTTGTATTATTTTTTATTATATTAGTATTCTCATGTTTTGACTACTTTTTTATGTTCATTTTGGTTTTTGGGAACATCATACTCGACAGATTGAACCAACCACGAAATATACTGATCAATCAACGCGGCCAACCACGGGTCTTTTCCTCCTTAGTTTGTCAGCCAGTCGACTATGTAACGTTCATTTTAAAAAAAACACAAATTTGAATGTTCATTTTAAAAAAAAACACAAATTTGAATGTTATTTTTAAAAAAACACAAATTTGAATGTTAATTTTAAAAAAACACAAATTTGAATGTTAATTTTTAAAAAAACACAAATTTGAATGTTGTTTTTTAAAAAAACACTAATTTGAATGCTAATTTTAAAAATAACACAAATTTGAATGTTAATTTTAAACAAAACACAAATTTGAATGTTATTTTTAAAAAAAACACTAATTTGAATGCTAATTTTAAAAATAACACAAATTTGAATGTTAATTTTAAACAAAACACAAATTTGAATGTTATTTTAAAAAAAAACACTAATTTGAATGCTAATTTTAAAAATAACACAAATTTGAATGTTAATTTTAAAAAAAACACAAATCTGAATGTTATTTTTAAAAAAATCACAAATTTGAATGCTAATTTTAAAAATAACACAAATTTGAATGTTAATTTTAAAAAAACACAAATCTGAATGTTATTTTTAAAAAAATCACAAATTTGAATGCTAATTTTAAAAATAACACAAATTTGAATGTTAATTTTAAAAAAAACACAAATTTGAATGTTATTTTTAAAAAAAACACTAATTTGAATGCTAATTTTAAAAATAACACAAATTTGAATGTTAATTTTAAAAAAAACACAAATCTGAATGTTATTTTTAAAAGAATCACAAATTTGAATGCTAATTTTAAAAATAACACAAATTTGAATGTTAATTTTAAAAAAAACACAAATTTGAAATGTTATTTTTAAAAA
Organism: Pharus latifolius; assembly: GCA_019359835.1. Lineage (NCBI taxonomy): Eukaryota > Viridiplantae > Streptophyta > Magnoliopsida > Poales > Poaceae > Pharus > Pharus latifolius. Next base: position 60,604,238 of record CM033323.1, read on the forward strand.
AAACACTAATTTGAATGCTAGTTTTAAAAATAACACAAATTTGAATGTTAATTTTAAACAAAACACAAATTCAAATTAGTGTTATTTTTAAAAAAACACTAATTTGAATGCTAATTTTAAAAATAACACAAATTTGAATGTTAATTTTAAACAGAACACAAATTTGAATGTTATTTTTAAAAAATAACACAATTTGAATGTTAATTTTTAAAAAAAACATAAATTTGAATGTTATTTTAAAAAAAACCACAATTTTGAATTTTTTTTAAAAAAAAATACAATTTTCAATGTTATTTTTAAAAGAAACACAATTGTGAATGCTATTTTTTAAAAAAAACATATTTTTTTGAACCAGGGCCTTCACTCGCCATCCTGGTTGGCGACTGAAGGTGGCGACTGATGATGTGACCTTCAGTCGCCAACCAGGATGGCGACTGAAGGTCAAATGCCATAAGTCGCCATCCCAGATGGCGACTTAGGTCATTTTTGTAATTTTTTTATTACACGTTATTTTTAAATTTATTTTTTAACTCTGGGTTATCCGTACAAAAAATTCTAGAATCTTTGATATCCTCGTTGATGACTCACCCCATCTCGATCAACCACAAGGACATATCTTTTTTGTTCCCAAGTTAATTCTCTCAATCATTGAAGAGCCATTTTTTTTTTTTGCCAAAACCATGAGGCATCTCTAAATACCACCACATAGTGACCATTAATATTGGCATGCGATTAAAGCCATTAAAATATAAAGGTGTGGTCAATGATAAATCCAGAAATTAAAGTCAGCACGAACACAGCGTCACAACTACAAATTGTATCTACATGTACATCATTCTTTTTAGTATTTTAGCAGATGCACTTCTTAGTAATTCTTGTAAATTAAATGTTCTCATAAAATTCTAGGAATCTTCAAAAATTCAGGGGTTCCATGGGGAAGTGCCCACCCTTTTATATACGTGTTCCCGCTGCCACTGATTGAGACTCGATCACAATTTACAATTTTTGACCATCTATCGTTATAACTAACGGTACAAATGTGTCTTTTTAGAGACTAGACGAGAAAGTGATAATACGATCATTTGAAATGAAAATTTTAAATGCTAACATACCTCTATAACATTCGTCATATTTGTACATATTTTCTATATATTTTCTTTCTCGTTTATACAAATTTTAGTCATATAAACTAACACTAATTAATTATTTATATGTTTACTATCAAATCAATTAAATTACTCGTTTTGTCACTTTCTATTGTAGGTCGATATTATTCGAGTGATTTCTCACTAATTGGATGTGTTTTATCGACTGGATCTGAGGTATGGATAATTCCGAAACAAAAGTGTGTATTCCTACGAACGTGTGGGAACTAACTACGCTCAAATCCGAGTTTCCGGAGAACTAGAACTCTGAAAGCCAGCAGTCAAGGACTCATTTGACAATTTCTTGAAATCCGAGCCCCCATGTGCAATTTTACCAAGACTCAAGGAACATAAACCCTAGCCTCCAATTCCAATTAGTGATTTTCTGAAAATCAAAGGCCTAATTGAAAAAATGACTTTCTTCTCAAAATGAGTCCGCCAACCTCTGTTTGATCTCCACCATGGCTTTTGTAGTTTATCTTGTCCTTCTACCTCGTCTCCAGCTTCCACACCTCCTACCACCTCACCGACGACCGCCAAGACGTAGACCACCAGTACAAACTTCTTTTTTTGCCTCCCTCCAAATAAACTCCACACCTTCTTCCACCTCCCTCTTCTCAATTTGTGCCGCCACTCTAGCCACGGTGCCGCCACAGATCTAAATTGCCACTGCCCACCAAACCATAGACCTCCGGATCTCACCTCTCTCTCTCTCTCTTTGCTTTGATACACAAAGCCGCGGCCGCTCCGCCAAATCGCGCCACCGCCACACACGACACCCCGCCACGCTGTCTCGCACCACCGCAGCCACTGCTCCTCCATCTCCAGAGGCACCGCCGCTTAGCTGTCTCCAATCGCCGACGCTCTCTCGCCCTTTTTCTCCCGCCGCTTAGCCGCCCTCCACTTTGGCCACAACCACCATTTGCCCCGCCGCGGCTCATATTCTCTCTCTACTCTTAGCTCCCCGCCGGTCAATTGGGCCGCTGTGGGCCAATGAGGCAATCTCTTTCTTCAACCCCCACGGCGTCCTCCTTCAAAACTGTCAATCGTGCACCTGAGGCCGAGCCAGGGCCGCGGCTAGCTTCCCTGATCTTCTACCTCAACTTCATCGACTCCATCCACGGCTATAGCAACCCCTCACTGCCCCAGCAAGCTCCAGCAGCTCTGGAACAAGCACACGACAGCAAGCATAAAGTTCACCTCTTCTCCCTCAGTTCTTCAATTCAAATTGAAATGCCTGTGATGTATGAGATGAATGCGTGTATGTAATTCTGGGATTGAAACTCGTTTTCAGGATCAAATGGTAACTTTTGAGATGAATGGTTCCTGTAGATTGATAAACTGAAACTGTGTTAGATTAATATCCACCTTCTGATTGATTTGCAATGCTTTGAATGCCAAGTTCAGAGTCTTGTGTATTTTGTTTGATCAGAGCTCCCCACGTGATAAGCTCCGGTTATAGATGAGATGATTCTGAGTTAAGTTGTGATTCTTTTTTTTTTTTTGCGCTATATTGATTTAATTGAAGATCTCTATATCAATCCAATTTCTGAACTTGTTTGCAGTGAATCGATTCAATCTGACATTTGGTGTAGTTTTTGCATGATTTTTGAGATACTGGAGATTATATTCCAGTTGTCTTGAAATCTGATCAAAGTTTGGAACCCTCCCGAGAGGGTTGCGCTGTGTGTGTGTGTGTGTGTGTGTGTGTGTGTGAATTCAGTGATCAGTTACTGCCAATTTAGAGTACAGAGTTTCAATACTCTTGTTTGGTTGAGCTGTATTTCTCCCAGTGTGTGAAATCTTTCTCATAGAACAGCCAACTAGCTACTCTTTCAGTTCGATTTTGACTGGGAACAACTCTTAATCAATGGCTGTAATTGAATGTGTTCAGGGGTGTTTCTTGTGACTGTTTCTTGAGGAACTGCAATGCTTTACCACTCGTTTCAATATGCTGTAATCTCCTATTGTGAATGATTATGCTATTTTAATTCATATGAACTACTTTACACTCATGCTTGAATTCTACGATGATTTGGATGCTGGAGTGATTGCTTCCAGTGAATCCAAGTCAATGAACCAAATTGAATGTTCATTTTCTCAAATTTTTTTTTAGAAATAACCCAATAAAAAAAAGAAATTTTAAAACTAACCCAAAATTTTAAAAAATTACAAAACTAACCGCTCAATCACGAGGCGGTCGCTAGCTCAGCTAGCCACTGAAGATGTGGCACGATCCAACGCACTGTTGGCCCAACTCGCCCACCACGTCAGGTTTTAATCGCTAACCCAGTTGTTAGTCGGGCTAGTGACTAAAACCAGTATATATTGAATTGTTAGCAGTACACAGTCGTTTTGACAGTTATTTTCGAAAAAAAACCCTTGGCAGAGAGAGAAGAGAAGAGGAAGGAAAAGAGGAGGCAGTTTTCGGTGATTAACCAATTTTTGGTTTTCAACAATTTGTTTAATTGAGATACATTTTTGTTAACTCATAGATATTATGTACATTTAAATATTTGTTGTATATTATTCTATGGTTTAGAAATTTAATTAGTCCAGGATTTTAGGGTTTCTGGGTTTTAGGATTTAGAAATTTAATTATTGTAAGGTTTTAGGGTTTCTGAGTTTTAGGGTTTAGAAATTTATTTGTTCGCTTCACCCTAGACTTTTGGACAGGTAAAAATTTAAATTTTTTGTTTCACCCTAGAAGAGGTATTCTAGGGTTTTAGGTTTCTGGGTTTTAGGGTTTCAAAATTAATTGTTCGCTTCACCCTAGGACAGGTATTCCTGGGTTTTAGGGTTTCTGGGAAGAGCTTAGAAATTTAATTATTCTAGGGTTTCTAAGTTTTAGGGTTTAGAATTTTAATTATACTAGGGTTTTAGGGTTTAGAATTTTAATTATTCTGGTTTCTGGGTTTTGGGATTTAGAAATTTAATTGGTCGTTTCACCCTAGGCTTTAGGACAGGTAAATATTTAAATTTCTGTTTCACCCTAGAATCGAATATCATTTTTATATGTAAATGTTTATTTTATATTATTCTAGGGTTTCAGGGTTTTAAGGTTCAGAAATTTATTTTCCGCTTCACCTAGGATTTAGAACAGGTAAAAATTTAAATTTGTGCTTCACCCTAGGAAAGGTATTAAAGAATCGAATATCATTTTTTTTCATTGACTAGTGATTGATCAAATAACGACAATACGTAAAAATTATTGGTGCACGTTTTTATGTTATTTTATATTACTCTTAGTTATTGCGCATCGTCATATCAAAATATTGTTTTGTTTAAGATAGAGGAAATGCACTGTCTTGTGTTAACTTAACACAGAATGACAAATTATTTAGGCTATGGAGCAATCCAGTATTATTTGCGTTTATTATGGAGTTGGTATAATCTGTAATAGAACAAACGGTGATGATTTGGGTGCGTGTATGTATGTTTATGGTCAAATAGCACAACCACAGTCAATGTCTTTCAATGATTTGGAGATGTGGTTAGTCGATTTGTTACAACTTAATCTTGCAACGGATACTCTTAAGGTTGAAGGCATACTATCAGAGGGAAATAAATTGATGCTTAAGAGATTGAAATGTGACAAATCGTGGGGTTCGTTTGGACGATTTGTGACAAGTCTAAGTTATGGTGGGGGAGTCATCATACTTTACACTGAAATCTTAAGCATACATAGTTCAATAGGAAGTCATTCCATAGGAAGTGGACGTGGCACCGCTAATCTCAGTATTGAAGGTGGCAGTGGCAGTGCCGCTGCCAATACCAATGCCAGTGTACCTGTGCAAACAACAAAAGTCATGCCTACAACTCGATTTGGGGACCATCAAGTAGATGCAACTGATGAACTACCCGAATTGAAAGAGAATTTAAATGAGGAGTACACTGATGCGTCAGATATGTATGAATCTCCCGAGGAACCCACGGAACAACAGAATCCTATAAATAAATGGACTGATCCATCATCTTTGATGTCCGCTGTGGTTCCTGATGAGCTGAATTCGTGATGGTCCTATAATGAAGCAACCGTCTAGCTTGGGCAGTTGTTTTGGAGTAAGAAAGATGCAAAAAGAGCCATCAATGCATGGGCTGTTTCACTGAATAGGCCATTCCAGGTGGATAAATCAACTCTGTGCTTGTGGACTGTGAGGTGCTTAGTCGAGAATTGTCAATGGTACGTACGCATCACACGGCCACAAGATGAGCCTTTCTTTCAGGTGACTAGAGTCGCGGAGGGCATGGTGCAGCAGCATAGAAATATCATCGTCAGTTTTGTTGTCAATCTGATACTATCAGTAGTAAAGGAAAATATGGCAATGACACCGAAAGTGATAATTGCACATGTTGCGGAGAAGTACGGGTACAAGATTAAGTACGATAAGGCATGGAGAGCTAAACAAAGGGCACTCAAGGAGTTTTTTGGGACATATGTTGAGACATACAACTTCGTACTGAGGCTCTTACGGCGCATATGTGAAGCAAATCCAGGCACAATAATCGAAATTGTTGATATGCTGGCAATCAGCTCAGAGGTGTTGTGATTCCTGGATGCATGGTATTGTGGAGATTTTTCTGAGCATTCCAGCAATGTATTGCATCGTTTATGTACATGAGACCCGTGCTTTGCATTGACGGAACATTTTTGATCAAAAAATACCTGGGTACTCTACTGATTGCCATGGCAGCTGATGCCAATGACCAGCTTCTCCCCATAGTATATGCAGTGGTCAAGGGTGAGAACTACAGCAGTTGGTTATGGTTCTTGGGCAAACTGAAGAATGAGGTCGTCAAAGATCAGGAGCGCGTGTGCTTAATTCACTATCGAAACACAGGAATGCTGAGTGCGATCGAGTACATGCAATCGGAGTGGATCCATCGTTGAGTTGGGATGACCTACAGAGTCGTTGGTGCTCTCGGCATCTTGGTGCGAATTTTCACACTCATTTCAAGAGTAGGCGCCTGATGCAGGTGTTCAAACGACTTGCCAAGCATAACCAAGAGTCAAAGTTCTCATAAATATGGAAGTCGTTGGACGAGAGTACGTTGAAGGAAATGCAAGAACCAGGTGAACCAGAAGATGGCGACGTTACCGGTGAGGGAAGCTGCAAGAGGTATGAAATGTGTTATTTTAGTTTTATAAAGGTATTTAAGATATTCTAGTTTTACAAGGATAATTGTGAAATACATGTATTTTGCGATGGGTGCAGGTGAAATTCTCCATATATCTTCCATTGTTGTCCTCATCAAGAAGTATTAATATGTGTAACTAGCATAATTTTCAAAAACGTATCCTAGCCTAGCTGGTTTGGAGGCACCAAGTTCGCCCGCTGGTCCGGGTTCGAATCCCGCTCACACCATTCCCAAATATTTAGCTGATTTTACACTGGTTTCAGTCGCTAGCTCAGCTAGCGACTGAAGGGCTGTGGGTTTCAGTCGCTAGTCGGGCTAGCGACTGAAACCTAACGTGGCAGAGGCCAGCGGTGCATTGGGCCGTGTCACGTCTTCAGTTGCTAGCTGGGCTAGCGACTGAAGCTCAGTCGCCTGGCCCGCCTCGCGACTGAAGGTTAGTTTTGCAATTTTTTAAAGTTTTGGGTTAGTTTTGAAATTTTTTTTTATTGGGTTATTTCTAAAAAAATCCATTTTCTCTCGTACTGCCTCTTTCAGCTCAAACTTGAGTCTGATTTGAGAATTCCTTGTGATTTAATTCCTGTAATGCAATGCCTGCATCCGAAATCGTGATTTCTGATGAATTATCATGTGGTTCTGCTCCTTTGGTTCATATCTTGTCTAAGTTGTTGGATTAATTCCCATGGTTAGAAATTGAACTAATCCTCTGATTTAATAGTAATTGCATCTTATATGTGCTGTCTATTCTTTGAGGATGCGGGATAAGTTTCAGTGATTTGAAATTGAGCATCGCTTGCTTGTGGTGGCACGATTGCAAGCCCTTTATTTCTAGATCGTGCTATAGTTGGTGAATATTTTGGAAAGGTGGTTGTTCGCTGAGAGGTTGACTTGAGCTGAGGTGATTAGTGTTATTTCTTTACATGCTCACTCATTGATATCATCGGTAGACCACTCATCTTAGTCGTTTTCGCCTCCGTCTTGCGAGACTACTAAACGATTAAAAATCTCTCACTTGTATTCACGATTACACCTACAGACTTAACATTGATTGATTGTTGTTGACGACCACCTCTTTCTCTCTATTTATCTCTTCTGACCATTTTCTTTCTCCCTCTTTCTCTCGTCAACTTTATGCTTTTTTCGCCCTCGATTTGGTTTGGTTTTATGTGATTCACTTTTCACTCATCATCCTACCATGATCTCGTCATCCTCTTGCGAGACAGCTTTGGCCAGAATCAATTTTTGACGCCGTTGTCGGGGAACTAGAATGAAAGTGAATGTGGTTGACTAGATTATATGGTTTTGTTTTTATTTTTCTTTTTGGTTTTGTTTGCGTCTTTTCCCATCCCTATTTCCCTCCCGTGCTTTTATTTCTTTCACTTCTCGTCCTTTTCTCGTGGATTGATTGATTTATACTATTGAGACCATGGATGATTCTTATTCACCTATGATTTTATATGAGATTTTTAATGTTTAATTAAATGAATTAACACATCATATTCATATGTTGGCTCGACATTCATCTGTTAGACCTATAGTTGTTCCTGTATGCTCGATTTGTGGTATTTGCGGCCATTCACTCACCGATTGTCGATGTGGTTCCGCATCTAGTGCATATCATCATGGTTGGCCCGATCACCCAAATCCGACATATGAAAACATCAACCCTGGTATCTCATTGTCTTCTCCTAGTTTTCATTTTAAGGGTTTTAGGTATGCACAACAGTCGCGTGTTCATCATATTATCAGTAGCCACAGCCACCTCCTGATTCTCCAAACTTATCTAGATTACAGGCTATTATGGAATACTATTTGAAGAAGTAGGACGATGAGTCCTTGTCTTGGCAGTACCAATGAGAACCTCCTACACATCAAGATATATCCAGACTTGAGGTGTTGTTGGAGTCCTATTTGACGAAGCATGAGGATGTTCTACCACCCCAGAAGTCTCCACAGTCTCCTCCCGTAGTTGACAATACATCTAGATTTGAGGAGATGATGAAGACCTGTATGGCCCCGCACTCTAACTCTTTCTTGTTTTTACAGACTGAGATACAGGATGCACGGTTAGATATGGACAAGCTATGAAGATATCGAGATTCATTGTGCATTCTGTTATCTCATGTACCCACATTTGAGGCTATCACACCTTCGTTGAGTGTTCTGAAGCCTACGCCTAACAAGTATGACATCTGTCGTGGTATTACGGATACCCTGGCAGGTTTCTTCGAACGTGCATAGCTCGTGAACAGCGGCGTGAGCTGACCGAGTGACCGGTCACCTCTCACCGGGCAACGCAGCAATTGACCTAGCGATTTTTATACAGGTTCGGGTCCTGGTGGGGGCCCTAGTCCTGTCGGCACCCTCCGGACACGAGTCCGCTGGGGAGGGGCTCTCTCGGGGAGAGAGGTCTCCAAGGGAACCTATTGTTTAAGTGTGTTGAAAATGAATTGAAGTCCCCTTACAAATGAGGTACATGGGGGTATTTATAGGCCCCAAAACACGCAAAAGACCAAAAAGCCCTAGCTATGGCCGTTGGATCGAGGGGCGCTAGCGTCATTTCATTGGCCGAAGGGCTTGGATGCTTGACAAGTGTCTTCGCTGGTTCCTGTGGGACCCAGCGCCCGAAGGCCCATGGACCCGCCGGGGACCTTATCCGCACGAAGGGCCGAGACTCTCTGACGAGGATTGACACCCGAGTTAGTTCAAAATAAGTGCACGATTGGTTCAAGATAGATTCGAGCCAGACACGTGCCTGGTGGTGCGAACTCAAGACATTTCGAGAAGTACCAGCCCAAGGTCGCAGGCTGTGCGCGATCAGATCGCAATCTTTACGCGATCAGACCGTAGCTAGTGCGCGGTCAGAAGTTCGTATGCTGTGCGCGGACAGAAGGCTGAAGGTGTTGCGCGGTCAGCCAACATCTCGTGGTCAGAATTCTTTCGACCAGGGAACGTGGGATTAATCTATTTCTGCTACAGGAATATCCCAAGTATCCGAAGATTCTTCCACGTAGAGGAGCAACTGTCAGGAGGTTAATACGTGCAGTTATCCACGAATAACACGTGTTAAACCTGCGTGGGAGTTAAGAGCGGTTCTCCAAACCGCATCCAAGCAACCGTTTGATGCCGTTACGACTTGGCACCCTTTCAACCAGTATAAAAGGGTGGCATGGTGTATCAAACAGGGGGATCGATCGAGAGATCAAGACACAACATATCTCACTTGAAGAATCAAACAGCCAAGGCTACGGCTTAGATTAGATAGCTTCCATAAGCCTTCTAGGCTTCATTTTGTACACTCGTATAGGGAAAACCTTCGCCTGTGAAGGTCTTTTCCCGTCACTTTGTAACTCTTTACTACACATAGTGCAATCCCAACAGGATGTAGGGCTATTACTCCCACCATCGAGGTCCCGAACCTGTATAAACTTCTCTGTACTCCAGTTCTCCATAATTCTACATACCTTCCCGGAGGGTCACCCTGAAAGGTCTCACTATTTATAAATTCTGCATAAGTTCGGCTAAGGACCCCGAGTCCGAATCGTCGACACTCTCCGGAGAACCCGCGGGACCGGGACCCAGTGGCCCAGAGACCCACAGGGACCTTCTCCGCACGAAGGCCCGAGGCACTCCGGAAGTCCCCCGGGACCCGGGCCTGGATGCTCGGGGACCCACCGGGGACCTTCTTCGCACGAAGGGATGAGGGGCTCAGGAAGTTCCCTCGGACCTGGGGCCTGGAGGGCCCGGGCCCGCCAGGGATCTTCTCCGTACGAAGGGCCGAGGGGCTCCGAATGTTCCCCGGGACTCGGGACCCGGAGGCCCAGGGACCATCTCCGCAAGAAGGGCCGAGGCGCTCCGGAGGCCCAGGGACCCGCCAGGACCTACTCCGCACATAGGCCCGAGGCGCTCCGGAAGTCCCCTGGGACCTGGGGCCCAGAGGCCCAGGGACCCACCGGGAACCTTCTCTACACAAAGGCCCTAGGTGCTCCAGAGACCCCACGGGATCCGGGGCCCAGAGGCCCAGGGACCCACCGCGACCTTCTCCGCACGAAGGGCCGAAGCGCTCTGGAAGTTCCCTGGGACCCGGGGGCCGGAGGCCTCGGGACCAACCAGGGACTTTCTCCGCACGAAGGCCCGAGGCGCTCCAGAGACCCCACGGGACCCAGGACCCAGAGGACCAGGGACCCACCAGGACCTTCTCCGCACGAAGGGCCAAGGCGCTCCGGAAGTTCCCCAGGACCCGTGCCCCGGAGGCCCTGGGACCCGCTGGGGACCTTCTCTGCACGAAGGGCCGAGGCGCTCCAGAGACCCCACGTGACCCGGGGCCCAGAGTCACAGGGACCCACCGGGACCTTCTCCGCACGAAGGCCCGAGGCGCTCCGGAAGTCCCCCGGGACCAAGGGCCCGGAGGCCCAGGGACCCACCAGGGACCTTCTCCGCATGAAGGCTCGAGGCGCTCCAAAGACCCCACGGGATCCGGGGCCCGGAGGCCCAGAGACCCCGCCGGGGACCTTCTCTGCACAAATGACTGAGGCGCTCCGGAGACCCCGCGGGATCCGGGGCCCGGAGGACCAGGGACCCACCAGGGACCTTCTCCGCATGAAGGCCCGAGGCGCTCTGCAAACCCCACAGGACCCGGGGCCCGGAGGCCCAGGGACCCGCCGGGGATCTTGCGCTCCAGAGACCCCACGAGATTGGAGGCCCGGGGACCCGACGGGGATCTTGCTCTCCGGAGACACCACGGGACCCTGGGCCCAGAAGCCCAGAGGCCCAGGACCCACCGGGACCTTCTCCGAACGAAGGCCCGAGGAGCTCCAAAGACCCCACAGGATCTGGGGCCCAGAGGCCCGGGACCCGTCAGGGATCTTGTGCTCCAGAGACCCTGTGGGACCCAGGGCCCAGAGGCCCAGGACCCGCTGGGGACCTCATCCGCACGAAGGACCAAGGGCGCTCGGGAGCCCACTTCAAAGACTGCCCGGAGGTACGAGATTTCCCATAATAGGAGCCCCCTAAGCCCTCGGGGACACGCCGTGGCCCCGAAGGATATGTGTAAAACCCTTCCCCTGATGACACTGAGGTCTCTGGGGTAATTTTCCCGCATAGTGCTGCGATAGAACCCTTTCGCTTCCGAGGGACCGGGGATCTCCAGGCGAAAGGATCTGAACTTGGAATGTAAAGTCACTATGAGGAAGAGAAAACCGCCCCCGGGAGGCTTGGAGCCCTAGAACGGAAGAAACCCTCTCCTGGGGCCCTGGTCCCCGGGCAAATGGCGGCACTCGGAAAGGGGTCACCGGGGCCCTGGTCCCCGAGCAAATGGCGGCACCCAGGGCGGGGTCCCCGGGGCCCTTGTCCCGGACAAAAGGCGGCTCCCGAGAAGGGGCCACTGAGGGCCTTATCCTCAGGCAAAAGGCGGCGCCCGGGACGGGGTCACCGGGGGCCTTGTCCCCGGTCGAATGGCGGCGCCTGGGACAGGGTCACCGGGGCCCTGGTCCCCAAGCAAAAGGCGGCACCCAAGATGAGGTGACTGGGGGCCTGGTCCCCTGGCAAATGGGGGCGCCCGAGATGGGGTGACCAGGGGCCTTGTCCCCGGTCAAATGGCGGCACCCGGGACGAGGTAGCCGGGGCCCTTGTCCCCTGGCAAAAGGCGGCACCTGGGACAAAGTCCCACCGGGAGAGAACATTACCACGTCTGGGCGGCGCGGTTGAGAAAATCCTCCTCCCGGGACAAAGTCCACCCGGGAGAGAACGTAGTCGCGCCCGGATGGCGCGGAACCCCCGGACGGAAGAAAACCTTCTCCCGAAACAAAGTCCCCCTTGGAGAGAATGTTACCACACCCAGGTAGCGCGGAGCCCCCAGACGGGAAAAACGTTCTCCCGAGACAAAGTTCACCCGGGAGAGATAACCCTCCCTCGGGACAAGGTACACCCGGGGGAGAAAACCTTCCCCCGGGACAAAGTCCACCGGGAGAGGATGTTACCTCATCTGAGTGGCGCGGAGCCCCTGGACGGGAAAAACCTTCTCCCGGGACAAATTCCACCCGGGAGAGAAAACCTTCCCTCGGGACAAAGTCCACTGGGGGGAGAAAACCTTCCCCCGGGACAAAGTCCACCGGGAGAGGATGTTACCTCATCTGAGCGGCGCGGAGCCCTCGGACGGGAAAAACCTTCTCCCGGGACAAATTCCACCTGGGAGAGAAAACCTTCCCTCGGGACAAAGTCCGCGGGGGGGAGAAAACCTTCCCCCAAGACAAAGTCCACCGGGAGAGGATGTTACCTCATCCGAGCGGCGCGGAGCCCCCGGACGGGAAAAACCTTCTCCCGGGATAAAGTCCACTCAGGAGAGAGAACCTTCCCTCGGGACAAGGTTCACCCGAAGAGGATGTTACCTCATCCGAGCTGCGCGGAGCCCTCAAACGGGGAAAACATTCTCCCGGGACAAATTCCACCAGGGAGAGAAAACCTTCCCTCGAGACAAGGTCCACCCGGAGAGGATGTTACCTCATCCGAGCGGAGGGGAGCCCTCGGACGGGAAAAACCTTCTCCCGGGACAAATTCCACCCGGGAGAGAAAACCTTCCCTCGGGACAAGGTCCACCCGAAGAGGATGTTACCTCATCCGAGCGGCGCGGAGCCCCCGGACGGGAAAAACCTTCTCCCGGGACAAAGTCCCCCCGGGAGAGAGATGCAGTCGGACTCGGATAGCGCGTAGAAAATTGCTCCAGTCGCCGTGAGAACAGGGGGCTGGCAAAGAATTTCCTGGTCAAAATGTTTCGAGACCGGTTGAAAATTCCCCCAGTCACCGTGAAAACGGGGAGCTGGTCAAGAAATTTTGGTTCTGGAAATGTGCTCCCAGAGGAGAGTGAGCGTCATGATGGGCTCTGGAGTATTTGAGGGGGGACTATTCCCTCAAAGTGACTCGTTACTGTTGCATCTAGGCCTTCATGCCTAACCCTAATTTTGATGATTAATGAAAACAAGGTGTTCTGGACTAATCGTGCTTTTGAGATTGATTGATACAGGGATCAGTTGGGAAGAAATGCAAGAAGATCAAGATGAACCCGACTTGAGGTGAAGCACAAGACACAGAAGAGCAAGAGACGAGTCGCAAAATCTTGAAGATGCGAGAGACCTCAGGTATTACGAGTTTTTATTTTTACCGATCTTGGCGTGTGGAGATGATCGGTTAGGAAAATTTTTTTTTTAGTTTTAACCGTACTATAAAGAGGGGTAACGAAAGTCCTCCTTTTATCTCCAGCACAAACCGAGAATTCTAGGTCATTGCATTGCATCTTTTTGGTTGGATTTGGTTTTGAACTTATTTGAAAAATCTGGATTTTCAGTTCAGTTTTTGACAGCAGAAGAGTATTTGCAATTTTCAGAAAGATATAGGCAGATCTGGCTTTTGCTTCTGTTGACAAAAATGTAGCTCTTTAAATTATCTTTCAAACGAGCTATTAAAAACTCAATTTGGATTTCTGGATCAAAAGTTATGGATGTTTTTATTGGACTGTCAGTTATTTGGTTTTTCAGTTTAGTTTTTGACAGCAGAAGAGTTTTTGCATTTTCTGGAAAGATCTAGAGAGATCTGGCTTTTTCTTCTGTTGACAAAAAGATAGTCCTTTAAAATATATTTCAAATGAGATATTAAACACCTCTTTTGGATTTCTGGTTTTAAAGTTATAGCTGTTTATGTTCAGACTGACTGTCAGTTTGCTGAACTGACTGTCAGTTTGAATGTCAGTTTGTGTTAACTGACAATTGTCCAGAGAGTGTGTTTTTCGGGCCAAAAATTTTTGTACTAAACTGACTGTCAGTATGCCCATGCTGACTGTCAGTTTGGGTTTCGACCACAACTGTTTTTATCTGAGTTTCTATTTGATCTGGTCGATGTTTTGGTCGAACTGACTGTCAGTTTGAATAACTGACTGTCAGTTGTGGGTTTCAGCTTTCCTGTTTTGGCTGCAAACGGCTAGCTATTTTTTATCCGTAAATTTTTTCAGCCGTTGTGCACTAAACTGACTGTCAGTTTGCATAACTGACTGTCAGTTTGCATAACTGACTGTCAGTTTGGGTTGCTGATTTTCAGCCCTAGCTCCAACGGTTCATTTGATTCTTGAGGCTATAAAAAGGGGCTTTGGGCATAAGTTTTCTACAACAAGCAGTCTCCTCTCATATACACTCTTGAGCTCTAGTTTCATATATAAAATCTTGATCTTTTGATCAAGTCGAGTGCTTTTCGATCCACCGAGAGCTTCAGTTCTTTTGGTTTTGCATACACTTAGTTTCTCGGTGCGTGTTTGGAGGTCTAGAGAAGACCTCGCTGCCTGTTACTCTTGGTGAGCGCCCTCACCTAGACGGTTCGGAGGCGTGGCCGTTGATCTCTCCGTTCGGAGATTGTCGGAGAGGCTCGGCAAGTGTGTACAAGGCATCGGTGCTCGCCTTTCCGGAGTGGACAAGGAGCAACCATTAGTGATAATATCCTTTGTTGATATTGAAGCGAGACTCAAGTGATTTGAGTGCTTCAACGAGGATTAGTGGAGACTGGGCGAGTCTCCGATACCTCGGTAAAAATCATTGTATTCGTTCTCTTTTCCCTTTGCTTATATTATTTGTTCTTTATTTGCTTTAAGTTTTTAAGTTTTAAAAGCCTCCTATTCACCCCCCCCCTCTAGTCGGCATCCTTGATCCAACACGTGGTATCAGAGCTTGGTCTCTCGATTCATTAGGCTTTACCGCCTAGAGAGAGGATGTCGTCAAGTAGAGATTTTCTTCTCGGTCATACCGGTCGTGCGCCTATCTTTGATGGGACAAACTATCCTTATTGGAAAGTGTGCATGTCGGTATTCCTAGAAGCAATGGGGCTTGATGTATGGGATATTGTTAAACTCGGCTTTACTCCTCCGGTTGATCCGGCAAGTCAGTCTGAGGACGATAGGAGAAAGTTGCATTTAAATGCCCGTGCAAAAAATGCACTCTTTGCCGGTTTATCTTTGAATGAGTTCAACCGTGTGAGCAATCTCACGACTGCTCATAAGGTTTGGACTACCCTCGAAGAAATTTACGAGGGCACTACAAAGGTTAAAGAGGCAAAATTGCTAATGGTGAGGCAAAAATATGAGACATTCACCATGTCATCAACCGAGTCCGTGGATTCCATGTTTACTCAGTTAAATAACATTGTGAATGAACTCAAGGGTCTTGGTGTTGTTTTTACTGACCTTGAGCTTGTGAGAAAGATGCTTAGGGCCTTGCCGGAAAGCTTCGACACCTTGGTCACGGATCTCACAAACTCCGATCTATCGACCACAACACCAACCGATCTTTATGGGAACCTCATCACCCATGAGATGCACAAGAAGGAGAAGAAGGAAGCGGCCGAACCATCGGAGACGAAGAAGAAAGCTTTGGCCTTCAAAGCTAATGCAAGGAACGATTCAAGCGAAGGCTCCTCCGATGAAGACCTCGCACTTATGGTAAAGAACACTCAAAAACTTCTTCGCAGGTTACATAAGAAAGGTGTCAACATTGACACATGACCAAAGGGGCAAAAGCAAAACAACTTCAAAGACATCATTTGCTATGGATGTCATGAGAAGGGACACATAGCATCAAGATGTCCAAACAAGAACAAGGCGTGGAACAAAAAGAAGAAGTTCTTCAAGAAGAAGAATGAAGAAATCAAAGAAGCTTGTTTTGGAGAATGGATGTCCGGCGGAGAGAGCTCCGACTCCGACTCCGACAACGAAAGAAGTTGCTCAAAGAAGATGGCCGGATTAGCTCTCGGCAATAACAACACTTCAACTAGTTCATCCATGTGCCTTATGGCCAAAGGCGATGAAAAGGTACATTCCAATGATCCATCATATGATGACTTAGTTGAAATGATAACTGAACTAAATGAAGTTTTTGGAAAAACTAAAATGAAGTATAAGGCGCTTAAGGAAGAGCATTCTTCTCTACGCGCTCAATACTCGGAACTTAAAGATTCATATGAAAGCATGCTTATAAAAGATATTACAAATGCTTCATCTAAGGTAGATGCTTCAACTTCATGTAACTTGAATGAATCTCCCTCTAGTAGTCATCACACTCCATGTGTTTCAAATGACAACATCTTAAATGAAAATAATGTACTTAAGGCACAAGTTGAAAAACTTGGAAAAGGCTTAGAAAATTGCTTTAAAGGTAAAGTATCTCTTGATCTAATCCTTAGTAAACAAAAATGTTCTTTTAGAAAAGAAGGATTAGGATATTTTCAAAAGAAAGGAAGGAAACAAAATTCTAAAACTATATTTGTTAAAGCATGCAACACATTTTGTCATAAATGCCATGAAACCGGTCATTCGCATGAAGCATGTCCCTTAATGACTCCAAATTACTTTGATACTTGCTACATGCTTCAAAAATCGAGAAAAGGTTATGCTATAGCAAAGTATGTTGGTGCACCCATGTTAAACAAAAAGAAGAAATCTATTTGGGTGCCCAAAGCTTTGATTGCTAACATTGAAGGACCCAAAAAGGTTTGGGTACCTAAAAGAACTTAATTCTTTTTATGCAAGTGAACTACAAGACCGGTGGGAGGCATTGGGTGCTAGATAGCGGATGCTCCGAACACATGACCGGTAACAAGAAGTTGTTCACCTCAATAGAAGACAACTCAAGCGAGAACCAAAAGATTACCTTTGGCGACAACCGTCAAGGAAATGTGGTCGGCTTGGGTAAAATCGCAATCTCAAATGATCTATCTATTTCAAATGTTTTATTGGTCGAATCTCTGAATTTCAATTTGCTTTCCGTTGCTCAAATTTGCGATTTTGGTTTTAGTTGCACGTTCTTCCCAAAAGAAGTTTTGGTTGAAAGTTTAAAAGATAAATCTTTGATCTTTAAAGGCTTTCGTTTTGGAAATCTTTATTTGGTTGATTTTCATTCAAAAGATGCATCTCTTTCAACATGTCTTGTCTCTCAAACCTCAAAAGGTTGGCTATGGCATAGACGACTTGCACATGTTGGAATGCATCAATTGAGAAAACTTTTAAAACGTGATTTGGTTGTTGGCTTAAAGGATGTGAATTTTGAAAAGGACAAACCTTGTAGCGCTTGTCAAGCGGGCAAGCAAGTAGCTACTTCACATCCAACTAAGCGCATTCTTTCGACTTGCAAACCTTTGGAACTTCTTCATATGGATTTATTTGGACCTTCCGAGTTCCAAAGTATCGGGGGTAGCAATTATGGTTTTGTGATTGTTGACGATTTTACTCGCTATACTTGGGTTTTCTTTATTTCTCAAAAATCTGAAACCCCCGATGTTTTCAAAAGTTTTGCAAAACGTGTTTCTACTGAATTCGAATTATCCATCAAGAAAATCCGTAGTGATCATGGTGGAGAGTTCGTTAATTCAACTCTATTTGATTTTTGTGACTCTCTTGGAATCAAACACGAATTTTCCACATCCTACACTCCACAGCAAAATGGAGTTGTTGAAAGGAAAAATCGAACACTTATAGAAATGGCAAGGACTATGCTAAGTGAGTATGATACTCCTACTCGCTTCTGGGCTGAAGCCGTGCATACCGCTTGCTATTCTATAAATCGGCTTTATTTGCATCCTCTTCTGAATTTGACTCCTTATGAACTTCTTGTTGGGCGCAAGCCAAATATTTCTTATTTCCGAGTCTTTGGTTGCAAATGTTATATTCTTAAGAAAAGAAATTTTGGTGGAAAATTTCAAGAAGAGTAGATGAAGGCTTTCTAGTTGGATACTCCACCACTAGTAAAGCTTATCGTGTTTTTAATAAAAATACAAGTTGTATTGAAGAATCAGGTGATGTCGAATTTGATGAAACTAATGGCTCACAAAAGGAGCAAGTATCTCATGAAGTTTCAGGTGACGATCTTCAAGAAGCCATGAAAAACATAACCATTGGAGACATCAAGCCAACAGAGGAAGATCAAGAAGATGATGTCAACGTTGAAAATGTTGATCAAGACGCATCATCATCTCAGGTTGATCCTCCAGAACAAAGTCAAGATGAAGCAATACAAGATGAAGAACCAAGGCAACACCAAACCATCACCAAGGATCACCCTCTAGACCAAATATTGGGTGACGTCAGTAAGGGTGTTCAAACTCGATCTCGTATTGCTGCATTTTGTGAACATCATTCATTTGTATCTTCTCTAGAACCCAAACATGTTAATGAAGCTTTAAATGATCCTGATTGGGTAAATGCCATGCATGAAGAACTTAATAACTTTGCTAGAAATAAAGTTTGGACTCTAGTAGAAAGACCCAAAGATCATAATGTTATTGGAACAAAATGGGTTTTCAGAAATAAGCAAGATGAAAATGGTATTGTAATTAGAAACAAAGCTCGTCTTGTTGCTCAAGGCTTCACTCAAGTCGAAGGTTTAGACTTTGGTGAAACTTTTGCACCGGTAGCAAGACTTGAAGCTATTCGCATTCTTCTTGCTTATGCATCATGTTTTAATATCAAACTTTTTCAAATGGATGTAAAAAGTGCTTTTCTAAATGGTGAAATTTCTAAACTTGTATTTGTTGAGCAACCTCCCGGTTTCGAAGATTCTAAATTTCCAAACCATGTATTTAAATTGTCAAAAGCTCTCTATGGTCTCAAACAAGCTCCTCGAGCCTGGTATGAGCTACTTAGAGACTTTCTATTATCAAAAGGTTTTAAAATTGGGAAGATTGATACAACTCTCTTTACAAAGAAAATTGAAAAAGACTTGTTCATTTGTCAGATTTATGTTGATGATATTATATTTGGATCTACTAATGAACATTTCTGTCATGAGTTTGGAGAGATGATGTCTAGGGAGTTCGAGATGTCCATGATTGGTGAGCTGAGCTTCTTCCTCGGTTTACAAATCAAGCAACTCAAGAACGGGACGTTCGTGAGTCAAACCAAGTACGTGAAGGACCTGCTCAAGCGCTTTGGGATGGAAGACGCCAAACCAATCAAAACTCCCATGGCGACAAATGGACACTTGGACATGGACAAAAGCGGCAAATTGGTTGACTCTAAATTGTATAGGTCTATGATTGGTAGTCTTTTATATCTCACTGCATCTAGGCCTGATATCATGTTTAGTGTGTGCTTATGTGCTAGATTTCAATCTGATCCTAAGGAATGCCATTTAACTGCTCTTAAAAGAATCCTTAGGTATTTAAAATGCTATCCCAGTTTAGGCCTTTGGTATCCGAAAGATGCAAATTTTGAATTAATTGGGTATTCGGATTCTGATTATGCTGGGTGTAAGATTGATCGAAAAAGCACATCTGGTAGCTGTCAGCTGTTGGGGAGATCATTAGTATCATGGTCATCTAGGAAGCAAAATTCTGTAGCTCTCTCCACAGCTGAAGCTGAGTATGTGTCTGCAGGCAGTTGTTGTGCTCAATTGTTGTGGATGAAGCAGACATTTTTGGATTATGGGATTATCTTTGATAAAGTGCCACTATTATGTGATAATGAAAGTGCCATTAAAATTGCTAATAATCCTGTTCAACATTCTAGAACTAAGCATATTGAAATAAGGCACCATTTTATTAGAGATCATGTGGCAAAAGGAGATATTGATGTGAATTATGTTAGAACTGATTTGCAACTAGCAGATATTTTCACCAAACCCTTAGATGAATCAAGATTTTGCTTTCTAAGAGGTGAACTGAACATTATTGATATATCAAATGCTAGTTGATCTAAAATAACTGTCTGATTTTCCTGTCCTCCCGCCTTTTTGTGCTTGATGACAAAGGGGGAGAGATTCTTGAGTCTTCTTGCTTCATTATTGACATTGTTTATGCTTAGGGCAGAGATTGGGGAGAAGTATTTTGGATAGTATTTTATTTTGGATATTAGAGTCTGTCTTTTGATGTATTGAACAGATGGTCTTTATATATATATGGAGATGTTTTTGTTCATCATATATGTCTGTGTGTCATGTGTTTATCTTTTTAGATCTTTTTAGCTCTGATACATATGATGACTTGTGCTTTGCTCTGATATACATGATGTCATTGTTTTTCTTGAGATGATGCTCTTGAGCTCTGATATGTGATTATAGCTCTGATACATTGATATATATGATGTCTTGATGTGCATGTGTATGTTTTGATATGTCTTGTGGATATTTGCACATCCGTGACTTGCTTATGTATGAGATGCCCCTGATGTATATGTATTAGTTTATGATCTTGTATGATGAGATGCATATACTCAGGGGGAGCTATTTCATTTATTTTGTTATTGAACACTTGTTGTCATCAATCATCAAAAAGGGGGAGATTGTTGCATCTAAGCCTTCATGCCTAACCCTAATTTTGATGATTAATGAAAACAAGGTGTTCTGGACTAATCGTGCTTTTGAGATTGATTGATACAGGGATCAGTTGGGAAGAAATGCAAGAAGATCAAGATGAACCCGACTTGAGGTGAAGCACAAGACACAGAAGAGCAAGAGACGAGTCGCAAAATCTTGAAGATGCGAAAGACCTCAGGTATTACGAGTTTTTATTTTTACCGATCTTGGCGTGTGGAGATGATCGGTTAGGAAAATTTTTTTTTTAGTTTTAACCGTACTATAAAGAGGGGTAGCGAAAGTCCTCCTTTTATCTCCAGCACAAACCGAGAATTCTAGGTCATTGCATTGCATCTTTTTGGTTGGATTTGGTTTTGAACTTATTTGAAAAATCTGGATTTTCAGTTCAGTTTTTGACAGCAGAAGAGTATTTGCAATTTTCAGAAAGATCTAGGCAGATCTGGCTTTTTCTTCTGTTGATAAAAATGTAGCTCTTTAAATTATCTTTCAAACAAGCTATTAAAAACTCAATTTGGATTTCTGGATCAAAAGTTATGGATGTTTTTATCGGACTGTCAGTTATTTGGTTTTTCAGTTTAGTTTTTGACAGCAGAAGAGTTTTTGCATTTTCTGGAAAGATCTAGAGAGATCTGGCTTTTTTTTCTGTTGACAAAAAGATATTCCTTTAAAATATCTTTCAAATGAGATATTAAACACCTCTTTTGGATTTCTGGTTTTAAAGTTATAGCTGTTTATGTTCAGACTGACTGTCAGTTTGACTGTCAGTTTGAATGTCAGTTTGTGTTAACTGACAATTGTCCAGAGAGTGTGTTTTTCGGGCCAAAAATTTTTGTACTAAACTGACTGTCAGTATGCCCATGCTGACTGTCAGTTTGGGTTTCGACCACAACTGTTTTTATCTGAGTTTCTATTTGATCTGGTCGATGTTTTGGTCGAACTGACTGTCAGTTTGAATAACTGACTGTCAGTTGTGGGTTTTAGCTTTCCTGTTTTGGCTGCAAACGGCTAGCTATTTTTTATCCGTAAATTTTGTCGGCCGTTGTGCACTAAACTGACTGTCAGTTTGCATAACTGACTGTCAGTTTGGGTTGCTGATTTTCAGCCCTAGCTCCAACGGTTCATTTGATTCTTGAGGCTATAAAAAGGGGCTTTGGACATAAGTTTTCTACAACAAGCAGTCTCCTCTCATATACACTCTTGAGCTCTAGTTTCATATATAAAATCTTGATCTTTTGATCAAGTCGAGTGCTTTTCGATCCATCGAGAGCTTCAGTTCTTT
The DNA here is from genome assembly GCA_019359835.1 of Pharus latifolius. NCBI lineage: Eukaryota > Viridiplantae > Streptophyta > Magnoliopsida > Poales > Poaceae > Pharus > Pharus latifolius. Next base: position 60,626,134 of record CM033323.1, read on the forward strand.
TGGTTTTGCATACACTTAGTTTCTCGGTGCGTGTTTGGAGGTCTAGAGAAGACCTCGCTGCCTGTTACTCTTGGTGAGCGCCCTCACCTAGACGGTTCGGAGGCGTGGCCGTTGATCTCTCCGTTCGGAGATTGTCGGAGAGGCTCGGCAAGTGTGTACAAGGCATCGGTGCTCGCCTTTCCGGAGTGGACAAGGAGCAACCATTAGTGATAATATCCTTTGTGGATATTGAAGCGAGACTCAAGTGATTTGAGTGCTTCAACGAGGATTAGTGGAGACTGGGCGAGTCTCCGATACCTCGGTAAAAATCATTGTGTTCGTTCTCTTTTCCCTTTGCTTATATTATTTGTTCTTTATTTGCTTTAAGTTTTTAAGTTTTAAAAGCCTCCTATTCACCCCCCCCTCTAGTCGGCATCCTTGATCCAACAGTTACCACAGTTAAGAAACAGGGTTGCCGCTTACCCCCTCAGTCCACAAGGGGTTATCGTAAGCCGCCCAGGGAGTGAGGCTCCTGTTGTCGGGACTTTTGGAGTATTAAAGGGGGGACTCACCCCTCAAAGTGACTCGTTACCGTGGGTTGCCGCTTACGCCCTCAGTCCATGAGGGGGATTGTAAGCCACCCTAGGGGAGCAGGGCTTCCGCCGTCGGGACTTGGGCTAAGCAAGAGCCTATGACCCTCATTCAAGGGCATCCTCTGAGGGGCATCCTCCAGGGAGGGCATCCTCGTGGGGAGGGCATCCTCGCTGGGAGAACCACCCATGGCATGGGGTCAACCCCCGGCGTGGAGTAAACCCCCGGCGCTGGGGAAGGCCCTGGCGCAAGGAAGGCTCCCGCCACGGAGTGAGCCCCCAGCGCGGGGAAAGACCCTGCGCTGTTGGGATGGTGGCGGCATCCGAGACCCGAGGACGCCTGTCACCGGGATGCCTCTTACCGGGAGACAGTGACGTCGCCCGGGACATGGGGACACCTGCCCCAGGGGCGCTTATCACCGGAGTGGTGGCGGCGCCCAGGACGCGGGTCACCGAGATCTATTGGGCAGAGATTTCTCCCAACACCCTGGAATATCATCCTCCCTGGGAGGGCATCCTCGCTGGGAGGGCATAGCCTTGGAGGCGGTGAAAAAAACACACCCTGCAAGAGAAGATTGATACGGGAACGACTAATTTGCATTGATTAAGTAATTTGATACAATGCCTCCCCCTTGTGAAGTGCGAGAGGGTGAGGGGGAGGCCCGGAGTCCAACTGTAGACATCCCCGCGGAGAGGGCATCCTCGCGAGGAGGGCACCCTCTAAGTGAGGGCATCCTCGCGGGGAGGGCATACTCTAAGTGAGGGCATCCTCGCGGGGAGGGCCTTGCCTCGAGGGTCCAGTGCGGGGCTCATGGACAGTATCCCCCCCAAGCCAAGAGACATGTTCCTAGGAGTTTTGGAAAGGGGGAACGTCGGTTGAGCCACTTTCTTGGGCCAGCTCCCGGTGTCCCTCATAGGTAGCGGGGGGGGGGGCCTGTACCGATTGATGGGGGAAGGTAAGTCTCTCCCCCCTGCTCATGTTGCTCGAGGAATGCCGCGAAGTGTTGACGAAGCGCGTTACATTCTCGAGTGGCATGGGAAGTGGACTGGTGGAAGGCACACCATAAGTCGGCCCCAACCGCATTGCTTCCCAGCGCGGGATTGTCCCGAGCACGGGAGGGCTGGCCTCTCCCCCCTTTTGACTTGGGGGAGGGCAGGCCGCCCTGATCGGCTTTGCGAGAGCCGCCTCCATCTTCAAGAATGAAGACATCCCGAGACCTCGACTCGCTGTGATGTCCCTCGTGACGTTTGCGGGGTGAGTCCCCAACATCCCTCTTTGCGGGGGGGGGGGGGGCTTGGTCTTCCTTCTAGAGGTCGTCCTCCTCTACCCTTGCGTACTTTTCAAGTACGTTGAAGAGCTCATCGGCGGAGGAGGGGCAGCTCCGGGAGAGCCTCCGATGGAGCTCCCCGGGGAGGATCCCGCTCTTGCACGCCTCGATGACTGTGGAGTCGGGGAAGTGCGCCACCTTGCTCTTGACCTGAGCAAAGCGCTTGAAGAAGCTTCAGATGGTTTCCCCCGTCTTCTGCCGAACAGTGTAGAGCTGCGACGAGTCCAGGGGATGCACATAGTTCCCCTTGAAGTTTGCGCAGAACTCGCGCTTGAGCTGCGCGAAGGACTTGATGGAACCAGCCCTCAGGTTGTAAAACCATGAGCGGGCGATCCCGGTGAGGTAGAGGGGGAAGACGTTGCATGCACCGTCTCGTCCCCCCCGACCGCTGAGATGGCTGTGGAGTACACCTGCACAAATTCATAAGGATCGGCCTCACCATTGTAGTGCTCGATGCGGGGCGGGCGATATGGCTTTGGCCATCGGACGCGTCGGAGCAGGCGGCACAAGGGCTGGTTGGCCCCCTCAACTCCCCGGGAAGGTTCCCAGTCGCTGTCCCCCCTTGCAGAGTTGCAGTTGCAGGGGAGACGCGCTCGTTATTGGAGTTGGGGAGAGGCCCCAACAGACTGCCCAGATGGTGGTAGCGCCTCTTCTCCTCAGGGTTGGAGCTAGCTTCATGAACCTCCAGGTGTCCCCTAGAGGTGGTGATGGCTTCATCGACTGGTCTCCCTCCTCGGCTGGTCTCGCAGCGTGTCCCCGGCCTGTGTCAACAAGGAGCTTCGCTAGGTTTCACGACACGCATGCGCTCCACCTCCTCCCGAGTTAGTCGGGTCTGATCCACCGGGGGAGCCCTCGGGGGCGGCCCCGAGGCAGGAGGGAGCTGATGCGCGTCGGCCGCTGGTCTGGAGGACACCGCTGGCACGCGGGCAAGGCCCGGCGTTGGGCGTGTCTTCGGGGCCGTCCCGAGCACGGTGGAAACCGCCGGCCCAGGAGCCGCTCCGGACGCACTGGCAACCATCCGTGGTGCGGAGCTAGGGAGAGCCACTGGCGCGGGGAAGGCTCCCGGTGTGAGGTAAGGCCCCGGCGTGGGGGAAGTCCCTGGCGTGGGGTAAGGCCCCAGCGTGAGGAAGGCTCCCGGCGCGGGGTAAGGCCCCGCCTGCACAGGGTAAGTCTCCAGCGTGGGGACATCTCCCGATGCGTGTTAAGGCCCCGGCGCGAGGAAGGCTCCCGGCGTGGGGTAAGGCCCCGGCGCTGGGACAGCTCCCTGCACAGGGTAAGTCTCCGGCTAGAGGATAGCTCCCGGCACGGGGTCAGTCCCTGCGCAGGGAAAGCTCCTGGCGCAGGGACAGCTCCCAGCGCGGGTGCGGGGAGAACTCCCGGCGCGTGGTAAGGCCCCAGTGTGGGGTCAACCCCCGGCGCGGTGAACATGCCGAGCGCCAGGAAGGCCGCCGGGTGTCCCACAAAAAACGGAGGCGACGACCCCATAAATGGGAATGAGGGCGGACAGACGGGAGTCGGAGGCCGCGCTAAGGCACTCAACAACTCCTCCAAGGTGCGTTGGACACGTAGTTGGCCTTTGACCAAAGCTTCGAGCAAGGTGTCTCGGGGAGCCGGGTGTGCCGTCGAGGGGAGACTAGTCCCCCCCGAGGCGGCCGCGGTCACCGGGGTTGACCCGGAGGTCGGCCCACCGAAAGTAATTGGAAAGGTGAGAGACGGTATCGGGGTCTAGCCACCTCCAGCCGGAAGTGCCGGGGCGGTCGTGTCTCGAGGGGGTGGCGCCGGGTCACCGGGACCGGCGGCGCCGGGTCACCGGGACCGGCGTCACCGGGTAGGGCGCGAGGTCCCGCAATCGCGGTCGTGGTCGCCAAGCTGGAAACGGGAACACCTCTACCGGAGATTTCGGGAGAAGAATGTGGCACCTCTCTCCGGGTGTTCCCGGACGATAGCGTCGCGACGGCGACGTCTTGTTGGGGTGGTGCCGGGTCGCTAGGACCGTCACCACTGGGAAGGGAGAGAGCTTGAGCTCTCGTTCTTGGGGGAGCCATGGCGATTCGTCACGAGTCCCCATGGTCTGCGCCAACTGTCGTAGTATTACGGATACACTGGCAGGTTTCTTCGGACGTGCGTAGCACGTGAACAGCGCACGCGAGGTGACCGAGTGACCGGTCACCTCCCGCTGGGCAACGCAGCAATTGACACGGCGATTTTTATACAGGTTCTGGTCCCGGTGGGGGCCCTAGTCCTGTCGGGGAGAGAGGTCTCCAACGGAGCCTATTGTTTGAGTGTGTTGAAAATGAATTGGAGTCCCCTTGCAAATGAGGTACAAGGGGGTATTTGTAGGCCCCAAAACACGCAAAAGACCAAAAAGCCCTAACTATGGCCGTTGGATCGAGGGGCGCTAGCGTCATTTCACCGGCCGAAGGGCTTGAATGCTTCACAAGTGTCCTCGCTGGTTCCCGAGGGACCCGGGGCCCAGAGACCCAAGGACTCGTCGGGGACCTTCTCCGCACGAAGGGCCGAGACTCTCCAAAGACCCCGCGGGACTCGGAGCCCAGTGGCCTACGGACCCGCCGGGACCTTCTCCACACGAAGGCCCGAGGTGCTTCGGAAGTCCCTCGAGACTCGGGCCCGGATGCGCAGGGACCCACCGGGGACCTTCCCGTATTAAGGGCCGAGGGGCTCCGAAAGTTCCTTGGGACCCAGGGTCCGGAGGGCCCAGGACCCGTCAGGGACCTTCTCCACACGAAGGGCCGAGGGGCTCTGGAGGCCCCACGGGACCCAGGCCCGGAGGCCCAGGGATCTGCCGGGAGCTTCTCCGCACGAAGGCCTGAGCGCTCCGGAAGTCCCCTGGGACCCGGGGCCCAGATGCCCAGGGACCTACCGGGACCTTCTCCGCATGAAGGCCCTAGGCGCTTCGGAGACTCCACGGGACCCAGGGCCCGAAGGCCCAGGGACCCGCAGGGACCTTCTCCGCACGAAGGGCCTTCTTCGCACGAAGGCCCGAGGTGCTCCGGAGACCCCATGGGACACGGGACCCAGAGGACCAGGGACCTACCGGGACCTTCTCCACATGAAGCACTGAGGCGCTCCGAAAGTTCCTTGGGACCCGAGGCCCGAAGGCCCCGAGACCCGCCACGGACCTTCTCCGCACGAAGGGCCGAGGCGCTCCAGAGACCCCGCGTGACCCGGGGCCCGGAGGTCCAGGGACCCACCGGGACCTTCTCCGCATGAAGGCCCGAGACGCTCCGGAAGTCCCCCGTGACCCGGGTCCCGGAGGCCCAGGGACCCACCAGAGACCTTCTCTGCACGAAGGCCCAAGGCACTGCAGAGACCCCACGGCACCCGGGGCCCGGAGGCCTGGAGACCCGCCAGGGACCTTCTCCGCATGAAGGACCGAGGCGCTTCCGGAGACCCCGCGGGACCCGGGGCCCAGAGGTCCAAGACCCGCTGGGGACTTTCTCCACACGAAGGACTGAGTGCGCTCGGGAGGTCCCTGGGACCCAAGGCCCAGAGGCCCAGGGACCTGCCGGGCATCTTGCGCTCTGGAGACCACACGGGACTCGGGGCTCGGAGGCTCAGAACCCGCCGGGGACCTTCTCCACACGAAGGCCCGAGGCGCTCCGGAGATGCTGTGGGACCCGGGGCCCAGAGGCCGAGGGACCCACCGGGGATCTTACGCTCCGGAGACGCTGTGGGACCCGGGGCCCAGAGGCCCAGGACCCGCCGGGGACCTTATACGCACGAAGGGCCGAGGGCGCTCGGGAGCCCACTTCGAAGACTGCCCGGAGGTACGGGATTTCCCCCAACAACATCTTTCCTCGAGACCTACACGGAGAGACCATAGTTGTGAGTGACGATCTTCGACCAAACCCTGTTCCTTCGACGTCGCATCAATACACTCCACCCCTAGTTGATTTGGTCATGTTCAATGATAATGAGCCTGTTTTCGAGATGCCTCTGCATCCGTTAAACCATTGTCGTTTGATGCTCCTTTGACTACCGGACCAGAGATGGAGAGCATCAGTTTTGAGGTTATAGACCCCACGTGGTATACTCACGACGCCCTCGTTACTAATGATGTTGAGCTCGAGATAGTTTTCTTTGAAGATGCCAATTTGGGTTGCCTCATTGATGATTCTATTATCCCTCAACTTGATATCGAGACTGCCACATTTGATGTCGGGGATGCCCATTATCTCCCCAATGCTGTGCAGTTTTGGGAGTCTAAGTCAGAGCATTTCATATTCGATATTTGGGATTTCTCGGATGATCCTCTGAGCCACGAGATCAAGAGGGAATTGTTTCTATTTGATGACGTAGGACCTCGGACTAACGTAGGGGAGTTTATACTTCCTGATTCATCAGATTCCACCCTCGTGGAGGTTCTTCCTACCCTAGACTTCACTCCATTTACTGTTCAGGTAGTACTTAAACCCCTCTCGCATCATTTTGACATGCCTAGATCTGACAACGATATTCATCATATCTCTGTAAAGTATCATCTGCCTCATATTAATATACACCATTCTCATGATATGGACCATCCATTGATATACAAGATAGAACTTTCGTTTTCTGGAGGGTCTCGTCCCTACCATTCACAAGTGCTTCTTCTTTCTTGATCTTATTTGCAGGTTAGCACGTGTGGCTTATCAACCGAGAGCGGACTTGCTCTGAGTCGACATTCCCTGGGATCCTGGTGGATTCCCAGGCATGCTGCTTCTGACAAGGGGGTGCACATAGAATTTCTACTACGTCTCGTACTTGTCTCTCCTTCCACATTCACGCTTCAATGCTATATCCTTTGAGGGTCGAGCTTCTGACTAAAAGAAGGACTTCTTGGAAGACAACCCGAGTGTTTTCTCATTTTCTTTCTTTTTTTTTTTTTGTTTTATAGGATTGTTTTTAGTTTCTTTTGTCCTTTTTTTTTCCAGGCTATTGTTATGTCTTCATCCATACATGTACATGGGACTTCACTAAGGATCACTGCAACGATCCTGATTTCATCCATACCAGGTGAGCTATCTTGGACCCCATGTGACTTATTTGTGCAAAAACTTACATTTGTGATTCCACCTCATTCATTTTATCACCTCTTGTAGGCATTGTGGACTATGCATCATTCAAACTTGGCGGGGTGAATGGAGTCACTTTATGCTTTCAATTTTGGCATTTTTGAGTCAAATTTTTTCAAAAATATGGATGAATTGATAGCATAATTGATTCTTGTGTCCTCATAGACATTTATGTGCTAAAATTCTATATTTGTGTGATTGTTGATTGTCATGACTATTTATGCTTATTTGAGTTTGTGATTGTTGTCTATACATTAATTTTGAGTAAGGATCAGGCAAATAAAGAACTAATCTTATCTATTTGAATGTTGCATATACAATATAATCATGGTGACGGTAATGCAAAAATGTACTCAAATTTACACAATATTCGCAATATGATTAATGTATAGCAATTTAATGATAATTCAAGAAAATTTTGGCATGACCTTTCTTGTAAATAACTTGCATGACAACAATTTAAAACACAAGATATATGACATCATATAATATGAGCCTAAAAGTCTTTATTTTCTATGAAATTACTTACATAATTATCAATAATTAAGAAAAATTACATGCGTTTTTGATACGTATCGTTAGATTACCATGTGATGGCCAAAAATTTAGACGGAGAAGGTATAGCTTAGTCCAATTATGATTTTCAGGTACTGAAAATGAAAGAGATAACTTTGAAGATGTAGATTAAAATAGAAAATGAAAAGACCAACGTCAAAAAAAAAGATTTATAATTAAAATACAAAAATGTAACGAGTATTTGAAATACAAAAGCATACACAAAAATAAAGCGCACTGCAACTATCATTTCAGAACAACACTGCAAATTCTTGTAGAAAATGCAACATACCACACGAAAGTGCCACAACACAGAATCCAAAAAAATGCAAACACATTTGGATTTCAGATGTCAAAATGCAACGTAAGAATACATAACTCTAAAAATATTTTTTACATTGAAGATTTCTATTAGAGTATAATAAAAAAAATGTAATTGGAGGCACCACATTTGTTTTGAGGACAAGAAATTCACATATTAATCAAAAGAAAAAGAAAAAAGATTTTGCTATGTATATTTCACGGGATCAAATCATAATCATGTAGATCTACTATATTACTTTTAGAACTCCAAAATGGATATAATTCTGATTTCATAAATACAGAGACCCCTAAAAGTTTGCAGTATTGATGTTTATTATGTATTTATAAATTTAAATGTTATTTATAAAATTATCCGTGAGATTGAGAAGGATTTTTGGTTAGTCAATAGCATGGTGTAATACAACGAGGAGGGGAAGAGGATTTCATTGTTGTTTGTAGCACAGAGAATATTTTTTAGGACAAATTATCTACAAGCTTTTGCAAAATGTATAAAATGAAAAATGGCATTGCAACTGCCATTCTAAGTTGAGGGAAACCACAAAAACACGTTTAGTTAGAAAAATGACATTAATGCTGTTTTAGAGTTTAAATTAAAGAGGAAACTAATATAATCTAAGTCTTTGAGCGAGAATATTAGAAACAAAATAGTAAAATTAACTCTCCCAACCTGATCTCCACTCCACCCCACACCCCCCCCCCCCCCCCCCCCCCCCCACACACACACACACACACCCACACCCCAACCCAAAAAAAATATCACTTGAAGTAGCTATGGATAACATGCATGGATGAGGCAATGACAGGACTATAAGAATGTAACAGTGAAGCGCCTAAGTCACAAAAAATCATCTCAATCAATTAATTTTTTGCTCTAATAGTAGTAGAATGCTGCCCCATATAAATCACAACACTGATATAAAAATGTTTTTTTCTAACGGTAAAAAACACACTTCTACTAACGGTTTTTTACCGTTAGAGATAGACACGATAAAACAAGACAAGAAATTTTCTAACAGTAAATAATCGTTAGAAAAAGTCGCCTATTCTAACGGCATTTTCGTAGATAACCGTCAGAAAAATCGTTCTAGTCTAACGGTTAACTAGCACTATCCGTTAGAAAAATGTAAACTATTCTAACGGTTAATTAGTAGTATACCGTAAGAAAAATGAACAGTATTCTCACGGTTACGTGCGAGTTTATCGTCAGAAAAACTTGTTTTCTTCTAATGGTTAAGTAATAGTATACCGTTAGAAAAAAGTAGTATTCTCACGGTTGTTTGGTAGTTTACCGTGAGAAAAAGTCACACTCTTCTAATGGGTAACTAAGAGTATACTGTTAGAATAAATGGTAGTATTCTCACGGTTGTTTGGTAGTTTACCGTGAGAAAAACGCACACTCTTCTAACGGCTAATTAAGAGTGTACCGTTAGAAAAAATGGTAGTATTTTCACGGTTGTTTGGTAGTTTACCATTAAAAAATGTCGTTGTTTTCTATCTCTGCTTGCTATTTTTAGCCGTTAGAAAAGCTGGATACACATTACAGTACAGATGCAAAAAAGGGTACATTTACATATATATTGAACAGATTGACACATTAGACAGTTATTCACATTCAATTTATTCACATATATACGAACCAATACAAATACTAACCAATATGGACAGTTATTCACGGTTATTGCATACAAATACTAACCAATAAGAATATAAACAATCTATGCATAGAGAGTACACGAAAAACAGAAAAATTATAACAAGTGAGCCAAAAGCTTGTCATGGCTGTTGGTTGGGCGCAACTTCGTTCATAACATATTGTGCTCAGATTTGTCGGAGCTCTCTAATCTTTGCATTGTTGTATTTGTCTTTGGACATGGCGATCTACAAGCATGTGTGAATACTCAGTAATTAACTTCCTAGTTTTGAACGTGACACCCAATTTTCAAATTTGAGTTAGCTAAGATGTTTACCTTGGGGAATTGGGCAAAGTTTGTCCGCACTAGGTCGTACATGTAGCACAGCACATAACACTCGCATTCCCACGAGTCTGGCTGCTGATGACACTGAGATAATTGCATATGGCAAGACATATTAGCTATTCTTTCCATAAACTAAAAGACTCGTGAGTACCTCATATTTTTTTCAAGAAATTCAAGAGCCCTGCGGTGCGGCATGCCTCCCTGCAATGGACACATAATTTTCGAAAGCCCTACATTTCAGTTAGCATTGCCGGTTAATGTGTTATCATTAGCTAGTGAGGTCAAAATTTAAATCAAACTTGTTATTTACGTGTCCATATTCCCCTTGACGACATATTCATTCGGTAACCTGTCGCGCATCAAATCGAGTAGTACACCTTGTTCCTCCACGGACAGATCACGAGGAGGGCCCAGTGGACCCTACATTGTACATGCAAGAGAACCGCTAGCTCAAAGTATATCTCAGGTGTAACATACAAGATTGAGTTAAATTAGTACGAAATGCATTAACCTTTGGTGGTACGGCACTAGAATGAACTCCCTGTCCTGCTGTGCCATCAGCGTCTTGGATATGTATTGGTCAGTGTGCGTGGCGTCGTGCTCTAGCATCGTGAGGCTTATTTTCTCTGGGTCGAGGAAACCCACCTTGTCACATGCAGCCTCAGGTGCTAGCCTAGACATGCACCTGCATGCAAAGGACGACATTAGTATTGCACAGAAAGTTACTACATTTCAAATGAACTACAGCAATACAGAGTTAGCAAACAGAGTTAGAAAATAGCAATATATAGGATCAGCAAACTCACAGGACTCCAGTCGTATGATGGACATATCGAGCTCCCGCCAGTTGTAGAGGTCGAACAGATCCTTGTCTGCCACGGATATACTCCCGGGCTTACGGTGGAACTGCCCAGGCCTGTAGGGAACTAAGAAGTTCATGTTGCGCCGAGCTCGGTATAGGTACCACTCATGGAGGTCTCTGGTTGATCGATCCAATTTGCGCAAAGCTGCCTCCGACACGAGTGGGAACCCGTTCCTAAACCTCTCCAGCTGTCCCTTTCGCCCTTTGCCCTTGCCTTTTGCCAAGGACTAAGCGCGTACCTTCGAAGGCAAGGGCGAGGTGATGGCAGCTTTCTTCCGAGGTGAAGCTGTGGATCCGCTGGCTGGGGTCAAGGCCGTCTTTGCTGTGTTCAGGTCCGCAGGAGATCCCTCATGCCCTGCGCTGGGGGTGCAGTCCCCTGGTAGTACGCCGGCAGGCCACTTCAATTAATGAATACGTATGTTAGATTTTACAAGTTGAGTGTACTTAGTAGGATGTAATATAAAATGTGTAGGATTTACCTGCTGTATTACATCACACTTCTTGGGCCACTGTACGTAGGAGCCCACTGCCTCAGCAAGTGTCTGCATTTCCTCCGTTGGGACTGGCAACAAAGAATCGTTGTAGCCCGGTATGGCCATGTCCACCTGTACCTTTGCGAACCCCGACCTCAGAGGTACGCAGTGGATCCAAACATACTCCCTAGACGGATATACGAACCCTTGGGCAACCACTACCTGCCAGTCGCCTAGGTGAGTCAGTAGGCTGCAGCTCTCCAACTTCTGCAAATTTGTAACAATTAAAACATGTTAGTGAAACAACTCTAACAGAACTTAAGTGCACAGCTGAAGGCTTGCAATACCTCAAGTAGATCCACTGGATCCGCGAGAACCTTTGAAGAGCAATTACTCATCAGACCCTGCGGGGTACCGTCTCCCTGGGGATCTGCATCTGCACTCTTGGCCAGCAATGCTTGCTTTAGCTGTGCAAACTCTTCCCTCATATGTGCGACCGAGGACTCGACCTCAACCTGCACCTCAGCCTGTATCTCCGCCCGTACCTCAGCTTGTACCTCAGCCCGTATCTTCTCGGAGAGCTCCGCTTCCTTCTCCTTCCAGGAGCGGGCCTTCTTCCTCGGTGGAGCCGGATTTGCGAAACCGGCCTTCCACGACACAATGACTTCCACGGTCCGTGTCCGCCCGGAATGCTCCTTATTTCCTAGAGCCCGGGTGAGGATGTCGTTCTCCCTCTGCGGGGTAAACAATTTCTCCATTGCCTCCTTCTCAAAAGATATATGTTACATTTAAAGCTACCTTGTGAGACAAATACATATATACACTTGTGCTCACACAATTTATGAGGTTAGCCAACTTACCATTCGCTTCACAACCTTGGCGTCCCTAGGGTTTGGGAACTCCACAGACCCGTGGACAACATGGACCCTCTCCCCCTGATAATTGTCATATCTGTGCATATTTTCCATATGTTTAACCCCCAGATCATGCACATTAGTCATATAAGGCGGCATTTGCATTAATCATATACATCTTTATCACCAAATCGACCGTATTATTTGTTTTATGATTTTATTGCAGGTCGATATGATTTGGGTGGATTTCGGTTGATGGAGCGCATCTCTTTGTATTCACCTGACCTTCGATCGATTCCAGTTAGAAGCACGCGTACCTACGGACGTGTAGGAACTGACTGTGCCGAAATCGGAGTCTCCGGGGGCCCGGAATCTCAATTCCTTTCAGCCGAGGACTTTCTTGTAAATTTCTAAAACCCCAAACACTCTTTTGCAAAATGGCTTAGACCCAAAAATTCCAAAACCCTAAGTGGGAGGACCTAAATGTAATTTTCTAAAACTCTGAGGGGTTTTCTGCAAAATTACCATTCTTCTCCAAAACCTAAGCCGCCAGCCACTTTGCTTCCTTGAGCCTGGTTTTTCTTTTGTTATCTTCTTCTTCTGCCTTCCTCCTCGCGATCCACACCTCCGTCCACCACACCGGCGACGACCAGGCCGTACGCCGCCGGCGGAGCTCCTTCACTGCCTTTCTTTTTCCTCTTTTTCTTCCTTTTCTCATTTCTCCACCACACCACCATCTAGCCGCCTGGATTCACATCCATGCCGCCGGTGCTCCACGTGCCACCATCCGCGCCTCCCGCGCCGCGCCGCCGCGAGATTGCGCCAGATCTGCGCGCCGCCTAGATCTACATTGCCGGCGCCACCCCTCGTGGCCTCCACCGACAGATCCACCGCGCCGCCGTCCTTGCGTGTACCACCGCCATCGCTCTAGTCCCGCCGCCGAGCTTGCCCGCGCCGCCCACAAAGCAAGCCGCCGCCGAGCTTGCCGCTCCGCCCCGCCGCCGGAGCGCTGCCACGCCTCCACAAATCTGGCCTATCTCCACGCCGCCTTCTCGGATCCGGTGCTCCACGCGCCTCCTGTGCGCCTTCGCCCCCTCGTGCTCCCGTAGCGTCGCCGGCGCACCACCACAAGACCATCCTGCGCCGGAGCCTCCTTTCCCTCGGCCGGTGCACTACCTCCACTTCCCGCTAGCGCCACCACTGCCGGATCCTCACCGAGTCGCCGAGCCGCTCCTCTCCTCCTCCATCATCGAGCCGCCCTTTGCTTCTCATTGCGCCACCTTCGCGCGAAGTTCTCGCGCCGCCTGATCAGCGCCCCCGTCACCGATCCAGTGTGCGCTACCACTTCAATCCCCCATCGCCGTTTCTGCGCCTCTTGCCGCCTCGCTCCTGGGCGATTGCTCCACTGACGATGCTGACTTCTTCGACGACGAGTGTTTCCCCAAGCTCAGTTGCTTCTGTTGAATCTTGAGCCTTGATTAGGGTTTCGGTGATTAATGACATCCGTGATATATGCGACTAACCTATGTGTTTGAGACGCAGGTTAATCAGAGGAGAAAGCATCACAAAAGTACAAATCAAGATCATCAAGACTCCATGAAGCAAGAATGACGGAAAACTCCGACAAAAATACAAGTATCTAAACCTAGTGTTTTTATTTTTGAAAATTTCTAGGTTAGATGGCCGTACTATTAAGAGGGGTTTTAGCACAAGTCATTTGATCAACCTTGAGGTCTTTGGAAATATATTTGCATATGCATCTAGCCCCTAATTGAAATTGGGTAAAATTTAGCAATTCTGTTTTCGTTTTGAACTGGCCGGACAGTGTCTGAAATGGCCGAACAATGTCCGGCCAATACAAACTTCTTCTGAAAATTGCAAAACGATAAACAGAGACAAATAAACTTGTCCAGAGCATCTGTCCTATTTAGGCCGGACATTGTCTGAAATGACCGGACAATGTCCGGCCAGTACATTTCATATGGCAAGTTTAATTGAGACAAATGAATTTGTCCGGGGGCATTTGTTCGGGACGCACCGGACATTGTCCGAAGTGACCGGACAATGTCCGGCCTATACAATTTCTGAGAAGATGAAAACTTGATGTTTAACAGAGACGTATGCATTTGTCCGGACATTTTGTCCGGACAAATCACATACGTCCGGCCTATATAATTTTTGTAAAGTACAAATAAGAGTGTTAACAGAGACATATGCATTTGTCCGGACTGTACATGAATTGTTAAACATGGATGTTAACAGAGACATATACATTTGTCCGGACAAATCCATCCGTCCGGCCTTCACAAATAACTTCAAACAGCTACTGACACTCGAAAATCTCGTGAGCAACGGTCACATTATTTGTACTGACTGGACATTGTCCGAAATGACCGGACAATGTCCGGCCAGTACAACTTTCGCCCAATTTTCTTGAAAACGACCATTTTGCTGAAACTATATAAACCCTACTGTTTGGAGAAGCTGCAAACACACGAATTTCATCTCCTAAGCTTAGTGAAACAGCTTGCAAAGCTCCTCATACTCATTCTCTTGCATTTGAAGCCAATTCTTTTGAAAAGTGTTGAGAGCTAGTTGAGAAACTTTGAAATTGAGCCATTTGCATTTGCATATTTGTTCTTCAAGCTTTGAGGTTGATCAAGCAAGGTGCTAGGCTCATTACTCTTGGTGATTGCCGTCACCTAGACGACCCGAGAGGTCCAGCGATCTCTCCATCGACAGTGTGTGTCGGAGAGACCCGATGGTTGGTTGTAAAGGCTCGGAGCTCGTCTATCCGGAGAGGAGAAGGGCTACCCCTAGTGGAATCGAAGCAAAAGCTCTAGTGAAGAGTGCTTCAATGAGGATTAGTGCAAATCGGCAAATTTCTGAGACTTCAGGAAAAATTCGATCTCTTCGGTTACTTCTATTACTTGCTTTATACTTCTAGAGATTGAATTGTTGCTTTTGACTCTTTAGTAATTGCAAAACTTACTTTGTGTTGTCATTCATATCATTTGAGTATTGATATTGCAATTTAGGTTGTTAACCACTATATTAAAAGTAAAATTTGAAAAACCGCCCATTCACCCCCCTCTAGTCGGCATCCTTCGATCAACAGCTTCTTCCTCTTCGGCTTTAGCAATGGTGCCAAGCTGCTTCCTCGGTTAGGACTTTGACCACTTCCTCCAACTGCTTCCTCAACCTCCGGCAACCTCAACAAGCTCCAGCACAAGCCACACTTTCGGTTCAATTTCTTTCTACCCTACCTTGTTCCGAAATTCACCATATGAACACATGATGAACAATGTTTGTTTGAAATCAATGAGGTTGTAATGTACTGAGTTGAACTATTCTCACTAAATGGACTACAGTTGCAATTGTCTTTCTGTGAGCATTATTTCCTGTTTGCTGATTGTGTCAAATATGTGTTGGGAAACCAAAGTTTCTATTTCAGTTGCTGCTTTGTTGCAGAGACGAACTAGGACAATGTTTTGATTGTGGGTCCTTCCTGTGTGACAAGTCTTATGAATGTTCATCTCTGATAGCATTATGTTCTGTTCCAGCTTTGTGTGGTGTCTAAGAATTAGAATCCTAGAGAAGTTAGATTCTAGTGGGTTGCAGTTTGTTTGAAGCAGTTAATCTGATTCCAAATCTAAAACTATGTGTAGACTTTGATGTCAAAAATCAGAGTTTTGGCTACTAACTGCAATGCTAGATTGGATATTTCAGTGACTGAGCCTTATGTTGTGCTTCAATTTCTATATTTTGTGTTACTTACGTGTGAATGGACAGGACTGGGGTGATTGAAGCTGTGTATTAAATTCTTATTCTGTCATGAATTGCTTTGTCTGGCTCTTGTCGTCTTGAGTTTGTGTGGTTGTTCCCCGGATTTGCTGTGTAGGCTATAGCCGAGAGGCTGTTGGAGAATGGTCTTTGTTAATCCCTTGTGTGTTAAATTTGTTGATACCATCGATAGGTGTATGCGTTTCAGTGTTTTCGCTTCTTTATTGCGAGATCACTGAACGATACCGCTTTATCACTTGTACTCACGGTTACGCGTACGGATTTAACACTGACCAAATGTCGCAAGCCTACCACCTTTTTTTAATCTTATTTTCTTCTGACGTCTCTCTTTCATCTGTTTTATTTTCTTATTCATTGATTTAGTTAGTTTTACGCACTTCGTTTCTCTAGTCCCTATGGAAAGAACGACTGAATACTCGTCTTATTGCATCGTCCTCGTTCTCTTGCGAGACGGTCTAAGTTGGTATCACCCCCTCCACCACCGCTTGCCTCGCATCCCGGATCTCGGAGAGCGGCAACTCAGGGGAGTCGATGACAAAATTTTGTTCGTCTTCCTTCCTCCACTGCTCCTCCTTCCCCGTATAGCCCCGGGATCCGAGCCAATGCGGGTGGTCTCCTCTTCTGGATCGCCTTATTCTTCTCGCTAAGGGCCTTGAACTCGTCGGTCCCCTTCTGCTTGATGAATTCCTCCCATACCTCCTCCGATATAAAGGGGTACTTCTCGCAAGAAGATTCCCCCGCAGCAAGGAAGGTATTGACGAGCCAGCTCTTAAAGGTTTTTTATGTTCCGTGCATGTCCTTCAAGCAGGCCGTCCTAGGTTTATCGTCGGGATGTTCCACTTAGCCTGTTTTCAAACAATGCATACAATCACGAGTTAGTTAAACTTTAGGATAAACCAAGAGAACGTGATTATAAAAGAGTTCAACGATTTCAGTTAATTTAACCTTCACTTCCACCCACAACCTATCCCTCTCGTCGGCCGTGACGTCCTTCCAGTTCTGGACAGTGATCTTCACCCTTTCTTTCGCCAATAACCTAACGTAGGTGATATTTACCTGATTTGCTTGATTTTTCTATCTATTTTCCCCATGCTTATGCACATATTAGTCATATGCCTCATCATATATCTAGGTTATTTCAGATTTGTAGCTAAATCGATCGGATTACTTGTTTTGTAATTTTTATCGCAGGTTGGCGCAAATCGGATGGATTTCGGTTGATGGAGCGCGCTTCTTTGACTTTACCAGACCCTCGGTCGATTTCAGATAGAAGCACGCATTCCTACGGACGCATAAGAACTGATCGCGCTGAAATCGGAGTCTCTAGGGGCCCGAAATCCCAAAACCCTAGCCACCAGGTCCAATTTGTAATTCTCTAAAACTCTGAGGACCTTTCTGCAAAGATGCCAAATTCTCCCTTAAACCTAGCAGCCGCCAGTGTAGAGACTTGAGCCTGATTTTTTGTTTGTTACCTTCTTCTATCTCCCTTCTTGTGATTCTCCCACACCGACGACGAGTAGGCCGTACGTCGCCGGCGGAGCGACTTTGCTCTCTCCTCTCTTTGTCTCCGCCAGTATTCTTCATCCTTTCCCCTTTTTCCTCTCCATTTCTTCCTTCTATCTCTACTTCTCTGCCTTCACTACCCACCAGATCCACCACAAGCTGCTGTCTCTCCTCTACTCCCTAAAATCCTCCACAACCCGAGCTTGGCCTCCTTCAGCCGGAGCTGCGTCGGGCCGCACGCCGACAGCGCTCCTCTTTCTCCACCACACCACATCCGGCCCTCGCCATTCCACCGCCAGGAACGGCCACTCCACCGCGCCTTGCGCCTCCACATCCCCACAGCCGCGCCGCTGCACGCCAGATCCAACCGGATCTGGCCGATCCGGCCGTGCGCCATCACTCCTCCATCCGCGCCACTAAGCCGCCGGTGCCTGTCACCGATCCGTCGCGCTGCACCTCCACGGAGCCACGCGCCGCCACCACCAGACTCACCTCCCGCCGCCGGCACCTCCATCGACCGCGATCTGACGCCGGAGCCGCCGCCTATCCGCCCTCGCCTCGGATCTGCCGCCACCGGCCAGATCTGTCATCCTGACTTCGGTCTCGCGTCGGTACGCCCTCTCGATAGCTCGCTACCGCCACCAGGGATCCTCCAAAACGCCACCCTCACAGCCGCCACATCGGCGCCATCTCCAGGATCTCGGCCTCCTCCATTCGGCCACAGCTTCACCAGCATCATCTCCGACCTTCTTCTTCTTCATCAACCTCAGCTTCAGTGATCGATTTCTCCTCCCAAATCCCCTTCTCTTCTCCCCCTAATCTGTTTCCTGTGATGCTTGTATATAAACATAATTTTGACTCTGAATGATCAATTTCATACTCGAGAAGAATTCATCTTAATCGCATTTTAATCACTGAGTCGTAGTTCTTGCTGCTTTCTTTGTTCATGTTTGTTTGTCTTCAATTAAGAATTCTGTTTGTGTTTCTACTGATGTTGAACTGTTATCGTTGATAGGAATAAGAGCTAATTGCAATTGAGTGGCAGCCTGAGCTTGATTTTGATTTATTGTCTAATTGGCTGCTTCTCTTCATGAATTGTCTGTACTGAAATTGAAGTACATTGTTATGATTGGCTGTTGAGCTGTATTGATCATATTAATCGAGTTCTTTTGCTATACCCTGTGATATTTGATCTCTGTGTTTGATTTACATTGAACCCAATTTGCTGCATGATGACTCCTACAGTGATTATTGATATTTTGCTGGGTTAGGTTTAGATTGCTGTGTGCAGACCCTTGAGAATTGTTTCAGTTAATCCTTTCCGGCTAAATTGCTTTCACACGATAGTGTTCACTCGGCATACAAATTTCGTTCACCGCTGGCCTAGGGTATGAGTACATAATTCGATTTCTGATAGTCGCATTCTAGTCGGTGAGACGAGTCGAGGCGAACCAACACTCATCCCTCTTGCGGTTCTGTTTGATTTTCTGATTCGGATTTAGTTAGGCATATTTTGTTCTCATTTAGTCCCTTGGGAGAGAACGATATACCTTCTACTGCGATCTCCTACTGCGACCTCATCCACTTGCGAGGCCCGTTTTAGGTGGTATCAATTTTTGGTGCTGTTGCCGGGGACTAGTTTGAGCAAAATTGTTTAACTGAGTTTGAATCGATTTGCCCTTTCTTTGATTTTTCTTCTCATTTGCTCTTTCTTTTTATTTGTTTTTCCCATTTCATTTGCTTTGTTTCCCTTTCTTCTCTGTTCATTTTCTTTTGTTTAACTAACATCTGACGATTAACCCTTCGTGTATCGCTATTATATGTACTAATAACTCGTTTCTCTCGTAGTGCCACTTGATGTATGCGACGAAATCATGTCACCTTCCTGTTGAGCTTGAGCACAGAGCGCATTGGGCCATCCGAAAACTCAACATGTATCTTGGAGCCATTGGCGCTTACCGCAAGTTTCAGTTGTGCAAGCTCGATGAGATTCGTCTTGATGCATATGAGAGCTCGCGCATTTACAAGGAAAAGATGAAACGGTGGCATGATCAGCGCGATTTCACTCCCGGTGAGCTTGTTCAGGTTTTCGATTCTTGCTTTCATCTCTTTCCATGCAAGTTCAGATCTCGCTTGTTTGACCCTTGTATTATCAGGTATGCCCTACCTTCTGGGGCCATTACAGTAGAGAGTTCGAAGGGAGGTGTATTCACGGTGAATGGGCAACGCCTCAAGCACTATATCGCAAGAGAGCCCATTCCACCACTTGATGAGGAGGAGGGTGGACCTGGAGTCGATCTTGGTCCCGATCTTGCCCCTCCTCCCTCTTACGAGCCTACATGACTTATCTGTAGAGGGTCGAGTTCATGACCTAAACCGAGCGCTTCTCGGGAGGCAACCCGAGCACTTTCTCTTTTCTTCCTTCTCCTTCACTTTGTTTTGCCTGTTTTATAGAATTGTTCTTAGTTTCTTCTTTGGTTGTTCTTCCAGGGCCTCATCCTCATATGGCGGCTATGCACATTTGGAGTACTCTGGATGGCTCATCGCAACGTTATCGTCTCCATCCTTCACCCGGTGAGTTATTGCGGACCTCTCATATGACCCTGTGCATGAAATTTATTTTGTGTTCCCATCTCCATGTGTGATTCATCTCATATTGTTGCATTGTGGACTATGCAACAATTTAAGCTTGGGGGGAATGCATTTCTCTTTGTGCTGAAATTCTTAAAATCTGGGTCAAATTTTTCAAAATTGAGTTACTTTGTGCAAGTTTGTGCCTATGTATGAGATTTGTGGTATGTACTTGCTTATACTGTCTTGCTTATGTTGCGAATGATCTCTATCTAGCCTTATGGGCTTGTTTATGTTTTGATATGACCTGTTGTATACTTGTGTTGTTTGGATCAAAAGATAAATCTAGAAAGGTCATGTCAAAATTTTCTGGAAATTCTAGACTTGTGCAGATTTGTATCTATATGTGATTGTTGTGGTTATGATTAAATGTGTTTTCATTTTGCGTTTCATTGTTTTCATTTGGCTTCTGGAGCCTTTTGCATGACGTGTTGAGTTTTTTATTGCATGCTTTAGTGGCTCGACAATCTATTGTAGGTTGATGTGATTAACCGTCTTCTAATGCTACTAAAATTGCTTGTACTTAGTTTCGTTGTGGATATCGTGGAAATTTGAATGTTTATTGATATCTATATTGGCGCATTCTATCATGTATATTGAAATATCAATTGTTGAGCCTAATCTCTACACACATGCTTAGAACACGAGTCTCCTTAACAATCATTTAACCTATGTAAACCAAATTTTAAAAATTTTGCTAATAAGGTCGCAATTGTTTGTTCTCTACCTTGTAGACACTGCCAATCTTTCTTTTTTTTTTTGAATAAAAACTCTTCCACTTCATTGCTCCTCTGAGTCTTCGGTATGAAAGCATGGTTCGCATATTTTCAAATCTAATAAGTGCATAAGACTTCTTGCTACATCTTTGGATTCATGAGCATGTTTTTAAAACACTCTAGGGGACTAGCTAGCCTAGAGTGAAGTATGGAGAGATACGCCTAAATAAGTCGAAGGGTAGAGACTCGCATGAGCACCATATTTTATTTTTGAAGAAAAAAAAATTCATAAGGTTGAAATGGATTATGTGATATTTATGGAGACCGTAGTTCTTTCATGCCTGTGCATTGTTTACGCTCACTTTGACATTCTATATATATGCATGAATGTAGGTGGTATGAATAGACTTAAATATTCTTATTTCCTCTGTACTCGGAACTAATCTAGTTACTTGCAATTTTTGTGCAATTATTAGACGGTTGTGTCACTCGATACATATCTTAGTTTGCTGAGTTTACTACCGCAGCATTCTACTCTTTCGCGTCATCTGTTTGCTTGCCTGTTCGCCAGGATTTATTTCTTTATCATATTGCTTGAGCACAAGCAAAGAATTAAGCTTGGGGGGATGATATTTACCTGATTTGCTTGATTTTTCTATCTATTTTTCTCATGCTTATGCACATATTAGTCATATGCCTCATCATATATCTAGGTTATTCTAGATTTGTTGCCAAATCAATCGGATTACTTGTTTTGCAATTTTTATCGCAGGTTGGCGCGAATCGGATGGATTTCGGTTGGAGTGCGCTTCTTTGACTTTATCAGACCCTCGGTTGATTTTGGATAGAAGCACGCATTCCTACGGATGCATAGGAACTGACTGTGCTGAAATCGGAGTCTCTGGGGGCCCGGAATCCCAAAACCGTAGCCACCAGGCCCAATTTGTAATTCTCCAAGACTCTGGGGACCTTTCTGCAAAGATGCCAAATTCTCCTTTAAACCTAGCAGCCGCCAGTGTAGAGATTTAGCCTGATTTTTTGTTTGTTACCTTCTTCTGTCTCCCTCCTTGTGATCCACACCTCCTACCACCACGCTGGCAACGACCAGGCCGTACGCCGCCGGTGGAGTCACTTTCCTCTCTCTCTCCTCTCTTTTTCTCCACCAGTCATCTTCCTTTCCGCTTTTTCCTCTCCATTTCTTCCTTCCTCTCTCTACTCTGCCTTCACTATCCACCAGATCCACCACAAGCTGCTGTCTCTCCTCTACTCCCTAAAATCCTCCACAAACCGAGCTTGGCCTCCTTCAGTCGAAGTTGTGCCGGGCCGCACACCGATGGCGCTCCTCTTTCTCCACCACACTACATCTGACCCTCGCCATTCCACTGCCAGGATCGACCACTCCACCGCGCCTTGCGCCTCCACATCCCCACAGCCGCGCTGTTGCACGCCAGATCCAGTCGGATTTGGCCGATCCGGCCGTGCGCCACCACTCCTCCATCCGCACCACCAAGTCGCCGGTGCCCGTCGCCGATCCGTCGCACTGCACCTCCACGGAGCCATGCGTCGCCACCACCGGACTCACCTCTCACTGCCGGCACCTCCATCGACCCCGATCTGACGCCGGAGTCGCCGCCTAGCGGCCCTCGCCTCGGATCTGCCGCCACCGGCCAGATCTGTCATCCCGACTTCGGTCTCTCATCGGTGCACCCTCTCGATAGGTCGGTACCGCCACCAAGGATCCTCCAAAACGCCACCCTCACAGCCGCCACATCGGCGCCATCTCCAGGATCTCGGCCTCCTCCATTCGGCCACAGCTTCACCAGCATCATCTCTGACCTTCTTCTTCTTCATCAACCTCAGCTTCAGTGATCAATTTCTCCTCCCAAATCCCCTTCTCTTCTCCCCCTAATTTGTTTCCTGTGATGCTTGTATATAAACATAATTTTGACGGTGAATGATCAATTTCATACTCGAGAAGAATTCATCTTAATCGCATTTTAATCACTGAGTCGTAGTTCTTGCTGCTTTCTCTTTTCATGTTTGTTTGTCTTCAATTAAGAATTCTGTTTGTGTTTCTACTAATGTTGAACTGTGATCGTTGATAGGAATAATAGCTAATTGCAATTGAGTGGCAGCCTGAGTTTGATTTTGATTTATTGTCTAATTCGTTGCTTCTCTTTATGAATTGTCTGTACTGAAAATTGAAGTACATTGTTATGATTGGCTGTTGAACCGTATTGAGCATATTTCTCGAGTTCTTTTGCTACACCCTGTGATATTTGATCCTGTGTTTGATTTACATTGAACCCAATTTGCTGAATGATGACTCCTTCAGTGATTATTGATATTTTGTTGGGTTAGGTTTAGATTGTTGTGTGCAGACCCTTGAGAATTGTTTCAGTTAATCTTTTCCGGCTGAATTGCTTTCACACGATAGTGTTCACTCGGCATACAAATTTCGTTCACCGCTGGCCTAGGGTACGAGTACAGAATTCGATTTCTGATAGTCGCATTCTAGTCGGTGAGATGAGTCAAGGCGAACCAACACTCATCCCTCTTGCGGTTCTATTTGATTTTCTGATTTGGATTTAGTTAGGCATATTTTGTTCTCATCTAGTCTCTTGGGAGAGAACAACATACTCACTTTCTATTGTGACCTCGTCCACTTGCAAGGCCTGTTTTAGGTGGTATCAGTAGGCCGTTTACTTCCTAGCATTCTTTCCGATCGGCCTCTCAAATTGATTGAACTCACAAGAAAGGTCGGTGCGTTTGGCCAAACGGCCCAACGTCATCACGCCTCACCCGACCCTCTTGCGCTGGGACGAACCGCCCTTGTCGAACCACTACTATCATCCGATGAAGACGACGACATGACTTTCCCCAAAATTCCATCAACAAACCATCAAAAATTATATGGAAACAGAAACCAAATCGTCTTACAAAGCAAAAGGATTTATTTTAAATATTTGTTCTATTGGTAAACAGAACAATTACCGATAGAAGATAAGCTTTCTTCTAACGGTACAAACATGGACTATCGTTAGAACATATTTCTGAGCATTTTCATCTATACATTTTCATAGGAAGTAGGCAACATATGACAATTAATTCTTATTGGAGTTCCATAACTCAGTTGAGGATTGGAGACTAATTAGGGTTGCTAAAGGGATGTCAGAAGAAAATAGTACTAAAAGGCATGCAAAAATTGTTGAAGTGTTCAACAATTTTTTTATCGGTACACACATGAGCTACTGATAGAATATAACAATTTTTTTCCTATCGGCACAGATATGAGATACCGATAGAAGATGTTTATGAACATCACCAACATGTAAAGTACATTATATGGCAATTGGATACAATTGATCACACATACAGCAGTATAGATAATTTCAAATCTCAAAATAGGTTCGTATGGCAATTAATTTTTCTTGGAGTTCCATAACTCAGTTGAGTATTAATTGGAGACTAATTCTTCTTGGTTTCAATGACTGTGTAAAAAACTGAAAGTATTCTCTCTATTTCTCATTGCATGGTTCATGTCCTTCCACATCCTAAGTTTTAAGACTTGTTGAACTTGTATGACAAAATGAACACACATAGAAAACTGGGTACTGATTGTTTCTTGGCCTATGTAATATAGCAGGCCAGATTGACACAATTAGAAGGAGGTATAATGTAACAACTGACCTGATCGATCATAATATGATTTAGCTGCAGTGCAAGTCACAGCAGGAAACTAAAATAGGTGGTTTAGATAGCATGGAACAAGAAGATATATATGAACCATAACAAAAAACAATAGTACTAAAAGGCCAAAAATTGTTGAAGTGTTCAGCAATTTTTTCTATCGGTAAACACATGAGCTACGATAGAATATAACAATTTTTTCTATTGGCAAATACATGAGATACCGATAGAAGATGTTTAAGAACACCTCCAACATATAAAGTACATTACATGGAAATTGGATACAGTTGATCACACATACAGCAGTATAGATAATTTTAAATCTCAAAATAGGTTCATTACAGCACTGGAACATATTGTGTCAACCCTAGTTTAAATCAACAATGCCTGCGGTGTTTACTAAATCGTACACAATAGGGAACCCTAGTTTAATTCCAAAACATGAGCGGAGAAAAATAGCAAACCATAGTGTAAAAAACACTAAGATCAAATAAGGAGGATGCTGGAAAAAGAACGACGAATTAGGGTATTTTATGCCGATCAGTTGTGGCGATGGAGAGGCGGTGTAGAACGCAGCGGCGGCTAGCGAAGGACGCAAATAAGGGAAAGCTATGTCGTGGTGCGGCAGTGAGGAAGTGGTCGCCGGCGAGGGTTGGTGTTTTCGCGCTCGAAGAGTCGAGGAGACATAGTGCTATAAGTTGGAACGGTTCGATTGGAGGGAAACTCTCGAGTGAAGTTTAATAAAGTACTTAGGGCCTTTTCTACCAGTACAAACAAGCAATACCGTCAGACTAATTATTTTCTTCTAACGGTAAAATCCAATAATACTGTCAGACCATGTATGTGCACTTTTCTCACGGTAGGTAGAGAAAATTTTGTCAGAGTTTTCAACTTTTTCTAACTGTATGAGCATAAAATACCGTTAGAACAAGTAAATTTTTCCCAGAACTTAATTTTTGAAGCGGGTAGGGCATTGAAAAATGATGTTTCAGGCCTCTTGAAGAAGCAAGAGGCTGCAATAGATTTTGGCAAGAAAATTTGAAGGGAAGAATTAAGTTATTACAATATAAAGGTACTGTACATGTTAGAACTCATGTTGTGAACTAAAATTGAGATATATTAATGCTGTGAACTAGCTTATCATTAAGTTCTAAACAAAAATGTATTGCCTGATGCATTAATGATAAGTTCCTCACCTCGATGCACAACTTGTGGGCTGTTTGCCTGGCAATTTTCCTTTAAATAGAAAATAGTCATCAATGGTTCTCAACCCCTAATCCTTCTTCGTGATCATCTCGCAGGTACGTTGTTTCATTGATATCTTCAGTAGAGATAGGTTGAATGTCCTCTAAAAACGGAGGTATTTCGTCGAACTGGTTATACTCCTCTTCGTCGACAACGTCTTCGACCCCAACAATACGTCTCTTGCTCTGGAGGACAACGTGCAACTTTGGATTGGCCGGATCAACGATGTAAAATACCTGTGTGGCTTGCTTTGCAAGTATGATGGATCGTCTTGGTGTCCAACTCTATCGAGATTGACGAGAGTAAACCTGTAACTGTCAACTTTAACACCTCGAGGGATTTCGTCCCATTGCCATCGAAACAAGAGAATCTTAAATAATCCATAATCGAGCTCCCATATTTCGTCAATAACACCATAATATGAGTTCAGCGCCCTTACTGCCCTGCCATCCTCAGAAATAGCAAACAGTGTCACTCTGCTACATTGTGTACTGCTCTTGGTGTCCTAAGTTCTTGTGTAAAATGAATACCCATTGATATTGTACCCCTACCAAGTCCCTACAGTGAATCTTCGGCCTCTAGCCAACCATGTCACAGTTTCACTTATGGAGACCTCGGCATCTTGCGTGACTTTTTCTTGGATCCACCCAGCAAATTTCCTGTTATGTTCTCTAGTCACCAAAATCTCTGGCTTCGAAGGATTCTGTGATCGTAACATTGCCTTGTCCTCGTGTATGTATGGCTCGACCTCCATCATGTGTTGTAAGACCCAAAAATGTGATTTCGCGTACACATCACGGGCGGGGATGATAGCTGAATCCAATCGTTCTTATGCCCTGAAGCCTGCCCTCGTGTCGGGACTTAGGAACGCCAATTGGGTCAACCCCGGCCATATAATCTGTGCAAAATTCAATCACCTCCTAGGCGGCATAACCTTCCATGATACTCCTCTCGGGCCGACGACGAGTCTTTGCGTATCCCTTCAATACACCCATAAATCTCTCAAATGGATACATATAGTGCAGGCACACTAGTCCACAAAACTTAATTTCTCTGATAAGGTGAACAATCAGATGGACCATAACATCAAAAAAGGATGGAGGGAAATACATCTTGAGCTGACAAACAGTTGTAAGCACGTCGCGTTGCAAAGCGTCCAGTCCATCCGGATCAATTACCTGCGAGGATACAGTTGCGCCAAATATTCATATTGGAAAAATCGTCTAATTAAGCTCCACAAATGGAGCTAATTAACTTATAGTACAAGTGCACGTACTTACCTTGCAAGATATTGCGTTGACGAAATAACATAGTTTTGTGATTGTCTCTCTGACTTTAACTGGAAGAATACCTCTGATAGCAATGGTAAGTATTTGTGACATCAGCACATGACAGTCTGGGACTTCATGCCAACCAGTTTTAGGTCCTTCATGGACACAAGTATTTTCAAGTTCGTGGAATACCCACATGGAACTTTAATACCGTGCAGGCACCGATAGAGTTTTGTTTTTTCACTCTTGGACAACGTATAGCAGGCCGGGGGGAGGTCTGTACGCTGTCCCTTCTCCAAAGGTGCAAGTTCAGTTCTTATCCCCATTTCCACCATGTCACGACGAACTTTCACACCATTCTTTGTCTTTCCTGGAATGTTCAACAACAAACCAATCAAATTGTCACAGACATTTTTCTCTACATGCATGACGTCAATGCAATGTTGAACTTGTAAGTGCTCCTAGTACGGTAGATCCCAAAGAATCGATCTCTTCTTCGAAACATTTTTTTCTCGAGGTTTACAACAGTTACCGAACTCAGCTTTGATGTCCTTCACACGCGAGTAAATCTCCTTATCGGTCAGAAACACTGGGGCTGATCCCTTCTCAGGCTTCCCGTTAAATGATTTCCTCTTCTTACGGTAGGCGTGATGCACCGGAAGAAACCTGCGGTGACCCATGTACACTGTTTTCTGGCAGTTTCGCAACCACATGCTCTCAGTTTCATCTAGGCAAATAGGGCAAGCTTTGGCTCCTTCATACTATACATCGACAAATTTCCGTAGGCCAGGAAATCATTTATGGTGTAAAATATCAAGGCGCGCAAGATGAAATTCTCTTTCTTGTATGCATCCACACCTGCAGCCCCTCGCTCTACAATTTCTGTAAGTTCTCGATTAAAGGCGCTAGAAACAAATCAATATCATTTCTGGGTTGTCTGGGTCTTGAGATTAGTAACGACATCATGATGTACTTGCGCTTCATGCATAACCAAGGAGCAAGATTGTAGGTGCATAAAAGAACCGGCCAAGTGCTATGCCGACTGCTCATACTAAGCCCGAACCTTATATTTCTAACTTCGCCGCCGAACTCATCAAATGTTATGTTGATGTTTCTCCATTGAATATAATCAGTTAGGTGTCTCAGTTTTCCATCTTGTTTGCATCCTTCAACATGTCAACGCAAGTACCTCGCGACTTTCGGATTTGCAAACAGCCGCTTCAATCAAGATATCACAGGCAAGTACCACACAGTTTTCGCCGGAGGTCCTTTCTTTACCTCGTGATGTTCACTGTCAATCCGGTCCCTACGCGTATGCCTCAATGCATCGCATCTTGGACAAACATGCAAATTGGAGTACTAGTTACAGTACAACACACAATCATTTTGGCATGCGTGTATTCTTTCGATTTCCATTCCCAACGGACACAACAATTTTTTGGCTTGGTAAGTATATCTTGGAAACTCATTTCCCTCTGGAAGCATGTCCGCTAGAAGATCTAATAGTGCCGTGAAACTCTTATCGCTCCAACCGTTGACTGCCTTCAAGTTATATAATCTCAGCACGGATGATAGCTTTGTAAATTTTGCACATCCAGGGAATAGAGGCTTCTCAGAGTCAGCAATCAGAGTCATTTTCGTTGTAATCTTCCTCTACATCACGTAACATCTCATCTAGATTGTCATCATCATCTACGTGCACATCGGAATGAACATTATCAAAATTCGGATGATCATCGATATTATTGCAATCCACATTCGGGTCCTGCTGATTGGTAGCGGTGCTTGTTTCCTCAAGATCTTCGCCATGACATTTCCAACGGGTGTATTGCGCGTTAAAACCACGACGAATCAAATGAATCTTAATTTGATCAGAGTTGCTAAACCTCTTCAAGTTCATACATCTGTACAAGAACAAAGCATATCTTTCTCCCCCTTCCTCGCCTTTTGTTGCTCAGCAAATTTAATAAACCCATTCACACCATCCAAATATTCAAGAGTAGTATGTTTTATTCCATACATCTAATATTTCCTGTCCATCTACAATTAACAAAATTTAACGAATCAGGGATGCATGAAACCTGCCCAATTATGTTATGTATATGTACATGTACAACCTCTTACAACTGATGTGTTAAACCCTAGCCTGACGAAATTAACACTGATTAACCTAACTACACAATACAAACTAGTGAGCTCCTAAAACATGGGGCATTTCCAGCTAGCTCCCAAGCTTGGAGCTACAAGCTTGGAGCTACAAGCTTGGAACTAGACAATATAGTTAGCTTGCAAGTAGAGAGACAGGGAGATCTAGAGGGAGAGAAACATAAGCGATGACAATTAAGCTTACATTAAAGAGAGGGGTCCAATCAACTTCCTTCCAGCTTGCCCTCATCACTCTAGCAGTGTAGCTTTGAGCGTGGAACTCTCATCGCAAACAGAGGGAGACAGAGTACAACAGAACAAAATAGCAGCTCAGCAATGGTCGAGTGGGGTTTTGCTTATACTGGACCCATTTCTAATGGTACATACATGAAATCCCCATTAGAATATGTGCGTGTAATTTTGTACGTACATCTTCTATCGGTAAAAACACATATATACCGTTAGAACAGGTATTGGTACATGCTGAAACAAAAAAGCTGGTTCATGCATGACACAACAATCTAAGTACACACATGCACACCAGTTCTCACATTGAAGTGCATGCCTGAAGCACATATGCAAATACAGGTGTTTGTTCTAATGGTAAATATGTGTATTTACCGTTAGAACAGGTGCTGGTACATTGCTGAAGCAAAAGCAAGCTGGGTAATGCATGACAAAACAATCTTAGTACACTCATGCACACTAGTTCTCAAATTGAAGTGCATGCCTGAAGCACATATGCAAATACATGTATTTGTTCTAACGGTAAATATGTGTATTTACTGTTAGAATAAGTGCTGGTACATTGCTGAAGCAAAAGCAAGTTGGGTAATGCATGACACAGTAATCTAAGTACACTGATCCACACCAGTTCTCAAATTGAAGTACATGCCTAAAGCACATATGCAAATACAGGTGTTTGTTCTAACGGTAAATATGTGTATTTACCGTTAGAATAGGTGCTGGTATATTGCTGAAGCAAAAGCAAGCTGGGTAATGCATGACACAGCAATCTCAGTACACTCATGCACACTAGTTCTCACATTGAAGTGCATGCCTAAAGCACATATGCAAATACAGGTGTTTGTTCTAACAGTAAATATGTGTATTTACCGTTAGAACAGGTGCTGGTACATTGGTGAAGCAAAAGCAAGCTGGGCAATGCATGACACAACAATCTAAGTACACTCATGCACACCAGTTCTCACTTTCAAATAATCACATCTAAACACAATGTAACACCAAACAGATCTTAACTAGAAGATAAAGAAATATTTCAAGAGATGCTAATTTGTAGATTAACTAGGAGACACAAAAATACTTTTCTTAGGTACTTGGTACTTCATCTTACTAAAGAAATTAGAAATCCCTACTTACATGAGATCTTGGTTTACCTCCATTCTTTCAAGACAATGGAAGAGGCAACATAAAAAATGAGTACTATTTAAACTCATTCTAGTTAATGACTGAAACAAAAGCAAGCTGATTCATGTATGACACAACAATTTAGGTACAAACATACACATGTCAGTTCACAAATTCAAATGCATGTCTAAAATAGCAATACAAATACACAGGTACCTACGAATATAATTAAATACACAAATACTCCCATGTACACATTCATGTTCATGTCCCAAAAAGCAATATAAATACACAAATATACAACAATATACAAATACAACAATTCACACATTCGCTGTATATTTGAAAAGTCACCTGAAACAACATATCGTCACGAGGACCCAGTGGCCCATATATTTTACATAAAAGAGAACCTTTGCAAGTTGCGACTATGTAACTACCGACTACAAATTAGACCTGATACATCACAAATCTATTCATCCGAAACAGCAAATGTCTGAACCACATTTGACTTAACCATAGGAGTTCAGTTCAAAGACGCCCGAGGAGTTGGAACTGGCGTCGAGTTACATTTATATTGGTGATTTCCTCGGACTCAGACTCGATCAACTCAACTCAATTCAGTAATATAAGTGGTTTCCTCTTCCATTTTCTTGAAGGAATGGAGGCAAACCCATTCCTTCAAGAAAATGGAAGAGGAAACCACTTATATTACTAACTTGAGTTGAGTGTGAGCCCGAGGAAATCACCGATACAAATGTAAGATGCTCTCTATAGGTCTTGATTTGAGAAACACGCCGGGCTTGAGGATCTTCTCGACCGAGCCAACTAATATCTCGCCCTTCACGTCCTTCCAGCTCTCAACGGTGTTCTTCACCCTTTCTTTCGTCAACAAGCCAACGTAGGCAACGTACTGCGACGAAGAACCGTGAAATACGTTGCCCCTCATGAGCATCGTCCAAGGACCTGCACAGATCATAAATAGGCATTCTAGAGCAAATTAATATTGTTTACTGTTTTCTAAATGCAACTGAAGGTTAGGTTGTGCTTCGTCATAGTAGCATCAACTTGCAACTGGAGATCAAGATATTACATTTCTACTCTATTTCATCAGAAGAAATTACCTTGCCAATATACATTAATTATTTAATGAACTTTTTACATGCACTTGATCATTGAGCAAGCTAGTTGGTATTTGACTATGTTATTGGCATTGAACAACCTACATAGAGATCAAGATATTTGTGTATCTCATGATATTTGTAAATATCTTGATATTAATGATCTTTCAATTTCATGAGATATTTGTGCATCTCATGATACTTGTAAACTACAAATATATTTCAATATAAATTTCAAGATCTTTCAATTTAAATTTCAATTACAAATATCGTTCAATTTCAATTTCAATTTCAATTTCATGATCTTTCAATTTCATTTTCAATTTCATGATCTTTCAATTTCAATTGTTACTAAGTCCATGTTGGCATTGAGCAACCTACTGAGAGATGAAGATATTATATTTATACTATTATTGGTATTTGACTATGTTAGCTAGCGTTTGTCTTGCAAATATCCTGATAATTTTCTTCATTTGATAGGATCAGCAAACAATTGAACATTATTTGTTCCACAATGATATTATTTAGTTGTTTTAATAAAAGACAGGAACAAGACACCGTACATAATCATATTGAAAAGAAAACACATCAAAATGAAGGATACAAAAATTACAGGATAATTGCCATAATCGGATTAGAATAATCTAACAATATTGCCGAAATTTTACATGTCTTGCTTGCCATGCCGAAATCTAGTGGGCGTCGATAGAGGTCCGGAGGTGCAGCGGTCGTCGGTGGAGGTGCGCCAGCTGTCCATGGAGCTTACGGGTTAGGGCTACAAGCGCCCGAGGAACTGTTCGAATGGAAGAGACATACCCGGTATTTATAGTACTAGAACAGTTCTAACGGTACACCACAGCCTACCGTTAGTAATTTTAGATCTCTTCTAACGGTATAAACATACAGTACTGATAGAATAAAACTATTTGAAGAAGACGAACGGTTCTAACGGTACACAACAGCCTACCGTTAGGAATTTTGCGACATCTTCTAACGGTATAAACATACCGTACTGATAAAATAAAACTATTTATAGAAGTCGATCGGGTCTAATGGTACACAACAGTCTGCCGTTAGTAATTTTGGGATCTGTTCTAACGGTATAAACATACAGTACCGATAGAATAAAAGTATTTGTAGAAGTTGATCAGTTCTAACGGTACACAACAGTCTGCCGTTAGTAATTTTGGAATATGTTCTAACGGTATAAACATATAGTACTGATAGAATAAAACTATTTGTAGAAGTCAATCAGTTCTAACAGTACACAACAGTCTGCCATCAGTACTTCTGCATCTCTTCTAACGATAAATATGTTCATCACCGCTAGAGTAAATCATTCTTCTTCTTCTAACGATAAATTTCGTACAAACCGATAATAAAAATACTTCCTTTATGCCTTTTGCGACTGCGAAGCATATTTTCTAACAGTTTTTTTCTAAATCACTAATAACCATTAGAAGATAGGGGTTAGTAGACTATATTTCTGTACTAGTGCAAGTCAAAAATAAAATATATGAAGAACAACATTATTTGAGACAAAAATCCCATGATTAGGATCTTAAATAACATAACATGGACAGTGGTGATGGAGATTGAGAGGTGAGTGACACCGACGTGATGGCAAAATAAACAAAAAATATCGCAAGTATAATTGAAGATCAGACAAAAGACATAAAAAATCACATGACCAGTATAATTTACTATTAGAATCTTGCAGTTAAGATTCCTAAAAACACAAAATAGATGGTGGTAACCAGTTAGGGAGGTGGAGAGACGAGCGGTACCCACGTGGTAACAAATATCTACCACAATAAAAAATAAAAACAAGGTCCGAAATAAAAGATTCGACAAGCACACACCGAAAGAGAAGTCTTGAAAAGCAGCCAAAATTCTGAACGACTTTTGGCCCTGAATGATTGGTGCAAAGGGGAAGAAAATCCTTCACAAACGTGTGAAGGCTAGCTGCTGTCAAAATGAGCAGTTTTCTCTTATCTTTTACCATCTTTTTTTTCTCTCTTTCACTTCACTCTCAATATTACTGTCCATTCAAATATCTACTCCTCCTCACACACATTTTTCTTTTCTTCCATGTTGAAAAGTAGTGGCAACAGGCCGAATTTTTGCATGAAAAGAGAAGTGCATGTTTAGTTTGTGGCGAAAAGTGGCCACACGGTTAAGATGTACCATAGAGGAGTGACATGCTACATTGTTTTAGACAGTCAAATTGGGTGCTACAATTTGTTTTGTTTTT
Source organism: Pharus latifolius (assembly GCA_019359835.1). Classification (NCBI taxonomy): domain Eukaryota; kingdom Viridiplantae; phylum Streptophyta; class Magnoliopsida; order Poales; family Poaceae; genus Pharus; species Pharus latifolius. Next base: position 60,659,898 of record CM033323.1, read on the forward strand.
GTTTATGACTTATGGTTATTCTATTTATGGTTTTATGACACACCACAATTTTTTTAGACAATTAATTTGGTTGCTACACTTTGTTTTGTTTTTGTTTATGACCTTATGGCTATTCTACATATGGTTTTACGACATGACACAATTTTGACTATAACCCAAGATTTTACAACACGCCACACTTTTCTTAGATAATCAATTTGGCTGTTACATTTTGTTTTTGTTTATGACAGTGGCCATTGTAGCTAAGGCTTTGCGACATGACACAATTTTGACTGCGAATATAATTACATAATAGTTGTTGCACATCTAAAGTTTTGCAACACATCACAATTTTCTTAGACATCCAATTTGCCTACAATTTGTTTTGTTTTGTTTTTGACAAGTAGCCGTTCTATTTAAGATTTTGAGACATGCCACAATATTGACTGCAAACCAAACATAATAGTTGTTGCATACTTTATCATGAAAAAAGTTCAAATTTTAATGAAAAACACTATTTTCATCCTTCAACTTTGGAGTCAAGTACACTTTATGAATATACTTTTCATGGGCATCCTTATGGTCCCCAATATTAGTGCTTTCCAAGTCATTGATATATATAGCGAGGGACAGATGGGTCCTATTTATTAGTGACTCGGAATCTTTTTAAATATGCATGTTTTTGATGGAATGGACCAAAATAATACCTATTTTCAAAGTTGAAGAAATAAAACAATATACACAAAAAGTTTTGGGTTAAAATGGGCTTGGATCCAAATTAAAGGGCCAAAACAATATTTTTCGATTTTTGGTTCTTCAACTTTTGTACTGTAAACCGTTTTAAAATCTAAATTTTCCGCGGGCCTTATTTTAGTCCTTTAGTCCTATAACTATAAAAATAGAATCTTTGAAAAGTCAAAGTGCTAACTAAAAAAGACCTAGACCCGTAATTAGAGAATCAAGATAGGGTTTTTCCTTGTTACTCAAACAGGCATGTTTTTGATCTTACTATAACACCCAAAATACATACGGACCACACTAATATTTAGGCTTAATCCTCATTTTGTATAATGTCAGGGGAATCTCCACCCGATCAATCCTGGTGATAGCGCCATTTTCCTGGTGACAAGAGCCTCCGGTGACCCGTCTCGGGCGCCGCCGTTTGCCCGGTGACAGAGGCCTCCGGTGACTTGTCCTGGGCGCCGCCGTTGACCCTGGGGCACGGGCCCCCGTTGATCCGTCCCAGGTGCCGCCTTTTGCAAGGTGACAGGCATCCCTGGTGACCCGTCTCGGGCGCCGCCGTGTGCTCGGTGACAAGGGCCTCCGGTGACCCCTCCTAGGCCCCGCCGTCTACCCGGTGACAGGCACCCCCGGTGACCCGTCCCGGGTGCCACCTTTTGCCCGGTGACAGGTATCCCCGGTATCCTATCCCGGGTGCCGCCCCTTGCCCGGTGACAGGGGCTTCCAATGATCCGTCCTGAGCGCCGCCGTATGCCCGGTAATAGGGGCCACCGGTGACCCGTCCCGGGCGCCGCCATTTGCCCGGTGACAGGGGCCTCCAGTGACCCATCCTGGGCGCCGCCGTTGGCTCGCGGACACGGGCCCCCAGCTACCCGTCCTGGGCGCCGCCTTTTGCCCGGTGACCCATCCCGGGTGCCGCCATTTTCCCGATGACAGGCATGCCCTGTGACCCGTCTTGGGCACCACCGTTTCTCCGGTGACTCGTCCCGGGCGCCACCTTTTGCCCGGTGACAGGTATCTCCAGTGTCCCATCCCGGGCGCCACCCCTTGCCCGGTGATAGGGGCCTCTAGTGATCTGTCCCGGGCGCCACCGTTTGCCCAGTGACAGGGGCCTCCAGTGACCCGTCCCGGGCGCCGCCTTTTGCCCAGTGACAGGTATCCCCGGTATCCCGTCCCGGGTGCTGCCCCTTGCCCTGTGACAGGGGCCTCCAGTGACCCGTCCCGGGCGCCCCCGTATGCCTGGTAACAGGGGCCACCAGTGACCTGTCTTGGGTGCCGCCATTTGCCCGGTGACAGGGGCCTCCGGTGACCCGTCCTGGGCACCGCTGTTGGCCCAGGGACAAAGGCCCCCGGTGACCCATCCCAGGTGCCGGTGACAGGCACGCCCGGTGACCCGTCTTGGGCACCGCCGTTTGCCCGGTGACTCGTCCCGGGTGCCGCCTTTGCTCGATGACAGGTATCCTCGGTGTCTCATCACGAGCGGCACCCCTTGCCTGTTGACAAGGGCCTCTAGTGACCCGTCCCGGGCACCGCCGTTTGCCCGGTGACAGGGGCCCCCGGTGACCCGTCCCAGGCGCCGCCGTTTTCCTGGTGACAGGCACTCCTGGTGACCCGTCCCAGACGCCGCCATTAGCCCGGTGACACGGGCCCCCGATGACCCGTCCCGGGCGCCACCGTTTGCCCTGTGACGGGGGCCCCCGGTGGCCCCCTCCTAGGAGAAGGCCGTGGGGGCCTCCTGCGCAGGGTCACGTGGGGATCATGTGAGGAGCACCTCGGGAATAGGCGAAGACACTTGTCATGCATCCGAGTCCCCAGGGTAGCAGAAGGAGGTCGGTGCCCCTCGATCCGACAGTTGCAGCCAGGGTAGTGTTGTAATTTGCGTCTTTTGGGCCTATATATGCCCTTGTACCCTTCTTTTGTAACTGAGGACAATTCATCATCATCAATACACAAAAACGAATAGGCGTGCTCAGGAGCGCTCTCCCCGCGAGAGAGCTCCCCTAGCCAACCCTTGTTGGGAGCATGTCGACAAGACAAAGGTCTGCACTGAGGCCCGAACCTGTATAAAACCCTTGTCACTCTCTGTGTTGGCGCGACGGGAGAGGACCGGTCACGCGGTTAGCTCGCGTCGCTTTTCATTCGCTAGGAACCTCTGTAGAACCTGCCGGGGTATTCGCAATACCACGACAGTTGGCGCCTTCTGTGGGGACTTGCGACGAATCGCCATGGCTCCCCCAAGAACGAGGGCTCGCGCCCTACCCGATGATGCCGGTCCCAGTGACCCAGCGCCACCCCCTCGAGACACGGTCGCCCCGGCGCTTTCGACCGGACGCGGCCACATCGACGTACCACCTCTTACCCTCCCAGCTAGTTTCGGTGGACAGGCTTCTGGACCCGACCCGGTGACCGCGGCCGCCTCGGCGAGGACCAGCGTCCCCTCGACCGCGCCCCCGATTCCCCGGGACACGTTGCTCGAAGCTCTGGTCGAGGGCCAACTCCGCGCACAGAGCACCGAGGAGCTGCTCCGCGTCTTGGTGCGGTCACCGGCCCCCATCTATCCACCGCAGTTCCCATTCATGGGGCCTTGCCCCCATTTATGGGGCACCCGGTAGCCTCCCCGATTCCCGAAGGCTCAACTGTCATCGGGACCTATGACCCCGCCGGGGGCTCCGTCCTCCCAGCAGGCCTGTCATCCCATGTGTTTCCTGCGTTGGGAGCCTTCCCCATACCTAGAGCCTTCCTCGTGCTGGGAGCCTTCCCCGCACTGGGGGCTTACCCCGTGCCCGGAGCCTTCTTATCTCGTGTCGGGAACCTTCCCGCGACAGGGAGCACATCCCGCTCCAGGAGCTTTCCTCGCTCCTGGGGCCGGCCCCGCCCCACCAGCTGTGTCCACCGTGGCAAAGGCAGTCCCCGGGCTAATGGGACCCATTATGCCCAGGACGGCTGCCACGCCACCATGGGATCTCCCCCCTGAGGGACCCCCTCACTGGTTCCAGAAGTCGCTCCGGGGGCCTGCCCGGTGGTAGGTCCCGCCCACGTCTCGGCAGCACCCTTCGGGCCAGTGATCGTCGCGCATGGGCTCCCTCCTCCCTCGGGGCCGCGCTCGAGGGCTCCCCTGGCGGATCAGGTCCACTTTACCAAGGAGGTCGAGCGAATGTGTACTGCAAAATCCGGGGAGGCTCCCTCTTGCTACCAATTGGAGCTCCCCCGACTCGCGATTGTGGGGAGCCACACTCCCGTCCTGATCGGGGGAAGGGACCCGCCGAAGAAGCGACCGCTACCTCTTGGGGGGGTACCCAGACGTCCAGGAGGTTAGTTCGACTAACCTGGAGGAGAGGAGGCGGTATTGTCGCACTGGCGGACCGCTTGGACCCCTCCCCGACTCCGAAAACGAACGCACATCCCCCGTTAAAGGGGACAGTGGCTGGGACTCCCCCTGGGAGGTGGAGGGGGCCAACCAACGGCTGTGCCGTCGACTCCGATGCATCCATTGACCGCGACACTACCGCCCACCACACATCGAGCACTACAACGTTGAGGCCGATCCTTATGAGTTCGTGCAGGTGTACTCCACTGCCATTTCAGAGATTGGGGGGGATGAGACGGTGCAGTGCAATGTCTTCCCCTCTACCTCACCGGGATTGCCCGTTCGTGGTTTTACAACCTGAGGACTGGTTCCATCAAGTCCTTCGCTCAACTCAAGTGTGAGTTTTGCGCAAATTTCCAAGGGAACTATGTGAGTCCCCTGGACTCGTCCCAGCAATACACCATCCGACAGAGGACGGGGGAGACTATCCGCAGCTTCTTTAAATGCTTCGCTCAGGTCAAGAGCAAAGTGGCTCACGTTCCTGACTCCACAGTCATCGAGGCATGCAAGAGCGGGATCCTCCCCGGGGAGCTCCATTGGAGGCTCTCCCGGAGCTGCCCCACCTCCGCCGACGAGCTATTTACTGTGCTTGAGAAATATGCTCGGGCGGAGGAGGACGACCTTTGGAAGAAGAACCAGGGGGCCCCTGCCCCCATCGACTGGGAGGCTAGAGACCCCCTCAAGCGTCCCAGGAGGGGCAACCGTAGTGAGTCACAGCCTCAGGACACCTTTGTCCTCGAAGGCGGAGGCGGCTCGCGCGATGCCCCCAAGGGCAACTACCCCTTCCCCAAGCCGAAAGGCATGTGGGGTGGGGGGGGGGGACAGCCGTCCCGCGGCCGGGAAGACCCCGCGACAGGAGGCAAGGAGGGCACAACCGGCTTGTGGTGCACCTTCCACAAGTCCACTACCCACGCTACTCGGGAATGCCACCAGCTTCTTCAGCACTTCACCGCATTCCTCGACCAGCGTGGGTAGGGCGGAGGGAGCCCTGCCTCCTTGCCCCCTCAGCCCGCTCTACCGGCTCTTCCTACTCCCTCGGGGGAGTAGCAGAGACAGGCACGAGAAGGGGACTCAACCGAAGAGCTCCCCTTCCAAACCTCCCAGAGGCATGTAAACGTCATTATGGGGGGATCCGCCTCAGGGCGAGACTCCAAGCGCCAGCGCAAAGAGTATGCGCGGGAGGTAAAAGTTGTGGGGGTGCTACACACGTCCTGACCACCAAAGTGGTCGGACGTCCCCCTTACCTTTACGGTGGAAGACGCGTGTGGGGTTCGCTTCCCCCATGACGATGCGCTCATCGTCTCCTCTACCGTCTACAATTACCAACTGGCACGCATCCTCATCGACGGCTGGAGTTCTGCCGACATCATGTACCCTAAGGCATTCAGGGAAATGCAGGTCGACGAAAAACTGCTGCAACCTGCAGCTGGACCCTTGCAAGGCTTCGTCCCCGGGAAGACCATCTACCCGGTGGGGAAGGTCTATCTCCCCATGACCTTTGGCTCCCCGGACAACTACCGGACCGAGCTAGTCCGGTTTGACGTGGTGGACCTCCCCTCCTCATACAACACTATTATGGGGAGGACCACTATCAAGCGTCTAGGGGCCGCAATCCATCAAAGCTACCTCTATGTGAAGATCCCTGGGCCCCGTGGTGTGATCACTGCCCGAGGCGACCAGGACGTGGCCCGCGCTCTCTACGAGCGCACCACCGCAATGATCAGAAGCGTCAACCTGATCAAGGTCCAAGGGGGAGAAGGTTCTCCCCTGGCGCCGGACGCCTCGGCTATCCCCTCCGGGAGGTCTCCCCCCAAACCGTGTCTAGAGGGGGACCTCCGGAAGGTCCCGCTGTCCCCGGACGATGGGGGCAGGACCTTCAAGATCAGGGCAGACCTCTCTGAAGAGCAAGCGGAGCAACTCGCGGCCTTCCTACTCCAAAACTCTGACATCTTTGCATGGAAGCCCGCCAACATGCGAGGTGTCGCTCGGGACGTTATCGAGTATAAGCTTGCTGTGACGCTCGGCCATCCCCCAGTCAAGCAGAAGCTGAGGAAGCTCTCCCTTGAGCGCCAAGAGGCCATCTAGGCAGAAATCGCAAAGCTCCGAGAAGCAGGGTTCATTCGGGAGGTCTTGCACCACGAGTGGTTGGCAAACCCTATTCTCGTGAAGAAGTCAAAGGACGACTTCCCACTCCCGCGGATTGACCAACTGGTTGATTCGACCGCGGGGGGTGAACTTATGTGCTTCTTGGACGCGTATTCGGGCTATCACCAGGTTCGGATGGCAGAAGGGGATGAGGAAAAAATGAGTTTTATAACTTCCCTCGGTACCTTCTGCTACGTCCATATGCCCTTCGGGCTAAAGAACGCTGGAGCAACATTCCTGTCGATGATTCAGACTCGGGGTCCTTAGCCGAACTTATGCAAAATTTGTAGGTTGTGAGACCTTTCAGGGTGTCCCTCCAGGAAGGTATGATGAATTAAAGAGAACTGGAGCACAGAGAGGTTTATACAGGTTCGGGCCCTCGATGGTGGGAGTAATAGTCCTACGTCCTGTTGGGATTTCACTATGTATGGTAAAAGGATTTACAGAGTTATGGAAAAGATCTTCACAGGCGAAGATTTTTCCTATATGTTTGTACAAGGCAAAGCCTGGAAGGCTTTGTGAAGGCTATCTAACTTAGACTACTGTCTTCGAGTTGCTTTTGTTTGATCTGGTTCGATCAATTGATCTCTCGATTCGATGCCCCTGTTTGATGTATTGGATTACCCCTTTATACTGGTCGAAAGGGTGCCAAGTCACAACGGCATCGAACAGTTTCTTGGATGCAGTTTCGGCAACCGCTCCTAACTCCCACGCAGGTTTAACACGTGTTATTCGGGGATAACCGCATGTATTAACCTCCTGACGGTTGTCCTCCTACGTGGAAGAATATTCGGGATACACGGGATATCCCCGTTATAAGGGCAGAACAATCCCGCATCCCTTGGTCGAAGGTGTTCTGACCGCGCGATGTTGGCTGACCGCGCACCATCTGCAGTCTTCTGTCCGTGTATAGCACACGAACTCCTGACCGCGCACTAGCTATGGTCTGATCGCGTAAAGCCTGCGACCTCGTGCCTGTGCTTCTCAGAATGACTTGAGTTCGCACCACCATGCGCTTGTCTGGTTCGAATCTATCCTGAACCAGTCGTGCATTTATTTGAACTGACTCGGGTATCAATCCTTGTCAGCTAGCCCCCAAATTTAACGAGAACGAAGGGACGTGTTTACTTCAAATTTTAAGACTTAAATTGGACATTTAATCCGACGCTTCAAATCCTCCACTTAGTGGCACACTAAGTGTGGCGGTTGGTTCCCCGAGACGAACTCTGGGTAATACGTGACGGGTAATGATGGCACCGTTGAAACGTTTTTTAACCCGAGGTAAAATTGTAAATGTTTTAAAAACTAGAGGCGTTTGGAAACTAAACCGTCACCCTGGCGGCTATAAATACGGAAGCCTTCGGATTTCAAAGCTTCACAATTCCTCTTCCCAGCTAAGTCTCTCTCAAAGCCATCTTCACTTTTCTTCTCATACACTTCTCGATGGCAGACCACAACATCATCGAGATTGAGAGTGATGAAGAAGAAGTTTTCGAGCAGGACTTACAGACGTCCAAAGACCTGTCTCCTTCAAGGAAGAAACCCAAGGTTGACGAGGGATCCTCCAGTAGAACAAAGGTGAAAGACGCATCATTGTTCTTTCTTCCTTCAGTTCCTCTAGTTCTTCCTATCCATGCATCTCGGCAGGTCGAACTTTCATCTCCACCTTTGGAGGGATGTTCTTCTCACCTTTCTCCATTTCATCCCAATACTCCCGTTTTTGTTCGGGTGATCAATCTTCTGGTTGGAAGGCTGTTCCTCCTCGACTAGATGATCCTCAACTTGGGTTGGCGAAGCAATCTTATGGTGGGAAGGCCGCACTTCCACCATATGATGATCCTCGAACTTTATCGGGTGATCTACTTTCTGGGATGCCTATATCAACTTGTCACTTGCGAAGACATGTGATTATCTCTATCTCCTTTTGCTCATTGTTACAACTAGCGCAACTAACACTTGCAAATGTAGGAGATCGGAGCCCCCAACGATTAGCCTGCTGAGATCCTGCCTCCCCCCCTCGGACAGACTCTCCAAGGGGAAAAAGAGGCTATGTAGAAGAAGACCGAAGAGATGTCTTCGGCGATTCTGCATCTGGCAGAATGTTTTGAAAGATCCCATGAAGAGGCACGCCAATTCCGTCGGGAGAGCGATCACGCTCAGCAACAGCGAGAACTCTCTGATTTGATTAAGAATAATAGTGCATCTCTTGTTAGGGATGATGTAAATAGGCTTAGAGTAGTTGCTAGTTCCCTGGGGGTTGTCAACGTAGATCCTACGGACGACAACATGTCCCTAGGGGAACTTTGCAAACTGCTCTCGGATTAGGTCGACGCTCTGGTCGCCGGTATCCCTTTTGTATGTAAAGAATGTCAGAAATAAAGATTTCTTTCTTTTCATATTATATGAATATTCTTTACAACTTCTGTGTGAAATATGGCCACAAGCAATGTCTTTACGACCACTCATACACAGGTAAACTTCGATTCTGTGACCAGAATCGTATTTAAGTGTTATACCGCAACTAGTACTGATACTGCGATCAGACTTAAAACAACGGTTAGAACCGAAGTTCGATCTGGAAGATTACTGCGGTCAGAACCGAAACTCGATCGGACTATCACTTCGACTAGAATCGGAGCTCAGTCAAAGACATAGTTCTGATAACACGGTAACCTGATCAAAAAACATCCGTACGTCCAACAATTGGGCCATAGGATATTTTCATGATCGATTCGTGAAGGTTTACAAGAATCATGAAGGAAAAAAGTCCTCTGAAAACATTTGTAGAACTCTTCACATTTTTGTACCCTCAAATCTGAAACAAAGAAGTCCTTTTGTTTCGGATCCGATACAGGGAACGCCTAACGGGTTCGCCAGAGGTTCTCATGGAATTTCTGGACAAGTTTGTCATTGTGTTTGTCGATGACATTCTCATCTTTTCGGAGTCAGATGAAAAACACGCACAACATCTTAGGATGGTGCTGGAAAAGTTAGTAGAACATCGACTGTATGCCAAGTTCGATAAGTGTGCCTTTTGGTTAAAAGAAATCTCATTCTTGGGCTACATTATCTCTGGCAAAGGAATCTCAATGGATCCATCAAAAATTCAGGCTATCATGGAATGGAAACAATCGGAAACAGTAACTGAGGTAAGAAGTTTCCTAGGATTAGCCGGATATTACCGGAGATTTGTCAAAGGATTCTCCAAGATTACAAAGCCACTCACCAGGCTACTAAAGAAAGATGTTCCATTCGACTGGACAGAAGGATGTGAAAAGAGCTTTGAGGAATTAAAGAAGATATTAACAACCGCACCTGTCCTTACGTTACCAGATAACAAAAAGGATTTTGAAGTCTACTGCGATGCGTCGAAGCAAGGACTAGGCTGTGTCCTTATGCAAGAAGGGAGAGTCGTAGCTTATGCATCGAGACAATTGCGACCACATGAGGAGAATTATCCAACTCATGATTTGGAATTAGCCGCCGTTGTTCATGCGCTAAAGATTTGGCGACACTACCTACTTGGAAATAGATGTGAAATCTACACGGACCACAAGAGTTTGAAATACATCTTCACCCAACAAGACTTAAACATGAGACAGCGAAGATGGCTAGAGCTGATTAAAGATTATGACCTTGGAATGCACTACCACCCTGGAAAAGCAAATGTAGTAGCAGATGCCTTGAGCAGAAAATCCTACTGCAATCAAGCAAAGACATTAGGAATACCACCCCAATTGCTTAGAGATTTCGAAAAGTTGAATTTAGAGTTTGTTGAACAAGGAACCGTCGCCGCGTTAACAATGAATTGCGAGCTGAAGGACCAAATCCGAAAAGCTCAAGAAGTAGATCAGAGTATTCAAAAGATGAAAGAGGACATGAAATACGAAGATGTAATTAACCTTCGTGAGGACGAGGAAGGAATTTTGTGGTATCATAACCGAATCTGTGTTCCAGAAGACAAGGAAATCAAGAACATGATACTGCAAGAAGCCCATTGCACCCCGTACTCTATTCACCCAGGTAGTACAAAGATGTACCAAGATCTAAAGGATCGGTTTTGGTGGAAAGGAATGAAGAAGGAAATTGCCGAGTTTATAGCTTCTTGTGACACCTGTCAAAGAGTGAAAGCAGAACACCGGAAACCTGCAGGACCGCTGCAACCCCTACCAACCCCGGAGTGGAAATGGGACGAGATTGGAATGGATTTCGTAGTTGGTTTACCAAGAACCCAGCAAGGATACGATTCTATATGGGTCATAGTCGATAGATTGACGAAAGTGGCTCATTTTCTACCTGTGAGAACGCAGTACACAACGAAAAAGCTGGCAGAATTATATCTTACCAGAATTGTCACGCTACATGGAGTGCCAAAAACAATCGTCTCAGACAGAGGAGCACAATTTGTATCAAGATTTTGGGGAGAGTTACAGAAGTCCCTGGGAACGAAGTTGAAATTCAGTACAGCTTACCACCCGCAAACTGGAGGTCAAACGGAAAGAGTGAACCAGATTTTGGATGACATGTTGAGAGCGTGTGCTTTAGACTATGGAAATTCTTGGGAACAATTTCTACCGTACGCAGAATTTACCTACAACAATAGTTATCAAGTGAGTCTACAGATGGCTCCTTAGGAAGCGCTTTATGGAAGAAAAAGCCGCACGCCACTATACTGGACCGAAGTGGGACAGAAACAATTTTTCGGACCGCAATTTGTGGAGGATGCCACAGCCCACGTGAAGATCATACAAGAGAGATTGGAAACGGCCCAGTCTCGACAGAAAAGTTACGCCGACAGAAGAAGGAGAGAACTATCCTTCGAGATAGGTGATTACGTATATCTCAAAGTAACACCCTACAAAGGAGTTCGACGATTTCAAATGAAGGAAAAATTAAGCCCGAGATACATGGGACTATACAAGATTTTGGAAAGGCGAGGAGAAGTAGCATACAAACTGGAGCTACCACCTGAATTAGCAGGAGTCCATGATGTCTTTCACGTATCCCAACTAAGGAAATGCCTGAGAAAACCGACGGAGCAAGTGTCTCCCACAGAAACAGAGGTTCAACCAGATCTGACATATCAGGAATACCCAGTCAAGGTGTTAGAGGTCAGTGAAAGGAGATTAAAATCAAGGACCATAAAATTCTGCAGAGTCCAATGGAATAACCACACCGAAGAAGAATCGACTTGGGAAAGAGAAGAAGAACTGCGTCAGAATTTTCCCTCTTGTTCTCAGACTCATCGGAATATCGAGGACGAGATTATTCCTAAGGAGGGTAGGTTGTAACATCCTAGTTTTTGGCTATCTTTTCTGCTTACGAGTCAGCATATCTTCTTTGGAATCCCTGATGTCTCAACCCTATCTTGATCTTAGGTATGCCACTACCTTAACCTAAAAAGTTGGCAGCTAAACTTCATCTCCCAGATCATTTTCACATTTCAGTCCAAAAGTGTTTCAGTTTAATCCTTTTAAGAATTTTCAAAAAGCCCAAAAGGCTAAAAGTCCCAGATCATCTCTAAATTCAAATCTGATCAAGTGATTATATTTCTTTCACTTTTCTGAACGTTTTTCCCTTCTGGAAGAACTCAAGAATCTCAACCGAAACCCTAGTTTCAGCCCCGGCAAAATGTCAAACCCTAATTACCCTATTTTACCCTGTTTTCGATTTTTGTCAAAACCCTAAGATCTCATCGGATCTTACCATTTTTCCTGCTGGATGAGTCCAAGTACTTTGGTAACACTCATCTGCAAAGTCAAAATTCAAATCAGCCCTCCGGATCTTCAGATTTGCAAATAGGCCTAAGTTCCCGAACCAAAATCTTCGCAGTTTAGTCCAAACCTTCGCAAATCAGTCCAAAACCTTGCAAAGAAGCCCCTGGTCCTTTCTTCGACCACGACCAGAGCCGTGTGCACGACCAAGACCATGAGGACTTTCGATCGCAGCTGTTGCCGTTGCCGTGAACCACCGTAGCCTTCACCGCCGGCCAGATTCGCCGCCGCCAACAGTTGAAACCAGCGTGTACCGCACGTGCTCGCGTCGCGCCAAGGAAACGCCACCGTGGCGATGACCAGAGACCGTGGTTCACCGTTCGCGCGCGTGCCTGACATTGTCAGGACTTTACCGGCACGTTGCGCGCATGCCGAAGCTCGCTATCCCGTCGTCCTGACGAAGCCCCGATTTCGCGCGATCCTCCGTCTCTGGCAGAGCCCCGCCGTGTCCCGATGTGCCTCACTGACCGCTCCAGCGCCAGGGAGTATCTTCCCAGCGATTGCTGCAACTCCCGAGAGCTCAACCCCGCGGCTATATAAAGCCCCCTTGCCCAGCATCTCTTCACACAGCACCCCGCAGTTGTATGCCTTAGCCTCCACCACCAGAGAACAATCCAGTTCCTCAGCGCCGCCGCGAAGACCTTCTTCCCCGGCGAGCTACTTCTAAAGCTCACGGCGCCAGCTTCGCCCACGGCTTCCCCCTCCAAACCGACACCACCAGTAAGATCCCCTTATCCCCCTGTATGTGTCATAGCCGTTAATTGACCCCCCGCGAGCCTCAACGCCAGCAATCACTGGAAAAGCCGTAATCCCCTGTTCCCCTAATGTCGAGTGATTCAAGCCAAATTGATCCTCGTGCCAGTAGAGAATAATGATCAGTGAGCTAGGAGGAACAAGCCTGCAAGTTTGGAATCGCCAATTTTGCCCCGAGCGTCGAATTCCCATGTTCGAGCCTCGGCAGTTCGCCGGAGAACGCCGCCGTGCTTCTCCAGCCATTCTCTGGCAAAATTGAGTACACCAGTAGCTTCGTGATGACCCCTAGATGCTTCCCGAGCATGGAATTGAGTTCAAGCGCCCTGGAACGAAAACGCCCAAATCGGTGCCTTTGTCTTCCGCCCCGATCGCCGGAGTTCATTTTCCGGCCAAACCAGCTGATGAAACCTTGTCATCTAGCTAGGCCTCAACCCCCTGAGCAATTTACTCCACTGGCTCGAACCCTGAATCTGCCTAGATCAAAAGTTATGATCATGCCAAGATTACTGTCCAGTAGTTCAGGCCACCGTGTTTGCTCACCAGATTTGGCCGCCCTCCGGCCACTTTCTGCCCTTGAGCCTGTTCAGAGTTTTGTAGCTGTTATTAAGGCCTAAACCCCAGATAAAGTTTTGTACCAATTGGAGTCCTGAGTCAAAAGTTATGCAATGACCTAGTTTCTGGCCATGTCTAGCACTATGTCAGTGCATGTCCACCAGTGGCATTGGATGATTCAGACCTGTTACATTTGAGCAATTGAAATGCCACTTTGTCCACTAAGCCTTTTGAGCCATGTTCTACAATATTTTCTACTGTCACATCTCCAGAAAACAGACCTAGAACCAATTTAGGGATATGTCAAGCCATGAGCCGAATGTCAGCCCTTCGACATTCAAGTCCTTTTGAGCCCATCTCTTCGATCAATATCAAGTGACCTTGTCCAAACCCTTTCCCTGCATGCATGATATATTCACGTATTATTTTCTAGTGCTTGTATGCTTATATAGTGTGTATGTGTTGTTTGTATCCGCCGTGGAACCAGACGTTGAAGAAACATAAGAGATCTTAGAGGATTCATCTGAGCAGCTAGACCCATCACTGCAAAGCAAGACTCAAACCCTTGATCATGTCTAGCCTAATATTTTGAAATGAAGTATGTTAACTGTTTTCAAGTATGTGCATGCCTTAGATTCAAATAAGAGCTATGTTTCAATGAAATGATTAGATATGACCTAAATAACTATAAAGCCCCTTTTGACATTAAATATCCATGCACCCTTGTCACCCTAGAATATCATGCTTAGGCTGTGCTATACTCAAGATTATATGTTAAATGTTGAATGGTCACATATGAGAAAAGCATATTCAAAACCCTTTTTGTGAAAGAAAATGTGATTGTAATCGATAGTGATGATGGTTTGATTGGATGGTGCTGTGTGCGCACTGGGAATGTGAAAGACTCCTCACTAGAGATTCATAAGGACTAGAACCTTGTGTTGTGCTTCTATGCGGCATGAAAAACGTACCAACCACTTGCCCCGTTATGGGACGGGCGCAACTTAGTAGCTTTCTTTAGTATTAGCTTTTCCCTGCAATGGTTGTCGATCCAGTTTCTTGCGAGAGCTGGTGGGCCGCAGAAGGCCATGAGTGATGTGAGTTCAGAAGAATCATGAGAGGAAAAGGTGGAAAGAAGGAAGACGCCCTATGCCAGATTAAGTCGTGCGCGACTGTAATCATGAGAGGCTATGTGTCTTGCGAGAACATAGACCCAGGCTAGGAAGTAAGGCAGTGGGGAGGACCCACAACGGTACTTGAGACTTAACTGTCTATTTACCGGGCAGGGAAATTGCTAATGCTAGGACTGTAAACTGTTGTGTCATCTCGGCCTTGTCACATGCGTGAAAGTTGCATGGAGAGGTACCGACTTGAAAGCCGAATGATTGGTGGATTAAGGTGGTACACCTTTGCAAAGTTTAAAAAGTATCGGATACTCTGAGCTCCCAGGTTATGGAGTCTGCGCGCTGTGGATTCTATTCACGTCGATGCAGCACAAGTAGCTTTTGGAAAGTTTTTCACAAAATCTGAATAAAGTGGTGACTCATGAAAGACCGCCACACACAACATTTTCTGAAAACCTAGATTAGGATTTTAAAAAGCACCGCTTTCGAAAATAGAGGTCTTTTCTTCAACTAAGTGCGAAAATCTATTCTATATGTATGCAAAAAGCCAAAGAGCCATCCTTGAGAAATTCCCCCTCATCTAAGTATATTTGCATTCTTATTTGGGACTTGTTGAGCACCATGTGGACAATGTGCTCACCCTTGCTTTTACAAACAAATTTAGAAGAAGGATTCGTCGACCCTGAATCTTACGGTCTTGAACCCAATGTGGAACAAGAAGAAGAAACTGAAGGCCCAGCTTGCTAGAGGGTTATGTACCAAGGTGGAGTCAGATGTGGAAAAGGCCCGTACAACACCGCTGCTGCAGAAGAAGACTGATGAAGTCCTTTTGTTTATTATTGTTGTGTTATTTTGTGCCGACTTTTGTGTCGAAAACTCCTTAATTTGTATCAACATTTAAATGCGTCATTTTGGCGCTAAGTTATTGTAATGTTGGTCCTTGTGATCAGCACTTGTTTTTAATTACTCGCATTTTTATATAATGCATCTTGTTGTTGTGAGCTGCAATGTGCCATTTCTGAGTGCAATCCACTTGGGCGGTTGCCACCGGATTCCTCAAATGAGGGTCCCACACCGGTCTGTTGGTGACACAGTTTTGCCTTCGTCCGAAATCGAGAAACGGATGAACTACCTCCTCAGGGCATACAATGCCGAAGTGGAGGGACCCAAGGGATCGCCTCGCCCTCAAAGCTTAATCCATGCAGGCGACGACCTCAGACAGGAACGTCGAAAGGTATGTTACCTTTCATCAAGTTCTATTCATAGGTCATATGTACATCTTGTACTAATAAGGACACCGGAATGTCATAGCTCTTGGGGAGATTCACCGAGGCGACGTTCCCAAGTGAAAACGTCGGTTTCCTGGGAAAGCCGACAATGAAGAGGGTACGTCGGTTTCCTGGGAAAGCCGACGATGAAGAGGGTGAAGAAAGTCTCTTCAAGGTCTGGAGCGAAGGGACCCGCCCCTAAGAAATCCAAGAAAATCCTTGGGGAAGGCTCTTCAAGCAGAACAACTCTTACCGCGAAGAAAACTGCGGTAAGATATCACGTGCCTCCCATTACCCCAGGTACAAACTGGAATCACTTCTTCGTCGTACAGGGTGAAAGGAGCGAAGAGGAGGAAGATGACATTCCTCTAGTTCGTCGGAAGAGGAAGGTGGTGACTTCTCAATCCGGCGAGACACTGCCTTGCCCTGTCGAGATAGAAGCAGCTGCAGCAGACCCCACGACTACTGGAAATCCTGTGGTCGCAGGCGAGACCCCTGCTCCTGAAGCCCTGGAGGCTTCAGGGTATGTAACTTCTCCCTCCTTGGTCGAAGGGACGACCACGGTAAGACTTCTCGCGGTCCTGACTTTACAATTTCTTCTGTATGCGTGTTCACCGGGCCATGTTTGCATAGGGAGAAGAAATTCCTCCTATGACTCCCGTGAGTCCTAGGGGGGCGAGTACTCCACTCCTGGCGACAGGAGCGGAAACAACGGAGCAAGATTCCGCGACCAACCTCAGGGTTACGGACGAAGTGCCGGCTCCAGCAGTCCAGGAGACACCCAGACCTTCGGGCGCATCCCTACCAACCGAGCAGGTTACCCCGGTATGAGTTCTCACCATTCAGACCTTCATCATTCCTTATATATATGCTTACAGGGTGATATACATAGGGAGAAAAGGTCTTGTTTACGAAGAGAAAGACTAGGACGGACAACGACTGTCCTCTTTCTCTCGGGGAACCATCTTTGAAGTCCCAGAAGCTAATGGGATTTCAGTTAAGGTAAGAGTTCCGTTCTATTTGTTCTGGACCAGGTTGTGGCAACCATCAGTGGAACTGACAGCTTCTCTTTCCTGTTTAGGCGTAGAGACGCAGCATCAACTCCTCCAACAGCCTCAACGAGGGTTGAAGTTCCTACCGGTGCTGAAGCCTGTGGTGAAGAAAGCTCTGTCCCTCCGGTTCAGGAAGTCGTCCGGGCCGTTAGGGACGAGTTGGGTGCGGAGGCCCAATCGCAGGTATTGAAACCTGCAACCGAGGTTCAGCAGGAACATTCGTCTGCTGCTCCCGCCGAAGATGAGGTGAGTTCATTGACTAGGCCTCCAGCCATCCCGAAGGACAAGTCATTCTGGGAATATACTGAGGTATGTTGGATATCCCTCATGATGTCTGAGTTTTGCATAGAATACAACTGACTTCCCTCTGTGTCACAAGAACTGTCCCGTATGACGGCCAGATCGATAGCTATGGTAGAAAGCATCGAGGCCATACAAGAGGAGAGGAATTGCTTGCAAGAGTAAGAAAAAAGGTGTTTTAGCCCACTTGAATACAACCTTGCTATAACCATTGTCTTTTTTATTGCAGGGAAGTCGCTTCCCTGAAGAAGAGCCTTGCCGATAGGGAAAAAGACGAGCTCAGGGCGGCCACCATGATTTCTCATCAAGAGGCCGAGTTCAAAGAACGACGATCACAGCTCTCAGGTAAGTCAACTTCCGACCAGAACAACTTAACTTTGTCATTTGGACTGCTTATAGCGATTTCCTTACTGTAGCGCAAGCAAGCCAAATAAACCAGTTGGGTCAAGAGAAGGTATTCCTTCAGATGACCATTGACTCCATCCGGAGGGCGAATAGAGACTTGAGCCTATCCATCTTTGAAAAGCTGAAGATGGTAGCCCGTCTCCTAAGGGCTGATGTGGTCGAGACCACAACAGACGACCTTAGCCCGAGTGACTGGTCAAAAATGGTCGTAGCCCAAGCGGAATCACTCCTCGAGTATCTTTCTGAAGATACCAGGCGACAACAAGAGGCGATCAGAACTAGAGTCCGATCAGCAGCCTCCGCCATTCTCTGCCGGTTTCGTCTCCACCATGGCCCTGATCTGGATCTGAATCCACTGGTGGGAACGGTAGAGATCGAGAGTGAGGAACAACTTGAGGCTATCATGGAGGAAATTAGACCTCTCATAGATAAACTCCTGACCGAGCTCGGGATTATGTAAACCTTGTACCTGTACAGATACAATCTATAGAATGCAATGCATGCAATTTTTTGGTTTTATTTTGAAAGAAAATATATTTTTTGTTGTTTCATATAACCATATTCCCCTAGCCCCCACCTGTGATTATATATACTGGAGACTTAGTATTATAAGCATAGGAAAAATATGGGTGTAACGACCAGGGATATGCGATCAGGCCAACAATTATACTCGATGCAATGCCTAACCTTGTTGCAAACCGGCAGCCACTCGGATGACCACGGACATGCCAGCAAGCCCTGTATGCGTTGAGAAACGGCTTATTGAGGAGTGTCTTGTCTGGAAGTGGTCATGAGATCGACCAGCGAATCTGATTAGGGCGTTGTGGCGATATAATCACCGGCGACCAGCCCCCGAGCCAAATTCGTAACACATGGGCATAAAAGGAAATATTCGTCGTATGAAACAAGAAGGCTTTTGTTTTATTAAACAATGCTAACTGAAAAGGAAAAGGGATTAGGTACTTACACGTAAAACTTGCGTAGTTGATCGATGTTCCAGGTATTGGACAAGATCTGACCATCCTCCATCGCTAATCGAGCTGATCCTGGTCGCGGCATCGAAACAACAGTATAAGGGCCTTCCCATTTCGGGGAGAATTTGTTGCGATTGGATTGGTCTTGAATTTTTCATAAAACCAAATTGCCCACGTGGAGACTACGTGGTCGCACCCTTTTTTATGGTACTTGCGCAAAGCTTGCAAGTATACCACCGACTTGATCAGAGCGCTATCACGCTTTTCTTCCAGGAGGATGAGGTCTTGTGATCGCTGTTCGGCCTGATCAACTAGTTCGAATTGTTCTGTCCGAATAGATCCAATACTAACTTCCATAGGCAATACGGCCTCAGCCCCGTAGACCAGATGGAAGGGCGTCTCACCGGTGGCTCGACTAGAAGTAGTTCGTAGTGCCCATAGAACGGTATAGAACTCGTCTGCCCAAGCCCCCGAGCGAGTCTTAAGGCGATCGAAAACACGTTTCTTGATGCCTTGCAGTATCTGCCCGTTGGCACGTTCCACAGCACCATTGCTTTGTGGATGAGCCACAGAAGCAAAGCACACCTTGGTTCCAATCTGATCGCAGTAATCCAGAAAAAGACCATTAGCGAACTGAGAATCGTTATCCGTGATGAGACGATTCGGAACACCAAATCGAGCAACAATGTTCTTATGGAAGAACTTTTGTGCTGCTGCTGCGGTAATATTTCGCACCAGTTCGGCCTCAATCCACTTTGTAAATGTGTCAACAGCTACGAACAGAAACTTGTATCCATTGACCGCTTGTGGCATTGGACCGACAATATCCATCCCCCAGACCGCAAAAGGCCATGCAAGGGGAATAGTTTGCAACACATAGGCGGGTTGATGGACCTGCCTTGCGTGAAACTGACACTGATGACACATCTTGACCATATTCTTGGCATCATCGAGTGCCGAAGGCCAGTAGAATCCTTGTCGAAAAGCTTTTCCGACTAGTGTCCGATATGACGTGTGCGCACCGCATACACCGTCATGTATTTCTTTCAAGAGGGATTTACCTTCCTCCTGAGATATGCAGCGCATGAATACTCCTTGAGTACCCTTTCTATACAAAACTCCTATGAGTTTGTATAGACGCGCTTTTCGAATTAACCGATCACTTTCGGTTTCATCCTCGGGCAAGGTCCCATGTTCAAGATAAACTCTCAATGGATGAGTCCAATCTTGTTCCTGACCGAGGTTGGTAACGCAGACTGTTACCGGATCATCCTCGACCGAAGTCATAATAGAAGGATGTTCCAAGTGTTCAATGAACACTCCTGCCGGAGCGGATGTACGTGAGGACCCAATTTTGGATAATTGGTCTGCGAGAATGTTGTCCTTTCGCGGGATGTATTGGACTTCGAAATGACTGAAGTGTTTTTCCAATCTCCTCACTTCTCCTAGGTAATGAGCCATTGTCTCATCGGAGGTGTTGTACTCCTTGTTTACCTGGTTTACGACCAGCTGTGAGTCTCCCCTCACCACTAATCGACGGACTCCGAGGAATTTTGCTGCCCGGAGCCCTGCAAGAAGATCTTCATACTCTGCTGCGTTATTGGTCGCAATAAAGTGTAGTTGAAAGACAAACTTAAGCTGTTTGCCCTGAGGCGTAACTAAGACCACTCCAGCCCCCTGAGTGTTGAAAACTACGGGAGCCGTCGAAGTACATTGTCCAGTGACCGGGGCACTCCAATTCCTCGGGTGCCCGCACAGGGGGCTCAGGATTGGTCCATTCGACCATAAAGTCGGCCAAGACCTGAGACTTAACCGCAGTGCGGGGCGTGAAATGGATATCAAAAGCACCGAGCTCGACAGCCCATTTTGCGATCTGACCAGATTTCTCCGGATTGCGGACAATATCCCCCAATGGAAAAGAGGAGGGTACTGTGATATTATGTGCTTGAAAGTAATGTCGTAGCTTACGGGAAGCCATCAATAGTGCGTAAAGTATCTTCTGGACCTCAGGGTATCGCTCCTTAGGGCCATGAAGTACCTCGCTTACATAGTAGACGAGTCTATGTGTTCCTTCTCTATCCGCGATCAGGACAACGCTGACCGCGTGCGGTGTGGCCGCCAAATAGAGAAGTAATGGTTCTCCTTTGTCGGGAGACACCAAGACTGGTGGACTGGATAAATATGCCTTCACCTCCTGAAATGCTTTCTTGGCTTCATCGGACCATATGAAATTGTGATGTTTCCGCAGGGCTTTAAAGAAAGGTAGTCCCCTCTCGCCTAGTCGCGATATGAACCGACTTAAGGCCGCCATGCAACCTGCCAGGCATTGAACATCTTTCATGGTCGAGGGAGACCTCATCTGTTCGATAGCCCTGATTTTTTCAGGATTGACTTCAATGCCTCTGGAACAGACAAGAAAACCCAGAAGTTTTCCTGAAGAAACCCCGAAAGAACATTTCTCCGGGTTCAATTTTATTCCAAAGCGATTCAGATTACAGAAGGTTTCAGCGAGATCGTCCAAATGAGACAATCTCTTAGTGCTTTTTACAACCAAGTCGTCTACATATGCTTCAAGATTACTCCCTATTTGGGAAAGAAAGGTCTTTTCCATCAAGCGCTGGTACGTGGAACCTGCGTTCTTGAGACCGAATGGCATTCTGACGTAGCAGTAGGTGCCGAACGGGGTGATGAAGGCAATCTTCTCTTCATCTTCTTCTGCCATGCCAATTTGATGGTATCCTGAGTAAGCGTCCAGGAAGCTCATCAGTTCGCAACCCGCGGTTGAGTCGACTAGCTAGTCGATACGGGGAAGGGGAAAGTCGTCCTTCGGACAGGCACTGTTGAGGCTGGTGTAGTCGACGCACATGCGCCACTTACCATTTGACTTGCGGACCATGACCGGATTTGCAAGCCATTCCGGGTGATCGACCTCGCGAATAAACCCGGCCTTTAGGAGTTTGTCCAACTCCTCTTGGATGGCCTCCTGCCGATCAACAGCAAAACACCTGAGCTTTTGCTTTATTGGTCGCTGTCTAGGTCGAATTGCTAACCTGTGCTCGATTACTTCCCTTGGGATACCGGGCATGTCGGATGGTTTCCACGCAAACACATCTGCGTTAGCCCGGAGGAAAGTAATGAGCTCGAGTTCCTATTTGTCATCCAGGCCTGATCTGACCCGAATTGTCTTGGATGGATCATCTGGGTACAACGGAACTAGTTTGAGTTTCTCATCTAGTCGAGGACCTGCCTTGATCGTGTCGGCGGCGACTGTGGCGACCGGAGCGTCCCGGAGGGGAAGTTGGTCCACCATCTCCAAAGATAGCCGGTCACACGTGAGTGCCACGTGCGTTGCCATCATGAACTTAGCAAGAGTTGGCCTGCCAAAGATTGCATTGTAAGCCGAATCACAATCAATCACATCAAAAGTAACCAATTCTGTTCGGAAGTTATCCGGTTCTCCCAGTGTGACCGGGACGACCACCTGTCCCAAAGGCATCATGGAGGGACCTGGGATTATCCCATAAAATAGATGGATTATGTAACACCCTGAGTTTAGGGGTAAAAACTCTTTTTCATGAACATCATGCATGCATGTATCTATAGTAGTAGCCAGATCAGTATCTATCTCAAGCCCTAAAATCTCAAAATCTATCCTGTAGACCCAAATCAAGATCAGATTATTCAGATGTGATCTATCAGTTACTCTGAACATAAAAGTCTTTAGAAGCCATATTTAATTCCATCTCTAACTCCCAGATCTATCAATCCTTTTCTGTTTTCGAAAGCATGATTGTAATTAATATCCTAATTACCCTAAATACTTTGAACTCAGATTTAGCCAAATCTTGACCTAATTCAGACTAGATTACTCTTGGATTATGATCATGGGTATGCCAATACCTTAATCCAGAAAGTTGGCAGTCAGATTTCTTCATCTAAGCCTTTTTCACATATCAGTCCAAATTATAGCGCAATTTAGTCCTTTATCTGATATCAGGAAACCCCAAAAGGCTAAAATCTTCAGATTAACTCCAAATTCAGAATTCCTTCAGCAAATCTCTTCTAAATGCTATTTGATACAATTTTCCCTTCTGTCCAGATTACAAAATCACATCCTGGATGTCAGAATTCGAAATCGACAAAACTCAGATCTTATTTTACCCTAAAGTACCCTATTTTCAGTTTATATCAGAAACTATCAAATCATGCCAAATTTTACCAAATCTCTTATTAGATGAGTATAAGGTATAAGTTTATACTCATCTGTGAAATCAGATTGCAATTCAACTATCTCTAAATAAGAAATTACAATTCAGTCCACAACCAATTCTCAGATTTCACAATTCAGTCCAAATGGCTGTTTTCGACCAACAGCCACCAGTTGCTGCGACCATGGAAGCTGCAGTTCACGACCAGTGCTCGCCTTTGACCTCGGCCAGTGGTGCAGTACTTTCCTTCGACCGCGACCGCAGCGCAGTGTTTGCTTCGACCAGCGCCGTGCGAATGCGACCGCGACCAGGAGCACCTCGTCGTCGTGTTTCACCGCTGATCAGTGCCGCTCAAGCCCATGTTTTTCGCAACCGCCTTTGCACATGCACACGTGTCTGCACCTTAGTCTTTGCCGTGGCAGTTTCTATCCAGCTCACCAGCAGCTGCACTCCAGAGAGAAGCTTGTTGCTCGCCGTTGCTTCAACTCGAAGTCTCCATCGTCGCAAGCTTCATAATGTTCAAGCATTGAGCCTTGCTTCGCTTTGCTTTGCCTATAAGTAGCAACCATAGAGCAGTTTCTTCACCTTTAGCAGTGCTATCCAAAGCCCTTAAGCAATTAAACATAAACAGTACTTCTTCCTTGCTGCAGTCATCTTCTCCGGCGAGCTCAGCACGAAAGCTCACGGTGCCAGCTTCAACCTCTGCTCCAACCTCCAAATTGACACCACCAGTGAGTTCCCCGTATCTTATTATCTGTGCTATATCCTTTAATTGAATCCTCATGCATCTCATCGCCGGTGATCGCCGGCAATTGCTGAACTTCGAAAATGCCCTGTTCCAGTTACACAATTCAAATTAATCCGAATTAGCTTTCGATTCTATAGAACAAATTGATCTGTGAAATGAGTTTAGCAAGCCTATAAGCTCAGAATCCCCAATTGAACCCCAATTGAAGTTTTCCCCAAATTTGAATTTCACCAGAAACCGGCGATCGTTGCCAGGCTTTTCCGATGATCCTCCGGCCAACCTAATCATGCCAACAGTTTCCTTATACTTCTCAGATACTCTCCAAGCAAGGAATTGAGTTCAATTGTCCTGTATCAAAAATCCCCAAATCTTGTCTTCTTCTCCGGTGCCGGCCACCGAAAATCTATTCCTGGCCAATCCAGCTTCAGCCATCTTGTCCACCAGATGTGCCTCAATCTCCTGAGCACTTTTCTCTTCTAGCCCGATCTCTGAAACCGTCCAGATCGCAAGATATAGCTATGCCAAAGACCTTGTCTAGTGGCTTCACTGTGCCGTGTCGCCACCACACTTATTCACTGATTTTCATCACCATCCAGCCATCTTCAAACTTGGAACCTATTGAATCATTTGTTCCTGTTATCAAGGCCTACCTCCCAGACAAAGTGGTGCATCAATTGGAGCCCTAGATCAAAAGTTATGGCAAGCCCTAGTTTCTGGCCATGTTAGTCCAATGCCAGGCTATGCCAGCCAGTGGTATTAGCCCTTTTCACTTCCTTCCAGATGTGTATTTTGAGCAGGATTTTGTCCCTTAGACTCCTGAGGTTGTGATCTACAATTTCTTCTTCTATCACAACTTGAGTTAAGCTCTTGAACTGCATTTTATGCTTAGCCCTAGATTTTGACATTGTCAGCCCTATGCCACAGCTTGTCAGCCTGTGGCATTAGCTCTTTTCACCTCTTTCCAGTTGTGCAAATTGAAAATAACCTTGTCCCTTAGACTTGTGGAGTTGAAATCTACATTTCATTCTACTGCCACAAGTTGAGATAGTTCCTCTGTCATCCATCGACCCTATGTCGATGCCTTGAACCGAATGTCGATCTAAAGACATTCATCGATTTTGGGCAAACCAGCCGCGGACTTAATGTCAATTCCCATACCCTGGAACCCTAGAAGTTCCTAGCACTCATCTTCAGCCCTAATTCTATGAGTTAGCCCTAATCAGCTTCTATGGTATCTAAACCCAATCATTTCAGAATCATCAAGACATTTCATCTTTGCATTATTGCATGTAGTATAATAATGTATTGAAAAGATTGTGATTCTTGGTTTCTTGTTTGCTTGGAGAATAGATCAAGAGCCAGAGTTCAAGGACTTCACTGCTGATCCGACATCAACTGCTGTCTCTTACGACGTGGAAGGCAAGTCATAGTCTTGATCATCTTGAACCCATATTTTATGAGTTGCTATGATATGACCTTGAATATAAGTAATACTACATGTGAAAGAATGGTTGAGATATATTTTAGCAGTACAAAGCTGGATGCTTGTGAAATGTGAAAAGATCAAATAGTGAGCCATGAACTATTATATATGTACTTATATATATTCATGAAATAAAACCCCTAGCCGTGACCAGAAATTTGGTATGGATGGCTGTAGCACTGGAGGTGCTTAACTACAGAGGATGGCAGGCATGGAAGGTGCAGGGTTGTGGATGGTCTGGTCACTAGCATATAAGGACTAGAACCTTGTGTTGTGTGTCTAGTGGCATGAAACACGTGCTAACCGCAAGCCTGGTATGGGACAGGCCTGAACAAGTACTTATGTGGATCGCACATGACACCCCTGCAGGAGTTGTGTAGTGATGCACGATTTACACGGATAATGGCTCCCACATTTATCACTGAAGGTGATCTTGCACGCTGACCCAGCAATGGGAATATGAGTAGGGGTGGGGGTTTCGCTACAACCCGCCACAACTGTGGTTCGCGAGAGATCCACAGGGTCAGGGGTGAATTGTGAGTAAAACATAACAAAAGTTCTTGTTATCTCACCTTGCCACTCACACATGGTTGTGAGGAAGGGTCTAATCATATTGATAGGATGGGCTTGAAAGTGGAATATCTTGCGGGTAAATTAGTACCTCTCTGCAGAGTTTAAAAACGTATTCGAATACTCTGAGCTCCCGGGTTTATAGGAGTCTGCTGCGGTGGATTAAATCCACGGGGTGTGGCACAAGTATGTTTTCTAAATAAAACTTGATAAGTCAAGATTACCCAAATGACATGTGTTGTCATGATAAGGGGTGCTGCCGTGGGCTGTCGTGTGTCGACGTGTCGCGGTAGTGCTATAATTTAGTGAACATAAATAGCGATGCTATGTTATGAAAAGTGCTGCCATGAGATGAGATGAGACATGAAAGTAAAGATTATTTTACAAACATCCATAATTCTTGACTAGTCTAGGTTCATAACAATACTACTATATGTATCTACTCTTCCCTATGACTTGCTGAGTACATAAGTACTCACCCTTGCAACTTACAACCCATAAGATGGAGCGTACCAAGATCAAGAGGAAGGTGTGGAGAACTTCTTGGACCAAGATGAAGGAGAGCCAGTTCTTCTAGATCCTTGACGTGTTTTTCTGCCGTCAAGTTCTTACTGTGGAAGGGACACCCATCATCCGCTGTGTAGAAGTTTTTATTTTGCTTTAACTAAACCTTGAATGTCGCAAAGGTAGTGTAATCTTTTTATGTAATATTAAGGCCAGCAGGCCACACTGCTTAATATTTTGTAAGTTTTTCTGCTGCAATGTGAATATACTCCTGTGCTTGACTTATCCTGGGAAGTCAAAGGTATGCATGTATGGAACTAGCTACAGCAAGCTAGGTCTCCACGGGAGTAGTCGTAGTCCCAGTTTTGGGGTGCGACAGATTATGGGCTTAATCTTGGAACGAGGAATTTGCATCTCGTCGAGCGCCTTGACCAATAAAATGTCCAAGGAGCTTCCTCCGTCGATCAGGACCCTTTCGACTCTCGCATTACTGATGATCGGGGTAATGACCAGAGGGAGTCTCAATGGTTGAGTAAGCCCCGCAGGACAATCAGTGCGATCAAACGTCAAAAGTGTATCCGACCAACGGGGTACTGAGGTTCACCAAGGGATGTCTCCGTTTGGTTAACCACTGGATAAAAGGCCTTAAACTGCCTTTTGGAAACAAAAGAGGAGGAACCTCCGAAAATAACATTAACATGATTATGAGGTACCTGGTAAGACATCTCTTCGTCCCCGTCGGTGTCTCTTAGCCCGCATGCTTGTTCCTTAATAGGTAAGGTCGGCATCGGTCCAACCCCCTGGTAGAAGTCATCTAACTACTTCAACCAACTCTTGTAGTTCTTGAGGTCATGGCCTGCGGAGTTGTGGAGCGGACACCATTTCTTGCCTTCCTGCGGGTTAGTCGACTTCTCTGGCTGGTCAGCACTACGACCACCAGAAGCAGTTTTATTTTTGAATGAAGGCTTGTTACCTTTGGTCGAATGAGGCTTCTCTGCAGCTGCGACCTCGCGGTACTGCCCAGAGCGATTCCTTTTTGACTTCTTCGACTTCCCGCCTGATGAAGATTCTGGCTTCTTGCTTGAATCTTCTTTCCTAGCGTCCTTAAGACCTGGTTGAGGCGGTAGGTTACCTTTATTGACCATCCGATTCCATTCGACAGCCTCGGCTGCGTCGGAATACCGATCAGCCATATCGAAGAGATCGGCTACTGATCGAGGAGGATGGATGAGTAAGTCTTTGGTGAATCTCCGATATCGAACAACATGTTTAAATGCCCTAATAACGGAGCTGTCAGATATGTTCAGGATGGTATTCCTCACCCCGACAAATCTCTTGACAAACTGACGAAGGGTTTCGGTCGAAGTTTGCCGTAGTCGATGGAGGTCGTCCTCTTTACCCGGCTTCTGATAACAATTTTGGAATTTGCTGAGGATAGCATCACACAGCATTTCCCAGTTATAGATCGATCCCTCAGGTTGATTAAACAACCAAGCTCTTCCCGATCCTTCGAGGACTGTTGGCAGGTAGTTGGCCATGACCCGGTCATCGCCTCCTGCCGCTTGGATGGCAGTAATGTATATTTGAAGGAACTTGGATGGGTTCTGAGTTCCGTCGAACCTTTCTATGGCCCCTGGTCTAAACTTGTCTGGCGAAATGACCGCACGAAGGCTGGGCGAGAAAGCTTTACAACCAACGTAGGGACCATGAACTGTCCTGTGACTTTCGATTGGATCACGGGCGACCTCACGCAATGGAGAAGCCACTCGTGGTCCTAAATGAGAGTGGACAGGGACTCGATCCCTATCACAAGAATCCTGTGCCCGTCTAGACTTGTCCTGGCGGGATGGTACAGGCGGCGGGTAACTCCGTCGTTCAGAGCCAGAGTGAGAATGCTCTCGGTTGTGGGAACGTGTTACCGACCGGGAAGAGGCCGTGGGGGTCGCCTCAGATGCGACCACATCCAACCTCTCCGCTAGGATTCTGGTGAAGGCCAGTTTCTGCGCATCCGTGACCGTAGGAGGAAAATTACGCATGACCTCCGCGATGGATCGAAGCCGGCAATGTGTACTTCTCCTAGGGGCACCAGGTGTTACTGTTTCTTCATCCACCGGGAAACGCTCCGGAGGCAAAGAAGGGGTCTGGTCACGTTTGCGACCACGTGATCGTCGGGAAGAACTCGGAGCAGCATCGTCACAAGCCTATGCATCTTGAAGAGCCTCTAGGGCAGTTCTGCGTAGTTCGTTGTCTTGTTGCTCGAGATCTTGATCCTCCTTTTGCTTGCGTTCCTATTCTTCCCTAGCAGCCCGTTGATCAGGAGTTTCCTCCGATAAGGCAGCGAACTGTCTAGGGAGAGAAGTCGCCGAGGGAGAAAACATCTCGGTTTGTTCCGAGTCAGACTCGAAATCAAAGAGACGATGGAGATTATCAGGGTCGAACCTCCCCGGGCTGATTTCCTAGTTGATATCATCCTTCCCCTCAGTAGGGTCGTATGACGGACCGGATTCACCCTCTAACACATTAAGAACCTCGGTGGGTTCTGACCTTGCGTTAGTCACCTCCTGGTTGATGGACATGACCTAGAGAGTCGATTCGACCTATGGGAGATTTTTGCCTCCGGTTTCCTCCATCGGAATAGGATTGCTCGGAGAAGGCATCGGAATGTGAGCATAATCCTCGAGATCGAAATTGTTCTCAGAATCATATGCTCCAGCCATAATTCAGCGAACCTCCGGATGAAAATTAGGACGCCTTGAGAAAGGCCCCATGGTGGGCGCCAGCTGTCGACGATTTGGACTCGGGGTCCTTAGCCGAACTTATGCAGAATTTGTAGGTTGTGAGACCTTTTAGGGTGTCCCTCCGGGAAGGTATGATGAATTAAAGAGAACTGGAGCACAGAGAGGTTTATACAGGTTTGGGCCCTCGATGGTGGGAGTAATAGCCCTATGTCCTGTTGGGATTTGACTATGTATGGTAAAAGGATTTACAGAGTTATGGAAAAGATCTTCACAGGCGAAGATTTCCCTACATGTTTGTACAAGGCAAAGCCTGGAAGGCTTTGTGAAGGCTATCTAACTTAGACTACTGTCTTCGAGTTGCTTTTGTTTGATCTGGTTTGATCAATTGATCTCTCTATTCGATGCCCCTGTTTGATGTATTGGATTACCCCTTTATACTGGTCGAAAGGGTGCCAAGTCACAACGGCATCGAACAGTTGCTTGGATGCAGTTTCGGCAACCACTCCTAACTCCCACGCAGGTTTAACACGTGTTATTCGTGGATAACCGCACATATTAACCTCCTGACGGTTGTCCTCCTACGTGGAAGAATATTTGGGATACACGGGATATCCCCGTTATAAGGGCAGAACAATCCCGCGTCCCCTGGTCGAAGGTGTTCTGACCGCGCGATGTTGGCTGACCGCGCACCATCTGCAGTCTTCTGTCTGTGTATAGCACACGAACTCCCGACCGCGCACTAGCTACGGTCTGATCGTGTAAAGCCTGCGACCTCGTGCCTGTGCTTCTCAGAATGACTTGAGTTCGCACCACCAGGCGCTTGTCTGGTTCGAATCTATCCTGAACCAGCCGTGCATTTATTTGAACTGACTCAGGTATCAATCCTCATCAATTCCAGTAACTTATGTCGTTGGTGTTTAAGGACCAAATCGGCCACAACGTCGAAGTCTACGTCGACGACGCGATTGTCAAAAGCCTCCGCGCACCCTCCCACATCGACGACTTAGCGGAGACTTTCCGCAAACTCCGTGAGTATGGGTTGAAGCTCAACCCAGAAAAATGCGCGTTCGGCACACGCGGGGGGAAGTTGCTGGGCTTCCTCATGTCCCAGTGGGGCATAGAAGCTAACCCTGAAAAAATTCGGGCCTTGCTGGACATGCCCCCTCCGCGCTCCGTCAAAGACGTACATCGGCTTACCGGCCACATGGACGCGCTAAGCCGCTTCGTCTCGTGGTTGGGGGAACGTGGCCTCCAATTCTTCAAGATCCTTCGAGACCTCGAGGGGTTCTGGTGGACCCCCGAGGCCCAAGCAGCCTTCGATGACTTGAAGAGGTATCTCACAAGCCCCCCAATGCTCGTGAGCCCATCTCCTGGAGAACTTCTGCTCCTCTACCTCGTCGCGACCCCGGTCGCTGTAAGCGCGGTGCTAGTGGAGGAGCGGGACGGGCAGCAGCACCCCGTGTACTACGTGAGTGAGGCCCTCCAAGGGGCTAAGACGTGGTACACGGAGATGGAGAAGATTTGCTACGCCCTCCTCATGGTGTCCAGGAAGCTCCCGATAACGGTCCCGTCATCTCTCCCCTTGGGGGAGGTGTTGCGGAATAAAGAAGCCACCGGCTGGATAGGAAAGTGGGAAGCTAAGCTTGCTCCCTTGTCCCTCTTACTCACGGGCCATTCCGCCATCAAGTCACAGGTCCTCGTTGACTTTGTGGCGGAATGGACCCTCGCCTCTGAGACGGAGGGAGAGTGTCTCCCCGAGCCACCCCGGCACAACGACCATTAGACGCTCATGTTTGATGGCTCCTTGTGCCTCGTCGGGGTCGGTGCAGTGGTGGTCCTCCGCAGCCCCGAGGGGAGGGCACTGGAGTACGCAGCCAGGGTTGAGTTCCCCGCTACGAATAACGTCGCGCGCTCCATGGGGATCCGTCGCCTCCTTGTGAAAGGAGATTCACAGCTCATGGTTTGCAAAATGGACAAGTCTTACTTGTGCCATGACGCGAATCTGAGCCCGTATCTGGGGAGGTGCGCAAGATGGAGAAGCACTTCGAGGGCTTGGAGGCCCGGTATATCCCCTGGAGGGACAACGACCGGGCCGACGCCTTGGCCCGGGCAGCTAGCGCCCGGGAACCTCCCCCCGGGGGTGCCTTCTTGGAAATCATCGTGAAGCCCTCGGTGACCTCTCCGGACGTGGACCATGAGTCCCGTGCCCCAGATGTCTCTGAAATCGCCCGAGTGGCATCCTCGATGGATCCCCTTGTCTCCTTGATAAGGGGGGAGGGGGACCCTCCCAGTGAGACCGAGGCAAAATGCCTCCCTGCCAAGGCACGGGCTTACCTCTTACTAGAAGGAAAACTATACAAGCGGGGGGCTTCTGCCTTGCTCCGCTGCCTCTTGCGGGCAGAAGGACTTCAACTCCTCGAGGACATTCACTCGGGGAGTTGTGGGTCTCACCTCGCTCCACATGCTGTATCGGAAAAAGTTATTCGCTAGGGCTTCTATTGGCTCACAGTGGTCCGCGACTCGCGAGATCTCGTCTCCACATGTGAGGCCTGCCAAAAGATGGCGAAGGGCTTCAATCTGCCCTCCACAGCACTACAAACCATGCCCATCACTTGGCCCTTCACGCGCTGGGGAATGGATCTCTTAGGTCCCTTCCCCTCGGCGCCCGAGGGCTACTAGTATGTGGTGGTCGCAGTGGACTACTTCTCCAAATGGGTGGAGGCTGAGCCCTTGTCCAGCATCACCTCCCGAGTAGTACAGCGGTTTTTCTAGAAGAACATCCTGTGTCGTTTCGAGGTCCCTCGAGAAATCACTGTCGACAACGGGACCCAATTCGACTCCGCATACTTTCGGGAATTCTGCGAAGGCTTGGTGACTACCCTCCACTTCGCCTCTCGGGCTCACCCCCAGAGCAACGAAGTCGTCGAAAGGGGCAACAGCGTGATCCTACAGGGGTTACACCAACGACTCGAGCAGGCCACCTCTAGGTGGGGCGCGTGGGAAGAGGAGCTTCTGAGTATCCTCTTTTCCATGCGCATGACCCCGAGCCAGGCGGCGGGGTGCACGCCCTTTTCGCTCGTGTATGGGGCTAAAGCAGTTCTCCCCTCAGAGATTGGCTTCTGGTCGCTGCGGGTCGAGCTCTTAGACGGAGCTACGACCGCAGCGTACCAGGCCAACAAAGCAAACCAGCGGCTGGAAGTCGACCTCGTCGAGGAGGAGCGCGACCAAGCGCTCCTTCACCACACCATCTACGAGCGCGAAATCGCGCGCGCGTACAACTAGCGCATCCGCGCGAACAACTAGCGCATCCGCGCGAGAGCTTTCCACCTTGGGGACCTTGTCCTCAAGCACGTGACCGACCCCCAAGCCCAGGGAAAACTTTCCCCCAAGTGGGAAGGCCCTTATGGGATCCCCGCGGTCCTGGGCTCGGGGCCTTATAAGTTCTCCAACCTTGAAGATCTGGAGTTGAAGCATACATGGAATATAGGCTTGCTTTGCAAGTTCTAAATCTAGCCTCCAGGCTTACTCCCTCCCCCACCGCGATTATGCGGGGGGAGGCGTTGTACTCACTATTCCCTCCCCCACCACAGTGTCGCGGGGGGACGCGTTGTATTTCAATTTCTATCAATACAAATGGCTTTCTTGGTCAACTGGATTTTTCGCAGGTTCTTGCTTTACCATCTCCTGAGATGATGCCCTCCAAATGAGGATGCCCTATGCATAAGGACGTAGGCTATCGCAGCCTAAAAGCCCCTACAACGGGAGCCCTGCTCCCGTAGGGTGGCTTACAATCACCCCTTGTGGATTGAGGGGGTAAGCAGCAACCCAGTCCTCAAGGACTGCAGTAACGAGTCATTTTGAGAGACTAGTCCCCCCTCAAATTCTCAGACCCGTCATCGGGCTTATCCTCCTCTGGGAGCAAATTGTCGCCTCAGTCAGACGGAATTCACGGTTTCCTAAAAATTATCTACCCGGCTCCCCATTCTCATGGCGACCGGCGGATTTTTCACAGAGGTTTTCGGAAATTTTCCTCCCGGAGATTCTTTACCGGGGGAATTTTTTCATACAACATGTAACTGGGGGACAACCCTCGCCGGTGGGCCAAGATGTCCCGGGGACGACAAGCCCAGGGAAAATACAAGATACAACCCAGGGTTTAAGCTCTTGCGGAAAATTACTCCGGAGGACAGCCCCCTCCGGGAGGTGGCTACACCTAGTACTCTCGGAGGCCTTGTGATAGTTCCTGAGAAAGATCTGGTACAAGCTCCTTATGCGCCTCTGGGTTTCTCGAAGCAAGTCCGCGGGCCAATACTCGTAGCCGGCCGGAGGGCGTATCCTAAGTGGGGGGACCTTCCGGGACCCTGGTCTCAGAGGGGACAGCTCGGCACGGCTATTGTCGAAGTTATCTAGGTGCCACTCCGGGAGGCATCGCAACCGGATCGACTCCCGGGAAGCATTTTCACCACGCCCGCCCGGTGGCAAGGCTTAGCAAAGCCAGGACTACTTGGGCATCTCCCAGATTACCCTCCCTGGGACTCAGAAGCCCCTTCTCGGGAGCGAGCGCCCAGACCACCGGGGAGCCCCCCGTGTTAAGGCGTTCGAGCCTCGGAAACTCTCCCCTGGGAGCAAGCTCCCGGGGGACCTGTTCATGATGAGTCGAGACTTAGCAAAATATTCATTT
The DNA here is from genome assembly GCA_019359835.1 of Pharus latifolius. Taxonomy (NCBI): domain Eukaryota; kingdom Viridiplantae; phylum Streptophyta; class Magnoliopsida; order Poales; family Poaceae; genus Pharus; species Pharus latifolius. Next base: position 60,693,264 of record CM033323.1, read on the forward strand.
CATTGATTGAGCAAAAAATCTTTTTACAAGTCTCTGGGGCTTCCTCTAAGAAGATATCGGGAGCAAAAATCCTAGTAAAGCAAAAACGAATATTTTGCTCAACGGGGGGAGGGGGAGATTCATACTTGCACATTGCCGTCCCCCCCTGGGGAGTCTCCTCCGCCGCCAGGGCGTCCGCCCTCAGGGGCGCCGAAGCCGGGAACTGAGCCCGGACGATTAGATCGTAGAAGTCCCCGCCAACTCCTCCAACTCCCGCCGTTGCGGCTCAAAGAAGTTGGGGAAGCTTCGGGGGAGCCAACCTGCGATGGCCCGGGCACCGGTACCCTGGTGCTCAACGAGGGCCGCAGCTGTGGCCACCACCGGAACCGCCCGGCCCCAGGCCCGTGCGTCGGTGGCCTCCAGGATCACGGAGACTTGTGCATTGAGAAAGCGCAAAGCCTCCGTGAACGTGGCCGGGGCTACGCCGGAGCCACCTCCCAGGCCGAGGCTAAGCCCAAGCCCCTCGAGGGCTGAGCAGACCGAGCAGCCCCCCTTCGCAACTGCCAGAGAGCTGGAGTCCTCGAGCTCCCGGCGGGTGCTCTCCTTCCCTTTAGCCTCCCTTCGGAGACGGGCGTTGGCATCCTCCGAGGTGAGGAGCTGGGCCCGGACCCTGGCTAGCTCCCCATGGGCCTAGTCCCTCTCAGTGAAAAAGGCGGCGGCCTTGTCCTCCGCCTCCCTCAGCGCCGACTCGAAGCGGTCCTCGATGACTTGAGCGAGGGCTGCCCCCTGTAGACCCAAGGGTTGGACAAACCCCGGGAAAGATAACCAGACGACTTAAAGGAGAACTTACCTCGAGGTGGAGGGAGACCAACTAGGAGCTCTGCTCCCGGATGGTCCCCTGCTGGACATAGGCCTGGACCTTCCTAGTTCGGAGGCCCACGGAGAACCTCCGAGCTGCACCCAGGGACAGCATGGGGGTCTCCCTCCTGACGGCACTGGATCCATCCCCGCCAGCCATCGTTGGAGGTGATGTGCACCTGTTCAGTCTCGGCCACACCCTTGGTCATCGGTCTCCGAGGAGTCAGAGGATGAACTACCAGAGGAAACATGGCCTGTGGGGGGGACAAGGAGCCCCTTGCCCCTCCCGGGCTGCGCGGCCCCCAAGGCCCCATGGACTGCCCAAGGGCTCGCCCTCTCCTCCACCGGCCAGTCAAAGCGTGGAGGAGAAGTCTCCATGAACCGTACCTCCGGGCGCTCCACGTTCGTCAGCTTCGGGACCGCCGAAGGTGTGGCCACCGGAGAGGGCGAAGGTTGTAGTTCGCCGAGTCGGAGTCGCCCCCGTCGCCGGTCGCCTTCCCCCTCTCGCCCGATCCGGTGGGTGCATCAAGGAGGCGCATGAACTCCCGCATCATTCCCGGGCCGGGGGAGGGCTCCCCCTCCGGGTGGGGTGATGTAGCCCCGGGCCTCGGGGTAGTTTGCGCGCGCCCCGACCCAGGGGCCACCTCACGGGCCTTGCCGAGTGCACCGTCTGGCGTCGCGGCCGCACCGAGAGTCCTCCGTGCCTTGGCGCGCTTAGGCTCGGGGCCCCCAGCGGCCTCCTTCCCCCGCTTGTGGGAGCCGGGGGTGGGGAGAGGTTCCCTCGCTGGTAGCTTCAGCGTGAAGGCTTCCGCCACCAAGTTACAGGGAGAGCCCTCCCCGATGAAGCGCACGACGCACTCGTGCTCACTTGCGTAGTACCTCCCGAGGAGGTTCTCCGCCTTCGCCCGGGCGGCGGGATACGGCTGGACTACAAAGAACAAGAGTTAGCCAAAATATCGAAGACCAAAGGTAGGGATCACCAGATACTTATGTCGGGCCACCAGCTTCTGCGGGGGCTGGTGCGCCGGGCACATCCTGATCCCCCTCTTCCCATGGGAGAAGGGGGGGGGGAGCTTGAGGAGCGCTAGCTCCTCGGCAAGGTCCCTCATGGACCTCTGGGCCCGGATGCCCACCATCTTGCTGAGGAGCTTCAACTCCTCGGCGGTCCAGACCGGGGGCTTGGGGGCGGACGAGCGGCAATAGGAGAGGGGCTCCGGGGAGTACATCACCCCGGAGTCCCGGGCCCGTAGATAGAACAACCTCCGGAGCCAGTCCCCCAGTGATCTCGGGAGGCTACCATCGGGTACTCCTCCACCTGGGCCGGTAAAAGCTGCATCATGATGGAGCCGAAGGCGGAATTCGGACCACCCTTGATCATGTACGAGCCCCTCGTCGAGGGCTCGTAGAAGTACCGGAGGAGTCGGACCGTCAACTCCTGTCCGGTGGCTGTCTTGCACAGCCAAATAAAAAGGCTCATCCGGACAAGGGTGTTAGGCATCAGGTGGTTGAGCTCCACCCCATATTCCCGGAGGAACTCCCGGAGCAACGGAAGCACCGGGAGCCGGAGGCCGGCCTCTATGAAGGCCTCGAAAACAACCACCTCCCCGGCCCGGGGGCGGGTGTGGTCTCCTTCTTCGAGGGGATCTGGATGTCCCCGTCAGCGTACCCCCCGCTCCACGAGGGACTCCAAGCGCTGCCCGATGGGCGACACATGGCCCCCCGGGATCAATCGAGGCCACCCATTTCAAACGTCACGCGCAAACCGAAGAGATGAGCGGGAAACGACGCACCCACGCTCGAACCACGTGAAGCCATCATGACAGATGGCGCACGCTAATTGAGGCCCACGGCGTATTGATGATCGGCGACGCCACCATAAATGAGTGGCACAAAAACCGAAGCATCTCTAAGCACCGGTTACCACCTCCGGGGGAGATGTTCCCGGTAATGTAGACCATCCCTTCCGGGGACTTAGGGCATGTCCCCCAATGACCTGCCCCAGGTGTTGCTGTTTGCCCAGTGACAGGCACCCCCAGTGACCCATCCCGGGCGCCGCCATTAGCCCGGGGACCAGGCGCCCCGGTGACACCGTCCCGTCCTGGGCGCCACCATTTGCCTGGTGATGGGGGCCCCCAGCGGCCCCGTCCCGAGCGAAGGCCGTGGGGGCCTCCTACGCAGGGTCACGTGGGGATCACGCAAGGAGCACCTAGGGAATCGGCGAAGACACTTGTCAAGCATCCGAGCCCCCTGGGCCGCAGAAGGACGTCGGTGCCCCTCGATCCGACGGTTGCAGCCGGGGCTGTCTTGTAATTTGCGTCTTTTGGTACTATATATGCCCTTGTACCCTTCTCTTGTAACTGAGGACAATTCATTATCACCAATACACGAAAACGAATAGGCGTGCTCAGGAGTGCCTCCCCGCGAGAGAGCTCCCCTAGCCAATCCTTGTTGGGAGCATGTCGACAGGACTAGGGTCTCCACTGAGGCCCGAACCTGTATAAAACCCTTGTCACTCTCTGTGTTGACGCGACGGGAGAGGACTGGTCACGCGGTCAGCTCGCGTCGCTTTTCATTCACTAGGAACCTCTGTAGAACCTGCAGGGGTATTCGCAATACGATTGCATATAAAAAGATTAATTTGGTTAATATGATTGGTTTTGCAATCATTATATACCATCATTTTTCAGCTAATCTTTCAATATAAGAGTATCTTTGTTGGGGAAAATCCCGGACGCTTACCGGGAAGTCTCGGAGGGCTCTTGGGGAAAATCCCGGAGGGCTACCGGGGATTAGTCTCGGACGCCTACCGGGGAAAACCCCAAAGAGCCACCGGGGAAAATCCCCAGGGGCTACTGGGGATAGTCCTGGACGCCTCCCGGAAGGCTACCGGGGATAGTCCTGGACGCCTACCGGCGAAAACCCCGGAGGGCTACTGAGGAAAATCCCAAAAGTCTATCGGGGTAAGTCCCGGGCACCTCCTGGGGAAAGCCACGGAGGTCCCTCATGTGGGGTCACATGTGGGTGACGTGAGGAGTGCCTCGCGAACCAACCAGGACACTTGGCAAGCATCCAAGCCCTTCGGCCGGTGAAATGGCATCAACACCCCTCGATCCGACGACCATAGCTAGGGCTTTTTAGTCTTTTGGCACGTTTTGGGGTCTATATATACCCCCTAGTATCTCATTTGTAAGGGACTGGAATTTCATTTTATTTCATACACACAAACAATAGGCTCCCTTGGAGACCTCTCTCCCCGAGAGAACATCTCCCCAGCGGACTCACGTCCGGAGGGTGCCGATAGGACAGGGCCCCCACTGGGACCCACCCTATATAAAAACCACCATGTCAATCTCTGTGTTTCCTGACGGGAGGTGACCGGTCGCTCGATCAGCGTGTGTCACTGTGTTCATGTCAAACATGTTCGAAGAAACTTGTTGGGGTATTCGTAATACCACAATAGTTGGCACCGTCCGTGGGGACTCAAGCTGTCTCCCTTTTTGGTGGTGCCGGTCCCAATGACCCGGCACCGCCCTCGCAAGATGTTGCTGTCACGACCCTACCGTCCGGGGACACCGGGAGAGAAGTACCACTTTCTTCAACCGCAGTCTCTGGCAGAAGTGTTCCCGTTTCCAACCCAGCGGTTGCGACTGCGCTTGCGGGGCCGAGCGCCCCCCAACTCTTAGTCCCGGTCTCCAGAGACCCCTTACTTGGGGCTTTGGTCGAGGGACAACTCCGTGCCCAGCACACCATGGAGGAGTTATTGCGTGTCTTAGCGCGGCCCCCGGCCCTTGTGTACCCTCCCCCATACCCATTTATGGGGGCACCGCCTCCATTCTTCATGGGGCACCTGGTTGCCTTCCCCGCGTCGAGAATGTTTCCTGCCCTGGGAGGTCGGCCCATGCCTGGAACCTTCTCCATTCTGGGGGGCTATCTGGCACCGGGCCCGGAACTTCCGCAGGAGGCTACCGTCGCGCCGGGAACCTCCCCTGCGCCGGAAGTCTTCCCCCCGTCCGCAGCCGCCCATGTGCCCGGAGGCCTCCCCGGGGCAATTCTCGAGGCGGTTTAGGCGCCCAAGCCGGGGATCGCTTCGGGGACCCTCCCCGCACCCGCTCCTATCACCACCCTGGACACTCACCCGGAGCCGGACCCACGCGCATCAGCTCCCTCCTCACCCGGGATAGCCCTTCAGGGCTCCCCCAGCAGATCACACCCACTTTACCCGGGAGGAGGTCAAGCGAATGCATACTGCAAGATCTGGGCAGGCTCCCTCCCGCTACCGACCGGAACTCCCCACGGCTCGCGGCCATGGTAAGCCACGATCCCGGCCCGACCGTGGGAAGAGACTGGTCGAAGAAGCCACCGCCACCTCTGGGGGTACCCGAAGATCCAAGAGGTTAGCTCGACTAACCCTGAGGAGAAGAGGCGCTATCGCCGTGCCGGCGGACCAGTAGGACCCCACCCCAACTCCGATAATGAGCGTGCGTCCCATGTCAAAGGGGACAGCGATCGGGAATCTCCCCGGGAGGTTGAGGGGGCTAACCAGCCACTGTGCCGTTGTCTCTGGTGCATCCGCTGGCCGCGGACCTACCGTTCTCCACACATCGAACATTACAATAGCGAGGCCGATCCTTATGAGTTTGTGAAGGTGTACTCCACAGCCATCTTGGCGGCTGGGGGGACGAGATAGTTCAATGCAACTTCTTCCCCCTCTACCTCACCGGAATCGCCTGCTCATGGTTCTACAACCTGAGGACCGGTTCCATCAAGTCCTTTGCGTAGCTCAAGCGTGAGTTCTGCGTGAACTTCTAGGGGAACTATGTGCGTCCCCTAGACTCGTCACAGCTTTACACCGTTAGGTAGAGGATGGGGGGACCATTCGCAGCTTCTTCAATCACTTTGCTCAGGTCAAGAGCAAAGTGGCTCACGTCCCTGACTCCACAGTCATCGAGGCATGCAAGAGCGGGATCCTACCCGAGGAGCTCCATCGAAGACTCTCCCAGAGCTGTCCCTCCTCTACCGACGAGCTCTTCACCGTGCTCGAGAAGTACGCTCGGGCGGAGGAGGATGATCTCTGGAAGAAGAACGAGGGGGTACCTACCCCCGCTAACCGGGAGGCCAGGGACCCCCTCAGGAAGCGTCGCAAGAGGGGCAACCGCAGCGAGCCACGGCCTCGGGACACCGTTGTCCTCGAGGGCGGAGGCAGCTCGTGCGACGGTAGCAAGGGCAATCGCCCCTTCCCCAATCCAAAAGGCCATGGGGGGGACAGTCGTCCTGTGGCCAGGAAGGCCCTGTGACGGGAGGCAAGGAGCGCACAGCCAACTTGTGGTGTGCCTTCCACAAGTCCAAAACCCACGCTACTCAGGAATGTCATCAACTTCTCCAAAGCTTCGTTGCATTCCTCGACCAGCGTGGGTAGGGGGGAGCCCTGCCTCCTTGCCCCCTCCGCTGGCTTTACCGGCTCTCCCTGCTCCTTCGGGGGAGCAGCAGAGACAAGTACAAGAAAGGGGCTCAGTTGAAGAGCTCCCCTTCCAAACCTCCCAAAGGCGCGTCAACATCATAACGGGGGGATCCGCCTCGGGGTGAGACTCCAAGCCCCAGCGCAAGGAATACGTGCGAGAGGTAAAGGTTGTGGGGGTGCTGAACGCGTCCCACCCACCAAAGTGGTCGGACGTCCCCCTCACCTTCACGGCGGAAGACGCGCGCGGGGTTCGCTTCCCCCAACGACGACGCGCTCATCATCTCTGCTACCGTCTACAACTACCAACTGGTGCGCATCCTCGTCGAGGGTGGAAGCGCCGCTGACATCCTATACCGGAAGGCATTCAGGGAAATGCAGGTGGATGAAAAGCTACTGCAACCCGCAGCTGGGCCCTTGCAAGGCTTCGTCCCGGGGAAGACAATCTACCTGGTGGGGAAGGTCGATCTCCCCATGACCTTCGGTGCCCCAGACAACTACCGGACAGAGATGGTCTGGTTTGACGTAGTGGACCTCCACTCTTCATACAATGCGATTATGGGGAGGACCACGATCAACCGCTTGGGGGCTGCGATCCACCAGAGCTATCTCTGTGTAAATATCCCTGGGCCTCATGGCGTGATTGACATCCGAGGCGACCAGGACATGGCCCATGCTCTTTACGAGTGCACCGCCGCGACGATCGGGAGCGTCAACCTGATCAAGGCCCCGGGGGGAGAGCCCCGCGCGGTTCCGGACGCCCCTGCAGTTCCCTCCGAGAAGTTTCCCCCGAAACCACGCCCGGCGGGAGACCTCCGGAAGGTCCAGCTGTCCCCGGAGGATGGGGAAATGATCATCAAGATCGGAGTGGATCTTTCCGAAGAACATGCGGAGCAATTCGTAGCCTTCCTCTGCAACAAGTTTGATGTGTTTGAGTGGAATCCCGCCGACATGTGGGGCGTTGCCCGGGACGTTATCGAGCACAAGCTCACTGTAACGCCCGGCCGCCCCCGGTAAAGTAGAAGCTGAGGAAGCTCTCCCTCTAGCGTCAGGAGGCCATCAAGGCTGAAATCACCAGGCTCCGAGAGGTGGGGTTCATTCGGGAGGTTTTGCACCCCTCATGGCTGGCGAACCCCATCCTCGTGAAGAAGTCGAACGACAAGTGGAAGATGTGCGTGGATTTCATTGACCTCAATAAAGCTTGCTCAAAAGACAACTTCCCACTCCCGCGGATTGACCAGTTGGTGGATTCGACCGCGGGGTGAGAGCTTATGAGCTTCCTGGACGCTTATTTGGGTTTGGATGGCTAAGGAAGACAAGGAAAAGACGAGTTTGATAACTCCCCTCGGCACCTTCTGCTATGTCCACATGCCCTTTGAGCTAAAGAATGCTGGGGCAATCTTCCAACACCTCATGTTGCTGGTCCTCAAGGACCAGATCGGTCGCAATGTTGAGGTCTACGTCGACGACGCGGTTGTCAAAAGTCTCCATGCGGCTGCTCACCTCGACGACTTAGCGGAAAGCTTCCGCAACGTCCGCAAGTACGGGTTGAAGCTCAACCAGGAAAAGTGCACCTTCGGCATACGTGGGGGGAAGCTGCTTGGCTTCCTCGTGTCCTAGCGAGGTATAGAGGCCAACCTTGAAAAAATTCGAGCCTTGCTGGACATGCCCCCGCCACGCTCCATCAAAGATGCACAGCGGCTTACCGGCCGCTTGGCCGCGCTAAGCCGCTTCGTCTCGTGATCTGGGGATCGTGGCCTCCAGTTCTTCAAAATCTTCTGGGGCCTCGAAGGGTTCAAGTGGACTCCTAAGGCCCAGGCAGCTTTCAATGACCTGAAGAAGTACCTCACAAGCCCTCCAATGCTCGTGAGCCCATCTCTGGAAGAACCCCTGCTCCTTTACCTTGCTGCTACCCCAGTCGCTGTGAGTGCGGTGTTGATAAAGGAGCAGGACGGGCAGCAGCGCCCCGTGTACTACGTGAGCAAAGCCCTCCAAGGGGCTAAGACTCGGTACACGGAGGTGGAGAAGATCTGCTACACCCTCCTGATGGCATCCTAGAAGCTCCACCACTACTTCCTGGGACAACCGATCACAGTCCTATCTTTCCTCCTCCTGGGGGAGGTGCTGCGAAACAAGGAGGCAACCGGCCGGATTGAGAGGTAGGGGGCCAAACTGGCTCCTTTCTCCCTATCCCTTACGGGCTGTTCCACCATTAAATCACAAGTCCTCGCTGACTTTGTGGCGGAATAGACCCCCGCTCCCGGGACAGAGGGGGAGACTCCCATCGGGCAGAACACTAGACTACTCGGTGAGGCTCGAGTTCCCAGCTACGAACAACGTAGCTGAGTACGAGGCCTTGCTCCTGGGGCTGTGTGTCATGTGCTCCCTGGGGATTCGTCGCCTCTTGCCCATGGGGGACTCCCAGCTCGTGGTTTGCCAAATGAACAAGTCATACTTGTGCCACGATGCAAACCTGAGCCTATATTTGGGGGAGGTGCGTAAGATGGAGAGGTACGTCGAGGGCCTGGAGGCCCGGCATATCCGCCGGAGGGACAATGACCGCGCCGACGCCCTCGCCTGGTCAGCCAACACCCGGGAAGCTCTCCCTGGGGGTGCCTTCTTAGAGATCATCGCGAAGCCCTCGGTGACCACTCCAGATGCAGACCCCGAGTCTCATGACCCGGAGATCTCCGATATTGCCTAGACCACATCCTAGATGGACCCCCTCATCTCCTTCATCAGGGAGGAGGGGGAGCCTCCCAGTGACACCGAGGCAAAGCGCCTTCGCGCCAAGGCACGAGCTTACCTCCTACTAGAGGGAAAGCTCTACTAGCGGGGAGCTTCCACCCTGCGCCGCTGCCTCCCACGAGCAGAAGGGCTCCGGCTCCTCAAGGACATCCACTCGGGGAGCTGCGGGTCTCACCTTGCCCCGCGCTCAGTCGCGGGGAAGGTTCTCAGCCAAGGATTCTATTGGCCCACAATGGTCCGCGATGTGCGGGATCTTTTCTTCGTGTGTGAGGCCTGCCAGAAAATGGCAAAGAGCTCCAGACTGCCATCCACGACGCTGCAGACCATCCCCATCACTTGGCCCTTCGCACGCTGGGGGATGAACCTACTCGGTCCATTCCCCCCAGCACCAGGGGGCTACAAGTATGTGGTGGTCGCAGTGGACTATTTATCCAAGTGGGTGGAGGCTGAGCCCTTGGCCAACATCACCTCCCGAGCAATACAGTAGTTTTTCTGGAAGAATATCGTGTGTCGCTTTGGGGTCCCCTGAGAGATCACTATCGACAACGGGACCCAATTCGACTCGGCATACTTCTGGGAGTTGTGTGAAGGTTTGGGGGCTACCCTCCACTTCACCTCCGTAGCTCATTCCCAGAGCAACAGAGCCGTCGAAAGGGTCAACGGCGTGATCCTACAAGGATTGCGCCGACGACTTGAGCAAACCACCTCTAGGTGGGGCGCGTGGGCGAAGGAGCTTCTGAGCATCCTCTGTTCCATGCGCACGACCCTGAGTCAGGCAACAGGGTGCACACCCTTCTCGCTCGTATACGGGGCTGAGGTAGTCCTCCCCTCAGAGATCAGTTTTTGGTTGCTGCGGGTCGAGTTCTTAGACGAAGCTACGGCTGCAGCGTACCAAACCAATGAAGCAAACCAGCGGCTAGAAGTCGACCTCATCGAGGAAGAGCATGACCGAGTGCTCCTTCACCACGCCATCTACGAGCGCGAAATGGCGCGCGCGTACAACCAGCGCATTCGCGCGAGAGCCTTTTGCCTTAGGGACCTTGTCCTCAAGCACGCGACTGACCCCCAAGCTCAGGGCAAACTCTCCCCAAAGTGGGAAGGTGTAGCTTCTAGGCCCCTAAAGAGTGTTTTAGTAATTATTGACAACTACAAATGCTATACTAACGTTACCTGCCTAGTTGTGTCAAGAAGAAACTTAAAAGACAGGTTAATGAAAGGCAAAGAAAGAGCCTCATGATGAAGAAAGGGCACTGATCAAAAAGGCAAAGGTACGAAATAGGGTCTTTTCCATTTTTACCGGTCTAAGGTGATTAGAGAAGAATTTTGACCGAATTTCAGGATAGTTGCCGTACTATTAAGAGGAGCATGTGGTGTATCACGAAATACTTCATCTATGTGCCACAAATCATAAAATAAACTTGCATTGCATCCTAGAAGGTCATATCCTTTGAAAATGCTTGTTTCGGCTCATTTCTGCTCAACTCTGTCTCAGTTGGTCTGACCGTTTGTTAGACCAGTCTGACCGAATACACAGACTGACCGAATAGGATCTCGGATTGACTGACGTTATGTCTAAGTGTAGTTTTTTTCTTTAAAAAGGTCGGTCTGTCCGTAGTTAAGTCCTAGGTCAGTCTCCTGGAACTTCTTGATTCATCTTTCTGTTGTTTTGATCTATGATGGTCTGACCGTTTGTTAGACCGGTCTGACTGAGAAATCGGTCTGACCGTGCTTTTGAACTACGGTCTGACCGTATGGCCGGTCTGTCTGTATTTATCGGCCTGACCGTATAACGTGTCCAGAAACTCTGTCGTCTCTGGACAGTTTCACGGTCTGACCGAAATTGGCTCTGGTTTGACCGTGTGTGTGCCTGACAAGGGCAGTTGAGCATTTATTGCGCCTATTTTATGCCGTTGCAATTGCGGCGGTCTGACCGGGCATATACCTGCGATCTGACCGCCAAGTGATCTTTTTCTCCCAACGGCCTGTAACGGCTATATTTATTTTGGGGGTTATATATACTCCCATGCACGGCCCTGTTCATAACTTTTGGCATAATTTTGAGCATTGTCATCATCCTTGAGAGTTTAAGCGAGTTTCATACACTCTAGGGTTCAAATTCTCGAATTTGTGAGAGTGTGCATTTGAGATCTTCTAGTGCATTGCATTTAGATCATTAAATCAATCTTGTGTCACTAGAAGAAGACTAAGTGATCATCACCGTCTTGTTACTCTTGGAGTTTGCCGGCTCCTAAACGGCTAGGAGAAAGGTTTTGGTGAGCTCTTCAAGGAAGATTGTGAAGAAGCCTCAAAGCGTCTTGTGAAAGGGTTGAGCACGGCTTGCCGGAGCAGTAAAGTGCATCCTTAGTGAAATTGAGGTTTGGATAACTCATCACACTAATCCGGCTCAAGATCTAGGTCACTTCTCGAGAGAAGGTTGACTAGATAGAGGAGCGGTTAGAGATTTGAGTTTGCCTCAACGTGGATTAGGGGTGATCGGCAAATCACCGAGACCACGGGATATATCCTTGTGTTGAAGTTGTTCATTGTTCATCTCGTGTTATTTATTTGCTCTCATTTACTATTAATTGTTTGATTTATTGTTAATCTGTTAAAATCGCCTATTCACCCCCTTCTAGTCGATATCCTAGATCCCTTTCAATTGGTATCAGAGCCTGGACTCCATTTTTAGAGGATTTAACCATCCCGGAGTAGGATAAAGATGGCTAGTGAGGGTCGGATCAATATTGGCAAACCACCACTCTTTGATGGATCTAACTATACTTATTGGAAAACTAGAATGATGGTTTATCTTAAAGCCATGGGAGGAAAGATTTGGAAAGTGGTGGATGAGGGCTTTGCAATTCTTGATGATGATGACATGACTAACCTAGATAGAGATAATGCCTTAGTGAATGCTCAAGCCATGAATGTTCTTTATAGTGCTCTAAATCTAGGTGAATTTAATAGGATTTGTAAACTTGAAACGGCCCATGATATTTGGAGAAATCTTATGGATATTCATGAAGGAACCTCGATGGTCAAGGATGCTAAATTATTTATCCATAAGGGCCAATTTGAAAAGTTTGCTATGTTGCCCAATGAAGATGTATCGGAGACGTTTAACCGATTAAATAACATAGTAATGAGTTAAAAGGGCTTGGTATGGATGTCACAAATGTGGAATTTTGTCATAAGTTTCTTAGAGCTTTACCTTCAAAATATGATACCATTGTAACCTTACTTGTGCGCTCGAACTTGAAGAGTGTGACTCTGTTGGAAGTCTTGAGTGAGATTCTCACTCATGACATATTCAAGAAATCTCAAGAAGAAGTGAAAGATGAGGCTTCCGACTCCAAGAAGAAGAACATAGCACTAAAAGCTCAAGCTTCCAAAAGGGAAGACAATGAAGAAGAAAGTGATGAGAGAGGCACCGATGAGGAAATGGCTCTCTTTGTGAGAAGGTTCAAGCCATTCATGAAGAAGAGATATCAAGGAAAGTCCTTCAAGAAAGGACAATCATCCAAGAGGAACCCATTTGAAGAAAGAAGAAGCTTTGATTGCGGTGAAAAGGGTCACATCTCCACACAATGCAAACACAAGGAAGAAGAAAAATCGATGAAGAAGAAGAAGTACAAAAAGGAAGGAGAAAGCAAGAAGAAGGTTTTCAAAAAATATTATAAGAAGAAGAAGGATGGACAAGCTTGCTTCATTGAATGGGATTCGGATGCTTCAAGTTCCGATTCCGAAGATGAAGATGAAGCATCACCCAAAGGACTCGCCGAGGTGGCTATCAAGGAAGCTCCATCTCTATTCTCCACTCCTCATTGCCTCATGGCTAAAGGAGAATCGAAGGTATCATGTGACGAAGATGAATATACTTATGATGACCTAGTTGAGATGATTACCAGTTTTGATGACTATATGAGTAAAGAAAAAGAGAAATTCAAGGAATTGAAGAAGAGACACAAAACTCTTCAAAATTCCTATGAGGAGCTAAACACATCTCATGAGACTCTCAAAGAAACTCATGAGATGCTTAAGGAAGCTCATGACTCACTAATTACTCATAAAGCCAACAAAACGGGTAATGAAATAGTCATCACTTGCAATATTTTGAATGACTTGCCCATAATGTCTACTTCTAGCATATCTACATCTTGTGAAGATTTAATTGAATTCCCATCTAGACCTAAAATTGATGATAATGTGCTTAGTCTTGAAAACAATGAACTTAAGGACAAAATTGAAAAACTAACCAATGATCTAGCTAAATGCTATGTAGGAGAATCAAAATTAAGACATCTTCTAGATAGTCAGAGGTTCTCCTTAAGAAAAGAAGGACTAGGCTACATTCCTAAAAAGGGAAAACATGCATTTGTTCCATCGAAAACCGTATTTGTAAAAGAAAAGGGATATTGCAACAAATGTAAAAGTTTAGGTCACATTGAAAAGAATTGCCATGCTAGCAAAAGTAATTCATCTCTTATATTCAATTCTTGCTATGTTTTAAAGAAAATGAACAATGGCGATATTAAAGCCAAATTTGTTGGAACCCCGATCATTGGTACCAAAAAGAAAGTCATTTGGGTCCCAAAATCCTTGGTAACTAACCTCCAAGGACCCAAAAAGATTTGGGTACCTAAAAGGACCTAACTTTGTTTTGTAGGTAAATTACAAGGCCGGAGGACAACATTGGGTGCCCGATAGTGGATGCACTCAACATATGACTGGTAATCACAACATGTTCTCCTCTCTAAATAACGAAGGTGCGGAATATGACAAGATCACATTTGGAGACAATAGCAAAGGAAAGGTAAAAGGTTTAGGTAAAATTGCCATCTCAAACGACCTCTCCATATCTAATGTATTGCTTGTTGAATCTCCAAATTTCAACCTCTTATCCGTAGCTCAACTCTGTGATCTTGGATTTATATGTGCATTTTATCCAAAAGAAGTGATTATCACTAGTATTGATGATAATAGGTTGATTTTCAAAGGTTTTAGACATGGCAACCTCTATTTAGTTGATTTCAATTCAAATGATGCTAATCTTGGTACATGCTTGTTCACTAAATCTTCTAAAGGTTGGCTATGGCATAGAAGGCTTGGGCATGTTGGAATGAAACAACTAAATAGACTAGTTAAACATGATTTAGTTGTTGGATTAAAAGATATAAAGTTTGAAAAAGATAAATTATGTAGTGCTTGCCAAGCCGGAAAACAAGTTGCAAACTCACATCCAACTAAAAGTACAATGTCAACTTCTAGTCCACTTGAATTATTGCATATGGATTTATTTGGACCAACTACTTTTGTGAGCATTGGTGGCAATAGTTATTGTCTTGTCGTTGTAGATGATTTTCTAGATATACATGGATATTCTTTTTACATGATAAGTCAATTGTGTTTAACACTTTCAAAAGCTTTGCTCAAAGGGCCGAAAATGAATTTAGCTTCAAGATCAAGAAAGTGAGAAGTGACAATGGCTCCGAATTCAAGAATACCAAGGTTGAAAATTGGTGTGATGATAAAGGTATCAAACATGAGTTTTCGGCCAAGTATACACTGGAGCAAAATGGAGTAGTCGAACGAAAGAACTGGACATTGATAGACATGGCAAGGTCTATGCTTTTGGAATACAATGTTTCGGACACCTTTTGGGCCGAAGCAATCAACACCACGTGCCATGCATCAAATCGTCTTTATTGTCATCGACTACTAAAGAAAACTCCTTATGAGCTTCTCATTGGAAGGAAGCCAAACATTTCCTACTTCCAAGTGTTTGGATGTAAGTGCTATATCTTGCGGAAAGGTACACGCTTATCTAAATTTCAAAGTAAATGTGATGTAGGATTTTTATTAGGATACTCATCAAATAGCAAAGCATATCGTGTCTACAACCAAAACTCCGGTTTGGTTGAGGAGACACATGATGTTAAATTTGATGAGACTAACGGCTCTCAAGAGGAGCAAGACAATTTGGATGATGTAGGTAATGAAGGGTTGAGAGTGGCAATGAAGAACATGACCATTGGGGATATCAAGCCGAAAGAAGATAGTGATCAAGATGAAGATCCATCCACTCAAGCTATCCCCTCTTCATCAACTCCTCAACATGAAGATCAAATAGTTGAAGTGGTCAATGTGGAAGACTCCTCTCAACAACAACCGGAAGTACCGTCTACCTCTACTTCACAAATCCCTATTGATCATCCAAGAATTCATCACTCAATTTCCAAAGATCACCCCGTCGATCAAATTGTTGGTGAATTGCGTAAGGGTGTCCAAACTAGTTCTCGTCTTGCTTCATTTTGTGAAAATTACTCTTTTGTTTCCTCTTTTGAGCCCACACTTGTAGATGAAGCATTAAAAGACCCGGATTGGGTGAATGCTATGCACGAAGAATTAAACAACTTCACCCGCAACAATGTTTGGGAATTAGTAGAAGAACCAAATCCGGATGAACACAATGTCATTGGAACCAAATGGATTTTCAAGAATAAACCAGATGCAAACGGAGTGGTAGTAAGAAACAAGGCAAGATTGGTGGCTCAAGGATACACTCAAGTTGAAGGTTTGGACTTCGGTGAAACCTTTGCTCCTGTAGCTATACTTGAGGCTATTAGAATCTTGCTTGCTTTTGCTTCATCTCATAATATTAGACTTTATCAAATGGATGTCAAAAGTGCATTTTTAAATGGAAAAATTAATGAATTAGTATTTGTTAAACAACCTCCTAGATTTGAAGATCCTACAAAGCCAAATCATGTGTATAAACTCTCCAAGGCTCTTTATGGTCTTAAACAAGCACCTCGTGCTTGGTATGAAAGACTTAGAGACTTCTTAATTTCAAAAGGCTTTAAAATTGGGAAAGTTGATACTACCTTATTTACTAAGAAAATTGGAAATGATTTCTTTGTATGTCAAATTTATGTTGATGACATCATATTTGGATCTACTAACCAAGATTTTTGCGAGGAATTTGGTAATATGATGTCCAGGGAATTTGAGATGTCTTTGATAGGTGAACTAAGTTTCTTCCTCGGACTACAAGTTAAACAACTCAAGGAAGGAACTTTCATCAGTCAAAGCAAATATGTGAAGGACTTACTCAAGAAGTTCGGACTTGAAGAAGCAAAGCCAATCAAGACACCAATGGCCACAAACGGTCACCTTGTCTCTGACGAAGGGGGTAAACCGGTAGACTCAAGACTTTATAGATCTATGATTGGTAGTTTATTATATCTTACTGCTTCTAGGCCCGATATTATGTTTAGTGTTTGTATGTGTGCAAGATTTCAAGCCTCTCCTAAAGAAAGTCATTTAATGGCTGTTAAGCGCATTTTGAGGTATCTGAAATATTCATCTAGCATAGGGTTGTGGTATCCTAAAGGTGCTAAATTCGAATTAATTGGATATTCTGATTCCGATTATGCGGGATGTAAAGTCGATAGAAAAAGCACCTCTGGCAGTTGTCAACTGTTAGGAAGATCTTTAGTATCTTGGTCCTCCAAGAAACAAAACTCTGTAGCCTTATCAACCGCCGAAGCGGAATATGTTTCCGCGGGTAGTTGTTGTGCACAATTGCTTTGGATGAGGCAAACATTGTTGGATTATGGAATAAAATTTGAAAAAGTGCCTCTTTTGTGTGATAATGAGAGTGCGGTGAAAATAGCCACAAATCCAGTTCAACACTCTCGGACCAAGCATATAGATATTCGACACCACTTCCTTAGAGATCATGTTAGCAAAGGTGATGTGGTGGTCGATAATGTGAGAACCGAAGATCAATTAGCGGATATATTCACTAAGCCCTTAGATGAAAGTCGTTTTTGCAAACTTCGAAATGAGCTTAACGTCATTGATATATCAAATGTGGCTTAAAATGTTGAACTCATATTGCTTGTGCTTAAAGTATCACTTGTTTGTTTGAACTTCCTATCTTAGAGCTTTTTAGACTCTTTTATCGGCAATTGAGTAAAGTGAACCAAAAATTTGTTGAGTTATAAGATAAATACTTCCCCTTTGGTGATATTGTCTATATCTCTCTTATAATTATCTTATATTTATATATCACCCTATCCAAATCTCTTGAGCATCAAATCAATCAAAAATCCTCCAAGATTTTTAGTCTTTCCATCGGTCGAACCGATCCAATTGCGGTCTGACCGAATGCATCTCCAGAGAGCATCTTAAATTTTCTGCTTCTAGCGGTCTGACCGGTATCTTGCCTACGGTCTGACCGAACTTTCATGACCAGAGACCTTTTTATCCCGAATCTCTGTCCTTTTCACCCTCTTCCCACTTGTCTCTTTCACGTGCGCCTCAAAATTTTTGTTGGATTCTTCCTCTCCGGTCAAACCCTCGCCAAGCTCGAACAAACCGTGGTTCAAGATCATCTCCAAATCATGACTTCTAGGTATATTGCTCAGATCTCCCTTCTTTATCTTTTTGTTTCCTGTTCATCACGGGGTCTAGGGCAATTTTGGTGAATCTAGTTTAAATCCTTTCAATATCGTGAAATTGATTCATCCCCTTGATGCAATGAGTATTCTCACACATATTTTTGTCCACATTGCATCTTAATTTCACCTAAATCCCAGAAATCATGCCAAACCCTAACTCTACGGTTGCGCCGGTCCGACCGCCCCTGTTTCGGTCTGACCGACTGCAACAGCAGAGCCAGAGTTTGCTAATCTGTTATCTTATCAATTCACTCACTCTTACCTCTGAGTATCTTATCTGCTTTATCTCTTGCAAATCTTCTAGTGGTCGTGGTCCTCAAGGAAATATCTCCGTCCGAACAAATAAGAAGAAATTGGCAAAGCGGCTAAAAAGGGCTCAACCCTCGAGCAGTAGCGACTCTCGAGATGATGATTGGGTGCCCTCGGCCGGAGATTCAGAGACAGAACAGTCGTCACATCGTGGTGGATCGTCTTGTAACATCCTGAGTTAGGGGTGAAAACTTCCTTTTTCATCAATAGCATGCATGCTTGTATCTGTAGTAATAGCCAGATCAGTATCTATCCTAAACCCTAAAATCTCCAAAATCTATCTTGTGACCTCAAATCAAGATCAGATTGTTCAGATGTGATCTATCAGTTATCCTAAACCTAAAAGCCTTCAGAACCCAGATTCAATTCTATCCCTAACTTCCAGAATTATCAACTCTTTTCTGTTTTCGAAAACAGAATATCTGTTATTACCTTTTACCCTAAGTTTCAGAAATCCAGATTTAATCAAAATCTTAGCCAAGTTCATACCAGATTATTCCTGGAACATGATCATGGGTATGCCAATACCTTAAACCAGAAAGTTGGCAGCCAGATTTTACCATCTAAACCTTTTTCGCAAATCAGTCCAAGAGTTATTACAAATTAGTCCTTTATCTGATATCTAGAAACCCAAAAAGGCTAAAATCTCCAGATTAACTCCAAATTCAGAATTTCTTCGGCAAATCTTTTCTAGATGCTATTTGAAACAAGTTCTTCTTCTGTGCAGATTTCAAGATCTCATCCTAATTACCATAATTCGAAATCAATTAAAGCTCAGATTCAATTACCCTAAAAATACCCTATTTTCAGTCTGTATCAAAGACTATTCAAATGTGCCAAATTTTATTAAATGTTCTTGCCAAATATTCTGTTGAATATAATCTGCTATATCAGTGAAATCAAATTCAGTTTAAACCTTCCAAAACTCCAGATTCGCAGATCAGTCCTTCTTCCAGATTTTTCTAAAAGCCAGAAAGGCAAAATGTTGCAAATTATCTTCAAATTCAAATCTAATTCAGGGAACACCTTCCAAATGCTTTTCAACACAAATTCTTCTTTTATGAGTATCTCAAAATCAAACCCTAAATCCCAGAATTCGAGATCAATAAGTTTCAGACTTATTTTACCCTAATCTACTCTGTTTTCAGTTCATATCAAAAATCACCCAAATGTCTCAAATTTTATCTTCTATTTGTGCCAAGTCATCTGTTGAATCAAGCCTACCAGATTAATGCAATCAATTTCAGATTTAACCTTCCAAATCATCAGATTTACAATTCAGCCCAAAATCAAAAGTCAAATATTGCAAATCAGCCCCTATTTCGACCAGAGCAGCAGCTACTGTACGCACGACCAGAGCTCGCCGTGATCTTGCGCCGTGCACGCTCACCGCCGGCCAAGCCCCGCTTGCATTTGTGCTCGTGCATGCTTGCTGTTGCTGATGCGCACGCGTCCGTGTCTTAGCCTTCGCCGTGGCAGCAACGTTGAACAGCAATTGCTTCCGCGCGTGACCAACAGCAGCTTTTGTCAGCAACACGGCACCACGTTGCTTTGCCTTGCCAGCTTGTGTTGCCACCGCCTTGCACCACCCGACATTGTTGAGTCCCGATGAAGCCGACAGCTTAATCAGCTTTGCACCGCCTGTGCGCCATCACGTTACCGCTCGCCGTTGTTGCATCTGCGTCTGGCAAGTCACTGACGCCAATTCATTGCTGTTTAATCCTTGCAAGCTTTGCCCTCCAGTCTATTTAAGCAATCAACACCTTGTGCAATCTTCACTTCACCAGAGCTTAACCAAATTCTCAAATTCCCTTGCTGTCGTCGTCTTCTCCGGCGAGCCATCGAGGAGCTTCACGGTGACAGCCTTAACCGCAGCCTCAATCCTCAAATTGACAGCATCAGTGAGTTTCTCCTACCTATCTCATCGTGCTGTAGTATTTAATTGAACTCTTATGCACTTCATCGCCGGTGATCGCCGGAAATTGCTGAAATCAGTGAAATGCCCTGTTCCAGTTGCACAAGTCAAATTAGCCCGAATTAGCCTTCGATTCAATAGACAAAAATGATCAGTGAGCTATTTTAAGCAAGCCTGTGAAGTTGAATGGTGAAATTGACCAAGAACTGGAGTTTTTCGCTAGCCCGAGCTTCCCCAGCCGCCGGCGAACGTCGCCAGCCTTCTCCGGTGCTTCTCCGGCCAATTCAATCGTGCCAGAAGCTTTCTTGTACGTTCTAGATGCTCTCCAAGCAAGGAATCGAGTTCAAACATCGTGTAGCCAAAACCCCCAATACCAGTGTCTTCTTCTCCGGCGCCGGCCACCGGAAAACCATTCCCGGCCGATCCAGCTCCAGAAACCTTGTCCCCCAGATGCGCCTTGATCTCCTAAGCAACTTTGCTTACTAGCTCGACTTCCAATTCGGCCTAAATCAGAAGATATAGCTATGCCCTAATTCCTGTCCAGTGCTGTGAATTGAAATTTCAGCCACCGAGTTCATCGCCGGTTTTCATCACTTTCCGGCCACCTCCTGCCCTAGGTCCAGTTGAATGAATTGTTCCTGTTACTGAGGCCTACATCCCAGACAAAGTGGTGCATCAATTGGAGCCCTAGATCAAAAGTTGTAGCAAACCCTAGTTTCTAGCTATGTCAGTGCAATGCCAGGCTATGCCAGTCAGTGGCATTAGCCCATTTCACTTCCTTCCAGATGTGTATTTTGAGCATGACTTTGTCCCTTAGACTTGTGGAGTTGTAATCTACATTTCATTCTACTGCCACAAGTTGAGATAATCCTTCTACCATTCATTAACCCTATGTCAAAGCCTTGAACTGAATGTCGACCTAAAGACATTCATCGATTTTGGGCAAACCAGCTGCGGACTTAATGTCAATTCCTATATCCTGGAACCCTAGAAGTTCCTAGCACTCATTTTCAGCCCTAATTCTATGATTTAGCCCTAATCAGCTTCTATGGTACCTAAATCCAATTATTTCAGAATCATCAAGACATTCATCTTTGCATTATTGCATGTAGTATAATAATGTATTGAAAAGGTTGTGATTCTTGGTTGCTTGTTTGATCTTTGCTCAGAGTCGGAGCTAGAGTTCGAGGACTTCACTGCTGACCCGACATCAACTGCTGTCTTTCACGATGCGGAAGGCAAGTCATATCCTTGGTCATCTTGAACCAATATTTTAAATGCTGCTAAAACATAACCTTGAATATAAGCAATATTGCATGTGAAAGATTGAGAATGGTTGATTTATGAATTGGCAGTACTAGACTGGTTATCTGTGAAATATGAAATAAACAAGTTTTGAGCCATGAACTATTATATGTATCTATATACTTATATTCATGAAATAAAACCCTTAGCCGTGACCAGAAAAATGGTGTGGATGGTTGTAGTACTGGAAGTGCTAGACTGCAAAGGAATGCAGGCACTGAAGGTGCAGGGTTGTGGACGGTCTGGTCATTGGCATATAAGGACTAGAACCTTGTGTTGTGCGTCTAGTGGCATGAACAACGTGCTAACCGCAAGCCTGGTATGGGACAGGCCTGAACAAGTACTTATGTGGATCGTACATGAAACCCCTGCATGAGATGTGTTGCGATGATTGACTTGGAGGCTGACTCCTACTATCACTGAAGGTGATCTGATATTTGACCCAGTAATGGGAAAATGAGGTGGGGTGGAGGTTATGATACAGCCTACCACAACTGTGTTTCGCTGAGAGCCACAGGGTCAGGGGTGAATTGTAAGTGATGCATAACAAAAGTTCTTGTTATCTCCACCTTGCCACTCACACATGGTTGTGAGGAGGGGTCTAATCATTTTGTTATGATAGGATGGGCTTGAAAGTGGAATATCTTGCGGGTAAATTGGTACCTCTCTGCAGAGTTAAAAACGTATTCGAATACTCCGAGCTCCCGGGTTTATAGGAGTCTGCTGCGGTGGATTAAATCCACGGGGTGTGACACAAGTACTATTTCTAAATAAAATATGTTTAAATCAAGATTACCCAAATGACATGTGTTGTCATGATAAGGAGTGCTGCCGTGGGCTGTCGTGTGTCGACGTGTCGCGGTAGTGCTATAATCTAGTGAACATGAATGATGATGTTATATTATGAAAAGTGCTGCCATAAGATAAGATAAGAAAGGAAAAGATTATTTTACAAATATCCATAATTCTTGACTAGTCTAGGTTCATGTCATCACTACTATATGTATCTACTCTTACCTATGACTTGCTGAGTACGTAAGTGCTCACTCTTGCAACCTACAAATCAATAGACGGAGCAATCGACAATCACGATGAAGGCGTGAAGTACTTCGTGGATCCAGAAGGAGGAGCGTCAGTCCCGTCATTTCCTTGATGTGTGTTGTTCTGCCGTCCACTTCTCTTTGTGGGTGGGTCACCTACCTTCTGCTGTGTAGATGTTATTTTGCTAAACCATGTATGCCGTGAAGGCATTGTAATCTCCTTATGTAATATCAAGGCCAGCAGGCCACACTGCTTAACTATTTTGTAAGTTACTCGGTTGCAATGTGATATACTCCTGTGCTTGACTTATCCTGGGAAGTCAAGGGTATGTGTATGCTATGCATATAAGGGACTAGCTGCAGCGAGCTAGGTCTCTACAGGAGTAGTCGTAGTCCCAGTCTCGGGGCGCGACACGTCTCATGTGGGCATGGACATCGAGAGTGAGGACGATGAAATAAACGTCCACACTTATCAAGGCCCGAAGAAGAATTGGACTTCAAGCGACTATACAAAGGCTAGGACCATCTACGCCTACAATCATGAGAATGACGCCTCTACTCCTCACTTCCACATGATGACACAACAGGATGCATTCTACGGACATTTGATCCACAAGACCATCTTCGAACACAAATGGATCGAATGGGTTTATGTTGTGAATCAGCCCATCATGGCTCCTTTGGTGCAGATTTTCAAGGATATAGGGCTGTATGACTTTGTGGAGCACAAATGCACATGGAACGCCACTGCCATCAGACAGTTTTATGCTACGGTCGAGATCAGATGGGCAGACCAGCAGATCATGTGGATGATAGGTTCTAGGCGTTAGGAGGCCACCTTTGAGGAGTTTGCTGCGCCAAACAAAATAAACTATGAGGAAATGAAGGAGGGGATCAACATGGAGGATGAGGATTACCTCCATGAGGATGACTGGCTTCAGTTTTATGAGCAGCCGGGAGGTGGACAGCGGATTGTACCTGGCACCGTTATAGGTCTCAAAGTCCTCCCTGCTGTAGTCAACAAAATCGTACGAGCCACGATCCATCCAAAGAGTGGAAATCGAGAAGCGGTCCGAGATTTCTATTGGAACTTCATCGACCACATCCTCAAGAGTGATCGGATCAACATTGTCTCATTTATCTTGAAGACAATTGAGGATGTCTCGGCAAGCACTCTGCCGAATCTCTACTATGCTCCATTTATCATGTCCTTGCTACTCCAGAAGACGAAGTTCCCTCGCGGTTCATGTGATATCAGACATCTCGGCTATAAGCCGTTTAGTGTCAACCCGTGCATCTTGGCTTGAGGTCATGGAGCACAGCAGCAGCAGCAGCAGCAGGCTTAGCCTATGCCTCCTCCATCTCCACCTCAGGCACAGCAGACAGCTCAGTCTAGCCAAGCCCCCGCCTGGTTTACACAGTTCCAGCAGCAGTTCCATCAGCCGATGATGGATCAGTTCGCTACTCTTCTCCAGGGGCTTGAGCTCGCTCGCTCGGACTTGGCGGCATTGAATGATCAGTTCCAGACCTTCTCGTCACGCCAGGATCAGTTCGAGCAGCGCTTTGACGCCTTCTCCGCTCACTTCTACACCCGTTTCCCTCAGACTCCTCCTCACCATCCTCCCGATGATGATGCTCCCGCCGATTCTTAGCTTTTATGGCAATTGATGCCAAAGGGGGAGAGAAGAGAGTAGAAGTGTAGGGGAGAGATGAACCTTAAATTAAAGTTTTAATTTCACTTGTTTAGTTGAATATCTCATTTATGATCTATGTGGATGACATTTATGTTGGATGACTCTTGTATGAGATTGTTACTTCATGATATATGAGATATGCTTATGTTATTTTCATATGACCTTGTGATGATGATATCATGTGTAGAATTGAATGTCTTATTTGTGATACCTCATGCCTATATAATGAATGGATTGAGATAGCATCTTTTACACATGCTTGAACTCCACCAAAATGCCAAAATTCTCTTATTCATACATTTAGGGGGAGTGTCTTTCTCTTCGATGCTTATTGTAAAATTCCTGTTATGCTTAAAAACTCATTCATCTACTCTTTATGTTGTCATCAATTACCAAAAAGGGGGAGATTGTAGCTTCTAGGCCCCTAAAGAGTGTTTTAGTAATTAATGACAACTACAAATGCTATACTAACGTTACCTGCCTTGTTGTGTCAAGAAGAAACTTAAAAGACAGGTTAATGAAAGGCAAAGAAAGAGCTTCATGATGAAGAAAGGGCATTGATCAAAAAGGTAAAAGTACGAAATAGGGTCTTTTCCATTTTTACCGGTCTAAGGTGATTAGAGAAGAATTTTGACCAGATTTTAGGATAGTTGCCATACTATTAAGAGGAGCATGTGGTGTATCACGAAATACTTCATCTATGTGCCACAAATCATAAAATCAACTTCCATTGCATACTAGAATGTCATATCCTTTGAAAATGCTTGTTTCAGCTCATTTCTACTCAATTCTGTCTCAGTCGGTCTGACCGTTTGTTAGACCGGTCTGACCGAATACACGGACTGACCGAATAGGATCTCGGACTGACCGACGTTATGTCTAAGTGTAGTTTGTTTTTCTTTAAAAAGGTCAGTCTGTCCGTAGTTAAGTCCTAGGTCAGTCTCCTGGAACTTCTTGATTCATCTTTCTGTTGTTTTGAGCTATGACGGTCTGACCGTTTGTTAGACCGGTCTGACCGAGAAATCGGTCTGACCGTGCTTTTGAACTACGGTCTGACCGTATGGCCGGTCTGTCCGTATTTATCGGCCTGACCGTATAACGTGTCCAGAAACTGTGTCGTCTCTGGACAGTTTCACGGTTTGACCGAAATTGGCTCCGGTTTGACCGTGTGTGTGCCTGACAAGGGCAGTTGAGCATTTATTGCGCCTGTTTTATGCCGTTGCAATTGCGGCAGTCTGACCGGGCATATACCTGCGGTCTAACCGCCAAGTGATCTTTTTCTCCCAACGGCCTGTAACGGCTATATTTATTGTGGGGGGTATATATACTCCCATGCACGGCCCTGTTCATAACTTTTGGCATAATTTTGAGCATTGTCATAATCCTTGAGAGCTTAAGCGAGTTTCATACACTCTAAGGTTCAAATTCTCTAATTTGTGAGAGTGTGCATTTGAGATCTTCCAGTGCATTGCATTTAGATCATTAAATCAATCTTGTGTCACTAGAAGAAGGCTAAGTGATCATCACCGGCTTGTTACTCTTGGAGTTTGCCGGCTCCTAGACGGCTAGGAGAAAGGTTTTGGTGAGCTCTTCAAGGAAGATTGTGAAGAAGCCTCAAAACGTCTTGTGAAAGGGTTGAGCACGCCTTTCCGGAGCGGTAAAGTGCATCCTTAGTGAAATCGAGGTTTGGATAACTCATCACACTAATCCGGCTCAAGATCTAGGTCACTTCTCGAGAGAAGGTTGACTAGATAGAGGAGCGCTTAGAGATTTGAGTTTGCCTCAACGTGGATTAGGGGTGATCGGCAAATCACCGAGACCACGGGATATATCCTTGTGTTGAAGTTGTTCATTGTTCATCTTGTGTTATTTATTTGCTCTCATTTACTATTAATTGTTTGATTTATTGTTAATTTGTTAAAATCGCCTATTCACCCCCCTCTAGTCGATATCCTAGATCCCTTTCAGAAGGCCCCTACAAGATCTCCGCGGTCTTGGGCTCAGGTGCTTACAAGCTCTCGAACCTTGAAGACCAGGAGCTGAAGCACACTTGGAACATAGACTTTCTCTGCAAGTTCTACATCTAGCCCCCGGGCTCACTCCCTCCCCTGTCCTGACTTCGCAAGGGGAGGTGTTGTATTCACTGTTCCCTCCCCCGTCGCGATTCCGCGGGGGAAGGTGTTGTATTCACTGTTCCCTCCCTCGTCGTGATTCCGCGGGGGGAGGCGTTGTATCTATCTTCATTAATACAAACGTTCTTTTTGTTCAACTCTAGAATTCTTCCATATTCTTAACTTGGCGCCTCCAAGGCGATGCCCTCCCAGTGAGGACGTAGGCTATCGCAGCCTAAAAGTCCCTACGATGGGAGCCCCGCTCCCGTAGGGCAGCTTATAGTAACCCCTCGTGGACTAAGGGGGTAAGCGGCAACCCAGTTCTCATGAACTGCGGTAGCGAGTTAATTTGAGAGACTAGTCCCCCCTCAAACACTCAAGCCTGTCATCAGGCTCATCCTCCTCCGGGAGTGAGTTCCCCCTCTGTGGGTCATGGAATTCTCAGTTGTCTCAGAATTCTCGACTGGCTCCCCATTCTCACGGCGACCGGGGGAACTTCTTACCGGGTCTCAGGATTTTTAGACCGGGAAATTCTCGACCAGCTCCCCATTCTCATGGTGACTGGGGCCTCTTCTTACCGGGTTGTAACATCCCTGTTTTCCTCAAATCGTGTAAAAACATGCTCACCCTTGCCTTTGCATACAAATTCAGAAGAGGGATTCGTTGATCCTGATTCCTTTGGTTTTGAGTACCAAGATGAGGAAGGAACCTTTCCAGATGATTCGAGCTTCTAGGAGGGTCATGTGCCCAGTGGAGTCCAATGTGGTGAAAGCCCATGCTGAGCCGTTGCAGAAGGATGTGAAGATCTTTGTTGTTGCTTTCTGTGTTGTCTTGTTTATTCGGTACCTTGATACTGACTCTTGTATTGAGAAACTCATTATTTTTACATCAACTTTAATTAGCGTCATCCTTGACGTTATGGTACTGTAATATTGGTCATCGTGATCTTGTACTTGTTTTAACTATCTGCTTTACTGTTTAAAGTAAATCTTGTTGTTGTGAGCTTGTGATGTACCTTTCTAAGTGCAACCCACCTGGGCGGTTGCCACCGGATTCCTCAAATGAGGGTCCCACAGCAGATGGTATCATAGCAAAGGCTCGACTGGAGGTCGTGACCCTTCTATGGACATTGGTGTCCCTAGAACAAAAAATCGCTAGTTTATTTGACTAAAATCTAATTACGAAAATCTAATTTGTCTAAGCAAAATATATTATGTAGTTATTCTTTTTGATTATTTGAAAAAGATTTAAACATTATTTTAACCCTTAGGTGCTTTTGCGTTCTGTCTCCTCAGACGGCTTTCGTGCCTCAGTGGTAGTCCACGAGATCCCAGAGCATGGAATTGGACCCCATGGACGCGAATGAAGATCAGGAGGAGGACCCAGAAGAGGTAGAGCCTTATGGTTCTTCCAATGATGATGTGTGATCCCAGACTTCCCCTGGTTTAACCTTTTGTGCCTAACCCCAACAGACATTAGATCTTTTGTGTGGTAGTTGTTTGTTGTGGTGTGTGTTGGTTGTTAAATATTCCTGTAAGCCGTAGAGGCAAAACTATGTATTTTATAAAAGTTAATTTATGAAAAGCATCTTGCACATTTCCATCCTTGTCTCAAAGGTTATATCAGCATCCCACTTGTACCCTATCTGTATCTCCCTCTGAGTCAGCAGTCTTTTCTTTGACCTCCTGCTAGAGCATAATGGTTAACACTAGAGGAAGATCTCAGGGAAGAGAGTCCGAGGAGGACACCCGTGACATGAGGAACACATCTGGAAGAAGAGCTCGTGCCAACCCAGATCAATATGGATCACCAACTTCCATGCCACAAGGAGGCAATATCAGTGATGTGTTGATATGGATGGAGAAGAATAGACAGCAGGCAATGGTGGTACAGAACCAAATCTTAGAGCAAATGATACAAAACTTACTATCCGGACATGTTGAGGGATCAGCAATTGGAGCAAGATTAACCGATTTTCAGAAGACGCGCCCTCCGACCTTCTCAAGCAATGAGATCTCCCGCACCAGTTCAGAATTTTGCCAGAGGTGTTCTGTCACCCAGAGGAGGAATTCAAATCAGCAAGGGAAGAGGAATACCGACTACAGGATGAGGCCGACTCAACTACGCATTCGCAGTTGAAGCTGGAGAAGCATTTGATGTTGTGATTGGTAGAATCCTGATCTTTTCTCAGCCTTCGGTTATTTTGTTTGACCCTGGTGCAACTCACTCTTTTGTGTCGAGGTATTTCGTTCTGAAAAGTGGATTGCCCATATTTGCTTTAGAATGTCCTATTCTTATTCAGTTCCCCAGAGCTAGAATGCCGATTAGATCTATCTGTAGAGATATTGCCTTCTGTATCGGCAACATAGGATTCCTAGCGAATCTGCTAGTTTTAGATCTTCAAGGGCTAGATGTTATCATTGGAATGGATTGGCTAATGACGCACAAAGGCCAAATGGACTGTGAAAGGAAGACAATCACGCTAACCAACACTGAAGGAGAGCAGGTCACATTCCACGTAGAGAGGACTTTAGTAAGTGACCATGTGAGTAGTTTGAACGGTATTGAGAAGATCGAGTTCGAGAAAGTGCCAATAGTCAATGAGTACCCAGAAGTTTCTCCTAAAGAACTCCCAGGAATGCCTCCAGACAGGGACATAGAGTTCACCATCGAGCTGAAACCTGGATCAGCTCCATACGCAGGAAAGCTTGCCCGAATGACCAAGAGCAAAAGGAACTAAGGAAGCAAGTAGAAGAGTTGGAAGAGAAAGGATTTATCAGAACAAGTTCCTCACACTGGGGAGCCCCGGTATTTTTTGCCAAGAAGAAAGACGGTAACCTACGACTCTGCATCGACTACTGATCCAGGAGGATCTCCAAGTCCAGATCGCATGCGGCTTCGCGACCAAGTCCTAATCGCATGCGGCTTCGCGACCAAGTCCTGATCGCATACGGCTTCGCGACCTTAACCTTGTTCGGGAAGGATTCGCGAACATGGATGGGTCCGCGACCATGGATTGGTCTGCGACCAGGAAAAGGAATTCGTTCCCTTTTCGGAATTGTAATCCGATCCGAATGTGTATAACTAAGCTTATCTGTTTAGGATTAGTTATATTAGTCTAATATGTTTAGGTTATTGAGTCTGATACATACTCATACGATTGGACTATAAATACCTTCTAATAGGTCTAGTTTAGATCATCGAAGAGCCATATAACTTATTTGAGTTTTAGACACTTATAGTTCCTTCGACGTAAACAAGTATGTCTAACGTTCGATGTGTAAGCCCTCTTTGAAATAAAGAGTTGTACGATTACTTTGGGGTTTCGGTATAAGATCCCGTTATTCCGCATATTAGAATCTGGGCGAGCCTAGTGCGAAAACCAAGGCTAGGTCTCAAACGGATCAACTACTGAAGGCTGAATGACATGACCATCAAGAACAAGTACCCTCTACCCAGAATTGAAGATCTATTTGATTAGCTCAGAGGAGCAAAGATATTTTCAAGAATTGACTTGAGATCAAGATACCATCAACTGAAGATTCGAGAGCAAGATATCCCCAAGACTGCATTCATAACGAGATATGGATTACATGAGTTTACGGTGATGCCATTTGGACTGACAAATGCAACCACAGTGTTCATGAAGTTAATGAACAAAGTCCTTATTGAATTTTTAGATAAATTCATCATTGTGTTCGTGGATGATATCCTCATTTTCTCTAGGATAGAAGAAGAACATGTCCAACATCTCAGATTGGTGCTAAAGAAGTTGGCAGACCATCAGCTATATGCCAAGTTTGATAAGTGTGTCTTTTGGTTAAAGGAAATTTCTTTTCTAGGCCACATCATTTCTAGCGAAGGAATATTCATGGACCAGTCGAAAATCCAAGCTATCATAGAAGGGAAGCAGCCAGAAACAGTGATAGAAATAAGAAGTTTCTTAGGACTAGTTGGGTATTACTGAAGATTTGTTGCGGATTTTCTAAGATCACCAGGCGACTCACCCAGTTGCTAAAGAAGAACATCTCTTTTGAGTGGACTAAGGAGTGTGAAAAGAGTTTTGAAGAACTAAAGATGAAATTGACAACCACATTTGTCCTCATATTGCCCGATGATAGGAAGAACTTTGAAGTTTATTGCGATGCATTAAAGCAAGGACTAGATTGTGTTCTCATGCAAGAAGAAAAATTGGTGGCATACGCGTCAAGACAGTTGCGACCCCATGAAGAAAACTACCCAACCCACGACTTGGAGTTAGCTTCAATTGTCCATGCATTGAAGATTTGGCGACACTACCTATTGGGTAACAAATGTGAAATCTATACTAATCACAAGAGCTTAAAGTATATCTTCACATAGCAAGACATAAATATGAGGCAACGAAGGTGGTTAGAGCTTATCAAAGATTATGACCTTGGAATACACTACCACCCTAGCAAAGCGAATGTAGTAGTAGATGCCTTCGCAGAAAGTCCTATTGCAATCAAGCGAAGAATCTAGGAATACCACCTCAATTACTCAGAGATTTTGAGAGACTACACTTGGAATTTGTTGAACAAGGGACCATCGCCGCCTTGAAGGTAGAATGCAAATTGAAGGACCAAATTCAGAAGGCTCAGGTAATGGATCCAAACATCTAAAAGCTAAAGGAGGACATGAAGAGTGGAAGTGCAACTAATTTCAGAGAGGATAAGCAAGAGATCTTATGGCACCATGACCGTATCTGTATTCCAAACTGCAGGGAAATCAAAGACCTGATAATGCGTGAAGCTCATCATACCTCTTACTCCATACACCCAGGCAACACGAAGATGTATAAAGACTTGAAGAACCAGTTCCGGTGGAATGGAATGAAGAAGGAAATTGCTAAATTTGTAGCATCTTGTGATAGTTGTCAAAGAGTAAAAGGAGAGCATCAAAAACCTGCAGGACCATTACAACCTCTACCAACCCCTGAGTGGAAGTGGGATGAAATTGGAATGGATTTCACAACAAGATTACCAAGAACCCAGAAAGGTTATAATTCCATATGGGTCATAGTGGACAGACTGACGAAGGTATCTCACTTTCTACCGGTGAAGACCCAATACATGACTAGACAACTAGCGGAGTTGTATCTCAACAGGATTGTCGTTCTTCATGGAGTGCCGAAGACGATTGTTTCTGATAGAGGCGCCCAGTTTGTGTCGAAATTTTGGGAAAAATTGCAAGAAGCCTTGGGTACAAAATTAAAGTTTAGTATAGCTTACTACCCACAGACGGGAGGACAGACTGAGAAAGTAAATCAAATCCTGGAAGACATGTTAAGAGCAAGTGCTTTGGATTATGGAAATTCTTGGGAATCATTCCTACCATACGCTGAGTTCACCTACAGCAACAGTTATCAAGCAAGTTTGCAAATGGCACCCTATGAAGCACTCTATGGAAGAAAATACCGCACACCCTTATACTGGACTAAAGTGGGTCAAAAACAATTCCTAGGACCGCAATTAGTGGAAGAGGCTACTACTCATGTGAAGATTGAACAAGAGAGGTCGAAGATGGCTTAGTCTAGACAAAAGAGCTATGCCGACAACAGGAGAAAGAAATTGTCTTTCGAAAGAGGTGATTATGTCTACCTTAAAGTAACACCTTACGAGCGAATTCGTAGATTCCAAATGAAAGGGAAATTGAGCCCAAGATATGTCAGACTATACCAAATTCTGGAGAGACAAGGAGAAGTGGCATACAAGCTGGAACTGCCACCCGAACTAGCTGGAGTTCACGATGATTTCTATGTATCCCAGTTAAAAAAATGCCTAAAGAAACCTATGGAACAAATATCTCCTATGGAAACTGAATTCAACCAGACCTGGCATGCCTGGAGTACCCTATCAAAATATTGGAGATCAGTGAGAGGAGATTGAAATTAAGGACCATTCGATTCTACAGAGTTCAATGGAATAACCACACAGAAGAAGAATCCACATGAGAAAGAGAAGAACGATTGTGTCAAGATTTCCCCTACCTGTTCTCAGACCAGCCAGAATCTAGAGGACGAGATTATTCTTAAGGAGGGTAGGTTGTAACATCCATGTTTTCCTCAAATCTTGACCCAATCTAAGTCTGTTGTCTCAGAATTATAATCCAAGGTTTGCCAATACCCTAACCCCAGAATTTGATAGCAAAACTCCATCGTTTAAACCTTTTTCACAAATTAGCCCAACAGTATCGCAGATTAGTCCTTTTAAGATTTTCTGAGAGCCCAAAAATGCTAGTAGCAACATATTATCTCCAAATTTTGATCTAATTCAGGGAATATCTTCCATTCATTATTATGAGTAAATTTCCCTTCTGCGAGATTTCCAAAATCTCATCCGAAGCCTTAGTTTTTAGCCTCGCCAATTTTTCCAACCCTAATTACCCTAAGTACCCTGTTTTCATTTCGGCTCAAAACCTGATTAAGATCCCAGATTTTGTCATCTACCGCTGCTAAACTATCTGTTGAGTTTAGTGTGCCCATTTTGTGAAACCAATTTCTTTTGGATCTAAGCCTTTTGCCAGATTTACAAATCAGTCCTTGGATCAAGTTTCAGAAACTGCAAATCAGTCCTAAGTCTCTTTTCCAGCCCCTTTTCGACTAGACCTCAGCTGCTGTTTTCGACCAGAGCCGATCAGTGCTTCGACCAGACCTGCGCCGTGCTGTTCGCCACGTTTCTTCGCTGCCGGCCATTGTTCACCGTCGCCCGTGCTCGTGATCTTTTGGTCGTGCATGAGCACACGTGTCTTAACCTGGATCATCGCTGTGGCAACATCGGCGACCAGCGCTGCGCCCCGTGTGCGCGCTCCAGCAACTTTGTCAGCTTCTTCGCGCCATGTAGCCCCGCCGTGTCAACTTTGTCGCCTCCGCATCTGCACCGGCACTGGACCAAGTTCCAACAGCCCCGACCATCGCTAGTAAAGCTGGATAGCTGCCTGCTCACTGTCGCGTCGTTGTCGCCGCTGTTCCTCCCGCGCCAGCTAGTCTCTTCCCCGGTGCAAGTTTTGTTGCTGTTTTCCCTCGCAACCTCAGTTCCCTCGCCTATTTAAACCCTCCAGTGATCTATTCCTGTGTTGTGCATTAGACTTAGCCTTTTTCCTCGCCTTCTTCTTCTTTCTTCTTCTTCCCCGGCGAGCCGCCGTTGACACAATCATCGCCAGAGCTTTTTGCTTCACCAAACCTCAATGTAATCACACCAGTGAGTCCCTTGTGCTTAACTCTCTGTGGCAGAGCATCCAATTAGTCTTCGGCCATCCTCATCACCGGCGATCGCCAAAAAACCCAAATTCCCCTGTTCCTGCAATTAATCACCCTCCAGCCAGTTTCAGTACTCATTTTTGTAGAACAAATCAACCCTTAGCTGATTCTTAGCAAGCCTGTGAAGCGAATTTTCAAATTAAAGCTTGCATTGTGAGTTCCCCGTTTCTTCGCGCACTGCCGTGGACGGTTCATGTTGCCGTCAGGCCTCACCGTTCCTCTAGCCAAATCAACCTCTTCTACATGTTCATTAGTTCTCACAGACTGTGTGGCCCGAACCAATTAACCTGCATTGCTGTGTATCACTGGCGCCCCTTTCACCATCGTTCCTGAGCCCGGCGTCAGTGCCGGCGATCCTCATATCACCACCATAGTTCAATTCCTCGCTCCAGCTTGATCTGTGTTACCCCAGCAGTGAAACCCCTCAATCCATTTCCAGAATCATCAACCCTAGTTCTCTGTCATCGTAACCCATCTTCGTTCTGGCAGCTGACGTTTTGAACTTTGTCATTCACCATCGTCAAGCCACCTCTGCCCAATTCACTGCACCAGTAGCTTCACCTTGATCCCGCCTGCACATTTGACAAAGTTAGCCAAGCAGCACATGCGTGGATTGTCCAGACGTGAGTGCCCTAGCTCGCTGCTGTACACTGGCATGCAATTTTCCTGTGCCAGGGACTTTGCTGCAATTTTCTTTAATTCCTGGACTTTTCTGTTGAAACCACTTTGTCATTTGGATGCTTTACTGTGTTTAGCACCTAATGCTCCAGTCTACACTCTTTTAACCTTTCCAAAGCCCCGTATCGACTCTATGCCATTCTCAGACATTGTCTGGCCGTGGACCAAATGTCAGCCTGTAGGTATTCATCGTGTCCGAGCCAAATCCTGTGAGCCAAACATAAGTATCTTCTCTCCCGCTGTTCTACCTTCGTCCAGATCATTTCGTTGCATGCATGTCTATGATTTATGTATACTTTTCAATAGCAAATATTTTATATATGCTTATGTATTGCGATGTGTCGTGTTTGTGTGCGAGAGCAGAACCAGAGGCAAAAGGATCAGAAGGAATCTTGGAAGACCTAGCAGAGCAGTTAGACCCTACATTGCAAGGCAAGTCTTCACCCCTTGATCATGTCTCTCCCTATAATTTGAAAATGAATTAGATTAATTATTTTCCAAGTATATGCATGCTTTATATTCAAATAAGAATTATATTGGAAGAATGTGGATAGATATGACCTAAATATTTGTGAAGCCCTTCATGTTTGTATTCTCATGAACTCTTGTCACCCTAGGAGATTATGCTTAGGTTATGCTTATACTTAAATACATGCGTTGAGTGTTAAATGGTCAATCATATGACAAACATGCTTGAAAACTCTTTTTGTGAAAGAAAATGTGAAATAGAATTGATGGTGAGGATGGTTTGAATGTTTGGCTACTGTGTGCGCATCAGGTATGTGAATGTCTCCTCACTATTGATTCATAAGGACAAGAACCTTGTGTTGTGCTTGTATGCGATATGAAATCGTACCAACCACTTGCCTGGTATGGGATAGGAACAACTTAGTAGCTTTCTTGGTATTAACTGTTCCCTGCATGGTATGTCAGTCCGGTTTCTCGCGTGGAAAATGGTGAGCCGCAGATGGCCGTGAGTGGTGTGAGATCAGAAAAATAATGAGAGGATAAGGAGTAAACAAGGAAGTCGCCCTAAGCCTAGATTGAGTTGTGCGCGATTGCAACCATAGGTCATATGTCTTGCGAGGACATAGACCAAGGCTAGGAAGAAAGGCAGTGGGGAGGACCCACAACGGTATTTTAGACTTAATTGTCTATTTACCGGGCAAGGATACTGTTAATACTAGACTGCAAAATCGTTGTGTGATCTCAGCCTTGTCACATGCGTAAAAGTCGCATGGAGCTGATATGACTTGAAAGCCGAGTGAAGAAGTGGATTTAAAAAGAGGTACACCTTTGCAAAGTGTTAAAAAGTATTGGATATTCTATACTCCCAGGTTATGGAGTCTATTCGTAGTGGATTTTTATCCATGTGGTTCAGCACAAGTAAATTTTGGAATATTTTCAGAAAATGGGTTAATAAAAGTGGTGACTCATGGAAGACCATCACACACAACCCTAGAATGAAAATCTATTATATTCTTATCTACAAAACAAAGATCTCATCTCTTGAGAACCCCTCATCTATATACCTGCATTCTCATAACAAGACTTGCTAAGTATCGTGCAAAAACATGCTCACCCTTGCCTTTGCATACAAATTCAGAAGAGGGATTCCTTGATCCCGATTCTTTTGGTTTTGAGTACCAAGAAAAGGAAGGAACCTTTCCAGATGATTCGAGCTTCTAGGAGGGTCATGTGCCCAGTGGAGTCCGATGTGGTGAAAGCCCATGTTGAGCTGCTACAGAAGGATGTGAAGATCTTCGTTGTTGCTTTCTATGTTGTCCTGTGTATTCGGTACCTTGATACCGACTCTTGTATTGAGAAACTCACTATTTTTACATCAACTTTAATTAGCGTCATCCTTGACGTTATGGTATTGTAATATTGGTCCTCACGACATTGTACTTGTTTTAACTATCTCCTTTACTGTTTAAAGTAAATCCTGTTGTTGTGAGCTTGTGATGTACCTTTCTGAGTGCAACCTGTTGCATCTAGGCCTTTATGCCTAACCCTAATTTTGATGATTAATGAAAATAAAGTGTTTCAGACTAACTGTGCTTTTGAGTGATCCGTTTGAGACCTAGTCTTGGTTTTCGCACTAGGCTCGCCCAGATTCTAATATGCGGAATAACGGGATCTTACTCGGAAATACCGAAACCCAAAGTAATTGCACAACTCTTTATTTCAAAGAGGGCTTTACACGTCGAACGTTAGGCACACTTGCCTACGTCGAAGGAACTATAAGTGTCTAAAACTCAAATAAGTTCTATGACTCTTCGATGATCTAAACTAGACCTATTACAAGGTATTTATAGTCCAATCGTATGAGTACGTATCAGACTTAGTAATCCTAAACGTATTAGACTCACATAACTAACTTAACTAATCCTAAACAGATAAGCTTAGTTATATATATAGGATTACAATTCTGAACAGGGAACGAATTCCTTTTCCTGGTCGCGAACCAATCCATGGTCGCGAAACCTTTCCGAACACGGTTAAGGTCGCAAAGCCGTATGCGATCAGGACTTGGTCGCGAATCCGTATGCGATCAGGACTTGGTCGCGAATCTGTATGCGATCAGGACTTGGACGCGAATCTGTATGCGATCAGGACTTGGAGATCCTCCCGGATCATGACTTCCTTGTTGAGAAGGAGCCAACCCCGTTGCGACCTCTCGATCAAACTGGAGATGTGGAAATTGGGCTTGTCCATCTTCTTTTGTGTACCACTTTGCCGCACGTGCTCGTTGATCTTTCCGACCGATTCGAAAAGTCTCCTTTGTGCCACTGCGGGTGGTAGTCACCTTCCTCTCCAGAATCACATCGTCACGTAAAGGTTCGCCTCGTTGATAGACCAAGTCTTCAACGGATGGTACTATGGTATCTGGCTCATCATCCAACATTGAAGGCTCGAAGAGTTTGAGGTGCTCAACATTGACAACCGAGTAAATATCCATGTATGGAGGTAACTCAAGCTGACAAGCATTATTACCCACTTTCCGCAAAATCCGAAAAGGACCATAACGAATGGGTTTGAGCTTCTTACCTTCACCTTTAAGTCTCTCCTTACTCAAATGTAACCATACCATATCACCTTCTTGAAATTGCGCATCAACTCGGTGCCGATCATGTCGCACCTTGTACTTGAGTTGAGCTTTCAGCAAGTTCTGTTCAACCTCACGATGGAGTCGTTGAATACCTTCCAGGAACTTTTGTGCTCGATCTTGATCAGATGCTTCCTTGCTGTTCTGTGCTGAGGTAGGGATCACAAACTCCATATCGAATGGACTCTGTGGTAGAAATCCTAAACAGACCTCAAACGGCGACTTTCCAGTCGAACCATGCACTGCTCGATTAAAAGCAAACTGTAGGTACGGTATGCTTTCATCCCAGGTCTTCGGGTGCTTCGAGTTATATCCTCTCAAGAGATGAACGACTGTGCGATTAACCACCTCGGTTTGACCATCTGTTTGCGGATGAAAAGCAGTACTCCTCTTTAGCTTGGTGTCCATCATCGTCCAGAGCGATCGCCAAAAGTGACTAAGGAACCGGGTATCGCGATCAGACACAATAGAAGTCGGCAGTCCGAAGTGTGTCCAAACGTGTTGAAAGAATACCCGAGCTGCCTCTTCTCCCGTGATAATCTTCCGACAAGGTACAAGAACAATCATTTTGGAGAACCGATCAACGACCACGAATAGATAGTCGTTGCCACGTCGGGTCTTAGGCAATCCTCCCAAGAAATCCATGGATATGCTCTCCCATGGTCGTGATGGAACTGGCAAAGGAGTGTACAAACCTAATTTTCAGTTTGCCGGTTTCGAGATGCTGCAGAGATCGCAGCCTCGAACAAACCTAGCCACATCTTGCTGCATACGCGGCCAGAACACATGTCGGTGAAGATTTTGCAACGTCTTTGTAACCCCAAAGTGACCAGCTACCTTCGATGTGTGCGCTTCTCGCATCCATTGAGTTCGAGGTGCTCCACGAGGTATGCAAAGTAAATTGCCCTTGTACAAGAGTCCTTCTCGACGAACGAACTCTGTAGGGTTCCCTGTTTCGACCTCAGTC
This sequence comes from Pharus latifolius, assembly GCA_019359835.1. NCBI lineage: Eukaryota > Viridiplantae > Streptophyta > Magnoliopsida > Poales > Poaceae > Pharus > Pharus latifolius. The sequence continues at coordinate 60,731,176 of CM033323.1, forward strand.
AGTGCTGTTTGAAAATCAGGGTCTTCACTGTACATAGTGACATAGTCATCATGACATGATGGCTCGATCTGCATGAACGCTGAAAAACAGAGGGTTATAACTGGTGGTCGCGACAACATATCCGCCAATTTGTTATGTACGCCCTTCTTGTACTTAATCACCAGATTAAACTGCTGCAGATACGACATCCACTTCATGTGCCGAGCTTGCTGTAGCTTGGACTGAGTTTGCAAATATTGCAATGGTTGATGGTCGGTGTGGACAACCGTCTCTTTCCCCAAGAGATAACACCGCCAATGTTTCACGGCCTGATGCAGTGCGCATAACTCCTTATCATAAGTCGGGTAGTTCTTCTGAGCTCCCTGGAATAACTCGGAGTGATATGCCACTGGTCGACCTTCTTGAATGAGCACTGCGCCCATTGCATAACCTGAGGCATCGGTTTCTAGCTCGAACGGTTTCTGGAGATTCGGCAAAGCTAACATAGGCACCTCGCTGATCTTCCTTTTCAGCAAGAGAAACGTGTCCTCATGTTTCCCTGTCCACTCGAACTTCTGATCGATCCTGGTTAATGCATGCAACGGAGAAGCCATAATTGAGAAGTGTCGGATGAACTTCCGAAGGTATTGGCATGCTCCCACAAAACTACAAACATCCGTAACTGTTCGCGGTCGCGGCCATTCGCGAATCACTTTGACCTTGTCCGGGTCGATTTGGAACGTACCGTTGCCGATTATGAATCCGAGGTAAAGTAGAGTTTGCTGACCTGACGAGGATTGACACCCGGGTCACTTCTAATAAACTTTTGGTTCAAGACAGGTTCGAACCAGACATGTATCTGGCGATGCGAACTCAAGCTATTTCTGAGGGACATCACCATGAGGTCGCAAGCTTTACGCGATCAGGTCGCGGGTTTCGTGCGATCAGGCCGACAGCCTTGCGCGGTCAGAAGTTCGTATGCTATACGCGAACTGGACTGGATATCTGAGATGTTGCGCGGTCAGCCCACATTCCGCGGTCAGAACGTTCTCGACCAGGGTGCTTGGAGTTTATTCAGTTATCCTTATGTCAGGATATTCCAAGCATCCCGAGGATTCCTCCACGTTGAAGACCAACCGTCAGAGGTTATTATATATGGTTATTCATAATTAACACGTGTTAATAACCTCCGTGGAAGTTAATAGCGGTTCTCCAGAAACCGCATCCAACCGTTTGATGCAGTTTTCTTCATATGGCACCCTTTCGACCAATATAAAAGGGTGGCAAAAATACATCAAACGGGGGATCCAAGACATTCGGAAGAACAAGCCCCCTGACACAAGCGAGATACAAAATATCTCGATCACTCAAACAGCCAAGCCTACGGCTTAGATTAGACAACACTTACAAGTCTCCTGTAGTTTCTTTTTGTATATTTATATAAGGAAAACTTTCGCCTGTGAGAGTTTTCTCCTCGCTAGTTTGTAAAGCTTTATCTCATATAGTGAAATCCTAACAGGACGTAGGGCTTTTACTCCCACCATCGAGGGCCCGAACCTGTATAAATCTCTCTGTGCTCCTGTTTACCATTGTTCGGCATACCTTCCCGGAGGGTCATCTTGAAAGGTCTCACACTTACAAATTCTGCATAAGTTCGGCTAAGGACCCCGAGTCCGAATCGTCGACAGCTGGCGCCCACCGTGGGGCTCTTTCTCAAGGCGTCCTAATTGGAATCCGGAGGTTCGCTGAAATATGGCTGGAGCATATGATTCCGAGAACGACTTCGATCTCGAGGATTATGCCCATATACCAATGCCTTCTCCAAGTGATCCTGTTCCGATGGATGAGGTCGAAGGCCAGAATCTTCCGCAGGTTGAATCATCTCTTCAGGTCATGTCAATCGACCAGGGAGCAACTAGCGCAAGGTCAGAACCCACGGCGGTTCTTAATGTGCTAGGTGATGAATCCGGCCCGTCATACGACCCTGCTGAGGGAAAATATGATGATGACCCGGAAATTAGCCCAGGAAGGTTCGACCCTGATAACCTTCACCGTCTCTTTGATTTCGAGTCCGACTCGGAACAAACCGAGATGTTTTCCCCATCGGCAACTTCTCTCCCTAGGCAGTTTGCTGCGCTGTCAGAAGAAACTCCCGATCAACAGGCTGCCAGGGAAGAACAAGATCGCAAACAAAAGGAGGATCAAGATCTCGAGCAACAAAACAACGAATTGCGCAGAACTGCCCTATGCGCAGGCTCGTTACGATGCTGCCCCGAGTTCTTCTCGACGGTCGCGTGGTCGTAGACGTGACCAGACTCCTTCTTTACCACCGGAGCGTTTCCCAGTGAACGAAGAAACAATAACACCTGGTGCACCTAGGAGAAGTACCCATGGTCGACTGCGATCTATCGCGGAAGTCATGCGCAATTTTCCTCCTACGGTCACGGATGCGCAGAAACCGGCCTTTTTAAGGATCCTGGCGGAAAGACTGGACGAGGTCGCATCCGAGGCGACCCCAACAGCCTCTTCCCGCTCGGTAACACATTCCCGTGAACGGGATGGTCCTCATTCTGGCTCTGGCCGGCGGAGTTACCCGCCGCCCGTACCGTCCCGACAGGACAAATATCGGCGAATGCAGGATTCTCGTAGTAGGGATCGAGTTCCTGTTCACTCTCGTTTGGGTCCACGAGTAACCTCGCCATTGCGTGAGGTTGCTCGAGACCCAACCGAGAGTCATAGGGCGGTTCACGGTCCTTACGTTGGTTGCAAAGCTTTTTCGCCTGGCCTACGAGCAGTCGTTTGGCCCGATAAGTTTCGACCAGGGGCCATTGAGAGGTTTGATGGAACTCAGAACCCATCCGAGTTCCTTCAGATCTATATTACTGCCATCCAAGCAGCGGGAGGCGATGACAAAGTCATGGCCAACTACCTGCCAACAGTCCTCGCAGGACCGGCTAGAACCTGGTTGTTTAACCAGCCTGAGGGTTCCATCTACAATTGGGAAATGCTATGCGATGCCATCCTCAGCAATTTCCAAAATTGTTACCAAAAGCCGGGTAAGGAGGACGACTTGCATAGGCTGCGGCAAACTTCGACCGAAACACTTCGGCAGTTTGTCAAGAGGTTTGTCGGGGTGAGGAATACCATCCCGAACATATCTGATGGCTCCGTAATCAGGGCATTTAAGCATGCCGTTCGATACCGGAGATTTACTGAAGACTTGCTTATCCACCCTCCTCGATCAGTGGCCGATTTGTTCGATATGGCTGATCGATATTCCGATGCAGCCGAAGCAGTCGAATGGAACCGAATGGTCGACAAGGGGGACCTACCACCCCAACCAGGCTTCAAGGACGCCAGGAAAGAAGACTCAAGTAAAAAATCGGAGTCTTCACCGGGTGGGAAATCAAAGAAGTCGAAGAGGAACCGCTCTGGACAGTACCGTGAGGTCGCAGTCGCAGAGAAACCACCTTCGACCAAAGGTAATAAGTCTTCATTTAAAAGTAAAACTGCCTCTGGTGGTCGGGATTCCGACCAGCCAGAAAAATCAACTAATCCGCAGGAGGGCAAGAAGTGGTGTCCACTCCACAACTCCGCAGGCCACGACCTCAAAAACTACAGGAGTTGGCTGAAACAACTGGACGATTTCTACCAAGGAGCTGGACCAATGCCAACCTTACCGCCTAAAGAGCAGGCGTGCGGGATAAGAGACGTTGACGGAGACGAAGAAATGGCTTACCAGGTTCCTCAAAATCATGTTAATGTCATTTTTGGAGGTTCTTCCTCTTTTGTTTCCAAAAGGCAGTTTAAAACCTTCTGCCGAGAGGTTAACCAAACGGAGACATCCCTTGGTGAACCTCAATACCCCCGTTGGTCGGATCGCGCTGATTGTCCTGTGGGGCTAACCCGACCATTGAGACTACCTCTGGTCATTACCCCAATCATCAGTAAGGCGAGAGTCGAAAGGGTCCTGATTGACGGGGGAAGTTCCCTTGATCTTTTATTGGTCAAGACACTCGACGAGATGCAAATTCCTCGTTCGAAGTTCATGCTCATAATCCATCCATTTTATGGGATAATCCCAGGCCCCTCCATGATGCCATTGGGACAAGTGGTCCTCCCGGTCACTCTGGGAGAACCAAACAACTTCCGAACGGAATTGATTACTTTCGATGTAATCGATTGTGAATCAGCTTATAATGCAATCTTTGGCAGGCCGACTCTTGCTAAGTTCATGATGGCAACGCACTATGCTTATCAGTGCGGGAAATTACCAGGCCCCAAAGGTGTCATTTCGGTCCGAGGTAGTCGTAACGTGGCACTCACGTGCGACCGGCTATCTTTGGAGATGGTCGATCAACTTCCCCTTCGGGATGCTCAAGTCGCCATCGTTGCCGCCGATGCGATCAAGGCTGCTCCTCGACCAGATGAAAAACTCAAACAAGTTCCTCTGTACCCAGATGACCCATCCAAAACAATTCGGATTGGGTCAGCCCTGGATGACAAATAGGAACTCGACCTCGTTGCTTTCCTCCGGGCTAACGCAGACTTGTTTGCGTGGAAACCGTCCGACATGCCCGGTGTCCCAAGGGAAGTGATTGAGCACAGGTTAGCAATTTGACCTGGACAACGACCAATAAAGCAAAAGCTCAGGCGTTTTACCACTGACCGACAGGAAGCCATCCGAGAAGAGTTAGACAAACTCTTACAAGCCGGGTTTATCCGCGAAGTGGATCACCCGGACTGGCTCGCCAATCCGGTCATGGTCCGCAAGTCAAATGGCAAGTGGCGCATGTGTGTTGACTACACTAGCCTCAACTCTGCCTGTCCGAAGGATGACTTTCCCCTTCCCCGCATCGATCAGCTGGTCGACTCGACTGCGGGTTGCGAACTGATGAGTTTTCTGGACGCTTACTCAGGATATCATCAAATTAGCATGGCAGAAGATGATGAAGAGAAGACTGCCTTCATCACCCCGTTCGGCACATACTGTTACGTCAGAATGCCGTTCGGTCTCAAGAACGCAGGTTCCACGTACCAGCGCTTGATGCAAAAGACCTTTCTTTCCTAGATAGGGCGTAATCTCGAAGCATATGTAGACGATTTGGTTGTAAAAAGTACCAAGAGATTGTCTCATTTGGACGATCTCGCTGAAACCTTCTGTAATTTGAATCGCTTTGGAATAAAATTAAACCCGGAGAAATGCTCTTTCGGGGTTTCTTCAGGAAAACTCCTTGGTTTCCTTGTGTGTTCCAGGGGCATTGAAGTTAATCCTGAGAAAATCAGGGCTATTGAACAAATGAGGTCGCCCTCGACCATGAAGGATGTTCAACGCCTGGCTGGTCGCATGGCGGCTTTAAGTCGCTTCATATCGCGATTAGGCGAGAGGGGATTGCCTTTCTTCAAAGCCTTGCGGAAGCATCATAACTTTACATGGTCGGATGAGGCCGAAAAAGCATTCCAGGAGGTAAAAGCATATCTATCCAGTCCGCCAGTATTGGTGTCTCCCGATAAAGGAGAACCGTTGCTTCTTTACTTGGCGGCCACACCGCACGCGGTCAGCGCCGTTCTGATCGCGGATAAGGAAGGAATACATAAACCCGTCTACTATGTGAGCGAAGTACTTCATGGTCCTAAGGAGCGCTACCCTGAGGTCCAGAAGATACTTTACGCGCTACTGATGACTTCCCGTAAGCTACGCCATTACTTTCAAGCACACAAGATCACAGTACCCTCCTCTTTTCCTTTGGGGGGTATTGTCCGAAATCCAGAGAAATCTGGTCGAATCGCCAAATGGGCGGTCGAACTCGGTGCCTTCGAGATCCATTTCACTCCCCGCACGGCGATTAAGTCTCAGGTTTTGGCCGACTTTGTGGTCGAATGGACCAACCCTGAGCCACCCGTGCAATTGGCAGAGGAACTGGAGTGCACCGATTATTGGACAATGTATTTTGACGGCTCCCGTAGTTTTCAACACTCGGGGGCTGGAGTGGTCTTAGTTACGCCCCAGGGTGAACAGCTTAAGTATGTCATTCAACTACACTTTGTTGCAACCAACAATGCAGCAGAGTATGAAGGTCTTCTTGCAGGGCTCCGGGCAGCAAAATTCCTCGGAGTCCGTCGATTAGTGGTGAGGGGAGACTCACAACTGGTCGTAAACCAGGTAAACAAGGAGTACAACACCTCCGATGAGACAATGGCTCATTACCTGGGGGAAGTGAGGAGATTGGAAAAACACTTCATTCATTTCGAAGTCCAATACATCCCGCGAAAGGACAACATTCTCGCAGACCAATTATCCAAAATTGGGTCCTCACGCTCATCCGCTCCGGCAGGAGTGTTCATTGAACACTTGGACCATCCTTCGATCATGACTTCGATCGAGGATGATCCGGTAATAGCCTTCGTTACCAACCTCGGTCAGGAACAAGATTGGGCTCATCCATTGAGGGTCTATCTTGAACATGGGACCCTACCCGAGGACGAAACCGAAAGTGATCGGTTAATTCGAAAAACGCGTCTGTACAAACTCATAGATGGGATTTTGTACAGAAAGGGTACTCAAGGAGTATTCATGCGTTGTATATCTCAGGAGGAAGGAAAGTCCCTCTTGAGAGAAATACATGACGGTGTATGCGGTGCGCACTCGTCATATCGTACACTGGTCGGAAAGGCTTTTCGACAAGGATTCTACTGGCCTTCGGCACTTGATGATGCCAAACATATGGTCAAGACGTGTCCCCAGTGTCAGTTCCACGCAAGGCAAGTTCGTCAACCTGCCTATGCGTTGCAAACCATTCCTCTCGCATGGCCATTCGCGTTCTGGGGGATGGATATCGTCGGTCCTATGCCACAAGCGGTCAATGGGTACAAGTTTCTGTTCGTAGCCATTGACACATTTACAAAGTGGATTGAGGCCGAACCGGTACGAAATATTACTGCATTAGCCACACAAAAGTTCTTCCATAAGAACATTGTGGCACGATTTGGTGTTCCAAACCGTCTCATCACAGATAATGGTTCTCAGTTCGCCAGCGGTCTTTTCCTGGACTACTGCGATCAGGTTGGGACCAAGGTGTGTTTTGCTTCTGTGGCCCATCCACAAAGCAATGGTGCCGTAGAACGAGCGAATGGGCAAATATTGCAAGGCATTAAAAAGCGTGTTTTTGATCGCCTTAAGACCCGCTCGGGGGCTTGGGCAGATGAGCTCTATACCGTTCTATGGGCATTACGAACTACTTCTAGTCGCGCCACCGGTGAGAGGCCCTTCCATTTGGTCTATGGGGCCGAGGCGGTATTGCCTATGGAAGTAAGTATTGGTTCTATTCGGACAAATCAGTTCGAACAGATTAATCAGTCCGAACAACGGGCGCAAGATCTCATCCTCTTAGAAGAACGGCGGGATCGCACCCTGGTTAAGTCCGCGGCATACTTGCAAGCTTTACGCAGGTACCACAGTAAAAAGGTGCGACCACGTGATCTCAACGTGGGCGACTTGGTTTTACGGAAAATTCAAGACCAGTCTAATCGCAACAAATTCTCCCCAAAATGGGAAGGTCCTTATACTGTTGCCTCAGTGCCGCGGACAGGATCGGCGCGGTTAGCTATGGAGGATGGTCGGATTTTGTCCAATACTTGGAACATCGATCAACTTCGCAAGTTTTACGTGTAAGTATTCCAATCACTTTTTTCCTGTTCAATTAGCATCTTTTGCCAAAACAAAATATGTTTTGCTTTCATACAATGAGTTTTTCTCTTTAAAGCCCGTATTATATGCATTCGACCTGGGGGCTGACCGCCGACGGTCAGATCATTACAACAATCTAATCGGATTCTCTGGTCGATCTCATGACCACTTACAGATAAGTCACTCCTAAATAAGCCGTTTCTCAACGCATACGGGGCTATCTGGTAAGTCCTTGGTCATCCGAGTGGCTACTAGTTCGCAATAAGATTAGACGTTATATTGATCTTGATCGTTGGTTTGAAATACACATCCCTGGTCGTTACGCTTATGTTTTCTCCTCTGCTTATAACACTAAGGCTTTAGTATTCATAAGCAGAGGCGGGGGCTAGGGGGGATGTGCTCATAGTATGGAATTCATATTATGAAAATGCAAAATATATATTTCCTGTCAAAAATGATTTTTTACATACATTGCATTATACACAATTGTCTAAATACAAAAATAAAGGATCATTCGATCCCCAACTCAGTCAGGAGCCTATCTACAAGGGGCTTGACCTCCTCTATGACTGCATCGAGCAGCTCTTCACTCTCGACCTCAACCAGACCCACCAGTGCGCTCAGATCTGCATCTGAGCCATGGTGAAGTCGAACCCGGCTGAGTACGGCTACTAGGCTGATCGAACCCTGGTTCTGATCACCTCTTCGCGTCGCCGTGTATCTCCAGGGAGATACTCAAGCAGTGAATCCGCCTGGGCAGTAAGCAGCGATGTCCAGTCACTTATGCTCAGGTTGTCTTGCTTCGGTTCTACCACGTCGGTCTTCAAAAGATCAGCCACGGCCTTCAGTTTTTCGAAGATCCGGAGGCTCAGCTCTTTGATTGCCCGATCGGAGTAGCGAATCGAGGATTCAAGAATCTCCTTGTCTCGACTGAGCTGCGTAATTCGACCTGCTTGCGCTGTACAGAGAAAGGAGGTTATTGGCATATTATGGATTCAAGTCTTCTTAATCAGGAATTGACTTACCAGCATTCTCTGATCGAAGTTTGTTGAGTTCAGTTTCTTGTTTCTTAAACATTGAAACTGAACTGGCCACCTCTTTCTTCAAAAATGTAACCTCTCTACAGCAAAAACAAGGCAGTTACAACCAAAATGCACCCATACTAACCAAAGGGTAATGGTGCTCACCTGCGCAAGCTGTCGCGTTCTTTTTGAATGGCTTCTGTACTGGCCATCACAACATGCGAATGGCTTATTAGCCAGGATAATCCCTGTGGTGCCAAGGAAAAAGATTAAAGGTGTCCTAAGTACAATTCAGGCACGAAAGTGGAGGTTTATTATACCTTCATAAACTTTTGTAAGACAGCATCATTCAGTTCAGCGGGGATCCTCGCTAGAGCCCCTGATGCGCTTACTACAGGGATAATTGGTGGGAGTGCCGGCTGGGCGCTACCCCCAGTAGTCATCAGTTGTGACTGGGTCCCTACATTTATTCCTTCCCCTGCGGTCTGGACGACTTCCTGGACCACAGGGGTGGAGCGTTCTACGTTGGAAGCTCCTGTACCTGCTGCGACTTCAACCCCACCAGAGGCGGTTGAAGAACTGGGCGTTGTCTTCTTTTGCCTAACAAGAAAGACAATTTGAGCAATTGTTGTTTAAGATTATTGCCAATTCAAGGTTCTTACCTTATTTGAAATCCTATTCGCTCCTGGGATTTCTGGGAAAGTTCCCCTTGGGAAGAAGAACCATCATCGGTTCTTGCCTTCCTCATTGCAAACAAGGTAGCTCCCCCCTGGATATGTTCAGCTATGAGCATATTTCTAAGGAAAAGATATAGACAAAAAGCAAGGTCTTTACCTGGGCTACCGTACTAGCTGGTGGGGCTACATCCGAAGGCCTTGGCAACTCCTGGGTCGCTGGAACTACCACAACCGGCCTTTGCTCAACTACTTCCTCCTCTGTCTGCAGAGGAGGAGAATTTTCCCCCCTGGGACTCGCAGTAGTCGCAGGGAGAAGCTCTTCTCCCTGTATGAACATTGACTTGTCAAACATACAGAAGGAATCATAAAAAGAATGACAGAGAGGAATCCTTACCGTGGTCGTCCTTTCGACCAGAGGAACAGAGACAACCGATCCTGAAGTCTCGGGGGCTTCAGGAATTGGGTGGTCACCCGCGACCACAAGAGTTTCGGTGGTCGCAGGATCTGCCACGACCACCTCTTCGGTAGTAGTGGTCTCTGGGGGGCAGCTTGGGGCATCGCTGGATGGGAGATCCGCGATCTTCCTCCTCTGAAGGATCAGAGGAACGTCATCCTCTTCCTCCTCGCTCCCCTCTCCCTGTACGACGAAGAAGTGATCCCAACCTGTGCTTGGTAAAACAGAAGGGATGCGATATCTTACCGCCGTCTTTCTTGCGGTGGGAACGCTCCGTGAAGACCCTTCCCCGGGATTTGGCCTGGCCTTCTTGGAGGCAGGACTCTTTGTCCTGGGTCTTTGGGAGACCTTCTTCACGTTCTTCACCGTTGGCTTCCCATGAGAACCTACGTTCTCACTCGGGAAAGTCGTCTCGGTGAACCTTCCTAGGAGCTGATTCACATTTTCGATGAAAATGTTTAACGCAGGACATGCATAAGATGTTAAAAATGGAGGCCAGATAGAGAATGTACCATTCGGCGCTCCTGTTTAAGGTCGTCGCCGGCGTGAATCAGACTTTGTGGACGAGGTGATCCCTTAGGGCCCTCTACATCGGCGTTGTAGGCCCTAAGGAGGGAGTTGGTCCGCCTTTCAATCTCGGATGAAGGCAGGACTGTTCCCAAACTCAAGTCAGAATTCGCACAATTCAAAAATGGAAAAGCTCAGCGCGAAAGAAATGAATACCTTGACTGTAGTCCAGGGTGCTATCAGCCATGGACCTAATGTCCCACGCCGGATGAGCCCTTTCACGCAGAGGACTCACCCGATTCTTCACGAAGTCTCGAATGATGTCTCGAGCCGTCAATCCTTGAGTGACCAAGTGAAGAATCACCTCGGCATGCTTCGAAAGCTCCGAGTTCATCGCCGGAGGAACATCTAACTCGCTCGACTTCTCCGGTCGCGAGTTTTCAAACCATAAACTGCTTTCAGATGGTGGAGAGCAGTAAAACCACCTTTGGTGCCACCCGTGCACAGAATCTCGCAGGGGTGGGGAGGGATACTCCTTTTTGTCCCTCAGCCGGAAGTAGATGCATCCGGCAGTGTTGGTGCTCTTCGACCACGCTGAAAAGTAGAATCGCCGGAAAAGGTCCACGCTGGGATATATTCCGACGAAGGCTTCACAAAGATGCTGGAATACCGCAAGGATCAGCATCGCGTTGGGGTGGAGGTTGATCAGTTCCCACCCATAGTGCTCAAGGACATCCTTGAGGAACCGACTCTCTGGGAATCGGAACCCGCAGCACAGGTACTCCTCAAAAACCACCAACTCGCCCTCTTGGACAGTTGGAGTTTCTTGGTCCTTCTCCGCAGGCCGCCAGTTAATGAGCAGCCTCGGAGGAAGAATCTCCTCCTTCTCTAACGCCACTAGGCTCTCCTCGAAATGGTGGATGGATCGGCTCCAGGACGCCATCTTTGGTGGAGAATCAAAGGGAAAGCTGGCGATTTTGGGAAGACGAAGGCTGAAGAAAATGAGGGTTTTGTGCGGCGGGAATAATGAGGGTTTTGGCTGTGTGGCTTCTTTGAGAAGACATCTGCTCTTTTTATAGACCCAAGGTGACGCATTAATGAGTAAGCGGCTCATTTCAAACGTTCCATTGAATGCTTTATTCATTTCCCATAATGGATACTGTCTCTGATGGACCCGATAAAGTATTCAGGCGTCGGATCTGAAACAAAAAGACTTCTTTGTTTCAGAAACGGAAAGTGCGAAAGGACTGAAAAATTTTCAGTACTTTTCAGAAGACGTTTTTTCTTTATATGCTTTGAACATTCTTTACAAAAAAATCATGCAACTCAATTTTTGACGTACTGCAATGTTTCTAATTGGGTTATGGTTTTTATCGAAATCGTGTTTTAGACTAAAACTTCGATTCTAATCGGAGTGACAATCTGACCGAGTTCCGACTCTGGTCGCAATTTAGTTCTGACCGCGGCTCTGAAACTGATCGCGGTATCAGGGCAGGTCGCGGTGCTTTTTTCTTAAACACGATTCTGGTCGCAGAACTAAAGTTTCCTGTGTATGAATGGTCGCAAACATAAAGTTTATGGCAATATTTTCGCACAGAAGATATGAAGAATATTTATGAGAAATAAGAAACTTTTATTTCTTACATTCTTTACATACAAAAGGGATACAGTCGATCAAAACGTCGACTTGCTCCGAAAGAAGTTTACAAAGTTCCCCAAGGGACATGTTGTTGTCAGTAGGATTTACACTGGCAACCCCGAGGGAACTAGCAACTACCCTAAGTCTATCTATATCGTCCCTAACAACAGACGCACTATTATCCCTAATCAAGTCAGAGAGTTCTCGCTGTTGCTGAGCGAAGTCCCTCTCTCGACGGAAATGGTGCGCCTCTTCTCGGGATCGATCAAAACATTCTGCTAGACGCAGAATCTTCGAGGCCATCTCCTCAGTCTTCTTCTCCAGGGCATTCTTCTCTTCCAGAAGAGTTTGTCCGAGAGGAAGAAATGGATCAGCAGAAGGCTGATCGCTGGAGCCTCCTACCTCCTGCATTTTGCAAAAGTTAGTCACACTAACTGTAATTATCAGCAAAAGGGGGGAAGAATTTTTACCTGTCCCGATGCATAACCCGTTAATACACCCATCTTGGGAGGAAGATCATCATATGGTGGAAGAGCAACCTTCCCATCAGAAGATTGCTTCGCCAACCCAATATGGCAATCATCTGATCGAGGGATAGTCACCGCTTGCCGACCAGGATGTTGATCACCCAAAAGAATGGGAGAATTGGATGTGATGGGATCTTTCTCTAAGGATAAAGGCCTAACTTGCCGGAAGGCATGAACGGGGAGGGTCAAAGGAACTGAAGGAAGAAAGAAACTTGCTACATTCTTCACCTTTGTTCCACTGGAAGATCCTTCGTCAACCTTGGGTTTCTTCCTTAAGGGAGACTGGACTTCAATCATTTGAGGCCTTTGTTCGACAATTTCCCCTTCATCACTCTCAATCTCGATGATATCGTGATCTGCCATTGGGAGAAGTATGTGAAGAGGAAAGAGGCAGGATAACAAGAAAAGGACTTAGGCGTGGAGGGAAATTGTGGAGTTTTACGAATCCAAGAGCCTGGTATTTATAGCCGCCTGGGTGACGGTTTGCATTCCAGGCGCCTCGGGTTTCGTCAAAGCATTTACAATTTTACCTCGAGATAAAAACAATTCTACGGCGCTATAATTACCCATCAAGTAATGTCAGAACCCGTCTTGGGAAACCAACCGTTTTCACTTAGTGCGCCACTAAGTGGAAAAATTGAAGAGTCGGGTTAAAAATCCAATGCGTGGTTTTAAAATTCGAAATAAACACGTCTCTTCGTTTTCTTCCAATTTGGGGGCTAGCTGACAAGGATTGACACCCGGGTCACTTCTAATAAACTTTTGGTTCAAGACAGGTTCGAACCAGACATGTATCTGGCGATGCGAACTCAAGCTATTTCTGAGGGACATCACCATGAGGTCGCAAGCTTTACGCGATCAGGTCGCGGGTTTCGTGCGATCAGGCCGACAGCCTTGCGCGGTCAGAAGTTCGTATGCTATACGCGAACTGGACTGGATATCTGAGATGTTGCGCGGTCAGCCCACATTCCGCGGTCAGAACATTCTCGACCAGGGTGCTTGGATTTTATTCGGTTATCCTTATGTCAGGATATTCCAAGCATCCCGAGGATTCCTCCACGTTGAAGACCAACCGTCAGAGGTTATTATATACGGTTATTCATAATTAACACGTGTTAATAACCTCCGTGGAAGTTAATAGCGGTTCTCCAGAAACCGCATCCAACCGTTAGATGCAGTTTTCTTCATATGGCACCCTTTCGACCAATATAAAAGGGTGGCAAAAATACATCAAACGGGGGATCCAAGACATTCGGAAGAACAAGCCCCCTGACACAAGCGAGATACAAAATATCTCGATTACTCAAACAGCCAAGCCTACGGCTTAGATTAGACAACACTTACAAGTCTCCTGTAGTTTCTTTTTGTATATTTATATAAGGAAAACTTTTACCTGTGAGAGTTTTCTCCCCGCTAGTTTGTAAAGCTTTATCTCATATAGTGAAATCCTAACAGGACGTAGGGCTTTTACTCCCACCATCGAGGGCCCGAACCTGTATAAATCTCTCTGTGCTCCTGTTTACCATTGTTCGGCATACCTTCTCGGAGGGTCATCTTGAAAGGTCTCACACTTACAAATTCTGCATAAGTTCGGCTAAGGACCCCGAGTCCGAATCGTCGACAGACCGAACTCGCACTTCTTACGGTTGAGGCGAAGTCGATGTTGCCAAAGCTGTTCGAACACCTTTTCGACATGAATGAGGTGCTCATCCCACGAACGACTATAAACCAATATGTCGTCGAGATACACGATCACAAAGTCATCGATGAACGGTCTCAATACGTCATTCATAAGACGCATGAAAGTTGCCGGGGCGTTGCAGAGACCAAACGGCATGACCAGCCATTCGAACAGACCTTGCCGTGTTTTGAACGCGGTCTTCCATGTATCCTCCTCTCGGATGCTGACTTGATGATATCCTGACTTAAGATCCAATTTGGAGAAGACAACAGCATGCTTCAATTGGTCTAGCAGGTCATCAATACGAGGAAGGGGGTACCGGTTCTTGATGGTGATCTTGTTCAGTGCTCGATAGTCGATGCACATACGCCAAGTCCCATCTTTCTTTGGTACTAACACCACAGGAGATCCACAAGGTGAACTACTCGGTTGAATGACACCATTGTTCAGCAACTCACCAAGTTGTCTCTTGATCTCTTCATTCTCCAATACTGAGTTGTGATACATACTCAGATTGGGCAGTGTCGCATCGGACAAAAGCTGAATTTCGTGCTCGACTGGACGTTTCGGCGGACGACCCTGGGTAGTCTCGAACAGATCACTGTATTTCTCCAGCAGTCCCGACAAATGACCAGAATCCTCTCGGCACGCCAGCGACAATGCTGGTCGAGTACCCTCACCTTGATCAATGGGTCGAATCATGACAAGCACATACTTGTGACATGCATTAACAATTCGTTTGGCTTGATTTGCGATAATCAAGTTCGAAGTGTTGACATGGATGTATCTACTGATCACGAACTTAACTTCGTCTTTGGTGAGGTCGTACTCTTGCGCTCGCCGATGGAAGTGAGCGTCTCGATCATACAGATACGGACTCCCAAAGATCACCTGACAGATATCGATAGGGACAACATCGCATTGCACCTCATCGATATATCGTGCAGAGATCGCAAACTTCAACACACACTGACTCGTAATCTGTTGGTTCACGTCGGATGTAAACCAACACAGCGGATGTGGTCGCGGGTGTGTGGTTGTCTTCAAACCAAGTCGCCGAACCAGTCCAGCGGAGACCAGATTCTTCTGACTTCCTGGATCGAATATCGCTGCGACCACTTCGTGCTTCACCTGGATGTTGATGGTGAACAAGTCCTCCGTTGGGTGATGGTCATTCGGTGGATCGGAAACCTTCTCCTTCGGCATTGCCATCAGAGACAAGGTCGTATCCGCCTCATTAACCGAATTCACTCGCACAACTTCTTCGTCGGGTGAAGTCACAGTAGCCGTGGCTGTTCTTTTCCCTGGTCCGTTTTTCTTTGGTCGAAGTTCAGGATGAAGCTTGTAACATTTGTCCTTGGTATGCCCCGCGACTTGACAATTTTCACAAAAGGCACCCGTGCTTGATTTTGAAGCGTTCTTCTTCGGACTCGGCTTTTTCTTTGTCGAGGTCGCATTTTCCTTCGTGCTTTTGTCGCTGCGGGATTTATTCTTCTTCTCGATCGCCATAGCAGTTGTGCTCGCGGTCGCAATGTCTTGGACACCGAACAGACTTAGCTCAGTACTGATCGATTTCTGAAGTCCAGATGTGTACTTCCGAAATACCTGAGGGTCGGATAGTGAGATGCTAATGACCATTGCTTGTCGCCGAAACTCTGTCGTATAGTCTTGGACGGTCTGGTCGCGCCGTTGGTACAATCTGTGCCAACGCTC
Organism: Pharus latifolius; assembly: GCA_019359835.1. NCBI lineage: Eukaryota > Viridiplantae > Streptophyta > Magnoliopsida > Poales > Poaceae > Pharus > Pharus latifolius. The sequence goes on from CM033323.1 coordinate 60,747,062, forward strand.
TCATCTCTCCTCAAGGTAACCCATCGGATAGAATTCTTGTCGCAGAAGTCGTTTGAATTGACCCCACGCAAGGTCATCAGCTTCACCACTGGCGACAAGGGCCTTCCACCATGTCTTGGCGTGGTCCTTCATCTTCAAAGGTGCAAATTTGACCTTTTGAGCGCTACCAGACCCTTTCAGGTCAAAGTAGGTCTCAAGTTGGTCGATCCGAGAATCCAGCTTCTCGGCATCGATCACCCCATCATATATGGGTATATCAATCTTAGCGTTGACTTTAAAAGATCCGACAGCTAAGGAGGTGTTGGCGAGGTCGTCGGTCTTGTGGTCGCCTTCATCTTCATCTTCGTCTGCCCTGCGCAAGTCTTCACCAGTCTTCTCACCCATAACCTTCCCTACTTCAGGAGGTACAATCATGGCCTGCTGCTTAATCCAAGCAAGCACGGTTTCCATGTTGGTGGAGAGCTTAGCCACTTTTTCGGCTAGGTTAGCTTGAACGGGGGTATCGTCAGACATTGCCGGAGACGCGGCTGTAGGAACCGTCAATTGATCACCTGGAATTTTGCCGGAAGTTTTGTAACCCTGGCGAGTCTTCACCATCCACAGGATAGGAAAGTCGCTCTGATACCAACTTGATCCGTTTGAGACCTAGTCTTGGTTTTCGCACTAGGCTCGCCCATATTCTAATATGCGGAATAACGGGATCCTACTCGGAAATACGGAAACCCAAAGTAATTGCACAACTCTTTATTTCAAAGAGGGCTTTACACGTCGAACGTTAGGCACACTTGCCTACGTCGAAGGAACTATAAGTGTCTAAAACTCAAATAAGTTCTATGACTCTTCGATGATCTAAACTAGACCTATTACAAGGTATTTATAGTCCAATCGTATGAGTACGTATCAGACTTAGTAATCCTAAACGTATTAGACTCATATAACTAACTTAACTAATCCTAAACAGATAAGCTTAGTTATATATATAGGATTACAATTTCGAACAGGGAACGAATTCCTTTTCCTGGTCGCGAACCAATCCATGGTCGCGAAACCTTTCCGAACACGGTTAAGGTCACAAAGCCGTATGCGATCCGGACTTGGTCGCAAATCCGTATGCGATCAGGACTTGGTCGTGAATCCGTATGCGATCAGGACTTGGAGATCCTCCCGGATCATTGAGACTTTTTGATACAGAGCTCTGTTGGGAAGAAATGCAAGATGATCAAGATGAACCCGACGTAAAATGAAAAAGCACGAGTCGCAAACAACAAGGTCGAGACGCAAATCGCGAAATGCAAAGGACCTAAGGTAATATGAGTTTTTATTTTTACCGATCTCGGCGTTTGGAGTTCGATCAATTAAGGACTTTATTGCTTAGTTTTAACCATACTATAAAGAGGGGTGTCAAGTCCTCTCTAAATCTCCAACATGAACTGAGAAATTACTAGGTCATTGCATTGCATTCTTTTCGGTTGGATTTGATTTAAATTTTGTTTTGAAAGATTTGAATTTTCAGTTGAGTTTTTGATAGAAGAAGAGTTTTTGCATTTTCTAGAAAGATCTAAGAAGATCTGCCTTTTGCTCATGTTGACAAAAATGTAGCCCTTTAAATTATCTTTCAAACGAGATATTAAAATCTCAATTTGGATTTCTGGATTTAAAGTTATACCTGTTTTTGTTCATACTGACTGTCAGTTTGAATGTCAGTTCAGTTAAAGTGATAGTTGTCCAGAGAGTGTTTTTTTTTAGCTGAAAATTTTTGAACTAAACTGACTGTCAGTTTGGTATAACTGATTGTCAATTTGCATTTCGACCTCAAACTAATTTGCTTGTGTTTCTATTTGATCTGGTCGATTTTGTGGTCCATACTGACTGTCAGTGTGTGATACTGACTGTTAGTATGAGGTAACAGTTTCCATATACGACCATAAACAGCTAGCTAATTTTTATCCGTAAATTTTGTCAGCCGTTGAGTTTGGAATTGATTGTCAGTTCCTCATACTGACTGTCAGTTTGCACTGATTTGTTTCCATTTTCGACCCCAAACGGCTAGCTGTGTTTTCTCCGGATTTTACTTCTTTCTGGTTGTGACACAAACTGACTGTCAGTTTGGTGAAAATTTTCAGCCCGAGCTCCAACCGTTCTTTTGATCCTTGAGGCTATAAATAGGGGCTTTGGGCATGTGTTTTTAATGATCAAGTAGCCTCTCATTCATATTCACTCTTGAGCTTTACTTCTTATACAAAATCTTGATCTTTTGATCAAGTCGAGTGCTTTTCAGATCCACTGAGTGCTTTCTGTTCGCATCATTTGCATCCTATTAGTTCCTCGGTGCGTGTTTGGAGGTCTAGAGAAGACCTTGCTGCTTATTACTCTTGGTGAGCGCCCTCACCTAGACAGTTTGGAGGTGTGGCCATTGATCTCTCCAGTTCGGAGATTGTCGGAGAGACTCGGCGTATTTGCATAAGGCATCGGTGCTCACCTTTTAGGAGTGGACAAGGAGCAACCACTAATGGATAATATCCTTCGTGGATATTGGAGTAAGACTCAATTTACTTGAGTGCGTCAATGAGGATTAGGGGAGACTGGGCGAGTCTCCGAGACCTCGGTAAAAAAATTGTTGTGTTTGTGTTATTTTCTTCTTTCTCATATTATTATTATTATTTGTTCTTGATTTCTTTGTTTTCTAAACTTTGATTTAAATTAAAGTTTTTAAAAGCCTCCTATTCATCCCCCTCTAGTCGGCATCCTTGATCCTACACAACCCACCTGGGCTGTTGCCACCGGATTCCTCAAATGAGGGGCCCACACGGGTTTCGGGATTTTTCGATCGGGAGAGTTTTCTACCGGGCATGTGGAGTTTTTCGATCGGAAAAATTCACGGCCAAGCCAAATTTCTCGACCAGCTCCCATTCTCACGGCAACCAGGGAAAATTTCGACGGCCCTGGAATTTTTTGACCGGGAAAATCCACGATCAAGTCCTGGAATCTTCGACCGGGGGCTATGTGACCTTGGTATGCATCGACGTCTGGGCTTTTCGTTCCTTACCCACAGCGCGTGGCGCCGAACTGCACCCCGCTGTGGGGGGGAGGGGGGATTAACTCATACCCAGATGGAATATAATTTTCGGAAAATTTTCAAGACAACTCAAGCAAATTCAAACAACTCTTTATTGGTTGAACGTTGAACCGAGGGACACCCCCCCCCCCGGGGTGGGCTAAGGTATCTCTGGGACAACAACGCCCGAGCACATAAAAGATATAACCCGGGGAGTTAAGCTCCCACGGGAAACTACCCTGCAGGACAACCCCCTCTGGTGAGCAACTACGCCTAATAATCCCGGAGGCCATCCGAGAGCTCCCAGGAAACATCCTTATACAAGCTTCTCACACGCCGGAGGGCCCTCCGAAGGAGATCCTCCGGCCAGTACTTGTAACCGGCTGGGGGAAGTATCCGGAGCGGCGGGACCTTCCAGGACCCCGGCTTCGATGGAGACAACTCAGCGCGGCAGCCGGATTGGCTCACAGCGAGGAGTGCCCGAGTTGTCTATGTGCCACTCCGGGAGCCCCCGCAGCCGGATTGGCTCACAGAGGGCACCCCCGTTGTAGAAGCATCGAGAACAGGCCCGGGGGCTAGCCCGTCGGCCGCTCCCCCGGTGACCAGACTTAACAAAATGGAGGCCTCTCGGGCACTCCCAGGGCTATGTCTTCCAGAGGCCGCTTGGGCACTCTCCGGGCCACGCCTCCAGGGGCGTGAAACCCCCCCCCCCGGAGCAAAATCTAGAGATACCTGCTTGCAAGCGGAAGACATTTAGCAAAAAGAGATTTTCATTTCAATCAACCAAAAGATTTATAAGTTTCCGGGGCTTCTTCTAAAGAAGCTACCAGGAGCAAAAAGTCTAAGAAACAAAATCTAATCTAACCCGGCGGGGAGCTCATACTTGCCCGTCCCTGTCGCCCCACCCCCCGGGAGGACCTTCGCGGCAGCTGTCACCTCTTGCACCGGGCGTGTGCCACCCGCCTCCATCGCGCTGGTGATCCGGTCGAAGAGGGCCCCGGCGAACCCTTCACGCTCCACCCACTGTGGGTCGAAGAAGTCGGGGAAGCTCCAAGGGACCAACTCCCCGATCACCCGGGCGCCCGCTCCACGGAACTCAACAAGAGCCACCGCCAGGGCGATGACCGGGACGGCGAGGCCCCACACCAGGACGTTCGCCACCACCAGTATGAGGGAGACCTGCGTATCATGAAAATACGTGGCCTCCCTGATCGACACCGGCGCCGGGTCAGGATTCGCCCCCTGCCCGAGCTCAACCCCAAGCTCCTCATGGGCGGAGTGAATCATCCTCCCCCCAGAAGCGACGGCCCAGGAGCCTGAGGCTTAAGCTTCCCAGGCAACCCCCCGCTCCGCCTACAGCTCCCTCTGGAGCCGAGAAGCGGTGTCCTCGAGCTCCCCGAGCGGCCGCTCCTTCTCTGAGCGCTCGGAGGCTAGGTCCCTGAGCGCCTTCTCCTTTCCGAAGCACTCGAAGGACGCCATCTCCATGGTGGCCCAGAGGTACGTGGCGAATTGCGCCTGAAGGCCCCGGGCCAGTGCCACCTTCTGGAGGGAAAAACAGTTAGAAAACGAAAGGAAAGGCAAAGACAAGATGCTGGCGACTTACCTGGAGTTCGGAGGAGATCACCTCCTCAAAATCTACTGCGTCGCCCACCAGGTCACTCCCCCGGGAGACCTCTCCGTCCAGCAAGGTGCCTTCCTCCCGGGTCCCACCATCGGAGGAGCCGGAAGTCAGGTCCATCGGCGGGGCCAGGACCCCAGGACGGATGAAGACGCGCTTGCCCCTTCCTGGCAGATGGGGAACCGCCACCACCGGCTGGGCCACTGAGAGGCCTACCTCCGGTGCCAATATCGAGGCCATCGGCAGGCCCCCCGGCATCTTCAACTGGACGAAGACCTTACCCGGCAACGGCTACGGCCGGACCCCCGCGGAGTAGGGGGTGGCGAGGGGCTCCGCGCGTACATCTCCGAATCGGAGCCCTGGCTCTCCCCGGCCATCGTGCCACCGGAGGGCCCGGAGGGACCGGCCACCAAGGGTGTGCCCACCTAGCGGAGAGTGGCTAGTGGCCTCACTGGGGCAGCACCCGGCGTGCTCGCTGACGTCGTGGTCGGGGTCCCCGCGGGCGAAGCCGGAGGCGACATCCGAGCCCTCACAGGGCTCCTTCGAGCCCGAGGCTTCGTCGGGCTCTTTTGCATCCGGGGGAGCTTTGAGGAACCCCCGGCCGCTTCCTTCCCCCGCTTGTGTGAAGCGGGGGTGGGGAGAGGCACCTGGGCCGGGAGCCTCAGCCCGGACGCCTCCGCAACGACGTTCTGGGGAGGTCCCTCCCTATAACACGCACGATCCACTCCTGCTCGTCTCCGTAGTATCGCCCGAGAAGAATCACCGCGATCTCCTGGGCCCGGTCATAGGACCAGACTGCCAAAAGGGAAGGGGGGAGTTAGAAAATGCCTCCCTTCAAAAAATAACAAGTTCAGAGACTTACGCTCTGCCATCGCCATCCGAGGCGGCCGGTGCGCTGCGGACACCCCCCTTCCCCGGCGGGGGTTGAAAGGCGCACCCGGGGGAGTTCCGTCTCCTTCACGAGATCCCGCATGGACCTCCAGAACCTCGCCTTCGCCATCGTGGTGAGGAGGACCATCTCCCCCTCGATCCACTAGGGAGTGACCGGGCCGCCCGACCGGCAGTATGAAGAAGGCTCCGGGGAATATGTTACCTCTGGGTCGCCCACCCGGAGGTAAAACCACCGCCGGAGCCAATCCCCCCAGTGGTCACGGGAGGCCTGCACTGTGTACTCGTCGGTGCGGCCCAACATTAGCTGCACCATGATTGAGCCGAAGGCCTACTTGGGCCCGCCCTTCCTCACTAGCGGGCCCCTCGCCGAGGGCTCGTAGAAGTACCGGAGGAGCCGAAGGGTTAGGTCACCGGATGAGGGTGTTTGGGGTGAGATGGTTGAGTGAGAGGCCGTACACCTGTAGAAACTCCCAAAGCAACGGGTGCACCGGGAGCCGGAGGTCCGCCTCCACAAAGGCCTAGAAGGCCACCACCTCCCCCTCCCGGGGGCTCGGCACCAGCTCCTCCGGCCCGGCTACCCGGATGTCCCTGGCCATAAGAAGGCCTCGAGGTCCTCGGAGAGAACTCGGTGGCCCCGAGGAAGTCAGAGGTCACCTCCTCCGGGGGCAGCTTGAACGCTTTGGCGCGGCTCTTCGACGCCATCAGGATGGAAGGAGCCCGGTAGGTTGAAGGAGTCACCGGGGGTCAAGTCACCGGGAGCAATCATAGGAAATCCGAGCTACCGGGAACGATCATCGAAAATCTGAGCTACCGGGAAATCAAAGCACCGGGAGAGCTAACAGAAATCGAAGCTACTAGGAACTTAACTACCGGGAGAGCGATTTTTGTGGGCTGAGGTGAGGTGTCCCGGATGGGAGACCCCCCCCCCCCCCCCCCCCCCCGCCCCGCCTATTTATAAGCAACAGAGGGGACCCCGGATGGGTGCCACGTGTCCCCAGGCCCATCTAGACCGTTGATTTGAACCGTCATGCGGATATCGAAGAGTTGCATGAAGATCGACGTGCCAAACGGCGCACGTGCACTTGAACCAAGGGTTCGGCGGGAAAATGGCCCGGAAGCCGAAGCATTGCGCGCGGCCCGGGGCGCATCCTAGAAGGCGAAATGTCGCCCGGGGCAAGTCCTACACATACCCTACGGGGCCGCTTCGCGTCCCCGGGGGTCTGGGGGGCTGCTGTTGGGAAAATCCCGGACGCTTACTAAGAAGTCTCGTAGGGCTCCCAGGGAAAATCCCGGAGGGCTATCAGGGAAAAGCCAAGAGGGCTACCGGGGATAGTCCCGGACGCCTCTCGGATAAAATCCCGGAAGGCTACCGGGGATAGTCCTTGACACCTCCTGGGGAAAATCCCGTAGGGCTCTCGGGGAAAATCCTGGAGGTCTACCAGGGAAAAGCCCAGAGGGCTACCGGGGATAGTCCCGGACACTACTACAGAATTCATTATCACAGTCGGGTCAAAACAGTCATCACAGGCGGTTCTTACCCGTCAGTGATATTCGAGTCAGTGATAATTGAGTACTTTCACTGACGGTTTTGAATCGTCTGTGATTTTTCCCTTCACAGACTGTTATAAGATCAAAACCGTCTGTGATACTCATACTACAAAGACTGTTATAACATCAGAACTGTCTGTGATACTCCTAATACACAGACTGTAATAACATCAAAGCCATCTGAGATACTCATACTACCACAGACGGTTTTGATCTCAGAACCGTCAGTAATAATATGAGTATCGCAGACGATTATGACCTCAGAACTGTCTGTGATAGTCACATTATCAGAGACGGTTATGACCTCAGAACTGTCTGGGATACTCACATTATTGGAGACGGTTATGACCTCAGAACCGTCTGTGATACTCACATTATCAGATACGGTTATAACCTCAGAACCGTCTGTGACACTCACATTACCAGAGACGGTTATGAGATCAAAACCGTCTATGATACTCACAACATTACTGACTCTAAGATCAAAACCGTCTGTGATACTCATATTATCAGAGACGGATATTGACGAGGATTGATACCCGAGTCAATTCAAATAAATGCACGGCTGGTTCAGGATAGATCTAAACCAGACAAGCGCCTGGTGGTGCGAACTCAAGTCATTCTGAGAAGCACAGGCACGAGGTCGCAGGCTTTACGCGATCAGACCGTAGCTAGTGCGCGGTCAGGACTTCGTGTGCTATATGCGGACAGAAGACTGCAGATGGTGCGCGGTCAGCCAACATCGCGCGGTCAGAATATCTTCGACCAGAGGAAGTGGGATTATTCTGTCCTTGTGACAGGGATATCTCGAGTACCCCGAAGATTCTTCCACGTAGGAGGACAACCGTCAGGAGGTTAATACGTGCGGTTATCCATGAATAACACGTGTTAAACTTGCGTGGGGGTTAGAGGCGGTTTCCTAAAACTGCATCCAAATAACTGATTGATGCCGTTATGACTTGGCACCCTTTCGACCAGTATAAAGGGATAGCCCAGTGCATCGGATCAAGGGGGGATTGATCGAACCAGATCAAACAAAAGCAACCCGAAGACAGTAGTCTAAGTTATATAGCCTTCACAAAGCCTTCCAGGCTTTGTCTTGTACAAACATATAGGGAAAATCTTCACCTGTGAAGATCTTTTCCATAGCTCTGTAAATCCTTTTACCATACATAGTGAAATCCCAACAGGACGTAGGGCTATTACTCCCACCATCGAGGGCCCGAACCTGTATAAACCTCTCTGTGCTCTAGTTCCTTTTAATTTATCATACCTTCCTGGAGGGACACCATGTAAGGTCTCACAACCTACAAATTCTGTATAAGTTCGGCTAAGGGCCCCGAGTCCAAATCATCGACAGCTGGTGCCCACCGTGGGGCCTTTCTCAAGGCGTCCTAATCTTCATCTGGAGGTTCACTGAATTATGGCTGGAGCATATGATTTTCAGAACGATTTCGATCTCGAGGATTATGCTCACATTCCGATGCCTTCTCCGAGCGATCCTGTTCCGATGGAGGAAACTGGAGGCGAAAATCTCCCAGAGGTCGAATCGACTCTCCAGGTCATGTCCATCGACCAGGAGGCGACTAACGCAAGGTCAGAACCCATCGAGGTTCTTAATGCGTTAGAGGGTGAATCCGGTCCGTCATATGACCCTGCTGAGGGGAAGGATGATATCGACCAGGAAATCAGCCCGGGGATGTTCGACCTTGATAGCCTCCATCGTCTCTTTGATTTCGAGTCTGACTCGGAACAAACCGAGATGTTTTCTCCCTCGGCGACCTCTCTCCCTAGACAGTTCGCTGCTTTATCAGAGGAAACTCCTGATCAACGGGCTGCTAGGGAAGAACAGGAACGCAAACAGAAGGAGGATCAAGATCTCGAGCAACAAGATAACGAACTATGCAGAACTGCCCTAGAGGCTCTTCAAGATGCGCAGGCTCGTTACGATGCTACTCCGAGTTCTTCCCGACGATCACGTGGTCGCAAACGCGACCAGACCCCTTCTTTGCCTCTGGAGTGTTTCCCGGTGGATAGAGAAACAGTAACACCTGGTGCCCCTAGTAGAAGTACACATGGCTGGCTTCAATCTATCACGGAGGTCATGCGTAATTTTCCTCCTACGGTCACGGATGTGCAGAAACTGGCCTTCACCAGAATCCTGGTGGAAAGGTTGGATGAGGTCGCCTCTAAGGCGACCCCTACGGCCTCTTCCTGGTCGGTGACACGTACCCACAACCGAGAGCATTCTCACTCTGGTTCTGGTCGACGGAGTTACCTGCCGCCTGTGCCATCCCTCCAGGACAAGTCTAGGCGGGCACAGGATTCTCGTGATAGGGGTCGAGTCCCTGTCCACTCTTGTTTAGGACCATGAGTGGCTTCTCCATTGTGTGAGGTCGCCCGTGATCCGATCGAAAGTCACAGGCCAGTTCACGGTCCCTACGTTGGTTGTAAAGCTTTCTCGCCCAGCCTTCGTGCGGTCGTTTGGTCAGACAAGTTTAGACCAGGGGCCATAGAAAGGTTTGACGGAACTCAGAACCCATCCGAGTTCCTTCAAATCTACATTACTGCCATCCAAGCGGCTGGAGGCGATGATCGGGTCATGGCCAACTACCTGCCAATAGTCCTCGAAGGACCGGCAAGAACCTGGTTGTTTAATCAACCTGAGGGTTCGATCTATAACTGGGAAATGCTGTGTGATTCTATCCTCAGCAATTTCCAAAATTGTTATCAGAAGCCGGGTAAAGAGGATGATCTTCATCGACTACGGCAAACTTCGACCGAAACCCTTCGTCAGTTTGTCAAGAGATTTGTTGGGGTGAGGAATACCATCCCGAACATATGTGACAGCTCCGTTATTAGGGCATTTAAACATGCTGTTCGATATCGGAGATTCACCAAAGACTTGCTCATCCACCCTCCTCGATCAGTAGCCGATCTCTTTGATATGGCTGATCGATACTCCGATGCAGCCGAGGCTGTCGAATGGAACCAGATGGTCGATAAAGGTAACCTACCACCTCAACCAGGTCTCAAGGACGCTATGAAAGAAGATTCAAGCAAGAAGCTGGAATCTTCGTCGGGCGGGAAGTCAAAGAAGTCGAAAAGGAATCGCTCTGGACAGTACTGTGAGGTCGCAGTTGCAGAGAAGCCTCCATCGACCGAAGGTAACAAGTCTTTGTTCCCAGATAGGGCGTCAGAATGCCGTTCGGTCTCAAGAACGCAGGTTCCACGTACCAGCGCTTGATGCAAAATACCTTTCTTTCCCAGATAGGGCGTAATCTCGAAGCATATGTAGACGACTTGGTTGTAAAAAGCACTAAGAGATTGTCTCATTTGGACGATCTCGCTGAAACCTTCTGTAATCTGAATCGCTTTGGAATAAAATTGAACCCAGAGAAATGTTCTTTCGGGGTTTCTTCAGGAAAACTTCTGGGTTTTCTTGTTTGTTCCAGAGGCATTGAAGTCAATCCTGAAAAAATCGGGGCTATCGAACAGATGAGGTCTCCCTCAACCATAAAAGATGGCCAACGCCTGGCCGGTCGCATGGCGGCCTTAAGTCGGTTCATATCACGACTAGGCAAGAGGGGACTACCTTTCTTTAAAGCCCTGTAGAAACATCATAATTTTACATGGTCCGATGAAGCCGAAAAAGCGTTTCAGGAGGTGAAGGCATATTTATCCAATCCACCAGTATTGGTGTCTCCCGACAAAGGAGAACCATTACTTCTCTATTTGGCGGCCACACCGCATGCGGTCAGCGCTGTCCTGATTGCGGATAGAGAAGGAATACATAGACCCGTCTACTATGTAAGCGAGGTACTTCATGGCCCTAAGGAGCGATACCCTGAGGTCCAGAAGATACTTTACGCACTACTAATGACTTCCCGTAAGCTACGACATTACTTTCAAGCACATAAGATCACAGTACCCTCCTCTTTTCCATTGGGGGATATTGTCTGCAATCCGGAGAACTCTGGTCGGATCGCAAAATGGGCTGTCGAGCTCGGTGCTTTCGATATCCATTTCACGCCCCGTACTGCGGTTAAGTCTTAGGTCTTGGCCGATTTTGTGGTCGAATGGACCAATCCTGAGCCCCCTGTGCGGGTACCCGAGGAATTGGAATGCCCCGATTATTGGACAATGTATTTCGACAGCTCCCATAGTTTTCAACACTCGGGGGCTGGAGTGGTCTTAGTTACGCCTCAGGGTGAACAGCTTAAGTTTGTCTTTCAACTACACTTTGTTGCGACCAATAACGCAGCGGAGTATGAAGGTCTTCTTGCAGGGCTCCGGGCAGCAAAATTCCTTGGAGTCCGTCGATTAGTGGTGAGGGGGGACTCACAGCTGGTCGTAAACCAGGTAAACGAGGAGTACAGCACCTCCGATGAGACAATGGCTCATTACCTGGGGGAAGTGAGGAGATTGGAAAAACACTTCAGTCATTTCGAAGTCCAATTCATCCCACGAAAGGACAACATTCTCGTAGACCAATTATCCAAAATTGGGTCCTCATGCACATCCACTCTGGCAGGAGTGTTCGTCGAACACTTGGAACATCCTTCGATTATGACTTCGGTCGAGGATGATCCGGTAACAGTCTGCGTTACCAACCTCGGTCAGGAACAGGATTGGACTCATCCATTGAGAGTTTATCTTGAACATGGGACCTTGCCCGAGGACGAAACCGAAAGTGATCGGTTAATTCAAAAAGCGCGTCTATACAAACTCATAGGAGTTTTGTATAGAAAGGGTACTCAAGGAGTATTCATGCGCTGCATATCTCAGGAGGAAGGTAAATCCCTCTTGAAAGAAATACATGACGGTGTATGCGGTGCGCACGCGTCATATCGGACACTGGTCGGAAAAGCTTTTCGACAAGGATTCTACTGGCCTTCGGCACTCGATGATGCCAAGAATATGGTCAAGATGTGTCCTCAGTGTCAGTTCCACGCGAGACAGGTTCACCAACCTGCCTATGCGTTGCAAACCATTCCCCTTGCATGGCCTTTTGCGGTCTGGGGGATGGATATTGTTGGTCCTATGCCACAAGCGGTCAATGGATACAAGTTTCTGTTCGTAGCTATTGACACGTTTACAAAGTGGATTGAGGCCAAACCGGTACGAAATATTACCGCAGCAGCAGCACAAAAGTTCTTCCATAAGAACATTGTTGCTTGATTTGGTGTTCCGAATCGTCTCATTACGGATAACGGTTCTCAGTTCGCTAGTGGTCTTTTTCTGGATTATTGCGACCAGATTGGAACCAAGGTGTGCTTTACTTCTGTGGCTCATCCACAGAGCAATTGTGCCATGGAACGTGCCAACGGGCAGATACTGCAAGGCATCAAGAAGCATATTTTCGATCGCCTTAAGACTCGCACGGGGGCTTGGGCAGACGGGCTCTATACCGTTGATCAGTCGAGCCACCAGTGAGACGCCCTTCCATCTGGTCTACGGGGCTGAGGCCGTATTGCCTATGGATGTTAGTATTGGATCTATTCGGACAGAACAATTCGGACGAGTTGATCAGGTCGAACAGCGATCACAAGACCTCATTCTCCTGGAAGAAAAGCGTGATCGCGCTTTGATCAAGTCCGCCAATCACAACAAATTCTCCCCGAAATGGGAAGTCCCTTATACTGTTGTTTCGGTGCCGCGACCAGGATCAGCTCGATTAGTGATGGAGGATGGTCGAATCTTGTCCAATACTTGGAACATCGATCAACTACGCAAGTTTTACGTGTAAGTACTCAATCGCTTTTCCTTTTCAATTAGCATTGTTTAATAAAACAAAAGCCTTCTTGTTTCATACGACGAATATCTCCTTTTATGCCCATGTGTTACGAATTTGGCTCGGGGGCTGGTCGCCGGTGGTTATATCGCCACAACGCCCTAATCGGATTCGCTGGCCGATCTCATGACCACTTCCAGACAAGACACTCCTCAATAAGCCGTTTCTCAACGCACACGGGGCTTGCTGGCATGTCCTTGGTCATCCGAGTGGCTGTCGGTTTGCAACAAGGTTAGGCGTTGCATCGAGTATAATTACTGGCCTGATCGCATATCCCTGGTCATTACACCCGTATTTTTCCGGTGCTTATAATACTAAGTCTCCAGTATATATAATCACAGGCGGGGCTAGGGGAATATGGTTATATGAAACAACAAAAAATATGTTTTCTTTCGAAGTAAAACCAAAAAATTGCATTCATTGCATTCTATGGATTGTATCTGTACAGGTACAAGGTTTACATAATCCCGAGCTTGGTCAGGAGTTTATCTACGAGAGGTCTGATTTCCTCCATGATAGCCTCAAGTTGTTCCTCACTCTCGATCTTTACCGTTCCTACCAGTGGATTCAGATCCAGATCTGGGCCATGGTGGAGACAAAACTGGCAGAGAATGGCGGAGGCTGCTGATCGGACTCTAGCTCTTATCGCCTCTTGTTGTCACCTGGTATTTTCAGGAAGATACTCGAGGAGTGATTCCGCTTGGGCTACGACTAGTTTTGACCAGTCACTCGGGCTAAGGTCGTCTGTTGTGGTCTTGACCACATCAGCCCTTAGAAGACGGGCTACCATCTTTAGCTTTTCGAAGATGGATAGGCTCAAGTCTCTATTCGCCCTGCGGATAGAGTCAATGGTTATCTGGAGGAATACCTTCTCTTGTCCAAGCTGGTTTATTTGACTTGCTTGCGCTGCAATAAGGAGATCGTTATAAATAGTTTAAACGACAAAGTTAAGTCGTTCTGGTCGGAAGTTGACCTACCTGAGAGCTGCGATCACAATTCTTTGAGCTCGGCATCTTGATGAGAAATTGTGGTGGCCGCCATGAGCTCGTCATTTTCCCGATCGGCAGGGCTCTTCTTCAGGGAAGCAACTTCCCTGCGATAAAAAAGACAATGGTTATAGCAAGGTTGTATTCAAGCGGACTAAAACACCTTTTTCTTACTCTTGCAAGCAATTCTTCTCCTCTTGCATGGCCTCGATGCTTTCTACCATAGCCATCGATCTGGCCGTCATACGGGACAGTTCCTGTGACACAGAGGCAAGTCAGTTGTATTCTATGCAAAACTCAGATATCATGAGGGATGTTCAACATACCTCAGTATATTCCCGAAATGACTTGTCCTTCGGGATTGACGAGGATTGACACCCGAGTCAGTTCAAATAAATGCACTGTTGGTTCAAGACAGATTCGAGCCAGACATGTGCCCGGCGGTGTGAACTCAAAGTCATTTTGAGAAGCATCAGTCCGAGGTCGCAAGCTTTGCGCGATCAGGTCGCAGGCTTTGTGCAATCAGGTTGCGGGCTTTGTGCGATCAGACCGCAGGCTTCGCGCGGTCAAGAGTTTGTATGCTATACGCGAACAGAATATCAAGGATGTCGCGCGGTCAGCCAACATCCCGCGGTCAGAGTATTTTTTGACCGGGGTAATTGGAGATCATTTGTCCGGCTACCCCTATGGCGAGAATATTCCAAGTATCCCGAAGATACCTCCACATGGAAGATCAACCGTCAGGAGGTTAATACGTGCAGTTATCCATAAATAACATGTGTTTAACCTGCGTGGAGGTTATGAGTGGTTCTCTAAAAACCGCATCCAACCGTCCGAACAACTGTTTGATGCAGTTATGGCATGGCACCATTTCAACCAGTATAAAGGAGTGGCAAGATGCATCAAATGGGGGGATCGGGAGATCGAAGGATAAAAAAGATCAAACCATCTCAACCACTCAAACAGTCAAGTCTACGACCCAGATTAGGTTATTTTTACAAGCCTCCTGGAGCTTCTTTTTGTACACTTACTTAGGAAAAACCTTCGCCTGTGAAGGTCTTTTCCTGCCATCTTGTAAATCTTTACCACAAATAGCGAAATCCCAACAGGACGTAGGGCTATTACTCCCACCATCGAGGGCCCGAACCTGTATAAACCTCTCTGTGCTCCTGTCCTCCATTTTTCTACATACCTTCCCGAAGGGTCATCTTGAAAGGTCTCACTAATACAAATTTTGCATAAGTTCGGCTGAGGACTCCGAGTCCGAATCGTCGACAGCTGGCGCCCACCGTGGGGCCTTTCTCAAGGTGTCCTAATTTTAATCCGGAGGTTCGCTGAAACATGGCTGGAGCATATGATTCCGAGAATGATTTCGATCTCGAGGATTATGCTCACATTCCAATGCCTTCTCCAAGTGATCCTGTTCCAATGGAGGAGGTTGAAGGCCAGAATCTTCCAGAGGTGGAATCATCTCTCCAGGTCATGTCCATCGACCAGGGGGCGACTAGTGCAAGGTCAGAACCCACCGAGGTTCTTAATGCGCTAGAGGATGAATCCGGTCCGTCATACGACCCCGCTGAGGGGAAGGATGATGTCGACCTGGAAATCAGCCCGGGGAGATTCGACCCTGATAACCTTCACCGTCTCTTTGATTTCGAGTCTGACTCGGAACAAACTGAGATGTTTTCCCCATCGGCAACTTCTCTCCCTAGACAGTTCGCTGCTTTGTCGGAGGAAACTCCTGATCAGCAGGCTGCTAGGGAAGAACGGGATCGCAAACAGAAGGAGGACGAAGATCTCGAGCAACAAAACAATGAACTACACAGAACTGCCCTAGAGGCTCTTCAAGATGCGCAGGCTCGTTACGATGCTGCTCCAAGTTCTTCTCAACGGTCACGCGGTCGCAAACGTGACCAGACCCCTTCTTTGCCACCGGAGCGTTTCCCAATGGACGAAGAAACACTAACACCTGGTGCCCCTAGGAGAAGCACTCATGGTTGACTGCGATCTATCGCGGAAGTCATGCGTAACTTTCCTCCTACAGTCACGGATGCGCAGAAACCAGCCTTTTTCAGGATCCAGGCGGAAAGACTGGATGAGGTCGCGTCTGAGGCGACCCCAACGGCCTCCTCCGCTCGGTAACACATTCCCGCGAACGAGAGTGTCCTCATTCTGGTTCTAGCCGACAAAGTTACCCACTACCCGTACCGTCCCGACAGGACAAGTATCGGCGAACGCAGGATTCTCGTAGTAGGGATCGGATTCCTGTTTACTCTCGTTTGGGACCGCGAGTAACTTCACCGTTGCGTGAGGCCACCCGTAACCCGGTCGAGAGTCACAGGGCAGTTCACGGTCCCTACGTTGGTGATACCGGCCTAGACCGTCTCGCAATAGAACGAGGACGATGCAGTAAGGCGAGTATTCTAGTCGTTCTTTCCACAGGGACTAGAGAAGCAAAACGTGAAGAACTAGACTAAATTGAATGAATTAGAAACGAAAACAGATGAAAGAAAGAGAGATGTCAGAAGAAAGAGAGAGAAAGACAGAGGTGATCGCACCGCGACAGGCGACTAATGTTTATTATGGACTAGTGTTCGCAATACAAGAGTAAAAAGAAATCGTGTAGTAGTAGCGCGCGAGGCAGCGCAAACTACCATCATCGATCGCAATCTACGGCGAGTATCTACGAAACACAAGTACAAAGTAAACACTAAAGCCCAGCCAACTCCACTCGACAACTCAACCATAATATATTCAATCAATACAACACGACCACTAACTCAACAGCGAACTCAATTGCAAATGAACAACTTCTTCAAAGAGCCAAGATGTTTAAGACAACAAGAATTGATCTTTTAATGTCTCAACTTGACATAGCATTACAACGCAAAAGAACACTGAGCAAATAGAAAGCTGACCCAAAACCACACAAATGACTCAAGAGACTGATTACAAGAGTTTAAACACAACTATTAATCACAGAACTTCACAGAAGATACCAAGACTTAGTTCAACTCGAGATGCTTTAGAACTTTGCAATGAACTCAGATTATTACACAAGGGTAGTTCTACTGGAGTAGAGCAAAATATGAGACAAGTCGCAATTCAATTCAACACTGTGTCTGTGTCTGCAATACAATCAAGAGAATTGAACAGCACAAGACAAGATAAACCAAGTATCAGTAGAAAGAGAGTATCAATTAGTGTAACATGGGGGTTATATGCAGACAACTAGAGCTGAAGTTCAACATCCCAATACACCAAATTCAGGCAACTGATCATCCACAAACCATATAAAACACAAACAGATTCGGAACAGGCATCACAAAACAAAACAGAGTTCATCCAGTAGAAAATCCTAGACTTGCATTCACTGGATAGAACTATGGGAGATTGTAGCTAATTTCAGTGCCAATTTTCACTTGTATTGAATTCAGAAAATTAAGTTTGATTCATCACATTTACTGAAGTGAAACATCTCATACATACATCACAGTTCATTCAAAGATGTAGAACAGAAGGGGGAGAAGAATTGATCACCACATTTCCTGCTGTGGTCGATGTAGTGGACTGCAGTGGCCTTCGGAGGAGCTGGTCGAGCTCGTGGAAGAGGAGCGTGGCTGTCGGCGCTGAGGAAGAAGAAGAAGCCGGTTTGAGTGGGGGAAGCACGGCTCGGGACCGGATCGGGCGGCTGAAGTGGTGCGCCGCGCTCGCGAGGTGGGGGTCAGGCAGATGGCGGCATGGAGGCGCGAAGTGGTGGCGATGCATCGGCGTCGGGCGAGATCGGCAGTGGTGGAGACATGGTGAAGGCGGCGGCGCAGTAGACCCACGGATACGCTGGCGGCGGATCTGAAGCGGGAGTGGCGGCGCAGTGAGCGCGGCTCCGGCGTTGACGCAGTGGTGGCGGCGCTTGAACAGATCGACGGCAGGAGGTGCGGATCCGGCGCGGGATGGCCAGATCCGGCGGCGGCTGTGTGGAGGCGCGGCACGGGCGGTGGCGCGCGGTGGCGAGGGATCCGTCGGTGGAGGCCACGAGGAGCGGCGCCGGAGCAGTAGATCCAGGCGGTGGTCCAGATCAGGCGGGATCTCGCGGCGGGGGCGGCTGAGGCGAGGCGGCGGCTCCGGTGGAGATGGCGCGGCGCCGGTGGAGGCACGAAGAAGACGCTGGAGCAAGAAATGGACAGAAAAAAAAGAAGAAGGGGAGGAAGAAGAGACCGGCTAGCGCCGGGGGTGGACGGAGGTGTGGAGGATTTTGGGGGAGACAGAAGGAGAAATTGCGCCGGAGAAGAAGACGGTGGCGAGAAAAAAAGAAAAGAAGGAAAGAAGAGAAGAAATGGGGAGAGGAGGGAAGGAAGGACGAAGAAAAAGGAACTGCACCGTGGTCTGGCTCGTCGGTGGTGAGGATGGAGCACCGCCGGCGTATGGCCCGGCCGCCGGCGGCGAGATGGAGGGAGGTGTGGAAGAGTGATTTGGGGAAGAAGAAGAAAGGAGTAAAAAAATAAATGCCGGGCTCCCCTCTCCACAGTGGCGGCCGGGCTGGATTAAGCCAATTTTTGGTCTTTTTGCGAAAAGGCCCCCGGGTTCTCTGGAAATAGCTGCTGGGTCCTCGGCAACCGGAATTGAGCGTTCCGGGCTCCCGGAGACTCCGATTCGAGCGCGGTCAGTTCCTACGCGTCCGTAGGAACGAGCGCTTTCATCTGGAATCGACCGAGGCTTGGATCCAACCAATGAAGCGCGTCCGTCAGCCGAAAAGACCGTCCAATCGTCGCCGACCTGCGATAAAAATTGCAAAACGAGTAATCCGCTCAATTTGGCGACAAATCTGGAATAATCTAGAAATATGACGTAATACAAGACTAAAATGTGCACAAGCCTGGGTAAAATATGCAGGAAAAAGCATGCAAATCAGATAAACATCAGTTGGTTGTAAAGCTTTCTCGCCCGGCCTACGAGCGGTCATTTGGCCTGATAAGTTTCGACCAGGGGCTATTGAAAGGTTTGATGGAACTCAGAACCCATCCGAGTACCTTCAAATCTATATTACTGCCATCCAAGCGGCGGGGGGCGATGACAAGGTCATGGCCAACTACCTGCCAACTGTCCTTGCAGGACCGGCTAGGACCTGGCTGTTTAATCAGCCTGAGGGTTCCATCTATAATTGGGAAATGCTGTGCGATGCGATCCTCAGCAATTTCCAAAACTGTTACCAAAAGCCGAGTAAAGAGGACGATCTTCATCGGCTACGACAAACTTCAACCGAAACTCTTCGGCAGTTTGTCAAAAGATTTGTCGGGGTGAGGAATACCATCCCAAACATATCCGATGGCTCCGTTATCAGGGCATTTAAACATGCCGTTCGATACCGGAGACTTACCGAGGACTTGCTTATCCACCCTCCTCGATCAGTGGCTGATCTGCTCGACATGGCCGATCGATACTCTGACGCAGCCGAAGAGGTCGAATGGAACCAGATGGTCGACAAGGGTGACCTACCACCACAACCAGGTTTCAAAGACTCCAGGAAGGAAGATTCAAGCAAGAAGCCGGAATCTTCGTCAGGTGGGAGGTCGAAAAAGTCGAAGAGGAACCGCTCTGGACAATACCGCGAGGTCGCAGTCGCAGAGAAGCCGCCTTCGACCAAAGGTAACAAGCCTTCATTTAAAAATAAAACTGCCTCTGGTGGTCGGAGTGTCGACCAGCCAGAAAAATCAACTAATCCGCAGGAAGGCAAGAAGTGGTGTCCACTCCACAACTCCGCAGGCCACGACCTCAAGAACTGCAGGAGTTGGTTGAAGCAACTGGATGACTTCTACCAGGGAGTTGGGCCAATGCCAACCTTACCGCCTAAAGAACAGGCGTGCGGACTTAGGGACGCCGACGGAGACAAGGAAATGTCCTACCAGGTACCTCAAAATCATATTAATGTTATTTTTGGAGGTTCTTCTTCTTTCGTTTCCAAAAGGCAGTTTAAGGCCTTTTACCGAGAGGTTCACCAAACGGAGACATCCCTTGGTGAACGTCAATACCCCCATTGGTCAGATACACCTTTGACATTTGATCGCACTGATTGTCCGGCGGGGTTAACACGACCATTGAGGCTCCCTCTGGTCATTACCCCGATCATCAGTAACGCGAGAGTTGAAAGGGTCCTGATCGACGGGGGGAGCTCCCTTGACATTTTGTTGGTCAAGGCACTTGACGAGATGCAAATTCCTCGTTCGAAGATCAAGCCCATAATCCATCCGTTTTATGGGATACTCCCAGGCCCCTCCATGATGCCGTTGGGACAAGTGGTCCTCCCGGTCACACTAGGAGAGCCAGATAACTTCCGAACAGAATTGGTTACTTTTGACGTAATCGATTGTGATTCGGCTTATAATGCAATCTTTGGCAGGCCAACTCTCGCTAAATTCATGATGGCAACGCACTATGCCTACCAGTGCGGAAAATTGCCTGGCCCCAAAGGTGTCATCTCGGTTCGAGGCAGTCGCAACGTGGCACTTACATGCGACCGGCTATCTCTGGAGATGGTCGATCAACTTCCCCTCCGGGACACCCAGGTCGCCACCGACGCGATCAAGGTTGCTCCTCGACCAGATGAGAAACTCAAACTGGTTCCTTTGTACCCAGATGATCCATCCAAGACAATTCGGGTCGGATCAGCTCTGGATGACAAATAGGAACTCGATCTCATTGCTTTCCTCCGGGCTAATGCAGATGTGTTTTCGTGGAAACCGTCCGACATGCCCGGTGTCCCAAGGGAAGTAATTGAGCACAGGTTAGCAATTCGACCTGGACAATGACCAATAAAGCAAAAGCTCAGGCGTTTTGCTGTTGATCGACAGGAAGCCATTCGAGAGGAGTTGGACAAACTACTACAAGCTAGGTTCATCCGTGAAGTTGATCACTTGGAATGGCTCGCCAATCCGGTCATGGTCCGCAAGTCAAATGGCAAGTGGCGCATGTGCGTCGACTACACTAGCCTCAACACTGCCTGTCCGAAGGATGACTTTCCCCTTCCCCGCATCGACCAGCTGGTTGACTTAACCGCGGGTTGTGAACTGATGAGCTTCCAGGACGCTTACTCAGGATATCATCAAATTAGCATGGCAGAAGAGGATGAAGAGAAAACTGCCTTCATCACCCCGTTCGGCACCTACTGCTACGTCAAAATGCCGTTCGGTCTCAAGAACGCAGGTTCCACATACCAGCGCTTGATGCAAAAGACCTTTCTTTCTCAGATAGGGCGTAATCTCGAAGCATATGTAGACGACTTGGTTGTAAAAAGTGCCAAGAGATTGTCTCATTTGGATGATCTCGCTGAAACCTTCTGTAATTTGAATCGCTTTGGAATAAAATTAAACCCGGAGAAATGTTCTTTCGGGGTTTCTTCAGGAAAACTTCTTGGTTTCCTTGTGTGTTCCAGGGGCATTGAAGTTAATCCTGAGAAAATCAGGGCCATTGAACAAATGAGATCGCCCTCGACCATGAAGGATGTTCAACGCTTGGCTGGTCGCATGGCGGCTTTAAGTCGTTTCATATCACGACTAGGCGAAAGGGGATTGCTTTTCTTCAAAGCCTTGCAGAAGCATCACAATTTTACATGGTCGGATGAGGCCGAAAAAGCGTTTCAGGAGGTGAATACATATCTATCCAGTCCGCCAGTATTGGTGTCTCCCGACAAAGGAGAACCATTGCTCCTTTATCTGGCGGCCACACCGCACGCGGTCAGCGCCGTTCTGATCGCGGATAGGGAAGGAATACACAGACCCGTCTACTATGTGAGCGAGGTACTTCATGGTCCTAAGGAGCGTTACCCTAAGGTCTAGAAGATACTTTACGCACTACTGATGGCTTCCCGTAAGCTACGACACTACTTCCAAGCGCACAAGATCACAGTACCCTCCTCTTTTCCTTTGGGGGATATTGTCCGAAACCCAGAGAAATCTGGTCGAATCGCCAAATGGGCGGTCGAACTCGGTGCCTTCGAGATCCATTTCATGCCCCGCACTGCTATTAAGTCTCAGGTTTTGGCCGACTTTGTGGTCGAATGGACCAACCCTGAGCCACCCGTGCAGATGCCAGAGGAATTGGAGTGCCCCGATTACTGGACAATGTACTTTGACGGCTCTCGTAGTTTTCAACACTCGGGGGCTGGAGTGGTCTTAGTTATGCCTCAGGGCGAACAGCTTAAGTATGTCATCCAACTACACTTTGTTGCGACCAACAACGCAGTAGAGTATAAAGGTCTTCTTGCAGGGCTCCGGGCAGCAAAATTCCTCGGAGTCCGTCGATTAGTGGTGAGGGGAGACTCACAGCTGGTCGTAAACCAGGTAAACAAGGAGTACAGCACCTCCGATGAGACAATGGCTCATTACCTGGGGGAAGTGAGGAAATTGGAAAAACACTTCAGTCATTTCGAAGTCCAATATATCCCGCGAAAGGACAACATTCTCGCAGACCAATTATCCAAAATTGGGTCCTCACGTACATCCGCTCCGGCAGGAGTGTTCATTGAACACTTGGATCGTCCTTCGATCATGACTTCGGTCGGGGATGATCCGGTAATAGCTTCCATTACCAACCTCGGTCAGGAACAGGATTGGACTCATCCATTGAGAGTCTATCTTGAACACGGGACCCTACCCGAGGACGAAACCGAAAGCGATCGGTTAATTCGAAAAGCGCGTCTGTACAAGCTCATAGATGGGGTTCTGTACAGAAATGGTACTCAAGGAGTATTCATGCGTTGTATATCTCAGGAGGAAGGAAAATTCCTCTTGAAAGAAATACATGACGGTGTATGCGGTGCACACGCGTCATATCGGACACTGGTCAGAAAAGCCTTTCGACAAGGATTCTACTGGCCTTCGGCACTTGATGATGCCAAGCACATGGTCAAAAAGTGTCCTCAGTGTCAGTTCCACGCAAGACAGGTTCATCAACCTGCCTATGCGTTACAAACCATTCCCCTCGCATGGCCTTTCACAGTTTGGGGAATGGATATTGCCGGTCCTATGCCACAAGCTGTCAATGGGTACAAGTTTCTGTTCGTAGCCATTGACACGTTTACAAAGTGGATCGAGGCCGAACCAGTACGAAATATTACTGCATCAGCAGCACAAAAGTTCTTCCATAAGAACATTGTTGCTCGATTTGGTGTTCCAAACTGTCTTATCACCGACAATGGTTCCCAGTTCGCTAGTGGTCTTTTCCTAGACTATTGCGATCAGATCGGAACTAAAGTGTGCTTTGCTTCTGTGGCGCATCCACAAAGCAATGGTGCTGTAGAATGGGCCAATGGGCAGATACTACAAGGCATCAAGAAATGTGTTTTTGATCGCCTTAAGAGTCGCTCGGGGGCTTGGGTAGACGAGCTCTATACCGTTCTATGGGCACTACGAACTACTTCTAGTCGAGCCACCGGTGAGACGCCCTTCCATCTGGTCTATGGGGCCGAGGCTGTACTGCCTATGGAAGTCAGTATTGGGTCTGTTCGGACAGAACGATTCGAACAGGTTGATCAGTCCAAACAGCGGTCACAAGATCTCATCCTCCTAGAAGAAAGGCGTGATCGCGCTTTGGTCAAGTCCGCAGCATACTTGCAAGCTTTGCGCAAGTATCACAGTAAAAGGGTGCGACCACGTAGTCTTCACGTGGGCGAGCTGGTCTTACGAAAAATCCAAGATCAGTCTAATCGCAACAAATTCTCCCCGAGGTGGGAAGGCCCTTACACCGTTGTCTCGGTACCGCAACCAGGATCCGTGCGGTTAGCTATGGAGGATGGTCAAATTTTGTCCAATACTTGGAACATCGATCAACTTCGCAAGTTCTACGTGTAAGTACTCAACCATTTTTCCTATTCAATTAGCATTTTTTCATAAAATAAAAAATTTTTTGCTTTCATATGATGAATATTTCCCTTTATGCCCATCCACTGCGAATTCGGCTCGGGGGCTGGTCGCCCGCGGTTAGATCATTAAAACATCCTGGTCGGATTCGCTGACCGATCTCATGACCGCTTCGAGACAAGTCACTCCTAAATAAGCCGTTTTTCAACGCACACGGGGCTTTCTGGCAAGTCCTCGGTTATCTGAGTGGCTGTTGATTTGCAAACAAGGCTAGGTGTTACTCTGATCATAATTGTCGGTTTGATCAAATATCCCTGGTCATTATATTCACTTTTCTCCTGTGTTCGTAATACTAAGTCTTCAGTATCTACAATCACAGGCGGGGGCTAGGGGGATATGTTTATAATATGAAACGACATAAAACAAAAATATATTCATTTTCAAAAATGAATTTTCATGTGCATTGCATTGTATACAACTGTTTCTGTACAGGTATAGGGATCATTCGATCCCAAGCTCAGTCAGGAGCTTATCTACAAGGGGATTAATGTCCTCCATGACAGCCTCTAGTTGCTCTTCACTCTCGACCTCAACCGGTCCCACCAATGGATTCAGATATGCATCTGGGCCATGGTGAAGACGAACCCAACTGAGGACAGCGGAAGCGACTGAGCGAACTCTGGTTCTGATCGCCTCTGCTCGTCGCTGTGTATCCTCAGGGAGATACTCGAGAAGTGACTCCGCTTGGGCCATGACTAGCGCATACCAGTCATCTTGGCTGAGATTGTCTCTTGTGGTTTCGACCACATCAGCCTTCAGAAGATGAGCCACTGTCTTCAGTTTTTCGAAGACTGAACGGCTCAGCTTTCCGATCGCCTTTTCGGAGGTTTGGATAGAATCCTGGAGGAGTTTATTGTCCTGGTTGAGTTGCTTTATTTGACCAGCTTGCGCTGCAACGAGAGAAAATATTACTCATAGGTTATGAGGACAAGTCTTCCTAATCAGGAATCGACTTACCAGCAAGTTGTGACCGCAGTTTGTTGTTTTCGATCTCTTGGTTCCTAGCCACTGAGAGCGAATGAAGCTTGACTGTGGCCACTTCTTTGTCCAACGATGCCACCTTTCTGTAGTAAAACAGAAGGGGTGGTCATAACCAATTGATATTTTTACAAGTTGAGGAGTAATGGTCCTTACCTGCGTAAGCTGTCTCGTTCTCTTTGTATGGCCTCCATGCCTGCCACCGTAGCACGCGATTGGGCCATCATCTGGGATAGTTCCTGCGATGCAAAAAGGGGAGTTAAAGGTGTCCTATGTACAATTCAGGCACCTAGAGAGAGGTTCATCATACCTTCATAAACTCCTGTATTGAGGCATCTCCCGGACAAACGGGAAGACTCGTTGAAGGTCTGAGGGTGCCTACAGCAGGGGCGGGAGATGGGAGTGCCTGCTGGGCACTGCCTCCGGTCGCCGTCGGTTGCGACTGGGTCCTTGCGCCTGTTTCTCCTCTCATGGCCCGGACAGTTTCCGGGACCAAGGGGACGGAGCACTCCTCATTGGAGGCTCCTGCACCAGTAACGACTTCAACCCGTCCTGAAGGGGTTGAAGGGCTAGGTGCTGTTTCTTTTCGCCTGACAAAAGGAAAGAAGAATCAAATGATCACAATTCGTGATCATCATTTTTAACACAACCAGGATAAAGGTTCTTACCTTATTTGAAATCCCATTAGCCTTTGAGATTTCAGGGAAGGTTCCCCTTGAGAAAGGGGACGATTGTCATCTGTCCTGATCTTCCTCTTGGAGAAGAAGGCATCTCCCCCCTGGGTATGTCCCTCTGTGAGCACGTTTTTAGGGGAAGATGAAGATGAATGAGAAGAATCCTTACCTGGGCGATCGGTCCCGTTGGCGGGGTAGCGTCCGAAGGCCTCGATGGCTCCAGGACTTCTGGAGCCGGCACCTCGTGTGCAACCACCACAGGATCTTGTGCAACCACCTCCACTCCTGTCTACGGAGGTGGAGGATTTTCCTCCCTGGGACTCACAGGAGTCACAGGGGGAAGCTCTTCTCCCTGCATAAGCGTTAACTCATCAAACACATAGGGAGAATTAGAGAAAACAAGACTGTGAGAGAATCTTACCACGGTCGTCCCTTCGACCAGGGAAGTAGAGGCGATTGGCTCTGAAACTTCAGGAGCCAGGGGATCATCCGCGACCAAAAGGCTTTCAGTGGCCGCAGGGTCTACTACAACCGCCTCTGCGGCAGCCGTTGTTTCGGCGGAATGAGTTGGAGCATCACCGGATGGAGAGCCCACAATCTTCCTCCTCCGGTGAACTAGAGGGACTTCATCGTCTTCCTCCTCGCTCCCCTCTCCCTGTACAACGAAGAAGCAATTCCAGTTCGCACCTGGAAGGTTTGGAGGGACATGATATCTTACAGCAGTTTTTCTGGCGGTAGGAGGAACGCTTCGTGAAGACCCTTCCCCAAGATTTAGCCTTGCTTTCTTGGGGGCAGGATTCCTTGTCCTAGGTCTCGAGGAGACCTTCTTCACGTATTTCATCGTTGGCTTCCCCAGGGAACCAACGTTCTCGCTGGGAAGCGTCGCCTCAGTGAACCTCCCTAGAAGCTGTTCTCGTTCCAATAGCATTAGTGCTGGACATACATGAGACTAACAAAACAGAGGCCAAGTGGAAAATGTACCTTTCGGCGCTCCTGTTTAAGGTCGTCGCCGGCGTGGATCAAGCTTTGGGGACGAGGCGATCCCCTGGGGCCTTCTACCTCGTCGTTGTACGCCCGGAGAAGGTAGTTAGTCCGCCTCTCAATCTCGGCAGAGGACAGGACTGTTCCCAGACACGAGTCAAATCAATGCATTTCAGAAATGGCAAAGGGAGTTCAGTGTCAGAAATGAATACCTTCATTATAGTCCAGGGTGCTGTCTGCCATGGACTTGATCTCCCAAGCTGGATGAGCCCTTTCACGCAGGGGGCTCACCCGGTTCTTCACAAAGTCGCAGATGACGTCCCGTGCTGTCAATCCTTCTCCGACTAAATGAAGAATCACCTCGGCGTGCTTCATGAACTCCGAGTTCATCGCCGGGAGAGTGTCCAACTCGCTCGGCTTCTCCGGCCGCGAGTTTTCGAACCACAGCCCGCTCTCTGACGGTGGGGTGCAGTAAAACCATTTCTGATGCCACCCATGCACTGAGTCTCGCAGGGGTGGAAAGGGATACTCCTTCTTATCCCTTAGCCGGAAGTAAATACATCCGGCGGCGTTGGCACTCTTCGACCACGCCGAAAAGTAAAATCGCCAGAAGAGATCCACGCTGGGATACACTCCGACGAATGCCTCGCACAAGTGTTGAAATACCGCCAATAACAACATTGCGTTGGGGTGGAGGTTGATTAACTCCAACCCGTAGTGCTCGAGGACGTCATTCAGGAACCGACTCTCAGGGAATCGGAACCCGCAGCGCAAATACTCCTCGAAAACCACCAACTCGCCCTCTCGGACGGTCGGGGTTTCTTGATCCTTCTCCGCGGGCCGCTAGTTGATTAGCAACCGCGGAGGAAGGATCTCTTCCTTCTCCAATGCCAGTAAATTCTCCTCGGAATGGTGGATGGATCGGCTCCAAGACGCCATTTTTTGGTAGAGAATTGAAGGAAAAATTGGCAACTTTTTGGGAAGATGAAGGCTGAGAAGAAAGAGGATTTTGTGCGGCGGAAATGTTGAGGGTTTTGGCTAAGTGGCTTCTTCAGGAAGACACCTGCTCCTTTTATAGACCCGAGGAGACGTATTAATGTGAGTAATGTTCCATTCAAACGTTCCACTGAGTATTTTATTCATTCATTTCCCATAATGGATACTGTCTCTGGCAGACCCGTTAAAGTGTTCAGGCATCGGATCTGAAACAAAAAGACTTCTTTGTTTTAGAAACTGAAAGTGCAAAAGACCTGAAAAGTTTTCAGTACTTTTCAGAGGACGTTTTTTCCTTTTATATGCTTTGGACATTTTCATAGAAAAATCATACGACTCAATTTTTGCACGTATGGATGTATTTTGACCGGGTTGTGGTATGATCGAGACCGTACTTTTGATTAAGCTCCGATTCTAATCGAAGTAACGGTCTGATCGAGTCCCAATTTTGGTCGCAGTATATTTCAGTTCTAACCGCAGTTTTAAATCTGATCGCGGTATCAGAGCTGGTCGCGGTACTTTAATAAAAGTATGATTCTGATCGCAGAACTGAAATTTTCCTGTGTATGGATGGTCGCCAAGGCATTTCTCATGACCATATATTCGCACAGAAGATGCAAAGAATATTTATATGAAGAAAGAGGTTTTATTTTTTGCATTCTTTACATACAAAAGGGATACTGGCGACCAGAGCATCGACCTGATCCGAAAGAAGTTTACAGAGTTCTCCTAGGGACATATTGTTGTCAGCAGGATCTACACTGACAACCCCAAGAGAACTAGCAACTAACCTAAGCCTATCTACGTCATCCCTAACAAGAAGTACACTACTGTCCCTAATCAAATCGGAGAGTTCCCGCTGTTGCTGAGCATGGTCCCTCTCTCGACGGAACTGGTGCGCCTCTTCACGGGACTGTTCAAAACATTCTGCCAGGTGCAGAATCGCCGAAGACATTTCTTCGGTCTTCTTCTCCTCCAGAAGATTATGTCCGGAAGGAAGAAACGGAGTAGCAGAAGGCTGATCACTGGGGCCTCCAATCTCCTACATTTTACAAAAGTTAGTGGTGCAAACTATAACTATCAGCAAAAGGGGAGGAGGATTATTACCTGTCCCTGTTCATGACACGTTGATGTAGCCATCCTGGGAAGTTGATCATCCGATAAAACCGGACGATCACCAGATGGAGGAAGTACAACCTTCCCACCAGAAGATGACCTTCCCAACACAGGTTGGGGATCTTCTGACCGAATAGTCACCGCTTGCTGGCCAGAAAATCGATCACCCAAACAAAAGCAAGGAGTGCTAGAGAAGAAAGCTGAAGGAAGAAAAGATGATTGCTCATCTTCTACCTTTGCTCTGATGGAAGATCCTTCGTCAACCTTGGATTTCTTCCTTGAAGGAGATGGATCTTCAGGCATTTGGGACTCCTGCTTGAGAACTTCCTCTTCATCACTTTCAATCTCGATAATGATGTGATCTGCCATCGGGAAGTATATGAAGAGAAGGGTGAAGGTGACTTTAGAAAGGATTAAACCGTGAGAGGAAATTGTGAAGCTTTACAGAATGAAAGACCCGGTATTTATAGCCGCCAAGGTGACGGTTCACATTCTGAATCACCTCGGGTTCTTAAAAAGCATTTACATTTTCACCTCGGGTTAAAAAACATTTCGACAGCGCCATTATTACATGTCACACAATACCCAGAGCCCGTCTCGGAGAACCAACCGACCTGCTTAGTGCGCCACTAAGTGGAGGATTTGAAGAGTCGGGTTAATAATCCGATGCATTTCTTTAAATTTAAAGTGAACACGTCCCTTCGTTTTCTTTAAATTTGGGGGCTAGCTGACGAGGATTGACACCCGAGTCAGTTCAATTAAATGCACTGTTGGTTCAAGACAGATTCGAGCCAGACATGTGCCCGGCGGTGCGAACTCAATGTCATTTTGAGAAGCATCAGTCCGAGGTCGCAAGCTTTGCGCGATCAGGTCGCAGGCTTTGTGCGATCAGGTTGCGGGCTTTGTGCGATCAGACCGCAGGCTTCGCGCGGTCAGGAGTTCGTATGCTATATGCGAACAGAATATCAAGGATGTCGCGCGGTCAGCCAACATCCTGCAGTCAGAGTATTTTTTGACCGGGGTAATTGAAGATCATTTGTCCGGCTACCCCTATGGCGAGAATATTCCAAGTATCCCGAAGATACCTCCACGTGGAAGATCAACCGTCAGGAGGTTAATACGTGCATTTATCCATGAATAACACGTGTTTAACCTGCGTGGAGGTTATGAGCGGTTCTCTAAAAACCGCATCCAACCGTCCGAACAACTGTTTGATGCAGTTATGGCATGGCACCCTTTCGACCAGTATAAAGGAGTGGCAAGATGCATCAAACGGGGGGATTGGGAGATTGAAGGATAAAAAAGATCAAACCATCTCAACCACTCAAATAGTCAAGTCTACGACCCAGATTAGGTTATTTTTACAAGCCTCTTGGAGCTTCTTTTTGTACACTTACTTAGGAAAAACCTTCGCCTGTGAAGGTCTTTTCCTGCCATCTTGTAAATCTTTACCACAAATAGCGAAATCCCAACAGGACGTAGGGCTATTACTCCCATCATCGAGGGCCCAAACCTGTATAAACCTCTCTGTGCTCCTGTCCTCCATTTTTCTACATACCTTTCCGGAGGGTCATCTTGAAAGGTCTCACTAATACAAATTTTGCATAAGTTCGACTGAGGACTCCGAGTCCGAATCGTCGACAGGGATGGCTGGAGGCCTAGTCGAAGGACTCACCTCATCCTCGACGGGAGCAGTAGGTGGGTACACCTGCTGAACCTCGATTGCAGGTTTCAATACCTGCGATTGGGCCTCCGCACCCAACTCATCCCTAACGGCCCAGACGACTTCCTGGATTGGAGGGACAGAGCTTTCTTCGCTGGAGGCTTCAGCACCAGCAGGAACTTCAACCCTTGCCAAGGCCGTTGGAGGGTTCGGCGCTGAATCTCTACGCCTAAGCAGAAGCTGTTAGTTCCAGTGATGGTTGCCACAACCTGATCCAGAACAAACAGAACGGAATTCTTACCTTAACTGAAATCCCATTAGCTTTTGGGATTTCGATGATGGTTCCCCAAGAGAAAAAGGACAGTCGTTGTCCGTCCTGGTCTTTCTCTTCATAAACAAGACCTTTTCTCCCTATGTATATCACCCTGTAAGCATATATATAAGGAATGATGAAGATCTGAATGGTAAGAACTCATACCGGGGTAACCTGCTCGGTTGGCAGGGATGCGCCCGAAGGTCTGGGTGTCTCCTGAACCGCTGGAGCTGGCACTTCGTCCGCGACCCTGAGGTTGGTCGCGGAATCTTGTTCCGTTATTTCCGCTCCTGTCGCCAGGAGTGGAGTACTTGCTCCCCTAGGACTCACAAGGGTCGTAGGAGGAATTTCTTCTCCCTATACAAGCGTGACATGGTGAACACATATACAAAAGAAATTGTAAATTCAGGACCACGAGAAATCTTACCGTGGTCGTCCCTTCGACCAAGGAGGGAGAAGTTACAAACCCTGAAGCCTCCAGGGCTTCAGGAGCAGGGGTCTCGCCTGCGACCACAGGATTTCCAGTGGTCATGGGGTCCGCTAGAGCTGCCTCTGTCTCGGCAGGGCAAGGCAGCGTCTCGCCGAATTGAGAAGTCGCCACCTTCCTCTTCCGGCGAACTAGAGGAATGTCATCCTCCTCCTCCTCGCTCCTTTCACCCTGTACGACGAAGAAGTGATTCCAGTTTGTCTGGGGTAACAGGAGGCACATGATATCTTACCACAGTTTTCTTCGCGGTAAGGGGGGTTCTGCGCGAAGAGCCTCCCCCGAGAATTTTCTTGGATTTCTTGAGGGCAGGTTCCTTCACTCCAGACCTTGAAGAGACTTTCTTCACTCTCTTCATCGTTGGCTTTCCCAGGAAACCGACGTTTTCACTCGGGAACATCACCTCGGCGAATCTCCCCAAGAGCTATGTCATTCCGGTGTCCTTATTAGTACAAGATGTACATATGACTTAGGAAATAGTACTTGATGAAAGGTAACATACCTTTCAACGTTCCTGTTTGAGGTCATCACCGGCATGGATTAAGCTTTGTGGGCGAGGCGATCCTTTGGGTCCCTCCACTTCGGCACTGTATGCCCTAAGGAGGTAGTTCGTCCGTTTCTCGATTTCGGACGAAGGCAAAACTGTGTCACCAACAGACCGGTTAGCAAGATATAACAGGAAAACATAAGGCTTCGTTGGCGAAGTCACATACCATCGTTGTAGTCCAAGGTGCTATCTGCCATGGACTGTATCTCCCAAGCCGGATGAGCCCTTTCACACAGGGGGCTCACCCGATTCTTCACGAAGTCGCGAATGATATCGTGAGCCGTTAGTCCCTGTTGGACTAAGTGAAGAATCACCTCGGCCTGCTTCAGGTACTCTGCATTCAGAGCAGGGAGAGAATCTAACTCGCTAGGCTTCTCTGGCCGCCAGTTCACAAACCACAACCCACTCTCAGATGGAGGGGTGCAGTAAAACCATTTCTGGTACCACCGGTGCACGGAGTCTCGCAGGGGTCGGAAGAGATACTCTTTCTTCTCCCTTCTCCGGAAGTAGATACATTCGGCGGCGTTGGCGCTCTTTGACCACGCCAAGTAATAGAAACATCGGAAGAGATCCACGCTGGGATACACTCCGACGAAGGCTTCACAGAAGTGTTGGAAGACCGCCAAGATCAAGACGCATTCGGGTGGAGATTCACCAACTCCAACCCATAATGCTCCAGGATCTCCTTCAGGAACCGACTCTCAGGGAATCGGAACCCGCACCTCAAGTATTCTTCAAAAACCACCAATTCGCCCTCTTGGACGATTGGGGTTTCTTGATCCTTTCCCGCGGGTCACCAGTTGATTAGCAACCTCGGGGAAAGAATCTCTTCCTTCTCCAGTGCTATCAAGCTCTCCTCCTTGTGATGGACCGATCGGCTCCAAGATGCCATTTTTGGAAGAGATTGGAGGAGAAAGCTGGCGGCTTTGAGGGCGATGGAAGATGGAGAAATGAGGGTTTTTGTGCGGCGGAAGTTCTAAGGCTAGGGGGCTGGGTGCGTGGCTTCCTCAAGAAGCTACCTGCTCCTTTTATAGGCCCAAGGGGACACTCCGCTGAGGGTAACGTTCCATTGAATATTCTATTCATTTCCCATAATGGATATTCTCTTTGGCGGACCCGTTAGGCGTTCCTTGTATCGGATCCGAAACAAAAAGACTTCTTTGTTTCAGATTTGAGGGTACAAAAACGTGAAGAGTTCTACAAAGGTTTTCGGAGGACTTTTTTCCTTCATGATTCTTGTGAACCTTCACGAATCGATCATAAAAATATCCTATGCCCCAATTGTGGGACGTACGGATGTTTTTTGATCAGGTTACTGTGTTATCAGAACTATGTTTTTGACTGAGCTCCGATTCTAGTCGAGGTGATAGTCTAATCGAGTTTTGGTTCTGACCGCAGTAATCTTCCTGATCGAACTTCGGTTCTAACCGCGGTTTTAAGTCTGATCGCAGTATCAGTACTAGTTGCAGTATAACACTTAAATACGATTCTGGTCGCAGAATCGGAGTTTACCTGTGTATGAATGGTCGTAAAGACATTTCTTGTGGCCATATTTTCACACAGAAGTTATAAAGAATATTCATATGATATGAAAAGAAAGAAATCTTTATTTCTGATATTCTTTACATACAAAAGGGATACCGGCGACTAGAGCGTCGACCTGATCCGAGAGCAGTTTGTAAAGTTCCCCCAGGGACATGTTGTCGTCCGTAGGATCTATGTTGGTGACCCCCAGGGAACTAACAACTACTCTAAGCCTATCTACATCATCCCTAACAAGAGATGCGCTATTATTCCTAATCAAATCGGAGAGTTCCCACTGTTGCTGAGCGTGATCCCTCTTCCGATGGAATTGGCGCGCCTCTTCACAGGATCTTTCAAAACATTCTGCCAGATGCAGAATCGCCGAAGACATCTCTTCGGTCTTCTTTTCCAGAGCCTCTTTTTCCCCTTGGAGAGTCTGTCCGAGGGGGGAGGCAGGATCTCAGCAGGCTGATTGCTAGGGGCTCCGATCTCCTACATTTGCAAATGTTAGTTGCACTAATTGTAACAATGAGCAAAAGGATATAGAGATAATCACCTGTCTTCGCAAGTGACAGGTTGATATAGGCATCCTAGAAGGTAGATCACCCGATAAAATTCGAGGATCGTCATATGGTGGAAGTGCGGCCTTCCCACCATAAGATTGCTTCCCCAACCCAAGTTGAGGATCATCTGGTCGAGGAGTAACAGCCTTCCAACCAGAAGATTGATCACCTGAACAAAAATGGGGAGTATTGGGATGAAATGGAGAAAGGTGAGAAGAATGTCCCTCCAAAGGTGGAGATGAAAGTTCGACTTGCCGAGGTGCATGGATAGGAAGAACTAGACGAACTGAAGGGAGAAAGAACGATGATGCGTCTTTCACCTTTGTTTTGCTGGAGGATCCCTCGTCAACCTTGGGTTTGTTCCTTGAAGGAGATAGATCTTTGGACGTCTGTAAGTCCTGCTCAAAAACTTCTTCTTCATCACTCTCAATCTTGATGATGTTGTGGTCTGCCATCGAGAAGTGTATGAGAAGAAAAGTGAAGATGGCTTTGAAAGAGACTTAGCCGGGAAGAGGAATTGTGAAGCTTTGAAATCCGAAGGCTTTGGTATTTATAGCCGCCAGGGTGACGGTTTAGTTTCCGAATGCCTCAAGTTTTGAAAGCATTTACAATTTTATCTCGGGTTAAAAACCGTTTCAACGGCGCCATCATTACCCGTCACGTATTGCCCAGAGTTCGTCTCGGGGAACCAACCGCCACACTTAGTGCGCCACTAAGTGGAGGATTTGAAGCGTCGGGTGAAATGTTCGATATAAGTCTTGAAATTTGAAGTAAACACGTCCCTTCGTTCTCTTCAAATTTGGGGGCTAGCTGACGAGGATTGATACTCGAGTCAATTCAAATAAATGCACAGCTGGTTCAGGATAGATTCAAACCAGACAAGCGCCTGGTGGTGTGAACTCAAGTCATTCTGAGAAGCACAGGCACGAGGTCGCAGACTTTACGCGATCAGACCGTAGCTAGTGCGCGGTCAGGACTTCGTGTGCTATACGCGGACAGAAGACTGCAGATGGTGCGCGGTCAGCCAACATCATGCGGTCAGAATATCTTCGACCAGAGGAAGTGGGATTATTCTGTCCCTGCGACAGGGATATCCCAAGTACCCCGAAGATTCTTCCACGTAGGAGGACAACCGTCAGGAGGTTAATACGTGCGGTTATCCATGAATAACACGTGTTAAACCTGTGTGGGGGTTAGAGGCGGTTTCCTAAAACTGCATCCAAATAACTGATTGATGCCGTTATGACTTGGCACCCTTTCGACCAGTATAAAGGGATAGCCCAGTGCATCGGATCAAGGGGGGATTGATCAAACTAGATCAAAGAAAGGCAATCCGAAGACAGTAGTCTAAGTTAGATAGCCTTCACAAAGCCTTCCAGGCTTTGTCTTGTACAAACATATAGGGAAAATCTTCGCCTGTAAAGATCTTTTCCATAGCTCTGTAAATCTTTTTACCATACATAGTGAAATCCCAACAGGACGTAGGGCTATTACTCCCATCATCGAGGGCCCGAACCTGTATAAACCTCTCTGTGCTCTAGTTCCCTTTAATTCATCATACCTTCCCGGAAGGACACCCTAAAAGGTCTCACAACCTGCAAATTCTGCATAAGTTCGGCTAAGGACCCCGAGTCTGAACCGTCGACAGTTATGACCTAAGAGCCGTCTGTGATAGTGTGCTTATCACAGACGGTTGTATCAGAACCGTCTGTGTAGTAAGAGTATCACAGATGGCTTTGAGGTCAAAACCATCGGCGATATTGTCATTATCAGCGACGGTGGTAATCTCTGAACCGTCTGTGATTGTTTCCTTATCACAGACAGTTTATAATCTCAGAACCGTCTGTGTAGTAAGAGTATCACAGACGGCCTTGAGGTCAAAACAATTTGCGATGTTGTCATTATCGGCGACGGTTATAATCTCTGAACCGTCTGTGATAGTGTGATATCTCAAACGATTTTTAGGTCAAAACCATCTGTGATAGTGTCATCAGACGGTTATAATCTCAGAACCGTCTGTGATGGTGTGATATCACAGATGGTTCTGAGGTCAAAACCATCTGTGATAGTGTCATCAGACTGTTATAATCTCAGAACTGTCTGTGATAGTGTGATATCACAGACGGTTTTTAGGTCAAAACCATCTGTGATAGTGTCATTATTGGTGACGGTTATAATCTCAGACGGTTTGTAAGATCATAACAGTCTGTGCATATTAATATTATTTTTAATAAATTTCTTTTTTTTGTGGCTAGCCCATGTCCTCTGTACAAATAGCATTTCATATATACAGTTCATGAATTTCATACATGCACAGTACTCAAATATATACAATCTCATATATACATGCACACAACTTAGAAACATGTACAATAGCATTCCATATTTTTTTCATAGAACTCAGAAATATGTACAATTGAGATTGAACAAATAAATGTAATCGACAATTAAAGTCAGTGTGTTAGATGTACAAATAAATGTAAGGCCGCACTAATACGAACCTTGCGGGTCCCTAAATTTCCCCTTGATTGATATGACCTTCGAAAGGAAAAACTTAGCGAGCATCCCTCGGACAATACCAATTTGTCGAGGGTCAAAGCTTTCCGAAGGGAAGTCGACCCCCTACAGCAAGAGTTGGTACAGAAAAAATTAGCTCGATACAGTTGTAAATTCTGCCAAATCAATATAAAGGGGAGTAGTTGTATACCTCGAGGAAATTAGGGCGGTGAGGGGTGATGATCAGGTCATACATGTGGCGCATCATGTAGAACCCACATGTATTGTCGTCTGGCTGCTGATGGCACTGCCGATTTACGGACCGACAGTTAGTTAGGGACATGTTATAAAGTAAAATAGATGCCAGTTGAAATTTGTACCGAAAATTGTAACCACTGAAACTTATCGGCTCGCCGCTCGTGTTGTCGCCCTCCCTCGGCAAAGTAGTTCGTGAAAGCCCTACAAATAGTCAAAATTGGCATTTTGAGGATAGTCGAAATTGACAATTTGAGGACAGTAAATCTAGATGCAAGACAGGTCCACGTGAATATCATCACCTTTCGAATACATCTCGTGTGCCGCAATACGAGTACCCTTTTCATTGCAATGAATCAAGGTAGAACACCTTGTTCCTTTTAGGAATAAGTAGCAGCAGGATCCAGTGGTAGCTACATGTTACACGTAAAGAATTAAAAATTTAATCTAAGTTTGGGGTGTGCACATGGAGACACTAATCTACGGGTGAAGTACTGATGAAAGCACTCACCTCTGGTTGTAGGGTACAAGTATGTACTCCTTGTCGACCTGAGCAAGCAACCCTCTTTTGATGTAGTCGACAACGAAGTCTGCGTCGGTCCTAAACATCACCTCGGCGACCATCTAGGGGGTCCAAGAAACCAACAGGTATGCCCTTAGATTTGGCATAGCTGGTCATGCAACTGCACGAACAGGCGTAGGATAGTAGGATACTTACAGCACCCAAGACCGTAGGATTGACAAGTCGAGCGCATCTTTGTTCAGTAAATTGTGCAGGTCTTCGAAGGTCACCGGGTAGGTCCCAACGTCGTTATGGAACTCTGCCACAATGTACTTGACCATGATGTGCGTCGGAGGCTGCGTCCTGGTTTGGTTTGTCCTCCTCATGTACCATGCATGCAAGCTCTGGCATGCTAACCCCATGCTCGAAATTGCGGTATCGGAGGCCATGGGCATCCCCAGAGCGAACGGCATGAGAGCTGGCGCACTCTTCTCGCTCTCCTTCGCCGGGCTCTTCTTTGCTTTTCCCCTACTAGCCAGCTTCTTGAATTGTTGCCTCCTAGTCGGAGTCAGCTTCGTCATCGGACACGTTGGTTGGCTTCTCGGAGGGGTCGGCTGGCTAGTAGGCCGTGTGTCGGTCTGCGATGTAAGGACCTACGTATTAGGACACTAACTCTGAGGGCTATTATTACAGTACGAATTATGAAACTGGTGGGGGAATTACCTCATCCAGGACGATGTCTTTCTTGGGCCATTACTCGAACGTGTGCACCGCATCCCTGAGAGTGGTAATCTCGTCGTTCGGCGGCTTCTCCAATAGACAACCCTTGCAATGGTCAAAGACACTGTCCACCTGGACCCGTGCAAAACCCTCACATAGAGGGGCACCGTGGATTGTGGCCCCCGCCGTGCATGGTTACGCCATCCCACGGCCAGCCTCGATCGGGAAGAGACCGGCCAACACCATAAGCTTGCAGGAGGCGGGTTCCTACAAACAGTGCGCATTAACATATTGAATTTCACCGCTTTTCACTTTCGAATGAATTAACATAGACAAACAGTCATTACTTGCAGAAAGTCCACCAGATACTTTGGAGAGGGCTCCATCTGCGAAGACCCCGGTGCAGACACGCAGCTACTATGGTGGCCA
The DNA here is from genome assembly GCA_019359835.1 of Pharus latifolius. Taxonomy (NCBI): domain Eukaryota; kingdom Viridiplantae; phylum Streptophyta; class Magnoliopsida; order Poales; family Poaceae; genus Pharus; species Pharus latifolius. Next base: position 60,785,103 of record CM033323.1, read on the forward strand.
AGAATGGGGGTCGTTACTTCCACTGCTACAAGGGGCGTACCCTAGGTCGCCTTTCTTAGCTCTTCATACATGGGCCGCATCTCGGACAACTGCTGCAGGAGTGCTTTGTCCCGAGCAGCGAACTCCAATCGAATCTCCTCCTTGAGCCGTTCATCGCGGGCTTGGTGGGATCTCTTTCTCCTCTTAGCCGCCTCCTCATCATCAGGGAAACCATGCCTTCAAGGCACAGTGGCACCGAGGCCGTGCACGCAGCCTGAATGCTCCTTGTTTCCTAGCGCCGCTGTGAGGATATCCCTGTCCCTCCTTAGGTTGAACTCTCCGGATGCTGCCTGCGCACTCAGCGTCACCTGCAACAGGAGAACTTAGCAATACAACCCATTGCATGCGTGTTACGAGGATAGTACGTGATCGGACAATCATACCAGCCGGTCGATCACTTCCCTGTCCGCAGGGTTATTCACAGAGACGCTTCCGGAGGAGGTCATAGTCGATCTTGCTCGGCACCAATTGCGGGCGCGCACGTCCATTATGCCCGCATAAGGACTGCTGGCCGAAGACTGGGAAGCCTCCTCGTCCTGCTTCCTCCACAAAGCCTTCTTCCCCACATACCCACCACTGCCTAGTCTGTGTGGGTGGGTATTCTTGGCCTGGTTAGCTTGGCCCTTCGCACTAAGCTCCTGGAACTCTGGCTTGGCCTTCATCTCGATGAACTGCTGCCATGCCTCGGGAGTCACGAAAGGGAAGTCATCGAAGGGGGTCTTCGACTCCTTCACATAGCGCCTGACAAGGTGGCTCTTGAAGTTCCTCCACGCCTTGTTTATTGACATCAGTGTCCTTCGGCGGACGGTGAAGTGGCGATCCTCGGGAATGTGAAACGCCGCATGCATTTCTTCCCACAGCACATCCTTGCACTCTGGGGGCACTTGACCCCAGTCGGAGGTGGTGATGGGCACCCACTGCCTTGCCACTTTGCTGCATAGTGAGCGGTACTGACCGACAAGTTTGTCCGGAGCTTCCGGCACACCATTGTCATCGAACTGGACGTGCTACTTTTCCCTCTTGTCCAGACACTCGCATGTCGTCCGGCCTCGCCCCTTTCTGTTCTGCGGCTGGGTCACGGTGGACGCGGTGACCTCTGGCCCAGGCGTCTCATCGCCAGTGAGGTCACTCTGACTCCCCGAGTGGTGCATTTCTTCACCAGACATATCAGTTCCTAACATAAGTGAAAGAGAGAACAGTTTAAGTAAATCTGCAACTAATAATTCTATAACAAAACCCATATACTTATAATTAACCAAGAATGACAGAAACGGTGGGGAGGCGATGGAGGTGATTGCGTCGGAAGGCGGGAGGGCGATGGAGGTGATCGCGCCTGACGGTGGAAAGGCGATGCAGGTGATTGCGACAGACGGAGAGGAGAAGATCGAGGAGATCGCGCCGGACTGTGGGGAGGCGATGGAGGTGATCACGATGGACGGTACGAGGGCGGAGAGAGCTAGGGCAAACAGTTGCGAAGTCTGGAAATGAGCGGGACAAATCCCGCCTTGAACTATGTACCGCATAGAGATTATCACAGTCGGTCCACTATTCACAACCGTTTGTGATAATATTATCACAGTCGGTTCTCAAGTCAGAACCGTCTGTGATAATCTCCATAGTGATAATCTCCAGAGAGATTATCACAGACGGTTTTGAGTTGAGAACCGACTGTGACTGAGACTATCACAGACGGTTTGGACTTGAGAACCGACGGTGTACGTTAAGAACTCGAAGCGTCGTACACTATTGGGAATATCACAATTGGTTCTATATTCATACCCATCTGTGATAATATTATCACAGTCGGTTATCACATAAAAACCGTCTGTGATAATCTCCATAGTGAGAGATTATCACAGACGGTTTTGAGTTGACAATCGACTGTGACTGAGATTATCACAGACGGTTTGGACTTGAGAACCGACGATGCACGTTCAGAACTTGAAGCGTCAGAGACGCTGTTGGGAATATCACAGTCGGTTCTATATTCATACCCGTCTGTGATAATTCATAACCGTCTGTGATAATCTCTCTATTGAACGTACGTCTTCTATGCAATATGTAGAGTTTTACAACTTGTAACTCTGTAGCTCTTCAACTCTGAATGCTCGAAAACTTGTTTTAAATGAACACTGAGATATTTCAAATGTAGTCCAAATGCTCCGTAAATTGGTTACAATGTAGATCCGAAAATTGGTTACAATGTGAAGCATGCTCAAATAAATTTAACATACAATGTGGAGCATGCTCAAGTTAGTGTTACATACAAATGGGGACTTTGACCGACAATTTCCACATACACAGCCATGTTATCCTCAGCTTTCCACTTGCCGCGGCCCTGCAAAGACGAGAATTACAGGAGATATAAGCTATACCGATGGAAACAGAGAGATAAGGACATACGGTTGATTACCTTTAAAGTATAACCCTTCCTGGTGATCCATACGCACGTAACTGGTTTCGTCGGTGTCTTCAATATCGACTTGTACGCCATCTCCAAATGGAGGCATCTCATCAAATTGATTGTATTCCTCCTCGTCTACGACATTTTCAACTCCAACAATCCTTCTCTTGCCATGAAGGATGACGTGCCACTTCTTATTGGCTGGGTCAGTGACATAAATGACTGGAATGGCTTTCTTTGCAAGTATGAATGGCTCATCTTTATAAGCAACTCAATCGAGATCCATAGAAGTGAAACCGTAACTGTCAACCTTCACACCCTATGGGATTTGGACCCATCGGCATCGAAACAGGGGAATCTTGAACAGTACGTAATCGAGCTCCCAAATTTCTTCAATGAACCGGTAGTATGAGTTCAATCCATGTACTACCATTGTTAGTCCTGTCTCGCTGAACTCCTCATGGAAAGCTTCTACGCTCACTCCACTATTTTGCACAGTGCTCTTTTGATCTTGAGCTTTCGTGTAAAATGTGTACCCATTGATGTCGTATCCCTGCCATGTCGGTACAGTAAACGTGGGCCCTTTTGCCAACCATTTAAGGTTGTCACTTGCGGACTCTTTGGTGATTCGCACTTTCATCCACGCGTTGAATTTTCTATTATGTTCTCCTGTGGTCCAAACCTCGGATCGGCGAGGATTGTCTTGTCGTAGCATCTCCTTGTGCTCGTCGATGTACGAAGACACCTCCATCATGTGTTGCAAGATCCAAAAATGAGCTTTCGAGTACATATCGAAATCAGGAGTGATGGCTCTCCATCCAATAGTGCCAACACCATCAAGCCTCCCCTCGTGACGAGACACAGGAACTCCTATTGCTTCTACCTCGGCCATGTAATCGACGCAGAACTCAACAATCTCTTCTGCTGCATAACCTTCGACAATGCTACCCTCGGGCCGGGACCGATTCCTCACGTAGGCCTTAAGTACACCCATGTACCTCTTGAATGGATACATATAACGTAGGAACACGGGTCCACATATCTTGATTTCTCTAACAAGGTGGACGGTGAGATGGACCATGATATCAAAAAACGATGGAGGAAAATACATCTCAAGCTGACAGAGAGTTTGAACCACCTCGCTCTGCAGAGAATCCAGTCCATTGGGATCAATGACCTTGCAAGAAATTGCATTGAAGAAAAAACACAGCCTCGTGATCGTCTCTCTGACCATATGTGGCAGAATACTACGAATGGCAACAGGAAGCATTTGTGTCATCAACACGTGACAATCATGAGATTTCATACCCGGCAATTTCAAATCGCCCATGGACACAAACTTTTTCATATTTGCAGAGTAACCCGATGGAACTTTAACACCATAGAGACACTTACAGAGTTCTATCCTCTCAGCCTTGCACAAAGTGTAGCATGCAGGGGGAGGTATATACGGCCTTTATCGTCCTCTCTCGATGCTAGCTCGGGCCTGATTTTCATTTCGATCATGTCACGCCGCACATTGACGTCATCCTTTGTCTTCCCCAGAATGTTCAACAATAGGCCGATTAAACTGTCGCAAACATTCTTCTCTCATGCATAACATCAATGCAATGACGAACCTCTAAATGCTCCCAATACGGTAAGTCCCAAAAATATCAATCTCTTCTTCCAAGAGTTCTTCGTGCGGGGTTTCAATTTATGACCCTTTCCAAACACAACGTCTATGTCCTTCACCTATGAGTAAACATCTTTCCCGCGCGTAGGCTTCGGGGCTGAACCATCTTCCTTGTGGCCGTCAAATTCCCTCTTCCTCTTACGATACGAGTCATTCTTCGGAAGAAACCTACAGTGACGCATGTACACTATTTTCCTGCAATTCTTTAGCCACACACTCTCAGTCTCATCTTCGCAGTGGGGGTCGGCTTTGGCTCCTTTCGTACTACGGCCCGACAAATTTTCAAGGGCAGGGAAATCGTTGATGGTGGAAAATATCATAGTACGTAGGATGAAGGTCTCTCGTTTGTATGCGTCCCATACCTGCACCCCTTCGTTCCACATTGTTAGGAGATCCTCTATCAATGGTGCTAGGTACACATCAATATCGTATCCGGGTTGTTTTGGTCCAGAGATAAGTAGAGACATCATGATGTACTTGCGCTTCATACACAACCAAGGAGGAAGGTTGTAGATACACAAAAGAACCGGCCAAGTGCTATGCCGACTGCTCATGTTATCAAAAGGATTAATTCCATCGGTACTCAACCCGAACCTTATATTCCTTAATTCCGCTCCGAAGTTAACAAATTCCCTATCGATGTTTCTCCACTGTGAAGAATCAGTGGGGTGTCTCAACTTTCCATCCTTCTTCCGGTCTTCCGAGTGCCAACGCAGTAATTTTGCCTCTTTACGGTTTGCAAACAAATGCTGCAAGCGGGGAATGACGGGCAAATACCACAACACCTTAGCAGGAGGTCCTTGCTTTATCCCAGCGTAGTCGCCGTCGTCGGTTCGGTCCTTACGCTTATAGCAGTATGCGCCGCACACCGGACAAACATGCATATCCTTGTAGTCGTTACGGTAAAGGATGCAATCATTAGGGCATGCGTGTATCCTTTCTACTTCCATTTCCAAAGGACACAACAGCTTTTTCGCTTGGTAGGTGTTTTTTGGCAACTCGTTTCCTTCTGGGAGCATGTCCGCCAAAAGATCTAACAGTGCCATGAAACTCTTGTCGGTCCAGTTGTTACTTGCCTTCAATTTTAACAGTTCAAGCACAGAGGCCAACTTTGTGTACTTCCACTTGCAACCAGGGAACAACAGCTTTTCTGAGTCCTCAATCAAGCGCTTGAATTTGCCAAACTCCCTTTCACTATAATTTCCTTCCACATCACGCAACGTGTCATCTAAATTGTCATCCTCTGGCATATCCTCGTCGAAGTCGTTGTTCGAATCCGACATGCCTTGTTCCTCAACCTGAGTGGCACTTATTTATGCAATTGGCTCTTCTCCATGGTGGACCCAACACGTGTACCCCTTTTTGAAACCACGTCGGATCAAGTGGGCGACAATTTGAGATGAGTTGGTGAACATCTTAGATTTTGGCAGTCTACACAAGGACAGTACATATATGGTAAACTCTTCTTCGCCATGTCTTGCTCAGCAACCTTTTGGAAATCAAAAACACCTTTCATGTATCCCTCACCCACTCGGTTGTCATTATACATCTACTCTCGGACCATCTACAATTAATCAAATTCATACACATACTAATTAGTAATACTCTATGTACGGTCGACACGCAATAAATTATATAAATCTAGCTAGCTAGTGTTTGATGCGGAGTTTGCGGTATAAATAGTTAACTACTACTTGAACTGCAAGCAATTAGTTGGGGGCGTGGATAACACACATCATAAAGCAATTAAATAATTACAGTACAGGTCGAAAATGAGTTACAACCAGGATTTGCTACTGTAGCTTCCCCTCCCTCTCACTTTAATTTGATCAATCAATGGAGATCGATATTGATGATGAAATCAAGTAATGTGTATGCCTTGGGAGCAAGTACCAACCTTTAATATTAAAATTTTTGCCCCCAAATGCTCCATCGGCCTTTTGAGATTTCGCTCTTCCTTGCCCCAAATCTCTTCGAACTGGACAGTGTATGTCGAGCAAGAGTGTACGACTAGCTCAAAACATCCGCCAAAAGACCTTTTATACTAGGTTCAATACACACGGTTCTATATAATACCGTCGGTAATATCGGTGCATTTTTGAAGAACAGAATATCACTGACGGGTTTCACTTTACTAAACCGTCGGTAATATTGGTGCATTTTGTGTATGACTATGACAGAAATATCACAGACGGTTATGAGCTCAAAACCGTCCGCTTTAATATCACAGTCGATTTTTACTTCAGAACCGTCTCTGATAATTACAATATCACAGACGGTTCCGAGCTCAAAACCGTCTGCTTTACTAACACAGTCGGTTTTTACTTCAGAACCGTCTGTGATAATTATAAAATCAACACTCTGCTCTACTATCATAGACGGTGATAAGGTCCGAACCGTCTATAATATCCTGGATTGTTTGCAGTCGAACCGTTCGACTAGTTCAGTTGTTCCACTTGTTTTTCATATTTGGTTCTATCTTATTTTCAATGTTAGTATTTAAAAAAATGAACGTTGAGACTATTTGGTTTTATCTTGTTTTTCATATTTTTTGTATATATATGTCTATGGATGTTCAAAGAATGTCGAGACTATTACAGTCGGTCCTTAAATTAAAACCGTCTGTAATGTTACTATTAGAGACGATTTTGAGTTAAAAACTGTCTTGATTGCAGCAGTATTTTCTTGTTAACATTTTCACACAGAACATCATTTGGTGATTATCAGTTACATAATCAATCGAAAAGCCAAATATATAAGGAAAAGAAATTTCTTATTTCTTACAATCTTTGCATACATAAAGGATATAAGCGACCAAAGCGTCGACCTGTTCCGAAAGTAATTTACAAAGTTCTCCTAGGGACGTATTGGCATCAGTAAGATCTACAATGGCCACCCCAGGAGAATTACCAATGGCTCTAAGCCTATCTACATCATCTCTCAGCAAAAGAGTTGATTTGGCATTAGTAGGATCATCCAAGAAATTAAAGCTGATGATACAAAAGTGTTGAAGAGGGGATATTGGAAGGATTGTTGTGGATCTCCAAAGGTGGAGATGAAGCTGCAACTAGAGGGGTTGCAAGGGGCAATGTGGCAACACAGACCTCAACACCCTCTAGAGTCTTCGCTGCAGCTCTACTAGAGGATCTTTCATCATTTCTGAGTCTCTTCTTTGGAGGGAGCATTTCCTCAGGCACCTGTGGATTTCGAAATGCATTTGTTTGGAGGTAATCAAGTCATAAAAGAAAGATCTGCATTAGAGTTTCGGAGAGTACTTACTTTCTGAAGATCCAGATCGAGTTCATTACTTATCTCTTCCTCATTACTCTCAATTTCAATAACCTCATTGGAATCTTGGCTCGCCATCAAGGTGGGAGTTGAGGAGGGAATAAAGACAGGGATTTAGGAGCAAAATTCTTAAAAGACTTAGCCAAGAATTTGTAAGTCTTAAGAATTGAAGAGCCTCGCTATTTATAGAACCAAAAGGTGACGGTTCATATGCGCGGGTGCCTCAAGTTTTAAAAAGCGCACTACTGGTTTCCAAGGTCAACAAATTCATGATAACTTCTCGGGAGATAAACTGCAACACTGCAAAGGAAGTAGAGAATTTGATGCGTAGGCACTGTTGGGACTATCACAGAGGGTTGGGAGATCAAAACCGTTTGCTTTAATATTACAGACGGTTCTGATGTCCAAACCGTCTGTAATATGACTATTACAGACGATTCTGATGTCCGAACCATCTTTAATATGCCTGAAATATTGAACTGTTCGACTTCTACAAATACTTGTTCCCTCCCTGGAGTTTTGCTTCCAGTCGAACCACTCCACTTCTCTTTCTCTAAGAACGTGCAGGAAAATTGTAAAATTTACATAACAACAAATTTTTAGTTAATTTTTTTCATCATTAATGAAAAACAAGCTATTATAGAATTTCCAAGTCGACACTTCGTGTTCCCTGGCTAGTGCGCCGCGCAAACATCAGAAACCGAAAAGACACAACACACCTTTGAGAATTTGAAGTGGAGCGCACTACTTATTTTCAAGGTCAATAAATTCATGATAACTTCTCGGGAGATAAACTACAACACGGCAAAACAGTAGTGCCCACTTAGGAAGTTGAAGCGTCAGATTATATAATTCGATACAAATTAAATTTGAAGTAAATAATTAAGTCTCTTCATCTGCGCAGTTATTATGTGCGGTTATTAACAATTGCATGTAGATAATTCGATGCGTAGGCACTGTTGGGACTATCACAGACGGTTGGGAGTTCAAACCTTCTACTTTAATATTACAGACGATTCTGATGTCCAAACTGTATGTAATATGACTATTACCGACGGTTCTGATGTCTGAACCGTCTTTAATATGCCTGGAATATTGAACTGTTCGACTTCTACAAATACTTGTTCCCTCCCTGGAGTTTTGCTTCCAGTCGAACCGCTGAGAATTTGAAAGAAGTTGAGAATTTGAAGCGTCGATCACTGTTGGGACTATCACAGTCAGTCCTTACATAAAAACCGTCTGTAATGTTACTATCACAGACGGTTTGGAGTTAAAAACCGTCTGTGATATTGAAAGAAGTTGAGAATTGAAGCGTCAGACACTGTTGGGACTATCACAGTCGGGTCTTACATAAAAACCGTCTGTAATGTGACTATCATAGACATTTTTTACCTCAGAACCGTTTGTGATATTCAAAGCTCGTTGATAACTCGAGGCGTTTGGCATGCCACAATGCCATCCAACCAAATAAGTCCAACTTCTATATTCTTTTTATATTATTTGCATGGGACTTACGACTTCTATATTGTTTCTATATTATTTGAAGTGCTCCGATGGACTACCCTCACAAGCCAAAGATCGCGATAGTCATTCCTTGATCGCACACAGTGAACATACCTTTGTATGGTCGAATGTTCGCCAAAAGCTAAAGAAAGATAAAGAAAGAGGGAAGATAGCATGCAGTCCAAGAACGTGCTGGAAAATTGAAAAGTTGACATAAGAACAAAGTTTTCAATAATTTTTTTTCATCACTTACAAAAAAAAGTAAAAATGCAAAATGCTAGGTCAAGGAGTGGTCTTAGCCCTGGCTGCATCTAGAATAAAGTTAGTTTGACTTGCAGCCAGGACGCAGGACTCCTCCAGCGACAAGTTGTCCTTCTTAGGATCAACTACTACCGCGTCGAGAAGGCCTGCGACCTCCCTTAGCTTCACGATGGTATCCTTCATAGTCAAACCGCAGCCAGCGATGGTCATATCCGTGGCTTTCTTCTCCTCGCGAAGACGCCTCGTCTTCGCCCTAACATTGTTACCATTCATCTTCATGCGCTGAATGCGCTGGAAGAGATCGTCGAGGTCAAGCCGTAGCCGAGTGTGCTTCTCCGTAAGGAGCTTGTGCTCCTCCTGGAGGGCTCTCAACTTGGCTTTCACCTTTCCCGAGTCTTCCACGGCTCCCCTTCCCTGTGCAAATCAACAGGTTAAGAATGTACTGAACAGGGATTAACAATACAGGGGTAAGTCCAAAAGATTGAGAGTTCTTACCGGGGAGGGCGAGGCTGACGATACCATCGAGGATGCCATTGGCGCGGAGAAGCTAAGGAGTCAAACAATTAGAGAATTATAAAAACTTGTAAAGTAAATGACAATTATTCCACTGTCAAGTTATTTATAGAAGTTCCAAAGCGACGCTTCGTGTTCGCCAAGGCGCCGCGCGCGAAGATCGGAGGCAGAAAGTATATATCACAGTCACAGTCGGTTCTTTTTAGTCGGTTCTGACAAAGAATTCGAAGCGCTGCCAGCCGCGCGTGAAGTTTGAGATTTCACTTTTTAAGTCGGTTCTGACCTCAGAACCGTCTCTAATACTACACTATCACAGTCGGTTCTGAGTTCACAACCGATTGTATATATCACAGTCGGTTCTGAGTTTAGAATCGTCTGTAATATTCTAGTTATCACAGACGGTTTTCAGTTGAGAACCGATTGTATCTATCACAATCGGGTTTTAGGTCAAAATCGTCTGTGATAAGTAGACTATTACAGACGGTTTTGTCTTCAGAATCGTCTGGTTGACTATCACAGTTGTTTTTGACATCAGAACCGACTGTGATAACTGAACATATTCTCCCGACAGGCCTTCGCAGACGGTGTTCCATTGAAAAGTTGATAACCGTCTGTGATGTGCCGTCTTGGATGTCTGTTTCTGTAGTAGTGGGACGCCTCCCGGATAAAATCCTAGAAGGCTACCGAGGATAGTCCCGGACGCCTCCTGGGGAAAATCCCAGAGGTCTACCGGGGAAAATCTCAGAGGTCTACCGAGGAAAGTCCCGGGTGCCTCCCGGGGAAAGCCATGGAGGCCCCTCATGCGGGGTCACATGCGGGTGACGTGAGGAGCGCCTCGGGAACTAGCGAGGACACTTGACAAGCATCCAAGCCCTTCGACCGGTGAAATGGCGTCAACACCCCTCGATCCGATGGCCATAGTTAGGGTTTTTTAGTCTTTTGGCACGTTTTGGAGCCTATATGTACCCCCTTGTATCTCATTTGTAAAGGACTGGAATTTCATTTTCTTTCATACAGCAAACAACAGGCACCCTTGGAGACTTCTCTCCCCGAGAGAACATCTCCCCAGCGGACTCGTGTCCGGAGGGTGCTGACAGAATTAGGACCCCCACCGAGACCCGAACATATATAAAAACCACTGTGTCAATCTCTGTGTTGCCCAGCGAGAGGTGACCGGTCGCTCGGTCAGCTCGCGTTGCTGTGTTTATGTCAAACACGTCCGAAAAAACCTATCAGGTATTCGTGAAACCACGACAATCTTATAAACTATTAGATCTCTTAAATCAAACAGGATTGTACCCAAAATTTTTCAAAAACTCATGACAATACAAGTGAAAGGTATTCATAGCCTGTTAGTAGGTCGAGTCTGTATGCGTGGGGTTGGTTCAAATTCCAAATCCAGCAACTCATTTTTTGATTTTTTTTTTCTCTTCTCTAAACTTTGAAACTATAGCGGGTTCAAACCCCAAGTCCAGAAATTCATTTTTTGATTTTTTTTTCTCAAGATTTTGAAAGGATAGCAATTTTCAATATAAATTTCCAAATCCTAAATTAAAAGTTCAACAAAAATTTTCAAATATTATGCTAAGTAATTTTCAGTACTACAAAATTTTGCAATTTTAGATTTTCAATCAAATCCTATGATAATTATTCTCTTTTTTCTTTTTTTTCTCAAAAGAAGGTTTCTTTGAAATATTTTATAAATTATAAATTTTATAATTATTATCACACATTTTTCTTTCCGCGGAGAAAAACAGTGGCACAAGAGGGAGAGAATCGTGTTGCATGGCAAGTGCAACTATTTGATTTGTTGCGCACTTGTCATGCATTTCTTGCAATTGTCCTTGTACTCTTCCCAAAAAGAAGGAATCTGCTAAAGCTGCCTAGGTCAGGCTGCCAATGCCCCTGTTTATACTTTACAAACTTTTGGAATGCGACAAAAATCTCTCTACATCACTAAATAAAATTTTCATAATCTCAATTAAGATGCACAAAAAGTTTATAGAATTTTTTATAATATAATTAACTATCTCAATTTTTTTCTATATCAATTTACATCATTTAAATTCTTGTTAAACAATTAAATTCTAAGAAGGTCACGCCTTCCAACCTATCTTTGTTAAATGTCCGTCTATTTATATTCTTTTTTCTGTGACATGTGAACTAAAATATTTAATACAAATTATAGAAACCAACAAGAAAAAAAAAACACAAAAACATACAGATAATGAAACGTACGAGCCAAAATTTTGAGTATGAATGTGATATGCATACCTGCATTATCGCACCTTATCTGTTGGTTGTGTGTTTTCGTGTACAGTGTGGATAAGATCCATCATATAACAAAAAGCAATGTATGTATATACGCACATCATGCCGTGTGGGCAGTTCTGTTGTACTCTTCGTGTCTCTTAACAACTGTACAGGAATTAGTAACCGGATAAGTAAGTAAAATGGAGGTGTACATTTTTGACTCATCTTAGGATTAGGATGGTTTGATGGGTGACAAGCTAAAGAATGAGAAGTTTGGCAGCTCCAATTTATCTCATCAAAATTTGATTATGTTCTATTGATTTGGTCTTTGTTAGCTGTCTTGAATGCCTTCTGACAAAACTGCGATGAGTCCATCCTAATTTTAGTTGCTAATTCCATCTCCCACACATGATAATCAATTCAAGGGTTGACTTGCTAAATTTGCCACCGTTTGGACTCCGATCATATCATACTTATTCATAACCAAAATTTGGAATAGGAATATTGTAGGTATAAAAACCAAATATGCCCATACTTCTTTAAACAAAAGAAAAAATATTGCATATATTCTAAAATAAAAATTGGTTACATAACACTGTATTATACTGCCATTTACTATCTACCACTATGTTCACAAAGCTTTGCCTAATAACATTGTGTTCTTGCGTTCATTTTCCATCTACTACTTTTCGGATTAAAATATAATTTTCAAAAGATTATTATTAAAAGTACCCAAACTACCCTCCTTGTTCCTTGCAAACCTTGAGTAGCCACCGACACCTCACAAATATACCCCATGGCAAGCTCTCTACGGTTCTGGTGAGCTCTGGCATGTGGTGGTCGACGGTGAAGACTCCACTGGATTGGGCTTGCTACAAGGGATGGCGGCGGTCGTCAGCTGTGGTAGGATGACAGCGATGGCCGTGCCAGATAGTGGCCGCAGTGGGGGAAACATCAATATGGCGACGTTGTTTGCCAGTGGCATCAACCAAATTGTCCAAAAAGTACTCCTAGTCAAGTGGGAGGTGTTGACGGTGAGAACTGAGGCTGATGGTGACGGCGCAGTGGCGCTCGCATCGAATAGAGTAGTTGCATGCTCTCGCTGTTGCCAGAACAAGGGTGGCATTGAGAAGGTCCAATTGCCAGGAATTGGATGTAGGTGGCACAAATTGCGATGGCTGCGGTGAGGAATCAACAGCTGCTGAAGTCCCCTATGTTGCTCGTCGAACTACTTGACTAGTTCCTTCCCATCACCATCGTAGATCTCTGTTCAAAAATTGCTCCTTGGTCTCCACTGAACCTGCTCTGATAGTCACCGCGCCACCATCTAGCAGCCAGCCCCTCCCCTTCTTTTTATGTGTCACCTCACCACCACTACCACGATTCACGCCATCTCCGTCCAATTCTAGGTAATTGCACCATCTCCAGACCACCCTCGTCCTCCTGTCATGGTCGTTCATCACCTCAACACCCACATTTTTTCGATAACAGCGAGAGCACACAATTGCTCTATTTCACACAAGCGTGGCGCCGCATAGTCGCCGCCAATCTTGGTTTTCACTGCTGACACCTCCCAATTGTTGAATCTTGAGCCCTAATTAGGGTTTTGGTGATTAATGACATCTAAAATACATGCAACTAATCTCTGTATTTGAGACTCAGGTTAAGGAGAGGAGGAAGTGACACAAAAGAGCAAAATCAAGATTGTCAAGACCTCTCGAAGCGTGGATGGCAGCGAAACTCGGCATAAGTGCAAAATACTGAGTAATACACGCGTTTTCTTTCAAAAATTTCTAGTTTAGATGGTCGTACTATTAAGAGGGGTCTCAGCACAAGTCACTTGATCAAACTCAATATCTTGGAAATAAAATTGCATTTGCATTTAGCCACAAATCAATTTTGGGTAAAATTGTGAAGCCCTGTTTTCGTTTTGCACAGGCCGGACATTGTCTATGATGGCCAGACAATGTCCGGCCAGTAGAAAATTATCTCAGCACTTGCAAAACGAAACCAGAGACAGATACATCTGTATGGTGCATTTGTCTGGTATAGGCCGGACATTGTCCGTTATGGCCGGACATTATTCGGCCAGTACAAATCTTGTGAGGCTTTGTTTTAAAGTGAACCGGAGACATTTGAAACCGCCCGGGGCTTTTGTCCGGGAAGCGCCAGACATTGTCCGGGAATGGCTGGACATTGTTCGGCCAGTACAAATCTTGTGAGGCTTTGTTTTAAAGTGAACCAGAGACATTTGAATACGTCCGGGGCTTTTGTCCAGGAAAGGCCAGACATTGTCCGGGAATGGCCGGACATTGTCCAGCCTGTATAAAACTTGTGAGTCTTAATCAAACATGTAAACAGAGACATATTCATATGTCCGGGGTTTTTGTCCGGACAAATGGCTTTCGTCCGGCCTTCACAAAATTTGTAAAAACGGTAACTGACAAGGTTGCCATTGTGAGTAACGGTCACTATCGAATTGTACTGACCGGACATTGTACGAAATGGTCGGACAATGTCCGGCCTATACAAATTTGGCCCTATTTCTTGCAAACGGTTATATTCTTTGGGAGCTATATATATACTTTGACCTTGGCAGCATTTTGGAAGTTTTATCATCTCAAAAACTTTGTGCAAAAGCTTGCCTAACCTCTCACATTCACTCTCTTGAATTTGGAGCAAAATCTTTGAGCAAATTGTTGAGAGTAAATTGAGTAGAGTTGCATTTGAGCCATTTGTACTTGCATCCTTGTTTTTCAAGCTTTGTGTTTGATCAAGTGAAGTGCTAGGCTTATTACTCTTGGTGATTGCCGTCACCTAGATGACCCAGAAGGTTCGGCGATCTCTCCATCGACGGTGTGTGTCGGAGAGGCCTGACGATTGGATGTAAAGGCTCAGAGCTCGCCTATCCGGAGAGGAGAAGGGCTACCCCTAGTGGAATCAAAGTAAAAGCTCTTGTGTAGAATGCTTCAACGAGCATTAGTGAAAATCGGTAAATTTCTGATACCTCGGGAAAAATTCGATCTCGTTCAGTTATTTCTATTACTTGCTTCATATTTCTAGAAATTGTGATATTGTGTTTTGTCACCCTAGGATTGCAAAACTTAATTTGTGTCATCTTCTAGATTATTTGTGAGTTGATATTGCAATCTAGGATTCAAGTTATTCAAACAAATTTAAATTAGAAAAACTGCCTATTCACCCCCCTCTAGTCGGCATCCTTCGATCAACACGTGGTATCAAAGTTTAGGTCTCTCTTTTCTTTTAGGACTTAATCGTCTAGAGAGAGGATGTCATCGATAAAGGAAAATTATAATGGAAAGGTCCCCTTCTTTAAGGGTGAACATTTTTGTTATTGGCAAATTAGGATGGCGGTATATCTTGAGTCCATTAGTCTTGATGTTTGGAGGGTCACTAGAGACGGATTTAGAGCTCTTGTTGATTTAGATAATCTTACACCTCTAGAAACAAAAAATCTTCAAGAAAATGCTCAAGCAAAAAATGCTATATTCAATGGACTAGATTTAAATGAGTTCAACCGCATTAGTAATCTTAAAACATCATAGGAAATGTGGAAAACCTTAGAAGTAATTCATGAAGGTACCTCTAAGGTTAAGGAAGCTAAGTTAATTAAATTAACTAGAGAATACAATTCTTTCATCATGCTTGAAAATGAAAATGTGATTGACATGTTCATTCGACTTAACATTTTAATCAATGATCTTAAAGGATTAGGTACAAAGTTTGAAGACATCAACATTGAAAGATGCTTATGATTTTACCGATGAGCTTCGACACAATTGTGACCTGCTTATAAATGGTGACCTCACATCTACAACTCCAACCGAGCTTTTGGGTACTCTCATTACCCATGAAATGCAAAAGGTGGAGAAGAAAGGAATTGTGGAAGCTTCCGGGTTGAAGAAGAAAAATTTGTCTTTTAAGCCCAACGTCGAGGAGGCCAAGGAAGATAGCTCGGATGATGGATCCGATGGTGATTTAGCCCTCCTTGTGAGAAAAACCCAAAAACTCCTAAATAAAATCAATAAGAAGGGGTTTGATTTTGAAAAGAGGCGAGGACCGCACAAGAAAACTGGATTTAAGAACATAACATGCTATGAGTGCCATGAGAAGGGGCATTTCGCTTCGAGATGTCCTAACAAGAGGAGTGATCATCAAAGATCACAAGAAAGGAAAGATGGCGGAGAAGGCTCAAAGGGCAAAAAGATGCTCCTCAAGAAGCTCTACAACAATAGAGGTAAGGGCAAAGCTTGCATCGGAGAGTGGTACTCCGGATTGGAGGAGTCCGACTCAGATGATGAAGCTCCATCAAACTCCAAGAAGATGGTGGGAATTGCCATTGAAAATACCTCACTAGTACAGAAAAACTTTCTTCTATCGATAAAAAACACCCTTCTACTATCGGTTTTCGTACCGATAGAGATAGACATGATAGAACAAGACAGAACATTTTTTATCGGTAAATAACCGATAGAAGAACTTCACTATTCTATCGGCATCTTATGAATCTACCGATAGAAAACCCGTCGTAGTCTTACGTCTAGCAGCAGGGAAAGTACCACTATTCTAACGGTTAATTACAAGATTACCGACAGAAAAAAGCATACTATTCTATCGGCATATTAAGAGTGTACCGATAGAAAACTCGTCGTTAGCGGTTGGAAAAGTACCACTATTCTAACGGTTTATTACAAGATTACGGACAGAAAAAATCATACTATTCTATCGGCAACTCAGGAGTGTACTGATAGAAAATTCGTCGCTAGCGGTTGGAAAAGTACCACTATTCTAACGGTTAATTTTGATTGTACCGATAGAAAAAAGTACAGTAGTCTCTCGGTTGTGGATGAATTTACCGATAGAGCATTCACATATACAGTACTTTATTTGCATTCACAATACAGTACATTCACATATACAGTACAGATGCAATACAGTATAGATTGGATACACAATACAGCACAGATGCAAGGTAAATTCACAGAACAGATTGACACATTAGACAGTTATTCACATTTATTCACATATGTATGGACAAATACAAATTACAATCCAATGTGGAAATTTATTCACATATATATTTATTCACATGTATATAAACAGTCTATGCAGAGTACACGAAAAGGAGAAAATTGTCATGCTGGATGGTTGGGCACTACTTCCTCCATGACATATTGTGCCCAGATTTGTCGAAGATCTATAATATTTGCATTTTCGTATTGGTCTTTCGACATGGCGATATGCAAGCATGTGTGAATACTGAGTAACTAACTTCCTAATTTAGAACGTGACACCCATTTTTGAAATTTGAGTTAGCTATCGATGCTTACCTGGGGGAATCGGGCAAAGTTTGTCCGCACTAGGTCGTACATGTAGCGCAGCACATAAAACCCGCATTCCCACGATTGCGGCTGCTGATGGCACTGAGATAATTGCATATGCGAAGACATATTAGCTATTGTTTCCATAAACTAATTAAGCATAAACAAAAAGTCTCGTGAGTACCTCATATTCTTTCCAAGCTAGTAGGGAGCCCTGCGGTGCGGCATGCCTCCCTCCAGCGGACACATATTTATCAAAAGCCCTGCATTTCAGTTAGTATTGCCGGTTAATGTATTATCATTAGCTAGTGAGGTCAAAATTTAAATCAAACATATAAGTTACTTACGCCTCCATATTCCCCTTGACCACATATTCCATCGATAATCTGTCACGCATCGAATTGAGGTAGTACACCTCGTTCCTCGGCGGACAGATCACGATGAGGATCCAGTGGCCCCTGCATTATACGTAAAAGAGGACCGCTAGCTGAAAGTATATCTCAGGTGTAACATACAAGATTGAGTTAAATTAGTACGAAATACACTAACCTTTGGTGGTACGGCACCAGAATGAACTCCCTGTCCTGCTGCGCCATCAGCGCGCTGAATATGTACTGCTCAGCGTGCGCGGCGTCGTGCTCTAGCATCGTGAGGCTTATTTTCTCTGGGTCGAGGAAACCCACCTTGTCACACGCAGCCTCCGATGCTAGCCTGTACATGCACCTGCATGTAAAGGACGACATTAATATTTCACAGAAAGTTACTACATTTCAAATGAACTGCAACATTAATGCAGACTTAGCAAACAAAGTTAGAAAACAGCAATACATAGCATCAGCAAACTCACAGGACTCTAGTCCGTATGATGGACATATCGAGCTCCCACCAGTTGTAGAGGTCGAACAGATCCTCGTGTGCCACGGATATAGTCCCGGGCTCACGGTGGAACTGCCCAGGCCTGTAGGGAACTAAGAAGTTCAGGTTGCGCCGAGCTCGATGTAGGTACCACTCGTGGAGGGCTCTGGTTGATCGATCCAATTTGCGCAAAGCAGCCTCCGACGTGAGTGGGAACCCGTTCTTGAACCTCTCCGGCTATACCTGTCGCCCTTTGCCCTTGCCTTTGCCCTTGCCTTTTGCCTGGGATTGAGCGCGTACCTTCAAAGGCAAGGGCGAGGTGATGGCGGCTTTCTTCGGAGGTGAAGGTGTGGATGCGCTGGGTGGGGTTGAGGCCGTCTTTGATGTGTCCAGGTTCGCACGAGATCGAGCCTCATGCCCCGAGCTGGGGGCGCAGTCCCCTGGTAGCCCGACAGGAGGCCACTTCAATTAATGAGCACGTATGTTAGATTTTGCAAGTTGAGTGTACTGAGTAGGATGTAATCTAAAATGTGTAGGATTTACCGGTTGTATTAGAAGACACTTCTTGGGCCACTGTACGTAGGAGCCCACTGCCTCAGCAAGTGTTTGCAGTTCCTCTGTTGGGACTGGCAACGGAGAATCGTTGCAGCCCGGCATGGCCATGTCCACCTGTACCTTTGCGAACCCCAACCGTAGAGGTACACAGTGGACCCGGACATCTGGCCCAGACGGATATACGAAGCCATGTCCAACCACTTCCTGCCCAGCGCCTACGTGATTCTGTAGGATGCAGCCCTCCGGCTTCTGCAAATTTGTAACAATTAAAACAGGTTAGCGAAACAACTCTAACAGAATGGGAGTGGCATCAACTAAAGTGCTGTCGGGGGAAATCTCCGCGAGACTAAGTCCAGGTAAGATGTGTCACGATTACCCGGGGACGTGGCCTCCGGGGCCTCCCCGGGCGCCGCCATTTGCCCGGGGACGTGGCCTCCGGTGCCCTCCCCGGGCGCCGCCTTTTGGCTCCCGGGACGTGGCCTCCGGTGCCCTCCCGGGCGCCGCCATTGGCCCGGGGACGTGGCCTCCGGGGCCTCCCCGGGCGCCGCCTTTTGGCTCCCGGGACGTGGCCTCCGGTGCCCTCCCGGGCGCCGCCATTGGCCCGGGGACGTGGCCTCCGGGGCCTCCCCGGGCGCCGCCTTTTGGCTCCCGGGACGTGGCCTCCGGTGCCCTCCCGGGCGCCGCCATTGGCCCGGGGACGTGGCCTCCGGGGCCTCCCCGGGCGCCACCTTTCGGCTCCCGGGACGTGGCCTCCGGTGCCCTCCTGGGCGCCGCCATTGGCCCGGGGACGTGGCCTCCGGGGCCTCCCCGGGCGCCGCCTTTTGGCTCCCGGGACGTGACCTCCGGTGCCCTCCCGGGCGCCGCCATTGGCCCGGGGCCGTGGCCTCCAGGGCCTCCCCGGGCGCCGCCTTTTGGCTCCCGGGACATGGCCTCCGGTGCCCTCCCGGGCGCCGCCATTGGCCCGGGGACGTGGCCTCCGGGGCCTCCCCGGGCGCCGCCTTTTGGCTCCCGGGATGTGGCCTCCGGTGCCCTCCCGGGCGCCGCCATTGGCCCGGGGACGTGGCCTCCGGGGCCTCCCCGGGCGCCGCCTTTCGGCTCCCGGGACGTGGCCTCCGGTGCCCTCCCGGGCCTCATCACCCTCCTAAAGGTAAAGTATTGAACTGTTTATCACGTGCAGGTCACGCGAGGAGCACCTCGGGAACTAGCGACCACACGTCAAGCATCCAAGGCGTTTGGCCGGGAGAAGGACGGTCCTGCCCTTCAATCCGACGGTGGCTTCCGGGGTAGTTTAGGTTTTTTGCCGCTTTTTGGGGGCTATAAATAGCCCTTGTACCCCTCTGTTGTGGAGGATCGATTCATTTATTGGAATAGCTAAAGTCACAGGCGTGCTCCGGAAGCCTCTCCCCCGGAGAGAGCCTCCCCAGCCGACTCCGGTCGGGAGCGCGTCGACAGGACTAGGGCCCCCACCGGGACCCGAACCTGTATAAACCCGTGTGTCATTCTTTGTGCTTGTCCGGCGGGGGAGGACCGGTCATCCGGTCAACCCACGCCGCGTAATCTTCGCTAGGATCACTCTCAAAACCTGCCGGGGTATTCGCAATACCACGACAGTTGGCGCCGACCGTGGGGACCCGTGACAAGACGCCATGGCTCCCCCAAGAACAAGGGCTCGCACCCTTCCCGGTGATCCGGGTCTCGGAGACCCGGCGCCGTCCGCCCGGGACACTGCTGTCCCGGCGATCCCTTCCGGAGGCGACCTGGCCCAGGTACCGCCTCCCTCCTTTCCTCTTAACTTAGGTGCTTCCACCTCCAGGTCGTTCCCGGCGACCGCTGGGACCTCGGCCGGGACAAGCGTCCCCCCGACGGCTCCCCCGGCTCCCCGGGACGCCCTGCTCGAAACTCTCGTGGAAGGCCAGCTCTGCGCCCAGCGCTCTATGGACGAACTCCTTAGCGTGTTGGCGCGGCCTCCGGCCCCCACATTTGCGTCGCACCCATATCCGGGGAAGATGCCCCAGTTTATGGGTTACTCGGCGGCCCCTCCGGCCTCGGGGGGGTTGTCCGCCCCGTATGATCCTGCCGGGGGGTTCCTTCCCCCTGCGGGATACACGCCCGGATCCTTCCCGGCACCCGGGCCCGTCCCGGTGCCGTGAGGTTATTTCATGCCAGGGTCCTTCGTGGCACCAGGGGGGTACCCCGTCCCCGGCCTGATCCCTGGGCCGGGAGCCCACTTCTTGCCGGGGGTTTACCCTACGCCGGGAGCCAGTCCCGCCCCCCGCGTTGCGTTTACCGCACCGGGGGCGGTCGACAGAGCAACCCCCGCGCCGCAGCGGACTTCCCCTCGCATGGGCTCCCCGGTTCCGGACGCCGCCACCGGGGCTCCCCCCTCGCCGGTTCCGGGTGTTACAGGGCCTGCCCCCTTCCCGGTTCCGGTCGTGGCCACTGGGGCCCCCTCCACTTCGATTCCAGGCGTCGCCGCGGGCGCCCCCTCCCCGGTTCCGGACGATACAGGGGCTTCCCCCTTTCCGGTCCCGGGGGTCGTCGCAGGGGGCTCGCCCCAACCGGCTCCGGAAGCTACAGCGCACGAGCTCCCTCCCTCGGCGGGACAGGTCCGTTTCGCCCCGGGGGAGGTCGAGCGAATGCGTCCACCAGAGCGCGGGGAAGAACTTCCCCCCGGCCGCGGGCGCGGGGAGCCTCGCTCTCGCACGGGCCGGGGGAAGAGACCCGCTGAAGAGCCAACCTCTCCGGCGGAGAGCCCAGACGTCCGGGAACTCAGTCCCGGTCCGGAGGAAAAGCGTCGCCACCGCCATTTTGGCGGACCTCTCGGACCGCTTCCAGACTCAGACAACGAAGGTCCCGTCAAAGAAGATAGCGACCGGGGCTCTCCCCGGGAAGTGCAAGGGGCCAACCAGCCCCTGTGCCGAAGACTTCGCAGCATCCGGTGGCCGCGGCCCTACCGCCCGCCACACATCGAACATTATAACGGCGAGGCAGACCCTTACGAGTTTGTGCAGGTCTACTCCACTGCTATCTCCGCGGCCGGGGGGGACGAGTCAGTACAGTGCAATGTCTTCCCCCTTTACCTCTCCGGCATCGCCCGCTCCTGATTCTACAACCTGAAGGCCGGCTCCATCAAATCTTTCTCGCAGCTCAAGCGGGAGTTCTGTGCCAACTTCCAGGGGAACTACGTGCGTCCCCTGGACTCCTCGCAGCTGTACACTGTCCGGAAGAGGACTGGGGAGACCATCAGAAGCTTCTTCAAGCTCTTTGCCCAGGTGAAGAGCAAAGTGGCCCACATCCCCGACTCTACGGTCATCGAAGCCTGCAAAAGCGGCATCCTCCCGGGGGAGCTCCACCGAAGGCTCTCCCGGAGCTGCCCCTCTTCCGCCGACGAGCTCTTCAACGTGCTCGAAAAGTACGCTCGGGCGGAGGAAGACGATATCTGGAAGAAGACCCAGGGGGCTCCCGCCCCCGCCGACCGGGGGCCAGGGATCCCCCCAAACGCTCCAGGCAAGGGGGGCGTAGCGAGCCACGGCCTCGGGACACCTTTGTCCTCGAGGGTGGAGGCGGCTCGCGCGACTCCCCGAGGACCAACCGCCCCTTCCCCAAGCCGAAGGACCATGGGGGAGGACAGTCTTCGCGCGGCCGGAAAGGCCCCGCGGGGAGAAGGCGGGAAGGACCGTGGTGCAGCCTCCACAGGTCCAATACCCACGCTACCCGAGATTGTAGCCAGCTGCTGCAGCACTTTGCCGACTTCCTCGACCAGCGTGAGCAGGAGGGGGGGACTCCGGCCTCCTTGCTCCCTCGGCCAGCTGTTCCGGCCCTTCCCGCTCCAACGGGGGGTCAGCAAACGCAGGAGGGGGAGCCTTCAGAAGCTCTCCCCTTTCAAACTTCGCAGCGACGCATCAACGTCATCGTGGGAGGATCTGCCTCCGGGCGGGACTCTAAGCGCCAGCATAAGGAGTACACGCGCGAAGTCAAGGTTGTGGGGGTGCTTCGCACGTCCTCGCCACCAAAGTGGTCGGACGTCCCCCTCACCTTCACGGCAGAAGACGCGCGGGGGGTTCGCTTCCCCCACGACGACGCGCTCATTGTCTCCGCGACCATCTACAACTGCCATCTGGCCCGGATCCTGGTGGACGGCGGGAGCTCCGCCGATGTCTTATTCCTGAAGGCCTTCAAAGAAATGCAGGTGGATGAGAAGCTCCTGCAGCCTGCTGCCGGGCCCCTACAAGGCTTTGTCCCGGGGAAGGCGATCCACCCCGTGGGCAAGGTAGATCTTCCAATGACCTTCGGCACCCCGGAGAACTACCGGACCGAGCTGGTCCGCTTCGACGTGGTAGACCTCCCCTCCTCCTACAACGCGATCATGGGGAGGACGACAATCAACCGGCTGGGGGCTGCCACCCATCAAAATTACCTCTGCATGAAGATCCCCGGGCCGCACGGTGTGATCAATGTCCGGGGAGACCAAGACATGGCCCGTGCTCTATACGAGCGCGCTGCGGCCACGATCGGGAGCGTCAACCTCATAAAGACGCCTGGGGGGGAGGCCCCTCCCCCGGAACTAGATGCTGCTGCGCCACCGCCTGGGAGGCCCCTCCTCAAGCCGCGTCCGGAAGGGGGCCTCCGGAAGGTCCTGCTGTCCCCGGGCAACGAAGACAAAACCGTCCGGATCGGGGCGGAACTCCCCGCGGAGCACGCAGCGCAACTCGCGGCTTTTCTGCGCGAAAACTCCGATGTTTTTGCGTGGAAACCGTCAGACATGCGGGGCGTCGCCCGGGGGGTCATTGAGCACAAGCTTGCAGTAGTCCCCCGGTCACCCCCAGGTCAAACAGAAGCTGCGGAAACTCTCCCTCGAGCGCCAGGAGGCAATCAAAGCGGAGATTGCCCGGCTCCGAGAGGCGGGGTTCATTCGAGAGGTCTTGCACCCCGAGTGGCTCGCGAACCCCGTCCTCGTCAAGAAATCAACCGGCAAGTGGCGGATGTGCGTGGACTTCACCGACCTTAATCGCGCCTGCCCCAAAGACAACTTCCCACTCCCGCGGATCGATCAGCTCGTCGACTCCACTGCGGGGTGCGAGCTCATGAGCTTCCTAGACGCCTACTCGGGCTACCATCAAGTCTGGATGGAGGAAGGGGACGAGGAAAAGACGAGTTTTATTACTCCCCTCGGAACCTTCTGTTACGTCCATATGCCCTTCGGGCTCAAGAACGCGGGGACGACCTTCCAGCGCCTGATGACACTGGTTTTCGAAGAGCAAGTCGGCCGCAACGTTGAAGTCTACGTAGACGACGCGGTTGTCAAGAGTCCCCGCGCAGCCTCCCACATCGACGACCTGGCTGAAACCTTCCGGAACCTCCGCGCATTCGGGCTCAAGCTGAACCCGGAAAAGTGCGCCTTCGGGGTGCGCGAGGGGAAGCTCCTAGGTTTCCTCGTGTCCCAGCGGGGCATTGAGGCAAACCCCGAGAAGATCCGGGCATTCCTAGACATGCCCCCGCCACGCTCCGTCAAGGATGTCCAACGGCTCTCCGGCCGCCTAGCCGCACTCAGCTGCTTTGTCTCCCGGTCGGGGGAGCGGGGCCTCCAGTTCTTCAAGATCCTCCGAGGGCTCGAGGGGTTCCGCTGGACCCCCGAGGCCCAGGAGGCGTTCGACGACCTCAAGAAGTACCTCACGAGCCCCCCAATGCTCGTGAGTCCGTCCCCGGAAGAGCCCTTGCTCCTCTACCTCGCCACGACCCCCGTCGCCGTCAGCGCGGTCTTGGTGAAGGAGCAAGGGGGGCAGCAGCGTCCGGTGTACTACGTGAGTGAGGCCCTCCAAGGGGCCAAAACTCGGTACACGGAAATGGAGAAAATCTGCTACGCCCTCCTCATGGCGTCCCAGAAGCTTCGGCATTACTTCCTGGGGCACCCCATCACCGTCCCGTCGCCCCTCCCCCTTGGGGAGGTACTGCGGAACAAAGAAGCCACCGGCCGGATCGGGAAGTGGGGGGCTGAGCTCGCCCCCTTCTCCCTGTCCCTTACCGGCCGCTCCGCCATCAAGTCGCAGGTTCTCGCCGACTTCGTCGTAGAATGGACTCCCGCCTCTGGGTCCGGGGACGAAGATCTCCCTGTGCCGCCCCGACGCAGTGACCATTGGACCCTTATGTTCGATGGGTCGCTGTGTCTCGCAGGGGCCGGCGCGGGAGTAGTCCTCCGGAGCCCCGAGGGGAAGGAACTCGAGTACGCAGCACGGCTCGAGTTCCCCGCAACCAACAACGTCGCCGAATACGAGGCTTTGCTCCTCGGGATGCGCCTCGCGCGCTCCCTGGGGATCCGGCGCCTCCTAGTCAAGGGAGATTCTCAGTTCGTAGTTTGCCAAATGGACAAGTCTTACCTGTGCCATGACGCAAACTTAAGTCTTTATTTGCAGGAAGTACGAAAGATGGAGAGGCATTTCGACGGCCTCGAGGCCCGGCATATCCCACGTAGGGACAATGACCGGGCCGACGCCTTGGCCCGGGCGGCCAGCGCCCGGGAATCGCTCCCCAAGGGGGCTTTCCTGGAGATCATCACAAAGCCCTCAGTGGCCTCCCCGAACACGGGCGACAAGCCTCATGTCCCGGAGGTCGCCGAGATCACCCGGACTCCATCTTGGATGGACCCCCTCATCTCCTTCATAAGGGGGGAGGGGGACCCTCCTAGTGAGACCGAGGCTAAACGTCTCCGGGCTAAAGCCCGGCATATCTCCTCCTGGAGGGGAGGCTCTACAAGCGGGGGGCTTCCGCCCTCCTGCGCTGCCTCCCCCGACCGGAGGGACTTCAGCTTCTCGAAGACATCCACGCGGGGAGCTGTGGTTCTCACCTAGCCCCGCGTGCCATCGCAGCCAAGGCCCTCCGGCAGGGCTTCTACTGGCCCACGGTCATGCGCGACGCGCGAGACCTCGTCTCCGCGTGCGAGGCATGCCAGAAGATGGCCAAGGGCTCGAACCTCCCCCCCTATAGCGCTGCAGACGATTCCCATCACTTGGCCCTTTGTGCGCTGGGGGATGGACCTCCTAGGGCCCTTCCCCCCAGCGCCCGGAGGATACAAGTATGCGGTAGTCGCAGTCGACTATTTTACAAAGTGGGTTGAGGCGGAGCCTTTGCCCAGCATCACGTCCCGGGCCGTTCAGCGGTTTTTCTGGAAAAACGTCGTATGTCGTTTTGGTGTCCCCCGGGAAATCACCGTGGACAATGGGACCCAATTCGACTCGGCTTATTTTCGGGAATTCTGTGAAGGCCTGGGGCTCGTCATCCACTTCGCCTCTATAGCCCATCCCCGGAGCAATGGGGCTGTTGAGAGGGTCAACGGCGTGATCCTACAGGGATTACGCCGGAGACTCGAGCAAACCGCTTCTAAGCGGGGTGCATGGGCAGAGGAGCTCCCTAGCATCCTCTGCTCCATGCGCACGACCCCGTCCCGGGCAACGGGACGTACTACCTTCTCCCTGGTCTACGGGGCGGAGGCAGTCCTCCCCCCGGAGATTGGCTTCCGGTCACTGCGGGTGGAGCTCCTGGAGGGAGCCACCCCCTCGGCATATCAGGCCAACGAGGCCAATCAGCGCCTAGAGATCGACCTCGTGGAGGAGGAACGCGACCGAGCGCTCCTCCGCCACGCCATCTACGAGCAAGAAATAGCGCGCGCATACAATCAACGCGTGCGCGAGAGAGCTTTCCGCCTTGGGGACCTTGTCCTCAAGCGCGTGACGGACTCCCAGGCCCAGGGTAAGCTCTCCCCCAAGTGGGAGGGCCCCTACAGGATCTCCGCGGTCCTGGGCTCGGGGGCCTACAAGCTCTCCAACCTCCAAAAGCAGGAGCTGAAGCACACGTGGAACTTGCGTTTACTTCGCAAGTTCTATGTTTAGCCTTATGGGCATGTCCCCTCCCCCGGGGCGTTTGCGCCGGAGGGGGAGGAGGGACGCTGTATTTTTCTCCCCTTTCGCGGCTTCGCAGGGGGAGGCCCTGTACTTCATTTCATTAGCAATACATAGGTCTTGCTTTGCAAACTGTCTCATTGCAGGTCTCTCATTACCGCCCCTAGTGGCGATGCCCTCCCCGCGAGGAAGCCCTCTCCGCGAG
Organism: Pharus latifolius; assembly: GCA_019359835.1. Lineage (NCBI taxonomy): Eukaryota > Viridiplantae > Streptophyta > Magnoliopsida > Poales > Poaceae > Pharus > Pharus latifolius. The sequence goes on from CM033323.1 coordinate 60,811,888, forward strand.
GATGCCCTCTCCGCGAGGATGCCCTCCCCGCGAGGATGCCCTCCCCGCGAGGATGCCCTCCCCGCGAGGAAGTGGGCCAGCCCCAACAAGTCCCTACAACGGAGCCTGCACTCCCGTAGGGCGGCTTACGATAAGCCCTCGTGGACTGAGGGTGTAAGCGGCAACCCGGTCATAGTGGCCGTGGTAACGAGTCACTTTGGGAGACTAGTCCCCTGCCCAAACACTCAAGTCCCGTCTTCGGGCATTTCCTCCTCCGGGAGTCGACGTTATTCCCGGCTCCCCGTTTTCACGGCGACCGGATGATTGGTCCCCAGCGACCTTATTCCCGGCTCCCCGTTCTCACGGCGACCGGATGAATGCCTCCCGGAGACCCTATTCCCGGCTCCCCGTTCTCACGGCGACCGGACGATTGTCTCTCGGAGAAGTCGGATTTCTCGGGCATTTCCTTCCCCGAAGACCCTATTCCCGGCTCCCCGTTCTTACGGCGACCGGACGAGTGTCTCCCAGGAAGCTCGCCTCTGGAAATCTGTCGCGCCCCGAGACTGGGACTACGACTACTCCTGTAGAGACCTAGCTCGCTGCAGCTAGTCCCATATATGCATAGCATACACATACCCTTGACGTCCCAGGATAAGTCAAGCACAGGAGTATATCACATTGCAACAGAGTAACTTACAAAATAGTTAAGCAGTGTGGCCTGCTGGCCTTGATATTACATAAGGAGATTACTATGCCTTCACGGCATACATGGTTTAGCAAAATATCATCTACACAGCAGAAGATAGGTGACCCACCCACAAAAGAGAAGTGGACAGCAGAACAACACACATCAGGGAAATGACGGGACTGACGCTCCTCCTTCTGGATCCACGAAGTACTCCACGCCTTCATCTTGATTGTTGATCGCTCCGTCTATTGATTTGTAGGTTGCAAGAGTGAGCACTTACGTACTCAGCAAGTCATAGGTAAGAGTAGATACATATAGTAGTGATGACATGAACCTAGACTAGTCAAGAATTATGGATGTTTATAAAATAATCTTTTTCTTTCATACCTCATCTCATGGCAGCACTTTTCATAATATAACATCATCATTCAAGTTCACTAGATTATAGCACTACCGCGACACGTCGACACACGACAGCCCATGGCAGCACTCCTTATCATGACAACACATGTCATTTGGGTAATCTTGATTAAAACATATTTTATTTAGAAAATAATACTTGTGTCACACCCCGTGGATTTAATCCACCGCAGCAGACTCCTATAAACCCGGGAGCTCGGAGTATTCGAATACGTTTTTAACTCTGCAGAGAGGTACCAATTTACCCGCAAGATATTCCACTTTCAAGCCCATCCTATCAAAATGATTAGACCCCTCCTCACAACCATGTGTGAGTGGCAAGGTGGAAATAACAAGAACTTTTGTTATGCATCACTTACAATTCACCCCCGACCCTGTGGCTCTCAGCGAAACACAGTTGTGGTAGGCTGTATCATAACCTCCACCCCACCTCATTTTCCCATTACTGGGTCAAATATCAGATCACCTTCAGTGATAGTAGGAGTCAGCCTCCAAGTCAATCATCACAACACATCTCATGCAGGGGTTTCATGTACGATCCACATAAGTACTTGTTCAGGCCTGTCCCATACCAGGCTTGCGGTTAGCACGTTGTTCATGCCACTAGACGCACAACACAAGGTTCTAGTCCTTATAGGCCAGTGACCAGACCATCCACAACCCTGCACCTTCAGTGCCTGCATTCCTTTGCAGTCTAGCACCTCCAGTGCTACAGCCATCCATACCATTTTTCTGGTCACGGCTAGGGGTTTTATTTCATGAATATAAGTATATAGATACATATAATAGTTCATGGCTCAAAACTTGTTTATTTCACATTTCACAGATAACCAGTCTAGTACTGCCAATTCATAAATCAACCATTCTCAATCTTTCACATGCAATATTGCCTATATTCAAGGTTATGTTTTAGCAACATTTAAAATATAGGTTCAAGATGACCAAGGATATGACTTGCCTTCCGCGTCGTAAGAAACAGCAGTTGATGACGGTTCAACAGCGAAGTCCTCGATCTCAGCTTCTAGATCTGCTCGACGACAAACCAAACAATACACACAAATATTATTTATATATTAAGATGTTTTAGGATCTATATGCAGATATGCTTTACAAGAGTGACTGAACGATACTGGAGATAATTGAGATTGCAAGCTGAACTGAGTTGAGATCTAGGGTTTCAAGGATTTGGCTAAGGATGGGTGTTAGATGCTCTTAGGATCTCAAGGTTACAATAAGAATATCAGTTTTGTGGCTGGTTTGATCAAGAACAGCGAATGTCGGCAGATTGACATTCGGATCAAGAATCTGACATAACTTCAAGGAAAACTAGAGAACTTATCTCAAGTTATGACAGTAGAAGAAAATGTAGATCATAACTCTACAAATTTAGTGGACAAAGTGGCTTTCAAAATGCACAATCAGAAGTGGGTAAACAAGGCCAATGCCATTGGCTGGCATGCACTGGAATAGTGTCAAAAACTAGGGTTTAGCATAACATGCATTTCAAGGGCTCAAATCAAGTTGTGATAGAAGAAGAAAATGTATATCACAACCTCAGGAATCTAAGAGACAAAGTTATGCCCAAAATGCACATCTGGAAGGGAGTGAAAAGGGCTAATGCCACTGACTGACATAGTCTGGCATTGATCTTGACATGGCCAGAAACTAGGGCTTGGCATAACTTTTGATCTAGAGCTTCAAATGACGCACCACTTTGTCTGGGAGGTAGGCAATGATAACAGGAACAAATCATTCAACAGGATCTAGGGCAGAAGATGGCTGGAAGGTGATGAAATTTGAAGGAGAAGTGTGGTGGCGACACGGCACAGTGAAGCCACTGGACAGAAATCTTGGCATAGCTGTAACTTGAATTCTGGGCAGTTTCAGGGATCGAGATAGAAGACAAATATGCTCAGGAAGTTGGGGCACACCTGAATGACAAAGTGGATGAAGCTGAAACGGCCGGGAAAGGATTTCCGGTGAACTGCGCCGGAGAGGAAGACACTGCCATTTGGGGATTTTTGATACAGGTCGAAAGAACTCTAATCCAAGCTTGGAGAGTGAAAGAAGGGTAAGATGAAGCAATCTGGACAATCAATTTGGCCGGAGGATGGCCGGAGAAGCCTGGCGACGATCGCCAGTTTCTGGAGAAGCTCAAAACTGGGGAAAACTTCAATTCGAGCTCAATCTGGAGATATTGATGCATAGGCTTGCTTCAAAAGGTTCACTGATCATTTTTCTTCACAAGTTCGAGAGCTAATTCGAAGTGATTTGTTCTGCATTGCCGGAACAGGGCAATCGGGAATTCCGGCGATCACCGGCGACTGGATGCAATATAACTCAATTAGATGGTACAGCATGATGAGGGAGATGAGCTATACCTTCTGGTGCTGTTAATTCGGTGAGAAGTGCAGCAGGGCGTGCTGGCACCGTGAGGCCTCAATCTGGACTCGCCGGAGAAGAAGACGACGGCGAGGAGATTTGGAAATTTGGCTAAGTCCTGGTGAAGGGGAGATGACACAGGGTATGGCTGCTTATATAGACCACAGGGCGATGCTTGCAAGGAGATAGCAGCAAGGGAATTTGTGTCGGTTGACATGAGTTGCTGGGCGCAGAAGCAACAACGGCGAACGGTGACGCGACGGTGCTCAGGCGAGGTGACTACTGCTCAGCTTGTCGGCTCTTTGGAACTCCACATTGTCGGGCGGTGCAAGCAGTGGCAACTGGAGCTGGCAATGCAGAGCAACGTGGCAAGCAAATGCTGACAACGGTCGCGCACGGGAGCAAGCTGTTCAACGGCGTTGCCACGGCGATGGCTGGGGCGTGGACGCGTGTGCACATGCAACTCAAGTGAGTACGAGCTCAGGCGCAGGCGAGGCGTGGCCGGCGGCGAGCAAGCACGGCGCAAATGCACGGCGAAGCTTCTGGTCGTGCACTGGCTACTGCCCTGGTCGAATTAGGGGCCTGATTGCAATTTCCGATTTCTTGATTTGGACTGATCTGTAATTCTGGAGATTTGGAAGGTTTGATCTGATTTTGATTCTGCTGATTTGGCAAATTTGATGCAACAAATTATTTGGCACAGATTGAAGATAAAATTTGAAATGTTCGGATGATTTTTGATATGAACTGAAAATAGGGTATTTTAGGGTAATTGAAATCTGAATTTCAATTGATTTCGAATTCTGGGATTTAGGATGAGATTTTGGAATCTGAACAGAAGAGAAACTTGTGACAAATAGCATTTAGAAAAGATTTGCTGAAGAGATTTTGAGTTTGAAGTTAATCTGGAGATTTTAGCCTTTTTGGGTTTCCAGATATCAGGTAAAGGACTAATTTGCAATAACTCTTGGACTGATTTGCGAAAAAGGTTTAGATGATAAAATCTGGCTGCCAACTTTCTGGTTTAAGGTATTGGCATACCCATGATCATGTTCCAAGAATAATCTGGTACGAACTTGGCTAAGATTTTGATTAAATCTGAATTTATGAAACTTAGGGTATTTAGGTAATAACAGATATTCTGTTTTCGAAAACAGAAAAGAGTTGATAATTCTGGAAGTTAGAGATAGAATTGAATCTGGGTTCTGAAGGCTTTTAGGTTTAGGATAACTGATAGATCAAATTTGGAAAGTCAGATCTTGACTTGGGGTCACAGGATAAATTTTGGAGATTTTAGGGCTAGAACAGAATAAAGCTGAGGCTGATTTGGTTGATCTAGAAGAGACATATGCATGCATGATTTTTAAGAAAGAAACTTTTCACCCCAAAACTCAGGATGTTACAAAATCCCATCGGGTTCTCTTGGACATTCCTTCCTCTTAAGGCCTTATTCCCGGCTTCCCGTTCTCACGGCGACCGGATGATTATCTCCCGGAAGGTCTTCTCCTTGAAAACCTCGTTTTAAAATTTTCTAACTTAGAAAATTTCCTATGCTACAGGTAACTTCTATCCCGGGGGCCTTGTTACCCCCACAGCGCGCGGAGTTATCCTCCTACCCGCTGTGGGCGGGGGGGGGATAAGGAACCCCCGGGTGTCGACCGCACCACCCACGAGGAAACTTAGCTCATCCTCGTTAAGATGAGTCGTCCAGACCATCCAAGAAGAAGAAAATAAAGAGGCGCAATAAAAGGAAACAACGCGCTTTATTGATCAGCAAACCCGGAGGACATTCTCCCCCTCCGGTGGGCTTCGGAAACGATACAACCCGGGTTCTAACCCGGGGGATTCTCTAAGCCCTAAGGCTCCTACGCCTAATACTCCCGGAGGCTCTCCGCTAGCTCCCGGGTCAAGTCCCGGTACAACGCCCGTACGCGGCGCCGAGCGTCCAGGAGCACATCTTCAGGCCAGAACTCGTAACCCACCGGTGGAAGTATTCAAAGGGGAGGGATCATCCGGAGTCCCGGGCGCGGAGGGGACAATTCGGCACGATGATTATCAAAGTTGTCCAAGTGCCACTCCGCACGCCACCTCAACCGGATCGGCTCCCGGACACTATCCTCGCCGCGATTCCCGGAGAGAAAGCTTAGCAAAATTAAAGCCGCTTGGGCGTCCCCCGGGGAGCCCCTCCCGGACCTTCGCCCGGGAGGAACCTCCCGGGAACCCTGGTAACAGTAAGTTCAATTCAAAGACTTAGAAAAATTCTAACTTCATTGCATTAAAAATTTTTGTACAAGTGCCCGAGGCTTCTTCTAAGAAGCTACCGGAATCAAAAAATCCTAAAACAAAAAAGGGCCCTAGCTAAGACCCGGGGGGAGGCTCATACATGTTCATTGGCGTCCTCCCCCCGGGGGGCTTCCTCCGAGGCCGGGGCTGGGGCGTCTCCTGCCGGAGGCGCCGGAGCCGGGAACCACGCCCGGATGATCCGGTCGTAGAACCCTCCGGCGAGCTGCTCGACCTCCCGGCGCGAAGGCTCGAAGGAGTCCGGGAAGCTTCGGGGGATGCGGCCCCCGATCGCCCGGGCGCCGACCCCCCGGAACTCGACGAGCCCCGCGGCAGCCGCGACGACGGGGATCGCCCGACCCCGCGCCCGAACATCGGCAGCCTCCGGGATGGCGGAGACCTGTGCGTTAAGGAAACGCACAGCCTCCGCGAGGGTCGCCGGTGGCACCTCTCTGCTCCCGGAGCCGAGGCTTACGCCAAGGCCCTCGAGGGCCGTCCGGACGGAGCGGCCCGCGTCCGCCACCGCCCGGACGCTTGAGCTCTCGAGCTCACGAAGCGCCTCCTCCCTCGCCTTGGCCTCCTCCCGGAGGCGGGCGTTGATGGCCTCGGAAATGTGAACCTGGCCCCGGACCCGGGTCAATTCTGCGAGCGCCTCGTCGCGTTCCCGGAGGGCCTCCTCGCGCTGCCCTACGGAGGCTGAGGCCCGGCCCTCCGTCTCCTTGAGCAGCCGGGCGACCCGCTGCTCAAGGCCCCAGGTAACAGCTGCCACCTACAAAATACATAAGAGTTAGAAAAATTTCAAAGTGCAGGGGATAAGCGAAGGTGTTATCGACGGGTTACCTGGGCCCCGAGGGACTGAAGCCCCGAGAAACGCTCATGGAGCGTCCCTCCCGCGACGAAGGCCTGCACCTTCCGGGTGTGCAGGCCCTCCGAGAAGCGGGCGACCTCCCCCGCGGGGAGCAAGGGGGTCTCCCGCCCGGAACCGCCGGTGCTGCCGGCGGGGGGTCCCCGGACCTCAAGGTCCGATAACGCGGCCGGCGTCTTCGTCGACGAGGTTGTGCCCCCCGAAGACGTGGCCGAGGAGCTCTCGGCGGGAGCCTCCGCCCGGGGGGGAACCATCAAGCCTTTCCCTGCCCCGGGCCGGAAGGTCTTCGGGGCCCCCTCCTCCGGAGGAACCTCGTACACCGAGGGGCTCCCCCCCTCGTCCACCGGCCAGACCCGCGGTGGCGAGGCCCCCGCGAATCTCACCTCCAGCCTCTCCGGCTCCAAAGAGGCCGGAAGGGGCGAGAGGAGCTCCACCGCGAGCGGTGACAGGGCGTAGTTCGCCGAGTCGGACGCCGCCCCGCCCGCGGTCGCCTCTTTCCCCCGCGCCTCGACGGGGCCCTTCGGGGGAGGAGGCGTTGCCTCCTTCCGGGACGGCACCCGGGCACGCTCGCCCCCGGGGGTCTCGTCCCGGGGCTTCGCCGGTGTCGCCGCCGGCGTCGTCGATGGGCCAGGGGTCTTTTGAACCCGGGCCTTCTTGGGCTCCGAGCCCCCGGCCGCCTCCTTCCCCCGTTTATGCGACCCGGGGGTGGGGAGAGGCTTCCTTTCCAGCAGCTTTAACCCGAAGGCCGCCGCTACCAGGTTCTTGGGGGGGCCCTCACCCACGGCGCGCACGACGCGCTCGTGTTCATCCGCGAAGTACCTCCCCAAGAGGTTCTCCGCCTTCTCCCGCGCCGCCGGGTACGGCCGGACTGCAAGAGGTAAAGAGTTAGTCAATTTCATTAAAATTTTGAGAGCAGTGCAGCGGGTTCCCGGAGCTTACGTCGCGTCATCGACTTCACCGGGGGCCGCTGCTCGGGGCCCATGCCGATCCCCCTCTTCCCGCCGGTGAAGGGGGAGATCCGGAGGAGGGCCATCTCCTCAGCCGCGTGCCGCATCGAGCGGGTCTTCTTGGAGAGGATCACCTTGCCGAGGAGCTCGTACTCCTCGTCCGTCCACACCGGCGGCTTCGGTGCGGACGACCGGCTGTAGGTGGGGGCCTCCGGGGCGTACACCACCGCGTCGTCGCGGACCCGGAGGTAGAACCACCTCCGGACCCAATCCCCCCAGTGGTCCCGGGAGGCCGCCGCCGGGTAGTCGATTACCCGGGCCGGCAACATCTGGACCATGACCGAACCGAAGGGGGACTTGGGGCCCCCCTTCACCAGGTGGGAGGTCCGCGCCGCCGGTTCGTAGAAGTACCGGAAAGCGCGAAGGTCGGGCTCCCGCCCGGTCGCTGTCTCGAAGAGCCAAATGAAGAGGCCCATCCGGACCAGCGCGTTCGGGGTGAGGTGGTTGAGAGCCACCCCATACTCCCTGAGAAACTCCCGGAGCATGGGATGCACCGGGAGCCGGAGCCCCGCCTCGATAAAGGCCTCGAAGGCCACGATCTCCCCAGGCCTGGGGCGGGGGGCTCCGTCCTTCTTCACCGGGACTTGGATGTCCCCGGCCGCAACGATGCCCCTCTCGGCCAAGGACTCGGCGTCCTCGGCCGTGAACTCGGACGCCCAGTGGAAATCCGAGGGGATTTCCTCCGGGGGCACCTCTGTGGTCTTTGCTCGACCCTTGGGTGCCATGAGGTTAGTTTTCTTTTTGGTGGCTAACTTTGCAGGAGGCTACTACTAGAAACTCCCGGACGCCTGCTACCGGAAAAAGCTACCGGAGAAAGCTACCGGAATAAGCTACCGGGAGAGCAAAGATCGTTGGGGCTGAGAATTTGGAATGAGCTTCCGGGCCCCCCAAGGCCCTATTTATAGGGGCGGGCCGTGGTCTAGATGCACGCCACGTGGCACCCGCGGATCAATCTGGGCCGTAGAAGTTCAAACCGTGCGCGGGAAACGAAGGGACGGGCGTAAAAATCGAGGCGCCGATTCGAACCGCGCGCGCATTTATGGCGAAACGGCGCGGCTTTAAGTGTGGGGCACAGAAACCGAAGCGTCGTGACTCCGGTAACTTGGCCCGGAGATCTTCCCGGTGACTTGAACCATACCCACTGGGGACTCGAGCATCGTCCCCGGCGGGCATGGGGGGCTGCTGTCGGGGGAAATCTCCGCGAGACTAAGTCCAGGTAAGATGTGTCACGATTACCCAGGGACGTGGCCTCCGGGGCCTCCCCGGGCGCCGCCATTTGCCCGTGGACGTGGCCTCCGGTGCCCTCCCCCGGCGCCGCCTTTTGGCTCCCGGGACGTGGCCTCCGGTGCCCTCCCGGGCGCCGCCATTGGCCCGGGGACGTGGCCTCCGGGGCCTCCCCGGGCGCCGCCTTTTGGCTCCCGGGACGTGGCCTCCGGTGCCCTCCCGGGCGCCGCCATTGGCCCGGGGACGTGGCCTCCGGGGCCTCCCCGGGCGCCGCCTTTTGGCTCCCAGGACGTGACCTCCGGTGCCCTCCCGAGCGCCGCCATTGGCCCGGGGACGTGGCCTCCGGGGCCTCCCCGGGCGCCGCCTTTTGGCTCCCTGGACGTGGCCTCCGGTGCCCTCCCGGGTGCCGCCATTGGCCCGGGGACGTGGCCTCCGGGGCCTCCCCGGGCGCCGCCTTTTGGCTCCCGGGACGTGGCCTCCGGTGCCCTCCCGGGCGCCGCCATTGGCCCGGGGACGTGGCCTCCGGGGCCTCCCCGGGCGCCGCCTTTAGGCTCCCGGGACGTGGCCTCCGGTGCCCTCCCGGGCCTCATCACCCTCCTAAAGGTAAAGTATTGAACTGTTTATCACGTGCAGGTCACGCGAGGAGCACCTCGGGAACTAGCGACCACACGTCAAGCATCCAAGGCGTTTGGCCGAGAGAAGGACGGTCCTGCCCTTCAATCCGACGGTGGCTTCCGGGGTAGTTTAGGTTTTTTGCCGCTTTTTGGGGGCTATAAATAGCCCTTGTACCCCTCTGTTGTGGAGGATCGATTCATTTATTGGAATAGCTAAAGTCACAGGCGTGCTCTGGAAGCCTCTCCCCTGGAGAGAGCCTCCCCAGCCGACTCCGGTTGGGAGCGCGTCGACAGGACTAGGGCCCCCACCGGGACCCGAACCTGTATAAACCCGTGTGTCATTCTTTGTGCTTGTCCGGCGGGGGAGGACCGGTCATCCGGTCAACCCGCGCCGCGTATCTTCGCTAGGATCACTCTCAAAACCTACCGGGGTATTCGCAATACCACGACAAGTGCACAGATGAAGGCTTGCAGTACCTCAAGTAGATCCACTGGATCCTCGAGGACCTTCGAAGCGCAACTGCTTATCCGACCCCGCAGGGTACCGTCGTCCTGGGGATCCGCATCTGCACTCTTGGCCAGCAATGCTTCTCTCAACCGTGCAAACTCTTCCCTAATTTGTGCGACCTCAGACTGCACCTCAGCCCGTATCTCAGCCCGTATCTTATCGGAGAGCTTGGCTTCCTTTTCCTTCAAGGAGCGGGCCTTCTTCCTCGGTGGAGCCGGATCTGCGAAACCGGCCTTCCACGACACAATGGCTCCCATGGCCCGTGTCCGCCCGGGATGCTCCTTATTTACTAGAGCCCGGGTGAGGATGTCGTTCTCCCTCTGCGGGGTAAACAATCCCTCCACTGCCTCCTTCTCAAAAGAGATCTGTTACATTTAAAGGTACCTTGTGAGACAAATTGCCTTATATACACTTGTGCGCACACAGTTTACGAGGTTAGCCAACTTACCATTCGCCTCACAACATCGGCGTCCCCAGGGGTTGCGAACTGCACAGACCCCGTGGACGACACGGACCCCCTCCCCCTCCACCATCGCTTGCACCTCTCATCCCGGATCTCGGAGAGCGGCAACTCAGGGGTGTCGATGACAGGGTTTTGCTCGTCTTCCTTCTTCCACTGCTCCTCTTTCCTCGCATAGCCTCGGGATCCGAGCCGATGCGGGTGGTCGTTCCTCTTCTGGATCGCCCTATTCTTCTCGCTAAGGGCCTTGAACTCCTCAGTCCCCTTCTGCTTGGTGAATTCCTCACATACCTCCTCCGATATAAACGGGTACTTCTCGCAAGGAGATTTCCCCGCAGCGAGGAAGTTACTGACGAGCCAGCTCTTAAAGGTTTTCCATGTTCCGTTCATGTCCTTCAAGCAGGCCGTCCTAGGTGTATCGTCGGGGATGTTCCACTTAGCCTGTTTTCAAAAAATGCATACAATTAATTAATCACGAGTTAGTTAAACTTTAGTATAAGCTAAGAGAACGTGATTACGAAAGAGTTCAGCGATTTCAGTTAATTTAACCTTCACTTCCGCCCACAACCTATCCCTCTCGTCCGCAGTCACGTCCTTCCAGCTCTGGACGGTGATCTTCACCCTTTCTTTCGCCAACAGCCCAACGTAGGCCGCGTACTTCCCAGCATTCTTTCCAATCGGCCTCCCAAATTGGTTGAACTCACAAGAAAGATCCGTGCATTTGGCCAAACGGCCCAACATCGTCGCGCCTCGCCCCACCCTCTTGCGCTAGGATGTAACAACTGCATCTTCAGTTACGTTGGAGTTGGCCCCAGTCGAACCACTAGTACCATCCGATGAAGACGACGACATGTCTTCCCCTACAAAACCATCAACAAACCATATGGCAATTAATTCGCCTTGGAGTTCCATAACTCAGCCCAGAACTGGAGACTAATTAGGGCGGCAAAAGGGAAAATAATTCAAAAAGAAAGACATGCATAAATTACTTCCTGAACTGTTCAGAAATATTTTCTATCGGTAAACACATGAGCTGCCGATAGACATAGCCACAGAAGACAATTTTTCTATCTGCAAACCCGTGAGATACCGATAGAACATAACAATGTTCTCTCTATATGGAATTTTTTTGACAAGCCATGCACCATTCACTGTCATCACATATCATTCTCGATGATTTGCTATACTAATATTCATGGGCCAGCATTATTATTTCACACGTAAATATGCACACAAGCATCTAAGTGCCACTGTGCATAATCTGACAAACCTAATGCTAATGGAATATAAAGATATCAAGTCATTAGGACTTCACATCTATTAGGTTGGGAAAAGTCATGTATAGCCATTTGAAACATATACATCGAAGACCCATCCACATTGCCATATATTCATACCAAGTGAGTAAAAATTCCCAACCAAACTAGTACATTGCATGGCTCATGTCCTTCCAAATCCAAATTAAGTTTTACTACTTGTGCAGAAATATTTTCTATCGGTAAACACATGAGCTACCGATAGAATATGTGTAAGAACACCTCCAACACATAATGTGCATTACATGGCAGTTGGATACAATTGATCACACATACAGCAGTATAGATAAGTTAAAATCTCAAAACAGGTTCATTACAGCACTGGAACATATTATGTAAACTCTAATTTAAATCAACATTGCCTGTGGAATGTACATAATCCAACACAATAGGGAACCCTAGTCTAATTGCAAAACTCGAAGAATTAGTACGTACAAAACATTAGGATCAAATAAGGAAGATGCTGGAAATAGAACGACGAATTAGGGTATTTACGGCGATCAGTTGTGGTGATGGAGAGGCGGTGTACAACGCGGCAGCCGCCGGCAAAGGACGAAAATAAGAATTGGTGGCAGTGGCGAACCAGTATCCAGCCGGCGATCGTCGTGTGGGAGAGGGGAACTGAGTGGTCACGGCGGAGGTTGTGGTTTTCTTCACTCTCGAAGAGACGCAGTGCTCTAAATTGGAACTGTTCGACTGGAGGGAAACTCAAGGGCCATGTACGAGTAATAAAGCAGTAGATGACCTTTTCTATTGGTACAACAAAATAATACCGATAGAAAAAGTAAATTTCCTGGAAAAATATTTGAAGTAGTGGATGCATTTTTCTATCGGTATAAACAATAAAATACCGTGAGACCAATTTTCCCCAGAAAAATTTTTTAATTAAGTGCCGGAGATTATAGTATTGGTTTGCATTTTTCTATCGGTACAACCAAATAATACCGATAGAATTATGTACGTTTCTATCGGTACAACAAAATAATACCGGTAGAAAAAGTAATTTTCCCGGAAAAATATTTGAAGTAGTGGGTGCCTTTTTCTATCGGTGTAAACAATAAAATCCCGTGAGACTAATTTTCCCCAGAAAAATTTTATAATTAAGTATTGTGTGTCATTTTTCTATTGGTAAAAACAACAAAATACCGTCAGAGTAATGAAAAGGTACACACAATTTAACATCAAACAGACCGTGCTTGAAAGCTGCAGCATGATAAAGAAAGAGGGAAGATAGCCGGAAAATTGGAAAATTGACATAAAAAGAAATTGTTCATTCATTGTTCTTTTATCACTTATAAAAAAAATAAAACCCAAAATGGTAGGTCAAGGGGTGGTCTTAGCCCTGGTTGCATGTAGAATAGAGTCAGTTTGACTTGCAGCCAGGATGCAGGACTCCTCTAGCGACAAGTTGTCCCTAGGATCAACTACTACCGCGTCGAGAAGGCCTGCGACCTCCCTCAGCTTCGCGATGGTATCCTTCATTGTCAAACCGCAGCCAGCGATGGTCATATCCGCGGATTTCTTCTCCTCGCGAAGACGCCTCGTCCTCGCCCTAGCATTGTCACCATCCGTCTTCATGCGCTGAATGCGCTGGAAGAGATCGTCAAGGTCAAGTCGTAGCCGAGTGTGCTTCTCCGTGAGGAGCTTGTGCTCCTCCTGGAGGGCCCTCAGCTCGGCCTTGACTTTGCCAGTGTCTTCGACGGCTTCCCTTCCCTGTGCAAATCAACAGGTCAAGAATGTACTGAACATGGATTAACAATACAGGGGTAAACCCAGGAGATTTAGAGTTCTTACCGGGGAGGGCGCGGCTGACGATCCCATGGAGGTTGCCATTGTGAAAGAGAAGATAAGGAGTCAAAGCGTTCGAGAATTAGAAAAACAACAAAATACCGCGACGCATGGCGAGGTACTTATATAATTTCCAAGGCGACGCATGGCGACACGGTTGAGAATTCGAAGCGCCAGAGTATTTTTCTATAGGTACGAACAACAAAAAACCGTCAGACAACAAAATACCGTGAACTAACGAATTTATTCTAACGGTACAATGTAATAATACCGATAGAATAAGAAAACTTTTCGCAGTGAAAATTTTGAAGTGCCTGAGACACATTAAAGTAGTGAATGTCCTTTTCTATCGGTATAAATAACAAAATACCGTCAGAAAAATTGATTTTTGGAGAGCTTAATTTGAAGAAGCAAGAGGCTGCAATGAGATTTTTGCAAGTGCTATTTGAAGGGAAGAATTAAGTACTTACAGGATAAGGGTACTGTACATGTTAGAACTCATGCTGTGGAGTAAAATTAACTAATTGAGATATATTAATGTTGTGAACTAGCTTATCATTAAGTTCTCAGGAAAAATGTACTGCCTGATGTATTAATGATAAGTTCCTCACCTTGCTGCAGAACTTGTGGGCTATTTGCTTGACATTTATCCCTGAAATAGAAAATAATCATTAATGGTTCTCAACCCATAATCCTTCTTCGTGATCATCTCACAGATATGTGGTTTCGTCGATATGTTCAGTAGGGATAGATTGAATGTCCTCTAAAAATGGAGGTATTTCATCGAATTGGTTATACTCCTCTTCGTCGACAATGTCTTTGACCCCAACAATACGTTTCTTGCTGTGGAGGACAACATGCAAGTTCGGATTGGCCGGGTCAACGATGTAGAATACCTGTGTGGCTTACTTTGCAAGTATGAATGGATCGTCTTGGTGTCCGACTCTACCAAGATCGACGAGAGTAAACCCGTAACTGTCAACTTGAACACCTCGAGGGATTTCGACCCATTGGCATCGAAACAGGGGAATCTTAAGTAATCCGTAATCGAGCTCCCATATTTCGTCAATAGCACCGTAATATGAGTTCAGCGCCCTTACTGACCTGGCATCCTCGGAAATAGCAAACAGTGTCACTCCGCTACATTGCGTGCTACTCTTTGCGTCTTGAGCTCTTGTGTAAAATGAATACCCATTGATGTCGTACCCCTGCCAAGTCCCTACAGTGAATCTTGAGCCTCTAGCCAACCATGTCACAGTTTCACTTACGGAGCCCTCGGCAGCTCGCATGACTCTTTCTTGGATCCACCCAGCAAATTTCCTGTTATGTTCTCTGGCGACCCAAACGTCTGACTTCAAAGGATTCTGTGACCGTAACATTATCTTGTGCTTGTGTATGTATGGCTCGACCTCCGTCATGTGTTGTAAGACCCAAAAATGTGATTTTGCGTACACATCACGAGCGGGGACGATAGCTTTGAATCCAATCATTCCAATGCCCTGAAGCCTACCCTCGTGTCGGGACCTAGGAACGCCAATTGGGTCAACCCCGGTAATGTAATCTGTGCAAAATTCAATCACCTCCTCGGCGGCATAACCTTCCATGATACTCCCCTCCGGTCGACGACGAGTCCTTACGTATCCCTTCAATACGCCCATAAATCTCTCAAATGGATACATGTAGCGCAGGCACACACTACAACACGGTAGGCCAGCGCAAGCTGTAAAACTGCTGGGAAAAAAGTTTTTCCCAGCAGTCCTGCAGATGAAAATATAATTTTGATTTTTCACCGATGTGTCAGCTAGGAAAAGTTATTATTTTTAGCAGATCTACCGCTAGAAATAAATAATATATAGCAAGCTGTAGATCAGTTTGGGAAAAGATTTTTTTTAGCAGATCTACAGCTGAGAATATTTTTTCCACTGGGAAAATTTTTTTTTTACCAGCAGTTCTATAGTTGAAAATATAATTTTTATTTTTCACCGATATGCCAGTTGGGAAAAATTATTATTTTTAGTAGATCTACCGCTAGGAATAAGTAATTTATATATTTTTTGATGTAAAACTGAAAATTTTCAGCAGAATAATAGCAGATTTATTATTTTGGGAGGGAAATTTTCATGAAAAAATATTTTCATGCTGATTTGTTGGTTTTGCGCCAAATATAAAATCTTTCTCTACAGATTATTAGTTATCTTAATTCCCTGCTTCGCTCGATCGGTTCCCCAATCCAACCTCCACCGAGAATTTGACCTCTCTCCGGCCGCTGAGAAAACCCCCAATCAAACTCCTCCACCGACAAACCTCCCTTCTCCATCTCCAGCTCTCCGGCCGCCGAGAAAACTCCCCCAATCAAACCTCCTCCACCGACAAACGTCCCCCAATCCTCTCCATCTCCAGCTCCCTGCCGATAAACCTCCCCAATCCTCTCCATCTCCAGCACTCCGCCGAGAAACCTCCCCGATCCAACCTCCTCCACCGAGAAACCACTCCCAATTCGCCGAGAAACCTACCCAATCTTCGATCTGGTCTCCCACCGTGCATGAGGTGTCTCGCGGTGTGGCCCTAGAAACGCTACCGGCAGGGTGTGCGGTGAACGGCAGAGGTGGAGCGACAGCGGCAAAGAAAGTGTGCAACAGGGAGGTGAGGCGCGAGGCCGGCATAGCATGAGATCAGCAAGCCCTGCACGGGAGTGAAGTAAAGGGTGAGGTCAGGGGTTGAGGCCGGCGACCCGACGCGGCAGAGAGGCGAGTGCCGGCGCCCGGCGTGATAGAGCTCCGGTGGTGTAGTCCCCCTGAATTCAGAGCCACCTCTAGTTGATGCGAATAGATTGGAATAAAAATCCATAGGTAAGAGTGGTATTCTTATCAAATCTCTTTTAGAAATTTCACTCTTGGATGCGCCTGTTGCTTAGTTCATCAATCTTTTCATCAACTTTGATCATTAGTTGACGACTTGATGTTCAGCAAATTTGTTTTGTTGCCTTCCAGTTTGCATATGCATTTTTCTACATTACCATGAGTTAGCTTCTACACATTAGCATGAGTGGGCATCATGAAATTATTATGGGGCATGATTGCAATGTTCTGATATCTAGAGTAAGGGCTGAAGTTTCGATGGTTGTAGTTCTGATTGGCCTGAGCAGGCAATTATAGATCTAATTTTCCAGATTCAACAACAACATGATCTGTTCTACAGCCATGTCTCTGTAATTCGCCATTAGAATCAAATCTTATATGTCTTTTGAGGGTTTTGTGTTGATCTGGTCACAAGGTAGCTACGCCAGTTTTTATATAGTTGTATCTTCATAAGCTCACTGAGTTTTGGTAATCCTATGGGTTTCTATTGAAGTTGTCATCAACTTACTGATATGATTGTTTCTTGTTTCGTATCAAATATGATTGTTTCTTGTTTCATATAAAATGATGTTAAATTTCTTGTGATTTGTACATGTTTGCAGTTTAAGCCAGTGCTAAACTGGTAACAGTAATAGATCTTATTATTGTTGTTTATTGATTCATATGAGGTCAGTAGACTCTAGATTAGTAAATTTCTCTTGTAATTTTCTTCAAGTTTTTCTGTTTAGATTAGTCAATTAATTATTTGAGAATTTGACAAAATCTTCAAAAGTAAGAAATTAGCATGGTGCAAGCAAAGGCAGCACAAAGCAGATTGTGGATTGCGAAAAAGATGCTTTGAAATGTTGTTTGAACTTCTTTTAGAGTCTTGGATATAATTTTGTACGATGATGTAAACCAAACAGACAAATAGCCTCCAAAATGCGTTGTGCTTACATGATGTATGTGCATATGTTAATCAAACCCTTGTGCAAAACATCTGAAACCAGTAAGCATTTTTTGTGAGCTATAGTGATAATTTCAACAAAAAAGTCATCACATTGCTTTGGTCAAATAGTTAGCCTATTTCTTTTGCTCAAATTCTTAGTTTTAGACATAATTCCTCCTCATTCAGACAATATCAGGGGCCCTTTAAACAATTAAAGAATCTAAAATTGAAAAATTGATTCTATATCATAAATTTCGATGCCAACAATATATTAGTGACTTTTGAATTCTTTGATAAATGTCATCCTAATTTTTTCCCAATGTTATATGCAACTAATCATTTGGTTTGAAATCTAATTCTAATCACGTGGGTGGGCAGGGGGTCCCACTACTTCTTCATTCAGTGGGGTTTAGCCTCATGACTTCCCACTGGGTGAGAGGTGCACCTAACCCACCTACTCACTAATCAATTACGGTGTTCAGCTGACTTACACAGAAAGACCCCTATTGTTTAGTAATTTGGTGCCCCATCTGTTGATTGAGTGTTGTCAACTAATGTTCGATTCTACTCTATGTTAGAACATTTCTGTGAATGCTATTTTGATCTAAGTGGTCCTATATTACATTACAAATATTACCTTTCTTGGAGTTCACAAACAACATTGGGTGGTGATGCTTCAGGACTAGATTTCTTCTTCCCCTCTTCCCCAGAGTTGACTGGATGCTTAGGGGAGCCCTGAGACTCTTGCTGCTCCTGTTCCTGTTGCTGCTTGCCTTCTGCAGCAATGGCAGATATAGCAGTAGAAGCAGCTGTACCCACAGCCACACCACAGTTCAGCTTGTTATCTACTTCAAGAAACCATGAAATCACCACCTTTGAATTAAAAGACCTCACTAATGCAGGAAACAGGGATTGCTCAGTACCAAAAATTGTACATTGGCTTGTGGCATCCTCAAAATGAATCGCATGTCCATTCTCATTGTCACTGCGCATGCCATCAGGAGGTCCTAAAGCCAGTGAACTCACTGGGAAGTTGAGATGGTGGTGACCTATGTTCTTAATGTCAAGAAGCTGCAGGCAGCCCCATGAAACGGGGGCCTGGAGCTCTATAGCCTGCTGCAACTCGGCCGCTTGCTGCTGCTCCTCCAGCTTCATCCTCAAAAGCGCCTCTTGGCTCCCATACATCATTCTTGGCCCTAACAATTAACAATTACAGCACTGTCCTATTCTCTGTCCCCTGCTAGGAAGCATTACTCCTCTTTTCATTCCAACTTCAATAAGACCGATATGATTGATTGGCCTGTGCGTTTCTCTTATTACTTTTTTGTATCTCCCTGTTCCTCAGATACAATTCGATCCTTCTATAGCCAAATCTCAATTTGTGGAAAGCCTTCGATGGCTTCGTTATGAAAACATCCATTTGTATATGCGTATAGACAGTCTTTCATTATTCTTTGTGATATTGACCACATTGACCATATTTCTGATCCCTATTTGCATTTCAGTGGGTTGGTCTGCTATGAGAAGTTTTGGTAAAGAGTATATTACTGCATTTATAATTCGTGAATTTCTAATGATCGCCATGTCCTGCATGTGGGATCCTCTACTATTCTATGTTCTTTCCGAAAGTGTGCCAATCCTTATGTTGTGTGGATTTCTAATGATCTATGTTGCATTTGTATTTTTTTTGTCTTGAAAGTTGTTTTTTCAATCTACTTTCTGTTTACATAATTTCAGATTTCATAGATTGGACTTCCAACTTGGAGATTGTTCCTGTTAGGTTTTATCTTTGGAAAAATTAGTTGCAATCAGGTAATATTATTATTATTTTTCTGCTATATGATTCTTGTTTGTTCTGTTTGTGCTATATGATTCTTGTTTGTGCTATTTTATCTTTAATAGGATTCCCGCTAAAAGCATACATGTACTGTAATGTGCTTCCCCATGGGTATCTGGTAACCACGTATGTAGGGGTATAATTGGCAATTTGACAGCATAAGCAATAAGGAAGCCAAAATAAAATAGTATTTCCTGATTGCAACTGCATAAAAACAGCCTGCATGTGCCCTCTCTAATTTTTTTTTCGTTTTGGCTTTTGTTTGGTCACCTAGATATAGATAGATACCTTGGTGATGTTCTTGTTCATTTGTATTACCAGCAAAGTTACAAAACCATGCATCTGAGTCTCAGATCATTTTGCAAAGGCAGTGCAGGCTAACTGCGGTTGTTGTATGCATGGTAGCATCTAATACTAACATTGACTTTGATACAAATGGATACAATCATAGAACTGAATGTCTGAATGCCTTCCTGTTTAGAAGTCCTTTCTGTCAGAAACCTAAGTTTAGGCCATGTAGATTTGGAATTAGCAATGTTAAATTCAATTTGCAGTTTGTTTTAAATTGTTTTTTTGGGTAGTGGTAGTATAGTAGAAAGTGAAATTAATGATGTGTTAGTCAACTCAGAAAGCCTGTCAATCCCATCCAGTGAACCAAATTATTTTCTGAAAACATTGAGATCAAAATGCTTTTGCAGAATGAAATCTTAATTTACCTCAGATAGATTTGAAGCAAAACAATGTTCAGATGTTCTTGCAATTTTCTATCTGGGATGTGTGTGTATTGGCCAGCAAATCTGATAATTTATTGTATTCAGATTTGGATCTTGGGGAGTATCTGACTGGACCCCTCACTGCCTGCTTCAACTCTTCTATGCATAAAATTAAAACAACTTGTGTGCAGCTAGCCTGCTAGAATTTGTATTGCACATTGCTGCTTAAATAATTTTGATTCGTCAATAAAGGATTCACTTAACAAATTTGAAATGGAACCTCCCACAAAAATTACTCTTTTTTTAAAAAAAAAGAGAACATGTGACTTTATAATGCACCAAAATATCTATTTAAAAAAATTATATTTTGTTATCAATTTTTTCTTAAGTTCTATATCTACATAATCAACCAATATATTTGTTTTTGTTTTGAGGTCACCAATTAGTAATAGTTTAAGCTAGGTAGCATATTTGGAAACCACAACTTGTTGCCATCATAATCTTTTAAAAGAACTTGTTGTCTGCATGACAAAACAGAATTTTAAGCATGCATAACCAAAGCACATGGTCAGCAAAAATGTTCTTAGATATATAATCCAATCACAACTTCTTTATATAAGATACCATGAAAACAATTACTGTATCTTATATGTTGAAATATGAATATATTGCTTATCTTTTTTCAACATCATAAA
The DNA here is from genome assembly GCA_019359835.1 of Pharus latifolius. NCBI lineage: Eukaryota > Viridiplantae > Streptophyta > Magnoliopsida > Poales > Poaceae > Pharus > Pharus latifolius. The sequence continues at coordinate 60,832,450 of CM033323.1, forward strand.
TTTTTAAGTGAATTAATCATAGATAAAACTCAATATTCCGCCTGTTGTGCATGGCAAACTCAAGTGTACATGTCTGGGAATATGTGAAGCATTTGGAAAGCTGTAAAAAATGCTAGCTTCCATCTTTCAGTAATCTTCAGACTTCAGTCTTCAGTTCTCAGAGACAATTTTTTTTTTTTACTTGTACAGGTTTTCACTTTGTGGTGACAAAAAAGCTCTTGGAACTCAAAAGGTGAATGCTTGTACTCCCTTTCTCATGTTATGCCCTGCTCTACACTATAAGACAAAGTGCATCATACACTTCTCGGCTTTCCAGCCTATCACAGGCAGTCAAAATTATGACCCTGTGACCCCCATCCCCTAAGCTACTAGCATGCGGGACCCATACGTATCGGCCCCAACTGGCCATCTCCGTTGATTCCCTTCATCTGTTAGCCTATCTTAATAATTGAGACTTTTGAGAGATTTTTTAGAAAAATATTTCATGCCACACAAGCGATCAATAAGGAGTTGTTTGGAAAGTTTTTTTGTGAGACCCACGCGTGAAGAGTTTCTTTAAAAATCAATCATTCGAGTAACTTATATTTTGGAGGACTCTTCAATAGGTCCCACATATTAAATATTCAAATGTGTTTTTTGCATCATATTATTGATTAAATAATTGATAAAAATTATTAAAAAAAATTAAGAAAAAATGGAACCGCCCGCAGTGTACAAAATAAACTTTGTAGCTGAGTATAAACGTCTCTTTCCCCCCCACATGGATAAAAGTAAGTAAACAGGAATTAATTCTAACTCCCACATGATAAAAAAAAGTAAAAGGTCTCGAGAAGAAAATAATCCTATTTGACCACTATACATTGCTAGCATCAGGAAATAGAATAATCGCGAATTCCGGGTAACTGGCCAAGCCGCTAAAGTAGTGATAAATCCTGTCAATAAAATAGATCCTAATGAAAGTCCATCAATTCCCAATCTCCAGTGGAAATCGAAGACATCTATCCATTTTAAATCCTCCCTTAATTGGACTAAGGGATCCTCCAATTGGAAATGATAACAGAATGCATAAGTCATTAGAAGGAATTCTAATAAACAAATAGATATAGTATACCACCTAACTATTTTGTTTCCCCTATGAGGGAAAAATAAAATTAATGAACCTGCAAATATTGGAAAAACTACAAGTATTGTTAACCAAGGAAAATAACTCATGATAAAGTGATAAAGACAAGATACGTTTTGACCAGAAAAGCCCGTGCTCGAAATAATCGAGCACGGGCTTTTTCGGTAAAGAGGAATCAGACGATTCGAGTGGAGTTTTTTGTAATCTATCAATAAGATAGAGCCATGCTGCGGGTTGTTTCAGGCCCTAAATAAACACGGACACTTAAAAAATCTGTTGGGCATGCAGATTCACATCTCTTACAACCCACACAATCTTCGGTTCTCGGCGCGGAAGCAATTTGCTTGGCTTTACATCCATCCCAGGGTATCATTTCCAATACATCCGTTGGACAAGCTCGTACACATTGAGTGCATCCTATACATGTATCATAAATTTTTACTGAATGTGACATTGGATTTATAAATTTTCCTTTTCAACATAAAAATTTTCGATCTGGTAAAAATAAAATTAGTACTATATGAATGAGTCAATTGTATTGTAGACACCAGACGAAGCAATGATTTATCCAAACTTCAACAAACAATGCAATATGTTTTTTAATTTGTGAGAAAATATGAAAAGAGCCAAGAGACTTGAATTTTGGACTTCAACAATCATGATTATACGAATTGTACATGCGAATTATAATTAGCCGATAAATTGGCTATTGTGTTTTTGACATAAATTATTGCAATATTCAAATTGCAATATCAATTAATTGAAAAAAAAAATTCAATCAATATTCAATCAATAAGTAAAAAACAATACTATGTTTGCTATAGATTCTTTGAGAAGTATGTCAAAGAGAGGAGCTAACTAGTGGTTATTGTGCAAATACTTTAGTTCATTTGGAGTAATATAGCATTGGTATGAGCTAGTGATTTATGTATGATATTTAGAGATTCAAATTGTAACTCCAAATTTTTGTAACCGGCTATTGTATAAAGATTTTAGTTTACTTGGAGTAATATAGTATCAACAAGAGTTAGTGATTTAGATATGATATTTATAAATTCAAATTGTAACACCAAATTTCTGTACTTTCTAGTCTTATATTGATCAAATTCTTGTTAATAGGCTCTTCTATTCCCATGTTGCATAGGTGGATGAATGTTCAGGACTATTTTGACCAAAATAATAAAGTGCAAGGACTCAAGTGATCAGTGATCAGCAACAAAGTGGATTCCATAATAGTTGGTGCACATGGTCCTAAAGAACAAGGGTTTTGAGTATGGCTAATGTGCACACTAATAATGCTATATTTTGAGTAGTTTCCATCACTAATCACCCTTAAAAAGTTCTATATGTCTGGAAGGCTGGACACAGTCAATCATTGTATTCTAAAAGGCATGCATGCCCTTTAATTTATAGGTGTTACACAATGTATCCGAATTTTTCGTACGGATAACCTAAAGAAAAAAAAAATTTCGGAAAAAACACAAAGGAAAAACAAATTGCATAAATGACCAAAGTCGCCAGCCGGGCTGGCGACATAGGCGCGGAAACCCTAAGTCGCCGCCGGGCTGGCGACATATGTGCGGAAGCCCTAAGTCGCCAGCCCGGCTGGCGACTTAGGGCCCTATATATGCCAAAACCGCGGCGACACAGGAGGGCACAGTTACATTTGGCCAGAGGGAAAAAAAAAAGAGAAGAAAGGAGGAGGAAAGGAAAGGAAAGAGAAGGAAAGAGAGAAGAGAAGAGGGAGAGGAGGAGAAAGAGAAGAGGAGAGGAGGAGAAAGAGAAGAAGAAGAAGGAGAAGGAAGAAGAAGAAGAGGAAGAAGAGGGAGGAGGAGGTAAGTTTTTTAAAATGCTGTTATATTTTAGAAATTAATTTTAAATGTATATCTGTTTTAAAAATATAGTTTAGAGTATAGATCTGTTTTAGAAATTCATAGAAAATATATATCTGTTTCAGAAAATAAATCTGTAATACAGATATGTTGTAAAAATTAGTTTAGAGTATAGATCTGATTTACAAATTTGTAGAAAATACATATGTGCTGTAGAAATTTAGTTTAGAGTGTAGATCTGTTTTGGAAATTCAGTTTAGAGTATATATTTGATTTAGAAATTTGTCAAAAATATATATATGCTTTAGAAATTTAGTTTAGTGTATAGATCTGATTTAGAAATTTGTGGAAAATACATATCTGCTTTAGAAATTTAGTTTCTATTATAGATTTGTTTTAGAAATTTAGTTTAGAGTATAGATCTGTTTTAGAAATTTAGTTTATATATATTTTAGAAATTAATTTTAAATGCATATCTGTTTTAAAAATATAGTTTAGAGTATAGATCTGTTTTAGAAATTCATAGAAAATATATATCTGTTTCAGAAAATAAATTTGCAATACAGATATGTTTTAAAAATATAGTTTAGAGTATAGATCTGTTTTAGAAATTTGTCGAAAATACATATCTGCTTTAGAAATTTAGTTTACAGTATAGATCTGTTTTATAAATTTGTGGAAAATACATAGAGTAAAGATTAATTTTAAATTTTTGTCGTAGACAATGTCAGAAAGAAGAATAGTGTATGTTTTTCACGGGGAACAAGTAATCAGAAACGGACCACATGGAGATGACCTATGTAGCTGTCATCGTGTAGACATGGAATTGAATGATCTTAGTGCAGTTAATTTTGAGAATCTTAAGACCCGAGTAATGGACATATTAAATATCGACTCGTCTAAACATGAAATTGTCGTAGAAGCGTTGGTTCCTGTTGGTGAAACAGGTAGTTGGAAATTATGTAAACTTAAAGGCGATCGGTCTTGGGGTTCTCTAGTTAGGAGAGTGTTAAATCCCATTCATGGCCCAGATGACTGCGTGTTGTATGTAACGGTACTAAACATCCCACCGGTGGAAGAGATACCCGAGCCAGTCATTGATCCAACAATAACACAGGAATTTGGCAGTGTCCCGAACACAGGGTTCGTGAGTGGGTATTTCTGGACTGGGGACGAGGCTTACGCCGATGAATGTGAAGACGAGGGTATGGAATACTCAGGCAGCGAAGGTTCGGAGGTGGTTGCAGACTATGCGGATTCGTCTAGCGAAGAAGATTATCGTGGGATGGGACCTCCACAGCAATGGTTAGATCCAAGTGGTTTTGATAATGCACGAATCCACGATGATCGCAGTTCGGAGTCGACATCGAATGAGCAAAGATTAATTTTAGGACAACATTTCCGAAGCAAGGAGGAGGCAAAGCAAGGCGTGGCGATGTGGTCCATTGCACTACGTCGCTCTTTCAAGGTGGATAGAACAAATCCGCGGCTGTACGCAGTGAAGTGCACGGTGGAGGGATGTAGATTTTATGTTCGTATTGCCCGGTACAACGATAGTGAGCACTTTGTTGTTTCGAGAATCACCGAACATGACTGTTTGGTCACAGAAGCCTCACAGACCCACAGGAATATATCGTCGGCTTTTGTGGCAAATGTGATTTTGGCGAACCTTCATGCAAATTTGGACATGGCACCAAAAGAAATTGTCGCTCAAATCGCTGACACTTTCGGATACAGCATTAAATACGGCAAGGCATGGAGAGCGAAACAACTTGGCCTTGAGATGCTATTTGGATCCTTTTACGATTCATATAACTACGTGCCCAGACTGATACAACATATCGTCGATACCAACCCTAGCACTGTAATGGACATGGTTCATACGCCAGTTGTGGGCACAAACGGTGACGTGGTGCATGGAGCGGAGTACATGGAGCGTATATTCTGGTCATTCGGGCAGAATATCTCTGTATTCAAGTACATGCGGCCAGTACTCTGCGTGGATGGCACATTTTTAACTGGGAAGTACAAGGGAACTTTAATGACAGCTGTTGGCGCAGATGCAAACAATCAGCTACTTCCGATGGCGTACGCCATCGTAGAAGGCGAGAGCACAGACAGTTGGGTGTGGTTCCTTACAAATCTGAAACAAGCTGTTGTGAAGGATAGACGGAATGTGTGCATCATCCATGATAGACACAAGGGCCTGTTGAGTGCCATAGAGTTCATGTTGCACACAGAGGACCCGCAATACAGATGGAATGACTTGATAAGTCGGTGGTGCAAACGACATCTTGCGGCCAACTTTTTCACACACTACAGAAACACAGGCCTGATGAAGAAGTTCAAGCGGTTGTGTGATCAGAACCAGGGCCATAAGTTTCAACGAATTTGGGACGAGCTAGAGAAAGATACCTCGGACCTAGCTAAAGCTCAAAGATCTAAGGCAAGCAGTTCACAACAGACGGAGGATGAAGAAAATGTGGTGGGAACTTCAGATGGGCCGATACGTCGCAGCCGGAGATCAAGAACAAAGAAATTTAGTGAATGGATCGGTGAGAAAGCTCCAGAGAAATGGTCACTGCTGCACGATAAGGCAGGAGCTAGATACGGAATAATGACAACCAATATGGCGGAGGTGTACAACTTTGTGTTGAGAGGGGTGCGAGGGCTTCCGCTCACCGGAATTGTGGAATTTACATGGAATCGCACTGCTAAATACTTCCATGAGAGGGGTACAGCTGCAAGAGCACTACTTGGGGTCACACCAGCAAAATATCCTCACGAAGTGCAGAGGTACTTAGAAATGAAAGCCGCGGCCGCTCACAAACACTCAGCCCAGTGCATTCCAAACAGCAGAAGGCAAAGTTGGATTGTTTATCTGAAGAGCAAGAACGTGGGGGGAGGATACATGCGGTCGATCAGAAAGCAAGGTGTCATTTTTGAAGACGGCGTGAAGTGCACTTGTAACAAGCCTGCTTTGTTGCATAAACCGTGCTCCCATGTGATGGCAGTGTGTGCGCATGACAACAAGTCAGTTGAGACGTACATATCACTTTACTATGGCGCACGGTTCCTCGCTAAAACATGGACTGCAAACTTCGAGGTCTGGGGAACTCAGGAGCACTACAGAGAGCTGTCACGCAGAGCAGGGCAGATCTTGTATGTTCCACCCCCACACTTGGAGCAGCGAGGCCCTGGACGACGACGAAAACTTCGAATCAGCAACGACATGGATAATGCTGAGCGCGATGAGCTGCGAAAGTGTGCTGTTTGTCGACAGCCTGGCCACACAAGGAGGACATGTCCTAATGCATCCGGATCGCACTGAACGCGAATCAATCAGCACTGTTGTGCAATGCGTAATCATTCCTCTCGTGTATTTATGTTTGTTTCTCACTCATTTCGTATGGCGTACTAACTCAATGTTTTTGCTTGCAGACATGGCTCATGATCGCAGACAGCTTCCTGAGCTACTGGATCAGTACTATGATGATCGTCATCGAGCTCGAGCCCTTAGGACCGGAGAGGAGCTTCAGCCGTTTCGCCTACGATCGCCGGGCACGGCCTGGCCTCTTGACATGAGATACATCGCACGGCTGAGGGCGGTGGGACTTCTTCCTTTTGCCAGGACGATCACCAGAGCAGAGGCCTTCAGGCACGATCGATCACTGGTGTCTGCTCTGGCGGACAGATGGAGACCGGAGACACACACATTTCACTTCCGGTGGGGGGAGATGACCATCACCCTGGAGGATGTGGCGATGTTATTCGGCCTGCCGATTCGAGGACAGGCCTGGGTGCCACCACCCACTCCTACCGGGTGGGATGTGGCATTCACACAGATGTTTCACCCCCTACCTCTAGGACACGAGCCCTTCCAGCATGACGCGGGAGTTCCTGCAGCCTGGCTCGCTCACTTTCAGATATGCCCAGCAAATGCTGATGAGTGGACAGTCAGCCGACACTTCGAGGCGTACCTACTACACTTGTTCGGTAGCTTCATGTTCACTGGTACGCTTACTTATGGTACATACACATGTATGTTACTTACTGCATTTAAATCTTAACTTCCTGTTTGTTTTTGTTCGCAGGTACGCACGGCGACACGGTGGACCGTTGGCTTGTTACACTGGCGCAGATGCTCGCAGACATGCCGATCGAGCAGATTCCACAGATCAGCTGGGGCTCGGCGGTTCTGTGCGCGACGTATCGAGCGTTGTGCGATGCCTGCGTTCGCCGTGCCCGGCAGGCAGTTATGGCTGGGTGTACTCTCCTTATTATCCTGTGGTCGTACGAGCACCTTCCCGTAGGACGACCGCTCCTCACTGATGTCCCCGTGCCGCTGCCGGAGGGGTACCCGCCCAGGGATGCGGATGACGAGGCAGATCGCCCGACCATGGGGGATCGCTGGTTGCAGCGTGAGGTGCAATGGGCCACGGTCCAGGTGCACGCATGCTACGGGGCGTACAGTGATGAGCTGGAGCTGTTCCATCCCTCGCGTGTTGTCTGGAGGGTCTGGACGGCCACCTACATTCAGAGCACAGCTGCAGGCGGGATCTCATCGATATGCACAGCGGACCGGGACTTATGGCTCACCCGATGTGTTCTTGTCTTCAGCCATATGTTGGAGGTGTACGCTCCATGGCGGGTGATGCGGCAGTTCGGCTTATATCAGCTTGTCCCTCCTGTCGACGCTCCACATCGGTTGTCGCACGCCCAGCATGAGTAAGCTCGCGATCATCTCTACGCATAGTGCTTCCGCTCCACAAAAAGACTTAACACTTTTGTTTTTCTTGCAGGCAAACCCGCAGGGGCAAGAAGGCTTTCACTTGGGAGGATGGGCAGGCTCCGTACACTCACCGCTGGGAGGAGAGAGCAGGGATGGACGTAGTGCGCGAGGATAGGCCATACGATCCGAGGACATATGGCGACTACCTTCGATGGTATATCCGCCGCACCATTCCTCGCATTGCCCCACCAGCTCCAACGCCTGCCGAAATCCCTGCCCCGAGTGTGCAGCAGACGTACGATCCACACCACGCATCCCGTGTGCACCGCCAGGTATGAACAAATACTCAGTTTCTTGCTTGTCATTGTTATTTCTGCTTACCATTGTGTTCTGGTCTTGGTAGGATGACGACCTTCGTGCGATTACCTCTACCACTCAGCCGCTATTCCATCGGGGCGAGTCACGTCTACCTATCGCACCCGAGGAGTACAGGAAGGCCATCGCCTTCATTCATCGAGTTGCGACGCAGCTGTTGCGGGAGAGTTCCGCCACCTCGTCGACATCTGTTGCACCTCCTCCGCCGAGGGCCCCTCCCATTCAGACGCCGTCGCAGCCGGCCGTTCATCCGCAGGATGCACCCGGACCGTCAGGTACGGCCATCGACGCCCCTACTTATCTTGGTGCGCCCCCGGCCCGCTCTTACCGTTCAGGTGTTCCACCTCACGTGGACGTGGCATCGCGTGGTGGTGTACGGATCTCTGAGGGTACCCCTGCGCGCCCTTCCGGCTCCGATTCCAGCCTGGGGTTCGACATCACGTTCGACCTGGACGACGAGTACGTCGCCATGTCGCAGCGTACGGTGCACGAGCCTGCCGGTACGTCCTCATCTGCTCCATCGGCACCGTCCAGTAGGCGCCCACCCTGCGTTCCGCCTCAGCCCGTCCATGCCGACCCGGACGTGGTCCTCGACCCTACCTACGCGGACTACGCTGACATGTTGCAGAGGGGAGATGACACCCACCAGAGCCAGCATCAGTTGGCGTCCGCACAGCTTGGTGATGCGCCTCCGCCGTCGTCGGACCCTCCTGATACAGGCCTCGATCGGGCGACCGCCCAACCACCACCGCATCGACAGCCGTCACAGAGGACGGTGCGGGGACGCACCACCTACTCACCCTCACCGTTTCAACGGGACCGGCCTCGTCGTCCGAAGAGGGGCCGACATTAGTTTTTTTTTTCTAATTTCTTAGTCAATGAAACATGATTTGTGTTCACATGTATGCATGAAACATGCTTTTTGTATAATTTAGCCTTTCTACTTTTCAGTATTTTTTTAAGTTCAGTTCTCACTTTTGATAACCCTACAAATTCAATTTACCACGACACATACGAATAAATCAACCGAACCCCTCGCGACTCTTTTTCTCCCTGATTAGGCGGGTTGCGGTAGTTCAATATAGTTTTACCACGACACATTCCGCCTCAGCCGTCACAGAGGGCAGAAAACACCACATAGGTTATTTTTGAAATAATCAAAACCATGTTGGTTATTTTAGAAATAACATACACCACATGGGTTATTTTTGAAATAATCAAAACCATGTTGGTTATTGTGGAAATAACATACACCACATGGGCCATTTTTCAAATAATCAAAACTATGTTGGTTATTTTCTAAATAATATAACATAATAAGTATTAGTTTCTATTTTGAAATAATATAAAACATCAATTATTTCGAAAAAATTGATTTTTGCCCTAAGTCGCCATCCCAGTTGGCGACTTAGGCTGGAAACAGTGGAGGGGACCGAAGTCGCCAACTGGGCTAGCGACTTAGGGCAAAAATCACTAAGTCGCCAGCCGGGCTGGCGACTTTGGTCATTTCTGAAATTTTTTTTCCTTTGTGTTTTTTGCGAAATTCTTTTTTTTCTTTAGGTTATCCGTACGAAAAATTCCAATGTATCCACTAAACAGAAAAAATAGTAGTCTTATGTTATATAGTCATAACTATTTAACAGTTTTGTATCTATCTCTTTAGATAGACATTAGTGAATTTTTTATAATTTTGGTGCATAGATGTGAAATGTATGGAAATACTCCAAGTTATGTGATTGTGTTTTTGCATATATATACTCCTACAAAATCCGCAGGTTAGATCCATTGTGGTGTTGGTGCTTCTGCATGAAGCTGAAACCACTTTTACACTAAAGAATTTGATGTGCTTTAACAGCTCTAACTTCAAGTTTACAAATACTCATAAAGTTAGAATTATTTATATGGCTATGTCATTGATTACAACTACAATTACCTTCTATTATAAGATGTAAATTTTATTTAAAACAACAAAATAATAGTCTTTTGTCAAACACTATCAGAACTCTAGTTTTTAGTATATGTTGCAGTAGAGTTATATCATATATGACTTTAGTTTCTCTATGATAGAAGTTGAATCCAAAACTTACCAAACTAAGTCTTGAACATCAATTCTTTAAAACTAGCTTTTTAATTTTTTTTGAAATATTATTTAACTTGGAAATCAATGATTTAGAGGGACCAATAGTATATTTTTTTGGCATACAATGTTAATCATATAAGTCTTTAGACTCTTAATTGGAGAAGTTAAATATCAAATGAGTTTCTATTTTCATTTTGGTGAGAAAAATTGGACAAGTAGGAAGAAAGTCTCACCAATTGTGTGCCTTAATTTGAATTTTTTATGGTTTTTAGAAAAGTAATTTTTACCCCTAATCCCATATTTTTCAATTTTCCTGGTAGATCTATATTTTTTCCATTTAAGTACTTATATTTGTTTGCAGGTTGTAATTATGCCTTTGTGTCGTACACTTTCCTTTTCACAATTTAAGAATATTTTTATTTTTCTATATTTCACAATATAAACCTTACTATAATTCCAATATATTATTTAGTACATGTTTGACTTCTTTATCCTCTATGGTATCTTCTCACGCCTCCATTTACATTTTTTCCTCACACATCCAAGCTTTATATAATAGAGGCATCATTAATTTATTATGATTATTTTCTCTCATTCAATACTCTTAATTCGCATGTGAATAAGAAGTAAACTTATATTATGAATCAAAAGAAGTATTTCAACAATGAATGAATGACTGTATAGAATGATGTTATTGCTTGCTTACATGAACAATAACATGGTGTGATGGGCCAATACTTACCTTATCAAATTGTATTTTGCTATCCAATTTTTGTAGTTAGCTGAGATTATTATTAAAATTAACCTAGTAATTTCAAATCATTTTGGAGAGATTTTTTTGCAGTAAGCTATTACTTCTTTCTAAATAGGAAGTATTTGTTAACCCTCCCTCCCCGTCTATTTGTGTTCTTGTTTATAAACTCATTTCAGATTAAAATCCGTATTAAACTAGTAATGATACTAGCTGATTTTATTTCAGATATACTAGCTGATTCTTACAGTAAGCCATATAATAAGGAAAGACTACGAGGATTTTAAGGTCTTTGGCATTTATTATGGACAAGCGTTGGATGAGTGCGGCTAGGTAGAAATCAAACACTCAGTAACTAAATCAAATACAATGCTACTTTATGTGATTCATTTGATTGAAACTAATGATAATTAAATGTAGGTACTCAACTGAATATAGCCAAGGCATAAAGGACTTCATAGAGTTTGCTTTTGCAAATTCTACAAAAGCAAATGAAATTCTCTGCCCTTGTAGAAAATGAGTGAACTGTGTTTGGAGAGAAGCTGAAGTTGTTTATGAACACTTGATTTGTGATGGGTTTTTAGAAGGATACACCAAGTGGATATTTCATGGTGAACAAACATCATTGCACAGGACAAACAAGAAATCTAATATAGAAAATGTTCCTAATATGGATAGTGAGCCGCAGCTAGATGAGATCACTGAAATGATTCATGACATAGGATGTGGATACCAAGAAGTTGGTGATATAGGTGGTGATGGTTCCGATTCGGAGGATCAAGATGTAGATGTTGAGACATTCTATAGGTTAGCAAGTGATGCTAGTCAAGAGCTCTACCCTAGGTGCATACTCACAAAGCTACAATTTATTGTGAGGCTCCTTCACATAAAATTCCTAGGTGGATGGAGTAACAGTAGCTTTGATTTGTTATTAGACTTACTGAAGGAAGCATTTCCAAAGAATGCCACAATGCCAAAAAACTTCCATGATGCAAAGAAGATGGTGAGAAGTCTCGGGTTGGGTTATGAGAATATTGATGCATGTGAACATGACTGTATACTATTTTGGAAAGAGCATGCAAATATAGACTCATGCCCAAAATGTGGAACTTCCAGATGGAAGATAGAAAGAAGAGCCTTGATGGGAAGCGAATACACAAAATTCCTAGAAAGGTTCTTCGATATTTTCCACTTAAAAAGAGGCTCCAGAGACTGTATATGTCATCAAAAATAGCAGCTGATATGAGATGGCATAGTGAGGGGCGCACTAGAGATGGGTTGATACGCCATCCAGCTGATTCTCCCACTTGGAAGGATTTCGACCACAGGTACCCAGACTTCAATTCTGACTGTCGCAATATTAGGCTGTGTTTGGCAACAGATGGTTTTAATCCTTTCCGAAGCCTAAGTTCATTACATAGCATATGGCCTGTTGTCTTGATTCCCTATGACCTTCCACCATGGATGTGTATGAAGCAACCAAATTTTATCCTCTCTCTGCTTATTCCTGGTCCTAAAGCTCCTGGAAATGATATTGACGTCTACCTTCAACCTTTGATCGATGATTTGTTAGAGATGTGGCATGGTGTCAAAACTCGTGATGCATCATCTGGTCAATGGTTTCAATTGCGTGCCGCCTTGTTCTGGACTATTACTGATTATCCAGGATATAGATATGTATCTGGACAAGTTACTTCTGGTGAGGTTGGATGTATTGTTTGCCATGCAAATACTTGCTCACTTCGTCTTAAAAATGGTAAAAAACATTGCTTCATGGGACATCGTCGATTCTTGCATTCTTGTCATGAATTTAGAAATGATAGTGAGTCATTTGATGGTACCAAAGAGTATAGGGAAGCCCCAGTTTCTCTTTCTGGATATGATGTTATAGAACAAACAAAAGATGTAAAAAATGATTTTGGGAAGGACCCAACAGGGAAAAGACCATCCCGAAAGTGTAAGGGTAAGGATGGTGAACCAAAAACTATTTGGAAAAAACAACCAATATGGGTGCAATTTCCCTATTGGAAGGATATTTTGTTGCGGCATAATCTTGATGTGATGCATATCGAGAAAAATATTTGTGACAATATAATTAACACACTTTTGGATATTGATGGCAAACCAAAAGACAATTTGAACACTCGCTTGGACCTCCAATTGTTAGGTATCAAGAAGGATCTGCATCCTATCTCAGTAGGGGACAAGTTCTATTTACCTCCTGCATCTTACTCATTGAGTTCTGCAGAGAAAAGAATGTTTTGTGAAGTATTAAAAGGAGTTAAATTTCCAGATGGATATGCAGCTGATATACGAAGTCATGTAAATGTTCATGATAAGAAGATAATTGGGTTAAAAAGCCATGACAGTCATATTCTTTTAGAACACTTGCTTCCATTGGCTGTTAGAAGGATACTACCAGAAAATGTCAGTATTGCATTGATTCGTGTAAGCAACTTCTTCAAGAAAATATTTTCTCCTGTAATCAATGTAACTGATATGGAGAGATTAGAGTCTGAAATTTCTGAAACCTTGTGCCTTCTTGAAAAAATATTTCCGCCATCATTTTTTGATGTTATGGTGCATTTAATGGTCCATCTCCCTACTGAGGCAAGGATTGCTGGCACTGTCCAGTACCGCAATATGTATCCCATAGAAAGGTATATTAATTCTATAGTAGAAGGCTCAATTTCATTAGACTGTTATTAATATTTTCATTAATTAATTATTTCAAAACTTTTATAGATTTTTGATGAGGTTGAAGAGCTATGTTCGAACTAGAAGTCACCCAGAAGGATCAATTGCGGAAGGTTATATATTTGATGAGAGTATGACATTTTGCTCTCGTTATTTGCATGGTTGTGAGACTAGATTTAATCGGCCGAGTCGAAATGATGATGCACAATTCAATACCTTGTCAACTGGTACCACATACTTGAACAATATAGGTCGCGGTTTGACTGGCAAGTGCACTATTATGTTGGACCATAAAACATGGATTCAAGCTCACAGATATGTCTTATTTAATTATGAGCATATTGAGCCATATTTGATGTATGTTCTCTAGCTAATTTTTTATTAAATGTTATTAAATTAGTTCAAATATATATTTTATAATATCTTACATTCAAAAAATATTTGTAGAAAACATTTGGGGTATCTTTCATCTATTGGTCATCAAAGGATTCATGAGAGAGAGCGTACACATCATGCAATATTTCATGAGTGGTTTAGATTGCATGTAAGTTCATAAACAACAATTTTAGTTAAATACATATTTCAATGTTTTTTTTTATTAATCGTATAAATAAATTTTTCTAGGTGAATGAGTTACTATCAACTGGGGAAGATGTAGGAGAAGAAATTCAGATACTAGCAAGTGAGCCTTTTATGGTCGCAACAAAATATAACAGTTATTCAATAAATGGATACAATTTTCATACAATATCTTATGATGAGGGCAGATCAGTTCAGAGTAGTGGGGTAGCTATTGTTGCAAAAACTTGTAGTTTTTCTAGTTCAAAGGATCAAAATCCACAAATAGGAGATATAACATACTATGGTGTCATAACTGAGATACTTGAGTTAGATTATCGTCGAAAGGGTAATGTTGTTCTCTTCAAATGTGATTGGGTTGATGTTCTCAGAAAGGACAAATGGGTTAAGAAAGATAAATTTGGGATTACGACAGTGAACTTCAAGCATTTAATTAATACGGGGGAAAAATTATCAGATGAGCCATATATTTTAGCATCACAAGCTAGTCAAGTCTATTATGTTGAGGATCCTATCGATAAAGACTGGAAAGCTGTCATTGAGTCAAGGCCAAGAGACCTCTATGACATGTCTGCGGAGGAAGAAATTGAAAATACAGTGGTAACTGACAAAGTTAGTGAAATCTCTGAGTTGAATGTTGGTGCTGAAATAAATCTTCCAGATGGCAACAATAATTGTGTTAGAACAAACATTGATGGTATACTTGTTGAGAAATCTCCACCTCAAATGGGGAAGTAAGATGCTATTCATTGAATGCGTTGTTTATGTCTATGTTCTTTTATTTTTTCGTCTAATATTGTAAAATTTTATTGTAGCCGTAAAGATGCAAAACGAAAGATGAAGAAATAATGGAGTTATGCGGAGTGAGTATGAAGAGTTACGGCAAGCAAACATTGAAAGAAACAATGAGGTATTGAGAGCATTGCGCTTGCCTATACGACTTCCTGGAAATGAAATGAGGGAAAATGTCTTGAGACCATCTACAAGAACTAAAAAGGTTATTTGTTTTACCTGATGTGTTGCTAATTTCTGTTTCTAAGAACTATTTTGTAATTATCTCCCAATATGATGCATGTTGATTATGTCATAGCACATCAATGATCAGCCTGTAGTTCCCCATCAAGAGCCATCACAACGTCAAAGGCATATCACTAGCAATGAACGTATTGAAAATGAAGATCCTAACGACATTTCTATGGAAGAACAACAACTTGGTGATAATGAAGATGAAACATTGAATATAGGTATATTTAAGTATAGTTTTGCATTATTTTGCTCACTTTTTTATATCATTGGTTGTTATTTTCAATTGCATATTTGTGTAGAGCAAATTCATCCAGGTCAAAAAAATAAAAGGAAGGGACGAGGACCCACTACCAAGCATGACATATGGAGGCGAAGGAATGAACCAAAAATTCATGTTGACCATAATATGAATAATCAACCAGTTGGTGATCAAGTTTCACCATTAACCAACTTTATTTCTACAATAGTGAGATCAGGAATACCACTTTCCTATAAAGACTGGAATGAAATTGATGCAGATAAAAAGGAATCTGTTTGGGCTACTGTAAAGGTACATTTGTATACTACTTAGAGTAAAAATTCTAAATTAATTTACTCTCATTTCAGCCTTACATGTATATTTTAACAGAAATGAGATATGCTTCAATAGCTCCTCTTACTATACATAGCACTGACTAATTTTTCTTCTAATTAAGGGTGAAAATATATATGTGGAGCTTTGCAATTTATTATTAGATGTGTCATTCTAATATGAAGAGAGAGTTTGATTCTATATTTTATTTTTTACTTACATTTTGAATTTTACTTCATAAATTGGATAGCATTCCTTTATAGTTATTTAAAATCATCAAACATAGTAACTAGTGACAAGTTTTGTAGGCTCATGGTCTATGTATTCCATAGACATGTATAGTACAATAGTATATAATCATTAACAACTTGATAATTTTGTAGGAATTTTTTGATGTTCATGATGACCTTGAGGATTGGGTTTTACAAAAAGCGGCAGTGAAATGGAAAGATTTCAAATGTGAAATAAAGAGGAATTATTTTGATGAAACAAAAACTGATGAGGAACTTTTTTCTATGAAGATTGATTCTAGAGTACCTAAAATAGATTGGATGTGGCTTATAGAGCATTGGAGAGCTCCGAAAAGTCAGGTAAAACTTCTTTATAAATGATTCTTAATTACAAATTAAATATATTTTATGCAATTAATTATATTCTCATCTTATAGGCTCTAAGTGAAATTGGAAAAGCAAATAGTGCAAAAATGACAATGACACATACTGCTGGAAGCAAGAGTCTTGCTCGGATTGCACATGATATGGTATTAAATGTCTTAATATTTATTTCTACTTTCCTTAGATAACTAATTGTCAATATTAATGGAAGTGCAGTCCAAAGAGCTGGGTTATATGCCCGCTAGACATGAAGTTTTTATCAAAGCACATACCCATAAAAATGGAGTTCCAGAAAAAGGAGCTGAAGACATAATTGTAAGTGTCATTGAAGGGTTACATGTATTTATAATCAACGATCAAATGTAAACATATATATATAAATATGAGCTTTATCTAATTTTCAGAAAACAATTGCGGAGACATGTGCCAACAAGCCAGAACTCACTAAAAAAACCATAACAGAAGGAGATCTATTTTACCATGTCTTTGGAAAAGAAAAACGCTCACGTGTACGTGCTATTGGTTTGGGCCCTACTCCTCAAGACTTAAAGATGCCAGGGGTACAAAAGTATTCATCCACTAAGCTTCAAATAGCTAATGCAGCAAGGATAAGACTTCAAAATCAGAATAATCTTTTGATAGAGAGGCTAGATAAAATGGAGAGTGAGAGTGTGGGAAACAAAGATCAATTGACACGGATGGAAAAAGAAATTGAAGAATTGAAGCAAATGCTTGCTTCACAGGCTAGGCAAAATATAGATAATGATTACAATCAGAGATCTAAGGGTCATGTACATGTGATTTTTTTATATGTGTTCTTTATAATATTTAAGCAATAATATACATATGGTTATTTACTAAATTGCTCAAATGTTATGTACTAATTATTGTAGGACACGGGAGACGAAAGTGATGGTTGTTCTATAGAGTCATCTGCAGGTGAAAATAGGGTTCCACGAAACGTAAGTTTACATTTTATTATTTTACCTAAAAGTTGTACCTAACCTAACAATATTTAGACTATCAACTTATCCTTAATTTTTGTATAGATAATGCAAAGGAGAGTTGGTAAGACACATGATGTACCACGCTATAGGCATGAGGAGGTAATAGTTGCCAGTTAATTATACTCTATTGAATTTGGATGCTCATTATTGAGGTAATCATTGAGCTTATATGCAATTCTATTTGATCTTTAGGGAGGAAAGAAAGTTATTTTGATTTCTTTTATGAGGCCATATATTCCTGTTGCTAAGGGTACGCTTCAAAGGGCATCTTGAAGTGTAATAGTTGGTGACACACCTCTTGGGCCCGAATGTTGTGAGGTGGTTGTGAACTATGTGTTGAAAAGAGATGCTCTATTGTTACGTCCATATGGGAATGTTAGAAAATGTCTGATGCGCTTGGACGATCAATTGCATGGCCACGTGAAAAAGTAATCCATTCTATCTAGTATAATCACTCTTATTTACTTACTAATACCATCTAAGTAAACAAATTATGAACTTTTACTTGTAGATCCAAGATGATACTACAATAGGTGGTGGTCCATCTCGTGTTCTAGGTATATATAATTCTAAGCTGTTATTTACTTGGTTAGTTACTATTTTTCCATTTGTTTTGTTTTGTTATTAACAAAACAATGCTTACAGGTGAAAGGGACAAGAGAATTAGTTGAAACTAAGTGGAAATACTTAATAATTTTATAAAGGTGAGGTGTTATCAACACAATCCACATGTTATTCATTTTTAAAATTTTAAGTGTATGTTAATTGTGCTTTGAATTAGAAGCTCACTTTCATATGATTAATTTATTTTATCAAGTGTATGCAAGTCATGTCAATCAACACAATTTTCTCATTCGCATAAGCAACAGCTTGTACTTGTTGTACAACAATCGACCAACCATCTTTTATTATAATTGTCATATGTTTTATATGTTACTTAAAGCAAAAGTTATT